>JASDDO010000022.1:410037432-411392656 GCA_030015575.1 Agapanthus africanus
CTGGAATGAGACGTCTTTGTGGATCCCGGGCTGGTTTGGCATCATCCATCAGATGAATGTGATGCTCAACGATCAGGGGACTAATCCCCTTGATGTCCGCCATGGACCAGCCAAAAGCTTTCCTGTTGCTGTGCAAGACCGCGAGAAGGGCTTTCTCTTGCTCTGGAGCTAGAGAAGCCGAAATGATGACAGGGAGGGTCTCGTTCTCACCTAAGTAAGCGTACTTAAGGTGAGACGGCAAAGGCCTGAGTTCGAGCGATGGAAGTGAAACGATTGAAGGCAAGATTGGTGCAGAGGTCTCGAACTCAAAGGACTCCAGCAAAGGTTGAAAGCGAGTGTAGGCGACCGAGTCGGATGGTTCAGGTAACTCATCTGAAAATTCGAAAGATTCAAACTCGGGTTGTGCGCGGCTAAGATCGTTCGAGAACGTGAAACACTCGTAGTCGTTGTCGGGCGCAGAAACAGCAGCAGGTTCGAGGAGGAACACACTAGTGGCGTTAAGATTATCGTGATCAAACAGAAACTCCTCGAATTCACATTCTTCTGGGGTGATCTCCTGGATCGAGCAGACGTCCAGTATATGAGCATTAGGTTCGGCGGGCTGATTCCCCAACCTAAAAATGTTGAGTTCAATTGTCATGTTTCCAAAAGAGAGGTTCATCGAACCATTGCGATAATTGATCACATCATTTGAGGTTGCAAGAAATGGGCGACCGAGTATCACCGGAATTTGATTCCGGGGATTAGCTACAGGCTGTGTGTCTAATAAAATGAAGTCAACGGGGAATATGAAGTCCCCGACTTTTATTAACACATCCTCTAGCTCACCCCTAGGATGGATGATCGATCGGTCGGCCATTTGGAGAGTGCAGTGCGTGGGTTTCAACTCTCCGACGCCTAATTGCTCGTATACTGAATACGGAAGCAGGTTAACACTGGCACCAAGATCTAATAGTGAGCGGTTGATGTTCTTATCCCCAATGGTAATTGAAATCGTAGGACAGCCGGGGTCCTTCCGTTTTTGTGGTAAAGATTGGGTAAGGGCATCACTCACAGCACTGGCCAAGAAAACTTTCTTTGGTACCTGAGACTTCCTCTTTTTCGTGCACAAGTCCTTTAAGATTTTTGCGTAGGACGGGACTTGTTGGACAGCATCTAAAAGAGGAATGTTAATGTTAACCTGCTTAAATAACTCCAGAATCTTCTCCATTTGAGGACTTTGTTTGTTAGACCTCAACCGGTTTGGAAATGGAACATTTTTAAAATTGGTTGAGTCTAATGCTGGAGGAGGAGATTGTGGAGGTGGAACGGATCCCAGAACAGGTGTTTTCGTGGAGTGAGAAGTGGATCCATTCAGAGTAGAAGAAGAGGAAGGAGAGCCTTGTGAAGAACGGAGAATAGGCTCAGAAGACGAAGAAGAAGAAGAAAAAGAAGAAGAAGCAGCGGCCGGGGTATCTTCGTTGATCCGTGTGCCGATGTTGTTTTGCAGCATCCTTCCCGATCTCAATGTGGTCACGGCACTCACATTATGATTCTGTTGTTCAAGAGCAACATGTGCATTATGTGGGTGACCGGGATTTGGGAGTGGCTGGGACGGGAGCTTCCCCTTCTCTCGCTCGCTTAAGGCCGTGTTCAGCTGTGCAATCTGGGCCTCGATGGTCTTGATGCTTTGCCCGTGTGCGGCAGTGTGTTGCACTAAGGACTGAATGGAAGACTGGATGTTGGCGGTGGACTGAGTCGATTGTTTAACGAACGCCTCCAGACTTCGTTCGAGCGAGGAAACCTTATCGTTGTTTGACGGAACAAAGTTGTTTGGTGGATAAGAATTGTTGGGTGCAAAGTTGTTCGTCTGATTTTGGAAAGGTTGGGGTTGGAAGGGCTGCTGAAACTGAGTTTGTTGTTGCGCTTGTTGTTGCGGCGGAGGGGCCCTTTGGAAATTGTTGCCTTGGAATTGATTCTGATTCTGATTCCAGGCGAAATTGGGGTGGTTCCTCCAACCGGGATTGTAGGTGGAAGAGTATGGATCATTCCTCGGTCTTTGCTGAAATGCAGCATTAACCTGATCCTGTCCTTGCGAGGGTGGATTGTAAGGACACTCTTCGGTCAAGTGAGAAGGATCGGAACAACAAGCGCAGATGGTACGAAGGGGGAGAACAGGGGAAGGAGCAGGAGAAGAAAATTTGCTCTCTATCGCTTCAAGCTTTCTTGTTATTGCAGCCATTTCAGCTTTCATCGCAATAGAGACATCAAGTTGGTGAATTCCTACCCTAGACTGACCGTTAGAAGTGGAGGTAGAAGAAGAAGAAATCGGTCTGGTGCTCTCCCATTGTAGCGTTTGCTCCGCAAGGTCGTCAAAGAACTGCCACGCTTCCTCGTCAGATTTCGATAGGAAGTGGCCCTGACAGATGGTTTCCAACAACTGCTTCGTTGCTGGGTTCAGGACCTCGTATAAGGTTTGGCAAAGTTGCCATTTCTCTATACCGTGGTGAGGACACTGAACAAGAAGGTCTTTGTACCGGTCAAAGCACTTCCAGAAGGGTTCAGAAGGAAGCTGAGAGAATTGGTTGATTTCATTTCGAATCCTTGCGGTCTTATGATTCGGATAGAATTTTTTTAGAAACGCTTTAACAAACTCTTCCCAGCTGGTTATTGAGTGGGAAGCGGTGCTATACAGCCATTTTTCAGCAAGATCGCATAAGTGAACGGAATGACCCGTAGACGTATAGCATCGTCCGACAGTTGGGTAGTTTTCATCATGGCACAGAAGTTTTGAAATTTATTGATGAAGATATAGGCATCTTCAGATTCAAGCCCATGGAATCGTGGAAGCATGTTGATGAAGTGGGGCTTAATTTCAAAGTTGTCCCCATTGGCAGGTGGAAGAGAAATGCAGGTGGGAAGTGCAGAACGGGTGGGATAGAAACGATCCTGGAGCGCGATTCGCTGCGGCGCTACACCAGGCGGTGGTGGTGGGATATTGGTCTCCGTAGGAGGTGGAGCCAATCCAGCGGTAGTCAAAGAGATGTTCAGATTAAATCCCGACATCGCGGAAGAAGAGGTTGGTGAAGGTGAAGGTGAAGATGTATGAACAGAATTCCGGTCAACGTCGGAGTTGGCCGGCAAAGGAAGGGGTGAAAGAGGAGTGGAGGGAGTTTCGACTTCGGAGTCGATCGCGTAGTCGGTAGCGACTGACGTAACGCGGACTAGACGGGCGCTAGTGTCCCGAGTCCAAGCTGACATACACTAAACGAGTTTAGTATAGTCAAAGCGGAGAAGGTGAGGGTAAGAAAACGTCAATGGAGAAAACGATGGGTGGAGGGTGAAAAATGGATTTGGCGACAAAGGGCAAGTTTTTATAAAAGTTTTTGATTTTTTCCTTCTTTTTTTTTTCTTTTTAGAAAGAGCTTTACAGAAATATGTACGGACTTACGGCTTTAAGCAATCACAAATAAGATATGCACAATCTCACCTAGGTCTACTAGACCTGCTCCTAACTGTTCCAGAGGGCTAGAAAAAGGACCTCAAACCGCCTCTTCTCCGTCTAATGCGGCCAGATAAGTGCCAGGTAAGTGGGAGGTTATCCAACGCTTTCGCGAAGTTCCTTAATTAAATAACCACTTGCCTTCGTCACACTTGCCTAGGCACCGCAAAAGTCAGATAGGATAAACGGCCGATGCCTGTAACTAGTCCTCTGTCCTATTGAGCGCGAAGTCCTTAGGGCCGAGTCTAGTATTTTTTAATTTTAACAATGGTCAATGCATATGCATTTTGTGATTTTTGGGGTCCTGGGAAGGGTGATGAAATCCCCACCCAATTTGAATTGGTTTCAAGCCCCTTAAGTCCGTATTAATGAATGCAAAGCGATAACAAATCAACTGCAAACAATTTTTATTTTTAGCGCGGCGCAAAGAAATCTGCAGAAAACACAGTTTATTGGAGTCCAGAGGAGTGGAGAGAGGAGAGAAACACTTACAGGGATTTTGGCACCCTGAGGCCACCAAACGGCCTCGGATCCGCGGCCTAAGCACCCTTATGCCACGGAACCGCGGCAATATGATGGGCTTGGGCCTCCAGTTTTTTAGGTTATGCTCTCTAAGGTGTCCTCTGCTTGTCTGGATGTGCTGAATTTTGACTTGCTTAGTGTATCTGCTCCAGATTTTTTCAGTAGACCGGATGCTTCGTTTTGTCCGTCGCGGTATAGCCGCGAAATGTGGGTCTATCTTCCCATGTATTTGGCACTGAACTCGAACTTCGTATTTTCCTGCACACTTGCACAAAAACTAATCAAAAATAACAAGATGATTTTTTTACAAAGTATATTTTTTTGTTTGGTTTTTCGGTTGTTTTTATATTCACAAGTTAACCCGAAATTACACAAAGAAATAAACTACCGTCTCCCCGGCAACGGCGCCATTTGATTGTTAGGGATTCTGCGTGTTCAAGTTTAGTTAATTACCGCAATCAAGACGGTTTCGCTTGTAGCTAGCCGGTTGAGTACGGGTCGTCCGCAGGGAGATGTGAATCTTTTTCTATGTGCTTTAACGAGTTAAGTCCAGTTTTCCAGATTTTTTGTGATTAATAAAGTGGTAAAATGATATGTAAAGAGAGCTTGTTAGGGTTAGGATTAGGTTAGTTTGAGTTAGGAGTCTCCCACATCTTTCGTTGCCCCTCTTAATATCGGTGTTACGGTAATTGGCAACAACGGGGATTAGCACGACTAGGAAGGAACTTGCGAGTATAAGCTAGTCTTTCCAACGCATAAGTTCTTCCTTTTGGTGCTTGTCCGTCCGTTCTTGGCTCTTAGCCATAACCTCCGGTTAATTCAACCACAACCAGTCTCACTACGGAATCACCGCTATCATGTAGGATAGGGTGCCGTAAGGAGCGGATTGTGGATCAATTAACGGGAGTCGAATTAAGTTGTTGGGAAAGGAAAGAGTGAGAGAGATTTCCTTCTCTCAAACTTCCCTTATCCTACCCTAACAAGTATGAAACTACTCACACATCATAATGAAAAGAACACAAAACAAAAGAGGAAGATAGAAAGAAAGAGATAGAAAATAACAACTAGCTATTTGCGACCTCACCTTGGCGAGGATCAAGCGTAAGCATCATGGTTGTTTTAAGGATAAAGAAAAGAGAGAAGAAAGAAACAACAAGAAAAATAACAACAACTAAGTTAACAAATGAAAATTACAACAATTAACAAGAGAATAAGACAAGCATAATAATAAACGGTTCTTCTTTATTCATCATTCTTTACTCACAAGCTCACTACAAGTTTTAATGGAGAAGAGATGAGAAGAGGAAGAAGAACATGTATTCTAAAACCTAGAGAAAAAAAATACAAGATTATGCACCCCTTTCTTCACAAAGTTCTGGGCTATTTATAGGCTGAAAAATGAAAACCTAGGGCAACCACCAGAAAACAAATAAAAAGACCAAAACACCCCCAAAAAGTCTTCAAGTGCGGCGCCAGTACGGTCGCGGTTCTGCGGCCTAATGGAGGAGTTGGCTCCTCGAATTTTGTGTCCCCCCCTGGTCTGATGTTGTCTGTAGTTTGGCATATGTGTTTTCTGAAAATACTTCCACATTTCTTCCAGAATTTCTGTTGATGGAAAGGTGATTTGTTGTGGACTTTTTGTCATGATTTCCTCGAGCTCCGCGTAGATTTCTTGGATCTTGTGTTGCCATTGAGCCTTGTGCATGAAAACGACATTGATTTGACATTTCGTCTCTTAAACTGGTGTGTGGCAACAGACGGATAAAGAGTGGAGATCCGTGTTTTATCTGTGGTTGGCAGGAACCCGGGTTTTGTCGTGTTTTTCCATGAATTTCACCGTTCAGAGCCGAGAACCTGTATCCTGCAATTGACTAGCAAACACGGCTCAAGAGTACCTACCGATATGCAATGTGATAAAAATTGGGCGGTATGAAAATGCAAAAATCTGATATGAACAACACCAAGAACATGTCTCTAGTCCTTCGCAAGTACTTGAGAATGTTCTTCACAGCTGTCCAGTGACGCTCTCCTGGATCTGCTTGATACCGACTCACTACACTTAGTGAGTATGCTACATCGGGTCTGGTACATAGCTTCGCATACATGATAGAGCCTACTGCCGAAGCATAGGGTATCCCTTGCATGCGAGCTCTCTCCAAATCAGTCTTGGGAGACATCTCTTTGGAGCGAGTGAGTCCAGAGATTGTGGGTTGGTTCCCACGCTTGGATTCTTCCATACTAAACCTCTTTAGGATGGTGTCAATGTACCTGGATTGGGACAATCCCAGTATCCGTTTAGATCTATCTCTATAGATCATGATTCCCAATATGCAGGAGGCATCACCTAGATCTTTCATTGAGAATCTCTGTGATAAGAAGAGCTTGACTGATTGCAGCTTAGGAATATCATTTCCTATCAAGAGTATGGCATCCACGTACAATACGAGGAAGACAACCTTACCCTCTGCTACCTTCTTATAGATACAAGGTTCATCTATATTTTTGATGAAGTCAAACTCTTTGACTACAACATCAAAACAGATGTTCCAACTCCGCGATGCTTGCTTTAACCCATAAATGGATTTAAGTAGCTTGCACACCTTTCCGCTGCTCCCACTATCTACGAAGCCCTCTGGCTGAGTCATGTACACGCTCTCTTCTAAATCACCGTTTAGAAAGGCGGTCTTAACATCCACTTGCCAGATTTCGTAGTCATGGTATGCAGCAATGGCAAGTAAGATTCGGATGGACTTAAGCATAGCCACTGGAGAAAAAGTTTCGTCATAATCCACACCTGGTCGTTGACGAAATCCCTTTGCTACAAGTCTAGCTTTAAAGGTCTCAACTTTTCCATCTACACCAAATTTCTTTTTAAAAATCCACTTGCTCCCAATGGGTTTTAACCCTTCAGGAGCATTTTCCAAAATCCATACTTTATTGGTGTACATGGATTCCATCTCAGATCGCATTGCATCCAGCCATTTCACAGAGTCACCACTCGTGATGGCCTGCTCGAAACTAGTCGGGTCATCATCTTTCATGATGCAATCCTCGCTTCCACCATCAATGAGAATATCGTAGTATCTCTCAGGCGGATGAGAAACCCTGCTAGATCGGCGGAGAGGCTGGGGTTCTTCGGGTACTACTGAATCCTCTGGTTCCACTAAATCTTCAGTTGTAGTTTGTGTTGCTGGAACCTCTTCCAGCTCTACCTCATCGCCACTAATTTCTTTTGTAAGAAATTCCTTTTCTAAAAAGGTGGCATGTTGAGCAACAAACACCTTTTGTTGTTCACTGTGGTAGAATAGATATCCATACGAATTGCTTGGATATCCTACAAACTTACAAAGAACTGATCGTGCTTCGAGTTTGTCCGGATTTTGCTTTTTAACATAAGCCGGACAACCCCATATCTTAACTCTTTTAAGAGATGGTCTCTTTCCATTCCATATCTCATATAGAGTGGTAGGCACAGATTTAGTTGGAACTCTATTCAATAGGTATATGGCTGTCTCCAGCGCATACCCCCAGAAGGAAATAGATAACTCAGCTGTACTCATCATAGAGCGCACCATATCTAATAGGGTGCGATTCCTCCGCTCCGAGACACCGTTGTGCTGTGGTGTATAAGGAGGAGTAAGCTGAGAGAGAATCCCATTCTCTTTTAGATAATCTAGGAACTCATTGCTTAAGGATTCACCTCCTCGATTAGATCGAAGAATCTTAATACTTTTGCCCGTTTGATTCTCTACTTCGTGCTTATATTCTCTGAATTTCTCAAAAGCTTTAGACTTGTGTTTCATCAGGAACACATATCCGAATCTTGAGAGATCGTCAGTGAATGTAATGAAGTAGGAAGAACCGTTCCTGGCATGCGTAGACATGTGACCGCATACATCACTATGTATCAGTCCTAAGAGTTCGGTAACTCTTTCTCCGTGTCCACTAAACGGAGCTTTGGTCATTTTTCCTTTGAGACATGAATGGAAAGTATCATAAGATGATAATTCGAACGGATTCAAATAACCATCTTTATGTAACATAGACAGTCATGTCGCATTCATATGACCAAGTCTACAATGCCACAAGAAGGATTCATTAATTTCTGAACTTTTCCTCTTGTGTGTGTTTTGTATATTGAGGACTGTATTCTGATTTAGAATGAATATGCCATTATGTAACGAGCCTGATGCAATCAACTTTTGATCTAGGAATATGTTTATAACATTATCCTTTACTACAAAATTATATCCTTCTTTACTTAATAAAGAAACTGATATAATGTTGCACATCATGTTCGGTATATAATAGCACTCATTTAGAATCAGTGTATTACGACTTGGCAATACAAGGTGATATTCGCCAACTGCTTTGGCTGCAATACTTGAACCGTTCCCTACTTGAACGGAATGATCACCTTTTCCCAGTTCTCTACCTTTACGTAGCCCATGTAACAATTTACATATGTGGGATTCTGATCCGGTATCTAATACCCAGGACGTAGGATGAACTGAAAAACAGTTCTCAATAACTAACACACCTGAAGAAGATGCATCAACATGCATGTTCTTTTGGGCGGCTTGAGAATCTAGATATTCTTCTATTCCCTGTTCAGTCTTATAACTCTTATAAGAAAGAACGGGTCCAACGTTCCCTGCTCAGTATAATAAGCGGGTTCAGTCAATACATCCATATTATTATCTTGATTATGGCCTGACATGGTCGCTACCTGGAGAGAGAGAGAAGAAAACACTTTAGCGTATGCTCTTGCAAGATTAGATTGGTTATTATCTTATCTAATCAGGATGTCTCCCACTGTTTTTATCAAATCTACCTTCAAACCCTAAAAGGTAAGATTAGCCGGGATTAATTACATCCTACAATTTCGTCAATCTTTCAGCCAGATCTGTGTCGGTACTTTGAGGGAGGTTCCCCGTGCTTTCGCACGGACCTAATTAAAGTAAACCTCGTTTTCCCAGAGGCGTAACCCCGTTAACACTTTTCTAGACACCTACTTGATCGACTAATTGTCCTGTGTAAAACTCTCCCAGGAGTAACTCTTACTCCCAGTGGGTATCGGGATCCAACTATCTTATAGAAGGTATGCAATCTCATTGCAAATTTCAACATCTGAAATTCCCGATAATGTTTTTACCCCTAGCAACTTATGACCTTGGCTAAGGTCAACAAATCATAAGCGCTAGTCAAGTTCAACCCGTCATTTCCTGATTGAATTAAACCCACCCGTACGACCCTTGGCTAAGGTCAACAAAGTCGCACGACTACCCTAACTCAATCACATCTCATGTTTTAGCAGATAAATACTAATTAGCTACCGTACACCACGCCTTGGCTAAGGTCAACAAACGCAGCACGAATACTAACTAGTCTCTATCTGAAATGACGGAGGGCTACGCAGGTTTTTCAGAAAACCCTGAGCGTAATGAACTTGATATCGTCGTAGAATCAAGTGTTTTAGAAAAGGAGTGTTTTTGAGGCTTTTCTTAGTTTCGCTAAAGGGGTCACTCCCGGTGAAGGGATCGTCAGCCCTTTCCTCATCGAATAAAGTGCAGGATATATCATATATACCGCTGTGCAAAGCAAAACACTAAAAGCATTCAAAAGACAAACCGCGTTTTGTAGCATCTGCCAGTTTCGCTAAAGAGGTCACTCCCGGTGAAGGGATCTCGGCTCTTTCCCCATCGAATAAGGTGCAGGATATATCATATAGATCACTGTGCAAAGCAAAAACTGTAGCTACCCTTTTTATAAAGTTTCGATTCTACAGCATCTTTAGGTTTCTTTTCTTTTTATTAATCTCATTAATAAAATCCCATCAGCTTATGCTTCCTAAGCATCACAGATAAATACGACGTACACTTATGCCATCCGCATTCGCCTCGATGTCCCCTCGTGCACCGTTAGGTTAGGTAACTAACGACAGAGCAGGGCAGGGCTAGTGCGGGTATAAAATATAAGTAACATCTATATAATATATCATATATACTATATACTGTATCCATCAGAACATATCAAATGATCACATCACAGATATCGCAGCAGAAACATAGATATAATGTGGGATATACTAGGACGTCCATATTTAGTATTTAGCCAACAATAGAAAATACGGATTCCACAGTCGCGATGAATAGCCAAGCCCACACCCTGGACCCCTACGAGTGCGGCAAGCGACCCTACCAATTCTGGAGTTTAGGAGACCCGGTCTCGACTCCTCGAGATGGCCTCCCACTGAACCCCATAACCCGGTCACCTGTGCTCCCCTTCTTGGGTCCATCCTAATGGGGAAAAGTAAATAATATACAACACTGGTGGCATCAACCTCAACCTGGAAGTGCCCCAAATAAAAGAATATTACATTACATTTGAATTTACATGAATGAAAATATAAAACTCTCATCTCACATAAAACCTCCGGCTATTCAATCGCGACAATCCTGCACATCATATCTCAGCAACACATAATATCTCATATCATCAACGTAAGTAAGTATGCATACACCGATCGTCGTCGATGTATAGCAACGAAAACCATCAATACAACTACATACTACACTTACGGTCACAGAAAAGAAAGTGTAAAACTACAATATTTGGAATCCACAATCACTTTAGACATCATAAATCCGAAATATCACATACTTCGCATTTCATGCCTAACTCTATGAATTCCACATATTGTATCACATTCCAGATAAATAGACAGTATTAAACTTTTCGAACAGATAATCAAATACCCAAAATTTCCCAAAGTGCTCAACACTTGAGCAGAGTTCAAATAATCCCAGAATATGTCATAGTATCAGTGATCCAGCCATAGAAGGGTCAAGCCAACGCCTCACATGTGGCACGCCGTACTGCCCCAAACCCGAAGGTTCAAAAGGCAGTTCAAGACGGCCACATAATCGAGTTAAAGTTTGTTGTCTTCTAGAGGGTCCACCGCTTAACTTGTACAATTTTTCCGAAATATTTAAACCCAATAAAAATTCAACACTTGAAAGTTTGCCGTTCCGGGATAAAATGGGTTAATGATATCCGTTCAAATAGTTTAACAGTTTCTAAATATCCGGAAATATAAACGAATTTAAATATTCCGATCGAATCTACGATTACAAAGCAAACCCCAGAATATTAAACACTTGAGTCACTTTAAAAATACCCAGAAGCATCAATAAGCACCTACGGATATTATCATGAAGCCACGTGTCACAATTCCAAAAATCGGCCGCGGAACCGCCGCGGGAAGCAGGTTCCCGCGGCGGTTTAGTGGAGTTGTGGGCCCGTGTTTCATGGTAATTCTTAGAATTCCCTGCTGATTTTTTTACGTATTTTTAATTCAGAAAAATCCCAGATTTTGAAAAATTTCCAGAGAGGGGGTTATTTTCGTCGGTTCGGGTTCGATCGGAGTTTTAACTTCGTAAACACATCGCCTAATGCTCTAGCTAGGCTCTGATACCACTGTAGGGTTCCTAGGCACACTTGTGAAGGTTCATAACGCATCAAACATGCACGAATAAAATTTTTGATGTGCCGAACAACCCAAAGACGGGATCTTTGCTAGATTATTAGGGTTTAGCATGCAAGATAACAACTTTTTATCTAAGTGTGAGGGATTGCAACCTTTGTAGTTCGCTCCTTCGCTTCACAAGCTCCGAGTAGAAGTCCCTTTGCCGCGATCCATGATCTCCCGGACTCAAGAGAGGCTCCACGACTCGAACGATCCATGCTAGCTTGAAGTGTTCCGAATCTCCGATGATCTACGTCGAAGTTGCAAAAACCCAAGCTTTCTCACTCTATAGAGATGAACACCCTAATCTCATGGGCTAGATGAGATGAGGATGAGGGAGTAGTATTTATGCTTTCTTTTTAATTCACTTTCTCACAATTTATCATCACCAAAAGAATTTCTAGTAAGCTTTTTCTTTTTAACTCAAGAGAGAAGAAGATGATAATGAAAAGATAATTACTTTTGTGATGAATAGAAAAGAAATGTATATGATTGATTATAGAACCATGGTCAAGGATGATAGGCTAAGAGTTTGTAGAGAATAAACTAGAGTTAGGGTTTGGTTAGGTTAAGGATAAGTATTAACCATAATATCTTAACCAAGACAAAAGGAAAAGCTTCTAGAATGTGCAAGAAGAAGCTAACCCTAATCAAACCCTAATCCCATTTAATCATCCTTAAACATGTTTAATAATAAATCATATCATGTCACAATAATATATATCACATATATATTATATATTTGCAACAAAAGAAAATAATACATTTAACATATATCGCATATATATCAATGTATTAATCCAGTGAGAAAATGAAATAATAAAGTGAGCCAATATTAGATAATGTAATACAATATATCATATATATTATTATACATTAAATCATCGAATCAACACTTGATCCAACGATCCGGCTATATCGAATAAAACCGGCTAATATATCATGTAGCGATTCATCGAATCAACACTTGATCCGATGTGCCGATTCATATCAAAATATCTCGAGAATATAATACGGTATCTCATATCGCATTATCCTCGGTCCTGCACATATCACATATGTGCCTCTACTCCGTTTCGCCTGAGCCAAGAAACCTCTGTGTAGGACTCTAAAGAATCGTCAATATGCCGGTAGCAGGTGATGATCATATCAAACACCCACAAGCTGCAAGCGGTCAGCTAAACGTAACAGCCACCCAGGTATTGAGCGATCAGAAGATCAACAAGCTAGCCTGTGCGTTTTCCTGTGAATCCAATCAGTAACACTCCCGTACAGTCCGGTCTGTTCGTCTGATATGTCGCATATCAAGTCTAGGGGTGGTATACGTCAGACCCCAGTAACCGATAAGTCATGTCGATGTGAGGCTCATAACATGTCGAGAAACTACTAGTAACACTTATCAGTATATCTCTATATCAGCCCTGGCCAGGGACTTCCAGTTATAGCCAATCGGACACAGCACAACATCAACTCCCTATACCGGGAGAGACGAATCCCCTCCTATCGCTCATTGCCTCCATGTGATTCGGGACTGTACCAAAAAGCCACCGTTTTGCACGTCCTCTTGGACGTGGTAAGGTGGAAATCAAAGCACAGTGGGAATTACACAAGACTCTATGACGATCTCGGGTATTCAGACTACCCTGTAGCAGTGTCACCGGAGAACTGCCATCTCACGTGTGGTATATCACCAACTGGGAGTTCTCGGCGAGTCCGTCCAGTGTACCCAGTCTCCACTGAGCACCCGTACATCATCCTTGATGTCAAACACCGATGGATATGGGATCATCCATCGCCCATCATATGGGTCAAGATGCGTATACGCTAGTCTACTCTGGTGTATCGATGCCCTGTCTCGATATACCCTCGACTAGGAACATTTATAGGATGTACTCATCGACTACCGTGGCCCCACTAGTATGATCTCATCATAATCCCAGTAGTCGAGTACAGATCCTAAAGGCTTTATCAACATGTGAGAGAAAGAAAGCAAACCAATACAAGTCAACATGTTAAGATAAAGTGAAACCAAATAGCATACTATCATGACGAGCAAGAAAGTCCTTTCTGTATATATCTAAGCATCCATCATAATATACATCAAATGTACAACAATGGCCTCTAGGGCATATACATAAGTAACAGATATAATCTACTAACCTGCTCTTCGCTGGTCGTTGCCGACGTCGCCACGCGCTTGCTTGTCGTCTCGAAGTCTTCGTGGGGGTACTTACACATCATAACGTATCGTGCCGCATTAAAATCCAAATCAAACCAAAACGATACGCTAAAGGCATATAGGTTAGAACCTATGGACTACGCCTTTCAAACCACCAAACAACACTCGATATAGACGTGCAAACGTCAAGTGATCGAGGTAATACACAAATACTAAAATCCAGAATCCAAAATACGGAAAATATAACTCCGAATCAAAACAACTGATGAAAATGGTCCCAGATTTTACCCTAAGTCAAATTAGCTAATTTTGCATATGTAAAGGGTCTAGTTTACTGGAGATGGAGCTACATACGATGCACGAACCAAATCCAACCCACCCTTGCCGCAAATTGCGGCCAGATGGAATAAATCTGCGGCCCAATTTTGGGGTATGGGGCTAGGGTTTCAGTAGGGGGTCCTAGGTTGCCTGCATGTATCACTGTCTCTGCTAAATAATTTTCAGGTCACCAGAGTGTTAGCAGATTACCAAAAACCATCACAATTTCCGCAATTTCCGTATTTGCATAATTTCAAAGTTCGTAATTGGGGTTTTAGTCTCAGGTTTAGTCCACAATAACATCACAACAGGGGTTGTATATCCTCTACTAACCTCAATTTCACTTTTGGAATCAATTCAAACCCTAATCCTTTTCTAGGAATTTCCAAAACTCACTAAACGTCGCCTAATCACCTCTAAACATGCATGGAAGCTAAAGTAAACCAAATACCACACTAATGGTTCAGAAATTACTTCATTTCGCACTCATGAGTCCCCTAGAGCACCAAAATGCAAACTTTCTTGGTCCAATGTGTTTGTATTGAGCTTGTGCAAGTTTCTTGTGAAAGGAAGTATGTGTTTTGATGTTGCTTTGAGGGTGAAGTGAGGTGGAGGAGGTGGTGGAGGGTGAGGGCAGCAGCTCTTGATGGAGGAGGAAGGAAAAGAGATGAAGGAAATGAAGAGGGAAGAGAATGACTCATAGTCTATTGACCCCCTCACCTCTCTCTCTCTCATGCCCATGCCTAATATTCTAATCCCTTTTGTTTTGTTCTCTTTTTTTTCCTTTTCTTTTCTCTTCTCATATAAACACAAACCATGATAGAAATATAAGGAAAAGCCATGCTAAAATGTAACACAGGTGTAAAAATGATATGGTGCATGTTTTGCACAAAACAAGCTTAATGCGCGATTAACGATATTTAATCGCGATTAGCACTAAAATAGCGTATAATAAATCACAATTAACTTAAAATTGCTTAATTCATATAAAACACCCTCTTTTTAGTAATTTCTATAATTTTTCCAAATTTTCCCCAATTTATCGGTATTTAATTATACCGCCTTATTAAAATATTCAATATATTTATTATTTAATTCTAAAAATTCCCAAAAATAATATTTTATTTTTCTGAAATGTTACAGTTCATAACATTATTCTCTACTACAAAGTTATATCCTTTTTTATCTAATAAAGAAATTTATATTAAATTGCATATCATAGAGGGTATGTAATAATAGTTGTTCAGGATCAATGTATTCCCAGTTGGCAATACAAGGTGATATTCACCAACAGCAACACTTTATTTAGGTAAATGTTCATAACTTTATTCTCTACTGCAAAGTTATATCCTTCTTTATCTAATAAAGAAATTGATATTAAATTGCTTATCATAGAGGGTACGTAATAATAGTCTTTCAGGATCAATGTATTCCCAGTTGGCAATACAAGGTGATATTCACCAACGGCATTGGCTGGAATACTGGCACAATTCCTTACTTTTAGAGAATGATCACCTTTTTCCCAGTTCTCTACCTTTCCTTAGCCCATGCAACAAATTGCATATATGGGATCCCGATCCGGTATCTAATACCTAGGACGTAGAGTGTACTGAGAAACAGTTCTCTGTAACTAACACACCCGGAGAAGATACATCAACATGCTTATTCTTCGTTTGGGTGGCGTGGGAATCCGGATATGTTCATATTTCCTGCTCAGACTTATAACACTTATATGTTGGAGCGGAACCAACTTTCCCCTGCTCAGTATAACAAGCGGGTTCGGTCAATACATCCATATTATTATCTTGATTAAGGCGTGACATTGGTTGCTGCCTGGAGAGAGAGAGGAGGTAACGCGTTAGCGTACGCTCTTTGCAAGATTAGATTGGTTATTATCTTAACTAATCAGGACGGCTCCCACTGTTTTTATCAAATCTTCCTTCAAACCCAAAAAGGTAAGACTAGCCGGGATTATTTACACCTTACAAGTTCGCTAATCTTTCAGCCAGGCCAGTGCCGGTAATTTGAGGGAGGTTACCCATGCTTTCGAACGGACCTAATTAAAATAAACCTCGTTTTCCCTCGAGCGTGACCCCGTTAACACCTTTCTAGACACCTACTTGATTGGCTAATTGTGATGTGTAAAACTCTCCAGGATTAACTCTTACTCGCAATGGGTATTGAGATCCAACTATCTCATAGAAGGTATGCAATCTCATTGTAAATTTCAACACTTGAAATTCCCGATAATACTTTTGCCCTTAGTAACTTATGGCCTTAACATAGTCAACAAATCATAAGCGCTAGCCAAGTTCAACCCGTCATTTCCTGATTGAATTAAACCCACCCGTAGAACCCTTAACATAGTCAACAAAGTCGTACGACTACCCTAATCCAATCGCATCTCATGCTTTAGCAGATAAGCGCTAATTAGCTACCGCACACTACGCTTTAACATAGTCAACAAACATAGCATGAATACTATGTAGTACATATCTGAAATGACGGAGGGCTACGACAGGTTTTTAAGAAAACCTTTTGCGTAATGAACTTGATATCGATGCAGAATCTAGTGATTTTGAAAAGGAGTGTTTTTGAGGCTTTTACTAGTTCCGCTAAAGAGATCACTCCCGGTGAAAGGATCTCGGCTCTTTCCTCTTCGAATGAGGTGCTGGATATTCTACAAGGAATACCTCTATGCAAAGCAAGAACTAAAAAAGGCAATAAAAAACAAAACCGAGTGGGTTGTAGCATCTGCTAGTTTCGCTAAAGATGTCACTCCCAGTGAAGGGATCTCGGCTCTTTCCTTATCGAATAAGGTGCTGGATATTCTACAAGGAATACCGCTATGCAAAGCAAAAACTAGAGCTACCCTTTTTGAAAATTTAATTCAACAACATTATTTTGGTTTCTTTTTTTTTATTAATCTCATTAATGAAGTCCCATCAATTATGCTTCCTAAGCACCACAGAAGAAACGAAAATACAACGTACGCTTATGCCATCCGCATTCGCCACAGTGTCCCGTTATGCACCGTTAGATTACTTAACTAACGGCATAGCGGGGCGGGACTAGCGCAGGTGCAAAACATAAGCAACGTTTATTATATATCATATATACAATAATAAATCATTCGTCTCACGCATATAATGTGATCACATCACAGAATATCAGCAACAAAAGATAACATATGAAATATTGGATATACTAGGAATTCTGTGTTTTAAGTTAAGCCAGTATAAAACACGGATTCTACGGTCGTGATGAATAGCCAAACCCACATCCCTAGACCCCTACGAGAGCGGCAAGAAGCCCCACCAATTCTAGAGTTAGGAGACCCGGACTTGACTCCTTGAAATGGTCTCCTACTGGACTCTAGAACTCGGTTACTTGTGCTCCCCTCCTTGGGTCTATCCTAATACGGAAAAGTAAATAATATACAACAATGGTGACATCATCCTTAACCCGGAAGTGCCCCAATAAAAGAATATTGCATACAATGAATTTTACATGAATGAAAATAAAAACTCGCATCTCACATAAAACCCCCCGGCTATTCAAAACACGACGATCCAATATAACATATTCAAGCAACACATAACATCACATGTCATCAAATAGCTAGACGATGTTAAACATTCCGATCGAATCAACAAACACCCAAAATTTCCGAAAAAGCTCAACACTTGAGCGCTGTTTAAAAATACTCATAACATGCCACAGTACCTATGGACCAACCGTAGAAGGGCCAACCCTTGCATCACCTATGGCGCCGCGGAACTACCATAAACTCGAGGGTTTGGCGGCGGTTCTTACGGTCATAGAATTGAGTTAGGGTTTCGTTCTTCTAGAGGGTCCATCAAATCACCTGCACGATATTTGAATGTTCTTTAACTCGGAAAAAATCCAACTCTTGGAAAATTTTCCGGCAAGGGTTAAACTGGGTATTTGATATCCGTTTGAACTTTTTAACACCGTCTAAATAACCCAAAAACGTGTTAGAATTACAACTACGAAACACTCCGAATTGCCTTTATAGAAAATTAACATCTCATGAAATTTTATCAAAAACAAACAACACTTGAAACACCAAAACCTAGAGAACAGAACACTGAAAAAATACGAATCCCAGAAAACACTATAGGGCCGGCCTGCTCGGATTTTAGGGGTGTGTGCTCAGCCAAAAACTGCCCAAATGTGTTCGTATTTCTTCTGTGTTCATGTTACATCTCATATAACATTCAGCAATTGTTTAAAAAAAAATTCGACGACTTTAAAAATCGACAGAAACTGTGTTTAGTGTTTCAAATTTCGGAGCAGTTTCGGTTTCGTAATCTAACAAACATTGTCTAAATCTTTAGCTTGGCTCTGATGCCACTATAAGGTTCCCTAGCACGACAGCAAGGTTTCGGGAGGCATCGTCCATGCCGTTTTAAAAAATTTGTCATGCTAAACAACCCTAATCCTAGAATCTTTACCTAAAGATTTAGACAATACCAAATGTAAACTACTTTACATCTAGAGAACAAGAATACAACCTTTGTAGTTCGAGTCCTTCTCTTCTAAAGCTTCGGGTTGAAGTCCACGCGACTCTACAAGGCTCCTCTTCGAGTTGAACGGCCCACCTTCGTGATCTTCATGCCAAAAACGATCCACCCGAAGTTCCTCTAGATCAAGCTAACTCTACACTAAACTTCTTTAGTGTATGAAACAAACCATACTAAATTGCTAGTTTGGTGTGGGATGATGAAGTAGGGGATATGATAAGCTCACTAGGTTACTCACAAGCTCAATGATTCACATCTCATGTGAGAGTTTGAGCTTGGAGGTGAGATGAAGAAATTGTAGAGATCAAGAGGAAGAAGAAGCTCAAGGAAAATGGCTAAGGCATTAAGCATGAAGCAAGTGTAGAAACCATAACATGAATCATCTCTCTCCTCACTAATTCAAGCATGGAATAAATTGCAATTCAAAATTGCAACCATGCTTGAATAGTGAGTCAAGACTAATAAAAAACCATATAAGCCCATGCCTCATCCATACCCAAAATATCTCCACAATTTACACCTCATTTTTCCATTTTTCTAAAAAAAGAAAAACATGCCATGCTTCATATAATATATATATATATATATATATCAAATATACATTAATATATATATATATATATATAAAGCAATTAGTGAGCTAATGATATTAGTTAAGATATAATTATATCACATATAATATATATCACATTATTAAATCAACACTTGATCTAATAATCCGGTTATATCACATATAACCGACTAATATCATTTATCTGAATATCACATTATCAAATCAACACTTGATTCGATAATCTGGTCATATCACATATGACCTAACCGATACCAGATAACAGCCAGATTACAATACGGTATCATACACGTATTTAATCAGGCCCACGCACATATCACAAATGTGCCCTACTTCATTTCGCTCGAACCAGGAAACTTCTGTATGGGACTCTAAAGACTCGTTAATATGCCGGCAGTAGGTGATGATCACATCAGTCACCTACAAGCCGTCAGCGGTACTAGTTGGACGTAACGGCTACCTGGGTATTGAGTGATGTGAAGATCAACAAGCAAGCACGTCCATACTCTCCATGAAGCCTATCAGTAACACTACCGTACAGTCCAGTCACTTCGTCTGATATGTCGCATATCATGTCTAGGGGTGGAAATCGTCAGACCCAGTAACGTAATAAGTCATGCCGATGTCTGGCCTATAACGGTTCGAGAAACTACTGATATCACTTATCAGTAAATCTCGGCAGCATCCCTGGCCAGGGATTTCCAGTTATAGCCAATCAAGTATAGTGTAACATCAATCCCCAATACCGGGAGAGACGAAACCCCTCATATCGCTCATTGCCTCCATGCGACTCGGGACTGTACCCAAAATCTACCTGTTTGCACGTCTCCTTTGAGTGTGGTAGGGAGGAAATCAAAGCACAGTGGGAGCCGCACAGGACTCTATGACGATCTCGGGTCTACAGACTAACCTGTACCAGTGTCATTAGAGGACTGCTATCTAACAATAGGTATACTGCCACATAGGAGTCCTCGGCGAGTCCTGTTCAGTGTACCCAGTCTCCACTGAGCATCCGTATACCATCTTTGATGTCAAACACTTATGGATGTGGGATCATCCATCGCCAATCATATGAGTCAAGAAGCATATACGCTAGTCTACTCTGGAATATCGATGACCTGTCTCGATATTCTCTCAACTAGGAACAATTAAAGGATGTACCTGTGAACTACCCTGGCCCCACTAGTATGATCTCCATCATAGTCCTGGTAGTCAAGTACATATCCTAAGGGCTTTATCAACATGTGAGAGCAAGACAGTATCACAATACACGTCTACATGTTAAGAAAAAGAACAACCAGATAGCATACTATTATGTCGAGCAAGAAAGTCCTCTCTCTATATATCCAAGCATCCACTATAATATACATCATATGTACAATAATGGCCTCTAGGGCATACATATAACTAACAATCACTATGTATCAGTCCCAAGAGTTCAGTAGCTCTTTCTCTGTGTCTAGTAAACGGAGTTTTGGTCATCTTACCTTTGAGACATGACTAGCAAGTTTCATAAGATGAAAATTCGAAAGGATTCAAATATCCATCTTTATGCAACTTAACCAGTCTTGTCGCATTGATATGACTTAGTCTACAGTACCACAAGAATTCTTCGTTTATTTCTGAACTTTTCCTCTTGTTTGTGTTCTGTACGTTAAAATCTGTATTTTGATTAAGAACGTATATACCGTTACATAACGTACCAAATCAAATCAACGCTTGATTTTGGAAAATGTTCATAACATTATCCTCTAATGTAGGATTATATCCTTCTTTAGTTAGCAAAGAAACCGATATAATGTTACACATCATCTTTGGTACGTAGTAACAGTCATTCAGAATCAATGCATTACCAGTTGGTAATACAAGGTATTAATCGCCAACTGCCTTGGCTACAACAATTGCACCATTCCCTACTGTTAGGGATTTATCACCATTTCCCAGTTCTCTACTTTTCTTTAGCCAATGTAACAAATTGCATACGTGGGATCCTGATCCGGTATCCAATACCCAGGATGTAGAACAAACTGAGAAACAGTTCTCGGTAACGAACAACATGTTGTTTCTTTGTACGGGTCGCATAGGAATCCTGATATTCCCATATCCCTGGCTCAGACTTATGACAGTGATAAGATGGAGTGGGACCAATGTTCCCTAGCCCTGTATAAAAGGAGGGTTCGGTCAATACATCAATGTTATTATCTTGATTAAGGCATGACATTGGTTGCTGCCTAGAGGGAGAGAGAAGGAAACGCGTTAGCGTGCGCTCTTTGCAAGATTAGATTGGTTATTTTCTTATCTAATCAGGATGGCTCCCACTGGTTTTATCAAATATTCCTTCAAACCCTAAATGGTGAGATTAGCCGGGATTAATTACACCCTACAAGTTCGCCAATGGTTCGACCAGGCCAGTGTCAGTACTTTGAGGGAGGTTCCCCGTGCTTTCACACGGACCTAATTAAAATAAACCTCGTTTTCCCTGAGGTATGACCCTATTGATACCTTTCTCGACACCTACTTGATCGGCTAATTGTAAATTGCAAAACTTTCTTAGTAGTAACTCTTACTCGCAGTGGGTATCAGGATCAAACTATCATATAGAAGGTATGCAATCTCATTGCAAATTTCAACACTTGAAATTCCCGATAATGGTTTTTACCCCTAGCCACTTATGACTTTGACAAGGTCAACAAATCATAAGCGCTAGTCAAGTTCTACCCATCATTTCTTGATTGAATTAAACCCACCCGCACGACTCTTGACAAGGTCAACAATGCCGCACGACTACCCTAACCCAATTGCATCACATGCGGGCAGATAAGCACTATTCAGCTACCGCACACTACGCCTTGACAAGGTCAACAAACGCAGCACGAATACTAAATAGTACTTATCTAAAATGACGGGCCGTTACACAGGATTTTAAGAAAACCATGAGCGTAATGAACTTGATATCGTTGTACAATCTAATGATTTTGAAAAGGAGTGTTTTTTAGGCTTTCCTAGCTTCGCTGAAGAGGTCACTCCCGGTGAAGGGATCTCGGCTCTTTCCTCATCGAATGAGATGCTGGATATTCATCAAGGAATACCACTATGCAAAGCAAGAACTAGAGAAGATGTCAAAAACAAAACCGAGTGGGTTGTAGCATTTGCTAGTTTCGCTAAAGAGGTCACTCCCGGTGAAAGGATCTCGGCTATTTCCTCATCAAATGAGTTGCTGGATATTCATCAAGGAATACCACTATACAAAGCAAAAACTAGAGCTACCTTTTTTGAAAATTTGATTCTACAACATCTTTTGGTTTCTTTCTTTTCATTAAGCTCATTAATGAAGTCCCATCAATTAATGTTTCCTAAACATTACAGAAAAATGAAACGAAACTAGAACATACGCTTATGCCATCCGCATTCGCCACGGGGCCCTGTCATGCACTGTTAGGTTACTTAACTACCGGCAGAGCGAGGTCTGGACTAGCACGGGTGCAAAACAAAAGCAAAGTTTATTATATATCATATATATAATATTACATTCTTCCCACCTAGTTATATGATCAACATCACAGAATCAAGCAGCAGAAGCAATATATGAAATATTGGATGTACTAGGACGTCCGTGTTTTAAATTTAGCCAGTAATGTAAAACACGGATTCCACAGTCGTGATGAATAGCCAAACCCACATCCCTGGACCCCTACGAGAGTGGTTAGTAACCCTGCCAATTCTAGAGTTAGGAGACCCGGTCTCAACTCCTTGAGATGGTCTCCCACTGGACTCTAGAACCCGGTTAGTTGTGCTCCCCGCCTTGGGTCTATCCTAATGCGGAAAAGTAAATAATATACAACAGTGGTGACAACATCCTCAACCCGCAAGTGCCCCAATAAAAGAATATTACATACAGATTTTACATGAATGAAAATAAAAACTCTCATCTCACATAGAACCCCCCTGCTATTCTTTCACCACGATCCAATAAATCATATCAACAACACATGATATCACATATCATCAACGTAAGCAAATATGTGTATCCCTAAAACTTGTTGACATATAGCAACGAGATTGGAATACCCCACATATTACACTTACGGTGGCAGAAAAGAAAACAGAAAACTACAATAATTAGAATCCGCAATATTCTTAGACATCATAAACCCGGAATATCTCATATTCCGGATTTCATTCCCAACTTATAAAACTTGCATTTTAGTCTCAAATTGAAAACACTTTCCAATAAACTGTCGGATAATTCAACAAAATTCCCGACAAAGTGATCGCGTACTATACGCAATTGCGACAGAGTTTTGATCGGAATTAAAATTCCGTGGAAATCGATCAAACGAGACTAAACGACAAGATTTATAATACTAACTTGTTTTCACAAAACTAATTAAATGTGGATTCCAACCACTGCCTCCATATCAAACTTAAACCCAAAACAGCATAACAATTACGACTATGAAACACTCTATATTAGCCCCAATAGAACTGTTAACATCACATGCAAACTGGGCTAATCAAAAAATACCTGAAACCCTAAAATCAAGCTACTGGAACACCAAAAAAAATTCGAAGCCAGACAAGCTAAGAAAACCGGCCACACCCATTTTTAATGGGTTTTCGCCGGGTCAAAAGTGGTGATTTGGCCTGAAATTTTTCCAGTGTTCAAGTTGCATCATATACAACATTCTGCAGTTTCTTAAAAAAAATTTACAGATCATTTGAAAATCGACAGAAACTTGATTTTTGGTTTCGGTGTTTCGGAGTTTTTCGGTTTCGTGATTCTAATTACATCGTCTAATTTTCTAGCTTAGGCTCTGATACCATAAAAGTCTGCCCTAGCACCCCCATGAGGTCCAAGTGATATCAAGCATGCCAAATTCAAACTAAGCTAGACTAAACAAGATCTTTAACTAGTTTATTAGGGTTTAAAGTTTGATATATACAACTAGAGAGAAGGAAAGAAGGTTATACCCTTGTAGATCGAGTCCTTCTCTTGAATAGCTCTGGGTTGTGGTCTACACGACTCCACTAGGCTCCTCTTCAAGATTAAAGAACCTCCTTTGTGATCTTCGCGCCAAAGTCGATCCACCCGAAATCCACTAGCTTAAGCTACCTCTTCACTAATCTCATTAGTGAAGGCAATAGTTCACATCAAATTGCTAATCTAATGTGAGATGGAGAAGTAGGGGTTTAATTTGCTCACTAGGGTTCTCACAAGTTCAATGCTTCACATCACATGTGAGGGTTTGAACTTGGAGGTGAGGTGAAGAAAATTGTGGAGAGCAAGAAGGAGCAAGAGCTCAACTCAAGAGAGAAACTCAAGAAAAATATCACAAGTCAAGAATGAAGTCAAGTGAATGGCTACCCTTGACCCCCACTCATTCAAGCATGGAATTATTGTAATATAAAATAGCAACCACGCTTAAATAGTGAGTCAAGATGAATAAACAAACAATAAAAGCTATGCCTCACCATGCTTCACAAAGTCTCCTCATTTTCCACATCATTTCTATTTTTTCACAAAAATAGAAATCATATGCCGTGCTTCATATAATATAAATATATATATATATATATATATATCAAATATACATTAATATATATACTTTAATAAAGCAATTAGTGAGCTAATGATATTAGTTAAGATATAATTATATCATATATAATATATATCACATTATTAAATCAACACTTGATCTAATAATCCGGTTATATCATATATGACCAACTAATATCATTTATCTATTTATCATATTATCAAATCAACACTTGATTCGATAATCTGGTTATATCACATATAACCTAACCGATAACAGATAACTGCCAGATTACAATACAGTATCACATACTCGTATTTAATCATGCCCACACACATATCACATATGTGTCCTACTTCGTTTCGCTTGAACCAGGAAACTTATGTGTGGGACTCTAAAGACTCGTCAATACGCCAGCAGCAGGTGATGATCACATCAGTCACCTACAAGCAGTGAGCTATGCTAGCTGGACGTAATGGCCAGCCGGGTATTGAGCGATATGAAGATCAACAAGCAAGCTCGTTCATAATCTCCATGAATCCTATCAATAACACTACCGTACAGTCCGGTCACTTCGTCTAATATGTCGCATATAAAGTCTACGATTGGTAAACGTCAGACCCCATTAACTTGATAAGTCATGCCGATGTTTGGCTCATAACAGTTTGAGAAACTACTGATAACTCTTATCAGTAAATCTCAGCAACCCTGGCCAGGGATTTTCAGTTATAGCCAATCGAGCATAGCGCAACATCAACTCCCAATACCGAGAGAGATGAAAACCCTCCTATCGCTCATTGCCTCCATGTGACTCGGGACTGTACCCAAAATCTACCTGTTTGCACGACTCTTTTGAGCCGTGTTAGGGAGGAAATCAAAGCACAGTGGGAGCCACACAAGGCTCTATGATGATCTCGGGTCTACAGACTAACCTATACCAGTGTCACCAGAGGACTGCTATCTGACGATAGGTATACTTCCAACTAGGAGTCCTCGGCGAGTCTGTTCGGTGTACTCATTCTCCAATGAGCACCTGTGCACAATCTTTGATGTCGCACATCAATGGTTGTGGGATCAACCATCGCCCTGTAAGGGACAAGAAACGTACACACTAGTCTACACTGGAATATCGATGCCCTAGTCTCGATATTCCCATGACTAAGAACTGATTAAAGGATGTACTTTTAGACCACCCTGGCCCCACTAGTATGATCTCATCATAATCCTGGTTGTCAAGTACATATCCTAAGGGCTTTATCAACATGTGAGAGCAAGAAAGTAAAGAATACCATTCAACATGTTAAGATAAAGAGTAACCAGATAGCATACTATCATGTCGAGCAAGAAAGTCGTCTATATATATGTCCAAGCATCCACTATAATATACATCATATGTACAATAATGGCTGCTAGGGCAAACATATTCCTAACAGAAATATCAAGCATGCATCAAGAGCTATGGCTCATGGAAATAATTGAGTTGTGTATTATTTTAACTCTAAAATAATTCACCATACTTGAATAGTAATCCCAAATGAATAAAATATTCAAAGAGCCATTCCTTGACCCATGCTTTGACAATTCTCCTAATTCCACCTCATATATTTATTTTCATAAGATAAAAAATCCTATTATGAGGTGTCTCCTTCTAGAAGGTTTTCATGTACAATTACAAGAATATCCATCACCGTATACCGTGGAAGTATACCCGTATTCATGTTCGTTCGGAGATTAAACTATACCCTTTTCACTCGGGAAAGCAACTGACGCCTATATTCTTTGTCTTGAATCACAGAGGAAGGACAAGAGCTAGGAAAACAACATCCGAATCTGAATCAGAATGAACTTGCTGCTACACCCTATCCTTTCGCTACTCTAACAGATGAATCGAAGACGGAAGGGAGCAATCAATACAATCCAATCTGGTAGCTCGAACAGTCTCTAATCACAGAGTTTTGGGAATGCATGTCGGCAACAGCTCGTATACCGAAAAATATGAGTACAAATAATCTAATAATATAATACCGGTATCCGGCTTAAACCAAAGCCTACCAGTATTAACCTTCCGATCATCATTCGTGTAGCCAGTACACGAACATGATCGAAACCCTGCCGTAACAACTTACACCCTCTACATCTTTTGCCTGAACCAGGGAACCCTCTGTGTGGGACTCTAAAGACTCGACAGTACGCTGGTAGTGGGTCAACCACAAGCACGTCAGTGGCACTAGCTGTGCGTAACGGCTACCCAGGTACATGACAAAAAGGTGGTCAACGAGCGCACTCATCCCAACCCTAACGAGCCTGTAAGCAACACTTACCGTACAGTCCGGTCTCTTCGTCTGATACGTCGCATATGAAGTCTAGGGGTGGTAAATGTTAGACCCCAGTAACTTTATAAGTCATGCTGATATATGGCTCATAACGGTTCGAGAAACTACTGATAACTTTTACTAGTAAATCTCGACAACCCTGGCCAGGGATTTGCTCTTATGGCCGATCAAGCATAGCGCAAAATCAACTCCCTATACCGGGAGAGACGAAACCCCTCCTATCGCTCACTGCCTCTATGTGATTCGGGACTGTACCCAAAATCCACCTGTTTTCACGACTCCGTAGAGCCGTGGTATGGAGGAAATCAAAGCACAGTGGGAATCACATAAGACACTATGACGATCTCGGGTCTACAGACTAACCTGTATAAGTGTCACCAGAGAACTGCTATCTGACAATAGGTATATATACCATCTAAAATTTATCGGCCAGTCCTGTTCGATGTACCCATTCTCCAATGAGCACCTGTATACAATCTTTGATGTCAAACACCAATGGTTGTGGGATCAACCATCGCCCCAGGGTCAAGAAACGTACACACTAGTCTACTCTGGTAATATCGATGCCCTGACTCGATATACCCTCGACTAGGAACTATTAAAGGATATGATTTTAGACTGCCAAGGCCCCACTAGTATGATCTACATCATAATCCTGGTAGTCAAGCATAATCCTAAGGGCTTCATCAACATGTATATAAGATATGAAATACAACACATCACACGTTAAGATGAATATAAACCAGATAGCATACTATCATTTCGAGCAAAGATTGTTTCTATACATATACATTCCTAGCATCCTATAAAATACAGGCCTCTAGGGCATACATATCTAACAAGATATTCATGACCGAATACCACTATGCAAAGCGAAAGAATAAAACTATAGTTTTTCGAAATTTGTTCCAACAACATCTTTTTAGGTTTCTTTTTTTGCATTAATCAAAATTAATGTGGTCCCATCATTTAACCTATCACACCAGAAAAAATTAAAATATGATGTGCGTATATGACATCCGCATTCGCCACCGGGCCCCGTCATCACCCGTTAGGTTAGTTAACTAACAACAGAGCAGGGGCTGGACTAGCGCGGGTGCAAAACCTATACATCTACTAGTATATATATATAAGTATATATAACATTCGTCTCAGGCATGATAAAATCAACATCATAGAATCTCAGCCAACAATATGGAATGGTGGATTATTTTGGAGCCCCGGGTTTCATTTGAGACGCAAATAAAACCCGAAGTTCCCGGTCGTGTGGATAGCTTGAGCAATGAAAACCTGGACCCCTACGAGCGCGGCAAGTTACCCGCCAATCCCAGAAGTGAGGCAACCCCAATCAACAAAGTGAATGGGCCACCTAACACTCCACGGAATCTGGTAACTTGAGCGCCTCTCCGTGGGTCATCCTATACCCCCTACGAGTTCGGCAAATAGCCCGCCAATTCTAGAACGAAGCCCCCTCCGTCTCAGCGCCATGAGATGCGGGCTTGTTTCTTTCTAGAACCCAGCTATTCGTGCACTCCTCCGTGGGGTAATCCTAGTACAGAAATTGAAAAGAATATGTACAATGGTGACATCGACCTCAACCCGGTCGTGCCCCAAACAAATAATATACAATCCGGCAATGACGGCAGTCCACATGTCGGACACTCTTCCCGTAAAAACAAATGTACAAATGAATCTTAACTGTACCATTAACATTGCACCCCAAGCTATCCACTACGACTATCCAACCACAGCATAAACACAAAACATCAACGTGAATGTCATGTTCGCAAACTCGTCTAAAAGAACATATAGCAATTAAACGAGTTATACCGATCGAATGACATTCACGGTCGCAGATAGAAGTGAATGTACTGTAAACATATTAAACAATGTTAAAAATAATGACTTTGAAGTACTCCGTATTGCCAAAACAAAAAAGATAACACAATATCCTGTAAGTCCACGTTGCCCACCACGGTGCTTTCGGGGAGGCGGAAAACGGAATAAAAATCGGATTTTTATGAGCTTAGGCAACATGGACTAGACTTTGAAGGATCTTTGCTAAACAAAAACAAGCTAAAGCTAACTAGAAACTAGCTAAGTGCTACAAAGGTTATACCTTGGGCTTTAAGTCCTTCACTCCTTGCACCTTGGAGTGGTGGAAGGAGATCACCTTGGTCGTCTTCTCGCGTCGAAGAAAGATCCACCCGAAAGCCTCAACCTTTGGCTTCAACTCCAAGCTAGAAGTAACTAGGGTGCAAGAAGTGCTAGTCCTTGAACCCTAGATGAGAGTAGAGATGATCAAGAGAGGGTTTTTCTCAAGCTCAAGTGTTTCTAAACACATGAGAGGGGAGAGCTTGAGGGAGAGGAAGAACAAGAGAGAGAAAAGAAAATGATAGAATGAGAATAATCTGAACCATTCTCACTAAAATGTGTGAATTATTGTAATTAGAAAATTAGCTAGATAATTGTCATGGTTAATCAAGACATGACCATTATCATTTCAATTTGCAAGGATCAAAAAGCATCTTCCAAAAGAAATGATGATGGTCAAAGTGTCAACCATAGTCAACAAGTCAAGGAGGTCAAATGGTCAACAACCATAACCATGCACAATTATAAAACTAATATCAATTAACAATAATACACACATAAGCATTAGGGATAATAAAATGACAATAGTCATTAACCCTAATCAAAGTCCTCTCCCTCTGTCTCAAGCAACTGTGCATACGCACCCGTATTCGTGATCCGAGGAACACGAACACAGGGAGAAAAACCAATCCTAAATCATATACTAGGATCCGGCTTAAACCAAAGCCCGCTAGTATAAACTGTTCGGACAGCAAACGTGCACAAGTGCGCAGATGCGAACAAACCCTGTCGCAAAACCATGCGACCTCTACTCATTTTGCCTAAAGGCGAATAGCTCTCTGTGTGGGACTCTAAAGACTCGACACTATGCTGGCAGTGGGTTTAACCACAGACCGCAAGCGGCACTAGCTGTACGTAACGGTCCCCAGGTAGATGTCGATTAGAAGACTGATGAGGTGAACCCCATCTGAACTCCTACCGAGCCTGTATGTGACAATCTCCGTACAGTCCGGTCTGTTCGTCTGATACATCGCATGGCGGGCCTAGGAGGGCAGTGAACGTCAGTCCCCTAATAGCGGTACAAGTCGTGTCGGAGTGTAGCCCAGAACACCCTGAGATAACACTGGAAACCTACCAGTATATCTCGCTTGCCCTGGCCAGGGACTACTCGTGTAATGGCTCTCCTGGACACAGCGCGATGTCAAAACCCAATACCGGGAGAGACGAATCCTTTCTAACCGTCACTTCCTCCAAGTGCTTCGGGACTGCACCCAAAAACTACCTTTTTGCACGACTCCTTTGAGCCGTGGTAGGGTAGTAATCAAAGTGCAGTGGGAACACACTCGAGGCGAAGTGACAGTGTCAAGTCAGCGGACTAAGCTGTACTCATGTCACCTGGGAACTGATTACTGACGATAGGTATAATACCAACCAACAGTTCCCGACGAGTCCTGTCCAGTGTACTCGTAACCTAACGAGCACCCGCATACTATCTCAAGTACGACGTACTGACGGCTGTGGGACAGACCGACTCCCACACGGGGATGAGAAGCGCATACGCTAGTCTACTCCGGAGTATCGATGCCCTGTCTCGATAGTCCAACGACTAGGGACCTGTATAAGGATGTGCTTATAGATCACCCAGCTCCCACGAGTGTGAGCGCCATCACAACGCTGGTAATCAAGCAAAGATCCTAAGGGCTCTACTAATATGTATATCAGCTATATGCTAAAAGAAACACATGCACATATTAAAGCAGAGACAAACCAAGTAGCATACTACCATTTCGAGCAAGATTGCATATACAACTGTGAATATCCCAAGCTTCCATTATGTAATATACAAACTAGTATGATACAGTAATGGCCTCTAGGGCATATACATTAACAATCTCCCACTTGCACTAAGGCCATGTACTGGCGTATCGAAGACCTATCATCTCGATCAGCCGCTCGAACTGAGTCTGGGGCAAGGCCTTGGTGAATGGATCTGCTGTGTTATCTTCTGAAGCAACTCTCCGGACCTCGATCTCCTGGCGATCCACGATCTCCCTGATCAGGTGATACCGCCTTAAGATGTGTCTGGATTTCTGATGGGACCTGGGTTTCTTCGCTAAAGCTATAGCCCCGTTGTTGTCGCAATACAGAGGTATTGGGTCAACAATGGGCGGAACCACCTGAAGTTCTTTCAAGAACTTCCTCATCCAGACAGCTTCTTTTGCGGCATCAGATGCAGCGATGTATTCCGCTTCCATAGTCGAGTCCGCAACGGTTTCCTGTTTGGAACTCTTCCAATACACCGCCCCTCTATTGAGGGTGAAGACAAAACCCGACATGGACTTGGAATCATCCTTGTCACTCTGGAAGCTGGAGTCAGCAAAGGCCTCAATCTGCAGGTCTTTTCCGCCATACACCAAGAACATCTCCTTAGTCCTTCTCAGGTAATTGAGAATATTCTTTACTGCTATCCAATGTTTCTCCCCAGGGTTTGACTGATACCTGCTTACCACACTCAGTGCATAAGCCAAATCCGGTCTGGTACACAACATCGCATACATTATAGAGCCTACCGCAGAAGCGTAGGGTATAATAGCCATGCGATCCCTCTCTAAATCAGTCTTGGGAGACATCTCTTTATAGAGGGTGATCCCGTGACAAGTCGGTAGATTACCGCGCTTGGAATCTTCCATACTGAATCTCTTCCGTATGGTTTCGATGTACCTGGACTGTGAAAGCCCTAATATCCTCTTGGATCTGTCACAGTAGATCCGGATACCCAGAATGTATGAGGCATCACCCAGGTCTTTCATGGAGAACCTGTGTGACAAGAACCCCTAGACAGATTGTAGCATAGGAATGTCATTTCCTATTAAGAGAATGTCATCCACGTATAAAACGAGGAATACTACAGTTCTCGCTACAAATCTACAATAGATGCATGGTTCATCTGGATTTTTGATAAAGCCAAATTCCTTGACCGTCTCATCAAAACAGATGTTCCAACTCCGCGATGCCTGCTTTAGTCCATAAATGGACTTGAGCAACTTGCACACCTTTCCGCTGCTCCCACTCTGAATGAAACCCTCTGGCTGATCCATATAGACACACTCCTCTAAATGTCCATTTAGAAAAGCTGTCTTTACGTCCATCTGCCAAATCTCATAATCGTGAAAGGCAGCAATGGCAAGAAGGATCCGAATGGATTTCAGCATAGCTACTGGAGAAAGTTTCGTCATAGTCCAAACCAGGTCGCTGACGAAAACCCTTTGCAACCAGTCTAGCTTTATAGGTCTCAACCTGTCCATCTACACCAATCTTCCTTTTGAAGATCCACTTGCATCCTACGGGTTTTACCCCATCTGGAGCAATGTCCAACGTCCATACTTTGTTGGTGTACATGGACTTCATCTCGGTCCGCATTGCATCCAACCATTTTACTGAGTCGACGCTCTGAATGGCTTGCTGGAAGCTAGTAGGCTCATCACAATCTATGATGCAATCCTCTCTATCCCCGTCAATGAGAAAACCGTAGTATCTCTCGGGCGGATGAGACTGCCTACTACTCCTGCGGAGTGGCGTGGGAATGTCCTGATCTTTCGAACCCTCTGATTCTACTAAGCTTTCAGTAATAGCTTGTGGTTCTGGAATTTCTTCCAGTTCTATTGCGCTCCCACTTATTTCTTTTTCTAAGAACTGATGTTCCAGAAAATAGGCATTACGAGAAACAAGGACTTTTTGTTCCTCTGCGTAATAGAAAAGATACCCCCTGGAGTTCTTTGGGTATCCCACGAACTTGCACAGTACTGAGCGTGCCTCGATCTTGTCCGTATGCTGCTTTTTGACATAAGCTGTACATCCCCAAATCTTCAGGTATTGAAGATAGGGTTTCTTCCCACTCCATAACTCATATGGTGTGGTAGGCACAGTCTTAGTGGGAACTCGGTTCAAAAGGTATGCAGCTGATTCTAGTGCATATCCCCAGAACGATCGCGGCAACTCGGCGTTACTCATCATGGACCGTACCATATCCAATAGGGTTCGGTTCCGTCTCTCCGATACACCGTTATGTTGCGGAGTGTATGGAGGAGTAAGCTGAGAGAGAATTCCATTCTCTTTTAAGTAACCCAGGAACTCGGCACTCAAGTATTCACCACCTCGATCAGATCTAAGTGCCTTGATACTTTTGCCTGTTTGTTTTTCTACTTCATTCTTATATTCATGGAACTTATCAAAAGCTTCGGATTTATGCTTCATTAAGAAGACATGTCCGAACCTTGAGAAATCATCCGTAAAAGTAATGAAGTAAGAATAACCGCTTCGCGCATGTGTAGACATTGGACCGCACACGTCGCTGTGTATGAGTCCCAAGAGCTCGCTCACTCTTACCCCGTGTCCAGTGAACGGAGTCTTTGTCATCTTTCCTTTGAGACAGGATTGACAAGTTGCATACGATTGATATTCGAACGGATCCAAATATCCTTCTGCATGTAACTTAGTCAACCTTCTCTCATTGATGTGACCCAGTCTACAATACCATAAGAAAGTTTTATTAATTTCTGGAGACTTTCTTTTGTGTGTATTCTGGACATTGAAAATCTATGGTTGGTTTAAAACGTATATACCGTTGTTCAATGTACCTGACCCAATCAAAACTTGATTAAGGTGAATGTTCACTACATTACTTACAAATGCAAATTCATAACCTTCTTTAGATAATAAAGATACAGAAATGATATTACAGGTTGCATTTGGTACATAATAACAACTACGCAAAACCAAAAAGTGTCCATCTGACAATCCCAGGTGATAGTCCCCCACGGCCTCAGCATCCATGCTAGCACCGTTCGCAACTCTTAGGGTCATGTCACCTGCCTTCAAAACTCTACGCTTTCTCAACGCCTGCAAAGAATTACAGATATGAGATCCTGATCCGGTATCCAATACCCAGGAAGTAGAGTTTATTGATAGACAGTTTTCAATAACAAATACACCTGAAGCTGAAGCTGCAACTCGCATCAAATCCTGTGTTCTGGCTTTCCAAGCCTTGCAATCCTGTTTCCAGTGACCACTTTTGTGACAATAGAAGCATTCTTCCTTCCCCACCAGCTTTCCCGCTATCTTTGATGCTTTTCCTTTTCCCTTCGTATCCACTTTACCAACACCGCCTCTTGGTTTGGCGGGGGCTTTCTTCTTCTTACCCTTGGCTTTCGCCCTGGATCTAGAAGAGGAAGATCCTCCTACAAACAAAGTGGATGTCTCCCTACCTTTCTGTAGGGTGCCCTCAGCACTCCTCAACATGTTCAGAAGTTCAGAGAGTTCAACCTCCTTTCCTTGCATGTTGAAGTTAAGGATAAACTGGGCGTAAGTGGAAGGAAAGGACTGGAGAATCAAATCAGTATAGAGTTCATTCTCCAACGTGGTCCCAAGGTCCGCGAGCTCCTCAATGTAGCCAATCATCTTAAGCACGTGTTCCGCTACCGATGATCCGACGGCCAACCTTGCCGAAAACAACTTTTTCGACACTTCGTATCTTGCGATACAAGACTGCTCTCCATACAGTTTTTTTGTATAAAGAAATATGGACTCTAGGTCCATATTCTCGTGCCTCCTCTATTGTTCGTTGTCCATCGAGGCTAGTACGAGGCATTTGGCCTTCGCGCAATCTATCTCCCATGTCTTACGGATTTCCTTATCCGCGATGCTGGAGGTGGGACCTGGGACAGGGGGAGCTTTGGTGGTAAGGACATACCCCAACTTGTCCTAAGTGATTGCCATCTTGACATTCCTGAGCCAATCTTTGTAGTTTGGCCCTGTCAATATGTTTTTATCTAGTAATAACTTAAGTCCGGTCATGTTGAATGGTCATTGCAATTAGGAGAGAGAAAAGAAACACTTTAGCATGATGCTCTTGTAAGTTTAGAGTGGTTTTTAATTTGTCTAAACTGGATGGCTCCCACTGTCTCTCGAATCCCTTCTCAAACCGTAAAGAAAGGATTAGTCAGGATCACTCTCACCGTACAATACTTGCTTAACCGTTCAGCCAGGCCAGTGTCGGTACTTCGAGGGAGGTTTTCCAACGCTTTCGCGAAGTTCCTTAATTAAGTAACCTCTTTTCCCTGTGGGCGTAGCCCGCTAACACCTTTCTAGACACCTACTAAGTTTATAGCATTGATCGTTAAGTGAGAGTTTTCCCGAGGAGTAGCATATACTCACAGTAGGATCGGGATCCAAATATCATTGCGTGATAAAACCGAAGGAATCCTACCAGAATTATCACACTCCAAATGGTATGCAGCGCTAGCAAGTTTCAGTACTTATGAAACTCCCGATGTGGATTTTTGCCCCATGCTCTTATGACCTTGGCGTGAGGTCAAAATGTTATAAGTCACATGTCAAGTTCTTCCCATCATTATCCTGGTTAATTTGAACCCACCCGTACCTACCCTTGACGTAGGCCAAAATGGCAGTATGACTGTCTCAAACCAACGCATTCTATCTATGCAACAGATAAATATCCGGTAGCTACCAATCACTATGCCTTGGCTTGAGGTCAAAATACATAGCTTGAATACTACCGTATATTTAACTGAAATGATGGAGGGCTACTGATGGTTTTGGCGAAACCGTGAACGTAGTGAACTTGATATAATCGATGGAACGAGATAGCTTTTAAAAGGAGTGGTTCAAGCTCCGCGTTTAAAAGTTTAGTTTTGAAAAGAACCGAGTGGTTTTCAAAGTGTTACAATCGACTTTTACTTGGTTTATTTTCTTGCATTAGTTCTTTTAATGCGTCCCATCATTTAATCCTACCATTGCAGAAAACAACCAAAATATGACGTACGGTTATGCCATTCGCATTCGCCACGGGGCCCGTCATCACCCGTTAGCTTACTTAACTAACGACAGAGCGGGGCTGGGCTAGCGCGGCTGTTAAACATAAGCAACGCCTAAATAGTTATCATATATAAATATATAGCAATGATAGACATTACAGATCACAGATGAATACTTTGGATATACTAGGAATCCGCAATCCGTTCGAGCCTGCAACGAAAAGCGGATTACACGGTCGCGGTGAATAGCCAATACGCCACCCAAGACCCCTACGGGTGCGGCAAACTACCCGCTAAGTACCCGAAGCGAAGCAACCTCCCTTAACTCCGTGAGTAGGCCACTCGGCACTTCGAGATACCCGGTAGTTTGTGCACCCCCTCCATGGGTCTATCCTAGGAGCAAAAACAGTAAAAAGAATTATACAATGACGGCTACAACCCCGACCCGGTTGTGCGGCCAAACAAATAATAATATTACATCAATTTACATATTTACAATGAATGAAAGAAAAGCAACACTCGTCTCACATCCACCCCGGCTATTCATCCGCGACAATCCAACCCATTCATATACACATACCATCATCAATCACAGATCACAGATATGTATAACCCCGACTAATCGACATAGAGCGATTAGCCGACGTTCAATACATATAAACATCACAGATATAACCTTTTAGTCAAAGTGTATTGAAGTTCGAAAAAAATACGGATTTATAGGCCCCCAAAAACAAATTTCTATTCTGGAAAATCTGGGCACATATAAACTATCTTAAAAATCCTAAAACCAAGCCATAAGAAAACTGCAACAAACTCGACTCAGTGAAGAGTCAAAACGGCGGCGGTTCCGCGGCAATAGCTTGCTATTGCCGCTGAACCGCGGCGGTTTAGACGACTCACTGGACCGGGTATGCTGTTTTTCTTAATAAAACCGTGAGATGATTTTTGGAGTATAACAAATTTTGTTTTGACCAGAAAATTTTTTTACAGAAACTTAGGGTTTCGGAAACTTGGTTTTTCGATTTTTTTCGATTCGAACTTCGACACACTCTACTACCTAGCTAGTTTATGTTTAGTTAGGCTCTGATACCACTGTAAGTCCACGTTGCCCACCCCGGTGCTTGCGGGGAGGAGGAAAACGGAATAAAAATCGGATTTTTATGAGCTTAGGCAACATGGACTAGAATTTGAAGGATCTTTGCTAAACAAAAACAAGCTAAAGCTAACTAGAAACTAGCTAAGTGCTAGAAAGGTTATACCTTGGGCTTTAAGTCCTTCTCTCCTTGCTCCTTGGAGTGGTGGAAGGAGGTCACCTTGGTCGTCTTCTCGCGTCGAAGAAAGATCCACCCGAAAGCCTCAACCTTTGGCTTCAACTCCAAGCTAGAAGTAACTAGGGTGCAAGAAGTGCTAGTCCTTGAACCTTAGATGAGAGTAGATATGATCAAGAGAGGGTTTTTATCAAGCTCAAGTGTTTCTCAACACATGAGAGGGGAGAGCTTGAGGGAGAGGAAGAACAAGAGAGAGAAAAGAAAATGATAGAATGAGAATAATGTGAACCATTCTCACTAATATGTGTGAATTATTGTAATTAGAAAATTAGCTAGATAATTGTCATGGTTAATCAAGACATGACCATTATCATTTCAATTTGCAAGGATCAAAAAGCATCTTCCAAAAAAAATGATGATGGTCAAAGTGTCAACCATAGTCAACAAGTCAAGGAGGTCAAATGGTCAACAACCATAACCATGCACAATTATAAAACTAATATCAATTAACAATAATACACACATAAGCATTAGGGTTAATAAAATGACAATAGTCATTAACCCTAATCAAAGTCCTCTCCCTCTGTCTCAAGAAACTGTGCATACGCACCCGTATTCGTGATCCGAGGAACATGAACACAATGAGAAAAACCAATCCTAAATCATATACTAGGATCCGGCTTAAACCAAAGCCCGCTAGTATAAACTGTTCGGACAGCAAACGTGCACAAGTGCGCGGATGCGAACGAACCCTGTCTCAAAACCATGCGACCTCTACTCATTTTGCCTAAAGGCGAATAACACTCTGTGTGGGACTCTAAAGACTCGACACTACGCTGGCAGTGGGTTTAACCACAGACCGCAAGCGGCACTAGCTGTACGTAACGGTCCCCAGGTAGATGTCGATAAGAAGACTGACGAGGTGAACCCTATCTGAACTCCTACTGAGCCTGTATGTGACAATCTCCGTACAGTCCGGTCTGTTCGTCTGATACATCGTATGGCGGGCCTAGGGGGACGGTGAACGTCAGTCCCCTAATAGCGGTACAAGTCGTGTCGGAGTGTAGCCCAGAACACCCTGAGATAACACTGGAAACCTACCAGTATATCTCGCTTTCCCTGGCCAGGGACTACTCGTGTAATGGCTCTCCTGGACACAGCGCGATGTCAAACCCCAATACCGGGAGAGACGAATCCTGTCTAACCGTCATTGCCTCCAAGTGCTTCGGGACTGCACCCAAAAACTACCTGTTTGCACGACTCCTTTGAGCCGTGGTAGGGTAGTAATCAAAGTGCAGTGGGAACACACTCGAGGCGAAGTGACAATGTCAAGTCAGCGGACTAAGCTGTACTCATGTCACCTGGGAACTGATAACCGACGATAGGTATAATACCAACCAAAAGTTCCCGACGAGTCCTGTCCAGTGTACTCGTAACCTAACGAGCACCCGCATACTATCTCAAGTACGACGTACTGACGGCTGTGGGACATACCGTCTCCCATACTGGGATGAGAAGCGCATACGCTAGTCTACTCCGGAGTATCGATGCCCTGTCTCGATCGTCCAACGACTAGGGACCTGTATAAGGATGTGCTTATAGATCACCCAGCTCCCACGAGTGTGAGCGCCATCACAACGCTGGTAATCAAGCAAAGATCCTAAGGGCTCTACTAATATGTATATCAGCTATATGCTAAAAGAAACACATGCACATATTAAAGCAGAGACAAACCAAGTAGCATACTACCATTTCGAGCAAGATTGCATATACAACTGTGAATATCCCAAGCTTCCATTAAGTAATATATAAACTAGTATGATACAGTAATGGCCTCTAGGGCATATACACTAACATATCCAACCTGGGCAAAAACAAACAACACCTGAAACCCAAAATCCCAGAGACAAGATCACGGACCAAAACTCAACACAATTCATGCCCATAAAACCGGTGGGGCCAGTTTTTCTTAATGTTTGGCCGGCCAAGTTTAGTTAGAATTGTCTCGTTTTTGGTCTATGTTCATCTCATAGTGAAAAGAGCACTCTGCAATTGTTTAAAAAAATTTTAAAGCCTCGGAAAATTTTGACAGAAAATTGGTTTTTGGATTTCATGTTTTGGAGTTATTTTGGTTTCTTTACTTTAACATTGTTTAAACTTTCTAGTGTAGGTTTTATGGGCTGGCTCTGATACCATGAAAGGTTACGGTAGCACCCCGGCCAAGTCCCGTGGCCAAATTCGGAATAAATTTTTTTCTACGAATTAAGACTTGGTGCTAGAATAACCCTTAAACCGGGTCTACCATAAATCTAACTAGCAATAAAGAGTCTATCTACTATGAAAGGAGTTATACCAAGAGGCTCGAGTCCTTCGGGTCTTCACTCCTCTCCTTTAGCTTGCTCCTAGTGACCTCCATGATCAAGCTTGATCGATGGCTTCCTCACGTCGAAGATGATCCACCCGAGTGTGTCTACTTTGAGCTCTAACTTCTAAGATGAGCTAACTAGGGTACTTGGTGTGCTAAACTAAGTATCCTAGAGTGAGTAGAAAGTGATTTAGGTAGCTAAGTCTCACTAACCCTCGGATTCTCAACACATGAGACAATAAGGGTTGAGAGGAAGAAGAAGAGAGTGAACTTGAGAAAAGAGAATGTGTTTTTGATAATGATAATGGAAATGGCTCTTGATTAGACTATAAGCATGGCAAGAAAATATCTCAGACAAAATATCTAGTGCCACAAAATATCTCACAAAATATCTAAGTCAAACCAAGCCTCAATAGTCAAACCAAATAGCCATGGTTCAATTATCATTTTTAAAAATAACAAATCATTTCCTCCACCTCATAATTGTTTTAACCAAATAAATAATCAAAACCCTAATGGGGTGTGTCTTTCTAAAAGTAATCTTGAGTAATTACAAGAATGCCCCTCTCATCCGTATATACATACCCGTATCCGTGTTCCGAGAAACACGAATACACTGAGACAAAACTAATCCAATAATCTAATACTAGGATCCGGCTTACACAAAAGCCCACTGGTATTATCCGCCCGAACATCACACGTGCACAAGTACAAGTATGTGATCGAACCATGCCGTAAAACCATACGGCCTCTACATCGTTTCGCCCGAAGCAGGGAAACCCTCTGTGTGGGACTCTAAAGACTCGACGGTACGCTGGTAGTGGGTTTAACCATAAGCATGTCAGTGGCACTGGCTGTACATAACGGCTATCCAGGTACCTGTCGAAAAGGAAAGCCGACGAGCAAACTCATCCGGATCCTTACTGAGCATATCCTTGACAATATCCGTACAGTCTGGTCTATTCGTCTAAGAGTATCGCATACCAGGTCTAGGGAGGGGAAACGTCAGACCCTAATAACCCGATAATTCGTGCCGATGATGAGGCTCAGAACCAATCCGGGAAACTACTGATCAACCATTCAGTAAATCCCAACTGCCTTGGCCAAGGTCTTATGGTCCTAACCAATCAAACACAGTGCGATATTGACTCCCAATACCGAGAGAGACGAATCCTTCGCTCACTGCCTCCATATAGCTCGGGAATGTAACCAACCAAAACCTGTTTGCATGACTCAGCAGAGCCGTGGTAGGGTAGTGATCAAAGCACAGTGGGAACTCACACGAGACCAATGACGATCTTTGGTCCGAAGACTAACTTGTACACATGTCACCTAAGAACTTCCATCTGACGATAGGTATAGTACCATCTGGAAGTTCTCCGCAAGTCCGTCCAGTGTACTCACACCCAGTGAGCACCTGTATACGATATTAGGTGCATCTGACCAATGGCTGTAAGACCAACCATTGCCCCTAGTCGGGGCTAGAAACGTATTCACTAGCCTACTCGAGAGTATCAATGCCCAGTCTCGATACTCACGTGACTAGCGACCATTTAAGGATGTGCTTATGGACTACCCTGCTCCCACAAGTATGATCGCCATCACAATGCAGGTAGTCAAGCAAGATCCCACGGGCTTTATCAACATGCAACAGCAATATGTAATAATGTGTATAACATATGCCATGTTAAGATAAAGTCAAACCATAATAGTATACTACTGTATCAAGTCTTTATCAATATGTGCAAGCTGGATAAAGTATCAATAAAAAAAATACACATATCCTGATAAAAGACAACTGAAACAATATACTATATAACTGAGTAAGAATGTCCTGTACATACATATCCCCAGCATCCACATGTATATATATACAATAATGGCCTCTAGGGCATACATATCCAATACATGGGATGTGATTTTGTGTACACCGGATGCACTTGATCAAGATTTTATTCATTCATGTTGGTTGCACTTGGTTGAGATTTTCGTATGATGCACTTGATGTTGTTGTCGTGCACACCCATTGCACTTGACAAATGCTGTCGTGCACACCCGTTACACTTGACATATGCTTTCGTGCACATCCGTTGCATATATCCGTGGCACTTTTATTTGACTTGGATTTCTATTCTCACCAAATGCACATGATATTGGATACGCCTTTTGAGGCTGATTTTACTCATAAGCATCATATCTTTATGATAGGTACTATATTATATAGTAGCTGAGCAGGACTGGTCTGACGACAGTACCTGGGTATATTTGCATGCATAAAAATTTTACCAAGAGGTTTTCAAAAAAGAGCTATAGTCTCGCTATTTCCTGCGTGCCAATAGTGACACGAACTCTTACAAGGGGAACCTTTTGGGATATTTCAAAAAAGCGGGACGTATATTTTGACAAAAACATATATGAACGTATATTTAATTCTTTACAAAATGAGCATCCACCACTTGTACCGTGAGTTACGCATCACACGACAGTTTGGAAAGGATTTTGCATGTATTTTATTCATCTTTTTAAACGGTTTTACAAGGATGCGTACGATATATGTATTATGATTTTGATTATGGTATATTTGAGAATAGCATTGGATTTCAAGACTTGCATCTCCATTATAACTCCTATGATTGTGTGACGCTTGACGGAGTTTAGATTTTGAGTGTTGCACTTGCTTTCTTGCGCACACGATGCGCTGTGTTACATTTGAGTATTCCATGATTTCGGAGCCCCCTTAATTTGACTAAATACGGAAATGTATTAGTATTTGGGGGTTTAATTTTAAATTCGGGGACCAAATTTATTTAAGCGTGGAAGATTGTAACATTTCAGAAATATAAAATATTATTTTTAAAATTTAAATAATAAAATATTAAATTTCACGAAAAATATTCGAGTATGAATTTGGGGTTTTCTTAAAATGGTATAATTAAATATACCAATATTTAGAAAATAATTGGAGATTAATATAGATTATTAATTATAAAGGCATTTATTGGATTTGTAAATTTTATAAATAATTATACAATTAATTATATGCAAGTTTATGCTAAACTTGATTAGTGCACTACTAATCATGCTTTAGGCCAAATCCATTTTGTTAAGCCATGGCTAGTGCACCAGAACACATTATGTTGATTCATGCTTGGTTTTTTAATATTTGTTGTTATTTGGGTTTTTAAAAGAAAAGAGAAAAAGAAAACAAAAAGAAATGGGGGACAAAGATGACATGGAGGGGGACAATTGAGGCATGGGCTAGAGAGAGAGAGAGAGAGAGAGAGAGAAAGGGGGTCATATCCTTGACCATGGCACTTCTTCCTTCTTCACTTCATCCTTTTTTCTTCAACTCCTTCTTCATCTTCATTCTCCTCATTCTCCACCTCCACTACCACCCTCAAAACACCTCAAAGTTCTCATCAAAACCCCACCTCACCTTCATAAAAAATGTGCACCACCTCATCCTACACCCCATAGCAAGCTCAAGTTTGGATTTTGAGCAACTTGCACCATCTTGGAATTTTCTTCAGTTGTCCCAAGAAGTAAACCCTTCACTTTTTTTTCTTGGCATCAAATTTCTTCATCTCCTATTTGTGTTTAGAGTTTGATTAAGCTAGATTAGAGACCTTAGAAATTTCTTGGATGTTTATGGTGGATGATTTGAGTAGTAGAGATGCAATTGAGGTTTAGTTAATTACCCCAAGCCATTAGTGATGATATTCTAACCAGACTTGAGACTAGAACCCCAAAACATGAACTTAGAATTTTCTCGATATCGGTTTTTAACAGTTTGTGATATTTATATGGAATCTGGTATCACTCGAGAGCGCTATAAAATAAGTTGTCATCACAGTGAGATGTGCAGGCCACCTAGAATCTACCCCTGAAACTAGAGCCCCCATCACACTGAACAGGATATAGATTTATTAGTTGTGGCCGCAAATTGCGGCCACATTTGTGAGTTTGGAGTTGGTTCTTGGTCCATGATTCGCTTATCTGATATGTAGACCTACCCTATTTGCAAAATCTCCAAATTTGACCTAGGGTAGATTCTGGGAGTGTTTTTCAATGTTGCTAATTTCTAGTTTTCGATTTCTGAAAACTTGATTTTGGTATTTGAGTTTGGACACGGTCGTTGGACGTTTGGACGTCAACGCTGAGGGTTAATTGGTTGTTCTTGAATGCGTGGGCTATAGGTTCTAACCAATGAGCACTTCGCATGCCGTATCGGTATTCGGATTTGGTTTTGATATCGTTACGATGTGTATTGATGTGTAGGTACCTTAGCGTGGACTTCCGAGACGACGAAGGAGATCAAGATGCTCATCGACTTTGGCTAAGCAAGGATATTGCAGGTGAGTAGATCTATATCTATGGGAGAAGTCGGGTGGATGGCGTATAGCACCCCCGCAACCATAGTAATGGGAGAACCGATATGCAGAATATAATTAGAGAATTCAAAGCTTAAGTACCTACGGATATAATCATAATGATAAGTACAAGATGACTTGAATTGGGATGTTGATATGATGAATGAGAATATGATGAAACAAGATGACTTGGATTGATATGTTGATATACGGATGCTAGGTGATATCTATACACATATAATTATGCCGATATATATATATATATATATATATATATATATATATATATATATATATGAGAATAAGAGATGATATTATGTATAGTACGATAGATCCTTATTCTGTTTGCTGACACCGTACGATGGATTACTGTACGCGATAAGATATACCGGATGATTGTTCCGCACTCATGACTTGATGCTGATGTTCGATGATAAAGCCACATCTGATACTATGAGGCTGGATCGCCTCCTTTTGGATTGTCTTGATTCGGAGAATCATTGATTTCCAAACACCTTGGTAGATAATGGTTTCTATTGATGAATCTAGGTCTAGCTGTGTACCTTATACCGTTCATACTTAGATTGTATCTTTTTCTTGCGACATGCGTACTATGTTCCCAGCACTTACATGTATATGGCTTCGTCTTCTAGTACACCTGCACTATTACCGATGATGCGCATGTTACACTTATACAGATTTGTCGGCTCACACATTCATCATCGGTAATTGTTATGCCACTTACACAGTAGAACTGTTATATCACTGTATTGCTCTTGACTTAAAAGTACAATCATTGTTCTGTAATTATCACATGACATGCTTAAATGATAATACTTCAATTACTTACAGTACTGTTCTTTGCTTTCATATACTGCACTTTATAGCTACCTGCATTGAGATGATGTTTTCATGAGATCTCTGGATTTGAGAATCGCGGTTATATTTCAAAAGAAAATATGATTTGTTTTAAAAATGCGGTTTCTCGTGATGTGATTTGTGGCGTCCACCATGATTTTTCTTGGTTCTGAACTATGTGGTACCCGATTCCAGGAGTAAGGAGGCACCGTTTACGGGTACATAGTGGACCCGGTACGGTACCTAGGGGCATGAAGATCGTATAGATAGACGATGAGCTTGGCAGAGGATACACTACCTATCGGTGATAGTTTGGGCTCGGCGGTTATCCGGAGGATACCGACCAAAGTCGTGAGATCAGATAGATATGAGGGCCGATCCGAGGATGCGGCGCCTGAGATATGAGGATTTACGTGTCAATGCTCGACACGGGTTTTTTGTTATTTTCAAGTGTCGATGTTGGACACTTAGATTTCATTATGATTGATGTTTCGTTGATGGACACACGTTGGGTGACATACATGTATACAGGCATATATTGTAGATGACTGGATATTACATACTGATTACTGGCACGACATTGTTGTTGATACATATGCATATACGATCACCCTAGATACCATAGTATTACCTTCATGTTACAGTAGGACCTAGGGATCGTTGTTCATTCGATTTCTACCTACTGATATTTTCTACTCATGAGTTGGAAACTCACCCCCGTTATGCCACAGTTTTCTTGCAGGTTCGACCGCTCGGATCAGTAGCTCGCTGGCACACAGCTTTCTTCAGGGTGCTTTGCTTCGGTAGGTGGGATACACATTTAGATTGTGACCACCCTTGTACCTACTTATTTCTATTGTATCTAGTAAAAACTCCATGAACCAGAAACCAGACTTTGTATATTTGGTAGACCTAGACACAAACTTGTATATTTCTTGAGGCTTAGAGCGAGATAGGTGTATTGTCTTTCATTTGAGCTGGATAGTGTCTTAGGTTTACTTATTATTCTTTCTGTGATTGATCTTCGCCATAGGGTATCATATATATGCTTTATTGCGTGGTTGTGATTCCACCAATTGGTGAAGAGCTAGCTCCCGCTTGGGAATACCTTTTTCATTGCGTGTATATGGTTTTGGATCAAAATATACAAGGGAGGTGCTGCCCAAATTTCAAAGACGAAAATGTTTTCCAAGTTAGTTTACTATCATTGCATTTTCATATGATATGACTTATACTTTTAAAAGAAAGGCTTAAATTCATTATGCAGATATTTCAAAACTGCACCTCCACTATTTTCCGCAAAAAGGTTTAGATTTCTAGGCTTCGGATTACTTGAATTACGACGGGGTCCTATAGACTTCACGTAATTCTCGTGCCCGTAACATGCCAATTCTGGTTCACGACAAAGTTGCCATCAGAGCATCAGGTTTAACCTTGGTTCGAGTTTAAGCTTGACCTTACGGAACTTAGACTTGACTAGGGGTGTTTTGGGACCCGGGTTTTCATCTCACAGGTTGACCTTGGTTGATGGAGTAGGTAACTTAAGTAGAGGAATGTACCGTGTGTATGTTACACGGCATACTTACGGCACGCTGCTCAGCTTAAGTGACCTTAGGATGTACATTTCCTAAGATCCTTGATTCTATTCGTTCCTATGATCATACTCCCATTGATTCCATTCTTTCCTATGATCATATTTCCATTTTGGACCTATCAATTCCATTCGTTCTTATGATCTATCTTCATCGGTGTTTGCTTGAGGTTCCTGTCACCGTGGCTACGAGAGCAGAGAGAGTTGCTGCTAGAGATGCGGTCAAAGAGAGCTCGTCACGGACGAGGACTGACCATGATATTCTTCTGGTGACATAAAAACGTATCGGTTTATTGTTGTATTGAGATCACTCGTTTGAAGTGAGTGTTCGGATCTGTATGGGATGATGGGCCATTGATAGAGACTGCCAGATTGTGCGGACTGTTGATATACAGCCTATCCCAGAGATCGCGATGTTGTCTACCATGCAGATAGATGACCCAGCTGTTGCTGTGATTAACGGGATGTCGCCACCAGAGTTTATAAGCTAGAACCATAGGAGCTTACAGGCAGGGATGTGACAGAAGATCGCTAGTCCATCTTGAATAGAGTGACTATGTGTCACGACCCAAATGTGCGGAACGTGACTGGCACTTAAATCACGCAACGTCTAGATGTTAGTGTATATGCCCTAGAGGCCATTACTGTATCATACTAGTATGTATATTACATGATGGAGGCTTGGGATATTCACAGTTGTATAGACAATCTTGCTCGAAATGGTAGTATGCTACTTGATTTGTCTCTACTTTAATGTCTACATGTGTTTCTTTATTGTATCACCTATACGCATTAGTGGAGCCCTTAGGATCTTTGGTTGATTACCAGCGTTGTGATGGCAGTCACACTCGTGGGGGCTGGGTAATCTATAAGCACATCCTTATATATACACGTCCCTGGTCGTGGGATTATCGAGACAGGGCATCGATACTCCGGAGTAGACTAGCGTATGCGCTTCTCATCCCAGCACGGGAGACGGTATGTCCCACAGCCGTCTGTACGTCGTACTTAAGATAGTATGCGGGTGCTCGTTGGGTTACGAGTACACTGGACAGGACTCATCGGGAACTGTTGGTTGGTATTATACCTATCGTCAGTTATCAGTTCCCAGGTGACATGAGTACAGCTTAATCCGCTGACTTGACACTGTCACTTCGCCTCGAGTGTGTTCCCACTATACTTTGATTACTACCCTACCACGGCTCAAAGGAGTCGCGCAAACAGGTATTAGTTGGGTGCAGTCCCGAAGCACTTGGAGGCAGTGACGGTTAGACAGGATTCGTCTCTCCCGGTATTGGGGGTTGACATCGCGCTGTGTCCAGGAGAGCCATTACACAAGTAGTCCCTGGCCAGGGCAAGCGAGGTATTCTGGTTGGTTTCCAGTGTTATCTCAGGGTGTTCTGGGCTACACTCCGACACGACTTGTACCGCTATTAGGGGACTGACGTTTACCGGCCCCCTAGGCCCTCCATGCGATGTTATCAGATGAACAGACCGGACTGTACGGAGACTGTCACATTCAGGCTCAGTAGGAGTTCAGATGGGTTCACCTCGTCAGTCTTCTTATCGGCATCAACCTGGGGACCGTTACGTACAGCTAGTGTCTCTTGCGGTCTGTGGTTAAACCCACTGCCAGCGTAGTGTCGAGTCTTTAGAGTCCCACACAGAGGGTTGTTCGCCTTTAGGCAAAACAGAGTAGGGGTCGCATGGTATTGCGACAAGATCGTTCACATCCGCGCACTTGTGCACGTCTGGTGTCCGGACAGCTTATACTAGCGGGCTTTGGTTTAAGCCGGATCCTAGTATATGATTTGGGATTAGTTTTATCTCTTTGTATTCGTGTTCCTCGGTACACGGATACGGGTGTGTATGCACAGTTGACTGAGACAGAGGCAGAGGACTTCGATTAGGGTTGATGACTATTGTCATTTTCTTAACCCTAATGTTTTGTGTGAATTATGATTTATTAATAATTAGTTAATTATAATTGTGCATGGTTAGGGTTGTTGACCATTTGACTATACTTGACTTGTTGACCTAGGTTGACAAGTTGACCATCATCATTCCATATGAAAGATGCTCTTTGATCCTTGCAAAAGCATTTAATGTGAAATGATAATGGTCATTTCTTGATTAACTATGAAAATTATCTTGACTAATTATCTATTATTCATAAATGACACATATATGTGAGGATGGTTGCAAAATATCCTCATTCTATCATTCTCATTCTCTCTCATCCTCTTCTTCTCTCTCAAAGCTCTCCCTCTCATGAGTTGAGAACCAATTAGCTTGAGATAAAAACAAAAACATCATTCTCTACTCTTTCTAAGGTTCTAGGTCTAGCACACCAAGCACCTTAGTTGCTTCTAGTTTAAGGTAAGAGCCAAAGGTAGTATCCCTCGGGTGGATCTTTCTTCGGCGAGAGAAGGCGACGAGGAGAATCCGATCATCACACTCCAAGGAGCAAGAAGAGAAGGACTTGAAGACCTAGGTATAACTCCTTTTACAAGTAGCTAAACTTTTTAGCTTTGTAGTTAGTTTATGTTTAGCAAAGATCCTCCTTTTGCTAGTCCATGTTGCCTTGAGTTGTAAAAATCAAACTTTTATACCGTTTCCGCCTCCCCGCAAGCACCGGGGTGGGCAACGTGGACTTACAGTGGTATCAGAGCCTAGCTAAACACAAACTAACTGTTGGAGATAGTGCCCTCATAGTCAATTATTAGATCGCAGGTACGTGATTGCAATGATTGCGGAGGACCTATCCCGGTAGCACAGTCTTACTCGAGATGATAGTATGCTATCTGGTTTGCCTTTATCAGTCGTGTACATGTTCAGGTGACTGATTGCATGTTACACTTTGATAGAGCCCTTAGGATCTTGCTTTACTACCAACAGTATGATGGCGATCATATACGTGAGAGTTGGGTAGTTTATATGCATATCCTTAATTGTGGTCCCTAGTCGTGGGAGTTTCGAGACAGGGCATCGATACTCCGGAGTAGACTAGTGTGTACAGTCGAGACCCCGACGAGGGGCGGTGGCCGGTCTCAGAAGCCACTGGTGTCAGTTGGATCACCTAAGATGTATACAGGTGCTCATTGGGTTATGAGTACACCGGACAGGACTCGCCGGGAATCTGCTAGTTAGTATTATATCTACCGTCAGATAGCAGTTTCCTGGTGACATGTGTACAGGTTAGTTCATCGACCTGAGGTCGTCATTTGTCTCGTGTGAGTTCCCACTGTGCTTTGATGTCTACCCTACCACGGCTCAAAGGAGTCGTGCAAACAGGTAGCTTTTGGGTACAGTCCCGAGCCATATGGAGGCACGTGAGCGGATCGGCAGGGGATTCGTCTCTCCCGGTATTGGGGGCGAGGTCGTACTGTGTCTAGGAGAGCCATTACACAAAGTCCATGGCCATGACAGGAGATTTACAGGTAGGTACTCCAGTAGTATCTCAGGGTGTTATTGGGCTTCACTCCGACACGACTTATACTGCTATTGGGGGTCTGACGTTACTAGCCCCCTAGGCAGATATGCGATACTCATTGATGAACGGACCGGACTGTATATACATTGTCACTGTTAGGCTCAGTAGGGTTTTTCCGGATGAGTGCGCTCATCGGCATCCCTTGAGGTCAGTCCATGGGCAGCCGTTACGCATTGCTAGTGCCGCTGACGGTTTGTGGTTAAACCCACTGCCAGGGTACTGACGAGTCATTAGAGTCCCCCACAGACAGTTTCCCAAGTTCGGATGAAACGTTGTAAAGGCCGTATGGTTTTATGGCAGGGTTCGGAAAATGCACGTGCGTTTACGCACGTGTTATTTTTCGGGCAGATAATACTGGTCGGCTTTGGTTTAAGCCGGATCCGAGTATTATATTGAGTAGGCATAATATCTTTGTCTCAGTTGCATTTGTATTCGGTCGTAATACAAATGCGGGTATATTTATACAGTGTCGGGGTTTTCCTGAAAGTCGTTTCAGGATCACTTTTGGAAGTTGCCAGTTTTCAGTTTTCTATCAGCCGTCTTTTAACATTCGGTTAAAGACGGATTTATCTTTTCTTCAGATATGGTGAGTCAGTGCTTCTAGAAGTTTCTAGAAGGTTCTAGATGATGACTAGGCTTCATGACTCATTAGTGCATTAATGGTTTTTGATGACTAGCCTAATGACTCATGCTTTGTTATTAATTCCTTTTGGATTGCTCAAGATATTTTGAAGTGAGAAGCTTTTAGCTTATGGTCACCACTTGCTCCTACGGTCACCTCCCTCCATCATATAAAAGTGGTCGGCCTCCTCTCTCTCCTCACTCTCACTTGATGTTTCATTTTGACTAGAAAAGATTATGATAGTATTCGGGGTGTATGGAATTTTACAGTTCATTTCATTCCATCACCCGATTTCCACGGCAACTTCATTAACCGATCGTCCACGGATTTGGACGAAGTGAGACAAAGTCATCTACTCATTCTCTACATCATTCTTGGTCGTCTCTTTTAGCAAACTTGACGATCGAGTTGCCTCGAGTCAGAGGCGGGAGCCCATTTAAAGAACCGATCATGTGGTGCCACCTCGACGAGGATATCGGAGATCGACACGATCGGAGCAGCCGCAACGGAGCGTGGGATGATGGTTGAAGAACGAAGGACTCGGATCGTTCGGTATAACCTTTCTACACTCTTTACAGTTTGTTAGTTTAGCAATAATGGCAGATCCGGGTTAAAGTATACGATAGCGCCAGTTTAAAAGTTTTTGTTCCGCATTTGGCGTCTGTAGACTGCCGGGGCGCTAGCGTAGACTTACAGTGGTATCAGAGCCTAACCATTTTGCTATACTAACTTGTGCTAACGCGTTTAAAACATCGATCCGACCGGAAAACTAAAAACTGCATTTTCTAACATGACAGTTTCTGTTGTTTTTAAATGGTCTCAGAAATTAATTCTGCATATCTTAAAAATCCGTGCATGGTTTTTTAAGCGTACGGACAAAATTTGGGCACTCAATCTCACCAGAGCGCCGCGGATTGGCGGCCAAACCCATGGTTTGGCCGCCCATCCGCGGCCGTTCTAGGGGATCAGTGCACCAAATTTTTTCTGTGTGTTCTCTGTTGGATTTTGGGGTTTTTGGTAAATATCGTTTTGGCCCAGGTTTTGTTACTGTTCACCAGTAAGCAGTGGGGCCCACTTTTTGATATTTGGACTTTGGTCGATCGAAATTTAAACACGTTAGTTTGCAGTGCTTACATTATATCTCCGACCGGGAATGTCATTTGATCGGTAAACCGCGTCTGTTTGCTATAGTTCTTTCAGACGGGTTTGCGAACGTGACTTTCGCGTTGATGTTCTGTGTTGTGCTGTGATGTTGCGGATTTGTTGTGGTGGATAGCAGTGTGCAATGGCAGTACAGTTTGTGTTTATTTGTACATTTGATATTGCGGGGCGAGAGTCCAACTTGTGGACTGCCGTCACTGCCTGTTGTATAATATTCTTTTGGGGCACGACCAGGTTGCGGTCGATGTACCTATTGTACTATTTTTCATTACTGTACTAGGTTTTACCCCGCGACGGAGTGCACGGATAGCCGGGTTCGGGAAAGCAACGGGTCCGCATCTCATGGCTTTGAGAGGCAGAGGGACCCCACTTCAGAATTGGCAGACTATTCGCCGCACTCGTAGGGGGTACAGGTTGACCCAAGGAAGGGTGCTCAATTTACCGGATTCCGTGAAGTGCCGGGTGTTCTATTCACTATGCTGTGGGGACTACCTCGCTTCAGGTTTTGGCGGGTAACTTGCCGCACCCGTAGGGGTCTAGGTTTCATTGCACAGGCTATCCACACGACAGGGGAACGTCGAGTTTCAGCAGCGGCTCTATGAAACTCGGGGATCCCAGATATCTGTATTGTTCTGTGATGCTTATTACTTTTCTGTAATGTTGCATACTATCACGCCTGGAGCGATTATTGTATATTGGTTTATATACTATTAGATGTTGTATATGTTTTACACCCGCGCTAGTCCAGCCCCCGCTCTGTCGTTAGTTAAGTAACCTAACGAGTGATGACGGGACCCAGTGACGAATGCGGATGGCATATACGTACATTTTATTTTCGTTCTTTTCTGGCGTGATAATTGATGGGACTGCGTTGATTCTGATCAACGCAAAGTAAAAACAAACCTGTATACAGTTGTTGGAAAAATTTAAAAAGTGTTATTGCAAAGACGTTTCCTTTTGTTATGCATAGCGGTATTCAGTGGAATATCCTGCACCTCATTCGACGGGGCAAGGGCCGATATCTCTTCACCGGGACTAACCCCTTGGGCAGAAGTTTGCGTCAGAGTAATAACTTCACTATAGTCGATTACAAGTTGCTTTGCATAGCGGTATTCAGTGGAATATCCTGCACCTCATTCCACGAGGAAAGAGCCGAGATCCCTTTACCGGGAATGACCTCTTTAGCAAAAGGTTTTCGCCACTATATTTTAAAAAGCTATCAGGTTCCTTCAGCGATATCAAGTTCACTACGCTAAAGGTTTTTTCGCCAAAAACCAGTCGTAGCCCTCCGTCACTTCTTTTGGGTATTCAGTAGTATTCAAGCTACGTATTTTGACCAACGCCAAGGCATAGTGTTTGGTAGCTGCTGGGTATTCAATTGTTGCATAGATAGATGAGTTAGTTTGGGACAGTCGTTCTGCCATTTTGGCCAACGTCAAGGGCATGTGCGGGTGGGTTCAAATTGACAAGATAGTGACGGGTAGAACTTGGCATGTGACTTATGACATTTTGACCAAGGCCAAGGTTATAAGAGCATGGGGCAAAAATAATATCGGGAGTTTCTAAAGAAACTGAAACTTGCCAAGTATGCGCATACCTTCTGGAGTATGAGTAACGTGGATGCATTCCATCACGTTATCATGCGATGAGAGTTGGATCCCGATTCCCACTGATGAGTTGGTTTACTCTTCGGGTGATCCCGATTGATTCTTCTTTAGGTTTGGAGGAGAATTTGACAGGACAGTGGGAGGTTTCCGGATTAGATAAAATGATGACCATTCTGATCTAGGTTAGAGTGCACGCAGAGTGTTTCTTTTCTCTCTCTCTTTGGCAGCGACCTTTGACCGACCTTAGACTATGACTCAGTGACCAGGTTGACCGAACCTTCTTAAAATACTGGCTTATTGGATTGTCTGAGTTGCATAAGTCATTGCCACTCCTTCTTTTACCCTTTGCATTTCTCAGAACACCCGTATTACTACGGATATCCACTTCCATTGGATAGATCGATCGTATGGTTATATACGAACTCGAATGGACTTCTTCGGGGATGGATCCAGGTTCAGGAGAAATAGAATTGGTTTATTCAGTTGTCTTTTATTATCACCTTCTCTCAGGTTGCGAGAGCTCCTTGGTTTAGGAGAGTACACCTATTACGCCTATTGGATAGTCTTATTCCAAACCATAGGCTGGTGCCGAAAGGTAGGGAATGAAGAAAACCAATTAGCCTAACTAGGGTGTGCAGAAGGTAATATGTAAAGACAAAATAAAGGGATTAGAAAGAGGGCAAAGTAAGTTGCGACTGATATCATTCACGACCAAAACCGCGTACTTCATCGCCGCTCCTATTTCACCTTTAAAAGAATAAGGTATTATTCAGTTGTCTTTTATCGTCACCTTCTCTCGAGATGCGAGTACTCCTTAGTTTAGGAGGGTACACCTATTATGCTTACTGGATAGTCTTCTTCCAAACCATAGGCTGGTGCCGAACGGTAGGGAAGGAAGAAAACCATTTAGCCTAACGATGGTGTACAGAAGGTAACGACTAAAGACAAATAAAGGGATTTGGAGAGATGGCAATAAAATATACGGTTGAAGTCATGAATTGGATTATGGAAGAGGCGTTGCTATGAATACCAGGATACCCCTACGAAACATTTTCATGTTTCAGTGCATTGTTAAAGAAAACCTGTTTTCCCGATTAGACACTTACTCCAAGGGTATGTATTTGCCAGGTTTCATTCTCATATCTGTATGGTTTTACAGATGAAGAGTGGGAGTAAGATATTGGGAATTAGGTGATTATCCTCATTATATCGGAATTCGTTGTAATTGGTGATATTTGAGGAAATCGCCAGGGTACAGTTTTCCACCTACAACGCACAGGTTTTGAGTTGTTTAACTCAGCGGACTTATACAGAGTATTGTATGTTGTCCAGTGTCCATCAGGACAAAGGGGTAGGTCCTCGTACTATGTTCTGTTTACTTATAACTTCTCTAGTATTTAGACGAGTGTTTCGTAGAAATACAAGGTCTAAGTTTTGAGAAGTTGTGGGTATAAGAATAAAGTAGAGAACCAGGTATCACAAGTATCGGGATTCTTCAAAGAGATCGAAGATGTAGATTCTTGTGATTGGTATTCAGATGATAGTGATGGTTTTGAGAAACTTGTTTCTCTTTCAGGTTACTCATAATTGGATGGATTCCTAAGTTGAGTAATGCTGATTAGCCTCTTTCCATTAAGTTGATATGCACTGGAGACAGATGCATGGATTGAATATGGTTCTAATTAAATAAGTGCCATAGTTTCTATATTGGATATAGAATAGTTCGTACCTTAAAAGATATTAAGGTACGGGGAGTTGTCCAGCTTATGATTAAAACCAGACACTGGATAACTCAGGGCATGTTTCTGTAATGGCTGTTTGTGGGTTGACCCTGGCTATGACGAGGGTTGATATTCTACCATTTGGAAGATCAATAGTGATATTGTTCTTGACTCGCCACAATTTTAGTAAAAATGGATCTTTTTCAGAAAACAGTAGTGGGAGTATGGTAGAACTGGAAGTGATTCCAGAACCGCAAACGATTACGGAAAATTTAATAGGACCTATACATTCAATCAGGTTTGACATTCCAATAGCCACTCCGCAGGTATGGTAGGTAACCTCAGACGCCCGAGAGGTACTTCGGTAGCCTCAGAGACGGTGACAGGGAGGTTCTTATCTACCAAGACTTGACACTACTGTTGTTCCAGGTTATGAGACCCGGTTGGAGGGTTGTCGTAGTCAGTGGGAGCATCGGAAGCATAGTGGGCAAGTAGCTTATATCTATTTATAGACTTGAGCAGTTATAGCGGAGATAGATCATCTAATTTTGATGTGACAGTCATGGGTTTGACTTCAATCAGAATAGGGGATGGATCAGTTAAGAAGGTAGTAGGGTGTGATGTCATGGTATCTGGATGACATACACAGAGTAGGAAGTAAAATTCCTATACTACGATCGGTTGTACTGTGGTCGTCACACAGTTGTTTCTCCAGACAGGATATGGATATAATATTAGACATTCTGGTTTCTGGATCTATGGTTTTAGATCTAGATTTGGGTGGTTTCCCAATGTGGGTACTTTGACAGATATTCTAATGGTTTTTGGAATAGCTGACTCCTAGCATGGTAGTGTACCTGCAGGTGATGGAGTCACCCTCTCTAAAGGTGTCGTATAGACTAAAGGGGAGAGGGATGTGCATGATTGGCAGATCACTTGCTTAGGCAATTGAGTCAATCATGTGATGTCAAGTACCACACCAAATGTTGTTTTTGCACTAGATGCAATAAGTTTGTATTAATCCAATCCTGGAGAAACATAAGGAAGCAGTTATAGAACATAAGTGCATGTTCTACGGATTTGATGACGGCAGCCTCCTTCGGGAGACGATTATCATTCCAGGCTTCAAAGGTGACGTGGATGACAGAGTGACTGTCAGAGTTTTAGTTTTTCCCTCTGACGAAGAGGGACAGTATTATGGACAGGTGGTCCAAGAGGATACTGTGGGAAGCAAGGTGCCCGATACTGATTAGGTTCAGTGATCGATTCAGTCTAAGAAGTTTGGATATGGAGTTCATTTATGAACTAAGGTCCCATCAGATATCCAGACATGTTCTAAGACAGGTATTACTCAATTCGGGAGATGGTTTTCTCCGCGAACTTGAGATTAAGAGAGATATAGAAAGATACTTCTAGGCGGATCCACTCACTGAGGCTATTTCTCGAACACAATAGTTTTACAAACGGGCTTTGTGAAACTGATTAGTAGAGGAGTTGGGTGTCGGTTTCACACGGGCTGTGAGTAGTCGACATCGCAATATTAGCCTTGAGTGCAAGTGGGAGATTGTTGGAGATAGTGCCCTCATAGTCAATTATTGGATCGCATGTACGTGATTGCAATGATTGCGGAGGACCTATCCCGGTAGCACAGTCTTACTCGAGATGATAGTATGCTATCTGGTTTGCCTTTATCAGTCGTGTACATGTTCAGGTGACTGATTTCATGTTACACTTTGATAGAGCCCTTAGGATCTTGCTTTACTACCAACAGTATGATGGCGATCATATACGTGAGAGTTGGGTAGTTTATATGCATATCCTTAATTGTGGTCCCTAGTCGTGGGAGTTTCGAGACAGGGCATCGATACTCCGGAGTAGACTAGTGTGTACAGTCGAGACCCCGACGAGGGGCGGTGGCCGGTCTCACAAGCCACTGGTGTCAGTTGGATCACCTAAGATGTATACAGGTGCTCATTGGGTTATGAGTACACCGGACAGGACTCGCCGGGAATCTGCTAGTTAGTATTATATCTACCGTCAGATAGCAGTTCCCTGGTGACATGTGTACAGGTTAGTTCATCGACCTGAGGTCGTCATTTGTCTCGTGTGAGTTCCCACTGTGCTTTGATTTCTACCCTACCACGGCTCAAAGGAGTCGTGCAAACAGGTAGCTTTTGGGTATAGTCCCGAGCCATATGGAGGCACGTGAGCGGATCGGCAGGGGATTCGTCTCTCCCGGTATTGGGGGAGAGGTCGTACTGTGTCTAGGAGAGCTATTACACAAAGTCCATGGCCATGGCAGGAGATTTACTGGTAGGTACTCCAGTAGTATCTCAGGGTGTTATTGGGCTTCACTCCGACACGACTTATACTACTATTGGGGGTCTGACATTACTAGCCCCCTAAGCAGATATGCGATACTCATTGACGAACGGACCGGACTGTATATACATTGTCACTGTTAGGCTCAGTAGGGTTTTTCCGGATGAGTGCGCTCATCGCCATCCCTTGAGGTCAGTCCATGGGCAGCCGTTACGCATTGCTGGTGCCGCTGACGGTTTGTGGTTAAACCCACTGCCAGGGTACTGACGAGTCATTAGAGTCCCCCACAGACAGTTTCCCAAGTTCGGGCAAAACGTTGTAGAGGCCGTATGGTTTTATGGCAGGGTTCGGAAAATGCACGTGCGTTTACGCACGTGTTATTTTTCGGGCAGATAATACTGGTCGGCTTTGGTTTAAGCCGGATCCGAGTATTATATTGAGTAGGTATAATATCTTTGTCTCAGTTGCATTTGTATTCGGTCGTAATACAAATGCGGGTATATTTATACAGTTTCGGGGTTTTCCTGAAAGTCGTTTCAGGATCACTTTTGGAAGTTGCCGGTTTTCAGTTTTCTATCAGCCGTCTTTTAACATTCGGTTAAAGACGGATTTATCTTTTCTTCAGATATGGTGAGTCAGTGCTTCTAGAAGTTTCTAGAAGGTTCTAGATGATGACTAGGCTTCATGACTCATTAGTGCATTAATGGTTTTTGATGACTAGCCTAATGACTCATGCTTTGTTATTAATTCCTTTTGGATTGCTTAAGATATTTTGAAGTGAGAAGCTTTTAGCTTATGGTCACCACTTGCTCCTACGGTCACCTCCCTCCATCATATAAAAGTGGCCGGCCTCCTCTCTCTCCTCACTCTCACTTGATGTTTCATTTTGACTAGAAAAGATTATGATAGTATTCGGGGTGTATGGAATTTTACAGTTCATTTCATTCCATCACCCGATTTCCACGGCAACTTCATTAACCGATCGTCCACGGATTTGGACGAAGTGAGACAAAGTCATCTACTCATTCTCTACATCATTCTTTGTCGTCTCTTTTAGCAAACTTGACGATCGAGTTGCCTCGAGTCAGAAGCGGGAGCCCGTTTAAAGAACCGATCATGTGGTGCCACCTCGACGAGGATATCGGAGATCGACGCGATCGGAGCAGCCGCAACGGAGCGTGGGATGATGGTTGAAGAACGAAGGACTCGGATCGTTCGGTATAACCTTTCTACACTCTTTACAGTTTGTTAGTTTAGCAATAATGGCAGATCCGGGTTAAAGTATACGATAGCGCCAGTTTAAAAGTTTTTGTTCCGCATTTGGCGTCTGTAGACTGCCGGGGCGCTAGCGTAGACTTACACTAACTAGTTAGCAAAATATATAGAACTTCGATTGGAAAAAATCGCAAAACTATTTTTCAAAACCCTAAGTTTTGTCGATTTTTATTTCTGCTTTAAAAATAATAAATCATACTTCAAAAATCGGCTCAGGGTTTTACTAAGAAACACACAAAAAACGGTCCACTGAACTGGTCAAAGCGCCGCAGTTCCGCGTCAAGAACATGCTTCTTGCCGCGGATCCGCGGCCGAGTTGACTCGGCCGTGGATCGAGTTTTGTGCAGTGTTCTTCTGTTGAGGTTTTGGGATTTTTGAGATAGTTTGTTTCCACCCAGATTTTCCAGAGAACAAGTTAGTTTTTGGGGTGGTCACAAATCCGTATTTTGATCGAATTTCTTTACACTTTGGCTAATGGGTTATATCTGTAATGTGATATATGTATTGAACGTCTGCTAATCGCTATACGTCGATTAGTGGGGGTTATGCATATCTGTGATCTGTAATGTTGATGGTTTGTGTATATGAACTCGTTGGATTGTCGCGGATGAATAGCCGGGTGGATGTGAGATGCGAGTTTCTTTTTCTTTCATTCATGTAACATGTAATTTGATGTAATATTATTTGTATGGCCGCACAACCGGGTCGGGGTTGTAGCCGTCATTGTATAATTTCTTTTTACTGATTTTGCACCTAGGATAGACCCATGGTGGGGTGCACAAACTACCGGGTATCTCGAAGTGCCGAGTAGCCTACTCACGTCGTTGAGGGAGGTTGCTTCGCTTCGGGTACTTGGCGGGTAGTTTGCCGCACCCGTAGGGGTCTAGGGTAGGGTTTTGGCTATTCATCGCGACCGTGTAATCCGCTTTTCGTTGCAGGCTCGAACGAATCGCGGATTCCTAGTATATCCAAAGTGTTCATCTGTGATCTGGATTGACTATCATTGCTATATATCTATGTATGATATCTATTTAGGTGTTGCTTATGTTTTGCATTCGCGCTAGTCCAGCCCCCGCTCTGTCGTTAGTTAAGTAACCTAACGGGTGATGACGGGGCCCCGTGGCGAATGCGGATGGCATAAGCGTACACCATATTTTGGTTGTTTTCTGCAATGGTAGGATTAAATGATGGGACGCATTAAAATTAATGCAAGAAAATAAACCAAGTAAAAGTCGTTGGAATACTTTCAAAACCACTCGGTTCTGTTTCAACAACCAACTTTTAAAATGCGGAGCTTGAACCACTCCTTTTAAAAGCTATCTCGTTCCATCGATTATATCAAGTTCACTACGTTCACGGTTTCGCCAAAACCATTCGTAGCCATCCATCATTTCAGTTAAATATTCGGTAGTATTCAAGCTATGTATTTTGACCTCACGCCAAGGCATAGTGATTGGTAGCTGCCAGATATTTATTTGTTGCATAGATAGAATGCGTTGGTTTGAGACATTCGTACTGCCATTTTGGCCTACGTCAAGGGTAGGTACGGGTGGGTTCAAATTAACCTGGATAATGATGGGCAGAACTTGACATGTGACTTATGACATTTTGACCTCACGCCAAGGTCATAAGAGCATGGGGCAAAAATCCACATCGGGAGTTTCAAAACAACTGAAACTTGCTAGCGCTGCATACCATTTGGAGTGTGATGATTCTGGTAGGATTCATTCATTTTTATCACGCGATGATATTTGGATCCCAATCCTACTGTGAGTATATGCTACTCCTCGGGAAATTTCTCACTTAACGATCAATGCTATAAACCTAGTAGGTGTCTAGAAAGAAGTTAGCGGGGCTACGCCCATAGGGAAAAGAGGTTACTTAATTAAGGAACTTCGCGAAAGCGTTGGATGACCTCCCTCGAAGTACCGACACTGGCCTGGATGAACGGTTAAGTAAATATTGTACGGTGAGATTGATCCCGACTAATTCTTCCTTTATGGTTTGAGGAGGGATTCGAGAGACAGTGGGAGCCATCCTGTTTAGACAAACTAAAAACCACCCTAAACATCCAAGAGCATCATGCTAAAGTGTTTCTTTTCTCTCTCCTAATTGCAGCGACCAATCAACATGTCCGGACTTAAGTTATTACTAGATAAAAATATACTGACAGGGCCAAACTACAAAGATTGGCTCAGGAATGTCAAAATGGCACTCACTTACGACAAGTTGGGGTATCTCCTTACCACCAAAGCTCCCCCTGTCCCAGGTCCCACCTCCAGCGTCGCGGATATAGAAATCCGTAAGACATGGGAGATCGATTGCGCGAAGGCCAAGTGCATCGTGCTTGCCTCTATGGACAATGAACATCAGAGGAGGCACGAGAATATGGACCTAGAATCCATATTTCTCCATACAAAAGATCTGTATGGAGAGCAATCTCGTATCGCCAGATACGAAGTCTCGAAGAAGCTGTTTTCGGCAAGATTGGCCGTCGGATCATCGGTAGCGGAACACGTGCTTAAGATGATTGGCTACATAGAGGAGATCGCGGACCTTGGGACCACGTTGGAGAATGAACTCTACACTGACTTGATTCTCCAGTCCCTTCCTTCCACTTACGCCCAGTTTGTCCTAAACTTCAACATGCAAGGAAAGGAGGTTGAACTTTCCGAACTTCTGAACATGTTGAGGAGTGCTGAGGGCACCCTACAGAAAGGTAGGGAGACATCCACTTTGTTTGTAGGAGGATCTTCCTCTTCTAAGTCTAGGGCGAAAGCCAAGGGAAAGAAGAAGAAAGCCCCCGCCAAACCAAGGGGCGGTGTTAGTAAAGTGGATACGAAGGGAAAGGGAAAGGCAACAAAGGTAGCGGGAAAGCTTGTGGGAAAGGAAGAATGCTTTAACTGTCACAAGAGTGGACACTAGAAACAGGATTGCAGGGCTTGGAAGGCCAGAACCCAGGATCTGAAGCGAGTTGCGGCTTCAGCTTCAGGTGTGTATGTTATTGAAAATTGTCTATCAATAAACTCTACTTCCTGGGTATTGGATACCGGATCAGGATCTCATATCTGTAATTCTTTGCAGGCGTTGAGAAAGCATAGGTTTTTGAAAGCGGGTGACATGACCCTCAAAGTTGCAAACGGAGCTAGCATGGATGCTGAGGCCGTGGGGGACTATCACCTGGGAATGTTAGATGGACATGTTTTGGTTTTACGTAATTGTTTTTTTGTACCCAATGCAACTTGTAATATCATTTCTGTATCTTTAGTTTCTAAAGAAGGTTATGAATTTGCGTTTGTAAGTAATGTTGTAAACATTCACCTTAATCAAGTTCTGATTGGGTCAGGTACATTGAGCAATGGTATATACGTATTAAACCAACCACAGATTTTCAATGTTCAGAATACACACAAAAGAAAATCTCCAGAAATCAATCAGGCTTTCTTATGGCATTGTAGACTCGGTCACATCAATGAGAGAAGGTTGACGAAGTTACATACAGAAGGATATATGGATCCATTCGAATATCAATCGTATGCAACTTGTCAATCCTGTCTCAAAGGGAAGATGACAAAAACTCCGTTCAATGGACACGGAGTAAGAGCGAGCGAGCTCTTGGGGCTCGTACACAGCGACGTGTGCGGTCCAATGTCTACACATGCGCGAAGCGGTTATTCTTACTTCATTACTTTTACGGATGATTTTTCAAGGTTCGGACATGTCTTCTTAATGAAGCATAAATCTGAAGCCTTTGAAAAGTTCCAAGAATACAAGAATGAAGTAGAAAAACAAACAGGTAAAAGTATCAAGACACTAAGATTTGATCGACGTGGTGAATACTTGAGTGCCGAGTTCCTGGATTATCTAAAAGAAAATGGAATTCTCTCTCAGCTTACTCCTCCATACACTCCGCCACATAACGGTGTATCGGAGAGACGGAACCGAACCCTATTGGCTATGGTACGGTCCATGATGAGTAACGCTGAGTTAACGCGATCATTCTGGGGATATGCGCTAGAATCAGCCGCATACCTTTTGAACCGAGTTCCCACTAAGATTGTGCCTACCACACCATATGAGTTATGGAGTGGGAAGAAACCCTATCTTCAATACCTGAAGATTCGGGGTTGTCCAGCTTTTGTCAAAAAGCAGCATGCGGACAAACTCGAGGCACGCTCAGTACTGTGCAAGTTTGTGGGATATCCAAAGAACTCCACGGGGTATCTTTTCTATTACGCAGAGGAACAAAATATCTTTGTTTCTCGTAATGCCCACTTTCTGGAACACCATTTCTTAGAAAAGGAAATAAGTGGGAGCGCAATAGAACTGGAAGAAATTCCAGAACCACAAGCTATTACTGAAAGCTTAATAGAACCAGAGGGTTCGAAAGATTAGGACATTCCTACGCCGCTCCGCAGGAGTAGCAGGCAGTCTCATCCGGCCGAGAGATACTACGGTTTTCTCATAGACAGGGATAGAGAAGATTGCATCATTGATAGTGATGAGCCGACTAGCTTCCAGTAGGCCATTCAGAGCGTTGAGTCGGTAAAATGGCTGGATGCAATGCGGACCGAAATTGAGTCCATGTACACCAACAAAGTATGGACGCTGGACATTGCTCCATATGGGGTAAAACCCGTAGGATGCAAGTGGATCTTCAAAAGGAAGATTGGTGTAGATAGACAGGTTGAGACCTATAAAGCTAGACTTGTTGCAAAGGGTTTTCGTCAAATACCTGGTTTGGACTATGACGAAACCTTTTCTCCAGTGGCTATGCTGAAATCCATTCGGATCCTTCTTGCCATTGCTGCCTTCCACGATTATGAGATTTGGCAGATGGACGTAAAGACCACTTTTCTAAATGGAAATTTAGAGGAGTGTGTCTATATGGACCAGCCAGAGGGTTTCATTCAGAGTGGGAGCAGCGAAAAGGTGTGCAAGTTGCTCAAGTCCATTTATGGACTAAAGCAGGCATCGCAGAGTTGGAACATCTGTTTTGATGAGACGGTCAAGGAATTTGGATTTATCAAAAATCCAGATGAACTATGCATCTATAGTAAATTTGTAGCAAGAACTGGCGTATTCCTCGTTTTATACGTGGATGATATTCTCTTGATAGGAAATGACATTTCTATGCTACAATCTGTCAAAGGGTTCTTGTCACACAGGTTCTCCATGAAAGACCTGGGTGATGCCTCCTACATTCTGGGGATCCGGATCCATCGTGATAGATCCAAGACGAGATTAGGACTTTCGCAGTCCAGGTACATCGACACCATACTGAAGAGATACAGTATGGAAGATTCCAAGCGCGGTAATCTACCGGCTTGTCACGGGATCACCCTCTCCAAAGAGATGTCTCCCAAGACTGATTTGGAAAGGGATCGCATGTCAATTATACCCTACGCTTCTGTGGTAGGCTCTATAATGTGTGTGATGTTGTGTACCAGACCAGATGTGGCTTATGCACTGAGTGTAGTAAGCAGGTATCAGTAAAACCCTGGGGAGAAACACTGGATAGCGGTAAAGAACATTCTCAAGTACCTGAGAAGGACTAAGGAGATGTTCTTGGTGTATGACGGAAAAGATCTCCAGATTGAGGTCTTTGCTGACTCCAGCTTCCAGAGTGACAAGGATGATTCCAAGTCCATGTCGGGTTTTGTCTTTACCCTCAATGGAGAGGCGGTGTGTTGGAAGAGTTCCAAACAGGAAACCGTTGCTGACTCGATTATGGAAGCGGAATATATCGCTGCATCTGATGCCGCAAAAGAAGCCGTCTAGATGAGGAAGTTCTTGAAAGAACTTCAGGTGGTTCCGTCCATTGTTGATCCAATACCTTTGTATTGCGACAACAACGGGGCTATAGCTTTAGCGAAGGAACCCAGGTCCCATCAGAAATCCAGACACTTCTTGAGGCGGTATCACCTGATCAGGGAGATCGTGGATCCCCAGGAGATCGAGGTTCGGAGGGTTGCTTCAGAAGATAACACTGCAGATCCATTCACGAAGGCCTTACCCCATACTCAGTTCGAGCGGCTGATCGAGATGACAGGTCTTCGATACACCAGTACATGGCCTTAGTGCAAGTGGGAGATTGTTAGTGTATATGCCCTAGAGGCCATTACTGTATCATACTAGTATGTATATTAATTGATGGAGGCTTGGGATATTCACAGTTGTATAGACAATCTTGATCGAAATGGTAGTATGCTACTTGGTTTGTCTCTACTTTAATGTGTACATGTGTTTCTTTATTGTATCACCTATACACATTAGTGGAGCCCTTAGGATCTTTGCTTGATTACCAGCGTTGTGATGGCAGTCACACTCGTGGCGGCTGGGTAATCTATAAGCACATCCTTATATATACACGTCCCTGGTCGTGGGATTATCGAGACAGGGCATCGATACTCCGGAGTAGACTAGCGTATGTGCTTCTCATCCCAGCACGGGAGACGGTCTGTCCCACAGCCGTCTGTACGTCGTACTTGAGATAGTATGCGGGTGCTCGTTGGGTTACGAGTACATTGGACAGGACTCTTCGCGAACTGTTGGTTGGTATTATACCTATCGTCAGTTATCAGTTCCCAGGTGACATGAGTACAGCTTAGTCCGCTGACTTGACACTGTCACTTCGCCTCGAGTGTGTTCCCACTGTACTTTGATTACTACCCTACCACGGCTCAAAGGAGTCGTGCAAACAGGTAGTAGTTGGGTGCAGTCCCGAAGCACTTGGAGGCAGTGACGGTTAGACAGGATTCGTCTCTCCCGGTATTGGGGGTTGACATCGCGCTGTGTCCAGGAGAGCCATTACACAAGTAGTCCCTAGCCACGGCAAGCGAGGTATACTGGTTGGTTTCCAGTGTTATCTTAGGGTGTTCTGGGCTACACTCCGACACGACTTGTACCGCTATTAGGGGACTGACGTTTACCGCCCCCCTAGGCCCTCCATGCGATGTTATCAGACGAACAGACCGGACTGTACGGAGACTGTCACATTCAGGCTGAGTAGGAGTTCAGATGGGTTCACCTCGTCAGTCTTCTTATTGGCATCTACCTGGGGACCGTTACGTACAGCTAGTGCCGCTTGCGGTCTGTGGTTAAACCCACTGCCAATGTAGTGTCGAGTCATTAGAGTCCCACACAGAGGGTTGTTCGCCTTTAGGCCAAACAGAGTAGGGGTCGCATGGTATTGCGACAGGGTTCGTTCACATCCGCGCACTTGTGCACGTTTTGTGTCCGGACAGCTTATACTAGCGGGCTTTGGTTTAAGCCGGATCCTAGTATATGATTTGGGATTGGTTTTATCACATTGTATTCGTGTTCCTCGGTACACGGATACGGGTGTGCATGCACAGTTGACTTAGACAGAGGCATAGGACTTTGATTAGGGTTGATGACTATTGTCATTTTCTTAACCCTAATGTTTTGTGTGAATTATGATTTATTAATAATTAGTTAATTATAATTGTGCATGGTTAGGGTTGTTGACCATTTGACTATACTTGACTTGTTGACCTAGGTGGACAAGTTAACCATCATCATTCCATATGAAAGATGCTCTTTGATCCTTACAAAAGCATTTAATGTGAAATGATAAGGGTCATTTCTTGATTAACCATGACAATTATCTTGACTAATTATCTATTATTCATAAATCAGACATATATGTGAGGATGGTTGCAAAATATCCTCATTCTATCATTCTCATTCTCTCTCATCCTCTTCGTCTCTCTCAAAGCTCTCCCTCTCATGAGTTGAGAACCAATTAGCTTGAGATAAAAACACCAACATCATTCTCTACTCTTTCTAAGGTTCTAGGTCTAGCACACCAAGCACCTTAGTTGCTTCTAGTTTGAGGTAGGAGCTAAAGGTAGTATCCCTCGGGTGGATCTTTCTTCGGCGAAAGAAGGCGACGAGGAGAATCCGATCATCACACTCCAAGGAGCAAGAAGAGAAAGACTTGAAGACCTAGGTATAACTCCTTTTCCGAGTAGCTAAACTTTTTAGCTTTGTAGTTAGTTTATGTTTAGCAAAGATCCTCCTTTTGCTGGTCCATGTTGCCTTGAGTTGTAAAAATCAAACTTTTATACCGTTTCCGCCTCCCCGCAAGCACCGGGGTGGGCAACGTGGACTTACACTAGAGGCGTAGCGTAATCTAAGTAAGCCAAAGCCCATAAATCTAAACTGTTTAAATAAATAGAGTGAAGAAATACTTTTTTTAAAAAGGTGGTTTTAATAAAATAAAGTTTCATTAAAGAATTTAAATGTGTCGAGTTTTTTCCTGAAAATTTCGGCAGAGTTCCCTTTGTAAAAACTGACCCCCAAACGGGTACAAAACATGAATAAATATAAACAATGATAAAAAGGCATTCCCAAGCAGGAGCTAGCTCTTCGCCGAATGACGGAACACAATCACCTGCAAGATACAAAATAATAGTGAGAAATAAGCATATAAAAGCAAGAAATAAGAAAGCACCACATTGGCTCGCAGGAGCTCGACACCAGAGAACAAAGATACAAATCTCACTATCCAGTCTCTAGGTCACATATACATATGGTCGATGGAGTGTACTAGATAGAAAATAACATACATGGTGGGAACAAAAGAATATCCTACCAAAAACCCACCTATGCGTAAAATCCTCGAATCGAAGCAAAAGGAAGCAGAAGAAGAAGAAGTATGCCAGCCGCTACTATGCTGATGGATCAGTCCTGCAAGATACTATGGCACAACGGGGGTGAGTTGCAAACTCGTGAGTAGTAAGTAACATCTAATAAGGCTATCACAAGTATGCACGCAAATGCGTCACGACCAATGCGTACAACAATGATACTATTGCACTAATATGAATGCGATATGAATGAATGATCAACACGAAATCTGGTTGCATATCTGGTATGAGAAAATCTGTGTTCTTATCTTAGTAAAACTTGTGTATAATAAAACTAGGGTATCATCAAATGAAATCGACAAAAAACCGTGTCAATATCCACACCATATATATGTCAAATCTCAGTAGCCGTTTCTCAGATCGGCCCTCAAATCTGTCATATCACATGACTCCAGTCGGTATCCTCCGGATGACCGCCGGGTCAACAATCACCGGTAGGTAGTGCTCCCCTGCCGGGCTCAACATCTCTCTATATAGCCTTCTTGCCCCGGGATGCCTCACCGGGTCCACCATGTACCCACAGACGGAGCATCCCCCTCCTCGAATCGGGTATATGTACATATGTGGCTCAAGAACCGAGAAAACTCATGGTGGACGCCATACACATCATATCACGAGAAAACCGCAATTTTCTATTTTGAAACGATAATAAGTTTATGAAATTCCTTTGCGGTTTTCCCCAAATCCAGAAATTTCATGAATACGGAAATATCCAAGAAAAATCACAATATATAAATATGTGGATCGCTATGTATGTCCATGACATCAACATGATGCAATGCGAAGTATTTTTGGAAGACTATATATGAATGATGATACAATGAGGTCTATGACTAGGAAACTACATATCCATCCCGATGCAATGAAATATAAGACTAGAAGACTACATTTCATGCATGATGCAAATGCACAGGTATCGATTATTAAGTAAGTTCTAAAGTGTATCGTGACATGGAAATTACCAATGGCGTGTGTGTCTGCATAAGATAGTGCACGTGCGGCAAGAACCATCGGTAATAGTGCAAGTGTCCTAGGTAATAACATCGATGTATATAAAGATGCAATTCTACATGAATATGATATACGCATGTGAACACAAGAATAATAACTAAATCCTAACTATTGCGCGCTTACGCCATCCAAGTGATTCCCCCATAGATGTGTACATCTACTCACCGGAACGCCTCGGCTAATCGGATCCGATCACTGCTTTGCCTTTTCTTGCCGCGTCCGACGTCTCCACGACCGATCCTATAACCGCACAAATAATATATATGACTCTAAACAATTAAATAGATGCGAACACATAACGATATGAAGCAACCAACACGCACTAGCTAGACGTGTGTGCAGTTGGTGCACAAAATGCGCGCGCGACATCGCAACAAACCACAACTAAGGATATCTATGCATAGCAAATACCAAACCTAGAATCTAATCGTACTAATCGCACATTAACACAACGCTAGCAAAGGGGAAAAGGTTGTAGGTCAAGCACAATCGAATCTTAACTAATATCGTTATCTTTTAAAAACCTAGTAAGCAACATTAAGCTATTTTAGTGAAAAACTTGGTGGATTAGTAAGCCAATTAGTCACTAACGACACTTAAATATTCTAATCAAGTCATACAACACTAATTAAATCTAATCTCACTTAAACACATTAAACATGCAATTAAATTGCATAAAATCCTAATTAAGATAATCAAAAGCAATATTAGTAAAGTAACAAATAGATTAGATTTAAAACAACAATTAGATGTTAAACTCCACTTAGGTACCCTGATTAGTGATAACAACTTTAATCTAACCCAAACCCTTCTCTTTAAAATTCTAATCTTGCCTTAAAACTACATTAACACCTACTAAAACTTATATTAAGACAAGGATTTGCAAAACAAACTAGGATTTGGTTTTATACCTCAAAAAGATTTTGGAAAGATCTAACTTGCTAGCCTTTGCCACCCAAAATGCCAACTTGCTTCAAGAACCATGCTTAGTTTAGAAAAAGGAATTTTTGTGATGATTTTACTAGAAATTAGTGTTGATTTTTATGGATATTGCAAATGAGGAGATGAGTTTTAGCATGAAAAAAGAATGGAGATGAGGGGTGGGCTACTGTGGCCGAGACTTGAGGGGAGAGAGCAAGGGTGTGGATAACCTTACCTCCACACACACACACCATTCCAAATAAAAAAAACACCATACCTCTTTTATATAATATTTTATTCATTCTCCTTTAAAGATTAAACTAAAATTTTGCAAGTGAGACTTAGTCATGGTAATAAAATGGGACATGGTTGCAAAACTTGTTAAACCTATACCAATTAATAATTAACACTAATTTACTGTGTAAGTACATGATCAAAACAATATTTAAAAATAAATAAATAAGGAAAATAATTAAGTAAACTAGCAATTAAATAAGTAACTAGTTAAACACTCATACATAAGCAATTACATAATTAAAATAGGTATAATTATGTTAATGTGGAAAAATAATTATAACTAGGTTTTGTGGAAAACATGTGTAGTATTACTAATTATCTAACAATTAACCTAAACGATTTTTAAAGCGTTACAATCTTCCCCCCTTAAAGAAATTTGGTCCCCGAATTTAAAATCTAGCTATGCGTATCTTCGAAAATATGGAGAAACTTCTTCCACATCATGTCTTCGGTTTTCCATGTGACCTCTTCGATGTTCTGGCTACGCCAAAGAACTCATACGGACGGTATGGCCTTGGACCTCAGTTTCTTCACCTGCCGATCTAGAATGACTACCGGTTGCTCGGTGAAAGACATATCGCGCTTCAGCTGGATCATCTGATGCTGAATCGCGTGAGAGGGGTCATGAAGGTACTTGCAGAACATCGATACATGAAACACGGGGTGAACATCTGGTAAGCTGGGCGGAAGTGCCAAATGATAAGCAACTGCACCGACTCGCTCGAGAATCTCGAAGGGGCCAACGTATCTGTGACTAAGCTTCCCTTTCTTTCCGAACCTCATCATGCCCTTCATCGGCGAAACCCGCAAGAAAACATGATCACCCACGGCGAACTCATGTCTGCGATGACGTCTATCAGCATAAGATTTCTGCCTGCTCTAGGCCGCTCTCATCCTGTCCCGAATCAACTGGATCTTCTATTTCGTCTCCTGCACAAGCTGCGGTCCCAAAACACTGCTCTCACTGAGCTCTGTCCAACAAACTGGTGATCGACATCTCCTCCCATATAGAGCCTCGAAGGGTGCATCTGAATCGTCTCCTGGAACCTGTTATTGTAGGAGAACTCTATCAATGGCAAATGACGATCCCAACTGCCACCGAAATCTAGGACGCAGGCTTGGAACATGGCCTCAAGAGTCTGTATGGTCCGCTCTGACTGACCGTCGGTCTGCGGATAGAAAGCTCTACTGGAACTCAATTGGGTTCCTAAAGCCTCCTGAAGTTTCTGCCAAAGACGGCTGGTGAACTGAGTGCCTCTGTCGGACACAATGCAAGTCGGAACACCATGTAGTCGCACAATCTCATCGATATATATCTGAGCATACTGAGAGAATCCGAAAGTTGTCTTTACTGGCCGAAAGTGAGCCGCTTTCATCAACCGGTCTACGATCACCCAAATAGAGTCACGTCCTCGACTGGTCCTAGGTAGACCCACGATAAAATCTATAGAGATCTGCTCCCACTTCCACTCCGGAATGAACAAAGGTTGTAATTTTACTGCTGGCCTCTGATGCTTGGCATTGACCTGCTGGCAAGTCAGGCATCTCGAAACTAAATTTGTGACATCTCTCTTAATCCTTTCCCACCAGAAGATATCTCTCAAGTCATGATACATCTTGGTGGAACCCGGATGAACACTATATGCTGACTTATGCGCCTTCTCTAAAATCTTGCGTCTCAGCCCCTCGAAATCTGGCGCACACAATCGAGTCCCAAATCGTAGCACTCCCTGGTTATCGATCACTAACTCTGAATATCTTCCCTGTCGAACCTGCTCCAAGATCTCTGACAAACGAACATCATCGAACTGTACCTTACGGATACGGTCAAGTAACTGTGGATGTGCATGGACATGGGCAAGCTGTCTCCCGGTCAAAGTAAACTCGAACTGTACTAGGCTGTCACATAAATCTGCCAATATGCGGAAGAATGTCTCTGGCCTGCGCTCACACAAAACAAACTACCTTCGGGCCTCCGACTCAAAGCATCTGCCACAACATTCGCCTTGCCCAGATGATAAAGAATCACGTAGTCATAGTCCTTCACAAGCTCCATGCAACGGCGCTGCCTCAAATTCAGATCTCGCTGCTGAAAGATGTACTTTATGCTCTTGTGGTCCGTAAATATCTGGCACGACTCGCCGTATAGGTAGTGTCTCCAGATCTTGAGTGAAACACAGCCATCTCTAAGTCATGAGTGGGGTAGTTCTGCTCATGCTTCTTCAACTGCCGAGAAGCGTAGGCAATGACCCTACCGTGCACACAGCCTAAACCCACTCGAGAAGCATCGCAATAGACAACAAAGCCGCCTGAACCTGATGGGAAGGATAAAACTAGTGCAGTCATCAAACGAGTCATCAACTGCTGAAAACTCTGCTCGCATACCTTGGTCCAAAGAAAAGGAACTCCCTTCCGGGTAAACCTGGTCAGCGTTGCAACGATACGAGAAAAATCCTAAACAAAGCGTCGGTATTAGCCGGCCAAACCCAAGAAGCTATGAACCTCCGTCATTGATACAGTTCTGGGCCAGTGCTGAACGACCTCAATCTTCTTCGTGTCCACACGTATGCCATCTTTCGTAACCACGTGACCCATGAAATCGACACTGTCAAGCCAGAAGGCGCACTTGGAGAACTTGGTGAACAGCTGGTGCTCTCTCAAAGTCTGTAATATGATCCTCAAATGTTGCTCATGCTCCTCTCGGCTCTGGGAGTATACTAGAATGTCATCAAAGAACACTATAATGAACTGATCAAGAAAAGGCCTGAATATGTGGTTCATCAAATCCATGAATGCGGCTGGGGAATTAGTGAGTCCGAATGAAATCACCAAAAATTTGTAATGCCCGTAACGCGTACGAAAAGCAGTATTCGGAATGTCATCATTCCGAACTCGCAACTGGTGATAGCCCGACCGCAAGTCAATCTTCGAGAAATGTCCCGCACCCTGAAGCTGATCAAACAAATCGTCAAGGCGAGGTAGGGGATATCTATTCCGTACAGTAACTCGATTAAACTGACGATAATCGATGCATAATCGCATACTGCCGTCCTTCTTCATGACGAATAGGACAGGAGCTCCCTAAGGCGACACACTCGGTCGAATAAGTCCTTTATCCAGAAAATCTTGCAACTGATTATTGAGCTCTTTAAGCTTCACCGGGGCTATCCGATAAGGCGGTATGGAAATAGGTCCCATGCCGGGGATCAAGTCAATGCAGAACTCGATATCATGCTCTGGTGGAAATCCAGGTAACTCGTCAGGAAAGACATCGGGAAATTCCCTCACAATCGGGACCTGGTCTAACGGCACCTCTGCGGTTCCAACATCACGTACATACGCTAAGAATCCCTGACATCCCTTCCTCAAGAGCCGACCAGCGCGAAGGGAAGAAATCAAACTGGGAAGGGTGGCACTACGATCTCCCTGAACAATAAGAACCGGCTCACTCTAAAAACTAAATCTAACTGCCTTCTCACGGCAGTCTACGGACGCATAGAAAATGGTTAGCTAGTCCATGCCCAAAAGAATGTCGAAGTCTAACATATCGATGAGAATCAAATCAACAGAAGAATCCATCTCCCCGCTATGAACAAAACACGATCGAAACACATAACGAGCAGCAAAAGACTAGCCTACGGGAGTAATAACAACAAGAGGCTAATCTTGCAAAGACGACTCTCGGTCCAACCTCGGTGCAAAGTGTGTAGATACATAATAATGTGTAGAACCTGGGTCGAATAATACCCGCGCATCGAAAGAACATACATGGAAGAGTACCTGTCACAACGGCATTGGATGCCTGGGCATCCTGAGGTGTCAAAGCGAACACTCGGGCATGTCCCCCACTATTAGTCGGCTGTCCTCTACCTCTACCACCTCATCCTCTCTGGACTGGACCGCCACACCCACAACCTCTAGGAGCAAATACACGGCATGGAGTAACAACAGGTGTAGGAGGTAAAGCTCTCGGAGGAGGAGGTGAAGGTGGTAAGGTCACACGTGGAACTGTCGCCTCACGGTTCATTTTCTGAAAAGGTGATACGGACTCCTAACCGATAACATCCTGGCGATCGCTGCTGACCCGGTAAATAAGAGTTGAACGACTGGCCTCGCATCATACCTCTACCACCACCATGGCCTAGAAATAATCCGCCACGGCCTCTTCCCGTCATATCACTTCCCAACCGCACTGGAGATAATATAACTGTACGAATCCTCTTCGGCACTGTAACCTCATAAATACGCTCCTCTACTAAAATGGTGGCGTCCATCGCTACTATGTATCTGTCAAAGTGTTGTGTGCCGATAGCAAGAAACAACCGCGTGTCAAGTCCCCGGACGAACCTCTTTATGCGTTTCTCTTCAGTGTCCACCACGTAAGGAGCATATCGGGACAGCTGAGTAAACTGGATGTAGTACTCAGACACTATCATCCCAGGAGTCTTGTGCAAAGACTCGAAACTACGGGCTCGAGCATCCCTAACGCTCTCCGGAAGGAAACGAGCAAGAAACATCGTTGTGAACTCATCCCAAGTCATAGGGGGTTGACCTGCAGCTCGGCCTCTCTCAACTGACTCGCACCACATCTGAGCAAGACCCTCCAGACAAAAGCTCGCAAGCTCGACCGATCTCTCATCGGAACATCTCAGTGAGTGGAAAATCCTGGCCATCCTATCAAGGAACATCTATGGATCCTCCGCTGGTTCTGTGCCTCTGAAAACTGGAGGCTTCAGCCTCATAAACTCCGGTAATGATACGGGGATAGTCTTGACAGCAGCAGGAACTGCTGTCTGGATAGCAGGTACTATCACAGTCCCCGTAATAGGAGGAACAACATCGGATCTCGGTGCTCGGCTGGCCTCAACTAAGGATCCAAGCATCTGGTGCAAATCCTGAATGCTCTCCTCCAGCCTAACTATCCTGCCTGGAGAAGGAGGATCAGTCTGTCCCAGAGGGGTAGGCTTACCGCCCTTGTCGGTCCTCGTCTCAGATGAGCCCGCTCTAATTTCATCTCTGGCGGCAGCCCTCTGGGCCCTCGTAGTCTTCGGCAGTATAGTGGCTCGAACAAGAAACAGGATTTGATAAGAATATTGCAATAGAATCAAAGGATATCTGGAATAAAGGAAGGAAGTACAAGCAATTATATATCCTAAGGTCACTTAGGCGGGGCGGAGTACCGTATCGTGAGTATGCCGTGGAAAATACACATGCCACGTCACTCTTCTTAAGTCACCTACTCTATCATACCAAGGGTCATCCTACATTTATAAATGTAAGACCTAACGCTCTGATACCAATTTTGTCACGAACCGAATGTGCGGAACGTGACTGGCACTTAAATCACGCAACGTCTAGAGGCATAGCGTAATCTAAGTAAGCCAAAGCCCAGAAATCTATACCGTTTACATAAATAGAGTGAAGAAATATTTGTTTTAAAACGGTGGTTTTAATAAAATAAATTTTCATTAAACACTGTAAATGTGTCGAGTTTTTTCTTGAAAATTTCGGCAGAGTTTCCTTTGTAAAAAATAGCCCCCAAACGGGTACAAAACATGAATAAGTATAAGCAAATATAAAAAAAGGCATCCCCAAGCGGGAGCTAGCTCTTCGCCGAATAGTGGAACACAACCACATGCAAGATACATCATAATAGTGTGAAAGAACCATATAAAAGCAAGAAATAAGAAAGCACCACGTCGGCTCGCATGATCTCGACACCAGAGAAAAAATATTCAAATCTCAATGTCCAGTCTCTAGGTCACATATACACATGGTCGATGGAGTGTACTAGATACAAAATAATATACATGGTGGGAACAAAAGAATATCCTCTCAAAAACCCACCAATGCGCAAAATCCTCGAATCGAAGCAAAAGGAAGCAGAAGAAGAAGAAGTATGCCCGCCGCTATTATGCTGACGGGTCGGTCCTGCAAGATACTGTGGCACAAAGGGGTGAGTTTCCAACTCGTGAATAGTAAGTAACATCTAATAAGTCTATCACAGGCATGCACGCATATGCGTCATGACCTATGCGTACAACAATGATGCTATTGCACTAATATGAATGCGATATGAATGAATGATCAACATGAAATCTGGTTATTTATCTGGTATGAGAAAAATCCGTGTTCTTATCTTAGTAAAACTTGTGTATAATAAAACCGGGGTATCAATAAATGAAATCGACAGAAAACCGTGTCAATATCGACAACATATATATGTCAATTCTCGGTAGCCGTCTCTCAGATCGGCCCTCAAATCTGTCAAATCACACGACTCCGATTGGTATCCTCCGGATGACCGTCGGGTCAATAATCACCGGTAGATAGTACTCCCCTGCCAGGCTCAACATCTATCTATATAGCTTTCTTTTCCCGGGGTACCTCACCGCGTCAACCATGTACCCGCAGACGGTGCATCCCCCTCCTCGAATCGGGTATATGTACCTACGTGGCTCAAGAACCGAGAAAAATCATTGTGGACCACAAACATCATATCATGTGAAAACCGCAATTTTCTATTTTGAAATGATAATAAGTTTATTAAATTCTTTTGCGGTTTTCCCCAAATCCAGAAATCTCATGAATACGGAAATATCCAAGAAAAATCACAATATATAAATATGTAGATCACTATGTATGTCCATAACATCAACATGATGCAATGCGATGTATGTTTGGAAGACTACATATGAATGATGATGCAATGAGGTCTATGACTAGGAAACTACATATCCATCCTGATGCAATGAAATATACGACTAGAAGACTACATTTCATCCATGTTGCAAATGCACATGTATCGATTATTAAGTAAGTTCTAAAGTGTATCATGACATGGCTATTACCAAGGGCGTGTGTGTCTGCATAAGATAGTGCACGTGCGGCATGAACCATTGGTAATAGTGCAAGTGTCCAAGGTAATAACATCGATGTATATGGAGATGCAATTCTACATGAACATGATATACGCATGCGAACACAAGAAACATAACTAAATCCTAACTATTTGGCGGTTACGCCATCCAAGTGATTCCCCCATAGATGTGTACATCTACTCATCGGAACGCCTCGGCTAACCGTATCCGATCACTGCTTTGCCTTTTCTTGCCGCGTCCGACGTCTCCGTGACCGATCCTATAACCGCACAAATAATACATATGAAGCTAAAAATTAAATAGACATGAACGCATAACAATACGAAGCAACCAACGCGCAATTGCTATATGTGCGTGCACTTGGGGCACAAAACGCGCGCATGGCATCGCCACAAACCACAACTAGGGGTTGCTATGCGTAGCAAACACACAACCTAGAATCTAATCTTACTAATCGCACATTAACACAATGCTAGCAAAGGGGAAAAGTTTGTAGGTCAAGCACAACCGAAGCTTAACTAATAACGTTATCTTTTAAAAACCTCGTAAGCAACATTAAGTTATTTTAGTGCAAAACTAGGTGGATTAGTAAGTCTATTAGTCACTAATCACACTTAAATATCCTAATCGAGCCATACAACACTAATTAAATCTAATCTCACTTAAACACATTAAACATGCAATTAAATTGCATAAACATTAAATAAGATAATCAAAAGCAATATTAGTAAAGTAACAACTAGATTAGATTTTAAAAAATCCATTAGATGTTAAACTACACTTAGCTACCCTAATTAGTGATAAAAACCTTAATCTAACCCAAACCCTTTTCTTTAAAATTCTAATCTTGCCTTAAAACTACATTAACACCTACTAAAAGTTGATTAAGGCAAGGATTTGCAAAACAAACTAGGATATGGTTTTATACCTCAAAAAGATTTTAGAAAGATCTAACTTGCTAGCCTTTGCCATCCAAAATGACAAATTTCTTCAAGAACCATGCTTAGTTTAGAAAAAGGAATTTGTGTGATGATTTTACTAGAAATTAGTGTTGATTTTTGGGGATATTGCAAATGAGGAGATGATTTTTAACATGAAAAAAGAATGGAGATGAGGGGAGGGCTGCTGTGGCCGAGACTTGAGGGGGGAGAGTGAGGGTGTGGGTAAGCTTACCTCCACACACACACACCATTCCAAATAAAAAAAACACCATAGCTCTTTTATATAATATTTTATTCATTCACCTTTAAAGATTAAACTAGAATTTTGCAAGTGAGGCTTAGTCGTTGTAATAAAATGTGACATGGTTGCAAAACTTGTTAAACCTAAACTTGTTAAGCCTATACTAATTAATAATTAACACTAATTTAGTGTGTAAGTGCATGATTAAAATAATATTTAAAAATAAATAAATTAGGAAAATAATTAAGTAACTAGCAATTAAATAAGTAACTAGTTAACACTCATACATAAGCAATTACATAATTAAAATCGGTATAATTATGTTTATGTGGAAAAATAATTATAACTAGGTTTTACAGAAAACATGTGTAGTATTACTAATTATCAAACAATTAACCTAATCGATTTTTAAAGCATTACAATCTTCCCCCCATAAAGAAATTCGGTCCCCGAATTTAAAAATCTAGCTACACGTATCTTCGTAAAGATGAGGGAAACTTCTTTCGCATCTCGTCTTTGGTTATCCAGGTGAGTTCTTCGCTGTTCGGGCCATGCCAAAGAACCTTTACGGACGGTATGACCTTGGACCCCAGTTTCTTCACCTGCTGATCTAGAATGACTACCGGTTGCTTGATGAAAGAAAGATCGCGCTCCAGCTGGATCGTCTGATGCTGAATCGCGTGAGAGGGGTCATGAAGGTACTCGCGGAGCATCGATACATGAAACACGGGATGAACATCTGGGAAGCTGGGAGGAAGAGACAAATGATAAGCAACTACACCGACTCTCTCGAGAATCTCGAAGGGGTCAACGTATCTGTGACTAAGCTTCCCTTTCTTTCCGAAACTCATCACGTCCTTCATCGGCGAAACCCGCAAAAAAACATGATCACCCACGGCGAATTCAAGTCTGCGACGACGTCTATCAACATAAGATTTCTTCCTGCTCTGGGCCGCTCTCATCCTGTCCCAAATCAACTGGATCATCTCTATCATTTCCTGCACAAGCTGCGGTCCCAAAACACTGCTCTTACTGAGCTCTGTCCAACAAACTGGTGATCGACATCTCCTCCCATATAGAGCCTCGAAGGGCGCCATTTGAATTGTCTTCTGGAAGCTGTTATTGTAGGAGAACTCTATCAAGGGCAAGTGACGATCCCAACTGCCACCGAAATCTAGAACGCAGGCTCAGTGCATGGCATCAATAGTCTGTATGGTCCGCTCTGACTGACCGTCGGTTTGCGGATGGAAAGTTATACTGAAACTCAATTCGGTGCCCAAAACCTCCTAAAGTTTCTTCCAAAGACGGCTGGTGAACTGAGTGCCTCTCTCGGACACAATGCAAGTCGGAACGCCATGTAGTCGCAGAATCTCATCGATATATATCTGAGCATACTAAGAGAATCCGAAAGCGGTCTTTACTGACCGAAAGTGAGCCGCTTTCGTCAATCGATCTACGATCACCCAAATAGAGTCACATCCTCGACTGGTCCTAGGTAGACCCACGATAAAATCCATAGAGATCTGCTCCCACTTCCACTCCGGAATGGACAAAGGTTGTAATTTTCATGCCGGCCTCTGATGCTCGACCTTGACTTGCTGGCAAGTCAGGCATCTCGAAATGAAATTTATGGCATCTCTATTCATCCGTTCCCACCAGTATACATCTCTCAAGTCATGATACATCTTGGTGGAACCCGGATGAACACTATATGCTGACTTATGCGCCTCCTCTAAAATTTCGCGCCTCATCCCCTCGGAATCTGGCAGACATAATCGAGTCCCAAATCGTAGCACTCCCTGGTCATCGATCACGAACTCTGAATCTCTGCCCTGTCGAACCTGCTCCATGATCTCTGACAAACGAACATCATCGGACTGTGCCTCACTGATACGGTCAAGTAACTGTGGATGTGCACGGACATGGGCAAGTTGTCCCCCGGTCAAAGTTAACTCGAACTGTACTTGGTTGTCATATAGAATCTGCTAATCTGCGAAAGACTGTCTCTGGACTGCGCTCACACAAGACAAACTACCTCCGGGCCTCCGACTCAAAGCATCTGCCACAACATTCGCCTTGCCAGGATGATAAAGAATCTCGCAGTCATAGTACTTCACAAGCTCCATGCAACGGCGCTGCCTCAAATTCAGATCTCGCTGCTGAAAGATGTATGATTGTTACGAAAAAGTGTGTTTGTAGTTTAACCGCAATCAGAACGGTGTCGCGTGTAGCTAGACCGAGATGAGTACGGGTCGTCCTCTGGGAAACGTGGAACCTTTTACTTTTACTTTAGATGTGTTGAGAAAGAGAGGAGGAATAAATAATTTTATAGAATGGTTTCTAGATCTACGTTAAACAAGAATGTAAAATATAGATCTAGATTATTTTAAAGGTGTAGATAATATAATAAGAGGGCTTGTAGGGTTCGTTAGGATTTAGTAGTTATGGACGATTAATTAAAAGTTACCCTTTTTATCCATTAATAGATTTAGAACTAGAACGACGGTGATGCGTGTAGATTAGGGTTTCTGGAGGGAAAAGGAATCCCACTCTTAACCCTTATCTCGACACGGAACTCCGTTCATATCTAGCCTTTACCAAAACAATCATTAATCTAATCTCTAATCGCGGTCGGAACTAGCAAAGAATTGCTAGCACGCCCGATTAGGATGTTAATGATTCTTTTGATAAAGTTCCTAAACTTTATAAGACTTAAAAAGGGTTTAATTATTTTCACCTTCCATTAGCCTACCCTAATCCTACGAACCCTAACAAGCGGAGAATTACTCGCGCATGTTGGGAGAAGAAGATGAAAAGATAGAGAGGGAAAACATAATGTAAAATGCAAAATAATTAAATAAAATAACTACCTTTATTAATCAACTTGAACAATCTACACTTTATTCCTTAGAAAATATTACAAAAACTTGGTTTGCTTCTCGAACTCTTCCGAAGGAGGTAGATGAACAGTTGATGATCAGCCTGGATGCGTGAGCCGTCTTGGACTTCGTGATCTCTTCGGCTTGATAGCTTTTCCAAGAGGCTCTCGATGCCCTTTTATAGCCTAAAACCAAAATCCTTTGCTTCCAAAGTTGGTAAAATTTAGAAAAGATTCACCCTGAAATATCTCGGCTTCCAACTCCTCTTAACCGCCGCGGATCCGCGGCCAACATGGGGGTTTGGCCGCGGATCCGCGGCCAAAGGTAGAGATCACTTCATCATATTTTTGTGGGTAGATCCTTGTGACATTTGGCAATTTCTGGAAGCTTTAGATATTTGAAATCTTCTCGTGGATGTTGCCAGACTTGGTCTCCAAGTTTGCTTCTTAATTTGGCAAGTTTTCTTCAACAAATTGATTTGTTTGTTAAATCCTTCATAACAACTTGGAAATATTCTGCACAACAACTCAAATAAGATTTTAGTAGACTTTGTTCTACTAGGATTAGACCAATAATATTATTTGCATACATTTTCCTACCAAATGATAATTAAATATATTAACACATGGAAAATAATGTTTTTACACATAAACCCTCATATGTATAATATATTATAATAAAGTCCTTTTTTTTAATATAAAAATGGTAGGAAAAATGTACTACAAATGTGCAGTTTTATCGACTGAACAAATACCCCCAAACTTATCTTTGATCGTCCCGAGCAAACTAGTTTATTTAAGAGGAGAAAAAGAAAGGAGAAAACTAAGCACACTTTCGTAAGCAGACACGATTGCACTGAGCACGTGCAACAAGCCGTTAAACCTCTAGGTGTCCCTAGTAGGAGGAGTGTTGTCTCCTGAGGGTTTTCAGCGGATTACACCTACAAAATCCTATAACAAAAGAAAGATGGTGAAATTTACATATAAAGATAAGAACTATAAAAGAAATACTTTGAAAAGAAGAGTTTCCAACTATACTAGCTTTTCAGTTGTCATGAGCCCTATCTTAATAGTCATGAAAAAATGTTAGAAATCACATCATCCCTCAATAAAACATCGTCTTTATTCTTCATTCCTACCTTTTATCCAAACATTGATCATATAACCCCACGTGTGTGTAAAGAGCATCCCTACACTTAGAGAATTCAATTCAAGCTATCATACTCTTGTCCATCTACCTTAGTACTTTTTACTTTGATGAATACTTAGAATTGCTTACACATTTTCATGCGACCGTTAATACTTCTTGAGGTACTAATCGACCGATTACTCATGTGCTTGCAGATTTGGTGATAATATTTTCCTTGTCTTGCACCACCTAAGGCTTAGCAGTGACTCCCAGACCAGTTGGCCTTAGGGCACTAGGTGAAGTGGCACCCTCGCTATATTTTTTTTATTGCTACCTTGGCGATACAAAACCAGTGTTCATTTTTTTTCTTTTCACCATTTTATATTTTCTTCATCATTTCCTTCATACTTTGGCTTTTAGAAAAGAGTATTTCAAGGTATCCTCTACTATCCCGAGTTTCAAGACGTGTGTAGGTGCATATTGTAGGGTATCAATATTCAAATGTTTGGCTTCCAGAATAGAAACTATTTTTCAGACTTATTTTTATCCTCAGATTAGTGACTTCCTTCATCTTACTAACCCTTGGGACAACAGCTCATAACTACTTATTACTAGTTCGTATAAGAAAACTTCTAATTTTCTTGGTTTTCTTAAACTATTCCTATCTTTTGGATGTAATGTTTCACTTTCTACTCTTTTGTTATAAAAGAAAAATTTTGAAATTTTTGAAAATGTTGTACTTATGCAAAATATGATGCAAATTGATGTGTAAATAAGCACAAACCTCCCCCAAACCTGTTTACAGCAGTGTCCTCACTGATGTCATCCATTAAGCAAAAATAACCTGTAGACTTGGGAGGAAATTATTAATGGGGGCAACAATATATTAAAGTGAAAATCCTCCCCCAAACTTATTTTTGGCTCACAAATTTGAGGACAAAAGTTATGATCAAGAGCCAAAAATATACCCCCCCCTCAAACATGAGTTAGACAATATGAAGCATTTTAAGAGGGGTGAGTCATTTGGTCAAAGTAAGGCTTTACAAAGACCAAAAGTTAACACCAACCATTCAAAGATTTTATCAGTATATCGTATAGGTCGGTGGAAGAATGTGTTGTATCGACTCAAGAAAAAGTGGGGAAGGCATAAGAGGTGGTCTGGAAAGGGTTTGAAATTAGAGAAAAGAAAGAATGAGGATGAATGTGAATGATTAGAAAGAAGGAATGGTGACGGTTCAACCTCTAGAGGTGGAGATTGATCAATCACAAAATCCGTATTGTTTAAAAATTCAAGTTCGTCAGCAAAAAGTTCTTCAAAACTTTTATCAATAGTGTGATTGAACATTTTGCTGTCAAAGAGTTTTATGCCAGAATTTATTCTACTTGATTCATAAAAAATCACTGAGGTAGAGTACTCAAAAAACTCATCTACCTCTTTTTCAAAAATATCCAAATCAAGTTGAATTTCTGGTATTATTGAACTTGAATTAACAGATTGTGATTTATCAAAACTCACTGAAACTATAGGAACATAAGAAGAACCGGAGAAAGTAGAAGGTGAAATGGGTAAACAAATTGGTATGTCGAGTGTTGCTGAACCAGATGTGGAAGATGGAGGTTGTATTTCGGTCTGATGTTCGGGTATACCATTATCATCAACTTCAAGACATATTTGGGATTCGGGAAGAATTAAAGGCTCAAGATGATGACCATAAGGAAGTGAAAGGATTTGATGAATTGGTGGGCCAAAATCATCCAAAATTTCGGGTTCATCAATCAAAATATCCCCAACGTCAATCACCTCATTCAAGTGAAGGTTAAAATTCTCAAACTCCTCATCAAAAGTATGGTTTTCAATCAATTTTGGTTCAAGAGTGGAGGTGTAGAGATCACAAGGGTTGGGTATGGTTTCACTTGAAAGGGACCCTTCACAGTTGGGTAAATCAAACACTACAAAGTCACACAACTTATCAGTCATTCTATTTGGTGTACTTGATGAATCTATGAAACTGGAGTTGTGGATTTCAGTTTGGAGGTACAGTTCTGTCTTACTACCCAAATCCTTCATAAGTTGGTTCGACATTTCCATAAATTCTTCTAATGTCTGCTCCAGACTAGTCTTGGGCTGATAAGGGGTTTCAGTATAAGATTGAAATTCCTGTGGATAATTAAAACTCCCAAATGACTGATTAGAAGAACTGTCTAGAGTAGGTGGAAAAGTCGGATTGGATTGATAGGAATAAAATGGTTGCGGAACTTGGGTAGGAGTAGGATCAATATTATGATAAGAAGAATATTGATATGGGTTGGTTGGTTGGCTATTTTCAGACATCTTATATGCCACAAACCGCATATCAAACTCTTCTCCGGACAGTGGTGGTGATGGTTGATATTGGTCCGGGTTGAAACTTTGGCCTCTAGACCTAGCTATGTGCTCAGCAATGGACATTCGTCTAGGGGCTTCCTCACTCTGGGTATGAACTGAAACAGGTGTAGGATTAGGATATGGTTGATAAGACCTGGACTGAGGCGGCCAAGTGTTTCTTCCTGCTTGTTCTATATGATCTCTTAAGGACAAGGAAGAGCCGGACGGTATACCGAAGGGATTTCGAAAACAAGAGATATCTGGTTGTGGACAGCAAAGCTCGGCAAGTGTTCTTCTGTTTAGGTCACCCATTATAAGAAGAGAAGAAGGGGGAAGGGGTAAAAAGGAGAGAAAGTAATTGGTTTGTTTTGAAAAATGACGGATTTAGACAAATCACAAAAAAAATGCACAACCCTAGAACTATGGTTACCTAGGTCCAGTCTCTAGACAGCTCCTAACTAAGGCTAGAAATAGGACCTCAAACCGCCTCTTCACGGACAAGTACGGCCAGGTAAGTGGGAAGGAACCACCACTACAGTGGGCCTAATTAAAAACCACTAGCCTAGACACCGCAATGTCAGTTAAGATAAACGGCCGATGCCTATACTAGTCTTTTTCCTATTGAGCTCGACAGTCCTTAGAGTCTGGTCTAGATATTTTTTAAATTAATGAAGGGTTGTTCTATATGCTCGGTTTGTGATTTGTGGGGCTTAGGAAGGGTGATGAAATCCCCACCTAATCTTGATTTGGTCCTTGCCCCTTAAAGATCCGTATTAAATTATGCAAAAACAAACCGAAAAACAAAACTTTGCAAAAAGATTTTTGAGCGGAGATATTTTGCAAAGAATCCTGCAGAAAATAGATTTTATTGGATTTTAGAGGAGAGAGAAGGGAGTTAGAATCTTACCAGAGAAGTGTGAACCCTAGATCTCCTGTTTCCTCAAGTCCGTGACTCCAGATTTCCTCGCAAAAATTCACACAATAATCGTTAAATATACAATTTGCAGTTTTGTTTTAATAATGATATGACTCGTCTAAGAATTCAACACAAATAGTCAAAATAAAAAATTACGCACGTTTCCCCGGCAACGGCGCCATTTGATTGTTACGAAAAAGTGTGTTTGTAGTTTAACCGCAATCAGAACGGTGTCGCGTGTAGCTAGACCGAGATGAGTACGGGTCGTCCTCTGGGAAACGTGGAACCTTTTACTTTTACTTTAGATGTATTGAGAAAGAGAGGAGGAATAAAGAATTTTATAGAATGGTTTCTAGATCTACGTTAAACAAGAATATAAAATATAGATCTAGATTATTTTAAAGATGTAGATAATATAATAAGAGGGCTTGTAGGGTTCGTTAGGATTTAGTAGTTATGGACGATTAATTAAAAGTTACCCTTTTTATCCATTAATAGATTTAGAACTAGAACGACGGTGATGCGTGTAGATTAGGGTTTCTGGAGGGAAAAGGAATCCCACTCTTAACCCTTATCTCGACACGGAACTTCGTTCATATCTAGCCTTTACCAAAACAATCATTAATCTAATCTCTAATCGCGGTCGGAACTAGCAAAGAATTGCTAGCACGCCCGATTAGGATGTTAATGATTCTTTTGATAAAGTTCCTAAACTTTATAAGACTTAAAAAGGGTTTAATTATTTTCACCGTCCATTAGCCTACCCTAATCCTACGAACCCTAACAAGCGGAGAATTACTCGCGCATGTTGGGAGAAGAAGATGAAAAGATAGAGAGGGAAAACATAATGTAAAATGCAAAATAATTAAATAAAATAACTACCTTTATTAATCAACTTGAACAATCTACACTTTATTCCTTAGAAAATGATTACAAAAACTTGGTTTGCTTCTCGAACTCTTCCGAAGGAGGTAGATGAACAGTTGATGATCAGCCTGGATGCGTGAGCCGTCTTGGACTTCGTGATCTCTTCGGCTTGATAGCTTTTCCAAGAGGCTCTCGGTGCCCTTTTATAGCCTAAAACCAAAATCCTTTGCTTCCAAAGTTGGTAAAATTTAGCAAAGATTCACCCTGAAATATCTCGGCTTCCAACTCCTCTTAACCGCCGCGGATCCGCGGCCAACAGGGGGGTTTGGCCGCGGATCCGCGGCCAAAGGTAGAGATCACTTCATCATATTTTTGTGGGTAGATCCTTGTGACATTTGGCAATTTCTGGAAGCTTTAGATATTTGAAATCTTCTCGTGGATGTTGCCAGACTTGGTCTCCAAGTTTGCTTCTTAATTTGGCAAGTTTTCTTCAACAAATTGATTTGTTTGTTAAATCCTTCATAACAACTTGGAAATATTCTGCACAACAACTCAAATAAGATTTTAGTAGACTTTGTTCTACTAGGATTAGACCAATAATATTATTTGCATACATTTTCCTACCAAATGATAATTAAATATATTAACACATGGAAAATAATGTTTTACACATAAACCCTCATATGTATAATATATTATAATAAAGTCCTTTTTTTTAATATAAAAATGGTAGGAAAAATGTACTACAAATGTGCAGTTTTATCGACTGAACAATGTACTTTAAGCTCTTATGGACCATAAATATCTGGCACGACTCGCCGTATAAGTAGTGTCTCCAGATCTTGAGTGCAAAAACCACCGCAGCCATCTCTAAGTCATGAGTGGGGTAGTTCTTCTCGTGCTTCTTCAACTGCCGAGAAGCGTAGGCGATGACCCTACCGTGCACACAGCGTAAACCCACTCGAGAAGCATCGCAATAGATAACAAAGCCGCCTGAACCTGATGGCAAGGAAAAAACTGGTGCAGTCGTCAAACGAGTCTTCAACTGCTGAAAACTCTGCTCGCATGCCTCGGTCCAAAGAAAAGGAACTCCCTTCCGGGTCAACCCGTTTAGCGGTGCAGCGATACGAGAAAAATACTGAACAAAGCGTCGGTAGTAGCCGGCCAAACCCAAGAAGCCGCAAACCTCTGTCACTGATACAGGTCTGGGCCAATGCTGAACGGCCTCGATCTTCTTCAGGTCCACATGTATGACATCTCTCGTAAACACGTGACCCAAGAAATCGACCCTGTCAAGCCAAAAGTCGCACTTAGAGAACTTGGCGAACAGCTGGTGCTCTCTCAAAGTCTGCAATGTGATCCTCAAATGTTTCTCATGCTCCTCTCGGCTCTGGGGGTATACTAGAATGTCATCAATGAACACGATAATGAACTGATCAAGAAAAGGCCTGAATATGCGGTTCACCAAATCCATGAATGCGGCTGGGGCATTGGTGAGTCCGAACGACATCACCAAAAACTAGTAATGCCCGTAACACGTAAAAAAAGCAGTCTTCGGAATGTTGTCATTCCGAACCCGAAACTGGTGATAGCCTGACCGCAAGTCAATCTTCGAGAAATGTCCCGCACCCTGAAGTTGATCAAACAAATCGTCAATGCGAGGTAGGGATATTTATTCTGCACAGTAACTCGATTAAACTGATGATAATCGATGCATAATCGCATACTGCCGTCCTTCTTCTTGACGAACAGGACAGGAGCTCCCTAAGGCGACACACTCGGTCGAATAAGTCCTTTATCTAGCAAATCTTGCAACTGATCCTTGAGAACTTTAAGCTCCGTCGGGGCCATCCGATAAGGTGGTATGGAAATATGTCCCGTGCCGGGGATCAATTCAATAAAGAACTCGATATCGCGCTCGGGTGGCAATCCAGGAAACTCGTCAGGATAGACATCGGGAAATTCCCTCATAATCGGGACCTGGTCCAACGGGACCTCTGCTGCTCCAGCATCACGTACATACTCTAAGAATCCCTGACATCCCTTCCTCAAGAGCCGACCAACACGAAGGGAAGAAATCAAACTGGGAAGGGTGGCACTACGATCTCCCTGAACAACAAGAACTGGCTCACCCGGAAAACTAAATCTGACTGGCTTCATACGGCAGTTCACAGACGCATAGCAAGTGGTTAGCCAGTCCATGCCCAGAAGAATGTCGAAGTCTAACATATCGAGGAGAATCAAATCAACAGAAGAATCCATCTCCCTGATACGAAGAAAACACGATTGAAACACATATCGATCGACAAAAGACTCGCCTACGGGAGCAATAATAACAAGGGGCTGATCTAGCAAGGACGACTCTCAGCCCAACCTCGGTGCAAAGTGCGTAGATACATAAGAATGTGCGGAACTTAGGTCGAATAATACCTGGGCGTCGAATGAACATACATGGAAGAGTACCTGTCACAACGGCATTAGATGCCTGCGCATCCTGAGTAGTCAAAGCGAACATTCGGGCATGTCCCCCACCATTAGCCGGGTGTCCTCTGCCTCTGCCACCTCGTCCTCTCTGGATCGGACCGCCATGCCCATGGCCTCTAGGAGCATGTACATGGTATGGAGCAACAACAGTTGTAGGAGGTAAAGCTCTCGGAGGAGGAGGTGAAGGTGGTAAGGTCACACGTGAAACTGTCGCCTCGCGGTTCAATTTCTGACAAGGTGATACGGACTCCTAACCGATAACATCCTGGCGATCGCTGCTGACCCGGTAAATAAGAGTTGAACGACTTACATCGCATCATACCTCTACCACCACCACGGCCTAGAAATAATCCGCCGCGTCCTCTGCCCGTCATATCTTTTCCCAACCGCACTGGAGCTAATATACTTGTAAGAATTTCTCTTCAGCACTGTAACCTCATAAATATGCTCGTCTACTATAATTGTGGCGTCCATCGCTGCTACGTATGTGTCAAAGTGTTGTGTGCCGATAGCAAGAAACAACTGCGTCTCAACTCCACGGACGAACCTCTTTATGCGTTTCTCTTCAGTGTCCACCATGTAAGGAGCATATCGGGACAGCTGAGTAAACTGGATGTAGTACTCAGACACTATCATCCCAAGAGTCTTGTGCAAAGACTCGAAACTACGGGCTTGAGCATCCCTAACGCTCTCCGGAAGGAAACGAGCAAGAAACATCGCTGTGAACTCATCCCAGGTCATAGGGGGTTGACCTGCAGCTTGGCCTCTCTCAACTGACTCGCACCACATCTGAGCAAGAACCTCCAGAATAAAGCTCGCAAGCTCGACCGATCTCTCATCGGAACATCTCAGTGAGCGGAAAATCCTGGCCATCCTATCAAGGAACATCTATGGATCCTCCGCTGGTTTTGTGCCTGTGAAAACTGGACGTTTCAGCCTCATAAACTCCGGTAATGATACAGGTGTAGGGTTGCTAGGCACGCGCACAAGGGTCTACGAGGCATCAACCATGCACGATTAAAAAATTAGCCGTGCCGAACAACCCGAATACGGATCTTTAAACTAGAGATTAGGCGAAAACTAACATGTTAACAACTTTAACACTAAGTGAGAGGGATTAAACCTTTGTAGATCCGGTCCTTCACTTCATATGCTCCGTGTTGTGGTCCCTTCACTGCGATCATCGGGTTCTGGACTCTCGAAAGGTTCCACGAAGAGAAAGATGCAACCTTTGCTTCCGATCTTCGATACAAAGATGATCTACCTTGAAGTTTCGTTAACACAAGCTAACACTCATGAAATGATGTGAACACCCTCATCTAAATGGCAAGGGAAGATGAGGATGATGAAGTAGGATTTTTGCTCTCTTTATTTATCTTTTTCTCATATTTATTCATCACTTGGAAAAAGCTAGTAAGCTTTTTCCATGAAGAAAGAAGAAGGAAGAAGATGAACAATATCATAGAATTCATTTTGTGATGAATAATGCAAAGGAGATAAAGATGAATAATGCAACCATGGTTGACTAAACCTTTGTAGAGAATTAACCAAGGCTAGGGTTTGGGTTAGGTTAAGAATGAGTCATTTGAAAATATCTTTCACAAAACAAAACCAAAACCTTCTAGAATCATCTAGAAAGCTTAACCCTAATCCAAACCCTAATCATGTTTAAACTCCACTAAACATGTTGCATTAGTTATCATATCATATTACAATATTATATATCACATATATAATATTTATTGTAACCAAATAAAATAATACATTTAACATATATCGCATATATATCAATGTATTACCCGAGTGAGAAAAAGAATCTTTTAGTGAGCTAATATTAGTTAATGTCATTTAATATATCATATATATTATTATACATTAAATTATAGAATCAACACTTGATCCGACAATCCGGCTATATCGCATATAACCGACTAATATATATCCGTACCGATTCATCGAATCAACACTTGATCCGATGACCCGGCTGATATCAAATATCGCGATAATAAAATACGATATCTCATATCGTATTATCCTCGGTCCCGCACATATCACATATGTGCTCCTACTCCGTTTTTCCTGAGCCAAGAAACCTCTGTGTAGGACTCTAAAGAATCGTCAATTCGCCGGCAGTAGGTGATGATCATATCAAACACCCACAAGCTGGAAGCGGTCAGCTAAACGTAACAGCTACCCAGGTATTGAGCGCTCAGAAGATCAACAAGCAAGCATGTACATTCTCCTGTGAATCCAAACAGTAACACTCCCGTACATTCCGGTCTCGTCGTCTGATATGTTGCATATCTCGCCTAGGGGTGGTAAACGTCAGACCCCAGTAGCTCGATAAGTCGTGTCGATATGAGGTCTATAACAGTTCGAGAAACTACTGATAACACTTACCAGTAAATCTCAGCAACCCTGGCAAGGGATTTCCGGTTATAGCCAATCGAACACAGCACAACATCAACTCCTTATACCAGGAGAGACGAATCCCCTCCTATCGCTCATTGCCTCCATGTGATTCGGGACTGTACCCAAAAGCCACCTTTTTGCACGCCCTCTTGGACGTGGTATGATGGAAATAAAAGCACAGTGGGAATCACACAAGACTCTATGACGATCTCGGGTCAACAGACTACTCTGTACCAGTGTCACCGGAGAACTGCCATCTGACGTGAGGTATAATACCATCTGGGAGTTCTCGGCGAGTCCGTCCAGTGTACCCAGTCTCCACTGAGCACCCGTACACCATCCTTGATGTCAAACACCGATGGATATGGGATCATCCATCGCCCATCATATGGGTCAAGATGCGTATATGCTAGTCTACTCTGGTGTATCGTTGCCCTGTCTCGATACACCCTCGACTAGGAACAGTTATAGGATGTACTCGTCGACTACCGTGGCCCCACTAGTATGATCTCATCATAGTCCCAGTAGTCGAGTACATATCCTAAGGGCTTTATCAACATGTAATATAGAGACAATCAGAGTACATGTTAAGATAAAATACAACCAGATAGCGTACTATCATGTCGAGCAAGAAAGTCCTTCCTATATATGTCCAAGCATCCATTACAATATACATCGTATGTACAGTAATGGCCTCTAGGGCATACATATAACTAACAATCTCCCACTTGCACTAGGGCCATCTGTTGTGGTATCACATACCCAACAATTAGCTGCGGTTGAAGTATCTCATACTCAACCATCCCATAAAAGTCTCTACTGGGAAAAAGGCCTTTGTGAGTGGATCCGCGCTGTTGTCCTCTGTGTCTACTCTCCTAACCTCGATCTCCCTGGAGATCAACCATCTCCATGATCAGGTGATACTGCCTAAGAATTATATCTGGATTTCTGATGGGACGGTAGTTCCTTGGCTAAAGCCACAACTCCATTGTCACACAATGGTAGGAACGAAGTTTATCTCATGAACTTATAAATATCCAGACTGCCTCTTTGGTAGCATCCTTGGTAACGATGTATCTTTCCTTTAATCTTCTAGTATGTCACGGTAGCTTGCTTGGAACTCTTACAACATACCGTCCCTCCACTGAGGGTAAAGACAATGCCTGCGACTGACATTCAGTCGTCCTTATCACCCTGGAACCTTTCCAGTGATCTCCCCAGGATCGATTGATACCATCTCACTATAACTAGTGAGAGTCCTAACATCCAATTAGATCTATCTCATAGATCCAAAACACAGGATTTAGGAGGTATCGCTTTGATCCTATATGGAGAATCATTGTGATAAGCGGAGATTGACCGAGCGTAGCATAGGAAACTCCTTCCCTATCAAGAGTATGTCATCCACGTACTCTACGAGGATCACCACCATACTCTCTACTACCTTTTTTTTATATACAAGGTTCACCTACCATTTTGATGAAGTCAAACTCTTTGACATCCACATCAAAACAGATGTTCCAACTCCGCGATGCCTGCTTTATCATATAAAACATCTTGCTCACGTTTCCGCTGCTCCCACTATCTACGAAGCCCTCTGGCTGTGTACTTATAGACGTTCTCTTCTAAAACATCACTTAGAAAAGCAATCATGACACCCAACCACCAGATATCGTAGTCATGGTATGTAGCTGTGGCAAGTAGGATCTTGATGGACTTAAGCATAGATCCTTAGAAAAGGTTTCAACATAATCCATACCTGGTCTATGATGCAAACCTTTAACATGTCTAGCTTTGAAAGTCTCAACTTTTCCATGTACACCAAGTAATCTTCTCAAGATATACTTGCTCCTGATGGGGATTTAACCCTTCAGATAAAGCAACCAAAGTCTATACTTTGTTGGTGTATACGGATTCCATCTCAGATCGATAAGCACCCAGCCATTCTTACAAAGTCCCACTCCTGATGGCCAGCTCGAAACTGTTGGGTCATCATCTCATGATGCAATCCTCTCTCCCACTGTCATAGAGAAACCGAAGTACCTCTCAGGTGGGTGAGGAACCCTACTAGATCGGCGGAGAGGCTGAGGTTCGTTGGAAACTATTGAATCCTTTGGTTCTACCAAATCATCAGCTGCAGTTTGTATAGCTGGAACATTTCTAGTTCTACATAACAGACCTTACCTCGAGCTTATCCGGATTTTGCTTTTAGACATAGGCCGGACAACCCCAAATCTTAATGAGCTTAAGATATGGGCTCTTCCCTTTCCATATCACATATGAAGTGGTAGGCAACTGATTTGATTCGAACTCTATTCAATAGGTATGCAGCTTCTCAAGTGCATAACACCCAAAAGGAAATAGGAAACTCATTAGTACTCATCATAGAGTACACCATATCAAATAGGGTGCTATTGCTCCGCCCCGATACACCGACGTGCTGTGGTGTATACGAAGGAGTAATGCTGAGAGAGAATCACATTCTCCTTTAGAATAGTCCAGGAATTCCGTGCTCAAGTGTTCTCCTCCTTGATCTCATCAAAGGACATAATACTTATACCCGTATTTTGGTTCCCTACTTCTAACTTATATTCTGTGAATATCTCAAAAGGTTCGGACTTGTGTTTTAACTGGAACATATGTCTGATTCTTCAGAGATCATCAGAGAATGTAATGAAGTACAAAGAACCGGTCTTGGCATGTGTAGACAGGGGACCTTCATACATCAGCATGTATCAATCCCAAGAGTTCACTAACTCTTTCTCTGTTTCCAATAAACAGAGCTATGGTCATCTTAACTTTGTGACATGACCAGCAAGTTTCACAAGATGTAAATTCAAACTAATTTAAATATGCATCTATATGTAACTTAGCTAGTCGGGTCGCATTGATATGACCTAGTCTACAATGCCTCAAGAAGGATCCGTTCATTTCTGAACTCTTCCTCTTGTGAGTGTTCTGTATACTAAGAGCTGTATTTTGATTTAGAACATCAATGCTTTTAGATAACGTGCCTGAACTGATCAACTCTTGATATAGGAAATGTTCAAAACATTATCCAACAATACAAAATTATATCCTTTCTTTACTAATAAAGAGACTGATATGATTTTGTATATCAGGTTCGGTATCTAATAACATTCGTTCAGAATCAATGTATTCTGGTAATACAGGGTGATAGTGACCAACAGACTTGGCTGCAACACTTGCACCGTTTTCTGTCTCATGAAACTTATCACCCGTTCTCAGTTCTCTACCTATCTGTAGCCCATGTAACAGATTACATATGCGGGATCTTGATCCGGTATCACATACCCAGGACATAAAGGATACTGAGAAACAGTTCTATGTAACGAACACACCTGAAGATGATGCATTAGCATGCACTTTCTTCGTTTGGGCGGCACGGGAAATCTGGTATTCCCTAATTTCCTGCTCTGTCTTATAACACTTATAAGTTGGAGAGGGACCAACGTTCCCCAGCTCAGTATAATAAGCGGGTTTGGTCAAATATATCCGTATTATTATCTTGATTAAGGCGTGATATGGTCGCTACCTGGAGAGAGAGAGAAGAAAACACTCAGCGTATGCTCTTGCAAGATTAGATTGGTTATATAATATATCTAATCAGGATGTCTCCCACTGTTTTAATCAAATCTTCCTTCAAACCCTAAAAGGAAAGACTAACCGGGATTAATTACACGCTACAAGTTCGCCAATCTTTCAGCCAGGCCAGTGTCGGTACTTTGAGGGAGGTCCCCCGTGCTTTCGCACGAACCTAATTAAAGTAAACCTCATTTTCCCAGAGGCGTAACCCCGTTAACACCTTTCTAGAGACCTACTTGATCGGCTAATTGTAATGTGTAAAACTCTCCCAGGAGTAACTCTTACTCGCAGCGGGTATCGGGATCCAACTATCTCATAGAAGGTATGCAATTTCATTGCAAATTTCAACACTTGAAATTCCCAATAATATTTTGCCCCTAGCGTCCTAAGACCTTGACAAAGGCCAACAAACTATAGGCTGCTAGTCAAGTTCAACCCGTCATTTCTTGATTGAAGTAAACCCACCCGCACGGCCCTTGACAAAGGCCAACAAGGTCACACGACTACCCTAATCCAATCTGCATCATATGCATAAGCAGATAAGTACTATTCAGCTACCGCACACTACGCCTTGACAAAGGCCAACAAACGCAGCACGAATACTAAACAGTCCTTATCTGAAATGAGGGAGGGCTACGAAAGGTTTTTATGAAACTTTGCGTAATGAACTTGATATCGTTGTAGAATCGAGTGATTTTAAATGGAGTGTTTTTGAGGCTTTTCTAGTTTTGCTAAAGGGGTCACTCCCGGTGAAGGGATCGTCAGCCCTTTCCTCATCGAATAAGGTGCAGGATATTTCACAAATATCACTATGCAAAGCAAGAACTATAGAAGCAATCAAAAAACAAACCGAGTTTGTAGCATCTGCCAGTTATTGCTAAAGGAGTCACTCCCGGTGAATGGATCTCGGTCCTTTCCTTATCGAATAAGGTGCTGGATGTTCTACAAGAAACATCGCTATGCAAAGCAAGAACTAGAGCTACCAGTTTTTATTAAACAAGTTTCTACAACATCTTAGGTTTCTTTTATTTCATTAATCTCATTAATGAAGTCCCATTTTATTATGCTTCACAAGCATCACAGTTGAAACGAAATCTGCAATATAACATATATCTCATATATATATAATATAAACATTCGTATCAGGCAGTAATATGATCTCATCACAGAACATTGCAGCAGAAGAAACATATATGAAATATTGGATATACTAGGACGTCCGTGTTTTCAATACGAGCCTGTATAAAACACGGATTCCACGGTCGCGATGAATAGCCAAACCCACATCCCTAGACCCCTACGAGAGCGGCAAGTAACACTGCCAATTCTAGGGTTAGGAGACCCGGTCTCGACTCCTCGAGATGGTCTCCCACTGGACCCTAGAACCCGGTTACTTGTGCTCCCCGCCTTGGGTCTACCTAATGCGGAAAAGTAAATAATATACAACGGTGATATCTTCCGCAACCTGGAAGTGCCCCAATAAAAGAATATTACATACAAATGAATTTTACATGAATGAAAAAGAAAAAACTCTCATCTCACATAAAAACCTCGGCTATTCAGAACGCGATGATCCAATATAACATATCACAGCAACACATAATATCTCATATCATCAACGTAAGAAAGTATGCGTATCCCGATTGTCGTTGATGTATAGCAACGAAGCCGGCGATACACCACATACTACGCTTACGGTCACAGAAAAGAAAGTGTAAAACCTCAACAGTTGGAATCCGCAACCTACTTAGACATCGCATGCCTAACCAAATGAATTCCTTAGACATCACATGCCTAACAATTATAAACCCCGCATTTTAGTCTCATTATCGAAAACTCTTTTCAATGTCAAGTCGGGCAATTCAACAAGATTCCCGACAACCTGATCGAATGCTCGTCGCAAACTTTAGTAGACGGCCGCACCCCCGATGCCGTCGACGAAGTGCACTAAGACGGAACACCGCTGCCGCGAGCACCCGAACGGATGCTTTCGGCGACGGGGTTCTCCTACAGTCACTTGGTCGGGGCTATGGGGCATAGCTGTCTATTAAGTTTACCCGGCGAGTATCCGCGTACACTACATGATTGCGACGGACTTTTGATCACATCAAAATTCCGTGGCAACCGATCATTTGAGACTGAACTGCTAGATTTATAATATTCAAATTAGTTATCTCATAACTTTTTGTGGATTCCAAATATTGTATCACATTCCAGATAAATAGACAAAGTTAAACTTTCCGATCGAATCATCAAACACCCAAGATTTCCCCAATATATCTTAACACTTGAAATCAGTTTAAAAACATCCATCACATGCCACAGAACCAATGGTCCAGCCGTAGAAGGGTCAAGCCAACGCCTCACATGTGGCACGCCGTACTGCTCTAAACCCTAAGGTTCAAAAGGCAGTTCAAGACGGTCACATAATCGAGTTAAGGTTTGTTGTCTTCTAGAGGGTCCACCGCGTTACTTGCACGACTTAGAACGTTCTTAAACACGAGGAAAAATCAAACTTTTGAAAAAATTTCCGACAGGGGAAAAAGTGAGTTATTGATATCCGTTCGAACTTTTTAACAGTTTCTAAAAGTTATCCGGACAAAACAAAAAGACGTAGTTAAAGTTCCCGATCGAATCATCGAATCCCCAATACAACCCAGAAAATTCAACAGTTGAATAAATATTAAAAATTCCCAGAAAATACAGCACTAAAAGATAAGAATTACTATGCAAAGAAAGTGCCAAGAATCGACTTTATGGCCGCGGAACCGCCGCACATGCTGGGGTGGGGCCGCGGTTCCGCGGCGCTTTAGTCGAATTGCGCTCACGTGCTTCACAGTAACTCATATAATTCCCTGCTGTAATTTTTGGATATTTTTAATTTGGAAAAAACCACAGTTTTGAAAAATTTCTGGAAACTAGGGTATATTGGGTTTTCCGGGTTCGATCGGACTTTAAACTTCGCCTAAAGCTCTAGCTTGGCTCTGATACCACTGTAGGGTTGCTAGGCATGCGTACAAGGGTCTACGAGGCATCATCCATGCCCGATTAAAAAATTAGCCGTGCCGAACAACCCGAATACGGATCTTTAAACTAGAGATTAGGCGAAAACTAACATGTTAACAACTTTAACACTAAGTGAGAGGGATTACAACCTTTGTAGATCGGGTCCTTCACTTCATATGCTCCATGTTGTGGTCCCTTCGCTGCGATCATCGGGTTCCGGACTCTCGAGAGGTTCCACGAAGAGAAAGATGCAACCTTTGCTTCCGATCTTCGATACAAAGATGATCTACCTTGAAGTTTCGTTAACACAAGCTAACACTCATGAAATGATGTGAACACCCTCATCTAAATGGCAAGGGAAGATGAGGATGATGAAGTAGGATTTTTGCTCTCTTTATTTATCTTTTTCTCATATTTATTCATCACTTGGAAAAATCTAGTAAGCTTTTTCCATGAAGAAAGAAGAAGGAAGATGATGAACAATATCATAGAATTCATTTTGTGATGAATAATGCAAAGGAGATAATGATGAATAATGCAACCATGGTTGACTAAACCTTTGTAGAGAATTAACCAAGGCTAGGGTTTGGGTTAGGTTAAGAATGAGTCATTTGAAAATATCTTTCACAAAACAAAACCAAAACCTTCTAGAATCATCTAGAAAGCTTAACCCTAATCCAAACCCTAATCATGTTTAAACTCCACTAAACATGTTGCATTAGTTATCATATCATGTTACAATATTATATATCACATATATAATATTTATTGTAACCAAATAAAATAATACATTTAACATATATCGCATATATATCAATGTATTACCCGAGTGACAAAAAGAATCTTTTAGTGAGCTAATATTAGTTAATGTCATTTAATATATCATATATATTATTATACATTAAATTATCGAATCAACACTTGATCCGACAATCCGGCTATATCGCATATAACCGACTAATATATATCCGTACCGATTCATCGAATCAACACTTGATCCGATGACCCGGCTGATATCAAATATCGTGAGAATACAATATGATATCTCATATCGTATTATCCTCGGTCCCGCACATATCACATATGTGCTCCTACTCCGTTTTGCCTGAGCCAAGAAACCTCTGTGTAGGACTCTAAAGAATCGTCAATACGCCGGCAGTAGGTGATGATCATATCAAACACCCACAAGCTGCAAGCGGTCAGCTAAACGTAACAGCTACCCAGGTATTGAGCTCTCAGAAGATCAACAAGCAAGCCTGTACATTCTCCTGTGAATCCAAACAGTAACACTCCCGTACAGTCCGGTCTCGTCGTCTGATATGTTGCATATCTCGCCTAGGGGTGGTAAACGTCAGACCCCAGTAGCTCGAGAAGTCGTGTCGATATGAGGTCTATAACAGTTCGAGAAACTAATGATAACACTTACTAGTAAATCTCAGCAAACCTGGCCAGGGATTTCCGGTTATAGCCAATCGAACACAGCAGAACATCAACTCCCTATACCGGGAGAGACGAATCCCCTCCAATCGCTCATTGCCTCCATGTGATTCGGGACTGTACCTAAAAGCCACCTTTTTGCACGCCCTCTTGGACGTGGTATGATGGAAATCAAAGCACAGTGGGAATCACACAAGACTCTATGACGATCTCGGGTCAACAGACTACTCTGTACCAGTGTCACCGGAGAACTGCCATCTGACGTGAGGTATAATACTATCTGGGAGTTCTCGGCGAGTCCGTCCAGTGTACCCAGTCTCCACTGAGCACCCGTACACCATCCTTGATGTCAAACACCGATGGATATGGGATCATCCATCGCCCATCATATGGGTCAAGATGCGTATACGCTAGTGTACTCTGGTGTATCGATGCCCTGTCTCGATACACCCTCGACTAGGAACAGTTATAGGATGTACTCGTCGACTACCGTGGCCCCACTAGTATGATCTCATCATAGTCCCAGTAGTCGAGTACATATCCTAAGGGCTTTATCAACATGTAATATAGAGACAATCAGAGTACATGTTAAAATAAAATACAACCAGATAGCGTACTATCATGTCGAGCAAGAAAGTCCTCCCTATATATGTCCAAGCATCCATTACAATATACATCGTATGTACAGTAATGGCCTCTAGGGCATACATATAACTAACAACAGGGATAGTCCTTACAGCAGCAGGAACAACTGTCTGGACAGTAGGTACTATCACAGTCCCCGTAGTAGGAGGAATAACATTGGATCTCGGTGCTCGGCTGGCCTCAACTAAAGATCCAACCATTTAGTGCAAATCCTGAATACTCGCCTCCAGCCTAAATATCCTGCCTGGAGAAGGGAGATCAGTCTGTCCCTGAGGGGTAGGCGTACCACCCTGGTCGGTCCTCGTCTTAGACGAGCCCACTCTAATTTCATCTCCGGCAGCAGCCCTCTGGGCCCTCGTAGTCTTCGGCGGCACATTCACACAACGCTAGCAAAGGAGAAAAGGTTGTAGGTCAAGCACAACTGAATCTTAACTAACACCGTTATCTTTTAAAAAGCTAGTAAGTAACATTAAGCTATTTAAGTGCAAAACTAGGTGGATTAGTAAGCCTATTAGTCACTAATCACACTTAAATATCCTAATCAAGCCATACAACACTAATTAAATCTAATCTCACTTAAACACATTAAACATGCAATTAAATTGTATATATTCCTAATTAAAATAATCAAAAGCAATATTAGTAAAGTAACAACTAGATTAGATTTAAAAAAAACCATTAGATGTTAAACTACACTTAGCTACCCTAATTAGTGATAAAAACCTTAATCTAACGGAAACCCTTCTCTTTAAAATTCTAATCTTTCCTTAAAACTACATTAACACCTACTAAAAATTAGATTAAGGCAAGGATTTGCAAAACAAACTAGGATTAGGTTTTATACCTCAAAAAGATTTTTAAAAGATCTAACTTGCTAGCCTTTGCCATCCAAAATGCCAACTTGCTTCAAGAACCATGCTTAGTTTAGAAAAAGGAATGTTTTTGATGATTTTACTGGAAATTAGTGTTGATTTTTGTGGATATTGCAAATGAGGAGATGAGTTTTAGCATGAAAAAAGAATGGAGATGAGGGGAGGGCTGTTGTGGCCGAGACTTGAGGGGAGAGAGTGAGGGTGTGGGTAACCTTACCTCCACACACACACCATTCCAAATAAAAAAACACCATACCTCTTTTATATAATATTTTATTCATTCTCCTTTAAAGATTAAACTAGAATTTTGCAAGTGAGACTTAGTCATTGTAATAAAATGTGACATGGTTGCAAAACTTGTTAAACCTATACTAATTAATAATTAACACTAATTTAGTGTGTAAGTGCATGATTAAAATAATTTTTAAAAATAAATAAATAAGGAAAATAATTAAGTAAACTAGCAATTAAATAACTAGTTAAACACTCATACATAAGCAATTACATAATTAAAATAGTATAATTATGTTTATGTGAAAAAATAATTATAACTAGGTTTTACGGAAAACACGTGTTGTATTACTAATTATCAAAAAATTAACCTAAACAATTTTTGTTGGATATAGTGCTCTCAAAGTCAATTATTGGATCGCAGACACGTGATTGCAATGATTGCGGAGGACCTATACCGGTAGGACAGTCTTACTCGAGATGATATTATGCTATCTGGTTTGTCTTTATCATCGTATACAGTTTTAGGTGACATTACAGTTCACTATTACACGTTGATAGAGCCCTTAGGATTCTTGCTTGACTACCAATAGTATGATAGCGATCATATACGTGAGAGTTGGGTAGTCCATAAGCACATCCATAAAAGTGGTCCCTAGCCGTGGGTGTTTTGAGACAGGGCATCGATACTCCGGAGTAGACTAGTGTATACAGTCGAGACCCCGACGAGGGGCGGTGGCCGGTCTCACAAACCATTGTTGTCAGTTGGTTCACCTAAGATGTAAACAGGTGCTCATTGGGTTATGAGTGCACCGGACAGGACTCCTCGGGAACCTGCTAGTTGGTATTGTACCTAACGTCAGATAGCAGTTCCCTGGTTACATGTGTACAGGTTAGTTCATCGACCTGAGATCGTCATTTGTCTCGTGTGAGTTCCCACTGTGCTTTGATTATTACCGTACCACGGCTCAAAAGAGTCATGCAAACAGCTTTTAGTTAGATACAGCCCTGAGCCATATGGAGGCAGTGAGCGGATCGGCAGGGGATTCGTCTTTCCCAGTATTGGGGGTGAGATCGCGCTGTGTCTAGGAGAGCCATTACACAAAGCCCTCGGCCAAGGCAGGAGATTTACTGGTAGGTATTCCAATAGTATCTTAGGGTGTTTTGGGCTACACTCTGACACGACTTATACCACTATTGGGGGTCTGACGTTACCAGCCCCTAGTCCGGATATGCGATTCTCATAGACGAACGGACCGGACTGTACGGATATTTTCACTGATAGGCTCAGTAGGGTTCCTGGATGAGTTCGCTCATCGGCTTCCCTTTCGGTCAGTATATGGGCAGCCGTTACGTACAGCTAGTGCCACTGACGGCTTGCGGTTAAATCCACTGCTAGCGTATTGATGAGTCATTAGAGTCCCCCACAGATAGTTTCCCAAGTACGGGCGAAACGTTGTAGAGGCCGTATGGTTTATGGCAGAGTTCGAACCTGCACGTGCACTTGTGCACGTGTCATGGTTCGGACAGATAATACTGGTGGGCTTTGGTTTAAGCTGGATCCTAGTATTATATTGTGTAGGAATACTTTTTTCCTCTTTGCATTTTGTATTCGGTCGAAATACAAATGCGGCTATGTATATACAGTTGTGGGGTAATCCTGTAATTTGTTACGGGATTGCTTTTTGAAATTGCCAGTTTTTCTCCGTTTGATTAAACATTATTTTTAGTGTTTAAATATTGGTTGAAGTTGATATATCATTTTTGGCCGCTTTTCCTCCAATTCTTATCATGGCCGAAATTATCTTTGAGGAGGTGGGTTTTGTTTTGTTTTGGATTAGTCATTTGGTTCAATCTAGAAGGTGTGGGATTGTTCTTGAATGGTGATCTGTATATGTGACTCATCCTTTTCATTTAATTCCTTTTGTAAAGATTAAGATATTTTTGATTGTGATAAGATTTGCTTGCATTCACCATTTTCTTTATGATATGCTCAACCCCCCCTCCTAGTGGCCGACCACCCCATTTCAGCCCCAAAATTGGCCGAGCACTTTGGTGAAGGGAAAAATGATTCATTTGCATTTTTCCAAGCTAATTTCATCACCCCAAATGGCAACTTCAATTTACCTCCACCCAATGGCTTGGGTGCCTTGAAACAAACTATTCTACACACTCTATACTTCAATCTTGGACATGTCGGTTAGCAAACTTCATGTCCGAGTTGCCTCGGTTCAGAGGCGGGAGCCATTATAATGATTCGTTGACGTGGTGTCACCTCGACGAGGAGACAGGAGATCGGAGATGCCACGAGGAGCGTGGGATCATGGCTAAAGACCGAAGGACACGGATCGATAGGTATAGCCATTCTATCATTTTACAGTTTGCTAGTTTAGTGTTAATGGCTCGATCCGGATTACAGTCTATGTTAGCGCCAGTTTATGAAAAAAAATTATTCCGCGTTTGGCCTCAGATTATTGGCCGGGGTGCTACCGTAGACTTACATGGTATCAGAGCCACGCCATTAACCTTTACTAGCTTGTTCTAACATGTTTAAAATATCGATCGAATGAAATTTCCAAAACAGCAATTCACAATTTAAAGTTTCTGTCGAATTTTTTTTGTCGTCTAAAATTTATTTTGTGTATGTCAGAAAATCGAGCAGGCTTTTCTAAGACTGCAGAAGAAATTTGGTAGACTGATCCCAGAAAACCGCCGCGGAACCCATAGGTATGCCACAGTTCCGCCGCCGTTTTAGGGCTTCAGTGCACCATTTTTCTTCTCGGTGTCTTTCATGTGAGAATTTTGGTTTCTGGAATATTTTGTTTGGGCCCAGATTTGTTTGAGTGCTGGATTTGTACTTGGGTCCCACATCGGGATGTTTTGTCGATCGGAATTTTAAATATGTTAGTTTACAGTACTTACATTATATCTGCGACCGTGAATGTTATTTGAGCGGTATAATTCGTCTAATTGCTATAGTCCTTTTAGACGGGTTACCGAACGGGACATTGACGTTGATGTTCTGTGTTGTGCTGTGATGTTGCAGATTTCTCATGGTGGATAGCTGTGTGCAATGGTAGTGCAGTTTGGATTTATTTGTATATTTAATATCGCGGGGCGAGCGTCCAACATGTGGACTGCCGTCGCTTCCTGTTTGTATATTATTCTTTTGCGGAACGACCGGGTTGAGGTCGATGTACCTGTTGTACATATTTTCATATCTATACTAGGTTTACCCCATGACGGAGTGCATGGATAGCCGGGTTCTGGAAGACAACGGGTCCGCATCTCATGGCTTTGAGAGGCAAGGGGCCTCACTCTAGGATTGACGGGCTATTTTCCGCACTCGTAGGGGGTACAGGTTGACCCAAGGAGGGGCGCTCAAGTTACCGGATTCCATGAAGTGCCGGGTGGTCCATTCACTTTGCTGAAGGGGGCTGCCTCGCTTCAGGTTTTGGCGGGTAACTTGCCGCACTCGTAGGGGTCTAGGTTTCATTGCACAGGCTATCCACACGACCAGGGGAACGTCGGGTTTCAGTTACAGCTCTGTGAAACCCGGGGCTCCCAGATTATCTATATTGTTCTGTGATGCTTATTACTTTTCTGTAATGTTGCATTTATCACGCCTGGAGCGATTATTGTATATTGGTATATATACTAGTAGATGTTGTATATGTTTTGCACCCGCGCTAGTCCAATCCCCGCTCTGTCGTTAGTTAAGTAATCTAATGGGTGATGACGAGACCCAGTGACGAATGCGGATGGCATATACGTATATTTTATTTTCGTTCTTTTCTGGTGTGATTAATTGATGGGACTGCGTTGATTTTGATCAATGCAAAGGAAAACAAACCTGTTTCGATGTTGTTGGAACAATTTTGAAAAAATGTTATTACAAGGACATTTTCTTTTGTTTTCCACAGTGGTATTCAGTTGGTATATCCTGCACCTCATTCGACGAGGCAAGGGCCGAGATCCCTTCACCGGGAGTGACCCCTTGGGAAGAAGTTTTCTTCAGGGTAATAACTTCACTATAGTCGATTACTTGCTGCTTTGCATCATGGTATTCAGTTGGAATATCCTGCACCTCATTTCATGAGGAAAGAGCCGAGATCCCTTCACCGGGAGTGACCTCTTTAGCAAAGGTTTTCGCCACTATATTTTTGTAAAAAGCTATCAGGTTCCTTCAACGAGATCATGTTCATTACGTTAAAGGTTTTTCACCAAAAACCAGCCGTTGCCCTCCGTCGTTTCAGACGGGTAGCACATAGTATTCATGTTATGTTTGTTCGCCTTCGTCAAGGCATAATGTATGGTAGCTGCTTGTTACCTTTCTGTTGCTTAGATAGATGCGTTGGTTTGGGACAGTCGTATTATCTTGTTGGCCTTCGTCAAGGGTATTTACGAGTGGGTTCAAATTAACCTGGACAATGACAGGTAGAACTTGACATGTTACTTATGATTTGTTGGCCTTCGTCAAGGTCATAAGAGCATGGGGCAAAAATCCTTATCGGGAGTTTCAAACATACAGGAAACTTGCCAGGCATGCGCATACCTTCTGGAGTGTGATAACGTGAGTGGATTCCTTCACATTATCATGCGATGAGAGTTGGATCCCGATTCCCACTGATGAGTTGGTTTACTCTTCGGGTGATCCCCACTAATTCTTCTTTCAGGTTTGGAGGAGAATTTGACCGTACAGTTGGAGGGTTCCTGATTAAATAAAGTGATAACCATTCTGATCTAGGTTACAGTGCACGCATAGTGTTTCTTTTCTCTCTCTCTCGTTGGCAGCGACCATGGCCCGACCGTAGACTATGATTTAGTGACCAAGTTAACCGAACCTTCTTATAAACATACTGGCTTTTGGATTGTCTGAGTTGCATACATCATTGCCATTCCTTCTTTTACCCTTTACATTTCTCCAGAACACCTCGTATTACTACGAACATCCACTTCCATTGGATAAATCCATCGTATGGTTATATACGAACTCAAAGGGACTTCTTCGAGGATGGATTCAGGTTCTGGAGAGATTGAATTGGTTTATTCAGTTGTCTTTTATCATCACCTTCTCTCAGGTTGCGAGGGCTCCATGGTTTAGGAGAGTACACCTATTACGCTTATTGGATAGTCTTCGTCCAAACCATAGGTTGGTGCCGAAAGGTAGGGAAAGGAGAAAACCAATTATCCTAAGTAGGGTGTACAGAAGGTAATAAGTAAAGACATATGAAGGGATTAGAAAGAGGGCAAAGTAAAATGCGATTGGTATCATTCAAGACCAAACCGCGTACATCATCGCCACTCCTATTTCACCTTTGCTTTTCTCCGGTTCAGGAGGAATAGAATAAGGTATTATTCAGTTGTCTTTTATCATCACCTTCTCTCAGGTTGCGAGTACTCCTAGGATTAGGAGAGTACACCTATTACGCTTATTGGATAGTCTTCTTCCAAACCATAGGCTGGTGCCGAATGGTAGGGAATGAAGAAAACCATTAAGCCTAACGATGGTGTACAGAAGGTAACGTCTAAAGAAAAATAAAGGGATTTGGAGAGATGGTAAGGAAATATACGGTTACAGTCATGAATTTGGATAATGGAAGAGGCATTACTAGGAATACCAGGATACCCCTTCGAAACATTTTCATGTTTCAGATTCACTGTGCGTTGTTAAAGGAAAACTGATTTCCTAATTAGATACTTACTCCAGGGTATGTATTTACCAGGTTTGATTCTCATATCTATATGGTTTTACAGATGATGAGTCGGAGTAAGTTATTGGGTATTAAGTGATCATCCTCATTATATCGGAATTCGTTGTAATTGGTGATATTTGAGGAAATCGCCTGGGTTTTTGCCGGACGGCAAGTATTTGGTTTAGAGTATCCATTGTTGTGCACCAATTTCAAACTAATATATCTGTACGTTTATTTTTATAAAGTGAGATATAACTTTTTGAAATTATGTCGATAACATTTACCTATATCAGTTGATGGTTAGGTAAGGAGTATTGAACAACGGTATAATTCTTCATAACCATACGTACAGTTTTCAACCTACGACGCACAAGGTTTGAGTTATTCGAATCAAGGGACTCATACAGAGTATTCTATGTTGTCTACTGTCCATCAGGACAAAGGGGTTGGTCCTCGTACTGTATTCTGTTTACTTGTGACTTCTCTAGTTTTTAGACAAGTGTTTCGTAGAAATACAAGGTCTAAGTTTTGAGAAGTCATAGGTATAGGAATAAAGTAGAGAACCATGTGTTGCAAGTATCGGGATTCTTCAAGGTATTGAAGATGTAGATACTTGTTATTGGTATTCAGTTGATAGTAATGGTTTTGAGAAACTTGTTTCTCTTTCAGGTTACTCATAATTGGATGAACTCCTAAGTTGAGTAATGCTCATTAGCCTCTCTCCATTTAGTTGACATGCACTGGAGACAGCTGCATGATTTGAATCTGGTTCCAATTAAATCAGTGCCAAAGTTTCTATATTTGATATAGAATGGTTCATATCTTTACGATGTTAAGGTACGGGAGTTGTCCGGCTTATGCTTAAAACCAGACTTTGGAAAACTCAAGGCACATTTATGTAATGGCAGTTTGTGGGTTGGCCCAGGCTATGACGAGGGTTGACTTTCTTCATCTAGAAGATCAATGGTGATATTGTTCTTGACTCGCCACAGTTTTTGTAAAATGGATTTTTCAGAAAACAGTAGTGGGAGTATGGTAGAACTGGAAGAGATTCCAGAACCGCAAACGATTACAGAAAATTTAATAGGACCTAAGGATTCAATTAGTTTTGACATTCCATTAACCACTCCGCAGATATGGTGGGTAACCTCAGGCACCCGAGAGGTACTCCGGTAGCCTCAAGGACGGTGACAGGGAGGTTCTTGTTCACCCAGACTTGACACTACTGTTGTTCCAGGCTATGAGACCCGACAGGAGGATGAGTATAGCGTCGTTCTAAACTAGCTTTAGAATTGCATGTGTATATGACTCTAGTAGAGGGTTTTTGTAGTCAGTAGGAGCAGCAGAAGCATAGTGGGCAAGTAGCTTATGTCTATTTATAGACTCGAGCAGATATAGCGGAGAGAGATCATCTATTTTTGATGTGATAGCCATGGGCTTTGACTTCATCAGAATAAGGGTGTGATGTCTTGGTTTTTGGATGACATGCACTTTGTAGGAAGTGAAATTCCTACACTACGATCGGTTATACTTTGGTTGTCACACAGTAGTTTCTCCACATAGGATATGGATATAATACATACATTCTGGTTACTAGGTCTATGGTTTTAGATCTAAATTTGGGTATTTTCCCAATCTGGGTACTTAGACGGTATTCTAAAGGTATTTAGAATAGATGACTCCTAGCATGGTGGTGTACCTGCAGGTGATGGAGTCACCCTCTCTAAAGGTGTCTTACAGACTAAAGGGGAAAGGGATGTGCATGATTGGCAGATCACTTGCTTAGGCAATTGAGTCAATCATCAGATGTCAAGTACCACACCAGATGTTATTTTTGCACTAGATGCAATAGGTTAATATTAATACAATCCTGGAGAAACGTTGGGAAGCAGTTTTAGAACATAAGTGGATGTTCTAGGTATTTGATGACGGCAGCCTCCTTCGGGAGGCGGTTATCATTCCAGGCTTCCAAGATGACATGGATGACAGAGTGATTGTCAGAGTTATTGTTTTCCCTCTGACGAGGGGCAGTAGTTTGGACAGGTGGTCCAAGAGGATACTATAGGAGGTATGGTGCAAGATACTGATTAGGTTCAGTTGACGATACAGTCTAAGAAATTTGGATTTGGAGTTCATTTATGAACTAGGTCCCATCAGATATCCAGACATATTCTAAGACAGGCATTGCTCAATTCGGGAGATGGCTTTCTCCGTGAACTTGAGATTAAAAGAGACATAGAAAGAAACATCAGGGTGGATCCACTCACTGAGGCTATTTCTCGAACACAATAATTTTACAAACGAGCTTTGTAAAACTGATTAGTAGAGGAGTTAGGTGTTCGGTATCACACGGGCTGTGAGTATGCGACATCGCAATAATTAGCCTACGTGCAAGTGGGAGATTGTTGGATATAGTGCCCTCAAAGTCAATTATTGGATCGCAGACACGTGATTACAATGATTACGGAGGACCTATACCGGTAGGACAGTCTTACTCGAGATGATAGTATCCTATCTGGTTTGTCTTTATCATCATGTACAGTTTTAGGTGACATTACAGTTCACTATTACACGTCGATAGAGCCCTTAGGATTCTTGCTTGACTACCAACAGTATGATGGCGATCATATACGTGAGAGTTGGGTAGTCCATAAGCACATCCTTAAAAGTGGTCCCTAGTCGTGTGTGTGGGCATCGATACTCCAGAGTGGACTAGTGTATACAGTCGAGACCCTGACGAGGGGCGGTGGCTGGTCTTACAAGCCATTGGTGTCAGTTGGTTCACTTAAGATGTATACAGGTGCTCATTGGGTTATGAGTGCACCGGACAGGACTCGCCGGGAACCTACTAGTTGGTACTGTACCTAACGTCAGATAGCATTTCCCTGGTGATATGTTGTAGGGTTCCTAGGCACACTAGTGAAGGTTCATAAAGCATCAAACATGCCCGAATAAAATTCTACATGTGCCGAACAACCCAAAGACGGGATCTTTGCTAGATTATTAGGGTTTAGCATGCAAGATAACATCTTTTTATCTAAGTGTGAGGGATTACAACCTTTGTAGTCCGCTCCTTCACTTCACAAGCTCCGAGTAGAAGTCCCTTCGCCACGATCCATGATCTCCCGGACTCAAGAGAGGCTCCACGACTCGAACGATCCATGCTAGCTTGAAGTGTTCCAAATCTCCGATGATCTACGTCGAAGTTGCAAAAACCTAAGCTTTCTCACTCTATAGAGATGAACACCCTAATCTCATGGGTTAGATGAGATGAGGATGAGGGAGTAGTATTTATGCTTTCTTTTTAATTCACTTTCTCACAATTTATCATCACCAAAAGAATTTCTAGTAAGCTTTTTCTTTTTAACTCAAGAGAGAATAAGATGATAATGAAAAGATAATTCCTTTTGTGATGAATAGAAAAGAAATGTATATGATTGATTATAGAACCATGGTCAAGGATGATAGGCTAAGAGTTTGTAGAGAATAAACTAGAGTTAGGGTTTGGTTAGGTTAAGGATAAGTATCAACCATAATATCTTAACCAAGACAAAAGGAAAAGCTTCTAGAATGTGCAAGAAGAAGCTAACCCTAATCAAACCCTAATCCCATTTAATCATCCTTAAACATGTTTAATAATAAATCATATCATGTCATAATAATATATATCACATATATATTATATATTTGCAACAAAAGAAAATAATACATTTAACATATATCGCATATATATCAATGTATTAATCCAGTGAGAAAATGAAATAATAAAGTGAGCCAATATTAGATAATGTAATACAATATATCATATATATTATTAAACATTAAATCATTGAATCAACACTTGATCCAACGATCCGGCTATATCGAATAAAACCGGCTAATATATCATGTACCGATTCATCGAATCAACACTTGATCCGATGTCCCGATTCATATATAAATATCGCGAGAATATAATACGGTATCTCATATCGCATTATCCTCGGTCTTGCACATATCACATATGTTCCTCTACTCCGTTTCGCCTGAGCCAAGAAACCTCTGTATAGGACTCTAAAGAATCGTCAATACGCCGGTAGCAGGTGATGATCATATCAAACACCCACAAGCTGCAAGCGGTCAGCTAAACGTAACAGCCACCCAGGTATTGAGCGATCAGAAGATCAATAAGCTAGCCTATGCGTTCTCCTGTGAATCCAATCAGTAACACTCCCGTACAGTCCGGTCTGTTCGTCTGATATGTCGCATATCAAGTCTAGGGGTGGTATACGTCAGACCCCAGTAACCGATAAGTCGTGTCGATGTGAGGCTCATAACAGGTCGAGAAACTACTAGTAACACTTACCAGTAAATCTCTATATCAGCCCTGGCCAGGGACTTCCAGTTATAGCCAATCGGACACAGCACAACATCAACTCCCTATACCGGGAGAGACGAATCCCCTCCTATCGCTCATTGCCTCCATGTGATTCGGGACTGTACCCAAAAGCCACCGTTTTGCACACCCTCTTGGACGTGGTAAGGTGGAAATCAAAGCATAGTGGGAATCACACAAGACACTATGACGATCTCGGGTCTTCAGACTACCCTGTACCAGTGTCACCGGAGAACTGCCATCTGACGTGTGGTATATCACCAACTGGGAGTTCTCGCCGAGTCTGTCCAGTGTACCTAGTCTCCACTGACCACCCGTACATCATCCTTGATGTCAAACACCGATGGATATGGGATCATCCATCGCCCATCATATGGGTCAAGATGCGTATACGCTAGTCTACTCTGGTGCATCGATGCCCTGTCTCGATATACCCTCGACTAGGAACAGTTATAGGATGTACTCATCGACTACTATGGCCCCACTAGTATGATCTCATTATAGTCCCAGTAGTCGAGTACAGATCCTAAGGGCTTTATCAACATGTGAGAGTCAGACAGTAAACCAATACAAGTCAACATGTTCAGATAAAGTGAAACCAAATAGCATACTATCATGACGAGCAAGAAAGTCCTCTCTGTATATATCTAAGCATCCATCATAATATACATCAAATGTACAACAATGGCCTCTAGGGCATATACATAACTAACAATCTCCCACTTGCACTAAGGCCAGCTGCTGTAGTATCTCATACCTAGCATCCCGAATAATCTCTCAAACTGTATCTGGGGAATGGCCTTCGTGAGTGGATCCGCAGTGTTGTCCTTCGTATCTACTCTCTTGACCTCGATCTCCCGGCGATCAACTATCTCCCTGATCAGGTGATACCGCCTCAGAATATGTCTGGATTTCTGATGGGATCTGGGTTCCTTGGCCAAAGCCACAGCTCCATTGTTATCGTAATATAGAGGTATTGGATGTTCAATGGATGGAACCACACCAAGTTCACTAATGAACTTCTTCATCCAGACAGCCTCTTTGGCAGCATCGTTGGCAGCGATGTATTCAGCCTCCATCGTTGAGTCTGCAACGGTATCCTGTTTGGAACTCTTCCAACATACCGCCCCTCCATTGAGGGTAAACACAAATCCCGATTGCCACTTTGAGTCGTCCTTATCACTTTGGAAGCTGGAATCGGTAAAGGAATCCACCCGGAGTTCTCCGTTACCATACACCAAGAACTTATCTCTAGTCCTTCACAAGTACTTGAGAATGTTCTTCACAGCTGTCCAGTGACTCTCCCTAGGATCTGCTTGATACCGACTCACTACACATAGTGAGTATGCTACATCGGGTCTGGTACATAGCATCGCATACATGATAGAGCCTACTGCCGAAGCATAGGGTATCCCTTGCATGCGAGCTCTCTCCAAATCAGTCTTGGGAGACATCTTTTTGGAGAGAGTGAGTCCATAGATCGTGGGTTGGTTCCCACGCTTGGATTCTTCCATACTAAACCTCTTTAGGATGGTGTCAATGTACCTGGATTGGGACAATCCCAGTATCCGTTTAGATCTATCTCTATAGATCATGATTCCCAATATGCAGGAGGCATCACCTAGATCTTTCATTGAGAATCTCTGTGATAAGAAGAGCTTGACTGATTGCAGCATAGGAATATCATTTCCTATCAAGAGGATGTCATCCACGTACAATACGAGGAAGTCAACCTTACCCTCTGCTACCTTCTTATAGATACAAGGTTCATCTATATTTTTGATGAAGTCAAACTCTTTGACTACAACATCAAAACAGATGTTCCAACTCCGCGATGCTTGCTTTAACCCATAAATGGATTTAAGCAGCTTGCACACCTTTCCGCTGCTCCCACTATCTACGAAGCCCTCTGGCTGAGTCATGTACACGCTCTGTTCTAAATCACCGTTTAGAAATGCGGTCTTAACATCCATTTGCCAGATTTCGTAGTCATGGTATGCAGCAATGGCAAGTAAGATCAGGATGGACTTAAGCATAGCCACTGGAGAAAATGTTTCGTCATAATCCACACCTGGTCATTGACGAAAACCCTTTGCTATAAGTCTGGCTTTGAAAGTCTCAACTTTTCCATCTACACCAAATTTCATTTTAAAAATCCACTTGCTCCCAATGGTTTTTACCCCTTCAGGAGCATTTTCCAAAATCCATACTTTATTGGTGTACATGGATTCCATCTCAGATCGCATTGCATCCAGCCATTTCACAGAGTCACCACTCATGATGGCCTGCTCGAAACTAGTCGAGTCATCATCTTCCATGATGCAATCCTCGCTTCCACCATCAATGAGAAAACCGTAGTATCTCTCAGGCGGATGAGAAACCCTGCTAGATCGGCGGAGAGGCTGGGGTTCGTCGAGTACTACTGAATCCTCTGGTTCCACTAAATCTTCAGTTGTAGTTTGTGTTGCTGGAACCTCTTCCAGCTCTACCTCATCGCCACTAATTTCTTTTGTAAGAAATTCCTTTTCTAAAAAGGTGGCATGTTGAGCAACAAACACCTTTAGTTGTTCACTGTGGTAGAATAGATATCCATACGAATTGCTTGGATATCCTACAAACTTACAAAGAACTGATCGTGCCTCGAGTTTGTCCGGATTTTGCTTTTTAACATAAGCCGGACAACCCCATATCTTAACTCTTTTAAGAGATGGTCTCTTTCCATTCCATATCTCATATGGAGTGGTAGGCACAGATTTAGTTGGAACTCTATTCAATAGGTATATGGCTGTCTCCAGCGCATACCCCCAGAAGGAAATAGATAACTCAGCTGTACTCATCATAGAGCGCACCATATCTAATAGGGTGCGATTCCTCCGCTCCGATACACCGTTGTGCTGTGGTGTATAAGGAGGAGTAAGCTGAGAGAGAATCCCATTCTCTTTTAGATAATCTAGGAACTCATTGCTTAAGTATTCACCTCCTCGATCAGATCGAAGAATCTTAATACTTTTGCCCGTTTGATTCTCTACTTCGTGCTTATATTCTCTGAATTTCTCAAAAGCTTCAGACTTGTGTTTCATCAGGAACACATATCCGAATCTTGAGAGATCGTCAGTGAATATAATGAAGTAGGAAGAACCGTTCCTGGCATGCGTAGACATGGGACCGCATACATCACTATGTACCAGTCCTAAGAGTTCGGTAACTCTTTCTCCGTGTCCACTAAACGGAGCTTTGGTCATTTTTCCTTTGAGACATGAATGGCAAGTATCATAAGATGATAATTCGAATGAATTCAAATAACCATCCTTATGTAACTTAGCCAGTCGTGTCGCAGTGATATGACCAAGTCTACAATGCCACAAGTAGGATTCGTTCATTTCTGAACTTTTCCTCTTGTATGTGTTTTGTATATTGAGGACTGTATTCTGATTTAGAATGAATATGCCATTATGTAACGAGCCTGATGCAATCAACTTTTGTTCTTGGAATATGTTCATAACATTATCCTTTACTACAAAATTATATCCTTCTTTACTTAATAAAGAAACTGATATATTGTTGCACATCATGTTCGGTATATAATAGCACTCATTTAGAATCAGTGTATTACGACTTGGCAATACAAGGTGATATTCGCCAACTGCTTTGGCTGCAATACTTGCACCGTTCCCTACTTGAACGGAATGATCACCTTTTCCCAGTTCTCTACCTTTACGTAGCCCATGTAACAATTTACATATGTGGGATCCTGATCCGGTATCTAATACCCAGGACGTAGGATGAACTGAAAAACAGTTCTCAATAACTAACACACCTGAAGAAGATACATCAACATGTATGTTCTTTTGGGCGGCTTGAGAATCTAGATATTCTTGTATTCCCTGTTCAGTCTTATAACTCTTATAAGAAAGAACGGGTCCAACGTTCCCCTGCTCAGTATAATAAGCGGGTTCAGTCAATACATCCATATTATTATCTTGATTATGGCCTGACATGGTCGCTACCTGGAGAGAGAGAGAAGAAAAAACACTTTAGCGTATGCTCTTGCAAGATTAGATTGGTTATTATCTTATCTAATCAGGATGTCTCCCACTGTTTTTATCAAATCTACCTTCAAACCCTAAAAGGTAAGATTAGCCAGGATTAATTACACCCTACAATTTCGTCAATCTTTCAGCCAGATCAGTGTCGGTACTTTGAGGGAGGTTCCCCGTGCTATCGCACAGACCTAATTAAAGTAAACCTCGTTTTCCCAGAGGCGTAACCCCGTTACCACTTTTCTAGACAACTACATGATCGACTAATTTGTTGGAGATAGTGCCCTCAGAGTCAATTATTGGATCACAGGCACGTGATTGCAATGATTGAGGGGAGGACCTGTCCCAGTAGGACAGTCTTACTCAAGATGATAGTATGCTATCTGGTTTACCTTTATCATCGTGTACTGCTTTAGGTGACCTTACAGGTCACTATTGCACGTTGATAGAGCCCCTAGGATTCTTTCTTGACTACCGGAAGTATGAGGGCGATCATATACGTGGGAGCTGGTAGTCTATAAGCACATCCTTAAATGGTCCCTAGTCGTGGGAGTTTCGAGACAGGGCATCGATACTCCAGAGTAGACTAGTGTATACAGTCGAGACCCCGACGAGGGGCGGTGGCCGGTCTCACAAGCCACTGGTGTCAGTTGGTTCACCTAAGATGTATACAGGTGCTCATCGGGTTATGAGTACACCGGACAGGACTCGCCGGGAACCTGCTAGTTAGGTTTATACCAGACGTCAGATAGCAGTTCCCTGGTGACATGTGTACAGGTTAGTTCATCGACCTAGGATCGTCATTTGTCTCGTGTGAGTTCCCACTGTGCTTTGATTACTACCCTACCACGGCTCAAAGGAGTCGTGCAAACAGGTTTTAGTTGGGTACAGTCCCGAGCCACATGGCGGCAGTGAGCGGATCTGCAGGAGTTCGTCTCTCCCGGTATTGGAGGTGAGGTCGCGCTGTGTCGAGGAGAGCCAGAACATGAAAAGTCCTTGGCCAAGGCAGGAGATTTGCTGGTAGGTATTCCAGTAGTATCTCAGGGTGTTCTGGGCTGCACTCCGACACGACTTGTACCGCTTTTGGGGGTCTGACTTTTACCAACCCCTTAGGTCCGCCATGCGATGCTCATAGACGAACGGACCGGACTGTACGGATATTGTCACTGACAGGCTCAGTAGGGTGTCAGGATGAGTTCGGTCATCGACGTCCCTTTTGGTCAATACCTGGTAGCCCGTCACGTATTGGCTTATATCTCTGACGTGCTAGTGGTTAAATCCACAGCCATAGTATTAACGAGTCTTTAGAGTCCACCACACACTCAGTTACTCAAGTTTCGGGCGAAACGCTGTAGAGGCCGTATGGAGATATGGCAGGGTTCGATCAGATACGTGCGGTATTGCACGGATCGTGATCGGACGGTTTTTACTAGCCGGTTTTGGCTTAAGCCGGATTTTAGTATTTGATAGTGTAGTTTTGTCTCTTTGCATTTGTGTTCAGTAGGAATACAAATGCGGGCATGTATTTGAAGTAGCGGGGTTTTCCTGTAATTTATTACGGGATCAGTTTTCTGAAGTTGCCAGTTTGCATTCCGTTCCGGCCAGTTTTCCTTCATTCCTTCGCGGCCGGACTTTATGATGGAGGGGGTTAATTGCAAGTTTGCAATTAACTTATTTGTTGAGGGTTTTCTTGCATATGATTGGCTTCATAATCATGAGATGCTTTTCTTGTCTATTCTTTTGCTTTTCATGAGAATGGATTGACTTGGATGGGGAAATGAAATGGTTGTGACCATTATCATTTTGTATTATTCTTTTTCTTTTACTCCACTTAATTTTTCATCCCATTATTCTTGATTGGAGAGGCCGACCATTCTTGAGTGAGGAAATGAGAGAGGTTCATTGGTTATGTGGTTTATTCTTCATCTCATCTTCCTTGCAAAATTGAGAGCACCTTTTTCCTTTATGGATTTTTCTCTCTTTACCTCCATCAAAGGCAACTTCACATACCCCAAAAGAGACAAGCTTTCTATATTATTCTATAGCATCCCTTGGACACGTCGGCTAGCCAACTTCACGCCCGAGTTGCCTCGGTCAAGAGGTGGGAGCCCGTAAAAGATTCCGGCTACGTGGTGCTTTTCCGACGAGCGAGGAGGTGACGAACTTTCCGCGGGAGATCGGAGTGGAGACGAAGACCGAAGGACACGGATCGCTTGGTATACTTCTCTACTCTTTTCTTGTTTGCTAGTTAGCTAGGTTAATGGCCCGATCCGGGTGAAAAGTCCGCGGTGGTGCCGGTTGCAAGTTTTTGCAAAGTTTTTTGTTTCCGCGTTTCCGGCGTCTGATCGATGGCCGGGGCGCCCCCGCGGGCTTACATTGGTATCAGAGCCATGCCATTAACCATGCCTAGCTTGCTCTAGCACGTTTAGAACTCGATCGAACAAAGTTCCCAAAAACCGTATTTTTCATACTTCTTGTTTCTGTCGAAATTTTTTCAAGCTCCAAAATTTTTTCAGGTCATTGCAGAAACATGTACTGAGAATTCTAAGAACACAGCAGAAATTTGGTGACCTAATTCGTCTATACGGCCGTGGAACCGCGGCCATAACACCACTTTTGCCGCGGTTCCGCCGCAGTAATATAGCTTCGTTGCACCATTTTTTTCCTGTGGGTCCTAGTCTATGAAATGGGGTTTTTTGGACATTCTTTTTGGGCCCAGAATTTCTGTAAGTGCTACAGTACTGCTTGGGGCCCACTTTGTTAAATTTGTTCGATCGGATATTTTAAACAGGCTAGTTCACAGTATTTACATTATATCTGCGACCGTGAATGTCACTTGATCGGTAAATCCAGTCTATCTGCTATAGCCCTTTTAGACGGATTTGCGAACGTGACATTCACGTTGATGTTCTGTGTTGTGCTGTGATGTTGCGGATCGGTCGTGGGGGATAGCCTGGATGCAATGTTAGTACAGTTCTGTTTTATATGTACATTTGATATTGCGGGGCGAGCATCCGACATGTGGACTGCCGTCACTGCCTGTTTGTATTATTCTTTTAGGGCACGACCAGGTTGCGGTCAATGTACCCGTTATATGTATATTTTACTTTCTGTACTAGGATTACCCCGCGGAGGGGTGAACGGGTAGCCGGGTTCTGGAGGGCAACAAGCCCGCATCTCATGGCGTTGAGACGGAGGGGGCTTCACTCTAGGATTGGCGGGCTATTCGCCGCATTCGTAGGGGGTATAGTTTGACCCAAGGAGGGGTTCCCAAGTTACCGGATTCCGTGAAGTGCTGGGTGGTCCATTCACGTTGCTGAAGGGGGCTGCCTCGCTTCAGGTTTTGGCGGGTAACTTGCCGCGCCCGTAGGGGTCTAGGATTTCATTGCATAGGCTATCCACACGACCAGGGGAACGTCGGGTTTCAGCAGCGGCTCTGTGAAACCCAGGGATCCCAGATATCTGTATTGATCTGTGTTGCTATACATTTCTGTGTTGCTGCATTTTTATCACGCCTTGAGCGAAAATTATATATTATATATATATACTAGTAGATGTTGTATATGTTTTTCATCCGCGCTAGTCCAGTCCCCGCTCTGTCGTTAGTTAGCTAACCTAACGGGTGATGACGGGACCCAGTGGCGAATGCGGATGGCATATACGTACGTCAGTATATTTTCGTTCTTTGTGGTGTGATTAATTGATGGGACTGCGTTGATTCGGATCAATGCAAGATAAACAAACCTATTCTGATGTTGTTGGAACACTTTTCAAAAAGCTGTTATTGCAAGGGCGTACTCTTTTGTTTTGCATCGTGGTATTCAGTTGGAATATCCTGCTCCTCAGTCGACGAGGCAAGGGCCGAGATCCCTTCACCGGGAGTGACCCCTTGGACAGAAGTTTGCGTCAGGGCAATAACTTCACTATAGCCGTTTACTTTTGCTTTGCATCGTAGTATTCAGTTGGAATATCCTGCACCTCATTCTACGGGGAAAGAGCCGAGATCCCTTCACCGGGAGTGACCTCTTTAGCAAAGCTTTTCGTCACTATATTTTTAAAAGCTATCAGTTCCTTCAACGATATGAAGTTCATTACGTTAAAGGTTTTCACCAGAAACCATTCGTAGCCCTCCATCATTTCAGTTAAATATTCGGTAGTATTCAAGCTATGTATTTTGACCTCACGCCAAGGCATAGTGATTGGTAGCTGCCGGTTATTTATCTGTAGCATAGATAGATGCGTTGGTTTGGGACAGTCGTACTACTATTTTGGCCTACGTCAAGGGTATGTACGGGTGGGTTCAAATTAACCTGGATAATGATGGGAAGAACTTGACATGTGACTTATGATATTTTGACCTCACGCCAAGGTCATAAGAGCATGGGGCAAAAATCCACATCGGGAGTTTCAAAAGAACTGAAACTTGCCAGATATGCGCATACCTTCTGTAGTATGATAACGTGAGCGGATTCCGTCACGTTATCATGCGATGATAGTTGGATCCCGATTCCCACTGATGAGTTGGTTTACTCCTCGGGTAATCCCGGCTAATTCTTTTTTCAGGTTTGGGGAAGAATTTGACGTTACAGTGGGAGGTTTCCAAATTAGATAAAGTGATAACCATTCTGATCTAGTTTAGAGTGCACGCTGAGTGTTTCTTTTCTCTCTCTCTTTGGCAGCGATCATTGACCCGACCCTAGACTATGACTCAGTGACCAAGTTGACCGAACATTCTTAACACTGGCTTTTGGATTGTCAGAGTTGCAAACCTCATTGCCACTCCTACTTTTACCCTTTTCTCCGGGACACCCCGTATTACTACGAACGTCCACTTCCATTGGACAAAACCATCGTATGGTTATATACGAACTCGAAGGACTTCGAGGATGGTTTCTGGTTCTGGAGAAAACGGATAGGACTATTCAGTTGTCTTTTCTTTTCACCTTCTCTCAGGTTGCGAGTACTCCTTGGTTTAGGAGTAGTACACCTATTACGCAAATTGGATAGTCTTCTTCCAAACCATAGGCTGGTGCCGACCGGTAGGGAATGAAGAAAACCAGTTAGCCTAAACGGTGTACAGAAGGTATTAAGTTAAGACAAAGCAAGGGATTAGTAAGAGGGCAAAGTAAATTGCGACTGCTATTTACGACCAAACCAAGTATTTCTTCGCCAATCCTAAATCACCTTTGTATTTCTCCAGGACACTCCGTATCACTACGAAGATCCCAGTTGATTGGATAATCCATCGTATGGTTATATACGAACTCGAAAGGAACTTGTTCCAGTTCGGGGATGGATCCTGGTTCAGGAGAAATAGGAATAAAGTACATTCAGGTGTCTTTTATCTTCACCTTCTCTCGCGTTGCGAGTGCTTCTAGGATTAGGACAGTACACCCTTTATGCTTATTGGATAGTCTTCTTCCAAACTGTTGGAAATAGTGCCCTCAGAGTCAATTATTGGATCACAGGCACGTGATTGCAATGATTGAGGGAGGACCTATCCCGGTAGGACAGTCTTACTCGAGATGATAGTATGCTATCTGGTTTACCTTTATCATCGTGTACTGCTTTAGGTGACCTGACAGGTCGCTATTGCACGTTGATAGAGCCCCTAGGATTCTTTCTTGACTACCGGCAGTATGAGGGCGATCATATACGTGGGAGCTGGTAGTCTATAAGCACATCCTTAAAAGGTCCCTAGTCGTGGGAGTTTCGAGACAGGGCATCGATACTCCAGAGTAGACTAGTATATACAGTCGAGACCCCGACGAGGGGCGGTGGCCGGTCTCACAAGCCACTGGTGTCAGTTGGTTCACCTAAGATGTATACAGGTGCTCATTGGGTTATGAGTACACCGGACAGGACTCGCCGGGAACATGCTAGTTGGTCTTATACCTGACGTCAGATAGCAGTTCCCTGGTGACATGTGTACAGGTTAGTTCATCGACCTAAGGATCGTCATTTGTGTCGTGTGAGTTCCCACTGTGCTTTGATTACTACCCTACCACGGCTCAAAGGAGTCGTGCAAACAGGTTTTAGTTGGGTACAGTCCCGAGCCACATGGAGGCAGTGAGCGGATCTTCAGGGGTTCGTCTCTCCCGGTATTGGGGGTGAGGTCGCGCTGTGTCTAGGAGAGCCATTACACGAAGTCCTTGGCCAAGGCATGAGATTTACTGGTAGGTATTCCAGTAGTATCTCAGGGTGTTCTGGGCTACACTCCGACACGACTTGTACCGCTTTTGGGGGTCTGACTTTTACCAACCCCCTAGGCCCGACATGCGATGCTCATAGACGAACGGACCGGACTGTACGGATATTGTCACTGACAGGCTCAGTAGGGTGTTAGGATGAGTTCGCTCATCGACGTCCCTTTTGGTCAATAGCTGGTGGCCCGTCACGTATTGGCTTATACTTCTGACGTGCTAGTGGTTAAATCCACAGCCATAGTATTGATGAGTCTTTAGAGTCCACCACACTTACAGTTACTCAAGCTTTCGGGCGAAACGCTGTAGAGGTCGTATGGAGATATGGCCGGGTCGGATCAGATACGTGCGGTATTGCACGGATCAGGATCGGACGGTTTGTACTAGTGGCCGTATAGTTATATGGCAGTGTTCGATCAGATACGTGCGGTATTGCACGGATCAGGATCGGACGGATATTACTAGCCGGCTTTAGTTTAAGCCGGATCCTAGTATAGTACAGTGTAGATTTTGTCTCATTGCATTTTTATCCGGACGGAATACAGATGCGGGTGTGTATGCACAGTATCGGGGTTTTCCTGTAATTTATTACGGGACCAGTTTTCTGGAGTTGCCAGTTTGCATTCCGTTCCGGCCGGTTTTCCTTTGTTCTTTCCCGGCCGGACTTTTCCGATGGAGGGGGTTATTTGCAAGTTTGCAAATAACACTTTGTGGAGGGGTTTCTTGCAAATATATTGATTATGATGGCATCTTTTCTTTTCAACCATAATTTGATTCTTTCTTAGTCTTTTCCTTTGCTTTAATGAGATGAGAAAGGATTAGGATTGATTTGTGGATTTGTTATCATGATGTTTGGTTGTGGTCACCTCTTGCTTTCTCCTACGATCACCTCCCTTCATGCTTCATATTCTTTCCTCCACCTCTTTCTAAGATGAGAAGGTTTTCATTTTGAGAAAAGAGAAGAAGAGGTTTTCATTCTTGAGAGAGTGGCATTCTTGATCTCATTTTCTTGCTAGAAAAATGCAAGCACCATTTTTCTTATCTTGTTTCCTCCATCATCTTCAAATGGCTACAAACCCAAATGAGACATAACCTCTACACTACACTTCCTACAGCAAATCTTGGACGCGTCGGCCAGCCAACTTCGCGCCCGAGTTGCCTCGGTATTGAGGTGGGAGCCCGTAAAAGATACAGGCGATGTGGTGCCCTTCCGGCGAGGAGGCGACGACCGGAGTTTCCGCAGGAGATCGGGACGACGAGGAGAAGACCGGAGGACTCGGATCATTCGGTATATCTCCTTCCCTGTCTTGTAGTTAGCTTAGACTAGTTAATGGTTCGATCCGGGTGTTTAGTGCGCGGTGGTGCCGGTTTGCTAAGTCCGCAAAATTAAAGTTTTTCACCGCTTCCGCATTTGGCCGTCGGATTGACGGCCGGGGCGCCGCCGTGTACTTACATTGGTATCAAAGCCTCGCCATTAACTTCGTCTAGCTTTGTTTGATGTGTTTTACGTTTCCGATCGAACAAAATCCCGAAACCGCGTTTTTCAAGCACATCAGTTTCTGTCGAATTTTTTTTGAGTCCAAAAATTTTTCAGGTTGTCTCAGAATGATGTGCAGGGAATTCTAAGACTACTGGAAAAATTCGACACAGTCAGTCCACCACGAGAGCACGGAACCGCGGCCAAACCCCCCCTTGGGCCGCGGTTCCTCCGCACATTGGTGTCGTCACTGTATCATATTTTTCCAGTGGGCTTCTGGGCTTATTTTAGGGGTTTTAGAATATTAATATTGGGCCCAGAATTTCTGTGAGTGCTACAGTATTGCTTTGGGGCCCACTTGTTAATTTTTGATCGATCGGATATTTTAAACACATTATTTCACAGTATTTACATTATATCTGCGACCGTGAATGTCACTCGATCGGTAAATCCAGTCTAACTGCTATAGCCCGGCTAGACGGATTTGCGAACGTGATTTTCACGTTGATGTTTTTTGATTTTGCTGTGATGTTGCGGATCGGTCGTGGGGGATAGCCTGGATGCAATGTTAGTACAGTGTTGTTGTATTATGTACTTTTGATATTGCGGGACGAGCGTCCGACATGCGGACTGCCGTCACTGCCTGATTGTATTATTATTTTTTTGGGGCACGGCCAGGTTGCGGTCGTTGTACCCGGTGTATGTATATTTTACTTTCTGTACTAGGTTGACCCAGGAGGGGTGCCCAAGTTACCGGATTCCGTGAAGTGCTGGGTGGTCCATTCACGGAGCTGAAGGGGGATGCCTCGCTTCAGGTTTTGGCGGGTAACTTGCCGCGCCCGTAGGGGTCTAGGTTTTCATTGCACAGGCTATCCACACGACCAGGGGAACATCGGGTTTCAGTAGTGGATCCTGAAACCCGGGGATCCCAGATATCTGTATTGTTCTGTGATGCTGTACATTTCTGTGATGTTGCATTTTTTATCACGCCTTGAGCGAAATATAATATATTGGTATATATATTAGTAGATGTTGTATATGTTTTACATCCGCGCTAGTCCAGTCCCCGCTCTGCCGTTAGTTAGCTAACCTAACGGGTGATGACGGGACCCAGTGGCGAATGCGGATGGCATATACGTACGTCAGTATATTTTCGTTCTTTGTGGTGTGATCAATTGATGGGACTGCGTTGATTCGGATCAATGCAAGTTAAACAAACATATTCTGATGTTGTTGGAACACTTTTCAAAAAGCTGTTATTGCAAGGATGTTCACTTTTGTTTTGCATCGTGGTATTCATTTGGAATATCCTGCTCCTCAGTCGACGAGGCAAGGGCCGAGATCCCTTCACCGGGAGTGACCCCTTGGACAGAAGTTTGCGTTAGGGCATTAACTTCACTATAGCCGATTACTTTTGCTTTGCATCGTGGTATTCATTTGGGATATCCTGCACCCCATTCTACGGGGAAATAGCCGAGATCCCTTCACCGGGAGTGACCTCTTTAGTAAAGGTTTTCGTCACTTTATTTTCTAAAAAGCTATCCGTTCCTTCAACGAGATCAAGTTCATTACGTTAAAGGTTTTCGCCAGAAACCATTCGTAGCCCTCCGTCGTTTCATATGGGTAGTCAATAGTATTCAAGCTGTGTTTGTTGGCATTAGTCAAGGCACAGTGATTGGTAGCTATTGGATATTCATATGCTGCATAGATAGATGCGTTGGTTTGGGACAGTCGTATGGCCTTGTTGGCCCTAGTCAAGGGCTTGTACGGGTGGGTTCCAATCAACCTGGACAATGACGGGTAGAACTTGACATGTGACTTATGATTTGTTGGCCTTAGTCAAGGTCATAAGAGCATGGGGTAAAAATCCACATCGGGAGTTTCAAAAGAACTGAAACTTGCCAGATGTGCGCATACCTTCTGGAGTGTGATAGCGTGAGCGGATTCCATCACGTTATCATGCAATGATAGTTGGATCCCGATTCCCACTAATGAGTTGGTTTACTCCTCGGGTGACCCCGACTAATTCTTCTTTCAGGTTTGGAGGAGAATTTGAGGTACAGTGGGAGGTTTCCAGATTAGATAAATTGATAACCATTCTGATCTAGGATAGAGTGCACGCTGAGTGTTTCTTTTCTCTCTCTCTGGCAGCGACCATTGACCCGACCCTAAGACTATGACTTAGTGACCAAGTTGACCGAACCTTCTTAACACTGGCTTTTGGATTGTCAGAGTTGCAGACCTCATTGCCACTCCTACTTTTACCCTTTTCTCCAGGACACCCCGTATTACTGCGAACGTCCACTTCCATTGGACAAAACCATCATATGGTTAGATACGAAATCGAAGGAATTCGAGGATGGTTTCCGTTTCTGGAGAAAACGGATAAGATTTATTCGGTTGTCTTTTCCTTTTTGCCTTCTCTCAAGTTGTGAGTACTCTTAGTTTAGGAGATAGTACACCTATTACGCAAATTGGATAGTCTTCTTCCAAACTTTAGGCTGGTGCCGAACAGTGGGGAATGAAGAAAACCAATTAGCATAACGATGGTGTGCAGAAGGTATTATGATTAAGACAAAGCAAGGGATTAGTAAGAGGGCAAAGTAAATTGCGACTGATATTCACGACCAAACCAAGTATTCCTTCGCTAATCCTAAATCACCTTTGTATTTCTCCAGGACACTCCGTATCACTACGAAGATCCACAGTTTATTTGGATACTTCATCGTATGGTTATATACGAACTCGAAAGGAACTTGTTCCCGTTCGGGGATGGATTCTGGTTCAGGAGAAATAGGAATAAGGTTTATTCGGTTGTCTTTTGTCTTCACCTTCTCTCGCATTGCGAGTGCTCCTAGGATTAGGACAGTACACCCATTATGCTTATTGGATAGTCTTCTTCCAAACCATAGGCTGGTGCCGAACGGTAGGGAAGGAAGCAAACCAATTGGCCTAAAAGGGTGTGCAGAAGGTAATGACTAAAGACATATAAAGGGATTTGGAGAGGTGGCAAAGAATTATACGGTTATAGTTGTGAATCTGGATAATGGTAGAGGCATTACTAGGAATACCAGGATACCCCATCGAAACATTTCAATGTTTTAATTCAACTGTGTACTGTTAAAAGAAAACTGATTTCCCGATTAGATACTTACTCCATGGTATGTATTTACCAGGTATGATTCTCACATCTGTATGGTTTTACAGATGATGAGTGGGAGTAAGTCATTGGGAATTGGGTGATCATCCTCATTATATCGGGATTCATTGTAATCGGTGATATTTGAGGAGATCACCTGGGCTGTTTGCCGGTCGGCAGATATTTGGTTTTGAATATCCGCTGTTGTGCACCAATTTCAAATTGATATATCTGTACGTCTATTTTTATAGAGTGAGATATACCTTTTGATATTATGTCGATGACATTTACCTATATCAGTGGATGGTTAGGTGAGGAGCATTAAACAGCGGTGTAATTCTTCTTAACCATAAGTACAGTTTTCAACCTACGACACACAGTGAAAGAGTTGTTAGACTCAGCGGACTCATACAGAGTATTGTATGTTGTCCAGTGTCCATTAGGACAGAGGGGTTGGTCCTCATACTATATTCTGTTACTTTTAACTTCTCTAGTTCTTAGACATGTGTTTCGTAGAAACACAGGGTCTGAGTTTTGAGGAGTTATAGGTATTTGAATAGAGTAGAGAACCAGGTGTAGCAAGTATCGGGATTCTTCAAAGTGATCGAAGATGTAGATACTTGTTTATGGTATTCAGTTGATAGTAATGATAAAGAGAACTTGCTTTTCTTTCAGGTTACTCATAATTGGAAGCACTCCTAAGTTGAGTAACACTGATCGGCCTCCTTCCATTTAGTTAACATGCACTGGAGATAGCTGCATGATTTGAATCTGGTTCAATTAAATCAGTGCCTCTGGTTCTATATTGGATATAGAACAGTTCATATCTTAACGTTGTTAAGGTACGGGTAGTTGTCCGGCTTATGATTAAAACCAGACACTGGACAACTCAAGGCACGTTTCTGTAATGACAGTTTGTGGTTGACCCAGGCTATGACGAGGGTTGACTTTCTACATCTGGGAGATCAATAGTTATATTGTTCTAGACTCGCCACAGTTTTAATAAAAATGGATTTTTCAAAAACAGAAATGGGAGTATGGTAGAAACTGGAAGTTATTCCAGAACCGCAAATGATTACTGAAGATTTGATAAGGAACCTAAAGATTCAATCTGATTTGACATTCCATTGGCCACTCCGCAGATATGGTGGGTAACTTCAGGCACCCGAGAGGTATTCCGGTAGCCTCAAGGACGGTGACAGGGAAGTTCTTGTTTACCCAGACTTGCCATTGATGTTGTTCCCGACTGTGAGACCCGGTAGGAGGATGAGTATAGAGTCGTTCTAAACTAGCTTTAGAAGTGCATGTCTATATGACTCTGCCAGAGGGTTGTCGTAGTCAGTGGGAGCAGCGGAAGCATTGGTGGATATCAGGCTTATGTCTATTTATAGACTAAAGCAGATATAGCGGAGATAGATCATCTATTTCTGATGTGACAGTCATAGGTTTGACTTCATCAGAATAGGGGATGGATCTGTTAAGAATGTAGTAGGGTGTGATGTCCTGTTATTTGATGACATACACAGAGTAGGAAGTGATATTCCTATACTACGATCGGTTATACTTTGTTCGTAACACAGTGGTTTCTCCACATGGGACTTGGACATTATATCAGACATACTGGTTACTAGATCTATGTTTTTAGATCTAGATTTGGGTGGTTTCCAATCAGGGTACCTTGACAGCATTCTAAGAGTATTTAGAATGGACGACTCCTGGCACGGTAGTGTACCTGCAGGTGATGGAGTCACCCTCTCTAAAGGTGTCTTACAGACTAAAGGGGAGAGGGATGTGCATGAATGGCAGATCACTTGCTCAGGCAATTGAGTCAATCAAGAGATGTCAAGTACCACACCAGATGTTGTTCTTGCAGTAGATGCAATAAGTTGACATTGATCCAATCCTGGAGAAACAGTCGGAAGCAGTTTTAGAGCATAAGTGAATGTTCTAGGGATATGATAACGGCTGCCTCCTTTGGGAGACAGTTATCATTCCAGGCTTTCAAGGTGACATGAACGACAAGGAGGTTGTCAGAGTTATAGTTTTCCTTCTGACGAGGGGCAGTATTTTGGACAGGTGGTCCAAGGCAATACTGAGGGAGGCATGGCGCAGGATACTGATTAAGTTCAGTTGACGATACAGTCTAAGAAGTTTGGATTTGGAGTTCATTCATAAGCTGGGTCCCATCATACATCCAGACATTCTAAGACAGGTATTGCTCATTTCGGGAGATGGCTTTCTCCGCGACATGAGATATAGAGAGACATAGAAAGAAACATCAAGGCGGATCCACTCACTGAGGCTATTCCTCGACCGCAATAGTTTCACAAACGGATTTGTGAGACTGACTAGTAGAGGAGTTGGGTGTTCGGTATCAAACGGGCTGTGAGTATGCAACATCGCAATAATTAGCCTTGAGTGCAAGTGGGAGATTGTTGGAGATAGTGCCCTCAGAGTCAATTATTGGATCACAGGCACGTGATTGCAATGATTGAGGGAGGACCTATCCCGGTAGGACAGTCTTACTCGAGATGATAGTATGCTATCTGGTTTACCTTTATCATCGTGTACTGCTTTAGGTGACCTGACAGGTCGCTATTGCACGTTGATAGAGCCCCTAGGATTCTTGCTTGACTACCGGCAGTATGAGGGCGATCATATACGTGGGAGCTGGTAGTCTATAAGCACATCCTTAAAAGGTCCCTAGTCGTGGGAGTTTCGAGACAGGGCATCGATACTCCAGAGTAGACTAGGGTATACAGTCGAGACCCCGACGAGGGGCGGTGGCCGGTCTCACAAGCCACTGGTGTCAGTTGGTTCACCTAATATGTATACAGGTGCTCATTGGGTTATGAGTACACCGGACAGGACTCGCCCGGAACATGCTAGTTGGTCTTATACCTGACGTCAGATAGCAGTTCCCTGGTGACATGTGTACAGGTTAGTTCATCGACCTGAGGATCGTCATTTGTCTCGTGTGAGTTCCCACTGTGCTTTGATTACTACCCTACCACGGCTCAAAGGAGTCGTCAAAACAGGTTTTAGTTGGGTACAGTCTCGAGCCACATGGAGGCAGTGAGCGGATCTTCAGGGGTCCGTCTCTCCCGGTATTGGGGGTGAGGTCGCGCTGTGTCTAGGAGAGCCATTACACGAAGTCCTTGGCCAAGGCAGGAGATTTACTGGTAGGTATTCCAGTAGTATCTCAGGGTGTTCTGGGCTACACTCCGACACGACTTGTACCGCTTTTGGGGGTCTGACTTTTACCAACCCCCTAGGCCCGACATGCGATGCTCATAGATGAACGGACCGGACTGTACGGATATTGTCACCGACAGGCTCAGTAGGATGTTAGGATGAGTTCGCTCATCGACGTCCCTTTTGGTCAATAGCTGGTGGCCCGTCACGTATTGGCTTATACTTCTGACGTGCTAGTGGTTAAATCCACAGCCATAGTATTGACGAGTCTTTAGAGTCCACCACACTTACAGTTACTCAAGCTTTCGGGCGAAACGCTGTAGAGGCCGTATGGAGATATGGCAGGGTCCGATCAGATACGTGCGGTATTGCACGGATCAGGATCAGACGGTTTGTACTAGTGGCCGTATAGTTATATGGCAGTGTTCGATCAGATACGTACGGTATTGCACGGATCAGGATCGGACGGATATTACTAGCCGGCTTTAGTTTAAGCCGGATCCTAGTATAGTACAGTGTAGATTTTGTCTCATTGCATTTGTATCCGGATGGAATACAGATGCGGGTGTGTATGCACAATATCGGGGTTTTCCCGTAATTTATTACGGGACCAGTTTTCTGGAGTTGCCAGTTTGCATTCCGTTCCGGCCGGTTTTCGTTTGTTCTTTCCCGGTCGGACTTTTCCGATGGAGGGGGTTATTTGCAAGTTTGCAAATAACACTTTGTGGAGGGGTTTCTTGCAAATATATTGATTATGATGGCATCTTTTCTTTTCAACCATAATTTGATTCTTTCTTAGTCTTTTCCTTTGCTTTAATGAGATGAGAAAGGATTAGGATTGATTTGTGGATTTGTTATCATGATGTTTGGTTATGGTCACCTCTTGCTTTCTCCTACGATCACCTCTTCATGCTTCATATTCTTTCCTCCACCTTTTTCTAAGATGAGAAGGTTTTCATTTTGAGAAAAGAGAAGAAGAGGTTTTCATTCTTGAGAGAGTGGCATTCTTGATCTCATTTTCTTGCTAGAAAAATGCAAGCACCATTTTTCTTATCTTGTTTCCTCCATCATCTTCAAATGGCAACAAACCCAAATGAGACATAGCCTCTACACTACACTTCCTACAGCAAATCTTGGACGCGTCGGCCAGCCAACTTCGCGTCCGAGTTGCCTCGGTTTTGAGGTGGGAGCCCGTAAAAGATACAGGCGATGTGGTGCCCTTCCGGCGAGGAGGCGACGACCGGAGTTTCCGCAGGAGATCGGGACGACGAGGAGAAGACCGGAGGACTCGGATCATTCGGTATATTTCCTTCCCCGTCTTGTAGTTAGCTTAGACTAGTTAATGGTTCGATCCGTGTGTTTAGTGCGCGGTGGTGCGGGTTTGCTAAGTCCGCAAAATTAAAGTTTATCACCGCTTCCGCATTTGGCCGTCGGATTGACGGCCGGGGCGCCGCCGTGTACTTACACAAACCATAGGCTGCTGCCGAACGGTAGGGAAGGAAGAAAACCATTTGGCCTAAAGGGGTGTACAGAAGGTAATGACTAAAGACATATAAAGGGATTTGGAGAGATGGAAAAGAATTATATGGTTATAGTTGTGAATCTGGATAATGGAAGAGGCATTACTAGGAATACCAGGATACCCCATCGAAACATTTCAATGTTTCAGTCTCACTGTGTATTGTTAAAAGAAAACTGATTTCCCAATTAGACACTTGCTCCAGGGTATGTATTTACCAGGTTGGATTCTCACATCTGTATGGTTTTACAGATGATGAGTGGGAGTAAGTTATTGGGAATTAGGTGACTATCCTAATTATATCGGGATTCGTTGGAATTGGTGATATTTGTGGAAGCCACCTGGGTTGTTTGCCGGTCGACAAATATTTGGTTTTGAATATCCGTTGTTGTGCACCAATTTCAAATTGATATATCTGTACGTCTATTTTTATAGAGTGAGACATACCTTTTTGAAATTATGTCTATGACATTTACCTATACTAGTGGATGGTTAGGTAAGGAGCATTGAACAACGGTGTAATTCTTCTTAACCAAAAGTACAGTTTTCAACCTACCACACACAGTGATGAGTCATTAGACTCAAGGGACTTATACAGAGTATTGTATGTTGTCCAGTGTCCATTAGGACAGAGGGGTAGGTACTCATACTATATTCTGTTTACTTGTGACTTCTCTAGTTCTTAGATAGGTGTTTCGTAGAAACACAGGGTCTGAGTTTTGAGAAGTTATAGGTATATGAATAAAGTAGAGAACTAGGTATTGCAAGTATCGGGATTCTTCAAAGTGATCGAAGATGTAGATACTTGTGAATGGTATTCAGTTGATAGTAATGGTTAAGAGAACTTGCTTCTCTTTCAGGTTACTCATAATTGGAAGCATTCCTAAGTTGAGTAACGCTGATCGGCCTCCTTCCATTAAGTTGACATGCACTGGAGACAGCTGCATGATTTGAATCTGGTTCAATTAAATCAGTGCCTCTATTTCTTGGATATAAAACAGTTCATATCTTGACGTTGTTAAGATACGGGGAGTTGTCCGGCTTATGCTTAAAACCAGACTCCGGATAACTCAAGGCACGTTTCTGTAATGGCTGTTTGTGGGTTGACCCGGGCTATGACGAGGGTTGATTTTCTACCATCTGGAAGATCAATAGTGATATTGTTCTTGACTCGCCACAGTTTTATTAAAAATGGATTTTTTCAGAAAACAGTAGTGGGAGTATGGTAGAACTGGAAGTGATTCCAGAACCGTAAACGACTACTGAAGATTTGATAAGAACCTAAAGATTCAATCTAGTTTGACATTCCATTGGCCACTCCGCAGATATGGTGGGTAACCTCAGGCACTCGAGAGGTACTTCGGTATGCTCAAGAACGGTGGCAGGGAGGTTCTTGTTTACCCATACTTGCCATTGCTGTTGTTCCAGACTGTGAGACCCGGCAAGAGGATGAGTATAGCGTCGTTCTAAACTAGTTTTAGAAGTGAATGTCTACATGACTCTGCCAGAGGGTTGTCGTAGTCAGTGGGAGCAGCGGAAGCATTGGTGGACAATCAGGCTTATGTCTATTTATAGACTAAAGCAGAGATAGCGGAGATAGATCATCTATTTCTGATATGACACTCATAGGTTTGACTTCATCAGAATAGGGGATGGATCTGTTATGAAGGTATTAGGGTGTGATGTCCTGGTATTTGATGACATACACGGAGTAGGAAGTGATATTCCTATACTACGATCGGTTATATTTTGGTCGTCACACAGTAGTTTCTCCACATAGGATTTGGATATTATATCAGACATTCTGGTCAGTAGATCTATAGTTTTAGATCTAGATTTGGGTGGTTTCCCAATCTGGGTACTTTGACAGCATTCTATGAGTATTTAGAATGGACGACTCCTGGCACGGTAGGATTCCTGCAGGTGATGGAGTCACCCTCTCTAAAGGTGTCTTACAGACTAAAGGGGAGAGGGATGTGCATGATTGGCAGATCACTTGCTTAGCCGATTGAGTCAATCATGAGATGTCAAGTACCACACCAGATGTTGTTCTTGCAGTAGATGCAATAAGTAGATATTGATCCAATCCTGGAGAAACAATCGGAAGCAGTTTTAGAACATAAGTTAATGTTCTAGGGATATGATAACAACATTCTCCTTCGGGAGACGGTTATCATTCCAGGCTTCCAAGGTGACCTGGATGGCAGAGTGGCTGTCAGAGTTATAGTTTTCCCTCTGACGAGGGGCAGTATTTTGGACAGGTGGTCCAGGTGGATACTGAGGGAAGGCATGGCGCAGGATACTGATTAAGTTCAGTTGACGATACAGTCTAAGAAGTTTGGATTTGGAGTTCATTTATGAGCTAGGTCCCATCAGATATCCAGACACATTCTAAGACAGGTATTGCTCATTTCGGGAGATGGCTTTCTCCGTGAACTTGAGATATAGAAAGAAACATCAGAGCGGATCCACTCACTGAGGCTATTCCTCGAACGTAATAGTTTCGCAAACGAGCTTTGTGAGACTGACTAGTAGAGGAGTTGGGTGTTCGGCATCACACGGGCTGTGAGTATGAGACATCGCAATAATTTGCCTTGAGTGCAAGTGGGAGATTGTTGGAGATAGTGCCCTCAGAGTCAATTATTGGATCACAGGCACGTGATTGCAATGATTGAGGGGAGGACCTGTCCAGTAGGACAGTCTTACTCAAGATGATAGTATGCTATCTGGTTTACCTTTATCATCGTGTACTGCTTTAGGTGACCTTACAGGTCACTATTGCACGTTGATAGAGCCCCTAGGATTCTTGCTTGACTACCGGCAGTATGAGGGCGATCATATACGTGGGAGCTGGTAGTCTATAAGCACATCCTTAAATAGTCCCTAGTCGTGCGAGTTTCGAGACAGGGCATCGATACTCCAGAGTAGGCTAGTGTATACAGTCGAGACCCCAACGAGGGGCGGTGGCCGGTCTCACAAGCCACTCGTGTCAGTTGATACACCTAAGATGTATACAGGTGCTCATCGGGTTATGAGTACACCGGACAGGACTCGCCGGGAACCTGCTAGTTGGGTTTATACCAGACGTCAGATAGCAGTTCCCTGGTGACATGTGTACAGGTTAGTTCATCGACCTGGGATCTTCATTTGTCTCGTGTGAGTTCCCACTGTGCTTTGATTACTACCCTACCACGGCTCAAAGGAGTCGTGCAAACAGGTTTTAGTTGGGTACAGTCCCGAGCCACATGGCGGCAGTGAGCAGATCTGCAGGAGTTCGTCTCTCCCGGTATTGGGGGTGAGGTCGCGCTGTGTCGAGGAGAGCCAGAACATGAAAAGTCCTTGGCCAAGGCAGGAGATTTGCTGGTAGGTATTCCAGTAGTATCTCAGGGTGTTCTGGGCTGCACTCCGACACGACTTGTACCGCTTTTGGGGGTCTGACTTTTACCAACCCCCTAGGTCCGCCATGCGATGCTCATAGACGAACGGACCGGACTGTACGGATATTGTCACTGACAGGCTCAGTAGGGTGTCAGGATGAGTTCGGTCATCGACGTCCCTTTTGGTCAATACCTGGTAGCCCGTCACGTATTGGCTTATACCTCTGACGTGCTAGTGGTTAAATCCACACCCATAGTATTGACGAGTCTTTAGAGTCCACCACACACTCAGTTACTCAGGTTTCGGGCGAAACGCTGTAGAGGCCGTATGGAGATATGGCAGGGTTCGATCAGATACGTGCGGTATTGCACGGATCGTGATCGAACGGTTTTTACTAGCCGGTTTTGGCTTAAGCCGGATTCTAGTATTTGATAGTGTAGTTTTGTCTCTTTGCATTTGTGTTCAGTAGGAATACAAATGCGGGCATGTATTTGCAGTAGCGGGGTTTTCCTGTAATTTATTACGGGATCAGTTTTCTGAAGTTGCCAGTTTGCATTCCGTTCCGGCCAGTTTTCCTTCATTCCTTCGCGGCCGGACTTTATGATGGAGGGGGTTAATTGCAAGTTTGCAATTAACTTATTTGTTGAGGGTTTTCTTGCATATGAGTGGCTTCATAATCATGAGATGCTTTTCTTGTCTATTCTTTTGCTTTTCATGAGAATGGATCGACTTGGATGGGGAAATGAAATGGTTGTGACCATTATCATTTTGTATTATTCTTTTTCTTTTACTCCACTTAATTTTTCATCCCACTATTCTTGATTGTAGAGGCCGGCCATTCTTGAGTGAGGAAATGAGAGAGGTTCATTGGTTATGTGGTTTATTCTTCATCTCATCTTCCTTGCAAAATTGAGAGCACCTTTTTCCTTTATGGATTTTTCTCTCTTTACCTCCATCAAAGACAACTTCACATACCCCAAAAGAGACAAGCTTTCTACATTATTCTATAGCATCCCTTGGACGCGTCGGCTAGCCAACTTCGCGCCCGAGTTACCTCGGTCAAGAGGTGGGAGCCCGTAAAAGATTCCGGCTACATGGTACTTTTCCGACGAGCGAGGAGGTGACGAACTTTCCGCGGGAGATCGGAGTGGAGACGAAGACCGAAGGACACGGATCGCTTGGTATACTTCTCTACTCTTTTCTTGTTTGCTAGTTAGCTAGGTTAATGGCCCAATCGGGGTGAAAAGTCCGCGGTGGTGCCGGTTGCAAGTTTTTGCAAAGTTTTTTGTTTCCGCGTTTCCGGCGTCGGATCGACGGCCGGGGCGCCCCCGCGGGCTTATATAATTTTCTTGTGTAAAACTCTCCCAGGTGTAATTCTTACTCGCAGTGGGTATCGGGATCCAACTATCTCATAGATGGTATGCAATCTCATTGCAAATTTCAACATTTGAAATTCCCGATAATGTTTTTACCCCTAGCAACTTATGACCTTGGCTAAGGTCAACAAATCATAAGCGCTAGTCAAGTTCAACCCGTCATTTCCTGATTGAATTAAACCCACCGGTACGACCCTTGGCTAAGGTCAACAAAGTCGCACGACTACCCTAACTCAATCACATCTCATGTTTTAGCAGATAAATACTAATTAGCTACCGTACACCACGCCTTGGCTAAGGTCAACAAACGCAGCACGAATACTAACTAGTCTCTATCTGAAATGACGGAGGGCTACGCAGGTTTTTCAGAAAACCCTGAGCGTAATGAACTTGATATCATCGTAGAATCAAGTGTTTTAGAAAAGGAGTGTTTTTGAGGCTTTTCTTAGTTTCGCTAAAGGGGTCACTCCCGGTGAAGGGATCGTCAGCCCTTTCCTCATCGAATAAGGTGCAGGATATATCATATATACCGTTGTGCAAAGCAAAACACTAAAAGCATTCAAAAGACAAACCGCGTTTTGTAGCATCTGCCAGTTTCGCTAAAGAGGTCACTCCCGGTGAAGGGATCTCGGCTCTTTCCCCATCAAATAAGGTGCAGGATATATCATATATATCACTGTGCAAAGCAAAAACTGTAGCTACCCTTTTTATAAAGTTTCGATTCTACAACATCTTTAGGTTTCTTTTCTTTTTATTAATCTCATTAATAAAATCCCATCAGCTTATGCTTCCTAAGCATCACAGATAAATACGACGTACGTTTATGCCATCCGCATTCGCCTCGATGTCCCCTCGTGCACCGTTAGGTTAGGTAACTAACGACAGAGCAGGGCAGGGCTAGTGCGGGTGTAAAACATAAGTAACATCTATATAATATATCATATATACTATATACTGTATCTATCAGAACATATCAAATGATCACATCACAGATATCGCAGCAGAAACATAGATATAATGTGGGATATACTAGGACGTCCGTATTTAGTATTTAGCCAACAATAGAAAATACGGATTCCACAGTCGCGATGAATAGCCAAGCCCACACCCTGGACCCCTACGAGAGCGGCTAGCGACCCTACCAATTCTGGAGTTTAGGAGACCCGGTCTCGACTCCTCGAGATGGCCTCCCACTGAACCCCATAACCCGGTCACCTGTGCTCCCCTCCTTGGGTCCATCCTAATGCGGAAAAGTAAATAATATACAACACTGGTGGCATCAACCTCAACCTGGAAGTGCCCTAAATAATAGAATATTACATTACATTTGAATTTACATGAATGAAAATATAAAACTCTCATCTCACATAAAACCCCCGGCTATTCAATCGCGACAATCCTGCACATCATATCTCAGCAACACATAATATCTCATATCATCAACGTAAGTAAGTATGCATACACCGATCGTCGTCGATGTATAGCAACGAAAACCGGCAATACAACTACATACTTCACTTACGGTCACAGAAAAGAAAGTGTAAAACTACAATATTTGGAATCCACAATCACTTTAGACATCATAAACCCGAAATATCACATACTTCGCATTTCATGCCTAACTCTATGAATTCCACATATTGTATCACATTCCAGATAAATAGACAGTATTAAACTTTTCGAACAGATAATCAAATACCCAAAATTTCCCAAAGTGCTCAACACTTGAGCAGGGTTCAAATAATCCCAGAATATGTCATAGTATCAGTGATCCAGCCGCAGAAGGGTCAAGCCAACGCCTCACATGTGGCACGCCGTACTGCCCCAAACCTGAAGGTTCAAAAGGCAGTTCAAGACGGTCACATAATCGAGTTAAAGTTTGTTGTCTTCTAGAGGGTCTACCGCTTAACTTGTACAATTTTTCCGAAAGATTTAAACCCAATAAAAATTCAACACTTGAAAGTTTGCCGTTCCGGGATAAAATGGGTTAATGATATCCGTTCAAATAGTTTAACAGTTTCTAAATATCAGGAAATTTAAACGAATTTAAATATTCCGATCGAATCTACGATTACAAAGCAAACCCCAAAATATTCAACACTTGAGTCACTTTAAAAATACCCAGAAGCATCAACAAGCACCTACGGATATTATCATGAAGCCACGTGTCACAATTCCAAAAATCGGCCGCGGAACCGCCGCGGGAAGCAGGTTCCCGCCGCGGTTCCGCCGCGGTTTAGTGGAGTTGTGGGCCCGTGTTTCATGGTAACTCCTAGAATTCCCTGCTGATTTTTTTACGTATTTTTAATTCAGAAAAATCCCAGATTTTGAAAAATTTCCAGAGAGGGGTTATTTTCATCGGTTCGGGTTCGATCGGAGTTTTAACTTCGTAAACACATCGCCTAATGCTCTAGCTAGGCTCTGATACCACTGTAGGGTTCCTAGGCACACTAGTGAACGTTCATAAAGCATTAAACATGCCCAAATAAAATTCTACATGTGCCGAACAACCCAAAGACAGGATCTTTGCTAGATTATTAGGGTTTAGCATGCAAGATAACATCTTTTTATCTAAGTGTGAGGGATTACAACCTTTGTAGTCCGCTCCTTCGCTTCACAAGCTCCGAGTAGAAGTCCCTTCGCCACGATCCATGATCTCCCGGACTCAAGAGAGGCTCCACGACTCGAACGATCCATGCTAGCTTGAAGTGTTCCAAATCTCCGATGATCTACGTCGAAGTTGCAAAAACCCAAGCTTTCTCACTCTATATAGATGAACACCCTAATCTCATGGGCTTGATGAGATGAGGATGAGGGAGTAGTATTTATGCTTTCTTTTTAATTCACTTTCTCACAATTTATCATCACCAAAAGAATTTCTAGTAAGCTTTTTCTTTTTAACTCAAGAGAGAAGAAGATGATAATGAAAAGATAATTCCTTTTGTGATGAATAGAAAAGAAATGTATATGATTGATTATAGAACCATGGTCAAGGATGATAGGCTAAGAATTTGCAGAGAATAAACTAGAGTTAGGGTTTGGTTAGGTTAAGGATAAGTATCAACCATAATATCTTAACCAAGACAAAAGGAAAAGCTTCTAGAATGTGCAAGAAGAAGCTAACCCTAATCAAACCCTAATCCTATTTAATCATCCTTAAACATGTTTAATAATAAATCATATCATGTCATAATAATATATATCACATATATATTATATATTTGCAACAAAAGAAAATAATACATTTAACATATATCGCATATATATCAATGTATTAATCCAGTGAGAAAATGAAATAATAAAGTGAGCCAATATTAGATAATGTAATACAATATATCATATATATTATTATACATTAAATCATCGAATCAACACTTGATCCAACGATCAGGCTATATCGAATAAAACCGGCTAATATATCATGTACCGATTCATCGAATCAACACTTGATCCGATGTCCCGATTCATATATAAATATCGCGAGAATATAATACGGTATCTCATATCGCATTATCCTCGGTCCTGCACATATCACATATGTGCCTCTACTCCGTTTCGCCTGAGCCAAGAAACCTCTGTGGAGGACTCTAAAGAAGCGTCAATACGCCGGTAACAGGTGATGATCATATCAAACACCCACAAGCTGCAAGCGGTCAGCTAAACGTAACAGCCACCCAGGTATTGAGCGATCAGAAGATCAACAAGCTAGCCTGTGCGTTCTCCTGTGAATCCAATCAGTAACACTCCCGTACAGTCCGGTTTGTTCGTCTGATATGTCGCATATCAAGTCTAGGGGTGGTATACGTCAGACCCCAGTAACCGATAAGTCGTGTCGATGTGAGGCTCATAACAGGTCGAGAAACTACTAGTAACACTTACCAGTAAATCTCTATATCAGCCCTGGCCAGGGACTTCTAGTTATAGCCAATCGGACACAGCACAACATCAACTCCCTATACCGGGAGAGACGAATCCCCTCCTATCGCTCATTGCCTCCATGTGATTCGGGACTATACCCAAAAGCCACCGTTTTGCACGCCCTCTTGGACGTGGTATGGTGGAAATCAAAGCACAGTGGGAATCACACAAGACTCTATGACGATCTCGGGTCTTCAGACTACCCTGTACCAGTGTCACCGGAGAACTGCCATCTGACGTGTGGTATATCACTAACTGGGAGTTCTCGGCGAGTCCGTCCAGTGTACCCAGTCTCCACTGAGCACCCGTACATCATCCTTGATGTCAAACACCGATGGATATGGGATCATCCATCGCCCATCATATGGTTCAAGATGCGTATACGCTAGTCTACTCTGGTGCATCGATGCCCTGTCTTGATATACCCTCGACTAGGAACAGTTATAGGATGTACTCATCGACTACTATGGCCCCACTAGTATGATCTCATCATAGTCCCAGTAGTCGAGTACAGATCCTAAGGGCTTTATCAACATGTGAGAGTCAGACAGTAAACCAATACAAGTCAACATGTTAAGATAAAGTGAAACCAAATAGCATACTATCATGACGAGCAAGAAAGTCCTCTCTGTATATATCTAAGAATCCATCATAATATACATCAAATGTACAACAATGGCCTCTAGGGCATATACATAACTAACATATGTGTACAGGTTAGTTCATCGACCTGATATCATCATTTGTTTCGTGTGAGTTCCTACTGTGCTTTGATTATTACCCTACCAGGCTCAAAGGATTCGTGGAAATAGGTTTTAGTTGGGTACAGTCCCGAGCCATATGGAGGCAGTGAGCGGATCGGCAGGGGATTCGTCTCTCCCGGTATTGGGGGTGAGATCGCGTTGTGTTTAGGAGAGCCATTACACAAAGCCCTCGGCCAAGGCAGGAGATTTACTGGTAGGTATTCCTGTAAGTCGATGTACAACACCCCACGACTTGCGGGGAGGCGGAAATATGAAAAACGATCTTGTTCTTTGCTTAAACATCGACTTACCGCATGAATCGAAGCTAAACGATAACTAACAACTATCATAGAATTTCTAAACTACTATGTGAAGTGATTATACCTAAAGAACCGTGTCCTTCGTCTTTACGAACTCCACCTCCTCCTCGGCCTTCTCCAAGTAGTAGACGATCCACCACGAGAGCTTTACTCCAAGCTTTGCCTCTAAACTTGAGGCAACTAGGTTTCTTTAAGTGCTAATCAAAGTACCTAGATGATATAGAGTGAGGGTTATGGATTAAGTAGTCTAACTAATCCTTGTACTCAACACATGAGAGGGGAGGATTAAGGTTTGAAGAGAGGAAGCTTAAGGAGAGAGAAGGTGAGAATGAAAATTGATATGAGAATTGAGTTATCATAATATATATGAAGCATTAAGATTTATCAATAAAAGAAAATAAAATGACGAATAATCATGCTTCACAAATATCTAATGGTGATTCATCTCCATGAGTCATTAAGCATTTATGATGCATTAATGACATGGATGAATCACTTATATGACTCACTAATCTCATTCAATGTATATGCCACCTTAACCTCCTTAGTCACCATCTTCTAGAAGCTTCTCGCGCAATTACGAGAACGCCCCTCCTATCCGTGAAAACACGGAAAAAACTTTAGACTGTATAAATCCAATAACCGGATACTAGTAACTGGCTTAAACCAAACCCGACTAGTAAAAACTGTCCAGATGTCGTACGTGCGTAAACACACGTATGCGTCCGAACCCTTGTCGTAAAACCATACGACCTCTATATCGTTTCTCCTGGAGTAGGGAAAACTCTCTGTGTGGGACTCTAGAGACTCGACCACTACGCTGACAGTGGGTTTAATCACAGACCGCAAGCGGCACTAGCTGTACGTAACGGTCCCCAGGTAGATGTCGATAAGAAGGCTGATGAGGAAACCCATCCGGACTCCTACTGAGTCTGATATGACAATCTCCGTACAGTCCGGTCCGTTCGTCTAAGACTATAGCATATCGGGCCTAGGGGCGGCAAGCGTTAGTCCCCTAATAGCGGTATAAGTCGTGTCGGAGCGAAGCCCATTACACCCTAAGAAACTACTGGAACCTACCAGTAAATCTCGCTTGCCCTGGCCAGGGACTTTGCGTAATGGCTCTCTGACACAGCGCGATATCAAATCCCAATACCGGGAAAGACGAATCCTGTCTAACCGCCACTGCCTCCAAGTGCTCGGGATTGCACCCAGCTGCTACATGTTTGCACGACTCCTTTGAGCCGTGGTAGGGTAGCAATCTAAGAACAGTGGGACACACTCGAGGCGAAGTAGCAGTGTTAAGTCTGCGAACTATGTTGTACTCATGTCACCTGGGAACTTCTCACTGACGACTGGTATAAAACCAACCAACAGTTCCCTGTGAGTCCTGTCCGGTGTACCCGTAACCTAACGAGCACCTGCATACTATCTCCAGTACGACGTACAAACGGCTGTGGGACAGACCATCTCCCCAACTGGGATGAGAAGCGTACAAACTAGAATACTCTGGAGTATCGATGCTCTGTCTGGATAATCCTACGACTAGGGACCTGAATAAGAATGTGTTTGTAGACTACCTAGCCCCCACTAGTGTGACTGCCATCACAACGCTGGTAGTCAAGCAAGATCCTAAGAGCTCTATCAATACGTATACTCACATATTAAAATAGAAAAACCAAGTAGCATACTACCATGTTTAGCAAGACCGTTATATACCTGTGAATATCCCAAGCTTCCATTAAGTAATATACAAACTAGTATGATACAGTAATGGCCTTCTAGGGCATAAACACTAACAATCTCCCACTTGCACTAGGGCCATGTACTGGCGTATCGAAGACCGATGATCTCGAGTAGCCTCTCGAACTGAATCTGAGGTAGGGCCTTAGTGAATGGATCAACAATGTTATCTTCTGTATTTACTCTCTTTACCTCGATCTTCCGGCGATCAACGATCTCCCTAATCTGGTGATACCGCCTTAAGATGTATCTGGACTTCTGATGGGACCTGGGTTCCTTCGCTAAAGCTATAGCGCCATTGTTGTCGCAATACAGAGGTATTGGACCAACACTGGTAGGAACCACCTCAAGTTCTGTGAGGAACCTCTTCATCCAGACAGCTTCTTTTGCGGCATCGCAAGCAGCTATGTACTACGCTTCCATCGTTGAGTCAGCAACGGTGTCCTGCTTAGAACTCTTCCAACAGACCGCCCCTCCATTGAGGGTAAAGACATAACCCGACATGGACTTGGAGTCATCCTTGTCACTCTGGAAGCCGGAATCAGCATAGGCCTCCATCGTGAGGTCTTTTCCGCCGTAAACCAAGAACATCTCCTTAGTCCTCCTCTGGTACTTGAGAATGTTCTTTACTGCTATCTAGTGATTCTCCCCTGGGTTTGCCTGATACCGGCTTACAACGCTCAATGCGTATGCTACATCTAGTCTGGTACATAACATCGCATACATTATAGAGCCTACCGCAGAAGCGTAGGGTATAATCGACATGCGTTCCCTTTCCAAATCAGTCTTGGGAGAAATCTCTTTGGAGAGGGTGATTCCGTGACAAGCCGGTAGGTTACCGCGCTTAGAATCTTCCATACTGAATCTTTTCAATATGGTGTCTATGTACCTGGACTGTGAAAGTCCCAACATCCTCTTTGATCTATCACGATAGATCTGGATCCCCAGAATGTAGGTGGCATCACCCAGGTCCTTCATGGAGAATTTCTGTGACAAGAATCTTTTGACTGACTGTAGCATAAGAATATCATTTCCTATTAGGAGAATGTCATCCACGTACAAGACGAGGAATACAACAACTCTCCCTACAATCTTACTGTATATGCATGGTTCATCTGGATTTTTGATAAAGTCGAATTCTTTAACAGTATCATCAAAATAGATGTTCCAACTCCGCGATGCCTGCTTTAGTCCATAAATGGATTTAACAGCTTGCATACTTTACCGCTGCTCCCACTCTGAATGAATCCCTCTGGCTGATCCATATAGATGCTCTCTTCTAAATTTCCATTTAGAAAGGCCGTCTTTACGTCCATCTGCCAGATCTCATAATCATGGAAGGCAGCAATAGCAAGAAGGACCCGAATGGATTTCAGCATAGCCGCTGGAGAAAAGGTTTCGTCATAGTCCAAACCAGGTCTTTGACGGAAACCCTTTGCGACAAGTCTAGCTTTATAGGTTTCGACCTGTCCATCTACACCAATATTCTTTCTGAAGATCCACTTGCATCCTATGGGTTTCACCCCATCTGGAGCAGTTTCCAAAGTCCATACTTTGTTAGTGTACATGGACTCCATTTCGGTCCGCATTGCATCCAGCCATTTTACCGAGTCGCCGCTCTGAATGGCTTGCTGGAAGCTAGTAGGGTCATCATTATCAATGACGCAATCTTCTCTATCCCCGTCTATGAGAAAACCGTAGTATCTCTCGGGCGGATGAGACTGCCTACTACTTCTGCGGATAGACGCCGGTATGTCCCTTTCTTCTGAATCTTCTTGTTCTACCAAACTTTCAGTAACAGCTTGTGGTTCTGGAATTTCTTCCAGTTCTACTGCGCTCCCACTCTTCTGATTTTCTAAAAATTCAGTTTCTAAGAAATGGGCATGACGAGAAACAAAAACCTTTTGTTCCTCTGCGTAATAGAAATAATATCCCTTGGAGTTCTTTGGATATCCCACAAGCTTACGCTGTACTGAGCGTGCTTCGAGCTTGTCCGGATGCTGCTTTTTTACAAAAGCTGGACACCCTCATGTCCTAAAATGTTTTAGACAGGGTTTCTTCCCACTCCACATCTGATATGGTGTGGTAGGCACAGTCTTGGTTGGAACCTGGTTAAAAAGTTATGCAGCTGATTCTAGTGCATAACCCCAGAAAGATCGCGGTAACTCAGCCTTACTTATCATGGAACGAACCATATCCAATAGGGTTCGATTTCTTCTTTCCGATACACTATTGTGTTGTGGTGTGTATGGAGGAGTAAGCTGAGAGAGAATTCTATTCTCTTTTAAGTAACCCAGGAATTCGGCACTTAAGTATTCACCACCTCGATCAGATCTCAGTGACTTTATACTTTTGCCTGTCTGTTTTTCCACTTCATTCTTGTATTCTTGGAATTTCTCAAAGGCCTCGGATTTATGCTCATTAAGAAGATATATCCATACCTAGAGAAATCATCCGTAAAAGTAATGAAGTAGGAATAACCACCTCGCGCATGTGTAGACATTGGACCGCACACGTCACTGTGTACGAGTCCTAAGAGCTCGCTCGCTATTACTCCATGTCCAGTAAACAGAGTCTTTGTCATCTTTTCCATGAGATAAGATTCACAAGTGGCATAAGATTGATATTCGAACGGATTCAAATATCCTTCTCTATGTAACTTTGTTAATCGTGTTTCATTGATGTGACCTAGTCTACAATGCCATAAGAAAGCCTGATTTATTTCTGGAGACTTTCTTTTAACTGTGTTCTGGACATTGAAAACCTGAGCTTGATTCAATACGTAGATACCGTCATCTAATGTACCGGACCCAATCAGAACTTGATTTAGGTGGATGTGAACTACATCGCTTACGAATGTAAAGTCATATCCCTCTCTTGAAAGTGAGGACACTGATATGATATTACAAGTCAAACTAGGTACATAGAGACAGTTATGTAGAATCAATATCTGCCTACTTGTCAAACCCAGGCGATATTCTCCCACGGATTCAGCGTCCACGCTCATTCTGTTTGCAACTCTGAGAGACAAATCACCTATCCTTATAACTTTACGGTTTCTCAAAGCATGTAACGAATTACAGATATGAGATCCTGCTCCGGTATCTAGTACCCAGGAAGTAGAGTTTATTGACAAACAGTTCTCAATTACAAACACACTTGAGGCTGAAGCCACAACATGCTTCGTATCCTGGCTACTGGCTTCCAAAGCCCTGCAATCCTTCTGCCAATGTCCATTCCCATAACAATAGGAATATCCCTCCTTACCTATACCAAGTCCCGAAACTTTTTCTCTTACCTTTCCTCCTACTTTGCTGACACCGTATATCGGCTTTGTAGAGGTCTTCTTCTTTTCACCCTTTGCTTTCGCCTTGGATGAAGAAGAAGAAGGTCCCCTATTAAGCAGAGCTTGTGCCTCCCTGGTTTCTTTCAGGGTGTAAGTAGAGGGTAGGGACTATGGAAATAAGTCAGTATATGACATGTTTCCCAACGTGGTCTCCAGGACCTTGAGCTCATCAATATAGCTAGTCATCGTAACGACGTCGTCCCTTACAGATGACCTCGCTTTAATTAATTCGTTCGAGGCCTCATATCTTGCGATATGAGATTGCTCTCCATATAAATCTTTGTTATGGAGAAAGGTGGAAACAGAGTCCATCTTCTCGTGCTGCTTCTGGTATATACCATCAACTGAAGCCAACACGATGCACTTGGCTTTCGCTTTATCCTTTTCCTTTGTCTGACGGATATTCATATCCGCGACGGTGGAAACTGGACCTGGGACGGCGGGATCTTGAGTAGTAATAGGGTGGTCCAGCTTGTCATAGGCAATGGTCATCTGGACAGACCTTTGCCAGTCATATAAGTTAGATTCAGTCAACTTGATGTAACCTAGTCATTGTCACAAGGTCGCTGCAATGAGAGAGAGAGAGAAGAAAACACTTTAGCATGATGCTCTTGCAAGTTTAGATTGGTTTTTAATTTATCTAAACTGGATGGCTCCCACTGTTTCTCGAATCCTTCCTCAAACCATAAAAGAAGAATTAGGCAGGACTATTCTCCCTGTACAATACTTGCTTAACCGTTCAGCCAGGCTAGTGTCGGTACTTCGAGGGAGGTTTTCCAACGCTTTCGCGAATTTCCTTAATTAAATAACCTCTTTTCTCTGGGGGCGTAGCCCCGCTGACACCTTTCTCGGCACCTACTTGGTTTATAGCATTGATCGTTAAGTGATGAATCTCCTGATAAGTAGCATATACTCACAGTAGGATCGGGATCCAAATATCATCGTATGATAATGTTGAAGGAATCCTACCAACATTCATAAAATTCCAAATGGTATGCATCTCATTGCAAATTTCAGTTTCTTTAGAAATTCCCGATATAGATTTTTGCCCCATGTTCTTATGACCTTGACTAAGGGCCAACAAATCATAAGTCACATGTCAAGTTCTGCCCATCATTATCCTGTTGATTTGAACCCATCCGTATATACTCTTGACTAAGGGCCAAACAAAGTAATACGATTTTCCCAAACCAACTCATCTATCTACGCAACAAATGAATGCTCCAGCAGCTACCAATCACTATGTCTTGACTAAGGGCCAAACAAACATAGCTTGAATACTACTGACCATTCATAAGAAATGACGGAGGGCTATGACTGGTTTTGGCGAAACCGTGAACGTAGTGAACTTGATATAATCGAAGGAACCTGATAGATTTTTAAAAGGAGTGGTTAAAGCTCCGCAATTAAAAATTCTGCTCTTTTAAAACAACCGAGTGGTTTCTTTTAAATTGTTCCAACGATTCAACTTTTGGTTTATTTTCTTTGCATTATAAATAATGCGTCCCATCATTAACCTATCATTGCAGAAAACAACGAAAATACAACGTCCTCTTATGCCATCCACATTCGCCACGGGGTCCCGTCATCATCCGTTAGGTTACTTAACTAACGACAGAGCGGGGGCTGGGCTAGCGCGGGTGTAAAACATAAGTGACGTCTAAATAGCTATCATATATAGAAATTGTACATTCGTCAGACGCAATAATATGCATTCCAGATCTCATATGAACTTTATTGGATTTGCAAGCAATCCGTGTTTGTTTCGAGCCTGCAACAAAAGACGGATTACACAGTTGTGATGAATAGCCATTACCCCACCCTAGACCCTTACGGGTACGGAAAACTACCCGCCAAATACCCGAAGTGAAGCGGTCTCCCTCAACAAAGTGAGTAGGCCACTAAACACTTCAAAGTACCCGGTAGTTTGTGCACCCCACCTTGGGTCTATCCTAGGAGCAAAAAAAGTAAAATGAAATAATTCAACGGTGGCTACAACCGCAACCTGGATGTGCCCCGCAAAATAATATTACAACATATTACAATTGTTGGATATATGTATGCCCTAGAGGCCATTATGTGATGGTGGATGTATCTATACTTGTATATATATATTCAGTATGCATTCTTGCTCGACATGATAGTATGCTATCTAGTTCTTCTTTATCTGACATGTTGATTTGATCATGCTTTTATTCATTCATACATGTTGATAAAGCCCTGAGGATATCGGCTTGACTACTTTGATTATGATGGAGATCATACTGGTGGGATATCTGTAGTCTGTAAGCATATCCTGGAATGTCCGTAGTCGTAGGTATATCGAGACAGGGCAATGATATACCAGAGTAGACTAGCGTATATGATACTAGACCCATACGATGGGCGATGAATGTTCCCTCATTCATCGATGTTTGACATCAAGATCATATACGGGTGCTCAGTGGTGACTGGGTACACTGGACGGACTCACCGAGAACTCCTATATGGAATTATATCTATCGTCGGATAGCAGTTCTCAGGTGACACTGGTACAGGTTGTCTGTAGACCCGAGATCGTCATAGAGTCTTGTGTGTTCTCCCACTGTACTTTGATTGCCACCCTACCACGGCTCTACCGAGTCGTGCAAACAGGTGGCCGTTGGGTACAGTCCCGAGACACACGAAGGCGATGAGCGATAGGAGGGGTTTCGTCTCTCCCGGTATTGGGAGTTGATGCTGTGTTGTGCCGTGCCTGACTGGTTATATCAGCAAGTCCCTGGCCAGGGCTGCTGAGAATTGCTGATAAGTGTTATCAGTAGTTTCTCGATCTGTTATAGACCATTCACCGGCACGACTTATTGAGTTATTGGGGTCGACGTGACCATCCCTTGGCTCGATATGAAGCATATCTGACGAAGAGACCGGACTGTACGGTAGTGTTGCCGGTTGGCTCGACAGGAGTTGTAGCAGGTTCGCTTGTTTTCTTCTGATCGCTCAATACCCGGGTGGCCGTTACGTTTAGCTGACCGCTTGCGGTTTGGAGGTACTTGATATGATCATTACCCTCTGCCGGCGTATTGACGAGTCTTAGAGTCCCACACAGGAGTTACCTAGTCCAGGCGAAACGTTGTGGTGCGCGTATGCGATATGCGCATGGACCCGATTAAAATGCGCGTATATGATACCGTACATTGATCGGGCGGCTTGCTTTTTGTGGGGTCATATGTGATATGGCCGGATTGATAAATCAAGTGTTGATTTATCATTTAACCATTTGTTTTCTCACTTAAAACCTTTCTTGGACATGATGGATGTATGCATGTATGTATGTGTTTCTTTCTTTCTATCTTGTTTCATGCACATATGGATGTGCATACATACACATATACATACACCCATCTATCATGGTTGTTTACACATGGAAATGGTGGAAATATAAGACTCACACCATGGATTAAGTGATGGATTATTATTTGATTTTGTATTTAAAACAATATTGAAAAGAAAAGGATAATTCTTTCTAGCTTCTACATTCTTCTTTTAACCTAACCAAGCTCACCTACCTCTAACCTTGAGTTATCCTTCTCTTTATAACTTAAACTCAAGTTAAATAATGTCTCCATCATTTTAACCATGGTTGATAGTGAGAAGAAATAAAATATATAATGATATATTTCATTTTTTCTTACCATGGTTATTTTTGTCATCTCTTGTTAAAAATATTGCCACCATCTTCTTCCTCCTTCATATTTGCTCTCTAGTTTCTTCTAGTGAGTTATATACACATAAAGAAAGGTTTTTGAAGTGAGAATCTTAACCACAACTTTATTCTACACAAGTTTAGCCAACTTATTTAGAGTGTTCTCTTCGATTCTCGAAGTTGCGAGCTTGGACGGGGATCTCCGGGTGGATCGTCGTGGACGCGAGAGGACTTCAAGAGGACCTCCATTCAACACCCAAGAGACCAAGGAGTCCAACAAAAGGGAGCTACAAAGGTTGTAGTCTCGAAACCCTAACTTTATAAGTTTTAAGTTTCGAAACCCTAATTTTCTAGGATCGATTCCTTTGCATGCTTGTTTAGCACCATCAAAATCCAAACTTTGGGACATGTGATGCTTCAAAACTCATAATAGGGTGCTAGACAAACCTTACACTGGTATCAGAGCCGACCTAGAACATTAGACGATGCTTTTACGAAGTAAAAATCCCGATCGGACAAAAATACGATTTTTTTGGACCCTCTCTGGACAAATTTTGAAATCTGACGTTTTGCAGAATTAAAAATACTTAAAAATTACAGCAGGTAAAACTAAGAATTATGGTGAAATACGATGCCATGACCAGTTCATATGGCCGCGGAACCGCGGAAATTCCTTGCTTAGGCCGCGGCTCCGCGGCCGTACAGTGGTATCATTGCATGAAAATTGCACTATAATTCTTATGTCTGCTTGTACAGTGTTTTAGGTATGTTTAATCTGAAAATAGCACTGTATTTTCTGGAGATGGTTTTGGACGCGTAGATTTGATCGGAATTTTCATTTCGTTGCTTTTCCTGGTAAATTAGAAAATATTGAAGTGTTTGAAAGAGTATCATTTGCTCATTATTCACGGGGTTTAAATACTTTGGAGATACATGCAAGTCTTTTTGTGGTGGTCCCTCTAGAAGACAACAAACCTTAACTCGATTATGTGACCGTCTTGAACTGCCCTTTGAACCTTAGGGTTTGGGGCAGTACGGCGTGCCACATGTGAGGCGTTGGCTTGACCCTTCTACGGATGGACCACTACTACTGTGTCACACTTCGGATTTTTGAACCCTGCTCAAGTGTTGAGCTTTAGTGAATCTTGGGTACTTGATCGTTCGTTCGAAAACTTTAATACTGTCTATTTATCTGGAATTTGATACAATATGTGGAATTCATATAGTTTAGGCATGAAATACGAAATATGTGATATTTCGCATTTATGATGTCTAAAGAGAATGTGGATTCCAAATATTGTAGTTTTACACTTTCTTTTCTGTGACCGTAAGTGTAGTATGTTCGATATCGCCGGTTTCGTTGCTATACGTCAACGACAATTGGGGTATACATACTTACTTACGTTGATGATATATGATATTATGTGTTGCTGAGAAATGATGTGCAGGATTGTCGCGATTGAATAGCCGGGGGTTTTGTGTGAGATGAGAGTTTTATATTTTCATTCATGTAAATTCAAATGTAATATTCTTTTATTTGGGGCACTTCCGGGTTGATGTTGTGTCACCAGTGTTGTATATTATTTACTTTTCCGCATTAGGATAGACCCAAGGTGGGGAGTACAAGTGACCGGGTTCTGGGGTTCAGTAGGAGGCCATCTCGAGGAGTCGAGACCGGGTCTCCTAAACTCCAGGATTGGTAGGGTCGCTTTCCGCTCTCGTAGGGGTCTAGGGGTGTGGGCTTGGCTATTCATCGCGACTGTGGAATCCATATTTTCTATTATTGGCTAAATACTAAATACGGACGTCCTAGTATATCCCACATTATATATATGTTTCTGCTGCCTGTGTTCTGTGATATCTGAGACGAATGACATATTATATATATGATATATAGTAGACGTTGCTTATGTTTTACACCCACGCTAGTCCCGTCCCGGTATGCCGTTAGTTAAGTAACCTAACGGTGCATAACAGAATATTGCGGCGAATGCGGATGGCATAAGCGTACGTGTTATTTTCGTTTCTTTTCTGTGATTGGCTTAAGGACTTAAATGATGGGATTACATTAATATGATTAATGTAAAGAAAATAAACCTAAAAAGATGTTGTAGAATCAAATTTGAAAACCACTCGGCTCTTTATGAAAAAGCTATATTTCAAAACTGCGGAGCACAAGCCACTCCTTTTGAAAACCGTTTGATTCTACAACGATTTCAAGTTTAAAGCGTTAAAGATTTTGTTAAAAATAATTCGCAACCCTCCGTCATTTTAGGAAGTAGAGTACTTAGTATTCGTGCTACGTTTGTTGACTTTAGTTAAGGCGTAGTGTACGGTAGCTAAGTGATGTCTTCCTACACTGCATATGATGCAGATTAATTAGGACATTCATGCGACTTTGTTGACCATAGTTAAGGGTCATATGGGTGGGTCTAACTGATCAAGAAATGACGGGTAGAACTTGACTGGTACTTATGATTTGTTGATCATAGTTAAGGTCATAAGTACTGGGGGTAAAAATTACATCGGGAATTTCAAGTGTTGAAATTTGCAATGAGATTGCATACCTTCCATGTGATGGTTGGATCCCGATCACACTGTGGGCAATAGTTGCTCCTAGGAGAGTTTTGCAGTTTACAATTAGCTAACTCATTAGGTGTCTAGAAAGGTGTTAACGGGGCTACGCCTCTGGGAAAACGAGGTTTACTTTAATTAGGTCCGTGCGAAAGCACGGGGAACCTCCATCAAGTACCGATACTGGCCTGGCTGAACGGTTAGCGAAGTTGTAGACTGTAATTAATCCTGGCAAGTTTTCTTTTTAAGGTTTGAAAGAAAAACTTGATTAAAGCAGTGGGAGACATCGATTAGACAAGATAATAACCAATCTGATCTATGCAAGAGCTTTCGCTGAGTGTATTCTTTTCTCTCTCTTAATGGCAGATACCCATGACTGGACTCAAGCTTCTACTAGATAAAAACAAACTGAATGGGACCAACCATAAAGACTGGCTGAGGAATCTGAAAATCGCCTTGACATATGATAAAGTATCATATGTCCTCACGGCTTCAGTCCCGCCCGTCCCAGGTCCAAAATCCTCAGTTGCAGACGTTGAAGTCCGCAAAACATGGGACGCTGACTGTGTCACGGCCAAATGCCTCGCGCTTGCATCGATGGACAATACACATCAAAAGCAGCACGAGAATATGGACATTCAAACCATATTTCTCCATACAAAGGAGTTGTATGGAGAGCAATCTCGCGTATTACGATACGAAGCAACAAAGAAATTGTTTCAGATGCGAATGGCCCCTGGCACACCAGTAGGAGACCATGTTCTGAAGATGATAGCTCTTATATAAGAGCTTGAGGACCTTGGATGGGCAATGGACAATGAACAATATATAGATATTATTCTGCAGTCCCTCCCCTCCACCTTTGCTCAGTTCATAGTGAACTTCAACATGCATGGCATGGAGAAGGAACTCCCTGAACTCCTTAATATATTAAGGAGTGCAGAGAGCACTATGAAGTTAGCAAAAACTCCCGTTATGACTATTGGACTGTCTTCCTCTTCTCGCCCGAAAGCTAAGGCCAAGGGAAAGAAAAAGAAGAAACCCACTAATCCTAAGGGCGGAGTTAAAAATGTGAAGGGAAAAGAAAAGTCCAAGGCTGGAGACTCGGGGAAAGGCGAATGTTTTCATTGACACAAGACAGGACATTGGAAGCGTAACTGCACGGAGTACTTAAGTCTCAAGAAGAAGCATGGTGATGCTTCTGCTTCCGGTGCGTTTGTAACAGAAAACTGTTTTTCAATAAACTCTGCTTCCTGGGTATTGGATACCGGTTCAGGTTCTCACATTTGCAATTCTATGCAGAGGCTGAGAAATAGCAAGGTTTTGAAGACATGTGACCATACTCTCCGCGTTGGAAATGGTTCCAATGTACATACAGTCGCAGTGGGAGAGTATCAGTTGGGGTTGCCATCTGGATGTATTTTGATTTTGAATCCATGTTATTTTGTACCAAGTATGCTATGTAATATAATATCCGTTTCTTTGTTGGACAATGAAGGATATAATTTTGTATTGCAAAACAACGTTATGAACATTCACCTGAATCAAATGTTGGTTGGGTATGGTACGCTTAATAACGGAATATATGTCCTAAATCAACACACAGTTTTCAGTATACAACACACTAATAAAAGAAAACTTTCAGAATTAAATGAAGCTTTTCTTTGGCATTGTAGATTTGGTCATATTAACGAAACAAGACTAAACAAGTTACACAAAGATGGATATTTAAACTCTTTTGAATATAAATCTTATGCGACCTGCCAGTCTTGCATCAAGGCTAAAATGACCAAAACTCCGTTTACCGGACACGGAGAAAGAGCTACTCAGCTCCTTGGCCTCATACATAGTGATGTATGTGGGCCAATGTCTACACAGGCTAGAGGCGGTTTTTCATACTTCATTACATTCACCGACGATTTCTCAAGATTCGGTCATGTATTTTTATTAAAGCACAAGTCCGAAGCTTTCGAGAAATTCAATGAATATAAACAAGAAGTAGAAAAACAAACCGGCTTGAGTATCAAGATGCTTCGATCAGATCGAGGTGGTGAGTATCTCAGAATAGAATTTGCAAACTTCCTAAAAGAGAATGGGATTCTCTCTCAGCTCACTCCTCCTTACACACCACAGCACAACGGTGTGTCAGAACGACGGAATAGGACCCTATTAGATATGGTCCGGTCCATGATGAGTGACGCTGAGTTACCAGTCTCGTTTTGGGGGCATGCATTGGAGACTGCAGCGTTTCTACTAAACAGGGTTCTAACCAAAACCGTGTCTACCACGCCATATGAGATATGGCATGTGAAGAGACCATGTCTTAAGAGAATTAAGATTTGGGGTTGCCCAGCCTATGTTAAAAAGCAGAATCCGGACAAACTCGAAACACGGTCAGTCATGTGTAACTTTGTAGGATATCCAAAGAATTCTTATGGATATCTATTCTACCACAAAGAGGAACAAAAAGTGTTTGTTTCTCAGTATGCCACATTCTTAGAAAAAGAGTTTTTCACAGATAAAGATGATGGCAAGGTGGTGGATCTAGAAGAAGTTCTAGAAACACAAACTACTAATGACAATTTGGTTGAACCGGCTGTTGCAATAGAAACTGAGGAACCTCGACCACTTCGAAGGTCTGGTAGGACTTCTCGCCCACCGGAGAGGTACTACGGTTTCCTCATTGATGGTAACGGAGAAGATTGCATCATGGATAATGATGATCCTACCAGTTTTCAGCAAGATATCACGAGTGGAGACTCTGTGAAGTGGCTGGATGCCATGAGATCCGAAATGGAGTCTATGTACACCAACAAAGTATGGACTTTGGACATTGTACCCCCTAGGGTAAAACCTGTGGGATGCAAATGGATCTTTAAAAGAAAGATTGGTGTAGATGGGCAGGTAGAGACCTATAAGGCAAGACTTGTGGCAAAAGGTTTTCGTCAAAGACCAGGTTTGGACTATGACGAAACTTTTTCGCCCGTAGCCATGCTTAAATCCATTCGGATCCTACTTGCTATTGTTGCTCACTACGACTATGAAATCTGGCAGATGGACGTTAAAACAACATTTCTAAATGGAGATTTAGAAGAATGCGTTTATATGGATCAGCCAGAGGGCTTCATTGACAGTGGGAGCAGCGGGAAAGCATGTAGACTGCTTAAATCCATATATGGGTTAAAGCAGGCATCTCGGAGTTGGAACGTCTGTTTCGATCATGTTATCAAAGAGTTTGATTTCATCAAAAATCCAGATGAACCTTGTGTTTATAAGAAGGATGTAGGAAGAGCTGTCACATTCCTCGTATTGTACGTAGATGACATTCTTCTGATAGGAAATGATATTCCTATGCTACAGTCGGTCAAATCATTCTTATCACTAAGGTTCTCCATGAAGGACCTGGGTGATGCCACATACATCCTGGGCATAAGGATCTATAGGGATAGATCCAAAAAGTTATTGGGATTGTCCCAAACCAGGTACATCAACACCATCCTAAAAAGGTTTAGTATGAAAGACTCCAAGCGGGGTGCCTTACCCGCTTGCCATGGAGTCACTCTCTCCAAGGATTCTTGTCCAAAGACCGATGAAGAGAGAGCTCGCATGAGCATTATACCTTATGCTTCGGCAGTAGGATTTATAATGTATGCGATGTTATGTACACGCCCAGATGTAGCTTATGCACTTAGTGTTGTAAGCAGGTATCAATCCAACCCAGGGGAGAACCACTGGACAGCTGTGAAGAACAATCTTAACTACTTACGAAGGACTAAAGAATTGTTCTTGGTATATGGTAATACAGATCTCCAAATGGAGGCCTTTACCGATTCGAGCTTCCAGAGTGATACGGATGACAACAAATCTATCTCAGGGTTTGTATTTACCCTCAATGGAGGGGCTGTAAGTTGGAAGAGTTCCAAACAGGATACCATTGCAGACTCTACGATGGAGGCTGAGTACATTGCTGCAAATGATGCCGCCAAGGAAGCCGTCTGGATGAAGAAGTTCGTCTCGGAGGTAGGAGTAGTTCCAACCATTATTGATCCAATACCCTTGTATTGTGATAATAATGGGGCTATGGCGTTAGCCAAGGAGCCCAGGTCCCATCAGCGGTCCAGACACATCCTGAGGCGCTTTCATTTGATCTGGGAGATTGTAGATCGCCGCGAGATCGAGATTAAGAGAGTAGACACAAAGAATAACGCCGCGGATCCACTCACCAAGGCCCTCCCTCAGCCACAGCATGAGCGACTTTTTGAGATGTTAGGTATGAGATACGCCAATAACTGGCCTTAGTGCAAGTGGGAGATTGTTGGATATATGTATGCCCTAGAGGCCATTATGTGATGATGGATGTATCTATACATGTATATATATATTCAGTATGCATTCTTGCTCGACATGATAGTATGCTATCTGGTTCTTCTTTATTTGACATGTTGATTTGATCATGCTTTTATTCATTCATACATGCTGATAAAGCCCTGAGGATATCGGCTTGACTACTTTGATTATGATGGAGATCATACTAGTGGGACATCTGTAGTCTGTAAGCATATCCTGGAATGTCCCTAGTCGTAGGTATATCGAGACGGGGCATTGATATACCAGAGTAGACTAGCGTATATGATACTAGACCCATACGATGGGCGATGAATGTTCCCACATTCATCGATGTTTGACATCAAGATCATATACGGGTGCTCAGTGGTGACTGGGTACACTGGACGGACTCACCGAGAACTCCTATATGGAATTATATCTATCGTCGGTTAGCAGTTCTCAGGTGACACTGGTACAAGTTAGTCTGTAGACCCGAGATCGTCATAGAGTCTTGTGTGTTCTCCCACTGTACTTTGATTGCCACGCTACCATGGCTCTTCTGAGTCGTGCAAACAGGTGGCCGTTGGGTAGAGTCCCGAGACACACGAAGGCGATGAGCGATAGGAGGGGTTTCGTCTCTCCCGGTATTGGGTGTTGATGCTGTGCTGTGCCAGACTGGTTATATCAGCAAGTCCCTGGCCAGGGCTGCTGAGAATTGCTGATACGTGTTATCAGTAGTTTCTCGATCTGTTATAGACCATTCACCGGCACGACTTATTGAGTTATTGGGGTCGACGTGACCATCCCTAGGCTCGATATGCAGCATATCTGACGAAGAGACCGGACTGTACGGTAGTGTTGCCGGTTGGCTCGACGGGAGTTGTAGCAGGTTCGCTTGTTTTCTTCTGATCGCTCAATACCCGGGTGGCCGTTACGTTTAGCTGACCGCTTGCGGTTTGGGGGTACTTGATATGATCATTACCCTCTGCCGGCGTATTGACGAGTCTTATAGTCCCACACAGGAGTTACCTAGTCCAGGCGAAACGTTGTGGTGCGCGTATGCGATATGCGCATGGACCCGATTAAAATGCGCGTATATGATACCATACATTGATCGGGCGGCTTGCTTTTGGTGGGGTCATATGTGATATGGCCGGATTGATAAATCAAGTGTTGATTTATCATTTAACCATTAGTTTTCTCACTTAAAACCTTTCTTGGACATGATGGATGTATGCATGTATGTATGTGTTTCTTTCTTTCTATCTTGTTTCATGCACATATGGATGTGCATACATACACACATACATACACCCATCTATCATGGTTGTTTACACATGGAAATGGTGGCAATATAAGACTCACACCATGGATTAAGTGATCGATTATTATTTGATTTTGTATTTAAAACAATATTGAAAAGAAAACACCATGGATTAAGTGATGGATTATTATTTGATTTTGTATTTAAAACAATATTGAAAAGAAAAGGATAATTCTTTTTAGCTTCTACATTCTTCTTTTAACCTAACCAAGCTCACCTACCTCTAACCTTGAGTTATCCTTCTCTTTATAACTTAAACTCAAGTTAAATAATGTCTCCATCATTTTAACCATGGTTGATAGTGAGAAGAAATAAAATATATAATGATATATTTCATTTTTTCTTACCATGGTTATTTTTATCATCTCTTGTTAAAAATATTGCCACCATCTTCTTCCTCCTTCATATTTGCTCTCTAGTTTCTTCTAGTGAGTTATATACACATAAAGAAAGGTTTTTGAAATGAGAATCTTAACTACAACTTCATTCTATACAAGTTTAGCCAACTTGTTTAGAGTGTTCTCTTCGATTCTCGAAGTTGCGAGCTTGGACGGGGATCTCCGGGTGGATCGTCGTGGACGCGAGAGGACTTCAAGAGGACCTCCATTCAACACCCAAGAGACCAAGGAGTCCAACAAAAGGGAGCTACAAAGGTTGTAGTCTCGAAACCCTAACTTTATAAGTTTTAAGTTTCGAAACCCTAATTTTCTAGGATCGATTCCTTTGCATGCTTGTTTAGCACCATCAAAATCCAAACTTTGGGACATGTGATACTTCAAAACTCATTATAGGGTGCTAGACAAACCTTACAACAATTACATCGAATGAATTAAAATAATAACCCATCACAAACCCCGGCTAATCATCACAACAGTCCAATACAGTTCACATCCACAAACAGTAAAAACCATTACAGAAATGTGCAACCCCCTGCCAACCGACATACTAGCAGTTATGGGAGGTTTACGAACACATTATACAAACACAGATATAATCAAATTAGCAAACATCGTAAAATTTCGATCGAGCAAAACACTATAGATTCTACTCCAATACTTCTCTGTGCACCTGAGACTTGAGCAGAAAACTAAACATCCAGAAATATCACTGTTAACACCAGAAGGTCACTGAAGAAATTTGGGCCGACTCGGCCCTAACTCGGCCACGGATCCGCGGCGGATCGCATGGATCCGCCGCGGTTCCGCGGCATGTTAGCCGAGTAACGCGACCAAATTTCTTGAGTACCCCTATAATTTCCTGCTTGTTATTCTGCAGGTCCCTGAAAAATTTTTAGGGCCGGTTTAAAAATCGACAGAAACAATGTTAATGCGCCGATGTTTCCGGTTCTTTTTGCGTTCGAAATTCTTACGACTTTGCTAGTGAGTTAATTATTGATTAGCGAGGCTCTGATACCACTGTAAGTCGATGTACAACACCCCACGACTTGCGGGGAGGCAGAAATATGAAAAACGATCTTGTTCTTGGCTTAAACATCGACTAACCGCATGAATCGAAGCTAAACGATAACTAACAACTATCATAGAAGTTCTAAACTACTATGTGAAGTGATTATACCTAAAGAACCGTGTCCTTCGTCTTTACGAAATCCACTCCTCCTCGGCCTTCTCCAAGTAGTAGACGATCCACCACGAGAGCTTTACACCAAGCTTTGCCTAGAAACTTGAGGCAACTAGGTTTCTTTAAGTGCTAATCAAAGTACCTAGATGATATAGAGTGAGGGTTATGGATTATGTAGTCTAACTACTCCTTGTACTCAACACATGAGAGGGGAGGATTAGGGTTTGAAGAGAGAAAGCTTGAGGAGAGAGAAAGTGAGAATGATAATTGATATGAGAAAATGAGTTATCATAATATATATGAAGCATTAAGATTTATCAATAAAAGAAAATAAAATGATGAATGATCATGCTTTACAAATATCTAATGGTGATTCATCTCCATGAGTCATTAAGCATTTATGATGCATTAATGACATGGATGAATCACTTATATGACTCACTAATCTCATTCAATGTATATACCACCTTAACCTCCTTAGTCACCATCTTCTAGAAGCTTCTCGCGTAATTACGAGAACGCCCCTCCTATCCGTGAAAACACGGAAAAAACTTTAGACTGTATAAATCCAATAACCGGATACTAGTAACTGGCTTAAACCAAAGCCGACTAGTAAAAACTGTCCGGATGTCGTACGTCCAAAAACACACGTATGCGTCCGAACCCTTGTCGTAAAACCATACGACCTCTATATCGTTTTCGCCTGGAGTAGGGAAAACTCTCTGTGTGGGACTCTAGAGACTCGACTACTACGCTGGCAGTGGGTTTAATCACAAACCGCAAGCGGCACTAGCTGTACGCAACGGTCCCCAGGTAGATGTCGATAAGAAGGCCGATGAGGAAACCCATCCGAACTCCTACTGAGTCTGATGTGACAATCTCCGTATAGTCCGGTCCGTTCGTCTAAGACTATCGCATATCGGTCCTAGGGGGGCGGCAAGCGTCAGTCCCCTAATAGCGGTATAAGTCGTGTCGGAGCGAAGCCCATTACACCCTGAGAAACTACTCGAACCTACTAATAAATCTCGCTTGCCCTGGCCAGGGACTTTGCGTAATGGCTCTCTGACACAGCGCGATATCAACCCCCAATACCGGGAGAGACGAATCCTGTCCAACCGCCGCTGCCTCCAAGTGCTCGGGACTGCACCCAACTGCTACCTGTTTGCACGACTCCTTTGAGCCGTGGTAGGGTAGCAATCTAAGAACAGTGGGACACAATCGAGGCGAAGTAGCAGTGTCAAGTCTGCGGACTATGTTGTACTCATGTCACCTGGGAACTGCTCACTGACGACTGGTATAAAACAAACCAACAGTTCCCTGTGAGTCCTGTCCGGTGTACCCGTAACCTAACGAGCACCTGCATACTATCTCCAGTACGACGTACTGACGGCTGTGGGACAGACCATCTCCCCAACTGGGATGAGAAGCGTACACACTAGTCTACTCTGGAGTATCGATGCTCTGTCTCGATAATCCTACGACTAGGGACCTGAATAAGGATGTGCTTGTAGACTACCCAGCCCCCACTAGTGTGACTGCCATCACAACGCCGATAGTCAAGCAAGATCCTAAGAGCTCTATCAATACGTATACTCACATATTAAGATAGAAAAACCAAGTAGCATACTACCATGTTTAGCAAGACTGTTATATACATGTGAATATCCCAAGCTTCCATTAAGTAATATACAAACTAGTATGATACAGTAATGGCCTTCTAGGGCATAAACACTAACAATTCCAGTAGTATCTCAGGGTTTTCTAGGCTACACTCTGACACGTCTTATACCGCTATTGGGGGTCTGACGTTACCAACCCCCTAGGCCCGATATGCGATGCTCATAGACGAACATACCGGACTGTACGGATATTGTCACTGATAGGCTAAGTAGGGTTTCAGGATGAGTTCGCTCATCGGCTTCCCTTTCGGTCAGTACATGGGCAACCGTTACGTACAGCTAGTACTACTAACGGCTTCTGGTTAAATCCACTGCCAGCGTATTGACGAGTCTTTAGAGTCCCCCACAGATAATTTCCCTAGTTCGGGCGAAACGTTGTGGAGGCCGTATGGTTTTATGGCAGGGTTCGAACATGCACGTGCACTTATGCACGTGTCATGGTTCGGACAGATAATACTGGTTGGCTTTGGTTTAAGCCGGATCTTAGTATTATATTGTGTAGGAATACTTTTTGTCTCTTTGCATTTTGTATTCGGTCGGAATACAAATGCGGGTATGTATATACAGTTGTGGGGTAATCCTGTAATTTCTTACGGGATTGCTTTTTGAAATTGCCAGTTTTTCTCCGTTTGATTAAACATTATTTTTAGTGTTTAATTATTGGTTGAAGTTGATATATCATTTTTGGCCACTTTTCCACCAATTCTTATCATGGCCGAAATTATCTTTGAGGAGGTAGGCATTGTTTTGTTTTGGATGAGTCATTTAGTTCGATCTAGAAGGTGTGGTATTGTTCTTGAATGGTGATGTGTATATGTGACTCATCCTTTTCATTTAATTCCTTTTGTAAAGCTTAAGATATTTTTTATTGTGATAAGCTTTGCTTGCATTCACCATTTTCTTTATGATATGCTTACCCCCCTCTTAGTGGCCGACCACCCCATTTCAGCCCCAAAATTGGCTGAGCACTTTGGTGAAGGGAAAAATGATTCATTTGCATTTTTTGAAGCTAATTTCATCACCCCAAATGGCAACTTCAATTTACCTCCACCCAATGGCTTGATTGCCTTTAGACAAACCATTCTACACACTCTCTACTTCAATCTTGGACATGTCGGTTAGCAAACTGTTGGATATAGTGCCCTCAGAATCAATTATTGGATTGCAGGCACGTGATTGCAATGATTGAGGAAGGACCTATGCCGGTAGGACAATCTTACTCAGGATGATAGTATACTATCTGGTTTGTCTCTATCATCGTGTACATGCTTTAGGTGACATTGTGGCTCACTATTACACGTTGATGGAGAATAGTATGCTACCATGGATTTACCTTTATCATCTTGTACTGCTTTAGGTGACCTTATAGGTCGCTATTCCACGTTGATAGAGCCCTTAGGATTCATGCTTGACTACCAGCAGTATGATGACGATCATATACGTGAGAGTTGGGTAGTATATAAGCACATCCTTAAAGTGGTTCTTAGTCGTGGGAGCTTCGAGACTGGGCATCGATACTCCGTTAGTAAACTAGTGTATACAGTCGAGACCCCGACGAGGGGCGGTGGCCAGTCTCATAAGCCACTGGTGTCAGTTGGTTCACCTAAGATGTATACAGGTGCCCATTGGGTTATGAGTACACCGGACAGGACTCGCCGGGAACATGCTAGTTGGTATTATACCTGACATCAGATAGCAGTTCCCTGGTGACATGTGTACAGATTAGTTCATCGACCTGACATCGTCATTTGTCTCGTGTGAGTTCCTACTGTACTTTGAATACTACCCTACCACGGCTCAAAGGACTTGTGCAAACAGATTTTAGTTGGGTACAGTCCCGAGCCACATGGAGGCAAGTGAGCGGATCGGCAGGGGATTCGTCTCTCCCAGTATTTGGGGTGTGGTCGCGCTGTGTCTAGGATAGCCATTACATAAAGCCCTCGGCCGAAGCAGGAGATTTACTGGTAGGTATTCCAGTAGTATCTCAGGGTGTTCTGGACTACACTCCGACACGACTTGTACCGCTTTTGGGGGTCTGACGTTACCAGCCCCCTAGTCCGGATATGCGATGCTCATATACGAACGGACCAGACTGTACGGATATTGTCACTGACAGGCTCAGTAGGGTGTCAGGATGAGTTCGCTCATCGACCTCCCTTTTCGTCAATACCTGGTAGCCTGTTACATACGGCTAATACCTTTGACGTTCTAGTGGTTAAATCCACGGCCAAAGTATTGACGAGTCTTTAGAGTCCCCCACAGACAGTTTCTCACGTTTCGGGCGAAACGTTGTAGAGGCCGTATGATATATGGCAGGGTCCGATCATATACGTGCAGTAGTGCACGGATCATGATCGGGCGGATCATTCTAGTGGGTATTGGTTTAAGCCGGATCCTAGTATTAGATTTGTTGGATTACTTTAGTCTCATCGCATTCGCATTCAGTCGGAATGCGGATGCAGGTATGTATATACAGGTGAGGGGTATCCTTGTGATCCGTCACGAGTTACTTTAGATGTTGACGTATCTTTTTATTGTGGCAAACATTTGGATTATTGTTTGCATTTGGAAATAATGAGCTAGAATTCATCATGAGATGCATTAAATGTGACATAGACACATATAGTGACTCATGGTCTCTTTTTCTGAAAAATGTCACATTTAGTGATTGATGTGTGGATGAAATGAGAGGAGGAATGAGGAAGGGCAGCCATGTGATGGTTGTGAGCTCTCATATTATTCCTCTCTCACTCTCATTTTTATGATAGCACAACAAAAGAAAAGAGAGAGAAAACTCCTTCTTCTTCCTCTTTCTTCTCTAGCTCAAAACTTCCATCAATGGCTTCATCTCTAACCTCCATCCATCTCATGGATGCAAGAGACAAAGTTGTCACAAACATTCTCTACAACACCTTGGACACGTCGACTAGCACACTTCGTGCCCGAGTTGCTTCGGATGAAGCGGGAGCCCGTAAAAAGACTCATAGATCTGGTGTCCTTTCCGACGAGGAGATCGAGACCGGAGTTGCCGCGAGGAGCTTGGGATGGTGGCTAAAGACCGAAGGACATGGATCGATCGGTATAGCTTTCCACCCTCTCTCTAGATAGCTAGTAGTAGGTTAATGGTTCGATCCGGGTTTTAAGCATACGATAGCGCCGGTTTTCAAGTTAAGAAAAATTTTCGTTTCCGCATTTTGGCTTCGGAAAGACGGCCGGGGCGCTACCGTAGTCTTACATGGTATCAGAGCCACGCCATTAACCTTTACTAGCTTGCTCTAACGTATTTAGAACTTCGATCGGACGAAATTTCCAAAAACTGCATTTCCAAGTCATCAGTTTCTATCGAATTTTTTCTGTAGTCAAAAATTATTTGATGTATTGCAGAAAATCAGGCAGGGTTTTTTAAGAATACTGTTGAAATTTGGTGAAACGATCTCACTGTAGCGCCGCGGAACGGCGGCCGTACCTACGTTTTGGCCGCGGTTCCGCCGCGTAACAGTAGCTTCTCTGCACCATTTTTCTACAGTTGTCTTTAATCTTGGAATTGGGGTTTCTGGTAATTTTATTTTGGGCCCAGATTTGTTTGAGTACTGGGTATTGTGCTTGGGGCCCACTTCAGGAAATTTAGTCGATCGAAAATTTTAAACATATTAGTTCACAGCATTTACATTATATCTGCGACCGTGAATGTCATTTGATCGGTAAATCCTGTCTAATTGTTGTAGCCCTTTTAGACGGATTTGCGAACGTGACATTCACGTCGATGTTCTGTGTTGTGCTGTGATGTTGCGGATTTGTCGTGGTGGATAGCCTGGATGCAATGGTAGTACAGTTTGCTTGTATTTGATATTGCGGGGCGAGCGTCCGGCATGTGGACTGCCGTCACTGCCTGTTTGTATATTATTCTTTTGTGGCACGACCGGGCTGAGGTCGATGTACCCGTTATATATTTTACTTTCTGTACTAGGATTACCCCGCGGTGGAGTGCACGGATAGCCGGGTTCTAGAAGGCAACGGGCCCTCATCTCATGGCTTTGAGACGGAGGTGCCTTCACTTTAGAATTGGCGGGCTATTCGCTGCACTCGTAGGGGTACCGGTTGACCCAAGGAGGGGTGCTCAAGTTACCAGATTCCGTGAAGTGCTGGGTGGTCCATTTACGTTGTTGAAGGGGGCTTCTTCGCTTCAGGTTTTGGCGGGTAACTTGCCGCGCCCGTAGGGGTCTAGGATTTCATTGCACAGGCTATCCACATGACCAGGGGAATATCGGGTTTCAGTAGCGGCTCTATGAAACCCGGGGATCCCAGATTATCTGTATTGTTCTGTGATGCTGCATTATATCACGCCATGAGCGATTATTATATATTGATATATATACTAGTAGATGTTATATATGTTTTACACCCGCGCTAGTCCAGTCCCCGCTCTGTCGTTAATTAAGTAACCTAACGGGTGATGACGGGACCCAGTGGCGAATACGGATGGTATATACGTACATCGTATTTTCGTTCTTTATTGGTGTGATCAATTGATGGGACTGCATTGATTCAGATCAATGCAAGCTAAACAAACCTATTCTGATGTTGTTGGAACATTTTTCAAAAAGCTGTTATTGCAAGGACGTTCTCTTTTGTTTTGCACAGTGGTATTCGGTTATGAATATCCAACACCTTAGTCGACGAGGCAAGGGCCGAGATCCCTTCACCGGGAGTGACCCCTTGGACAGAAGTTTGCGTCAGGGTAATAACTTCACTATAGACGATTGCCTTTTTGCTTTGCATCGTGGTATTCAGTTGGAATATCCCGCACCTCATTCTACGGGGAAAGAGCCGAGATCCCTTCACTGGGAGTGACCTCTTTAGCAAAGGTTTTTACCACTATATTTTTATAAAAATCTATCCAGTTCCTTCAATGATATCAAGTTCATTACGCTAAAGGTTTTTTCTCCAAAAACCTGCCGTAGCCCTCCGTCATTTCAGATTAGTATTGCTCAGTATTTGTGCTACGCATGTCGTGCATTGCCGAGGCGTAGTGTTCGGTAGCTCTGTAATGCTTTTCTGTCGCATGGATATGTGGATTGGTTAGGACAGTCGTACGGTTATGTTGGCATTGTCAAGGACTCTACGGGTGGGTTTAACGCAATTAAGATAATGACGGGTTGAACTTGACTAGGACTCTTTGATATGTTGGCATTGTCAAGGTCACTTGGGTCCTATGGGTAAAAAAATCACATCGGGAGTTTCTAAAGAAACTGAAACTTGCCAGGCAAGCGCATACCTTCTGGAGTATGATAACGTGAGTGCATTCCATCGCGTTATCATGCGATGACAGTTGGATCCCGATTCCAACTGATGAGTTGGTTTACTCCTCGGGTGATCCCGACTAATTCTTCTTTCAGGTTTGGAGGAGAATTTGAGAATACAGTGGGAGGTTTCCTGATTAGATAAATTGATAACCATTCTGATCTAGGTTAGAGTGCACGCTGAGTGTTTCTTTTCTCTCTCTCTTTGGCAGCGACCATGACCCGACGAGTGACTATGACTCAATGACCAAGTTGACCGAACCTTCTTATAACACTGGCTTTTGGATTGTCTGAGTTGCATACCTCATTGCCACTCCTACTTTTACCCTTTTCTTCAGAACACCTCGTATTACTACGAACGTACACTTCCATTGGATAAAATAATCGTATGGTTATATACGAACTCGAAGGAACTTATTCCATATTCGAGGATGGTTTCCGGTTCTGGAGAAAATGAATAGGATTATTCAGTTGTCTTTTCCTTTTACCTTCTCTTAGGTTGCGAGTGCTCCTTGGATTAGGACAGTACACCTATTACGCTTATTGGATAGTCTTCTTCCAAACCATAGGCAGGTGCCGAACGGTGGGGAATGAAGAAAACCAATTAGCCTAACGAAGGTGTGCAAAAGGTAACAAGTTAAGACAAATAAAGGGATTAGTAAGAGGGCAAAGTAAATTGCGACTGTTATTCACGACCAAACCAAGTATTTCATCGCTACTCGTATTTCACCTTTGTATTTCTCCAGAACACTCCGTATCACTACGAAAACCCACAGTTTATTGGATACTCTATTGTATGGTTATATACGAACTCGAAGGGACTTGTTCCAGTTCGGGGATGGATTCTGGTTCAGGAGAAATAGGAATAAGGTTTATTCAGTTGTCTTTTATCTTTACCTTCTCTCGGGTTGAGAGTGCTCTTAGGATTATGACTGTATACCCATTATGCTTATTGGAAAGTTTTCTTCCAAACCATAGGCTGGTGCCGAACGGTAGGGAAGGCAGAAAACCATTTAGCCTAAGAGGGTGTACAGAAGGTAATGACTAAAGACGTATAAAGGGATTTGGAGAGATGGCAAAGAAATATACGGTTGCAGTTGTGAATCTGATAATGTAAGAGGCATTACTAAGAATATCCGGATACCCCTTCGAAACATTTATATGTTTCAGTTTCACTGTGTATTGTTAAAAGAAAACTGATTTCCCAATTAGTTCTTGCTCCAGGGTATGTATTTACCAGGTTTGATTCTCACATCTGTATGGTTTTACAGATGATGAGTGGGAGTAAGTTATTGGGAATTGGGTGATTATCCTCATTATATCGGGATTCGTTGTAATTGGTGATATTTGAGGAAATCACCTGGGTTGTTTGCAGGATGGCAAATATTTGGTTTTGAATATCCGTTGTTATGCACCAATTTCAAATTGATATATCAGTACGTTTATTTTTATAAAGTGAGATATAACATTTTGAAATTATGTCTATGACATTTACCTATATCAGTGGATGATTAGGTAAGGAGCATTAAACAACGGTGTAATTCTTCTTAACCATAAGTACAGTTTTCAACCTACGACGCACAGGGAATGAGTTATTAGACTCAGGGGACTTATAGAGAGTATTGTATGTTGTCCATTGTCCATGAGGACAGAGGGGTTGGTACTCGTACTATATTCTGTTTACTTATGACTTCTCTAATTCTTAGACATGTGTTTCGTGGAAATGCAAGGTCTAAGTTTTGAAAAGTTATAGGTATAAGAATAAAGTAGAGAACCAGGTGTTGCAAGTATCAGGATTCTTCAAGATGATCAAATATATAGATACTTGTATATGGTATTCAGTTGATAGTAATGATTAAGAGAACTTGCTTCTCTTTCAGGTTACTCATAATTGGAAGCATTCCTAAGTTGAGTAATGCTGATTGGCCTCTCTCCTTTTAGTTGACATGCACTGGAGACAGCTGCATGATTTGAATCTGGTTCCAATTAAATCAGTGCCTCTATCTCTATATTGGATATAGAATAGTTCATATCTTAACATTGTTAAGGTACGGGGAGTTGTCCGACTTATGCTTAAAACCAGACTCTGGATAACTCAATGCACGTTTCTGTAATGGCTGTTTGTGGGTTGACCCGGGCTATGACGAGGGTTGACTTTCTACCATCTGGAAGATCAATAGAGATATTGTTCTTGACTCGCCACAGTTTTAGTAAAATGGATTTTTACAGAAAACAGTAGTGGGAGTATGGTAGAACTGGAAGTGAATCCAGAACCGCAAACGATTACTGAAAATTTGATAAGAACCTAAAGATTCAATCTGGTTTGACATTCCATTAGCCACTCCGCAGAGATGGTGGGTAACCTCAGGCACTCGAGAGGTACTTCGGTATGCTCAAAGACAGTGACAGAGAGGTTCTTGTTTACCCAGACATACCATTGCTGTTGTTCTAGACTATGAGACCCGGCGGGAGGATGAGTATAGCATCGTTCTGAACTGGCTTTAGAAGCGTATGTGTATATGACTCTGCCAGAGGGTTGTCGTAGTCAGTGGGAGCAGCGGAAGCATAGTGGACAAGTAGCTTATATCTATTTATAGTTTAAAGCAGATATAGCGGAGATAGATCATCTATTTCTGATGTGACAGTCATAGGTTTGACTTCATCCGAATAGGGATGGATCTGTTAAGAAGGTGGAAGGGTGTGATGTCCTGGTATTTGGATGACATACACAGAGTAGGAAGTGAAATTCCTATACTACGATCGGTTTTACTTTGGTTGTCACACAGTGGTTTCTCCATAAAGGATATAGATATAATATCTGACATTCTGGTTACTAGATCTATGGTTTTAGATCTAGATTTGGGTAGTTTCCCAATCTGGGTACTTAGACATCATTCTAAAGGTGTTTTAGAATGGACGACTCCTGGCACGGTAGCGTACCTGCAGGTGATGGAGTCACCCTCTCTGAAGGTGTCTTACAGACTAAAGGGGAGAGGGATGTGCATGATAAGCAGATCACTTGGTTAGGCAATTGAGTTGATCATGAGATGTCAAGTAGTACACCAAATATTGTTTTTGCACTAGATGCAATAAGTTGATATTAATCAAATCCTGAAGAAACATTCGGAAGCAGTTTTAGAACATAAGTGGATGTTCTAGGGATATGATAACGGCATCCTCCTTCGGGAGACAGTTATCATTCCAGGCTTCCAAGGTGACCTGGATGACAGAGTAACTGTCAGAGTTGTAGTTTTCCCTCTGACGAGGGGCAGTATTTTGGACAGGTGGTCCAAGGGGATACTGAGAGAGGCATGGCGCAGGATACTGATTAAGTTCAGTTTTTGATACAGTCTAAGAAGTTTGGATTTGATGTTCATTTATGAACTAGGTCCCATCAGATATCCAAACATATTCTAAGACAGGTATTGCTCATTTCGGGAGATGTCTTTCTCCGCGAACTTGAGATAAAGAGAGACATAGAAAGAAACATCAGGGAAGATCCACTAGCTGAGGCTATTCCTCGAACGCAATAGTTTCACAAACGGGCTTTGTGAGACTGATCAGCAGAGGAGTTGGGTGTTCGGTATCACACGGGCTGTGAGTATGCGACATCGCAAAAATTAGCCTTGAGTGCAAGTGGGAGATTGTTGGATATAGTGCCCTCAGAGTCAATTATTGGATCGCAGGCACGTGATTGCAATGATTGAGGGAGGACCTATGCCGGTACAACAATCTTACTCATGATGATTGTATACTATCTGGTTTGTCTCTATGTACATGCTTTAGGTGACAATGTGGTTCACTTTTACACGTTGATGGAGAATAGTATGCTACCATGGATTTACCTTTATCATCGTATACTGCTTGGTGACCTTATAGGTCGCTATTACACGTTGATAGAGCCCTTAGGATTCTTGCTTGACTACCAGTAGTATGATGGCGATCATATACGTGAGAGTTAGGTAGTCTATAAGCACATCCTTAAAGTGGTCCCTAGTCGTGGGAGTTTCGAGACTGGGCATCGATACTCCGTTAGTAGACTAGTGTATACAGTCGAGACCCCGACGAGGAGCGGTAGCCGATCTCACAAGCCACTGGTGTCAGTTGATTCACCTAAGATGTATACAGGTGCTCATTGGGTTATGAGTACACCAGACAGGACTCACCGGGAACATGCTAGTTGGTATTATACCTGATGTCAGATAGCAGTTCCCAGGTGACATGTGTACAGGTTAGTTCATCGACCTGAGGTCGTCATTTGTTTCGTGTGAGTTCCTACTGTACATTGATTACTACCCTACCACGGCTCAAAGGAGTCATGCAAACAGGTTTTAGTTGGGTACAGTCCCGAGCCACATGGAGGCAAGTGAGCGGATCGGCAGGGGATTCGTCTCTCCCGGTATTTGGGGTGAGGTCGCATTGTGTCTAGGAGAGCCATTACACAAAGCCCTCGGCCGAGGAAAGATATTTACTGGTAGGTATTCCAGTAGTATCTCAGCGTGTTCTGGATTACACTCTGACACGACTTGTACCGCTTTTGGGGGTCTGACTTTTACCAACCCCCTAGGCCCGCCATGCGATACTCATAGACGAACGGACCAGACTGTATGGATATTGTCACCGACAGGCTCAGTAGGGTGTCAGGGTGAGTTCGCTCATCGACCTCCCTTTTTGTCAATACCTAGTAGCTTGTTACGTACGGCTAATACCTTTGAAGTTCTAGTGGTTAAATCCACGGCCAAAGTATTGACGAGTCTTTAGAGTCCCCCACAGACAGTTTCTCACGTTTCGGGCGAAACGTTGTAGAGGCCGTATGATATATGGCAGGGTCCGATCATATACGTGCAGTAGTGCACGGATCATGATCGGGCGGATCATTCTAGTGGGCATTTGTTTAAGCCGGATCCTAGTATTAGATTTTTTGGATTACTTATTCTCATCGCATTCGCATTCAGTCGGAATGCGGATGCAGGTATGTATATACAGGTGAGGGGTATCCTTGTGATCCGTCACGAGTTTACTTTAGATGTTGCCGTATCTTTTTATTGTGGCAAACATTTGGATTAATGTTTGCATTTGGAAATAATGAGCTAGAATTCATCATGAGATGCATTAAATGTGACATAGACACATATAGTGACTCATGGTCTCTTTTTTGTGAAAAATGTCACATTTAGTGATTGATGTGTGGATGAAATGAGAGGAGGAATGAGGAAGGGCAGCCATGTGATGGTTGTGAGCTCTCATATTATTCCTCTCTCACTCTCATTTTTATGATAGCACAACAAAAGAAAAGAGAGAGAAAACTCCTTCTTCTTCCTCTTTCTTCTCTAGCTCAAAACTTCCATCAATGGCTTCATCTCTAACCTCCATCCATATCATGGATGCAAGAGATAAAGTTGTCACAAACATTCTCTACAACACCTTGGACACGTCGACTAGCACACTTCGTGCCCGGGTTGCTTCTGATGAAGCGGGAGCCCGTAAAAAGACTCGTAGATGTGGTGCCCTTTCCGACGAGGAGATCGAGACCAGAGTTGCCGCGAGGAGCTTGGGATGGTAGCCAAAGACCGAAGGACACGGGTCGATCGGTATAGCTTTCCACCCTCTCTCTAGTAGCTAGTAGTAAGTTAATGGTTCGATCCGGGTTTTAAGCATACGATAGCGCCGGTTTTCAAGTTAAGAAAAATTTTCGTTTCTGCATTTTGTCCTCGGAAAGACGGCCGGGGCGCTACCGTAGTCTTACACAAACTTCACATCCAAGTTGCCTCGGTTCAGAGGCGGGAGCCTGTATAAAGATTCATTGACTTGGTGCCACCTCGACGAGGAAACAGGAGATCGGAGATGCCGCGAGGAGCATGGGATGATGGCTAAAGACCAAAGGACACGGATCGATCGGTATAGCCATTCTATAATTTTACAGTTTGCTAGTTTAGTGTTAATGGCACGATCCGGGTTACTGTCTATGTTAGCGCCAGTTTATGAAAAAGTTTTTATTCCGCTTTTGGCCTAAGATTATTGGTCGGAGCGCTACCATAGACTTACAATTTTTAAAGTGTTACACTAAGATGATTAGTCTAATTGGATGCACCAATGCTGGCTCTGTTAAGTTGAAGAATTCCAGTTTGAAGGATTTTACTTAGATATAGAGTAGATCAATCAAGAGAGGATATTTTTCGTTGGATGCTCCAATGCGAGATCAGTAAGTTGACAAGCTTCAGATAGAAGAAACTCACCCATACGCGTTATGAGTTGATCGAGAAAGGACGAATGAAGTGTATTCCTACGACAACTTAGACGAGTTCCCAAGGATGTAATCGGCTAGATATCTTCCACAGAGTATTGAAGATGAAGAATTCGTAACTTCGAGTCCTTGTGAGAGACTTCAGTTTATCTGTAGCCAAGAATGAATTGCAGTGCGCAGCCAGTAAGACATGATTTCGAAGTGGACGATAATGAAGACAAGTGGAACAAATGGTTAGTACGAGATATTGACGAGCTGTTGTTACTCCTCGTTGATACTAGATGATTGATATGTATGCAGAGGCATTGGATACGGCCATAATTCCAGAGGAAAGTCGTGATAAGTTTGCAACTGTCCGGAAATGAGAAAATGATTTACTAACAGTGCCAACCTCCGTATAGTTCGGCATTGGTGAGATCGGAAGAGACCATGAGCAGGTTTTTTCCAGGATGCCATAGCGATAAATATTTGTACCGAGGATCAGTTGTATCATGCATAATCAGAGGGCCAGATGCTGCCACCAGTAACTGTTAGTGTATATGCCCTAGGGGCCATTATTGTATCATACTAGTTTGTATATTTCTTAATGGAAACTTGGGATATTCACATGTATATAACAGTCTTCCTAAACATGATAGTATGCAACTTGGTTTTTCTATCTTAATATGTGAGTATACGTATTGATAGAGCTCTTAGGATCTTGCTTGACTACCAGCGTTGTGATGGCAGCCACACTAGTGGGGGCTGGGTAGTCTACAAGCACATCCTTATTCAGGTCCCTAGTCGTAGGATTATCGAGACAGGGCATCGATAGTCCGGAGTAGACTAGTGTGTACGCTTCTCTTCCCAGTTGGGGAGATGGTCTGTCCCACAGCCGTCAGTACGTCGTACTGGAGATAGTATGCAGGTGCTCGTTAGGTTATGGGTACACCGGACAGGACTTACAGGGAACTGTTGGTTGGTTTTATACCAGTCGTCAGTGAACAGTTCCCAGGTGACATGAGTACAGCATAGTCCGCAGACTTGACACTGCTACTTCTCCTCGAGTGTATCCCACTGTTCTTAGATTGCTACCCTACCACGGCTCAAAGGAGTCGTCCAAACAGGTAGCAGTTGGGTGCTGTCCCGAGAACTTGGAGGCAGTGGCGGTTAGACAGGATTCATCTCTCCCGGTATTGGGGGTTGATATGATATCGCGCTGTGTCAGAGAGCCATTACGCAAAGTCCCTGGCGAGGGCAAGCGAGATTTGCTGGTAGGTTCCAGTAGTTTCTCAGGGTGTAATGGGCTTTGCTCCGACATGACTTATACCGCTATTAGGGGACTGACGCTTGCCGCCCTCCTAGGCCCGATATGCGATAGTCTTAGACGAACAGACCTGACTGTACGGAGATTGTCACATCAGACTCAGTAGGAGTTCGGATGGGTTTCCTCATCGGCCTTCTTATCGACATCTACCTGGGGACCGTTACGTACAGCTAGTGCCGCTTGCGGTCTGTGGTTAAACCCACTGCCAGCGTAGTAGTCGAGTCTCTAGAGTCCCACACAGAGAGTTTCCCTACTCCAGGCGAAACGATATAGAGGTCGTATGGTTTTACGACAAGGGTTCGGACACTTACGTGTGTTTACGCACGTACGACATCCGGACAGTTTTTACTAGTCGGCTTTGGTTTAAGCCAGTTTCTAGTATCCGGTTATTGGATTTATACAGTCTAAAGTTTTTCCGTGTTTTCATGGATAGGAGGGGCGTTCTCGTAATTGTGCGAGAAGCTTGTAGAAGATGGTGACTTAGGGGTTAAGGTGGCATATGCATTAAATGAGATTAGTGAGTCATTTGAGTGATTCATCCATGTTATTAATGCATCATAAATGCTTAATGACTCATGGAGATGAATCACCCTCTTATATTTATTAAGCATGATGATTAATCCTTCATTTTCTTTTGTTGGATACATCATAATGCTTGATATATATTATGATAGCTTATTATCTCATCTCATTCTCTTGCTCACTTTCTCTCTCCTCAAGCTCTCCCTCTTCAAACCCTAATCCTCCCCTCTCATGTGTTGAGACCAAGGATTAGAGTAGACTACTTAATCCTTAACCATTCTATATATCACCTAGGTTACTTAGATTAGCGATTTAAGAAACCTAGTTACCTCAAGTTATAGGTGAAGCTTGTAGTAAAGCTCTCGGGTGGATCTTCTACTACATAGAGAAGGCCGGAGAGGACGTGGAGAACGACAAGACGAAGGACTCGGTTCTTTAGGTATAATCACTTATCATAGTAGTTAACTCTTCTATGGTTTCTTGTTAGTTATTGTTTATGAAAAGATTCTCGGTTAGTCGATGTTTACGCCTAAAACAAGATCGTTTTTCATTATTCCACCTCCCCGCAAGTCGTGTGGTGTTGTACATCGACTTACAGTGGTATCAAAGCCTCGCTAAACAATAATTAACTCATTAGCAAAGTCGTAAGTATTTCGAACGCAAAAAGAACCGAAAAGATCATCGTGTTAACACAGTTTCTGTCGAATTTAAAACAGGCCCTAAAAATTTTTCAGGGACCTTCAGATTAACATGCATAGAATAATAGGGCTACTGAAGAAATATGGACTCCTAACTCGGCCAACTCACCGCGGAACCGCGGCGGATCCATGCGATCGGCCGCGGATCTGCGGCCGAGTTGGGGTCGAGTGAGCCCAATTCCTTCAGTAACTCTCCTGTGTTAATAGTGATGTTTCTGAGATATTTTATTTTCTACTCAAGTCTCAGGTGTACAGAGAAGTTTTGGGAGTGGAATCTAAAGTGTTTGCTCGATCGAAATTTTACGATGTTTGCTAATATGATTATATCTGTGTTTGTATAATGTGTTCGTAAACCTCCCCTAACTGCTAGTATGTCGGTTGGCAGGGGGTTGCACATTTCTGTAATGGTTTTTACTGTTTGTGGTTGTGAACTGTATTGGACTGTTGTGATGATTAGCCGGGGTTTGAGATGGGTTGTTATATTCATTCATTCATTGTAATTGTAATATGTTGTAAGATTATTTTGCGGGGCACATCCAGGTTGCGTTTGTAGCCACCGTTGTATTATTTCATTTTACTGTTTTTTGCTCCTAGGATAGACCCAAGGTAGGGTGCACAAACTACCGGGTACTTTGAAGTGTTTAGTGGCCTACTCACTTTGTTGATGGAGACCGCTTCACTTCGGGTATTTGGCGGGTAGTTTTCCGTACCCGTAGGGGTCTAGGGTGGGGTAATGGCTATTCATCATAACTGTGTAATCCGTCTTTTGTTGCAGGCTCTAAACAAACACGGATTGCTTGCAAATCCAATAAAGTTCATATGAGATCTGGAATGCCTATTATTGCGTCTGACGAATGTAAAATATCTATATATAATAACTATTTAGATGTCACTTATGTTTTACACCCGCGCTAGCCCAGCCCCCGCTCTGCCGTTACTTAAGTAACCTAACGGGTGATGCGGGGACCTCGTGGCGAATGCGGATGGCATAAGAGGACGTTGTATTTTCGTTGTTTTCTGCAATGATAAGTTAATGATGGGACGCATTATTTATAATGCAAAGAAAATAAACCAAAAAATGAATCGTTGGAACTATTTAAAAGAAACCACTCGGTTATTTTAAAACAGATGATATTTTTAAATTGCGGAGCTTTAACCACTCCTTTTAAAAGCTATCAGGTTCCTTCGGTCATATCAAGTTCACTACGTTCACGGTTTCGCCAAAACCATTCGTAGCCCTCCGTCATTTCATTTGGGTATTCATTAGTATTCAAGCTATGTATTTTGACCTAACGCCAAGGCATAGTGTTTGGTAGCTGCTGGGTATTCATTTGTCGCATAGATAAATGAGTTAGTTTGGGACAGTCGTATTATCATTTTGGCCGAACGTCAAGGATATGTACTGATGGGTTCAAATTAACAAGATAATGATGGGTAGAACTTGACATGTGACTTATGACATTTTGACCTAACGCCAAGGTCATAAGAGCATGGGGCAAAAATATATATCGGGAATTTCTAAAGAAACTGAAATTTGCAAAGAGATGCATACCATTTGGAGTTTGATGAATGTTGGTAGGATACCTTCAACATTATCATACGATGATATTTGGATCCCGATCCTACTGTGAGTATATGCTACTCATCAGGATATTCGTCACTTAACGATCAATGCTATAAACTAAGTAGGTGTCAAGAAAGGTGTCAGCGGGATTACGCCCCCAGAGAAAAGAGGTTATTTAATTAAGGAACTTCGCGAAAGCGTTGGAAAACCTCCCTCGAAGTACCGACATCAGCCTGGCTGAACGGTTAAGCAAGTATTGTACAGTGAAAATAGTCCTGGCTAATTCTTCTTTTATGGTTTGAGGAAGGATTCTAGAAACAGTGGGAGCCATCCAGTTTAGATAAATTAAAAACCATTCTATACTTGCAAGAGCATCATGCTAAAGAGTTTTCTTCTCTCTCTCCTAATTGCAGCGACCCTGAAAATGACTGGACTTAAGTTACTTTTAGAGAAAAATATACTGACATGGCCAAACTATAAAGATTGGCTGCGGAATGTCAAAATGGCTTTGACCTATGACAAATTAGGGTACGTCCTCACCGCTAAGGCACCTGCTGTCCCTTGTCCCAAATCCAATAATGCGGATAAGGAAATCCGCAAAACCTGGGATTTCGATTGCGCGAAAGCCAAGTGCATCGTGCTTGCCTCGATGAACAATGAACATCAGAGGAGGTACGAGGATATGGAACTAGTTGCCATATTTCTCCATACAAAGGAACTTTATGGAGAGCAATCTCGTATAGCAAGATACGAGACCTCTAAGAACTTGTTTCGAGCGAGGTTGGCAGTCGGGTCATCGGTAGGAGAACATGTCCAAAAGATGATCGGCTATATGGAAGAGCTCGCAGACCTTGGGAAGACTTTGGATAATGAGCTCTATACAGACCTTATTCTCCAGTCCCTTCCTTCCACCTATGCCCAGTTTATTCTGAACTTCAACATTCAAAGAAAAGAAGTTGAACTTCCGGAACTCCTTAACATGTTGAGGAGTGCAAAGGGCACCTTGCAGAAAGCAAGGGAAACACCCGCTATGTTTGTTAGCGGTGCTTCTTCTTCCGGGTCCAAGGCTAGGGCCAAAGGAAGGAAAAAGAAGGCCGCCACAAAACCTAGAGGAGGTGTAAGTAAGGTGGGAGGAAAGGGAAAGAAAATTTTTGCAGTACCAGTAGTGGGCCAGGATGAGTGCTTCCATTGTCACAGGAAAGGGCACTGGAAAAAGGATTGCAAGGCGTGGAACGCCAAAAACCAGGAACCGAAGCAAGCTGTGGGTTCGACTTCAGGTGTGTTTGTAATTGAGAATTGTCTGTCAATCAACTCTACTTCCTGGGTATTGGATACCGGATCAGGATCTCATATTTGCAATTCATTGCAGGCACTGAGAAACCGTAAAGTGCTGAAGGAAGGTGATATGACCCTGATGGTTGCTAACGGAGCTAGCGTGGGAGCTGTGTCCGTAGGGGATTATCACCTGGGATTGACGAGTGGACACATTTTAGTTTTACATAACTGTTTTTGTGTACCCAGCTTAACGTGTAATATCATATCTGTTTTCTTTTTATCAAATAAAGGTTATGATTTCATGTTTGTAAGTGATGTTGTCAACATCCACCTTAATCATGGTTTGATTGGGTCAGGTACACTGGAAAACGGTATATATGTGTTAAACCAATTCCAAATTTTCAATGTCCAGAACACACTAAAAAGAAAGTCTCCAGATTTAAATAAAGCATTCTTATGGCATTGTAGACTGGGTCACATCAATGAGAGAAGGTTGACTAAGTTACATAGAGAAGGATATTTGGACTCGTTCGAATATCAAACTTATGCCACTTGTCAATCTTGTCTCAAAGGAAAGATGACAAAGACTCCATTTACTAGACATGGAGTAAGAGCGAGCGAGCTCTTAGGACTCATACACAGCGATGTGTGTGGTCCATTGTCTACACATGCAAGAGGTGGTTTTTCCTATTTCATTACTTTCACGGATGATTACTCAAGGTACGGATTCATTTATCTGATGAAACATAAATCCGAGGCTTTTGAGAAATTCCAAGACTATAAGAATGAAGTAGAAAACCAAACCGGCAAAAGTATCAAGTCACTAAGATCTGATCGAGCTGGTGAATACTTGAGTGCTGAGTTCCTAGGTTACCTAAAAGAGAAAGGAATTCTCTGTCAGCTTACTCCTCCATACACTCCACAGCATAACGGTGTATCGGAGAGACGGAATCGAACCCTATTGGATATGTTACGATCCATGATGAGTAATGTTGAGTTACCGCGATATTTTTGGGGTTATGCGCTAGAATCAGCGGCATATCTTTTGAACATGGTACCTACCAAGACTGTGCCTACCACACCATATCAGATGTGGAGTGTGAAGAAACCCCATCTACAGTATATAAAAATTTGGGGATGTCCAGCTTTTGTTAAAAAGCAGCATGTGGACAAGCTCGAGGCACGATCAGTAAAGTGTAAGTTTGTGGGATATCCAAAGAACTCCAGGGGATATCTATTCTATTACGCAGAGGAACAAAAGGTATTTGTTTCTCGTAATGCCCATTTTCTAGAACATCAATTTTTAGAAAAGGAAACAAGTGGGAGCGAAATAGAACTAGAAGAAATTCCAGAACCACAAACTAATACTGAAAGTTTGGTAGAACAAGTAGTTCAAGAAGAACAGGACATTTTCGCACCCCTCCGCAGGAGTAGTAGGCCGTCTCATCCGCCTGAGAGATACTACGATTTTCTCATAGATGGGGATAGAGAGGATTGCATCATAGATGATGATGAACCTACTGGCTTCCAACAGGCCATCCAGAGCGGCGACTCGGTACGATGGCTAGATGCAATGCGGACCGAAATGGAGTCCATGTACACCAACAAAGTATGGACTTTGGACTTTGCTCCAGATAGGGTAAAACCCATAGGATGCAAATGGATCTTCAAGAAAAGATTGGTGTAGATGGACAGGTGGAAACCTATAAGGCTAGACTTGTTGCAAAGGGTTTTCGTCAAAGACCTGGTTTGGACTATGACGAAACTTTTTCTCCAGTGGCTATGCTCAAATCCATTCGGGTCCTTCTTGCTATTGCTGCCTTCCATGATTATGAAATCTGGTAGATGGACGTAAAGACGGCTTTTCTGAATGGAAATTTAGAAGAGTATGTCTATATGGATCAGCCAGAGGGTTTCAATCAGAGTGGGAGCAGCGGAAAAGTATGCAAGTTGCTTAAGTCCATTTATGGACTGAAGTAGGCATCGCGGAGTTGGAACATCTGTTTTGATGAAACAGTCAAAGAATATAACTTTATCAAAAATCCAGATGAACCGTGCATATATAGTAAAGTTGTAGCAAGAACTGTCGTATTCGTCGTCTTGTACGTGGATGACATTCTATTGATAGGAAATGACATTCCTATGCTACAATCTGTCAAAGGATTCTTGTCACACAGGTTCTCCATGAAAGACCTGGGTGATGCCTCTTACATTCTGGGGATCCGGATCTATCGTGATAGATCCAAGAAGATGTTGGGACATTCACAGTCCAGGTATATCGACACTGCACAGAAAAGATTCAGTATGGAAGATTCTAAGCGCGGTATTCTACCGGCTTGTCACGGAATCATCCTATCCAAAGAGATGTCTCCCAAGACTGATTTGGAAAGGGAACGCATGTCTATTATACCCTACGCTTCTGCGGTAGGCTCTATATTGTATGCGATGTTGTGCACCGGACCAGATGTAGCTTACGCACTGAGCGTGGTAAGCCGGTATCAGTCAGACCCAGGGGAGAAGCACTGGATAGCAGTAAAGAACATTCTCAAGTACCTGAGGAGAAATAAGGAGATGTTCTTGGTTTACGGCGGAAAAGACCTTAAGATGGAGGCCTATACTGATTCTGGCTTCCAGAGTGATAAGGACGATTCCAAGTCCATGTCAGGATATGTATTTACCCTCAATGGAGGGGCGGTGTGCTGGAAGAGCTCCAAGAAGGACACCGTTGCTGACTCGACGATGGAAGCAGAGTTTATTGCTGCTTGCGATACCGCAAAAGAAGCGGTCTGGATAAAGAAGTTCCTAACAAAACTTCAGGTGGTTCCTACCATTGTTGATCCAATACCTCTGTATTGCGACAACAACGGAGCTATATCTTTAGCGAAGGAACCAAGGTCCCATCAGAAATCCAGACATATCTTAAGGCGGTATCACCTGATCAGGGAGATCATTGATCATAGGGAGATCGAGGTTCGGAGAGTTGCTACTGAAGAGAACATTGTTGATCCATTCACAAAGGCCCTACCTCAGATTCAGTTCGAGAGGCTACTCGAGATCATCGGTCTTCGATATGCCAGTACATGGCCCTAGTGCAAGTGGGAGATTGTTAGTGTATATGCCCTAGGGGCCATTATTGTATCATACTAGTTTGTATATTACATAATGGAAGCTTAGGATATTCACATGTATATAACAGTCTTGCTAAACATGGTAGTATGCTTCTTGGTTTTTCTATCTTAATATGTGAGTATACGTATTGATAGAGCTCTTAGGATCTTGCTTGACTACCAGCGTTGTGATGGAAGTCACACTAGTGGGGGCTGGGTAGTCTACAAGCACATCCTTATTCAGGTCCCTAGTCGTAGAATTATCGAGACAGGGCATCGATACTCCGGAGTAGACTAGTGTGTACGCTTCTCATCCCAGTTGGGGAGATGGTCTGTCCCACAACCGTCAGTACGTCGTACTGGAGATAGTATGCAGATGCTCGTTAGGTTACGGGTACACCGGACAGGACTCACAGGGAACTGTTGGTTGGTTTTATACCAGTCGTCAGTGAACAGTTCCCAGGTGACATGAGTACAGCATAGTCCGCTAACTTGATACTGCTACTTCGCCTCGAGTGTGTCCCACTGTTCTTAGATTGCTACCCTACCACGGCTCAAAGGAGTCGTGCTAACTGGTAGCAGTTGGGTGCAGTCCCGAGCACTTGGAGGCAGTGGCGGTTAGACAGGATTCATCTCTCCCGGTATTGGGAGTTGATATCGCGCTGTGTCTGAGAGCCATTACGCAAAGTCCCAGGCCAGGGCAAGCGAGATTTGCTGGTAGGTTCCAGTAGTTTCTCAGGGTGTAATGGTCTTTGCTCCGACACGACTTATACCGCTATTTGGGGACTGACGCTTGCCTCCCCGTAGGCCCGATATGCGATAGTCTTAGAAGAACAGACCGAACTGTACGGAGATTGTCACATCAGACTCAGTAGGAGTCCGGATGGGTTTCCTTATCGGCCTACTTATCGACATCTATCTGGGAACCGTTACGTACAGCTAGTGCCGCTTGCGGTCTGTGGTTAAACCCACTTCCTGGGAAGTAGTCGAGTCTCTAGACTCCCACACAGAGAGTTTCCCTACTCCAAGCGAAACGATATAGAGGTCGTATGGTTTTACGACAAGGGTTCGGACGCTTACGTGTGTTTACGCACGTACGACATCCGGACAGTTTTTACTAATCGGCTTTGGTTTAAGCCAGTTTCTAGTATCCGGTTATTGGATTTATACAGTCTAAAGTTTTTCCGTGTTTTCACGGATAGGAGGGGCGTTCTCGTAATTGCGCGAGAAGCTTCTAGAAGATGGTGACTTGGGGGGTTAAGGTGGCATATGCATTAAATGAGATAAGTGAGTCATTTGAGTGATTCATCCATGTCATTAATGCATCATAAATGCTTAATGACTCATGGAGATGAATCACCCTCTTATATTTATTAAGCATGATGATTAATCCTTCATTTTCTTTTGTTGGATAAATCATAATGCTTGATATATATTATGATATCTTATTATCTCATCTCATTCTCTTGCTCGCTTTCTCTCTCCTCAAGCTCTCCCTCTTCAAACCCTAATCCTCCCCTCTCATGTGTTGAGACCAAGGATTAGAGTAGACTACTTAATCCTTAACCATTCTCTATATCACCTAGGTTACTTAGATTAGCGATTTAAGAAGCCTAGTTACCTCAAGTTAGAGGTGAAGCTTGTAGTAAAGCTCTCGGGTGGATCTTCAACTACATAGAGAAGGCCGGAGAGGACGTGGAGAACGACAAGACGAAGGACTCGGTTCTTTAGGTATAATCACTTATCATAGTAGTTAACTATTCTATGGTTTCTTGTTAGTTATTGTTTATGCAAAGATTCTCGGTTAGTCGATGTATACGCCTAAAACAAGATCGTTTTTCATTATTCCGCCTCCCCGCAAGTCGTGGGGTGTTGTACATCGACTTACAGTAACGTGCCACTTTACGAGTGGTCGTGTTAATTGGCCAAGCGAAGATCAGAGGACTGACAGAGCGGGAGTGTTTCCGTCGTTACACCTAACCTGGCCGACAAGCTAAGAGATTATGGGATTAGTGATCCATAAAGAAAATAGGGACTCAGAGACAGAGGACGCCGGACCGTGAGCTTGAGGCAAGTGGATGTTCTTGCTTTTGTTGGATATGTATGCCCTAGAGGCCTTTATTGTATTGGATACTAGAGATATGTATGTACAGAAACAATCTTGCACAAAATGATAGTACACTATTTGGTTTCTCTTTATCTTAACATGTGATGTGTTTTACATAGTATTTCATATATTGTATACATGTTGATAAAGCCCTTAGGATCTTTGTTTGACTACCAAGAATATGATGTAGATCATACTAGTGGGGCTTGGGTAGTCCACAAGAATATCCTTTAATAGTTCCTAGTCGATGAAATATCGAGACAGGGCATCGATATTCCAGAGTAGACTAGTGTGTACGTTTCTTGACCCTATAAGGCGCGATGGTAGATCCCACAACCATTGGTGTTTAAAATCAAAGATTGTACACAGGTGCTCATTAGAGAATGGGTACACCGAACATGACTCGCCGAGAACTCCTAGATGGTATCATACCTTTCGTCAGATAGCTGTTCTCTGGTGACACTTATACAGGTTAGTCTGTAGACCCGAGATCGTCATAGTGTCTTGTATGGTTTCCACCGTGCTTTGATTTCCTCCCTACCACGGCTCATCAGAGTTGTGCAAACAGGTGGATTTTGGGAACAGTCCCGAATCACATGGAGGCGGTGAGCGATAGGAGGGGTTTCGTCTCTCCCGGTATAGGGAGTTGATGTTGCACTATGCTCGATTGGCTGTAATAGCAAATGTTAGTTATATGTATTGTTAGTGTATATGCCCTAGAGGCCATTACTGTATCATACAAGTTTGTATATTACTTAATGGAAGCTTGGGATATTCACCTTGTATAGACAATCTTGCTCAATATAGTAGTATGCTACTTTAATGTGTGCATGTGTTTATTATAGCATATCGTCTTTACACATTAGTGGAGCCCTTAGGATCTTTGCTTGATTACCAGCGTTGTGATGGCAGTCACACTCGTGGGGGCTGGGTAATCCACAAGCATATCCTTATGCAGGTCCATAGTCGTAGGACTATCGAGACAGGGCATCGATACTCCGGAGTAGACTAGCGTATGCGCTTCTCATCCCAGCAGGGGAGACGGTCTGTCCTACAGCCGTCAGTTCGTCGTACTTGAGATAGTATGCGGGTGCTCGTTAGGTTACGAGTACACTGGACAGGACTCGTCAGGAACTGTTGGTTGGTACTATACCTATCGTTAGTTATCAGTTCCCAGGTGACATGAGTACAGCTTAGTCCGCTGACTTGACACTGTCACTTCGCCTCGAGTGTGTTCCCACTGTACTTAGATTACTACCCTACCACGGCTCAAAGGAGTCGTGCAAAGAGGTAGTAGTTGAGTGCAGTCCCGAAGCACTTGGAGGCAGTGATGGTTAGACATGATTCGTCTCTCCCGGTATTGGGGGTTGATATCGCGCTGTGTCTAGGAAAGCCATTACACAAAGTCCCTGTCCAGGGAAAGCGAGATATACTGGTAGGTTTCCAGTGTTATCTCAGGGTGTTCTAAGCTACACTCTGACACGACTTGCACCTCTATTAGGGGAATGACGTTTACCGCCCCCTAGGCCCACCATGCGATATTCTCAGACGAACAGACCAGACTGTACGGAGATTGTCACATTCAGGCTTAGTAGGAGTTCAGATGGGTTTCACCTCGTCCGTCTTCTTATCGGCATCTACCTGGGGACCGTTACGTACAGCTAGTACCGCTTGCGGCCTGTGGTTAAATCCACTGTCTGCGTAGTGTCGAGTCTTTAGAGTCCCACACAGAGGGTTATTCGCCTTTGGGCAAAACAGAGTAGAGGTCGCATGGTTTTGAGACAGGATTCGTTCACATCCGCGCACTTGTGCACGTTTGGTGTCCGGACAGTTATTACTAGCGGGCTCTGGTTTGAGCCAGATCCTAGTATATTCTTTGGGGTTAGTTTTATCTCATAGTATTCGTGCTCCTCGGAACACGTATGTTGGTGTGCATGCACAGTTGACTGAGGCAGAGGAAGAGGATTCTCATTAGGGTTTTGGTACGGGTGTGTATGCACAGTTGACGGTTGTCGTTTACCAAACCCTAATGAATATGTGAAATATCAATTGATAATGTTATTTAAATGAAATTGGGTTATGGTTAGAGTTTGTTGACTTGTTGACCAAAGTTGACTTGTTGACCAAGGTTGAAACAATGACCATCATCATTTCTTTCCAAAGATGCTCTTTGATCTTTGCAAAAACATTTAATGTGAAATGATAATGGTCTTATCAAACCAACCATCACCTTTTTCATTTTGATTAATATTATTAATTAGATTAATTCACATATATTTGATATGGTTGTAAAACTATTCTCATTCTATCATATTGTTTCTCTCTCATCCTTTCTTCTTCCTCATCCTCTAGCAAAAGGAAAATTCATCTCATGTGTTGAGAAACATTTCCTTGGAGATAAAATACCAAAGCCACTCTCTACTCATCCTAAGGTTGAAGGTCTAGCAAGCCGGACACTTTAGTTTTCTCAAGTTCGAGAAAGAAGCTCAAGGTAGAGACCCTCAGGTGGATCCATCTTCGTCAAGAGAAGGCGACGAGGAACGAACCATCCGACCACCACAAAGAGCCCAAGAGAAGGAGTTCAAGTTGAGGTATAACCCCTAACCGAGTAGGAAAAGCTCTAGTTAGTTGCTAGTGTGTAGTTTAGCAAAGATCCGTGTTTTATAGTCCATGTTACCATGACCCGAAAAATCGTTTTTCATCATTTCCGCAAGCCTGAAAGAACCGGGAGAGGTAACATGGACTAACAGTGGTATCAGAGCCTAGCTAAACACACCCTAGCATGTTAGCAATGTATCTAGAATTTCGATCGGACGAAAAACCGCAAAACACGTTAAAAATATCAAGTTTCTGTCGATTTTTATTTCTACTCAAAAAATAATAAATCATGTATTAAAAATCGGCTCGGGCTTTTTAAAGAACAGGCAAGAAAAATGATCTAGTGAGTCGACCAACTCACCGCGGATCCGCGGCAGGAGCTTACTCCCGCCGTGGATCCGCGGCCGAGTTCACTCGGCCGTGGATCGTTTCTCCTGCAGTATTCTCCTGTTGGTGTTTTGTGATTTTTGAGATGGTTTGTTTCTGCCCATAAATTCCAGAGAACAAGTTTGTTTTTGGGGTGGTTACAAATCCGTATTTTGGTCGATTTTCTGTAGACTTTGGATAATGGGTTGTATCTGTAATGTTATATATGTGTTGAACGTCTGCTAATCGCTATACGTCGATTAGTGGGGTTTATACATATCTGTGATCTGTAATGTTGATGGTTTGTGTAAATGAATTCGTTGGATTGTCGCGGATGAATAGCCAGGGGTTGTGAGATGAGAGTTTTCTTTATTTTTCAATCCATGTAATATGTAAATTGATGTAATATTATTTATATGGCCGCACAACCGGGATAGAGTTGTAGCCGTCATTGTATAATTTCTTTTTACTGTTTTTTGCTCCTAGGATAGACCCAAGGCGGGGTGCACAAACTACCGGGTATCTCGAAGTGCCGAGTGGCCTACTCACGTCGTTGAGGGAGGTTGCTTCGCTTCGGGTACTTGGCGGGTAGTTTGCCGCACCCGTAGAGGTCTAGGGTGAGGTATTGGCTATTCATCGCGACCGTGTAATCCGCTTTTCGTTACAGGCTCGAACGGAATGCGGATTCCTAGTATATCCAATGTATTCATCTGTGATCTGGAATGGCTATCATTGCATCTGACGAATGTATATATCTATATGTAGATATCTATTTAGGCGTTGCTTATGTTTTGCATCCGCACTAGTCCAGCCCCCGCTCTGTCGTTAGTTAAGTAACCTAACGGGTGATGACGGGACCCCGTGGCGAATGCGGATGGCATAAGCGTACTTCATATTTTCGTTGTTTTCTGCAATGGTAGGATTAATTGATGGGACGCATTAAATTTAATGCAAGAAAAATAAACCAAAGTAAAAGTCGTTGGAACACTTTTAAAACCACTCGGTTTCTTTTCAAAATAACTTTTAAACGCGGAGCTTAAACCACTCCTTTTAAAAGCAATCTCGTTCCATCGATTATATCAAGTTCACTACGTTCACGGTTTCGCCAAAACCATTCGTAGCCCTCCGTAGTTTCACATGGATGGTCAATAGTATTCAAGCTATGTTTGTTGGCCAAAGTCAAGGCATAGTGATTGGTAGCTATTGGGTATTCATGTGCAGCATAGATAGATATGTTGGTTTGGGACAGTCGTACTGCCTTGTTGGACAAAGTCAAGGGTAGGTGCGGGTGGGTTCAAATTAACCTGGAGAATGAAGGGTAGAACTTGACATGTGACTTATGATTTGTTGGCTTAAGTCAAGGTCATAAGAGCATGGGGCAAAAATCCACATCGGGAGTTTCAAAAGAACTGAAACTTGCTAGCGCTGCATACCATTTGGAGTGTGATGATTCTGGTAGGATGGTAGGATTCTTTCAGTTTTGTCACGCAATGATATTTGGATCCCGATCCTACTATGAGTATATGCTACTCCTCGGGAAATTTTTCACTTAACGATCAATGCTATAAACTTAGTGGGTGTCTAGAAAGGTGTTAGCGGGGCGACGCCCCCAGGAAAAAGAGGTTATTTAATTAAGGAACTTCGCGAAAGCGTTGGAAAACCTCCCTCGAAGTACCGATACTAGCCAGGCTGAACGGTTAAGCAAGTATTGTACGGTGACATTGATCCTGACTAATTCTTCCTTTTTCGTTTGAGGAGGGATTCGAGAGACAGTGGGAGCCATCCTGTTTAGACAAATTAAAAACCACTCTAAACTTGCAAGAGCATCATGCTAAAGTGTTTCTTCTCTCTCTCCTAATTGCAGCGACCAAACATCATGACTGGACTTAAGTTACTACTAGATAAAAACATATTGACAGGGCCAAACTACAAAGATTGGCTTAGGAATGTCAAAATGGTAATCACTTATGACAAGTTGGGGTATCTCCTCACCACCAAAGCTCCCCCTGTCCCAGGTCCCAAAACCAGTGTCGCGGATAAGGAAATACGTAAGACCTGGGAAATCGATTGCGCGAAGGCCAAGTGCCTCGTGCTTGCCTCTATGGATAATGAACATCAGAGGAGGCACGAGAATTTGGATCTGGAATCCATATTTCTTCATACAAAAGAACTGTATGGAGAGCAATCCCGTATCGCCAGATTCGAAGTCTCGAAAAAGTTGTTTTCGGCGAGATTGGCCGTCGGATCATCGGTAGCGGAACACGTGCTTAAGATGATTGGATTGATTGAGGAGCTCGCGGACCTTGGGACCACGTTAGAGAACGAGCTCTACACGGACTTGATTCTCCAGTCCCTTCTTTCCACTTACGCCCAGTTTATCCTGAACTTCAACTTGCAAGGAAAAGATGTTGAACTTTCAGAACTCCTCAACATGCTGAGGAGTGAAGAGGGCACCCTACAGAAAGGTAGGGAAACATCCACTTTGTTTGTAGGAGGATCTTCCTCTTCTAGGTCCAAGGCGAAAGTCAAGGAAAAGAAGAAGAAAACCCCCACCAAACCAAGGGGCGGTGTTAGTAAAGTGGATACGAAGGGAAAGGAAAAGGCAACAATGGTAGCTGGAAAGCTTGTGGGAAAGGAAGAATGCTTTTACTATCACAAGAGTGGATACTGGAAAAAGAATTGCAGGGCTTGGAAGGCCAAAACCCAGGATCTGAAGCAAGTTGCGGCTTCAGCTTCATGTGTGTATGTTATTGAAAACTGTCTATCAATAAACTCTACTTCCTAGGTATTGGATACCGGATCAGGATCTCATATCTGTAATTCTTTGCAGGCGTTGAGAAACCGTAGGGTTTTGAAGGCAGGTGATATGACCCTTAGAGTTGTAAACGGAGCTGGCATGGATGCTGAGTCCGTGGGGGACTATCACCTGGGGTTGTCTGATGGACACGTTTTGGTTTTGCGTAATTGTTATTTTGTACCCAATGCAACTTGTAATATCATTTCTGTATCTTTAATATCTAAAGAAGGTTATGAATTTGCTTTTGTAAGCAATATTGTAAACATTCACCTTAATCAAGTTCTGATTGGGTCAGGTACATTAAACAATGGAATATACGTATTAAACCAACCACAGATTTTCAATGTCCAGAATACACACAAAAGAAAGTCTCCGGAAACAAATTAGGCTTTCTTATGGCATTGTAGACTGGGTCACATCAATGAGAGAAGGTTGACGAAGTTACATACAGAAGGATATTTGGATCCGTTCGAATATCAATCATATGCAACTTGTCAATCCTATCTCAAAGGAAAGATGACAAAGACTCCGTTCACTGGACACGGAGTAAGAGTGAGTGAGCTTTTGGGACTCGTACACAGCGACATGTGCGGTCTAATGTCTACACATGCGCGAAGAGGTTATTCTTACTTCATTACTTTTACGGATGACTTTTCAAGGTACGGATATGTCTTCTTACTGAAACATAAATCCGAAGCCTTTGGAAAATTCCAGGAATATAAGAATGAAGTAGAAAAACAAACAGCCAAAAGTATCAAGACACTGAGATCTGATCGAGGTGGTGAATACTTAAGTGCCGAGTTCCTGGATTACTTAAAAGAGAATGGAATTCTCTCTCAGCTTACTCCTCCATACACTCTGCAACATAACGATGTATCGGAGAGACGGAACCGGACCCTATTGGATATGGTACATTCCATGATGAGTAACGCTGAGTTACCGCGATCATTCTGGGGATATGCACTAGAATCAGCTGCATACCTTTTGAACCGAGTTCCAACTAAAACTGTGCCTACCACACCATATCAGATGTGGTGTGGGAAGAAACCCTATCTTAAGCACATTAAGACATGGGGATGTCCAGCTTTTGTCAAAAAGCAGCATGCTGACAAACTCGAGGCACGCTCAGTACGGTGCAAGTTTATGGGATATCCAAAGAACTCCAAGGGATATTTCTTCTATTGTGAAGAGGAACAAAAGGTTTTTGTTTCTCATCATGCCCACTTCTTGGAAAATCAGATAAGTGGGAGCGCAGTAGAACTGGAAGAAATTCCAGAACCACGAGCTATTACTGAAAGCTTGGTAGAACCAGAGGGTTCGAAAGATCATGTAAGTCCATATTGCGACCCCCGGTGCTTACGGGGAGGCGGAAACGGTATAAAAAACGAATTTTTATCGCAAGAGGCAACATGGACTAAACTTGGTCGGGATCGTTGTCTAAACTAAAACTAGTATTCTAGCTAAAGAGAGTTAGCTACTATGGAAGATGGTTATACCTAAACTTGAACTCCTTCTTCTTCAAACCTTGTAGAGGTTGATGGTTCTCTTTACGTCGCCTTCTCCCGTCGAAGATGGATCCACCTCGAAGGTTCGACTTTGGGCTCTTCCTCGATCTTTGAGTGAACTAGGGTTTCCGGTTTGCTAAACCTTCATCCTAGAATGAGTAGAGAGAGATTAGGGTTTGCTTTTCTTTCTAAAGAGAATGATTCTCAACACATGAGAAGGTTTCTCTTTTCAAGAGGAAGAAGAAGATGAAATGAGGAGAGAGAGAGGTTATGATAGAATGAGCTCAATTATTTCTTTCTTGCAACCATATTGCAAAAAAGAAATGAATTATCTAAATGATAATAATTGAAATAAGAATAGTTGATGGTAATTTTGGAATGACCACTATCATGCTTCTTTAAATGAAGTGTAAGCATGAATCAAGGAAGACTTTCAAGGCATGAAAGTGGTCAATGGTCAACAAGTCAACCAAGGTCAACAAGTCAACAAAAAACAACCATAACATAATTCTCATTTAATTACTATTATTAATAGATAATATATAAATCCATTAGGGTTTGGAAAATGATAACTGTCAACTGTGCATACGCACCCGATCCGAAACCCTAATGAAAAACCTCATTCTCCGCCTCAAGCAACTGTGCATACACACCTGCATTCTCGTTCCGAGGAACAAGAATACCAAGATATAAAAGCAACCCCCAAAACATATACCAGTATCTGGCTCAAACCAGAGCCTGCCAGTATAATCCGTCCGGACTCCAAACGTGCATAAGTGCGCGGATGAGAACGAACCCTGTCGCAAAACCATGCGACCTCTACTCTGTTTTGCCCAGAGGCGAATACCCTCTGTGTGGGACTCTAAAGACTCGACACTACGCTGGCAGTGGGTTTAACCACAGACCGCAAGCGGCACTAGCTGTGCGTAACGGTCCCCAGGTAGATGCCGACAAGAAGGCTGACGAGGTGAAACCCCATCTGAACTCCTACTGAGTCTGAATGTGACATTCTCCGTACAGTCCGGTCTGTTCGTCTGATACATCGCATGGCGGGCCTAGGGGGCGGTAAACGTCAGTCCCCCAATAGCGGTACAAGTCGTGCCGGAGCGAAGCCCAAAACACCCTGAGATAACACTGGAAACCTACCAGTATATCTCGTTTGCCCTGGCCAGGGACTACTCGTGTAATGGCTCTCCTAGACACAGCGCGATGTCAACCCCCAATACCGGGAGAGACGAATCCTGTCTAACCGTCACTGCCTCCAAGTGCTTCGGGACTGCACCCAACCACCACCTGTTTGCACGACTCCTTTGAGCCGTGGTAGGGTAGTGATCAAAGTGCAGTGGGAACACACTCGAGGCGAAGTGCCAGTGTCAAGTCAGCGGACTAAGCTGTACTCATGTCACCTGGGAACTGACGACTGACGATAGGTATAATACCAACCTGTCAGTTCCCGACGAGTCCTGTCCAGTGTACTCGTAACCCAACGAGCACCCGTATACTATCTCCAGTACGACGTACTGATGGCTGTGGGACAGACCATCTCCCACACTGGGATGAGAAGCGCATACGCTAGTCTACTCCGGAGTATCGATGCCCTGTCTCGATAGTCCTACGACTAGGGACCTGTATAAGGATGTGCCTATAGATTACCCAGCCCCCACTAGTGTGACTGCCATCACAACGCTGGTAATCAAGCAAAGATCCTAAGGGCTCCACTAATGCGTATAAGTGATATACTGAAATAAACACAAGTACACATTGAAGTAGAAACAAACCAAGTAGCATACTACTATATTGAGCAAGATTGTTTATACAAGGTGAATATCCCAAGCTTCCATCAAGTAATATACAAACTAGTATGATACAGTAATGGCCTCTAGGGCATATACACTAACAATCTCCCACTTGCACTAAGGCCATGTACTGGCGTATCGAAGACCTATCATCTCGATCAGCCGCTCGAACTGAGTCTGGGGTAGGGCCTTGGTGAATGGATCTGCAGTGTTCTCTTCTGAAGCAACCCTCCGAACCTCGATCTCCTTGCGATCCACGATCTCCCTGATCAGGTGATACCGCCTCAAGATGTGCCTGGATTTCTGATGGGACCTGGGTTCCTTTGCTAAAGCTATAGCCCCGTTGTTGTCGCAATACAGAGGTACTGGGTCAACAATGGACGGAACCACCTGAAGTTCTTTTAAGAACTTCCTTATCCAGACAGCTTCTTTTGCGGCATCAGATGCAGCGATGTATTCCGCTTCCATAGTCGAGTCTGCAACGGTTTCCTGTTTGGAACTCTTCCAACACACCGCCCCTCCATTGAGGGTAAAGACAAAACCCGACATGGACTTGGAATCATCCTTGTCACTCTGGAAGCTGGAGTCAGCAAAGGCCTCAATCTGGAGGTCTTTTCCGCCATATACCAAGAACATCTCCTTAGTCCTCCTTAGGTACTTGAGAATGTTCTTTACCGCTATCCAATGTTTCTCCCCAGGGTTTGACTGATACCGGCTTACTACACTCAGTGCATAAGCTACATCCGGTCTGGTACACAACATCGCATACATTATAGAGCCTACCGCAGAAGCGTAGGGTATAATAGACATGCGATCCCTCTCCAAATCAGTCTTGGGAGACATCTCTTTAGAGAGGGTGATCCCGTGACAAGCCGGTAAGTTACCGCGCTTGGAATCTTCCATACTGAATCTTTTCAGTACGGTGTCGATGTACCTGGACTGTGAAAGTCCTAATATCCTCTTGGATCTATCACGATGGATCCGGATCCCCAGGATGTAAGAGGCATCACCCAGGTCTTTCATGGAGAACCTTTGTGACAAGAAACCCTTGACAGATTGTAGCATAGGAATGTCATTTCCTATTAAGAGAATGTCATCCACGTATAAAACAAGGAATACTACAGTTCTCGCTACAAATCTACTATAGATGCATGGTTCATCTGGATTTTTGATAAAGTCAAATTCCTTGATCGTCTCATCAAAACAGATGTTCCAACTCCGCGATGCCTGCTTTAGTCCATAGATGGACTTAAGCAACTTGCACACCTTTCCGCTGCTCCCACTCTGAATGAAACCCTCTGGCTGATCCATATAGACACACTCCTCTAAATTTCCATTTAGAAAAGCGGTTTTTACGTCCATCTGCCAAATCTCATAATCGTGGAAGGCAGCAATGGCAAGAAGGATCCGAATGGATTTCAGCATAGCCACTGGAGAAAAGGTTTCGTCGTAGTCCAACCCAGGTCTTTGACGGAAACCCTTTGCTACAAGTCTAGCTTTATAGGTCTCAACCTGTCCATCTACACCAATCTTCCTTTTGAAGATCCACTTGCATCCTACGGGTTTTACCCCGTCTGGAGCAATGTCCAACGTCCATACTTTGTTGGTGTACATGGACTCCATTTCGGTCCGCATTGCATCCAGCCATTTTACCGAGTCAATGCTCTGAACGGCCTGCTGGAAGCTAGTAGGCTCATCATAGTCTATGATGCAATCCTCTCTATCCCCGTCTATGAGAAAACCGTAGTATCTCTCGGGCGGATGAGACTGCCTACTACTTCTGCGGAGCGGCATAGGAATGTCCTGTTCTTTCGAACCCTCTGGTTCCTCTAAGATTTCAGTAATGGTTTGTGGTTCTGGAACTTCTTCCAGTTCTACTGCGCTCCCACTTATCTGATTTTCCAAAAACTCAGTTTCCAAGAAGTAGGCATGACGAGAAACAAGAACCTTTTGTTCCTCTTCGTAGTAGAAAAGATACCCCTTGGAGTTCTTTGGGTATCCCACAAACTTGCACTGTACCGAGCGTGCCTCGAGCTTGTCCGCATGCTGCTTTTTTACAAAAGCTGGACATCCCCATTTCTTAAAGGATTTAAGACAGGGTTTCTTCCCACTCCACATCTGATATGGTGTGGTAGGCACTGTCTTAGTAGGAACTTGGTTCAAGAGATGTGCAGCTGTTTCCAGTGCATAACCCCAGAAAGATCGCGGTAACTCAGCCTTACTCATCATGGAACGAACCATATCCAATAGGGTTCGATTCCGTCTCTCCGATACACCGTTGTGTTGCGGAGTGTATGGAGGAGTAAGCTGAGAGAGAATTCCATTCTCTTTTAAATATTTCAGGAACTCGGCACTCAAGTATTCTCCACCTCGATCCGATCTTAGAATCTTGATACTTTTGCCGGTCTGTTTCTCTACTTCATTCTTATATTCCTGGAACTTTTCAAAAGCTTCGGACTTATGTTTCATTAAGAAGACATAACCGTATCTTGAAAAATCATCCGTAAAAGTAATGAAGTAAGAATAACCGCTCCGCGCATGTGTAGACATTGGACCGCACACGTCGCTGTGTACGAGTCCCAAGAGCTCGCTCGCTCTTACTCCGTGTCCAGTGAACGGAGTCTTTGTCATCTTTCCCATGAGACAAGATTCACAAGTGGCATAAGACTGATACTCGAACGGATCCAAGTATCCTTCTTTATGTAACTTAGTCAACCGTGTCTCATTGATGTGACCCAGTCTACAATGCCATAAGAAAGCCTGATTAATATCTGGAGACTTTCTTTTGTGCGTATTCTGGACATTGAAAATCTGTGGTTGGTTCAATACGTATATACCATTGCTCAGTGTACCTGACCCAATCAGAACTTGATTAAGGTGAATGTTTACAACATTACTTACAAACGCAAATTCATGACCTTCTTTTGAAACCAAAGATACAGAAATGATATTACAAGTTGCGTTGGGTACAAAAAAGCAATTACGCAAAACCAAAACATGCCCATCTGACATTCCCAGGTGATAGTCCCCCACGGCTTTAGCATCCATGCTAGCTCCGTTCGCAACTCTGAGGGTCATGTCACCTGCCTTCAAAACCCTACGGTTTCTCAACGCCTGCAAAGAATTAAAGATATGAGATCCTGATCCGGTATCCAATACCCAGGAAGTAGAGTTTATAGAAAGACAATTTTCAATAACATACACACCTGAAGCTGAAGCTGCAACCTGCTTCAGTTCCTGTGTCCTGGCTTTCCAAGCCCTGCAATCTTTCTTCCAGTGTCCACTCTTGTGACAATAGAAGCATTCTTCTTTTCCAACAAGCTTCCCCGCAATCTTTGTTGCCTTTTCCTTTCCCTTCGTACCCACTTTACTAACACCGCCTCTTGGTTTGGCGGGGGCTTTCCTCTTCTTTCCCTTGGCTTTCGCCTTGGACCTAGAAGAAGAAGATCCTCCTACAAACAAAGTGGATGTTTCCCTACCCTTCTGTAGGGTGCCCTCTGCGCTCCTCAGCAGGTTGAGGAGTTCTGAAAGTTCAACTTCCTTTTCTTGCAAGTTGAAATTCAGTATGAACTGGGCGTAAGTGGATGGAAGGGACTGGAGAATTATATCCGTATAGAGTTCACTGTCCAACGTGGTCCCAAGTTCCGCGAGCTCCTCAGTGTAGCCAATCATCTTAAGCACGTGGTCCGCTACCGATGATCCGACGGCCAACTTTGTCGAAAATAACTTCTTCGACACTTCGTATCTTGCGATACGAGACTGCTCCCCATACAGTTCTTTTGTATGAAGAAATATGGATTCCAAATCCATATTCTCGTGCCTCCTCTGATGGTCGTTGTCCATCGAGGCAAGTACGAGGCATCTGGCCTTCGCGCTGTCAATCTCCCAAGTCTTACGGATTTCCTTATCCGCGACGCTGGAGGTGGGACCTGGGACGGGGGGAGCTTTGGTGGTAAGAAGATACCCCAGCTTGTCGTAAGAGATTGCCAATTTGACATTCCTGAGCCAATCTTTGTAGTTTGGCCCTGTCAATATGTTTTTATCTAGAAGTAACTTAAGTCCAGTCATTTCGATTTGGTCGCTGCAGGGGGAGAGAAGAAACACTTAGCACGATGCTCTTGCAAGTTTAGAATGGTTTTTAATTTGTCTAAACAGGATGGCTCCCACTGTCTCTCGAATCCCTCCTCAAACCAGAAAGGAAGAATTAGCCGGGATCAATCCCACCGTGCAATACTTGCTTAACCGTTCAGCCAGGCCAGTGTCGGTACTTCGAGGGAGGTTTTCCAACGCTTTCGCGAAGTTCCTTAATTAAATAACCTCTTTTCCCTGGGGGCGTAGCCCCGCTAACACCTTTCTAGGCACCTACTAGGTTTATAGCATTGATCGTCTAGTGAGAAATTTCCCGAGGAGTAGCATATACTCACAGTAGGATCGGGATCCAAATATCATCGCGTGACGAAACTGAAGGAATCCTACCAGAATCACCACACTCCAAATGGTATGCAAATCTAGCAAGTTTCAGTACTTATGAAACTCCCGATGTGGATTTTTGCCCCATGCTCTTATGACCTTGACTAAGGCCAACAAATCATAAGTCACATGTCAAGTTCTACCCGTCGTTATCCAGGTTAATTTGAATCCACCCGTATCTACCCTTGACTATGGCCAACAAGGCAATACGACTGTCCCAAACCAACGCATTCTATCTATGCAACATATGAATATCCATCAGCTACCAAACACTGTGCCTTGACTAAGGCCAACAAACACAGCTTGAATACCGTTGAATATTCATATGAAACGACGGAGGGCTACGAATGGTTTTGGTGAAACCGTGAACGTAGTGAACTTGATATAATCGATGGAACGAGATAGCTTTTAGAAGGAGTGGCTCAAACTCCGCATTTAAAAGTTAGTTTTGAAAAGAACCGAGTGGTTTTTCGAAAGTGTTCCAACGATTTTAACTTGGTTTATTATCTTGCATTAGTTCTTTTAATGCGTGATATTCTTGCATTAGTACTTTTAATGCGTCCCATCATTTAATTCCTACCATTGCAGAAAACAACCAAAATATGACGTACGCTTATGCCATTCGCATTCGCCACGGGGTCCCGTCATCACTCGTTAGGTTACTTAACTAACGACAGAGCGGGGGCTGGGCTAGCGCGGCTGTAAAACATAAGCAACGCCTAAATAGAAAGTAATGATAGACATTACAGATCACAGATGAATACATTGGATATACTAGCAATCCGCATTTCTTTCGAGCCTGAAACGAAAAGCGGATAACACGGTCGCGGTGAATAGCAAATACCCCACCCAAGACCCCTACGGGTGCGGCAAACTACCCGCCAAGTACTCGGTAGTTTGTGCACCCCCTCCATGGGTCTATCCTAGGAGCAAAAACAGTAAAAAGAATTATACAATGACGGCTACAACCCCGACCCGGTTGTGCGGTCAAACAAATAATATAATTACATCAATTTACATTTACAAATGAATGAAAGAAAAACAAAAGCTCATCTCACATCCAACCCCGGCTATTCACCCGCGACAGTCCAACACATTCATATACACATTCCAGCACATTACAGATCATGTATAACCCCGACTAATCGACTTATAGCGATTAGCCGACGTTCAATACATGCAAACATCACAGATATAACCAATATAGCCAAAGTGTAGTGAAGTTCGGAAAAATACGGAATTATAGGACCCCAAAAGGAAATTTCTTTTCTGGAAAATCTGGGCACATATAATATATCTCAAAAATCCCAAAACCAAAACCTACAGACACTGCACGAAAAACGACGCGCAGAAGACGACAAAGCGCGGCGGTTCCGCGGCACGAGCCTACCTCGTGCCGCGGATGCGCGGCGCTTTGAGCTCAACACTGGATCGTTTTTCATGGGTGTTTTTAGAAAACCCTGAGATGATTTTACAAATATAAATTTTTTCATTTTGAGCCAAAAAAATTTCAACAGAAACTCAGGTTTTGAAAAATACGGTTTTAGGGTTTTGGTTTTTCCGGTTTTGTGATTTTTTCGGTTCCGAACTTCGTTACACCTTACTACCAAGCTAGTTTAAGTTTAGTTAGGCTCTGATACCACTGTAAGTCCATATTGCGACCCCCGATGCTTACGGGGAGGCGGAAACGGTATAAAAAACGAATTTTTATCGCAAGAGGCAACATGGACTAAACTTGGTCGGGATCGTTGTCTAAACTAAAACTAGTATTCTAGCTAAAGAGAGTTAGCTACTATGGAAGATGGTTATACCTAAACTTGAACTCCTTCTTCTTCAAACCTTGTAGAGGTTGATGGTTCTCTTTACGTCGCCTTCTCCCGTCGAAGATGGATCCACCTCGAAGGTTCGACTTTGGGCTCTTCCTCGATCTTTGAGTGAACTAGGGTTTCCGGTTTGCTAAACCTTCATCCTAGAATGAGTAGAGAGAGATTAGGGTTTGCTTTTCTTTCTAAAGAGAATGATTCTCAACACATGAGAAGGTTTCTCTTTTCAAGAGGAAGAAGAAGATGAAATGAGGAGAGAGAGAGGTTATGATAGAATGAGCTCAATTATTTCTTTCTTGCAACCATATTGCAAAAAAGAAATGAATTATCTAAATGATAATAATTGAAATAAGAATAGTTGATGGTAATTTTGGAATGACCACTATCATGCTTCTTTAAATGAAGTGTAAGCATGAATCAAGGAAGACTTTCAAGGCATGAAAGTGGTCAATGGTCAACAAGTCAACCAAGGTCAACAAGTCAACAAAAAACAACCATAACATAATTCTCATTTAATTACTATTATTAATAGATAATATATAAATCCATTAGGGTTTGGAAAATGATAACTGTCAACTGTGCATACGCACCCGATCTGAAACCCTAATGAAAAACCTCATTCTCCGCCTCAAGCAACTGTGCATACACACCTGCATTCTCGTTCCGAGGAACAAGAATACCAAGATATAAAAGCAACCCCCAAAACATATACCAGTATCTGGCTCAAACCAGAGCCTGCCAGTATAATCCGTCCGGACTCCAAACGTGCATAAGTGCGCGGATGAGAACGAACCCTGTCGCAAAACCATGCGACCTCTACTCTGTTTTGCCCAGAGGCGAATACCCTCTGTGTGGGACTCTAAAGACTCGACACTACGCTGGCAGTGGGTTTAACCACAGACCGCAAGCGGCACTAGCTGTGCGTAACGGTCCCCAGGTAGATGCCGACAAGAAGGCTGACGAGATGAAACCCCATCTGAACTCCTACTGAGTCTGAATGTGACATTCTCCGTACAGTCTGGTCTGTTCGTCTGATACATCGCATGGCGGGCCTAGGGGGCGGTAAACGTCAGTCCCCCAATAGCGGTACAAGTCGTGCCGGAGCGAAGCCCAAAACACCCTGAGATAACACTGGAAACCTACCAGTATATCTCGTTTGCCCTGGCCAGGGACTACTCGTGTAATGGCTCTCCTAGACACAGCGCGATGTCAACCCCCAATACCGGGAGAGACGAATCCTGTCTAACCGTCACTGCCTCCAAGTGCTTCGGGACTGCACCCAACCACCACCTGTTTGCACGACTCCTTTGAGCCGTGGTAGGGTAGTGATCAAAGTGCAGTGGGAACACACTCGAGGCGAAGTGCCAGTGTCAAGTCAGCGGACTAAGCTGTACTCATGTCACCTGGGAACTGACGACTGACGATAGGTATAATACCAACCTGTCAGTTCCCGACGAGTCCTGTCCAGTGTACTCGTAACCCAACGAGCACCCGTATACTATCTCCAGTACGACGTACTGATGGCTGTGGGACAGACCATCTCCCACACTGGGATGAGAAGCGCATACGCTAGTCTACTCCGGAGTATCGATGCCCTGTCTCGATAGTCCTACGACTAGGGACCTGTATAAGGATGTGCCTATAGATTACCCAGCCCCCACTAGTGTGACTGCCATCACAACGCTGGTAATCAAGCAAAGATCCTAAGGGCTCCACTAATGCGTATAAGTGATATACTGAAATAAACACAAGTACACATTGAAGTAGAAACAAACCAAGTAGCATACTACTATATTGAGCAAGATTGTTTATACAAGGTGAATATCCCAAGCTTCCATCAAGTAATATACAAACTAGTATGATACAGTAATGGCCTCTAGGGCATATACACTAACAATCTCCCACTTGCACTAAGGCCATGTACTGGCGTATCGAAGACCTATCATCTCGATCAGCCGCTCGAACTGAGTCTGGGGTAGGGCCTTGGTGAATGGATCTGCAGTGTTCTCTTCTGAAGCAACCCTCCGAACCTCGATCTCCTTGCGATCCACGATCTCCCTGATCAGGTGATACCGCCTCAAGATGTGCCTGGATTTCTGATGGGACCTGGGTTCCTTTGCTAAAGCTATAGCCCCGTTGTTGTCGCAATACAGAGGTACTGGGTCAACAATGGACGGAACCACCTGAAGTTCTTTTAAGAACTTCCTTATCCAGACAGCTTCTTTTGCGGCATCAGATGCAGCGATGTATTCCGCTTCCATAGTCGAGTCTGCAACGGTTTCCTGTTTGGAACTCTTCCAACACACCGCCCCTCCATTGAGGGCAAAGACAAAACCCGACATGGACTTGGAATCATCCTTGTCACTCTGGAAGCTGGAGTCAGCAAAGGCCTCAATCTGGAGGTCTTTTCCGCCATATACCAAGAACATCTCCTTAGTCCTCCTTAGGTACTTGAGAATGTTCTTTACCGCTATCCAATGTTTCTCCCCAGGGTTTGACTGATACCGGCTTACTACACTCAGTTCATAAGCTACATCCGGTCTGGTACACAACATCGCATACATTATAGGGCCTACCGCAGAAGCGTAGGGTATAATAGACATGCGATCCCTCTCCAAATCAGTCTTGGGAGACATCTCTTTAGAGAGGGTGATCCCGTGACAAGCCGGTAAGTTACCGCGCTTGGAATCTTCCATACTGAATCTTTTCAGTACGGTGTCGATGTACCTGGACTGTGAAAGTCCTAATATCCTCTTGGATCTATCACGATGGATCCGGATCCCCAGGATGTAAGAGGCATCACCCAGGTCTTTCATGGAGAACCTTTGTGACAAGAAACCCTTGACAGATTGTAGCATAGGAATGTCATTTCCTATTAAGAGAATGTCATCCACGTATAAAACAAGGAATACTACAGTTCTCGCTACAAATCTACTATAGATGCATGGTTCATCTGGATTTTTGATAAAGTCAAATTCCTTGATCGTCTCATCAAAACAGATGTTCCAACTCCGCGATGCCTGCTTTAGTCCATAGATGGACTTAAGCAACTTGCACACCTTTCCGCTGCTCCCACTCTGAATGAAACCCTCTGGCTGATCCATATAGACACACTCCTCTAAATTTCCATTTAGAAAAGCGGTTTTTACGTCCATCTGCCAAATCTCATAATCGTGGAAGGCAGCAATGGCAAGAAGGATCCGAATGGATTTCAGCATAGCCACTGGAGAAAAGGTTTCGTCGTAGTCCAACCCAGGTCTTTGACGGAAACCCTTTGCTACAAGTCTAGCTTTATAGGTCTCAACCTGTCCATCTACACCAATCTTCCTTTTGAAGATCCACTTGCATCCTACGGGTTTTACCCCGTCTGGAGCAATGTCCAACGTCCATACTTTGTTGGTGTACATGGACTCCATTTCGGTCCGCATTGCATCCAGCCATTTTACCGAGTCAATGCTCTGAACGGTCTGCTGGAAGCTAGTAGGCTCATCATAGTCTATGATGCAATCCTCTCTATCCCCGTCTATGAGAAAACCGTAGTATCTCTCGGGCGGATGAGACTGCCTACTACTTCTGCGGAGCGGCATAGGAATGTCCTGTTCTTTCGAACCCTCTGGTTCCTCTAAGATTTCAGTAATGGTTTGTGGTTCTGGAACTTCTTCCAGTTCTACTGCGCTCCCACTTATCTGATTTTCCAAAAACTCAGTTTCCAAGAAGTAGGCATGACGAGAAACAAGAACCTTTTGTTCCTCTTCGTAGTAGAAAAGATACCCCTTGGAGTTCTTTGGGTATCCCACAAACTTGCACTGTACCGAGCGTGCCTCGAGCTTGTCCGCATGCTGCTTTTTTACAAAAGCTGGACATCCCCATGTCTTAAAGGATTTAAGACAGGGTTTCTTCCCACTCCACATCTGATATGGTGTGGTAGGCACTGTCTTAGTAGGAACTTGGTTCAAGAGATGTGCAGCTGTTTCCAGTGCATAACCCCAGAAAGATCGCGGTAACTCAGCCTTACTCATCATGGAACGAACCATATCCAATAGGGTTCGATTCCGTCTCTCCGATACACCGTTGTGTTGCGGAGTGTATGGAGGAGTAAGCTGAGAGAGAATTCCATTCTCTTTTAAATATTTCAGGAACTCGGCACTCAAGTATTCTCCACCTCGATCCGATCTTAGAATCTTGATACTTTTGCCGGTCTGTTTCTCTACTTCATTCTTATATTCCTGGAACTTTTCAAAAGCTTCGGACTTATGTTTCATTAAGAAGACATAACCGTATCTTGAAAAATCATCCGTAAAAGTAATGAAGTAAGAATAACCGCTCCGCGCATGTGTAGACATTGGACCGCACACGTCGCTGTGTACGAGTCCCAAGAGCTCGCTCGCTCTTACTCCGTGTCCAGTGAACGGAGTCTTTGTCATCTTTCCCATGAGACAAGATTCACAAGTGGCATAAGACTGATACTCGAACGGATCCAAGTATCCTTCTTTATGTAACTTAGTCAACCGTGTCTCATTGATGTGACCCAGTCTACAATGCCATAAGAAAGCCTGATTAATATCTGGAGACTTTCTTTTGTGCGTATTCTGGACATTGAAAATCTGTGGTTGGTTCAATACGTATATACCATTGCTCAGTGTACCTGACCCAATCAGAACTTGATTAAGGTGAATGTTTACAACATTACTTACAAACGCAAATTCATAACCTTCTTTTGAAACCAAAGATACAGAAATGATATTACAAGTTGCGTTGGGTACAAAAAAGCAATTACGCAAAACCAAAACATGCCCATCTGACATTCCCAGGTGATAGTCCCCCACGGCTTTAGCATCCATGCTAGCTCCGTTCGCAACTCTGAGGGTCATGTCACCTGCCTTCAAAACCCTACGGTTTCTCAACGCCTGCAAAGAATTAAAGATATGAGATCCTGATCCGGTATCCAATACCCAGGAAGTAGAGTTTATAGAAAGACAATTTTCAATAACATACACACCTGAAGCTGAAGCTGCAACCTGCTTCAGTTCCTGTGTCCTGGCTTTCCAAGCCCTGCAATCTTTCTTCCAGTGTCCACTCTTGTGACAATAGAAGCATTCTTCTTTTCCAACAAGCTTCCCCGCAATCTTTGTTGCCTTTTCCTTTCCCTTCGTACCCACTTTACTAACACCGCCTCTTGGTTTGGCGGGGGCTTTCCTCTTCTTTCCCTTGGCTTTCGCCTTGGACCTAGAAGAAGAAGATCCTCCTACAAACAAAGTGGATGTTTCCCTACCCTTCTGTAGGGTGCCCTCTGCGCTCCTCAGCAGGTTGAGGAGTTCTGAAAGTTCAACATCCTTTTCTTGCAAGTTGAAATTCAGTATGAACTGGGCGTAAGTGGATGGAAGGGACTGGAGAATTATATCCGTATAGAGTTCACTGTCCAACGTGGTCCCAAGTTCCGCGAGCTCCTCAGTGTAGCCAATCATCTTAAGCACGTGGTCCGCTACCGATGATCCGACGGCCAACTTTGTCGAAAATAACTTCTTCGACACTTCGTATCTTGCGATACGAGACTGCTCCCCATACAGTTCTTTTGTATGAAGAAATATGGATTCCAAATCCATATTCTCGTGCCTCCTCTGATGGTCGTTGTCCATCGAGGCAAGTACGAGGCATCTGGCCTTCGCGCTGTCAATCTCCCAAGTCTTACGGATTTCCTTATCCGCGACGCTGGAGGTGGGACCTGGGACGGGGGGAGCTTTGGTGGTAAGAAGATACCCCAGCTTGTCGTAAGAGATTGCCAATTTGACATTCCTGAGCCAATCTTTGTAGTTTGGCCCTGTCAATATGTTTTTATCTAGAAGTAACTTAAGTCCAGTCATTTCGATTTGGTCGCTGCAGGGGGAGAGAAGAAACACTTAGCACGATGCTCTTGCAAGTTTAGAATGGTTTTTAATTTGTCTAAACAGGATGGCTCCCACTGTCTCTCGAATCCCTCCTCAAACCAGAAAGGAAGAATTAGCCGGGATCAATCCCACCGTGCAATACTTGCTTAACCGTTCAGCCAGGCCAGTGTCGGTACTTCGAGGGAGGTTTTCCAACGCTTTCGCGAAGTTCCTTAATTAAATAACCTCTTTTCCCTGGGGGCGTAGCCCCGCTAACACCTTTCTAGGCACCTACTAGGTTTATAGCATTGATCGTCTAGTGAGAAATTTCCCGAGGAGTAGCATATACTCACAGTAGGATCGGGATCCAAATATCATCGCGTGACGAAACTGAAGGAATCCTACCAGAATCACCACACTCCAAATGGTATGCAAATCTAGCAAGTTTCAGTACTTATGAAACTCCCGATGTGGATTTTTGCCCCATGCTCTTATGACCTTGACTAAGGCCAACAAATCATAAGTCACATGTCAAGTTCTACCCGTCGTTATCCAGGTTAATTTGAATCCACCCGTATCTACCCTTGACTATGGCCAACAAGGCAATACGACTGTCCCAAACCAACGCATTCTATCTATGCAACATATGAATATCCATCAGCTACCAAACACTGTGCCTTGACTAAGGCCAACAAACACAGCTTGAATACCGTTGAATATTCATATGAAACGACGGAGGGCTACGAATGGTTTTGGTGAAACCGTGAACGTAGTGAACTTGATATAATCGATGGAACGAGATAGCTTTTAGAAGGAGTGGCTCAAACTCCGCATTTAAAAGTTAGTTTTGAAAAGAACCGAGTGGTTTTTCGAAAGTGTTCCAACGATTTTAATTTGGTTTATTATCTTGCATTAGTTCTTTTAATGCGTGATATTCTTGCATTAGTACTTTTAATGCGTCCCATCATTTAATTCCTACCATTGCAGAAAACAACCAAAATATGACGTACGCTTATGCCATTCGCATTCGCCACGGGGTCCCGTCATCACTCGTTAGGTTACTTAACTAACGACAGAGCGGGGGCTGGGCTAGCGCGGCTGTAAAACATAAGCAACGCCTAAATAGAAAGTAATGATAGACATTACAGATCACAGATGAATACATTGGATATACTAGCAATCCGCATTTCTTTCGAGCCTGAAACGAAAAGCGGATAACACGGTCGCGGTGAATAGCAAATACCCCACCCAAGACCCCTACGGGTGCGGCAAACTACCCGCCAAGTACTCGGTAGTTTGTGCACCCCCTCCATGGGTCTATCCTAGGAGCAAAAACAGTAAAAAGAATTATACAATGACGGCTACAACCCCGACCCGGTTGTGCGGTCAAACAAATAATATAATTACATCAATTTACATTTACAAATGAATGAAAGAAAAACAAAAGCTCATCTCACATCCAACCCCGGCTATTCACCCGCGACAGTCCAACACATTCATATACACATTCCAGCACATTACAGATCATGTATAACCCCGACTAATCGACTTATAGCGATTAGCCGACGTTCAATACATGCAAACATCACAGATATAACCAATATAGCCAAAGTGTAGTGAAGTTCGGAAAAATACGGAATTATAGGACCCCAAAAGGAAATTTCTTTTCTGGAAAATCTGGGCACATATAATATATCTCAAAAATCCCAAAACCAAAACCTACAGACACTGCACGAAAAACGACGCGCAGAAGACGACAAAGCGCGGCGGTTCCGCGGCACGAGCCTACCTCGTGCCGCGGATGCGCGGCGCTTTGAGCTCAACACTGGATCGTTTTTCATGGGTGTTTTTAGAAAACCCTGAGATGATTTTACAAATATAAATTTTTTCATTTTGAGCCAAAAAAATTTCAACAGAAACTCAGGTTTTGAAAAATACGGTTTTAGGGTTTTGGTTTTTCCGGTTTTGTGATTTTTTCGGTTCCGAACTTCGTTACACCTTACTACCAAGCTAGTTTAAGTTTAGTTAGGCTCTGATACCACTGTAAGTCCATATTGCGACCCCCGGTGCTTACGGGGAGGCGGAAACGGTATAAAAAACGAATTTTTATCGCAAGAGGCAACATGGACTAAACTTGGTCGGGATCGTTGTCTAAACTAAAACTAGTATTCTAGCTAAAGAGAGTTAGCTACTATGGAAGATGGTTATACCTAAACTTGAACTCCTTCTTCTTCAAACCTTGTAGAGGTTGATGGTTCTCTTTACGTCGCCTTCTCCCGTCGAAGATGGATCCACCTCGAAGGTTCGACTTTGGGCTCTTCCTCGATCTTTGAGTGAACTAGGGTTTCCGGTTTGCTAAACCTTCATCCTAGAATGAGTAGAGAGAGATTAGGGTTTGCTTTTCTTTCTAAAGAGAATGATTCTCAACACATGAGAAGGTTTCTCTTTTCAAGAGGAAGAAGAAGATGAAATGAGGAGAGAGAGAGGTTATGATAGAATGAGCTCAATTATTTCTTTCTTGCAACCATATTGCAAAAAAGAAATGAATTATCTAAATGATAATAATTGAAATAAGAATAGTTGATGGTAATTTTGGAATGACCACTATCATGCTTCTTTAAATGAAGTGTAAGCATGAATCAAGGAAGACTTTCAAGGCATGAAAGTGGTCAATGGTCAACAAGTCAACCAAGGTCAACAAGTCAACAAAAAACAACCATAACATAATTCTCATTTAATTACTATTATTAATAGATAATATATAAATCCATTAGGGTTTGGAAAATGATAACTGTCAACTGTGCATACGCACCCGATCCGAAACCCTAATGAAAAACCTCATTCTCCGCCTCAAGCAACTGTGCATACACACCTGCATTCTCGTTCCGAGGAACAAGAATACCAAGATATAAAAGCAACCCCCAAAACATATACCAGTATCTGGCTCAAACCAGAGCCTGCCAGTATAATCCGTCCGGACTCCAAACGTGCATAAGTGCGCGGATGAGAACGAACCCTGTCGCAAAACCATGCGACCTCTACTCTGTTTTGCCCAGAGGCGAATACCCTCTGTGTGGGACTCTAAAGACTCGACACTACGCTGGCAGTGGGTTTAACCACAGACCGCAAGCGGCACTAGCTGTGCGTAACGGTCCCCAGGTAGATGCCGACAAGAAGGCTGACGAGGTGAAACCCCATCTGAACTCCTACTGAGTCTGAATGTGACATTCTCCGTACAGTCCGGTCTGTTCGTCTGATACATCGCATGGCGGGCCTAGGGGGCGGTAAACGTCAGTCCCCCAATAGCGGTACAAGTCGTGCCGGAGCGAAGCCCAAAACACCCTGAGATAACACTGGAAACCTACCAGTATATCTCGTTTGCCCTGGCCAGGGACTACTCGTGTAATGGCTCTCCTAGACACAGCGCGATGTCAACCCCCAATACCGGGAGAGACGAATCCTGTCTAACCGTCACTGCCTCCAAGTGCTTCGGGACTGCACCCAACCACCACCTGTTTGCACGACTCCTTTGAGCCGTGGTAGGGTAGTGATCAAAGTGCAGTGGGAACACACTCGAGGCGAAGTGCCAGTGTCAAGTCAGCGGACTAAGCTGTACTCATGTCACCTGGGAACTGACGACTGACGATAGGTATAATACCAACCTGTCAGTTCCCGACGAGTCCTGTCCAGTGTACTCGTAACCCAACGAGCACCCGTATACTATCTCCAGTACGACGTACTGATGGCTGTGGGACAGACCATCTCCCACACTGGGATGAGAAGCGCATACGCTAGTCTACTCCGGAGTATCGATGCCCTGTCTCGATAGTCCTACGACTAGGGACCTGTATAAGGATGTGCCTATAGATTACCCAGCCCCCACTAGTGTGACTGCCATCACAACGCTGGTAATCAAGCAAAGATCCTAAGGGCTCCACTAATGCGTATAAGTGATATACTGAAATAAACACAAGTACACATTGAAGTAGAAACAAACCAAGTAGCATACTACTATATTGAGCAAGATTGTTTATACAAGGTGAATATCCCAAGCTTCCATCAAGTAATATACAAACTAGTATGATACAGTAATGGCCTCTAGGGCATATACACTAACAGATCAGGACATTCCTGCGCCGCTCCGCAGGAGTAGTAGGTAGTCTCATCCGCTCGAGAGATACTACGGTTTTCTCATAGACGGGGATAGAGAAGATTGCATCATTGATAGTGATGAGCCGACTAGCTTCCAGCAGGCCATTCAGAGCGTTGACTCGGTAAAATGGCTGGATGCAATGCGGACCGAAATGGAGTCCATGTACACCAACAAAGTATGGATGTTGGACGTTGCTCCAGATGGGGTAAAACCCGTAGGACGCAAGTGGATCTTCAAAAGGAAGATTGGTGTAGATGGACTGGTTGAGACCTATAAAGCTAGACTTGTTGCAAAGGGTTTTCGTCAAAGACCTGGTTTGAACTATGACGAAACCTTTTCTCCAGTGGCTATGCTGAAATCCATTCGTATCCTTCTTGTCATTGCTGCCTTCCACGATTATGTGATTTGGCAATGGACGTAAAGACCGCTTTTCTGAATGTAAATTTAGAGGAGTGTGTCTATATGGACCAGCCAGAGTGTTTCATTCAGAATGGGAGAAGCGGAAAGGTTTGCAAGTTGCTTAAGTCCATCTATGGACTAAAGCAGGCATCGCGGAGTTGGAACATCTGTTTTGATGAGACGGTCAAAGATTTTGGCTTTATCAAAAATCCAGATGAACCATGCATCTATAGTAGATTTGTAGCACGAACTTTCGTATTCCTCGTTTTATACGTGGATGACATTCTCTTGATAGGAAATGACATTCCTATGCTACAATCTGTCAAAAGGTTCTAATCACACAGGCTCTCCATGAAAGACCTGGGTGATGCCTCTTACATTCTGGGGATCCGGATCTATCGTGACAAATCCAAGAGGATATTAGGACTTTCACAGTCCAGGTACATCGACACCATACTGAGAAGATTTAGTATGGAAGATTCCAAGCGCGGTAATATACCGGCTTGTCACGGGATCACCCTCTCCAAAGAGATGTCTCCCAAGACTGATTTTGAAAGGGATCGCATGTCTATTATACCCTACGCTTCTGCGGTGGGCTCTATAATGTATGCGATGTTGTGTACCAGACCAGATGTAGCTTATGCACTGAGTGTGGTAAGCCGGTATCGGTCAAACCCTGGGGAGAAGCACTGGATAGCGGTAAAGAATATTCTCAAGTACCTGAGAAAGACTAAGGAGATGTTCTTGGTGTATGGCGGAAAGACCTCCAGATCGAGGCCTTTGCTGACTCTAGCTTCCAGAGTGACAAGGATGATTCCAAGTCCATGTCGGGTTATGTCTTTACCCTCAATGGAGGGGCGGTGTGTTGGAAGAGTTCCAAACAGGAAACCGTTGCTGACTCGACGATGGAAGCGGAATATATCGCTTCATCTAACGCCGCAAAAGAAGCCGTCTGGATAAGGAAGTTCTTGATAGAACTTCAGGTGGTTCCGTCCATTGTTGATCTAATACCTCTGTATTGCGACAACAATGGGGCTATAGCTTTAGCGAAGGAACCCAGGTCCCATCAGAAGTCCAGGCACATCTTGAGGCGGTATCACCTGATCAGGGAGATCGTGGGTCGCCAGGAGATCGATGTTCGGAGAGTTGCTACAGAAGATAACACTGCTGATCCACTCACAAAGGCCTTACCCCAGACTCAGTTCGAGCGGCTGATCGAGATGATAGGTCTTCGATACGCCAGTATATGGCCTTAGTGCAAGTGGGAGATTGTTAGTGTATATGCCCTAGAGGCCATTACTGTATCATACTAGTTTGTATATTACTTAATGGAAGCTTGGGATATTCACCTTGTATAGACAATCTTGCTCAATATAGTAGTATGCTACTTGGTTTGTTTCTACTTTAATGTGTGCATGTGTTTATTATAGCATATCTCCTTTACACATTAGTGGAGCCCTTAGGATCTTTGCTTGATTACCAGCATTGTGATGGCATTCACACTCATGGGGGCTGGGTAATCCACAAGCACATCCTTATGTAGGTCCCTAGTCGTAGGACTATCGAGACAGGGCATCAATACTCCGGAGTAGACTAGCGTATGCGCTTCTCATCCCAGCAGGGGAGACGGTCTGTCCCACAGCCGTCAGTACATCGTACTTGAGATAGTATGTTGGTTCTCGTTAGGTTACGAGTACACTGGACAGGACTCGTCGGGAACTGTTGGTTGGTACTATACCCATCGTCAGTTATCAGTTTCCAGGTGACATGAGTACAGCTTAGTCCGCTGACTTGACACTGTCACTTCGCCTCGAGTGTGTTCCCACTGTACATAGATTACTACCCTACCACGGCTCAAAGGAGTCGTGCAAACAGGTAGTGGTTGGGTGCAGTCCCGAAGCACTTGGAGGCAGTGACGGTTAGACATGATTCGTCTCTCCCGGTATTAGGGGTTGATATCACGCTGTGTCTAGGAGAGCCATTACACAAAGTCCCTGGCCAGGGCAAGCGAGATATACTGGTAGGTTTCCAGAGTTATCTCAGGGTGTTCTGGGCTACACTCCGACACGACTTGTACCGCTATTAGGGGACTGACGTTTACCGCCCCTTAAGCCCGCCATGCGATATTCTTAGACGAACAGACCGGACTGTACGGAGATTGTCACATTCAGGCTCAGTAGGAGTTCAGATGGGTTTCACCTCGTCCGTCTTCTTATCGGCATCTACCTGGGGACCGTTACGTACAGCTAGTACCGCTTGCGGCCTGTGGTTAAACCCACTGCCAGCGTAGTGTCGAGTCTTTAGAGTCCCACACAGAGGGTTATTCGCCTTTGGGCAAAACAGAGTAGGGGTCGCATGGTTTTGCGACAGGGTTCGTTCACATCCGCGCACTTGTGCACGTTTGGTGTCCGGACAGTTATTACTAGCGGGCTCTGGTTTGAGCCAGATCCTAGTATATGCTTTGGGGTTAGTTTTATCTCATAGTATTCGTGCTCCTCGGAACACGAATGCGGGTTTGTATGCATAGTTGACTGAGGCAGAGGAAGAAGATTCTCATTAGGGTTTTGGTACGGGTGTGTATGCACAGTTGACGGTTGTCGTTTACCAAACCCTAATGAATATGTGAAATATCAATTGATAATGTTATTTAAATGAAATTGGGTTTTGGTTAGTATTTGTTGCCTTGTTGACCAAGGTTGAAACAATGACCATCATCATTTCTTTCCATAGATGCTCTTTGATCTTTGCAAAAACATTTAATGTGAAATGATAATGGTCTTATCAAACCAACTATCACCTTTTTCATTTTAATTCATATTATTAATTAGATTAATTCACATATATTTGATATGGTTGTAAAACTATTCTCATTCTATCATATTGTTTCTCTCTCATCCTTTCTTCTTCCTCTTTCTCTAGCTCAAGGAAAATTCATCTCATGTGTTGAGAAACATTTCCTTGGAGATAAAACACCAAAGCCACTCTCTACTCATCCTAAGGTTGAAGGTCTAGGAAGCTGGACACTTTAGTTTTCTCAAGTTCGAGAAAGAAGCTCAAGGTAGAGACCTTCAGGTGGATCCATCTTCGGCAAGAGAAGACGACGAGGAACGAACCATCCGACCACCACAAAGAGCCCAAGAGAAGGAGTTCAAGTTGAGGTATAATCCCTAACAGAGTAGGAAAAGCTCTAGTTAGTTGCTAGTGTGTAGTTTAGCAAAGATCCGTGTTTTATAGTCCATGTTACCATGACCCGAAAAATCATTTTTCATCATTTCCGCAAGACCGAAAGAACCGGGAGAGGTAACATGGACTTACATTTATGCCCTAGAGGCCATTACTGTACATAAGATGTATATTATAATGGATGCTTGGACATTGATTGATCTCAAAAACTATCTATTACCGCAATCAAGAACGGCGTCGCAAGTAGCTAGCCGGTGAATACGGGTCGGTCCACAGGGATTTTGTGAATCTCCTAGTCGCTCTAATGAGTTAATTCCGATGGGAGCCGGATTAATTAAATCTAAAAACTGAATTAATCTAGATCTAACTCTTGCTAGGGTTAGGTCTAGGTTAAGTTTGGAAAGTCTATAAATCTCACCGCTTTCTATACCCATATGAAGATCTAATTAGGTGTTATGGTAAATATTAATAAAAGGGATTAGGATGATTGGGAAGATTTTTCTTCCTCTAGATCCTTTTCCTTCCTTTCTTAATCTTTACCCTAACCTCCATGGGAAACCTTAAAATTCGGGCCTTTAGACTATGGTATCACCGCTACTTCGTGGGTAGAGTGCCGTAGGGAGCGGAATAAGAAGGTATGCATGGAGTTCTATGAAAATATATGACGGGCAAGAAAGGGGATGAGAGATCTTCGTCTCTCAAACCTTCCCCAGATCTAACCCTAACAAGCGAGGAGACTACTCACTCATTAGGGAATTTAAGAACATTTATCTAGGGCAGAGAATAAAAGATTAACTAGGGCAAGAAATTAAATTTATCTAGGGTAAGAATAGAAAATTAACATAGGGCAGAAAATAAAGAACATACAAAAAATGATGTTCTCCAAAAGAATGCTGAAATTTATTAATGAAGGGAGGCATGAAAAGAATACAATGATTTGGGCTTCTATTTATAGGAGATAGAAACCCTAGGTTACAATTGATTCGCATGTCTACATTTACCAAAATATCCTTAGGAAGACCTAGTCAAAATAGACTTCAAGCTTTGGTAAAATTTTATGTCTCTGTCTCTTTAAAGGGAAGTATTGGGCCTTGAATCTTTGGGCTTCCTTATTATTAGGTTCTTTATTAAAATAGCTTCTATGTTTCTTCCAGATCTCCAGTGAATAATTGCGGTGGACTTTTAACCGTCGCTTTGTAATCTTAGACCTTGCATTGCCTTGTACTTTGTGAATTTTATCTTTGATGTCGGCTTGATCAAGAGTCTTCTGTTTGTTGGTCAAAGTCCACTTTTGCATCGTCTTTTCATCGTTTTCACTGTTTTCGCTCCAAGAACCTGTAACCTGTAATATGTAGCAGACATGCGTCAAAAGCACCTGTTTATTTATAAAAAGAATAAGAATGGGGAATATAATAATACAATATTATGGTGTAAACAGACATATATAGGGAGGACTTTCTTGCTCGACATGATAGTATGCTATCTGGTTGTACTTTATCTAAACATGTACTCTGATTGTCTCTATGTTACATGTTGATAAAGCCCTTAGGATATGTACTCGACTACTGGGACTATGATGAGATCATACTAGTGGGGCCACGGTAGTCGACGAGTACATCCTATAACTCCTAGTCGAGGGTGTATCGAGACAGGGCATCGATGCACCAGAGTAGGCTAGCGTATATGCATCTTGACCCATATGATGGGCGATGGATGATCCCATATCCATCGGTGTTTGACATCAAGGACTGTGTACGGGTGCTCAGTGGAGACTGGGTACACTGGACGGACTCGCCGAGAATTCCCAGATGGTATTATACCTGACGTCAGATGGCAGTTCTCCGGTGACACTGGTTCAGAGTAGTTTGTTGACCCGAGATCGTCATAGAGTCTTGTGTGATTCCCACTGTGCTTTGATTTTCATCATACCACGTCCAAGAGGGCGTGCAAAAAGGTGGATTTTTGGTACAATCCCGAATCACATGGAGACAATGAGCGATAGGAGGGGATTCGTCTCTCCCGGTATAGGGAGTTGATGTTGTGCTGTGTTCGATTGGCTATAACTGGAAATCCCTGGCCAGGGTTGCTGAGATTTACTGGTAAGTGTTATCAGTAGTTTTTCGAACTGTATAGACCTTAAATCGACACGACTTATCGAGCTACTGGAGTCTAACGTTTACCACCCCTAGGCGATATATGCGATATATCAGACGACGAGACCGGACTGTACGGGAGTGTTACTGATTGTATTCACAGGAGAATGTACAGGCTTGCTTGTTGATCTTCTTAGCGCTCAATACCTGGGTAGCTGTTACGTTTAGCTGACCGCTTGCATCTTGTGGGTGTTTGATATGATCATCACCTACTGCCGGCGTATTGACGATTCTTTAGAGTCCTACACAGAAGTTTCTTGGCTCAGGCAAAACGGAGTAGGAGCACATATGTGATATGTGCGAGACCGAGGAAAATGCGGTATGTGATACCATATTGGATTCTCGCGATATGAGATATCGGCCGGGTATATGTGATATAGCCAGGTCATCGTATTAGTCGGTTATTTGTGAAATAGCCGGATTATCGGATCAAGTGTTGATTCAATAATTTAATGTATAATAATATATATGATATATTAAATTACATTAACTAATATTAGCTCACTAAAAGATTCATTTTCTCACGGGATAATACATTGATATATATGCGATATATGTTAATTGTATTATTTTCTATTGTTACAAAATATATTGTATATGTGATATATAATATTGTAACATGATATGGTTATTAATGAAACTTGTTTAGTGGAGATTAAACAAGATTAGGGTTTGATTAGGGTTAAGGTTTTCTAGAAGTTTCTAGAAGCTTTCATTTTTTTTGTTTTGGAAAAGATATTTTGCAAGATATTTCCTTAACCCAACCAAACCATTAACCTTAGTCAAATATCTACAAGGGTTAGTTTGACCATGGTTGCATTATTCATCCTTATCATAACTATCATTATTCATCACAAAAGGATTAAGGCCTCATCTTCTTCCTTTGAGCAAAAGCTTTCTCGCTTTTTCTTTGGGATGAAAGTGAGTGAGAATATGAAAACAAATGAGAGAAAAAATCCTACTTCATCCTCCTCATCTATCCTTGCCCTTTAGATGAGAGTGTTCACTTCATTTAGTGAGTGTTAGTTTGTGTTAATGAAACTTCAAGGTAGATCATCTTTGTTATCGAAGATCGGAAGCAAGACTGCATCTTTCTCTTCGTGAAGCCTCTCGAGAGTCTGGAACACGATGATCGCAGCGAAGGGACCTCAACACGGAGCTTAAGAAGTGAAGGACCAGATCTACAAAGGTTGTAATACCTCTCACTTAGTGTTAAAGAGTTTAACATGCTTGTTTTCGCCTAAACTCTAGTTTAAAGATCCGGCATTGGGTTGTTCGACACGGCTAAATTTTAAATCGGGCATGGTTGATGCCTCGTAGACCCTTGTGGCAGTGCCTAGCAACCCTACAGTGGTATCAGAGCCAAGCTAGAGCTTTAGGCGAAGTCTAGATGAAGTTTAAAGTCTGATCGAACTTGGAAAACCCGATATACCCTAGTTTCTGGAAAAATTTTCAAAATGTGATTTTTTGTGAATTAAAAATACTCAAAAAAAATTAGCAGGGAAATACAAGGATTACTGTGCAACACGTGCCACTGATCACCTTAAAGCGCCGCGGAACCGCGGCCGTACCATGGCTTTCGCGGCGGTTCCGCGGCCAAAAAGTTGAATTATGGCACGTGGTTTGCACAGTAATGTCCGTCTGTAATTCCTGATTCTTCTGGATATTTTTATATTTACTCAAGTGTTGAGTTTTCTAGGGTGTATTGGGGACTCGTTGATTTGATCGGATAATTTAACATTGTTTAGATTGTCCGGGTAATTTTTAGAACGTGTTAAAAAGTTCGAACGGATATCAATAACTCACTTTTTGCCGACCCGGAAAATTTCCAAGTGTTAGATTTTTCCGTAGTTTAAGAACGTTTTAAGTCATGCAAGTAACGCGGTGGACCCTCTAGAAGACAACAAACCTTAACTCGATTATGTGACCGTCTTGAACTGCCTCTAAACCTTAGGGTTTGTGGCAGTACGACGTGCCACATGTGAGGCGTTGGCTTGACCCTTCTACGGCTGGACCATTGGTACTGTGGCATGTGATGGATGTTTTTAAACTAATCTCAAGTGTTGAGCTATTTGGGAAATCTTGGGTGTTTGTTTATTCGATCGGAAAGTTTGACATTGTCTATTTATCTGTAATGTGATACAATATTTGGAATCCACAAGTAGTTATGAGATAACTAATTTGAATGTTATAAATCTAGCAGTTCAGTCTCAGGTGATCGGTTGCCACGGGATTTCTGTAAGTCCACGTTGCCCACCCCGGTACTTGCGGGGAGGCGGAAAACATAATAAAAATCGGATTTTTAATGACTTAGGCAACATAGACCTTGCTTGTGAGGATCTTTACTAAACTAAAACTAGCTAAAGAATACTAACAACTAACAAAGTTGTAGAAAGGTTATACCTTGGGCTCGAACTCCTTCTCTCCTTGCTCGTCGGAATGGTAGAAAGGCCTCACCTTGCTAGTCTCCTTCCGTCAAAGAACGATCCACCCGAAAGCCTCGACCTTTAGCTTCAACTCCAAGCTAGGAGTAACTAGAGTGCAAGAAATTCTAAGACTTGAACCCTAGAAGTGAGTAGAGAAGATCAAGTGAAGGTTTTTCTCAAGCTTTTTTGTTTCTCAACACATGAGAGGGAGAGAGCTTGAGGGAGAGGATGAACAAGAGAGAGAAAAGATATGATAGAATGAAAAAATAGTGAGCCATTCTCACTAATATGTGTGAGTTATTTTAATTACATAATTAGCTAGAAAATTGTCATGGCTTAATCAAGAGGTGACCATTATCATTTCACCATTAATGCAAATTGCAAGGATCAAAGAGCATCTTCCAAATGAAATGATCATGGTCAAATTGTCAACTTGGTCAACAAGTCAACAAAGTCAAAGTGTCAACAACAACAACCATGCACAATAATTAAGCTAATTATTAATTAACAATAATACACACAAAAACAATAGGGTTAATAAAATGACAATAGTCATTAACCCTAAACATGGTCCTCTCCCTCAATCTCAAGTAACTGTGCATACGCACCCGCATTCGTGATCCGAGGAACACGAACACAATGAGAAAAACCAATCTCAAATCATATACTAGGATCTGGCTTAAAACAAAGCCCGCTAGTATAAACTGTCCGGACAGCAAACGTGCACAAGTGCGCGGATGCGAACGAACCCTGTCGCAAAACCATGCGACCTCTACTCGTTTTGCCTAAAGGCGAATATCTCTCTGTGTGGGACTCTAAAGACTCGACACTACGCTGGCAGTGGGTTTAACCACAGACCGCAAGCGGTACTAGCTGTACGTAACGGTCCCCAGGTAGATGTCGATAAGAAGACTGACGAGGTGAACCCCATCTGCACTCCTACTGAGCCTGTATGTGACAATCTCCGTACAGTCCGGTCTGTTCGTCTGATACATCGCATGGCGGGCCTAGGGGGGCGGTGAACGTCAGTCCCCTAATAGCGGTACAAGTCGTGTCGGAGTGAAGCCCAGAACACCCTGAGATAACACTGGAAGCCTACCAGTATATCTCGCTTGCCCTGGCCAGGGACTACTCGTGTAATGGCTCTCCTGGACACAGCGCGATGTCAACCCCCAATACCGGGAGAGACGAATCCTGTCTAACCGTCACTGCCTCCAAGTGCTTCGGGACTGCACCCAAAAACTACCTGTTTGCACGACTCCTCTGAGCCGTGGTAGGGTAGTAATCAAAGTGCAGTGGGAACACACTCGAGGCGAAGTGACAGTGTCAAGTCAGCGGACTAAGCTGTACTCATGTCACCTGGGAACTGATAACTGACGATAGGTATATTACCAACCAACAGTTCCCGACGAGTCCTGTCCAGTGTACTCGTAACCTAACGAGCACCCGCATACTATCCCAAGTACGACGTACTAACGGCTGTGGGACAGACCGTCTCCCACACTGGGATGAGAAGCGCATACGCTAGTCTACTCCGGAGTATCGATGCCCTGTCTCGATAGTCCAACGACCAGGGACCTGTATAAGGATGTGCTTATAGATTACCCAGCTCCCACGAGTGCGAGCGCCATCACAACGCTGGTAATCAAGCAAAGATCCTAAGGGCTCTACTAATATGTATACCAGCAATATGCTAAAAGAAACACATGCACATATTAAAGCAGAGACAAACCAAGTAGCATACTACCATTTCGAGCAAGATTGTATATACAACTGTGAATATCCCAAGCTTCCATTAAGTAATATACAAACTAGTATGATACAGTAATGGCCTCTAGGGCATATACACTAACAATCTCCCACTTGCACTAAGGCCATGTACTGGCGTATCGAAGACCTATCATCTCGATCAGCCGCTCGAACTGAGTCTGGGGCAAGGCCTTGGTGAATGGATCTGCTGTGTTATCCTCTGATGCAACTCTCCGGACCTCGATCTCCTGGCGATCCACAATCTCCCTGATCAGGTGATACCGCCTTAAGATGTGTCTGGATTTCTGATGGGACCTGGGTTCCTTCGCTAAAGCTATAGCCCCGTTGTTGTCGCAATACAGAGGTATAGGGTCAACAATGGACGGAACCACCTGAAGTTCTTTCAAGAACTTCCTCATCCAGACAGCTTCTTTTGCGGCATCAGATGCAGCGATGTATTCCGCTTCCATAGTCGAGTCAGCAACGGTTTCCTGTTTGGAGCTCTTCCAACACACCGCCCCTCCATTGAGGGTAAAGACAAAACCCGACATGGACTTGGAATCATCCTTGTCACTCTGGAAGCTGGAGTCAGCAAAGGCCTCAATCTGCAGGTCTTTTCCGCCATGCACCAAGAACATCTCCTTAGTCCTTCTCAGGTACTTGAGAATGTTCTTTACTGCTATCCAATGTTTCTCCCCAGGGTTTGACTGATACCTGCTTACCACACTCAGTGCATAAGCCACATCCGGTCTGGTACACAACATTGCATACATTATAGAGCCTACCGCAGAAGCGTAGGGTATAATAGACATGCGATCCCTCTCCAAATCAGTCTTGGGAGACATCTCTTTGGAGAGGGTGATCCCGTGACAAGCCGGTAGATTACCACGCTTGGAATCTTCCATACTGAATCTCTTCAGTATGGTGTCGATGTACCTGGACTGTGAGAGTCCTAATATCTTCTTGGATCTGTCACGGTAGATCCGGATACCCAGAATGTATGAGGCATCACCCAGGTCTTTCATGGAGAACCTGTGTGACAAGAACCCCTTGACAGATTGTAGCATAGGAATGTCATTTCCTATTAAGAGAATGTCATCCACGTATAAAACGAGGAATACTACAGTTCTCGCTACAAATCTACAATAGATGCATGGTTCATCTGGATTTTTGATAAAGCCAAATTCTTTGACCGTCTCATCAAAACAGATGTTCCAACTCCGCGATGCCTGCTTGAGTCCATAAATGGACTTGAGCAACTTGCACACCTTTCCGCTGCTCCCACCCTGAATGAAACCCTCTGGCTGATCCATATAGACACACTCCTCTAAATGACCATTTAGAAAAGCTGTCTTTACGTCCATCTGCCAAATCTCATAATCGTGGAAAGCAGCGATGGCAAGAAGGATCCGAATGGATTTCAGCATAGCTACTGGAGAAAAGGTTTCGTCATAGTCCAAACCAGGTCGCTGACGAAAACCCTTTGCTACCAGTCTAGCTTTATAGGTCTCAACCTGTCCATCTACACCAATCTTCCTTTTGAAGATCCACTTGCATCCTACGGGTTTTACCCCGTCTGGAGCAATGTCCAACGTCCATACTTTGTTGGTGTACATGAACTCCATCTCGGTCCGCATTGCATCCAGCCATTTTACCGAGTCGACGCTCTGAATGGCTTGCTGGAAGCTAGTAGGCTCATCACAATCTAGGATGCAGTCTTCTCTATCCCCATCAATGAGAAAACCGTAGTATCTCTCGGGCGGATGAGACTGCCTACTACTCCTGCGGAGTGGCATAGGAATGTCCTGTTCTTTTGAACCTTCTGGTTCCCCTAAGCTTTCAGTAATAGTTTGTGGTTCTGGAATCTCTTCCAGATCTATTGCGCTCCCACTTATTTCTTTTTCTAAAAACTGATGTTCCAGAAAATGGGCATTACGAGAAACAAGGACTTTTTGTTCTTCTGCGTAATAGAAAAGATACCCCCTGGAGTTCTTTGGGTATCCCACAAACTTGCACAGTACTGAGCGTGCCTCGAGCTTGTCCGTATGCTGCTTTTTGACATAAGCTGGACATCCCCAAATCTTCAAGTATTGAAGATAGGGTTTCTTCCCACTCCATAACTCATATGGTGTGGTAGGCACAGTCTTAGTGGGAACACGGTTCAAAAGATATGCAGCCGTTTCTAGTGCATGTCCCCAGAACGATCGCGGTAACTCAGCGTTACTCATCATGGACCGTACCATATCCAATAGGGTCCGGTTCCGTCTCTCCGATACACCGTTATGTTGCGGAGTGTATGGAGGAGTAAGCTGAGAGAGAATTCCATTCTCTTTTAAGTAATTCAGGAATTCGGCACTTAAGTATTCTCCTCCTCGATCCGATCTTAGGATCTTGATACTTTTGCCGGTCTGTTTTTCTACTTCATTCTTATATTCCTGGAACTTATCAAAAGCTTCGGATTTATGCTTCATTAAGAAGATGTGTCCGAATCTTGAGAAATCATCCGTAAAAGTAATGAAGTAAGAAAAACCGCTTCGCGCATGTGTAGACATTGGACCGCACACATCGCTGTGTACGAGTCCCAAGAGCTCGCTCGCTCTTTCTCCGTGTCCAGAAAACGGAGCCTTTGTCATCTTTCCTTTGAGACAGGATTGACAAGTTGCATACGATTGATATTCGAACGGATCCAAATATCCTTCAGTATGTAACTTAGTCAATCTTCTCTCATTGATGTGACCCAGTCTACAATGCCATAAGAAAGTTTTATTAATTTCTGGAGACTTTCTTTTGTGTGTATTCTGGATATTGAAAACCTGCGGTTGGTTTAAAACGTAAATACCGTTGTTCAATGTACCTGACCCAATCAAAACTTGATTAAGGTGAATGTTCACTACATTACTTACAAATGCAAATTCATAACCTTCTTTAGATAATAAAGATACAGATATGATATTACAGGTTGCATTTGGTACATAATAACAACTACGCAAAACCAAAAAGTGTCCATCAGATAATCCCAGGTGATAGTCCCCCACGGCCTCTGCATCCATGCTAGCACCGTTCGCAACTCTGAGGGTCATGTCACCTGCCTTCAAAACTCTACGCTTTCTCAACGCCTGCAAAGAATTACAGATATGAGATCCTGATCCGGTATCCAATACCCAGGATGTAGAGTTTATTGATAGACAGTTTTCAATAACATACACACCTGAAGCTGAAGCTGCAACTCGCTTCAAATCCTGTGTTCTGGCTTTCCAAGCCTTGCAATCTTGTTTCCAGTGACCACTTTTGTGACAATAGAAGCATTCTTCCTTCCCCACCATCTTCCCCGCTACTTTTGTTGCTTTACCCTTTCCCTTCGTATCCACTTTACCGACACCGCCTCTTGGTTTGGCGGGGGCTTTCTTCTTCTTGCCCTTGGCTTTCGCCCTGGACCTAGAAGAGGAAGATCCTCCTACAAACAAAGTGGATGTCTCCCTACCCTTCTGTAGGGTGCCCTCAGCAGTCCTCAACATGTTCAGAAGCTCGGCAAGTTCAACCTCCTTTCCTTGCATGTTGAAGTTAAGAACGAACTGGGCGTAAGTGGAAGGAAGGGACTGGAGAATCAAATCGGTATAGAGTTCATTCTCCAACGTGGTCCCTAGGTCCGCGAGCTCCTCTATGTAGCCTATCATCTTAAGCACGTGGTCCGCTACCGATGATCCGACGGCCAACCTTGCCGAAAAAAGCTTCTTCGACACTTCGTATCTAGCGATACGAGACTGCTCTCCATACAGTTCTTTTGTATGGAGAAATATGGACTCTAGATCCATATTCTCGTGCCTCCTCTGATGTTCGTTGTCCATCGAGGCTAGTACGAGGCATCTGGCCCTCGCGCAATCTATCTCCCATGTCTTACGGATTTCTACATCCGCGACGCTGGAGGTGGGACCTGGGACAGGGGGAGCTTTGGTGGTAAGTATATAACCCAGCTTGTCATAAGTGATCGCCATCTTGACATTCCTGAGCCAATCTTTGTAGTTTGGCCCTGTCAATATATTTTTATCTAACAGTAACTTAAGTCCGGTCATGTTGAATGGTCGCTGCAATTAGGAGAGAGAAAAGAAACACTTTAGCATGATGCTCTTGCAAGTTTAGAGTGGTTTTTAATTTGTCTAAACTGGATGGCTCCCACTGTTTCTCGAATCCCTTCTCAAACCATAAAGAAAAGGATTAGCCGGGATCATTCTCACCGTACAATACTTGCTTAACCGTTCAGCCAGGCCAGTGTCGGTACTTCGAGGGAGGTTTTCCAACGCTTTCGCGAAGTTCCTTAATTAAGTAACCTCTTTTCCCTGTGGGCGTAGCCCCGCTAACACCTTTCTAGGCACCTACTAGGTTTATAGCATTGATCGTTAAGTGAGAGTTTTCCCGAGGAGTAGCATATACTCACAGTAGGATCGAGATCCAAATATCATCGCGTGATAAAACCGAAGGAATCCTACCAGGATCATCACACTCCAAATGGTATGCAACGCTAGCAAGTTTCAGTGCTTATGAAACTCCCGATGTGGATTTTTTCCCCATGCTCTTATGACCTTGGCGTGAGGTCAAAATGTCATAAGTCACATGTCAAGTTCTTCCCATCATTATCCTGGTTAATTTGAACCCACCCGTACCTACCCTTGACGTAGGCCAAAATGGCAGTACGACTGTCTCAAATCAACGCATTCTATCTATGCAACGGATAAATATCCGGCAGCTACCAATCACTATGCCTTGGCGTGAGGTCAAAATACATAGCTTGAATACTACCGAATATTTAACCGAAATGATGGAGGGCTACGGATGGTTTTGGCGAAACCGTGAACGTAGTGAACTTGATATAATCGATGGAACGAGATAGCTTTTAAAAGGAGTGGTTCAAGCTCCGCGTTTAAAAGTTTAGTTTTGAAAAGAACCGAGTGGTTTTCAAAGTGTTCCAATCGACTTTTACTTGGTTTATTTCTTGCATTAGTTCTTTTAATGCGTCCCATCAATTAATCCTACCATTGCAGAAAACAACCAAAATATGACGTACGCTTATGCCATTCGCATTCGCCACGGGGCCCCGTCATCACCCGTTAGGTTACTTAACTAACGACAGAGCGGGGGCTGGGCTAGCGCGGCTGTAAAACATAAGCAACGCCTAAATAGTTATTATATAAATATACAGCAATGATAGACATTACAGATCACAGATGAATACATTGGATATACTAGGAATCCGTAATGCGTTCGAGCCTGCAACGCAAAGCGGATTACACGGTCGCGGTGAATAGCCAATACCCCACCCAAGACCCCTACGGGTGCGGCAAACTACCCGCCAAGCACCCGAAGCGAAGCAACCTTCCTCACCACCGTGAGTAGGCCACTCGGCACTTCGAGTACCCGGTAGTTTGTGCACCCCCTCCGTGGGTCTATCCTAGGAGCAAAAACAGTAAAAAGAATTATACAATGACGGCTACAACCCCGACCCGGTTGTGCGGCCATACAAAGAATATTATTACATCAATTTACATGTTACAAATGAATGAAAGAAAAAACAACGCTCATCTCACATCCACCCCGGCCATTCACCCGCGACAATCCAATCCATTCATATCCACAAACCAATAGCAATCACAGATCATGTATAACCCCGACTAATCGTCTTATAGCGATTAGCCGACGTTCAATACATGCAAGCAATACAGATATAACCAATGTAGTTAAAGTGTAGTGAAGTTCCGAAAAAATACGGATTTATAGGCCCCCAAAAGTAAATTTTAGTTCTGGAAAATCTGGGCATATAATATATATCCTAAAAATCCCAAAATCAACACAGAAAGACACTGCACGAAAAACGATGCAGAGAGGACATCAAACCGCGGCGCTTCCGCGGCACGAGCCTAGCTCGTGCGGCGGAAGGGCGGCGGTTTGGATGAATCTCTGTGTCGTTTTTCATGGGTGTTTTTAGAAAACCCTGAGATGAATTTACAAATATAAAGTTTTCTATTTTGAGCAGAAAAAATTTCAACAGAAAGTAGGGTTTTTCAAAGTTCGGTTTTTGGATTTTCGGTTTCGAAACTTCGTTACACTTCACTACCTAGCTAGTTTGAGTTTAGTTAGGCTCTGATACCACTGTAAGTCCACGTTGCCCACCCCGGTACTTGCGGGGAGGCGGAAAACATAATAAAAATCGGATTTTTAATGACTTAGGCAACATGGACCTTGCTTGTGAGGATCTTTACTAAACTAAAACTAGCTAAAGAATACTAACAACTAACAAAGTTGTAGAAAGGTTATACCTTGGGCTCGAACTCCTTCTCTCCTTGCTCGTCGGAATGGTAGAAAGGCCTCACCTTGCTAGTCTCCTTCCGTCAAAGAACGATCCACCCGAAAGCCTCGACCTTTAGCTTCAACTCCAAGCTAGGAGTAACTAGAGTGCAAGAAATGCTAAGACTTGAACCCTAGAAGTGAGTAGAGAAGATCAAGTGAAGGTTTTTCTCAAGCTTTTTTTTTTCTCAACACATGAGAGGGAGAGAGCTTGAGGGAGAGGATGAACAAGAGAGAGAAAAGATATGATAGAATGAAAAAATAGTGAGCCATTCTCACTAATATGTGTGAGTTATTTTAATTACATAATTAGCTAGAAAATTGTCATGGCTTAATCAAGAGGTGACCATTATCATTTCACCATTAATGCAAATTGCAAGGATCAAAGAGCATCTTCCAAATGAAATGATCATGGTCAAATTGTCAACTTGGTCAACAAGTCAACAAAGTCAAAGTGTCAACAACAACAACCATGCACAATAATTAAGCTAATTATTAATTAACAATAATACACACAAAAACAATAGGGTTAATAAAATGACAATAGTCATTAACCCTAAACATGGTCCTCTCCCTCAATCTCAAGTAATTGTGCATACGCACCCGCATTCGTGATCCGAGGAACACGAACACAATGAGAAAAACCAATCTCAAATCATATACTAGGATCTGGCTTAAAACAAAGCCCGCTAGTATAAACTGTCCGGACAGCAAACGTGCACAAGTGCGCGGATGCGAACGAACCCTGTCGCAAAACCATGCGACCTCTACTCGTTTTGCCTAAAGGCGAATAGCTCTCTGTGTGGGACTCTAAAGACTCGACACTACGCTGGCAGTAGGTTTAACCACAGACCGCAAGCGGTACTAGCTGTACGTAACGGTCCCCAGGTAGATGTCGATAAGAAGACTGACGAGGTGAACCCCATCTGCACTCCTACTGAGCCTGTATGTGACAATCTCCGTACAGTCCGGTCTGTTCGTCTGATACATCGCATGGCGGGCCTAGGGGGGCGGTGAACGTCAGTCCCCTAATAGCGGTATAAGTCGTGTCGGAGTGAAGCCCAGAACACCCTGAGATAACACTGGAAGCCTACCAGTATATCTCGCTTGCCCTGGCCAGGGACTACTCGTGTAATGGCTCTCCTGGACACAGCGCGATGTCAACCCCCAATACCGGGAGAGACGAATCCTGTCTAACCGTCACTGCCTCCAAGTGCTTCGGGACTGCACCCAAAAACTACCTGTTTGCACGACTCCTCTGAGCCGTGGTAGGGTAGTAATCAAAGTGCAGTGGGAACACACTCGAGGCGAAGTGACAGTGTCAAGTCAGCGGACTAAGCTGTACTCATGTCACCTGGGAACTGATAACTGACGATAGGTATATTACCAACCAACAGTTCCCGACGAGTCCTGTCCAGTGTACTCGTAACCTAACGAGCACCCGCATACTATCCCAAGTACGACGTACTAACGGCTGTGGGACAGACCGTCTCCCACACTGGGATGAGAAGCGCATACGCTAGTCTACTCCGGAGTATCGATGCCCTGTCTCGATAGTCCAACGACCAGGGACCTGTATAAGGATGTGCTTATAGATTACCCAGCTCCCACGAGTGCGAGCGCCATCACAACGCTGGTAATCAAGCAAAGATCCTAAGGGCTCTACTAATATGTATACCAGCAATATGCTAAAAGAAACACATGCACATATTAAAGCAGAGACAAACCAAGTAGCATACTACCATTTCGAGCAAGATTGTATATACAACTGTGAATATCCCAAGCTTCCATTAAGTAATATACAAACTAGTATGATACAGTAATGGCCTCTAGGGCATATACACTAACAATTTTGATATGATCAAAAGTCCGTCGCAATCACGTAGCGTACGCGGATACTCGTCGGGTAAACATAATAGACATCCAGGCCCCATAGCCCCGACCAAGTGACTGTAGGAGAACCCCGTCGCCAAAAGCATCCGTTCAGGTACTCGCGGCAGCGACGTTCCGCCTTAGTGCACTTCGTCAACGGCATCCGGGGGTGCGGCCATCTACTAAAGTTTGCGATGAGCATTCGATTAGGTTGTCGGGAATCTTGTTGAATTGCCCGACTAGATATTGAAAAGAGTTTTCGATAATGAGACTAAAATGCAGGGTTTATAATTGTTAGGCATGCGATGTCTAAGGAATTCAATTGGTTAGGCATGTGATGTCTAAGGAGGTTGCGGATTCCAACTGTTGTAGTTTTACACATTCTTTTCTGTGACAGTAAGCATAGTATGTGGTGTATCACCGGCTTCGTTGCTATACATCAACGACAATCAGGATACGCATACTTGCTTACGTTGATGATATGAGATATTATGTGTTGCTGTGATATGTTATATTGGATCGTCGCGTTTTGAATAGCCGGGGGTTTTATGTGAGATGAGAGTTTTTTCTTTTTCATTCATGTAAAATTCATATGTATGTAATATTCTTTTATTGGGGCACTTCCGGGCTGAGGATGATGTCACCATTGTATATTATTTACTTTTCCGCATTAGGTAGACCCAAGGCGGGGAGCACAAGTAACCGGGTTGTAGGGTCCAGTGGAAGACCATCTCGAGGAGTCGAGACCGGGTCTCCTAACCCTAGAATTGGCAGTGTTGATTGCCGCTCTCATAGAGGTCTAGGGATGTGTGTTTGACTATTCATCGCGACCGTGGAATCCGTGTTTTATATAGGCTCGTATTGAAAACACGGACCTCCTAGTATATCCAATATTTCATATATGTTCTTCTGTTGCAATGTTCTGTGATGAGATCATATTACTGCCTGAGACGAATGTTTATATTATATATATGAGATATATGTTATATTGCAGATTTCGTTTCAAAAGAGATGCTTGTGAAGCATAATAAAATGGGACTTCATTAATGAGATTAATGAAATAAAAGAAACCTAAAGATGTTGTAGAAACTTGTTTAAAAACTGGTAGCTCTAGTTCTTGCTTTGCATAGCGGTGTTCCTTGTAGAACATCCAGCAACTTATTCGATAAGGAAAGAGCCGAGATCCCTTCATCGGGATGACCTCTTTAGTGAAACTAGCAGATGCTACAAACTCGGTTTGTCTTTTGATTGCTTCTATAGTTTTTGCTTTGCATTGTGGTATTTATGAAATATCCTGCACCTTATTCGATGAGGAAAGAGCCGACGATCCCTTCACCGGGAGTGACCTCTTTAGCAAAACTAGAAAAGGCCTAAAGAACATTCCATTTAAAAATCACTCGATTCTACAACGATATCAAGTTCATTACGTAAAGGGTTTTCTGAAAAACCCGTCGTAACCCTCCGTCATTTCAGATAAGTACATCATAGTATTCGTGCTGCGTTTGTTGACCTTGTTAAGGCGTAGTGTGCGGTAGCTATTTATGCTTATCTGCATAAGCATATGATGCGATTGGATTAGGGTAGTCGTGCGACTTTGTTGACCTTGTCAAGGGTCGTGCGGGTGGGTTTAATTCAATCAGGAAATGACGGGTTGAACTTGACTTGCGGTCTATGGTTTGTTGAACTTGTCAAGGTCATAGATCGCTTGGGGCAAAATATTATTGAGAATTTCAAGTGTTGAAATTTGCAATGAGATTGCATACCTTCTATGAGATAGTTGGATCCCGATACCCGCTGCGAGTAAGAGTTACTCCTAGGAGAGTTTTACACATTACAATTAGCCGATCAAGTAGGTGTCCAGAAAGGTGTTAACGACGTTACGCCCCTAGGAAAACGAGGTTTACTTTAATTAGGTTCGTGCGAAAGCACGGGGCACCTCCCTCAAAGTACCGACACTAGCCTGGCTGAAAGATTGGCGAACTTGTAGCGTGTAATTAATCCCAGCTAGTCTTTCCTTTTAGGGTTTGAAGGAAGATTTGACTAAAACAGTGGGAGACATCTTGATTAGATATATTAGATAACCAATCTAATCTTGCAAGAGTATACGCTGAGTGTTTTCTTCTCTCTCTCTCCAGGTAGAGACCATATCACGCCTTAATCAAGATAATAATACGGATGTATTGACCGAACCAGCTTGTTATACTGAGCTGGGGAACGTTGGTCCCGCTCCAACTTATAATTGTTATAAGAAAGAGCAGGAAATTGGGGAATACCAGATTTCCCGTTTCGCCCAAACGATGAAAGTGCATGCTGATGCATCATCTTCGGGTGTGTTCATTACAGAGAACTATTTCTCAGTAACCTTTACGTCCTAGGTATGTGATACCGGATCAGGATCCCGCATATGTAATATGTTACATGGGCTACAAATAGGTAGAGAACTGAGAACGGGTGATAAGTTTCATGAGACAGAAAACGGTGCAAGTGTTGTGATTGATAATATTTTCCGATTGTGTAAGTAAATGAAATGATCCCCGGCAACGGCGCCATTTGATTGAAAAGAAATTCTTGTTTGTGTAAATCGAATAAAACGAATGAGTTTCTTTGTGTCGATAATTAGAAAATTGAATATAGTTCACAATCAAAGAATTGTTTGAACGCAATCAACTACGGTGTCAGTTGTAGATCGTAAGCGAGCGCGGATCGTCCACAGGGATTGTGCGATTCGTTTCTATGTTTGATTTGTTTGAATTGAAAAGTTAATCGAAAAGAAAAGAAAACATGATTCAAGAGTTTATCGATTGATTCAGGTGTCACTAGTCTAATCAAGAATCAAGAAAATGATAAACAATCGAGAATCGGGTTTCAATGATATTTCCAACCAAATGTCAAGAATCTAAATGAGGCTCGCAGGAATCGATCGGATCTATAGACGTGATATAATCTCAAGATATCGTTATCTTGTCCTTCGAAGATATGATACTAGATCGATGATGATCGACGGGAGTTAGGGCTTTCTCGTGAAACTAGGGTTTCATCATTTAACCCTTGTTCTTTCGTCGATATCATTCACATTCTAGCCTCTAGCAATTTCAAGAAACGATCATAACTCCCCAATTTCGAGCGATATCAATCAAGAAAGGATCGCAACAAAATTAGGGCGTCGATTCTTGAACTTGCTAGGGTTTACAAAACTCGTAGGAATGAAGAATCGTTTTCAGATATATTACATCATCATTCTATTGATCGCCTCGACTCCTCGACGAGCGGAGTATTACTCAAACATCACAAGAAGAACTACAACTAGAAATTGAGATCGAATCATGATGCAAGAATTTAAAGAAAACAAGATAAAAGAATATCAACTTTTATTTATATCAATAATTTGATTACAGTCGCTCAAGAACTAAAAGAGGAAGAACTAAATTGTCGATCTGGCGTCGCTTTTCTCCGTGAGTCGTGGATCGGCTTGGACCACTTGCTCTGTTGAAGATCGGCTCCGCTCATAAAAGGTTGAAGGGCTTCTTGCTTGATGTGGTACTCGGGATCTTGGCTTTTGATTGGAATTAGGGTTAGGGTTTCACACAAGTCTTGTCACTAGACTTTTGGAAGAAGAAGATGAAGAAAGAGGTAGTGATTTTTTCTTAAGTATCTAAGTATTGGATCCTAGTATTCTTACTAGATTGGGGGTCCTTTTTACCCTAGGTTTAGGCTTCTATTTATAGACTTCCCAAACCCTAGGTCTAGGTTTGAAATTACAATTCCCTCCAAAAGTTTGTTGAGGAGCTTCTAGAATTAGTTTGTTAGGAGCTAGCTTAGGTTTTAAGCTAGGATTAATTAAGCTTAGAAACCCTAGTTTGCTGAACTGGCAGAAGTCTCTGGAGTCTTCTGGAATTTGTCATGTCTTGCTGTAGTGTTGGCCCTGAGAGAGAAATAATGCACTGAATTTGAGGAGGTGACGTGGCAAGACGGCCGCGGAACCGCAGCGTAAGCAGGCTCCGGCCGCGGTTCCGCGGCCATGTTGGAAGCTTGGGCTTTGAAAATTCTGGTGCTGCTTTGGACTGAAGTTTAGGGCTTTATCTGACATGTTGAATTTTATTGTTCCTTCTAGATTGCTACCAGATCTCAAAACTTGGAGTTGGTGCATTTTATCAGCCTCTTTTGATCCTGCATTTTCCTGCACAAATCTTGAAACAAGTGTTGCACAATATAGGGATGATGCGATGCCATGAAATGCCGTCAATTTCCTTTATAGTGCCGGTTTTAGAGTCTAACACATGCAATCTGATATTTAACGACTGATTTGCTAATATGTGAAATATGAATACCGTACACTTCTAAATGAGTGCAAATGATAGGGAAATTGCCGGTTAAAAGATGCAGTATTTTCAACTGATCAAATTCCCCCAAACTTAATTTCGATCGTCTCGAGCGAACTGTTTTATTAAAAAGAGAAGGAGAAAATGAAGAAAGAGAAAAAAAAATAACTAGCACACTTTCGTAGGCAACACGATTGCACTGAGCATGTGCAACAAGCCTTTAAACCTCTAGGTGTCCCTAGCAGGAGGAGTGTTGTCTCCTGAGGGTTTTCAGCGGATTGCACCCACAAAATCCAATAATAAAAGAAAGATCATGAATATTACATTTAAAGACAAGAATTGTAAAAGAAAAGCCTTGAAAATTAGGGTTTCCAACTAAGCTAGCTTTTCGGTTGTCATGAGCTCTATCTTAATAGTCATGAAAAGATGTTAGAAATCACGTCCTCCCTCAATAAAACATCGTCTTATTCTTCATTCCTATCTTTCTTCCAAACATCGATCATATAACCCTGCGTGTGTGTAAAGACATCCCTACACCCGGAGAATTCAATTCAAGCTATCATACTCTTGCCCATCAGCCTCAGTACTTTTTAATTAATGAATATTTAGATGAGATTGCTCACACACTTTCATGCGACCGTTAATACTTCTTGAGGTACTAACCGACCGATTACTCCTGTTCTTGCTTACTTTGTGTATTTTCCTCGTCTTACACCACCTCAGGCATAGCAGTGTCTCCCAGACCAGTTGGCCTTAGGGCACTAGGTGAAGAAGCACTCTCGCTATATATTTTTTTATTGCCCTTGGTGATAACAAAACCAGTGTCCATTTTTCTCACCACTTTATATTTTCTTCATTTTTTTTATTTCCTTCATACTTTCGGCTTTAAGACAAGAGCATTTCAAGGTATCCTCTACTATCCCAGGCTTTAAGACGTGTGTAAGTGCGAATAGCAGGGTATCAACGTTCAAAATGTTTGCCTTCCAGAATAGAAACTATTTTTCAGACTTATTTTTATCCTCAGATTAGAAACGTCTTTCATCTTACTAACCCTTGGGACAACGGCTCATAACTACTTATTACTAGTTCGTACAAGAAAACTTCTAATTTTCTTGGTTTTCTTAAATTTTTCTAATCTCATGGATGTAATTGTTCACTATCTAAACTTTTATTATCTTATTTATATAAAAAAAGTGTATATATTTTTATATTTTGAAAATTTTAAATTTTTATGGATTTTGAAATTTTTTAGATTTTTATAAGTTTTTAAAGAAATGTTTTGTGCTTATGCAAATGATATGCAAATGATGCAAAAATAAGCACAAAGCTCCCCCAAACTTGTTTTCAACAGTGTCCTCACTGTTGCCAACCGTTATACCTACAATACCTGTAAGTCTGGGAGGAATTATTAGTGGGGGCAAAATATATAAGTGAAGAACTTCCCCCAAACTTACTCTTTTCACTCACCTCCATTCAAAAAAAATGATGCAGTGATATACAGGATATGAAGGTGAGACGGAGGAATTTTAATCCAAATAAACTGGCTCCTGTAAGAACAGGAGCTCCTCCGTGGGGTCAGTGGAAAAATACGGCTTTAGTCTATGTCCATTCACTTTGAAAAATGTGCCGTTTTTAACATTTTCTATTTCTACTGCCCTGTGCGGGTATACAGACCGCACAATAAAAGGTCCCTTCCACCGAGATCGGAGCTTACCTGCGTGAAGGTGTAATCGTGAATCATAAAGAAGGACATGTTGACCTTGTGAAAATGTTTTCCTCAAAATGTTTTTATCGTGAAAAACCTTAGTCCTATTCTTTATAATTACAGCGTTATCATAAGCTTCATCGCGGAGTTCGCTTAGCTCATTAAGTTGCAGCTTCCGAAAGGTGCAAGCAAGGTTTAGGTCAAAATTTATTTCTTTAATAGCCCATAATGCTTTATGCTCAATCTCGAAGGGTAAATGACATGCTTTCCCAAACACTATCCTATATGGAGACATCCCTAGGTCGGTTTTAAATGCAGTTCGGAATGCCCAAAGAGCATCCGTCAGTTTGGTCGACCAGTCTTTTCTATTTTTAGCAACAGTCTTCTCCAGGATAAGTTTGATTTATCTGTTTGAGATTTCAGCCTGCCCGCTTGTTTGGGATTCAGAGGGTGTAGAAAGTCGGTGGTTGATTGAGTATTTCCGCATCAAAGTCTCAAAAGACCTGTTGCAGAAATGTGTCCCATTATCGCTAATAATAGCGCGTGGGTGTCCAAATCGTGAAAAGATATTCTCTTTCAAGAACTTAATGACAACTTTCCTGTAATTAGTGCGACATGGAATGGCTTCAACCCACTTTGAGACATAATCAACCGCCAGCAGTATGTACAAATTCCCAAAGGAGTTGGGAAAGGGACCCATAAAATCAATGCCCCAACATCGAATATTTCAACAACCAGAATGGGTTGTTGAGGCATTTCATTCCTCCGGGAGATTCTACCCGTATACTGACATTGTGTACAGGTTTTGCAATGGTCAAATGCGTACTTGAATACGGTTGGCCAATAAAATCCATATTGCAAAACCTTCTCCGCCGTCTTTTTAGGACCTAAGTGACCCCCACAGGCCTGATCATGACAAAAAGAAAGAACACTCTTGAACTCTTCTTTCGGGACACACCGGCGGATGATCTGATCAGGACAATACTTAAACAAGTATGGATCATCCCAGTAAAAGTGTTTTACTTGGGATAGAAAGCGTTATTTGTCCTGTTTTGACCAATCGCTCGGTATAAGTCCCATGACAAGATAGTTCACAATATCCCTGAACCATGGTTCATTGGATATGCTCAAGAGTTGTTCGTCAGGAAACGAGTCATTGATCGGCAGGGTCACAAGGGAAGAAGAGATGCGTGAAAGATGGTCAGCTACTACATTTTCACATCCTTTCTTATCTTTGATAACAAGATCAAATTCTTGTAACAGCAGGATCCAACGTATTAGTCGACCTTTTAGATCTTTCTTCGCCAGAAGATGTTTTAAGGCGGAATGGTCAGTATACACAACTATAGGTGAGCCAATTAAGTAAGGCCTGAATTTTTCTAATGCAAATACAACCGCTAAAAGTTCCTTTTCGGTGGTTGTATAATTGATCTGTGCATCATTCAGGGTCTTACTTGCATAGTATATTACGTGTGGCATCTTTTCGATGTGCTGTCCTAAGACTGCACCTACTGCAAAGTCGGATGCGTCACACATCAGCTCAAAGGGGTAGTCCCAGTTTGGTGATGATAGCACGGGGGCTGAAGTGAGTGAGTGTTTAAGTGAGTCGAAAGCTGTCTCGCAGTTCGAGTCAAAATGGAAGGTCGTATCCTTGGCCAGTAGAAGAGTTAAAGGTCTAGAAATTTTGCTAAAGTCCTTAATAAATCTACTATAAAAGCCCGCATGGCGAAGGAAAGATCGAATATCTTTGACGCTTTTGGGATGAGGGAGGTTTTGAATGATAACTATCTTAGCTCTGTCAACCTAAATGCCTTTCTGTGAAATGACATGTCCAAGAACAATTCCTTCTTGGACAATGAAATAGCATTTTTCCCAGTTCAAAGTTAAGTTCTTCTCTTTGCAACGAGTAAGAACAGCGTCAAGATTCGCTAGGCAATCGGAAAAAGAGTCTCCAAAAATCGAGAAATCGTCCATAAAGATCTCCAAAAAATTCTCTACCATATCAGAGAATATCCCCATCATACACCGCTGAAAGGTAGCGGGAGCATTGCATAACCCAAAGGGCATGCGACTGAAAGCAAAGGTACCAAAAGGACAAGTAAAATTGGTTTTATCTTGATCCTTTTTAGCGATGGGGACCTGATTATAGCCTGAGTATCCGTCCATAAAACAATAATACTCTCATCCCGCTAAGCGTTCCAGCATTTGATCAATGAATGGTAGAGGAAAGTGGTCTTTTCTCGTGGCAGCATTGAGTTTTCTATAATCGATACATACACGCCACCCAGTTTGGGTGCGTGTCTGAATCAACTCATTTGCTTCATTGGTAATAACAGTGATGCCGGATTTCTTAGGAATAACATCTATAGGACTTACCTATTGGCTATCGGAGATGGGGTATATAATACCATTATCTAGGCATTTGACGATCTCTTTCATTACCGCTTTCTTCATGACGGGATTCAACCGTCTCTGTGGTTCTCGGGTTGGTCTGGCATCATCCATCACATGTATATGATGTTCAACTATCAAGGGACTAATCCCTTTGATGTCCGCCATACTCCAACCAAACGCCTCTTTGTTAGATCTTAATACCGATAAAAGTGCATTCTCTTGCTCTAATGCTAGAGAAGCGGATATTATAACCGGTAAAGACTCCTTCTCACCTAAATAAGCATATTTCAGATGAGAATGTAAAATTTTGAGATCTAATTCGGGCGGAGAAATGATAGAAGGAGGGATCATTGAGTGATTTTGGGATTTACAAAGAAGCTCAGAGCCTGTGAAAGATACAGACTCGGGTAGAGAAAAGTCAGGAGTGCAGGACTCAAGTGTAGAAAAAGTGTCTTCACTAAGATCTTTTGTGAAATCAAACAGAGATGTGGTAATGTCGTCGAGATCAGTAAAGCATAGTTCCTCAGCTCCACAACTATCGGGAGCGATCTCGTGGACAGAGCACACATCGAGAATATGAGCAGAGGGTTCTGATGGCTGACTTCCAACTTTGTAGATATTTAGTTCAATGGTCATATTTCCAAATGATAAGTTCATTGAACCATTTCTGCAGTTTATAACAGCGTTGGAAGTGGCAAGGAAAGGACGACCTAGAATCACCGGAATTTGGCCCCGGGGGTTTGCTACAGGCTGTGTGTCAAGCACAATGAAGTCTACAGGGAAAACAAATTCCCCGACCTTTATTAACACATCCTCTAGTTCACCCTTTGGTTTGGTGATTGAACGGTCTGCCATCTGGAGAGTGCAGTGAGCAGGTTTCAGCTCTCCAATCCTTAATTGCTCATATACAGAATATGGAAGTAGGTTAACACATGCGCCAAGGTCTAAAAGAGCACGATTTATGTTTTTACCCCCAAAAGAAATTGATATCGTAGGACATCCCGGGTCCTTTCGTTTCTTTGGTAGCTGGGGGATAAAAGCAGTGCTAATATTATTAGACATAATGACCTTCTTCGGCACTTGAGTCTTCCTCTTCCTAGTGCACAAGTCCTTAAGAATTTTCGCATAAGTGGGGACTTGTTGAATCGCATCTAGGAGAGGATGTTGATGTTAACCTGTTTGAACATTTCCATAATTTTCTCCATATGAGGACTCGTTCTATTACCCCTTAACCGATTCGGATAAGGAGCTTTCGCAATAAGCGCCGGGTCCATCATAGGAGAAGGAAGAGGGGGTAGACAAGATCCCAAAAGAGGTGTAGAGACCGTCTGTAGAGAACTATAAGGGTTGGGTTGAGGTGTCGAGCCTAGTGGGAATGGAGAATAGGCTCTCGAGAAAGTGGTGGGGTAGAAGAAGAAGGATCAGAAGTAGATGTGTGTGTATGAGGAAAGGTCTCAGCCAGGGTGTTGATATGATTTCCAATATCATCAATACCTTCCCCGACATGATTGTTCAGCACTCTTCCCGATCTCAACGTTGTGATGGCATTTACATTGTAATGCCCCGGATTCTGTAGGGGTTGAGAGGGAAGTTTCCTTTTTTCTCTCGCACTCATTTCGGCTTTAAGTCGGGCTATTTCAGCGTCCATCGATCTGATACTCTCAGCTTGGGACGCTGAGTTTTTCTTTATCTCACTGACGGAAGATCTAACCTCATTCGAAACCTCTATGAAATTTGACAAAAGTGATTTCATGGTTTGAGTGAATTGAGAGAATTCGTCAGAACAGGACAACTGCATAGGATTAGACTGTGCAGGATTGTTGACCTGCTTTTGGAAATTTTGTGACTGGTAGGGGTGCTGAGTGAGTTGAAGTGGTTGCTGTTGTGGTGGAAGAGCCCTTTGAAAATTATTTTGGCTTGGAACCGTGTTTTGAGATTGTTGTTGTTGGTTCCAAGCAAAATTCGGGTGATTCCTCCAACCTGATTGTACGTGGAAGAATATGGATCGTTTCTAGGTCTTTGAAATGCGGCATTAGAATGCCCGTGACCTTGAAATGCAGAGTTTAATGGACATTCTTCCGTTAAATGAGACGGATCAGAACAACACCCACAAACAGTTTTGGGGAGCGACTTTGGGTTTAGGGAGGCTGCTGCAAATTTGTGTTCCATAGCGTCGAGCTTCTTTTGCATTGCTGCCATCTCAGCTCGAACGCCTATGGACACATCTATTTGATGTACGCCACCCCTATTCAATGGTTGGGTTCCACTCTCCCACTGTAGTGATTTTTCAGCGAACTCTTCTAAAAACTTCCAAGCTTCCCCATCATCCTTGGTCATAAAGGTACCTTGACACATGTTTTCAAGGCTCTGTTTAGTGTTTGGGTTAATGCCCTCATAGAGGATTCGGCAAAGATCCCATCTCGGGATGCCGTGATGAGGACACTGAACCAATAGATACTTGAAGCATTCAAAGCATTTAGAGAATAGTTCAGTAGGGAGCTGGGTAAATTGATTCAGTTCGCTACGGATTCGAGCTGTCTTTTGTATTGGGTAAAATTTCTTAAGGAATGCCGCTACAAATTCTTCCCAATTCGTAATAGAATGTGTGGTAGTGTTATATAGCCACTTCTCGGCTATATCGCACAAAGTAAATGGAAGAAGACGTAGACGCATCGCATCTACTGAAAGTTGTGACGTTCCCATCATTGCGCATACGTTTTCAAATTTGGTAATGAAAACGTAAGCGTCCTCAGTCTCGAGTCCGTGGAATTTGGGTAAAAGGTTGATGTATTGGGGTTTTATCACAAAGTTATCCCCGTTGGCTGGTGGTGTGGATAAGCAGGTCGAAAGAGGACCTCGAATAGGGTAGCACCTCTCTTGGAGAGAGATGCGGGCTGGATTCTGCGCACCAACGGACGGTGGCAGATTAGGGTTAAAGAAGTATGATGGGGGTGGATCCATCGATGTGGGTGTGGTAGTGGGTAAAAAAGAAGTAAATGGAGAAATACCGACTTTCGAGTCGATAAAGGCTACGCGGACTAAACGGGCACTAGAATCCCGTGTCCAGCCTATCTTGTACTAAAAAGGGTTAGTACAAGTGGCAGCGTTGACTTATAATTAGGGGTAATGAATGAATGCGGTGTTTGCTTTGAAAAAGGGAAGGATTTTTTAAAAAAAATGATGCGACACAACAAATGCAGCACACAAACCCTAATTCTATTGGTCGCCTAGGTCAGATCTCTAGACCGCTCCTAACTGCCAGAAGACAAGTCGCTGGATAAAATCCTTCACTGCCTCTTTGTCTCCCTGTAGCCAGGTAAGTGCCAGGTAAGTGGGAAGGTACTCCACTACGTAAGTAGTGGGACTAATTAATAACCACTAGCCTTCGACACACTTGCCTTAGACACCACAAGAAAACGCGGATAAGCAATGAATTACCCACGGCCTTCTTCTGTCCTAAGTGAGCGCGACGTTCCTTAGAGTCATCTCTAGATATTTTTTAGTTAATGTGGGTCAATGCGAATGCAAGTTTTGTTATTTTCGGGGCCTAGGAAGGGTAATGAACTCCCCACCTAATTTGGATTTGGCCGTGCCCCTTAATATCCGTATTTAGAATGCAAACAACCGAGAAATAGAAACACGCACAAATTTAATTTGCTATTTTGCGGCGCTGCGATTTTTGCAAAGAAGCCTGCAGAAATTTGTTAGTTGGAGCTAAAAAGAGGAGAGAGAAGAAGGTAAGAAAGTACCTGAGAGAAAAATTTCACAGAGATCCCTCAAGAATGCCGCGGTTCCGCCGCATATGGGTGCTTAGACCGCGCTTCCGCGGTTGGATAGTGTCCTCTCTGCACAAAATTTCACCAGAAAGCTAGGGTTTACTTCCTGAGTCCTATGGAATTCTCCAAATAATTTTCCAATTTCACAGCAAGCTCCAGATCTCCTTGCAATGAACCACAACAAATTGTTTAGAGTTTTGCGCGAATTTTGATCTCAAAATAACAATGGAATAAATCTTTCAATTCAAATTTCAATATAAAATGAATTAGCGCGCGATCCCCGGCAACGGCGCCATTTGATTGATAATATTTTCCGATTGTGTAAGTAAATCAAATGATCCCCGGCAACGGCGCCATTTGATTGAAAAGAAATTCTTGTTTGTGTAAATCGAATAAAACGAATGAGTTTCTTTGTGTCGGTAATTAGAAAATTGAATATAGTTCACAATCAAAGAATTGTTTGACCGCAATCAACTACGGTGTCAGTTGTAGATCGTAAGCGAGTGCGGATCGTCCATAGGGATTGTGCGATTCGTTTCTATGTTTGATTTGTTTGAATTGAAAAGTTAATCGAAAAGAAAAGAAAACATGATTCAAGATTTTATCGATTGATTCAGGTGTCACTAGTCTAATAAAGAATCAAGAAAATGATAAACAATCGAGAATCGAGTTTCAATGATATTTCCAACCAAATGTCAAGAATCTAAACGAGGCTCGCAGGAATCGATCGGATCTATAGACGTGATATAATCTCAAGATATCGTGTTCTTGTCCTTCGAAGAATTGATACTAGATCGATGATGATCGACGATAGTTAGGGCTTTCTCGTAAAACTTGGGTTTCATCATTTAACCCTTGTTCTTTCGTCGATATCATTCACATTCTAGCCTCTAGCAATTTCAAGAAACGATCATAACGCCCCAATTTCGAGCGATATCAATCAAGAAAGCATCGCAACAAAATTAGGTCGTCGATTCTTGAACTTTCTAGGGTTTACAAAACTCGTAGGAATCAAGAATCGTTTTCAGATATATTACATCATCATTCTATTGATCGTCTCGACTCCTCGACGAGCGGAGTATTACTCAAACTTCACAACAAGAACTACAACTAGAAATTGAGATCGAATCATGATGCAAGAATTTAAAGAAAACAAGATAAAACAATATCACCTTTTATTTGTATCAACAATTTGATTACAGTCGCTCAAGAACTACAAGAGGAAGAACTAAATTGTCGATCTGGCATCGCTTTTCTCCATGAGTTGTGGATCGGCTTGGACCACTTGCTCTGTTGAAGATCGGCTCCGCTCATAAAAGGTTGAAGGGCTTCTTGCTTGATGTGGTACTCGGGATCTTGGCTTTTGATTGGAATTAGGGTTAGGGTTTAACACAAGTCTTGTAACTAGACTTGTGGAAGAAGAAGATGAAGAAAGAGGAAGGGATTTTTTCTTAAGTATCTAAGTATTGGATCCTAGTATTCTTACTAGATTGGGGATCCTTTTTACCCTAGGTTTAGGCTTCTATTTATAGACTTCCCAAACCCTAGGTCTAGATTTGAAATTACAATTCCCTCCAAAAGTTTGTTGAGGAGCTTCTAGAATTAGTTTGTTAGGAGCTAGCTTAGGTTTTAAGCTTGGATTAATTAAGCTTAGAAATCCTAGTTTGCTGAACTGGCAGAAGTCTCCGGAGTCTTTTGGAATTTGTCATGTCTTGCTGTAGTGTTGGCCCTAAGAGAGAAATAATGCACTGAATTTGAGGAGGTGACGTGGCAAGACGGCCGCGGAACCGCAGCGTAAGCAGGCTCCGGCCGCGGTTCCGCGGCCATGTTGGAAGCTTGGGCTTTGAACTTTTGGTGCTGCTTTGGACTGAAGTTTAGGGCTTTATCTGACATGTTGAATTTTATTGTTCCTTCTAGATTGCTACCAGATCTCAAAACTTGGAGTTGGTGCATTTTATCAGCCTCTTTTAATCCTGCATTTTCCTGCACAAATCTTGAAACAAGTGTTGCACAATATAGGGATGATGCGATGCCATGAAATGCCGTCAATTTCCTTTATAGTGCCGGTTTTAGAGTCTAACACATGCAATCTGATATTTAACGACTGATTTGCTAATATGTGAAATATGAATACCGTACACTTCTAAATGAGTGCAAATGATAGGGAAATTGCCGGTTAAAAGATGCAGTATTTTCGACTGATCATGTTGCAGCTAAGTCTGTTGGTCACTGTCACCTTGTATTACCAGAATACATTGATTCTGAACGAATGTTATTAGATACCGAACCTGATATACAACATCATATCAGTCTCTTTATTATTAAAGAAAGGATATAATTTTGTATTGTTGGATAATGTTTTGAACATTTCCTATATCAAGAGTTGATCGGTTCAGGCACGTTATCTAAAAGCATTGACGTTCTAAATAAAACTACAGTTCTTAGTATACAGAACACACACGAGAGGAAGAGTTCAGAAATGAACGAATCCTTCTTGAGGCATTGTAGACTAGGTCATATCAATGCGACCCGACTAGCTGAAGTTACATTAAGATGCATATTTAAATTTGTTTGAATTTACATCTTGTGAAACTTGCCGGTCATGTCACAAAGATAAGATGACCATAGCTCTGTTTCTTGGAAACAGAGAAAGAGTTATTGAACTCTTGGGATTGATACATGCTGATGTATGAAGGTCCCCTGTTTACACATGCCAAGACCGGTTCTTTATACTTCATTATATTCTCTGATGATCTCTCAAGATTCAGACATATGTTCCTGTTGAAACACAAGTCCGAAGCTTTTGAGATATTCACGGAATATAAGATAGAAGTAGAGAACCAAACACGGGTATAAGTATTATGTCCTTTGATGAGATCGAGGAGAATACTTGAGCACGGAATTCCCGGTCTATTCTAAAGGAGAATGAGATTCTCTCTCAGCATTACTCCTCCGTATACACCATAGCACGATGGTATATTGGGGCGGAGCAATCACACCCTATTTGATATGGTGCGCTCTATGATGAGTACTACTGAGTTTCCTATTTCCTTTTGGGAGTTATGCACTTGAGAAGTTGCATACCTATTGAATAGGGTTCAAATCAAATCAGTTGCCTACCACTTCATATGTGATATGGAATGGGAAGAGCCCATATCTTAAGTTTGTTAAGATTTGGGGTTGTCCGGCCTATGTCTGAAAAGCAAAATCCGGACAAGCTCGAGGTAAAGTCAGATCTATAGAAGTTTGTTGGATATCCCAAGCATTCGCAAGGGAATATCTTCAACCAAACCGAGAAACAAAAGTGTTTTATTTCTCAACATGCCACCTTTGTGAAAGGGAATTTCTTGTGGAAAAATTAGTGGTCATGAGGTAGAACTGGAAAGAGTTCCAGCTATACAAACTACAACAGATGATTTGGTAGAACCGAAGGATTCAATAGTAACCAACGAACCTCAGCCTCTCCGCCGATCTAGTAGGGTTCCTCACCCACCTGAGAGATACTTCGGTTTCTCTATGATAGTAGGAGCGAGGATTGCATTATGAGATGATGACCAAACTAGTTTCGAGAAGGCTATCAGGAGTTGGACTCTATAAGAATGGCTGGATGCTTAGTGATCTGAGATGGAATCCTTATACACCAACAAAGTATGGAATTTTGTTGCTTTATCTGAAGGGTTAAATCCCCATTAGGAGCAAGTATATCTTGAGAAGATTAGTTGGTGTACAAAGAAAAGTTGAGATTTTCAAAGCTATGCTTAAGTCCATCCAGATCCTACTTGCCACGGCTACATACCATGACTACGATATCTGGTCGTTGGGTGTCATGACTGCTTTTCTAAATGATGTTTTAGTAGAGAACGTCTATAAGTACACAGCCATAGGGCTTCGTAGATAGTGGGAGCAGCGGAAACGTGTGCAAAATGTTTTATGTGATAAAACAGGCATCGCGGAAGTGGAACATCTGTTTTGATGTGGTAGTCAAAGAGTTTGACTTCATCAAAATGATAGATGATCCTTGTATATAAAATAAGGTAGTAGGAAGTATGGTGGTGATCCTCATAGAGTACGTGGATGACATACTCTTGATAGGGAAGGAGTTTCCTATGCTACGCTCGGTCAATCTCCGCTTATCACAAGGATTCTCTATAAAGGATCAAAGTGATACCTCCTAAATCCTGGGTTTTGGATCTATGAGATAGATCTAATTGGATGTTAGGATTCTCACTAGTTGTAGTGAGATGGTATCAATCGATCCTGAGGAGAATCACTGGAAAGGTTCCAGGGTGATAAGGACGACTGATTGTCAATCGCAGGCATTGCCTTCACCCTCTGTGGAGGGACGGTATGTTGGAAGAGTTCTAAGCTAGATACCGTGACTTACTAGACGATTAAAGGCAAGATACATCGTTACCAAGGATGCTACCAAAGAGGCAGTCTGGATATATTTAAGTTCATGAGATGAACTTCGTTCCTACCATTGTGTGATAATGGAGTTGTAGCTTTTGCCAAAGAACCCCCCGTCCCATCAGAAATCCAGATATAATTCTTAGGCAGTATCACCTGATCATGGAGATGGTTGATATCCAGGGAGATAGAGGTTAGGAGAGTAGACACAGAGGACAACAGCGCGGATCCACTCACAAAGGTCTTTTTCCCAGTAGAGACTTTTATTGGATGGTTGAGTATGAGATACTTCGACCACAGCTAATTGTCGGGTATGCGATACCACAACAGATGGTTCTAGTGCAAGTGGGAGATTATTAGCTATATGTATGCCCTAGAGGCCATTACTGTACATACGATGCATATTGTAATGGATGCTTGGACATATATAGGGAGGACTTTCTTGCTCGACATGATAGAATGCTATCTGGTTGTACTTTATCTAAACATGTACTCTGATTTTCTCTATGTTACATGTTGATAAATCCCTTAGGATATGTACTCGACTACTGGGACTATGATGAGATCATACTAGTGGGGCCACGGTAGTCGACGAGTACATCCTATAACTGTTCCTAGTCGAGGGTGTATTGAGATAGGGCATCGATGCACCAGAGTAGGCTAGCGTATACGCATCTTGACCCATATGATGGGCGATGGATGATCCCATATCCATCGGTGTTTGACATCAAAAACGGTGTACGGGTGCTCAGTGGAGACTGGGTACACTGGACGGACTCGCCAAGAACTCCCAGATGATATTATACCTCACGTCAGATGGCAGTTCTCCGGTGACACTGGTACAGAGTAGTCTGTTGACCCGAGATCGTCATAGAGTCTTGTGTGATTCCCACTGTGCTTTGATTTCCATCATACCACGTTCAAGAGGGCGTGCAAAAAGGTGGCTTTTGGGTACAGTCCCGAATCACATGGAGGCAATGAGCGATAGGAGGGGATTCATCTCTCCCGGTATAGGGAGTTGATGTTGTGCTGTGTTCGATTGGTTATAACTGGAAATCCCTGGCCAGGGTTGCTGAGATTTACTGGTAAGTGTTATCAGTAGTTTTTCGAACTGTTATTGACCTCAAATCGACACGACTTATCGAGCTACTGGGGTCTGACGTTTACCACCCCTAGGCGAGATATGCGACATATCAGACGACGAGACCGGACTGTACGGGAGTGCTACTGATTGGATTCACAGGAGAATGTACAGGCTTGCTTGTTGATCTTCTGAGCGCTCAATACCTGCGTGGCTGTTACGTTTAGCTGACAACTTGCAGCTTGTGGGTGTTTGATATGATCATCACCTACTGCTGGTGTATTGACGATTCTTTAGAGTCCTACACAGAGGTTTCTTGGCTCAGGAAAAACGGAGTAGGAGCATATATGTGATATGTACGGGACCAAGGATAATGCGGTATGTGATACCATATTGGATTCTCGCTATATGAGATATCGGCCGGGTATATGTGATATAGCCGGGTCATCATATTAGTCGGTTATTTGTGAAATAGACGGATTATCGGAACAAGTGTTGATTCGATAATTTAATGTATAATAATATATATGATATATTAAATTACATTAACTAATATTAGCTCACTAAAAGATTCATTTTCTCACGTGATAATACATTGATATATATGCGATATATGTTAATTATATTATTTTCTATTGTTACAAAATATATTGTAGATGTGATATATAATATTGTAACATGATATGGTTATTAATGCAACTTGTTTAGTGGAGATTAAACAAGGTTAGGGTTTGATTAGGGTTAAGGTTTTCTAGAAGTTTCTAGAAGCTTTCATTTTTTTGTTTTGGAAAAGATATTTTGCAAGATATTTCCTTAACCAAACCAATCCTTTAACCTTAGTCAAATCTCTACAAGGGTTAGTTTGACCATGGTTGCATTATTCATCCTTATCATAACTATCATTATTCATCACAAAAGGATTAAGGCCTCATCTTCTTCCTTTGAGCAAAAGCTTTCTAGCTTTTTCTTTGTGATGAAAGTGAGTGAGAATATGAAAACAAATGAGAGCAAAAATCCTACTTCATCATCCTCATCTATCCTTGCCCTTTAGATGAGAGTGTTCACTTCATTTAGTGAGTGTTAGCTTGTGTTAATGAAACTTCAAGGTAGATCATCTTTGTTATCGAAGATCGGAAGCAAGACTGCATCTTTCTATCCGTGAAGCCTCTCGAGAGTACGGAACACGATGATCGCAGCGAAGGGACCTCAACACGGAGCTTAAGAAGTGAAGGACAGGATCTACAAAGGATGTAATCCCTCTCACTTAGTGTTAAAGAGTTTAACATGCTTGTTTTTGCCTAAACTCTAGTTTAAAGATCTGGCTTTGGGTTGTTCGGCACGGCTAAATTTTAAATCGGACATGGTTGATGCCTCGTAGACCTTTGTGGCAGTGCCTAGCAACCCTACAGCAAATCCCTTGGCAGGGTTGTTGAGATTTACTGATAAGGGTTATCAGTAGTTTCTCGAACCATTATGAGTCACACATCGGCATGACTTATCAACTTACTGGGGTCTGACGTTTACTACCCCTAGACTTGATATGCGACATATCAGACGAAGAGATCGGACTGTACGGTAAGTGTTACTTATAGTCTCATTGGGGTTAGGATGATTTCGCTCGTCGGCCACCTTTTCGACATGTACCTGGGTAGCCATTACGCACATCTAGTGTCGCAGACAGACTTGTGGTTAAACCCGCTGCCAGCGTACTGTCGAGTCTTTAGAGTCCCACACAGAGGGTTACCCTGGTTCAGACGAAACGATGTAGAGGCCGTAAGGTGTTACGACATGATTTCGATCATATACGTGTACTGGCTACACGAATGCTGTTCGGAAGGATAATACCGGTAGGCTTTGGTTTAAGCCGGATACCAGTATTATATTATTGGATTATTGGTATCTCATTGTATTCGTATTTTCGTAATACGAATATGAGTATATTTATATGGTATACGTGTAGGACTACGGTAGCGCCCCGGCCGTCTATCCGAGGCCAAAATGCGGAAACGAAAATTTTTCTTGACTTTAAACCGGCACTACCACATCCTAAAAACCCGGATCGTAACCATTAACCTAATGCTAGCTAACATGAGAATGGGTAGGAAGCTATACCGAGCGATCCGTGTCCTTCGGTCTTCGGCCTCCACTCCGATCTCCTCGCGGAATCTCCAGTCTTCATCTCCTCGTCGGAAAGGGCACCACATCGAGAAGTCTTTTTACGGGCTCCCGCTTCATCCGAAGCAACTCGGGCGCGAAGTGTGCTAGCCGACGCATCCAAGGTGTTGTAGAGAATGTTTGTGATCACTTTGTCTCTTGCATCCATGGCTTTGGATGGAGGTTGAAGTGTTGCCATTGATGGAAGCAAAAAGCTAGAGGAAAAAGAAGAAGAACAAGAACTTTTCTTTTTCTTTTCTTTTCTCTTTGATGCTATCAATAATGAGAGTGAGAGAGAGTAGAATAATATGAGAGCTCACTACCAACACTAGGCAGCCCCTCTCTCTCTCCATCTCAATTCATGACATAAAACAATTCATTAATGTAACACATTTGCTAAAAAAGAGACCATGACTCATGATATAAGTCTATGTCATATTAATGCATTATCATAATGATTTCTAGCTCATTATTTCCTTAAGCAAACATTAGTCCAAATGTTTGCCATAACAAAGAAAATCCGGCAACATCTAAAGTAAACTCGTGACGGATCACAAGGATACCCCTCACCTGTATATACATACCTGCACCCGCATTCCGACTGAATGCGAATGCGATGAGACTAAAGTAATCCAACAAATCTAATACTAGGATCCGGCTTAAACCAAAGCCCACTAGTATGATCCGTCCGATCATGATCCGTGCAATACCGCACGTATATGATCGAACCCTGCCATATAACATACGGCCTCTGCAACGTTTCGCCCGAAACTTGAGAAACTGTCTGTGGGGGACTCTAAAGACTCGTCAATACTTTGGGTGTGGATTTAACCACTAGCACGTCAGAGGCATTAGCCGTACGTAACGAGCTACCAGGTATTGACCAAAAGGGAGGTCGATGAGCGAACTCATCCCGACACCTTACTGAGCCTGTCAGTATCAATATCCGTACAGTCCGGTCCGTTCATCTATGAGTATCGCAAGGCGGGCCTAGGGGGTTAGTAAAAGTCAGACCCCCATAAGCGGTACAAGTCGTGTCAGAGTGTAGCCCAGAACACCCTGAGATACTACTGGAATACCTACCAGTAAATCTCCTGCCTCTGTAAGTGCACGGCGGCGCCCCGGCCGTCAATCCGACGGCCAAACGCGGAAACGGTGGTAAACTTAAAATTTGCGGACTTTGCAAACCGGCACCACCGCGCACTAAACTCCGGATCGTAACCATTAACAAGTCTAAGCTACAACAAGAAAGGGAAGAGATGTATACCGACTGATCCGAGTCCTCCGGTCTTCATCTCCACTCCGATCTCCTCGCGGGATCTCCGGTCGTCGCCTCTTCGCCGGAAGGGCACCACGTCGCCTGCATCTTTTACGGGCTCCCGCCTCTATACCGAGGCAACTCGGGCATGAAGCCGGCAACTCGACATGCCCAAGATGTGCTGTAGGAAGTGTAGTGCTTTGTCTCTTTGGGGTTTGTTGCCTTTGGATGGAGGAATGAAGATTGAGCTTTGGAGGGAAATGAAGCTTTCAATTTCTAGCAAGCAAAATGAGATGAACAAAGATTGCAACACTCTCATTTTTCCTCTCTCTTTTCCCCTCAAGGAAGTGGCCGGCCCATTGTAAGGGTGAGAATGGTGGAGGGAAAAAGAAATCAATCTATATCATATGAGGGAGGTGAGTGTAGGAGAAGAAGGAGGTGACCACAACCCAAGACAAGAAAACATACAACCATGCTTTACCTTTTTCAAACCATACCCTTTCATGTCACAATAAAAACAAAAGCATGGTGTAAAAGATAATGATGCTATCATAATCAATCATTATGCAATAAAACCCCTCCACTAAAGTTATTTGCACAATTGCAAATAACCCCCTCCATCGGAAAAGTCCGGCCGGGAAAGAACAAAGGAAAACCGGCCGGAACGGAAAGCAAACTGGCAACTCCAGAAAACTGGTCCCGTAATAAATTACAGGAAAACCCCGATACTGTGCATACACACCCGCATCTGTATTCCGTCCGGATACAAATGCAAAAAGACAAAATCTACACTGTACTAAACTAGGACCGGCTTAAACCAAAGCCGGCTAGTAATATCCGTTCGATCCTGATCCGTGCAATACCGCACGTATCTGATCGAACCCTGCCATATACCTATACGGCTACTAGTACAAAACTGTCTGATCCTGATCCGTGCAATACCGCACGTATCTGATCGGACCCTGCCATATCTCCATACGGCCTCTACAGCGTTTCGCCCGAAAGCTGAGTAACTGAAAGGGTGGTGGACTCTAAAGACTCGTCAATACTATGGCTGTGGATTTAACCACTAGCACGTCAGAGGTATAAGCCAATACATGACGGGCCACCAGCTATTGACTAAAAGGGACGTCGATGAGGAAGCTCACCCCGACACCCAACTGAGCCTGTCAGTGACAATATCCGTACAGTCCGGTCCGTTCGTCTATGAGCATCGCATGGCGGGCCTAGGGGGTTGGTAAAAGTCAGACCCCCAAAAGCGGTACAAGTCGTGTCGGAGTGTAGCCCAGAACACCCTGAGATACTACTGGAATACCTACCAGTAAATCTCCTGCCTTGGCCAAGGTCTTTGTGTAATGGCTCTCCTAGACACAGCGCGACCTCACCCCCAATACCGGGAGAGACGAACCCCTGAAGATCCGCTCACTGCCTCCATGTGGCTCGGGACTGTACCCAACTAAAACCTGTTTGCACGACTCCTTTGAGCCGTGGTAGGGTAGTAATCAAAGTACAGTGGGAACTCACACGAGACAAATGACGATCCCCAGGTCGATGAACTAACCTGCACACATGTCACCAGGGAACTGCCATCTGACGTCTGGTATATGACCAACTAGCATGTTCCCGGCGAGTCCTGTCCGGTGTACTCATAACCCAATGAGCACCTGTATACATCTTAGGTGAACCAACTGACACCAGTGGCTTGTGAGACCGGCCACCGCCCCTCGTCGGGGTCTCGACTGTATACACTAGTCTACTCTGGAGTATCGATGCCCAGTCTCGAAACTCCCACGACTAGGGACCTTTTAAGGATGTGCTTATAGACTCCAGCTCTCACTTATATGATCGCCCTCATACTGCTGGCAGTCAAGCAAGAATCCTAGGGGCTCTATCAACGTGCAATAGCGACATGTCAGGTCGCCTAAAGCAGTACACGATGATAAAGATAAACCAGATAGCATACTATCATCTCGAGTAAGACTGTTCTACCGGGATAGGTCCTCCCTCAATCATTGCAATCACGTGCCGGTGATCCAATAATTGACTCTGAGGGCACTATCTCCAACAATCTCCCACTTGCACTCAAGGCTAATTATTGCGATGTCGCATACTCACAGCCCGTGTGATACCGAACACCCAACTCCTCTACTAGTCAGTCTCACAAAAACCGTTTGTGAAACTATTGCGTTCGAGGAATAGCCTCAGTGAGTGGATCCGCCTTGATGTTTCTTTCTATGTCTCTCTATATCTCAAGTTCGCGGAGAAAACCATCTCCCGAAATGAGCAATACCTGTCTTAGAGTGTCTGGATGTCTGATGGGACCTAGCTCATGAATGAACTCCAAATCCAAACTTCTTAGACTGTATCGTCAACCGAAATTAATCAGTATCCTGCGCCATGCCACCCTCAGTATTGCCTTGGACCACCTGTCCAAAATACTGCCCCTCATACTAGGGATAACTATAACTCTGACGATCATCCTGTCGTCCATGTCACCTTGGAAGCCTGGAATGATAACTGTCTCTCGAATGAGGCTGTCGTTATCATATCCCTAGAACATACGCTTATGTTCTAAAACTGCTTCCGACTGTTACTCCAGGATTGGATCAATGTCAACTTATTGCATATAGTGCAAGAACAACATCTGGTCTGGTACTTGACATCTCATGATTGACTCAATAGCCTAAGCAAATGATCTGCCAATCATGAATATCCCTCTCCCCTTTAGTCTGTAAGACACCTTTAGAGAGGGTGACTCTATTACCTGCAGGTACACCACCATGCCAGGAGTCGTCCATTCTAAATACTCATAGAATGCTGTCAAGGTACCCAGATTAGGAAACAACCCAAATCTAGATCTAAAACCATAGATCTAGTAACCAGAATGTCTGATATATATCCAAGTCCTGTGTGGAGAAACCACTGTGTGACGACCAAAGTCTAACCGATCGTAGTATAGGAATATCACTTCCTACTACCTTCTCAACAGATCCATCCCCTATTCTGATGACGTCAAACCTATGACTGTCACATCAGAAATAGATGATCTATCTCCGCTATATCTGCTTTAGTCTATAAATTGACATAAGCCTGATGTCCACCAATGCTTCCGCTGCTCCCACTGACTACGACAACCTTCTGGTAGAGTCATATAGACGTGCACTTCCAAAGCTAGTTTAGAACGACGCTATACTCATCCTCCTGCCGGGTCTCGCAGCCTGGAACAACAACAATGGCAAGTGTGGGTAAACAAGAACTTCCCTGTCACCGTCCTTGAGGCTACCGGAGTACCTCTCGGGTGCCTGAAGTTACCCACCTTATCTGCGGAGTGGCCAATGGAATGTCAAATCAGATTGAATCTTTAGGTTCCTTATCAAATCTTCAGTAATCGTTTGCGGTTCTGGAATCACTTCCAGTTCTACCATACTCCCACTACTGTTTTTGAAAAAATCCATTTTTAATAAAACTGTGGCGAGTCTTGAACAATATTTCTATTGATCTGCCAGATGGTAGAAAATCAACCCTCGTCATAGCCTGGGTCAACCCACAAACAGCCATTACAGAAACGTGCCTTGAGTTATCCAGAGTCTGGTTTTAATCATAAGCCAGACAACTCCCCGTACCTTAACAACGTTAAGATATGAACTGTTCTATATCCAATATAGAACCAGAGGCACTGATTTAATTGAACCAGACACAAATCATGCAACTATCTCCAGTGCATGTCAACTAAATGGAGAGAGGCCGATCAGCGTTACTCAACTTAGGAATGCTTCCAATTATGAGTAACCTGAAAAAGAAGCAATTTCTCTTTATCATTACTATCAACTGAATACCATACACAAGTATCTACATCTTCGATCACTTTGAAGAATCCCGATACTTGCTACACCTGGTTCTCTACTCTATTCAAATACCTGTAACTCCTCAAAACTTAGACCCTGTGTTTCAACGAAACACATGTCTAAGAACTAGAGAAGTTAAAAGTAAACAGAATATAGTATGAGGACCAACCCCTCTGTCCTAATGGACACTGGACAACATACAATACTCTGTATAAGTCCACTGAGTCTAATAACTCTTTCACTGTGTGTCGTAGGTTGAAAACTGTACTTATGGTTAAGAAGAATTACACCGCTGTTCAATGCTCCTTACCTAACCATCCACTGATATAGGTAAATGTCATCGACATAATATCAAAAGGTATATCTCACTCTATGAAAATAGACGTACAGATATATCAATTTGAAATTGGTGCACAACAGCGGATATTCAAAACCAAATATTTGCCAACCGGCAAACAACCCAGGTGGCATCCTCAAATATCACCAATTACAACGAATCCCGATATAATGAGGATGATCACCCAATTCCCAATAACTTACTCCCACTCATCATCTGTAAAACCATACAGATATGAGAATCATACCTGGTAAATACATACCCTGGAGTAAGTGTCTAATCGGGAAATCAGTTTTCTTTTAACATTACACAGTGAGACTGAAACATTGAAATGTTTCGATGGGGTATCCCGGTATTCCTAGTAATGCCTCTTCCAGATTCACGACTGTAACCGTGTAGTTCTTTGCCACCTCTCCAAATCCCTTCATATGTCTTTAGTCTTTACCTTCTGTACACCCCTTTAGGCCAAATGGTTTTCTTCCTTCCCTACCGTTCGGCACCAGCCTATGGTTTGGAAGAAGACTATCCAAAAAGCATAAAGGGTGTACTGTCCTAATCCTAGGAGCACTCGCATCGCGAGAGAAGGTGAAGATAAAAGACACCTGAATGTACTTTATTCCTATTTCTCCTGAACCAGGATCCATCCCCGAACTGGAACAAGTTCCTTTCGAGTTTGTATATAACCATACGATGGATTATCCAATAAAATGGGATCTTCGTAGTGATACGGAGTGTCCTGGAGAAATACAAAGGTGATTTAGGATTGGCGAAGAAACATTTGGTTTGGTCGTGAATAGCAGTCGCAATTTACTTTGCCCTCTTACTAATCCCTTGCTTTGTCTTAACTTAATACCTTCTGCACACCATCGTTATGCTAATTGGTTTTCTTCATTCCCTACCGTTCGGCACCAGCCTATGGTTTGGAAGAAGACTATCCAATTTGCGTAATAGGTGTACTACTCCTAAACCAAGGAGTACTCGCAACATGAGAGAGAGAGGGTGAAAAGAAAAGGCAACTGAATAATCCTATCCGTATTCTCCAGAACCGGAAACCATCCTCGAAGTCCTTCGAGTTCGTATATAACCATACGATGGTTTTGTCCAATGGAAGTGGACGTTCGTAGTAATACGGGGTGTCCTGGAGAAAAGGGTAAAAGTAGGAGTGGCAATGAGGTCTGCAACTCTGACAATCCAAAAGCCAGTGTTAAGAAGGTTCGGTCAACTTGGTCACTGAGTCATAGTCTTAGGGTCGGGTCAATGGTCACTGCCAGAGAGAGAGAAAAGAAACACTCAGCGTGCACTCTATCCTAGATCAGAATGGTTATCACTTAATCTAATCTGGAAACCTCCCACTGTACCTCAAATTCTCCTCCAAACCTGAAAGAAGAATTAGTCGGGGTCACCCGAGGAGTAAACCAACTCATCAGTGGGAATCGGGATCCAACTCTCATCGCATGATAACGTGACGGAATCCGCTCACGGTATCACACTCCAGAAGGTATGCGCATATCTGGCAAGTTTCAGTACTTTTGAAACTCCCGATGTGATTTTTGCCCCATGCTCTTATGACCTTGACTTTGGCCAACATATCATAAGTCACATGTCAAGTTCAACCCGTCATTCTCCAGGTTAATTTGAATCCACCCGTACATACCCTTGACTTTGGCCAAAATGGCAGTACGACTGTCCCAAACCAACGCATCTATCTATGCTGCATATGAATACCCCAATAGCTACCAATCACTGTGCCTTGACTTTGGCCAACATACACAGCTTGAATACTATTGACTACCCATATGAAACGACGGAGGGCTACGAATGGTTTCTGGCGAAAACCTTTAACGTAATGAACTTGATCTCGTTGAAGGAACGGATAGCTTTTTAGAAAATATAGTGACGAAAACATTTACTAAAGAGGTCACTCCCGGTGAAGGGATCTCGGCTCTTTCCCCGTAGAATGGGGTGCAGGATATCCCAAATGAATACCACGATGCAAAGCAAAAGTAATCGGCTATAGTGAAGCTAATGCCCTGACGCAAACTTCTGTCCAAGGGGTCACTCCCGGTGAAGGGATCTCGGCCCTTGCCTCGTCGACTGAGGAGCAGGATATTCCAAATGAATACCACGATGCAAAACAAAAGTGAACGTCCTTGCAATAACAGCTTTTTGAAAAGTGTTCCAACAACATCAGAATAGGTTTGTTTAACTTGCATTGATCCGAATCAACGCAGTCCCATCAATTGATCACACCAATAAAGAACGAAAATATACTGACGTACGTATATGCCATCCGCATTCGCCACTGGGTCCCGTCATCACCCGTTAGGTTAGCTAACTAACGGCAGAGCGGGGACTGGAGTAGCGCGGATGAAAAACATATACAACATCTACTAATATATATACCAATATATAGTATTTCGCTCAAGGCGTGAATAAAAAGCAACATCACAGAAATGTACAGCATCACAGAACAATACAGATATCTGGGATCCCCGGGTTTCACAGAGCCACTACTGAAACCCGACATTCCCCTGGTCGTGTGGATAGCCTGTGCAATGAAATCCTAGACCCCTACGGGCGCGGCAAGTCACCCGCCAAATCCTGAAGCGAGGCAGCCCCCTTCAGCTCCGTGAATGGACCACCCAGCACTCCACGGAATCCGGCAACTTGGGCACCCCTCCTGGGTCAACCTGTACCCCCTACGAGTGCGGCGAATAGCCCGCCAATCCCAGAGTGAAGTGTAAGTGCACGGCGGCGCCCCGGCCGTCAATCCGACGGCCAAATGCGGAAACGGTGGTAAACTTAAAAATTTGCGGACTTTGCAAACCGGCACCACCGCGCACAAAACCCCGGATCGTTACCATTAAACTAGTCTAGCTAACTAACAAGATAGGTTAGAGATGTACCGACGATCCAAGTCCTCCGGTCTTCATCTCCACTCCGATCTCCTCGCGGGATCTCCGTCCGTCTCCTCCTCGTCGGAAAGGGCACCACGAAGCCGGGTACTTTTACGGGCTCCCACCTCTATACCGAGGCAACTCGCGCATGAAGCCGGCTACTCGACATGCTCAAGATATACTGTAGGGAATGTAATGTAGAATGTATGTCTCACATTGGGGTTGGTTGCCATTGAAGATGATGGAGGAATCAAGACTAGAAAAATGGTGCTTGCATTTTTCTAGCATGGAAAGAAGATCAAGAATGAAACTCTCATGGTGAAGCTCTCATCTTTTTCTTTCTCTCTTTTCTTTTCTTCTTCTCTTTCTTTTTCTCTCTTTCTTTTTCCAACCATGAAAATAACTTATCATGCATCAAGTGAGAATAATGTGGTGGAGGAAAATGAATATGAAGCATTAAGGGAGGTGATGGTAGGAGCAAGAAGGGGTGACCACAACATAAAGCATAATCATCACTAAACATAACATCAACTTCAAATCATCCCTTATCACATCAAATCTCATAAAGCAAAGATGCTAACCATTATGAAGGAAAAAGAAAAGATGCTATCATAATGCATGAAACCCCTCCACAAAAGTAATTTGCAAAACTGCAAATTACCCCCTCCATCAGAAAAGTCCGGCCGGGAAAGAGCAAAGGAAAACCGGCCGGAACGGAAAGCAAAATGGCAACTCTAGAAAACTGGTCCCGTAACAAATTACAGGAAAACCCCACACTGTGCATACACACCCGCATTTGTATTCCGTCCGGATACAAATGCAGTGAGACAAAATCTACACTGTACTATACTAGGATCGGCTTAAACCAAAGCCGGCTAGTAATATCCGTCCGATCCTGATCCGTGCAATACCGCACGTATCTGATCGAACGCTGCCATATATCCATACGGCCACTAGTACAAAACTGTCCGATCCTGATCCGTGCAATACCGCACGTATCTGATCGGACCCTGCCATATCTCCATACGGCCTCTACAGCGTTTCGCCCGAAAGCTTGAGTAACTGAAAGTGTGGTGGACTCTAAAGACTCGTCAATACTATGGCTGTGGATTTAACCACTAGCACGTCAGAGGTATAAGCCAATACATGACGGGCCACCAGCTATTGACCAAAAGGGACGTCGATGAGGAAGCTCACCCCGACACCCAACTGAGCCTGTCAGTGACAATATCCGTACAGTCCGGTCCGTTCGTCTATGAGCATCGCATGGCGGGCCTAGGGGGTTGGTAAAAGTCAGACACCCAAAAGCGGTACAAGTCGTGTCGGAGTGTAGCCCAGAACACCCTGAGATACTACTGGAATACCTACCAGTAAATCTCCTTGCCTTGGCCAAGGTCTTTGTGTAATGGCTCTCCTAGACACAGCGCGACCTCACCCCCAATACCGGGAGAGACGAAACCCCCGAAGATCCGCTCACTGCCTCCATGTGGCTCGGGACTGTACCCAACTAAAACCTGTTTGCACGACTCCTTTGAGCCGTGGTAGGGTAGTAATCAAAGTACAGTGGGAACTCACACGAGACAAATGACGATCCCCAGGTCGATGAACTAACCTGTACACATGTCACCTGGGAACTGCTATCTGACGTCAGGTATAAGACCAACTAGCATGTTCCCGGCGAGTCCTGTCCGGTGTACTCATAACCCAATGAGCACCTGTATACATCTTAGGTGAACCAACTGACACCAGTGGCTTGTGAGACCGGCCACCGCCCCTCGTCGGGGTCTCGACTGTATACACTAGTCTACTCTGGAGTATCGATGCCCCGTCTCGAAACTCCTACGACTAGGGACCTTTTAAGGATGTGCTTATAGACTACCAGCTCCCACGTATATGATCGCCCTCATACTGCCGGTAGTCAAGCAAGAATCCTAGGGGCTCTATCAACGTGCAATAGCGACATGTCAGGTCACCTAAAGCAGTACACGATGATAAAGGTAAACCAGATAGCATACTATCATCTTGAGTAAGACTGTCCTACCGGGATAGGTCCTCCCTCAATCATTGCAATCACGTGCCTGTGATCCAATAATTGACTCTGAGGGCACTATCTCCAACAATCTCCTACTTGCACTCAAGGCTAATTATTGCGATGTCGCATACTCACAGCCTGTGTGATACCGAACACCCAACTCCCCTACTAGTCAGTCTCACAAAACCCGTTTGTGAAACTATTGCGTTCGAGGAATAGCCTCAGTGAGTGGATCCGCTTAGTTGTTTCTTTCTATGTCTCTCTATTTCTCAAGTTCGCGGAGAAAGCCATCTCCCGAAATGAGCAATACCTGTCTTAGAATGTCTGGATGTCTGATGGGACTTAGCTCATAAATGAACTCCAAATCCAAACTTCTTAGACTGTATCGTCAACTGAACTTAATCAGTATCCTGCGCCATGCCACCCTCAGTATTGCCTTGGACCACCCGTCCAAAATACTGCCCCTCGTCAGAGGGAAAAACTGTAACTCTGACAACCTCCTTGTCGTCCAGGTCACCTTGGAAGCCTGGAATGATAACTGTTTCCCGAATAGGGCTTTCGTTATCATATCCCTAGAACATCCACTTATGTTCTAAAACCGCTTCCGACTGTTTCTCCAGGATTGGATCAATATCAACTTATTGCATGTAATGCAAGAACAACATCTGGTGTGGTACTTGACATCTCATGATTGACTCAATTGCCTAAGCAAGTGATCTGCCAATTATGCACATCCCTCTCTATTTTAGTCTACAAGACACCTTTAGAGAGGGTGACTCCATTACCTGCAGGTATACTACCATGCCAGGAGTCATCCATTCTAAATACTCTTAGAATGCTGTCTAAGTACCCAGATTGGGAGACCACCCAAATCTAGATCTAAAACCATAGATCTAGTAACCAGTATGTCTGATATAATGTCCAAGTCCCATGTGGAGAAACCACTGTGTGACGACCAAAGTATAACCGATTGTAGTGTAGGAGTTTCTTTTCCTACTCTGTGTATATCATCCAAATACCAGGATATCACACCCTACTACCTTCTCAACAGATCCATCCCCTATTCTGATGACGTCAAACCTATGACTGTCACATCAGAAATGGATGATCTATCTCCGCTACATCTGCTTTAGTCTATAAATAGACACAAGCCTGATGTCCACCAATGCTTCCGCTGCTCCCACTGACTACGACAACCCTCTGGCAGAGTCATATAGACGTGCACTTCTAAAACTAGTTTAGAAAGACGCTATACTCATCCTCCTGCCGGGTCTCGCAGCCTGGAACAACAGCAATGGCAAGTGTGGGTAAACAAGAACTTCCCTGTCACCGTCCTTGAGGCTACCGGAGTACCTCTCGGGTGCCTGAAGTTACCCACCTTATCTGCGGAGTGGCCAATGGAATGTCAATCCAGATTGAATCTTTAGGTTCCTTATCAAATCTTCAGTAATCGTTTGTGGTTCTGGAATTACTTCCAGTTCTACCATACTCCCACTACTGTTTTCTGAAAAAATCCATTTTTACTGAAACTGTGGCGAGTCTTGAACAATATTTCTATTGATCATCCAGATGGTAGAAAGTCAACCCTCGTCATAGCCTGGGTCAACCCACAAACAGCCATTACAGAAATGTGCCTATGAGTTATCCAGAGTCTGGTTTTAACCATAAACCGGACAACTCCCCGTACCTTAACAATGTTAAGATATGAACTGTACTATATCCAATATAGAACCAGAGGCACTGATTTAATTGAACCAGATTCAAATCATGCAGCTATCTCCAGTGCATGTCAACTAAATGGAAGGAGGCCGATCAGCGTTACTCAACTTAGGAATGCTTCCAATTATGAGTAACCCGAAAGAGAAGCAAGTTCTCTTAACCATTACTATCAACTGAATACCATGTACAAGTATCTACATCTTCGATCACTTTGAAGAATCCCGATACTTTCAACACCTGGTTCTCTACTTTATTCTTATACCTATAACTCCTCAAAACTTAGACCCTGTGTTTCTACGAAACACATGTCTAAGAACTAGAGAAGTCAAAAGTAAACAGAATATAGTACGAGGACCAACCCCTCTGTCCTGATGGACCCTGGACAATATACAATACTCTGTATAAGTCCCTTGAGTCTGATAACTCATTCACTGTGTGTCGTAGGTTGAAAACTGTACTTATGGTTAAGAAGAATTACACCGCTGTTTAATGCTCCTTACCTAACCATCCACTGATATAGGTAAATGTCGCAGACATAATTTCAAAAAAGGTATATCTCACTCTATGAAAATAGATGTACAGATATATCAATTTGAAATTGGTGCATAAAAGCGGATATTCAAAACCAAATATTTACCGACTGGCAAACAACCCATGTGATTTCCTCAAATATCACCGATTACAACGAATCCCGATATAATGAGGATGATCACCCAATTCCCAATAACCTACTCCCACTCATCATCTGTAAAACCATACAGATGTGAGAATCATACTTGGTAAATACATACCCTGGAGTAAGTATCTAATCGGGAAATCAGTTCTCTTTTAACATTACACAGTGAAACTGAAACATCGAAATGTTTCGATAGGGTATCCTGGTATTCCTAGTAATGCCTCTTCCAGATTCACGACTGTAACCGTATAGTTCTTTGCCACCTCTCGAAAATCCCTTCATATGTCTTTAGTCTTTACCTTCTGTACACCCCTTTAGGCCAAATGGTTTTCTTCCTTCCCTACCGTTCGGCACCAGCCTATGGTTTGGAAGAAGACTATCCAAAAAGCATAAAGGGTGTACTGTCCTAATCCTAGGAGCACTCGCATCGCGAGAGAAGGTGAAGATAAAAGACACCTGAATGTACTTTATTCCTATTTCTCCTGAACCAGGATCCATCCCCGAACTGGAACGAGTTCCTTTCGAGTTCGTATATAACCATACGATGGATTATCCAATAAAATGGGATCTTCGTAGTGATACGGAGTGTCCTGGAGAAATACAAAGGTGATTTAGGATTGGCGAAGAAATACTTGGTTTGGTCATGAATATCAGTCGCAATTTACTTTGCCCTCTTACTAATCCCTTGCTTTGTCTGAACTTAATACCTTCTGTACACCACTTAGGCTAACTGGTTTTCTTCATTCCCTACCGGTCGGCACCAGCCTATGGTTTGGAAGAAGACTATCCAATTTGCATAATAGGTGTACTACTCCTAAACTAAGGAGTACTCGCAACCTGAGAGAGGGTGAAAAGAAAAGACAACTGAATAATCCTATCCGTTTTCTCCAGAACCAGAAACCATCCTCGAATAAATTCCTTCGAGTTCGTATCTAACCATACGATGGTTTTGTCCAATGGAAGTGGACGTTCGTAGTAATACGGGGTGTCCTGGAGAAAAGGGTAAAAGTAGGAGTGGCAATGAGGTTCGCAACTCTGACAATCCAAAAGCCAGTGTTAAGAAGGTTCGGTCAACTTGGTCACTGAGTCAAAATCTTAGGGTCGGGTCAATGGTCGCTGCCAAAGAGAGAGAGAAAAGAAACACTCAGCGTGCACTCTAACCTAGATCAGAATGGTTACCAATTTATCTAATCTGCAATCCTCCCACTGTACCTCAAATTCTCCTCCAAACCTGAAAGAAGAATTAGTCGGGGTCACCCGAGGAGTATACTAACTCATCAGTGGGAATCGGGATCCAACTCTCATCGCATGACAACGTGACGGAATCCGCTCACGGTATCACACTCCAGAAGGTATGCGCATATCTGGCAAGTTTCAGTACTTTTGAAACTCCCGATGTGATTTCTGCCCCATGCTCTTATGACCTTGACTTTGGCCAACATATCATAAGTCACATGTCAAGTTCTACCCGTCATTCTCCAGGTTAATTTGAATCCACCCGTACATACCCTTGACTTTGGCCAAAATGGCAGTACGACTGTCCCAAACCAACGCATCTATCTATGCTGCATATGAATACCCCAATAGCTACCAATCACTGTGCCTTGACTTTGGCCAACATACACAGCTTGAATACTATTGACCACCCATATGAAACGACGGAGGGCTACGAATGGTTTCTGGCGAAAACCTTTAACGTAAAGAACTTGATATCGTCGAAGGAACGGATAGCTTTTTAGAAAATATAGTGACGAAAACCTTTACTAAAGAGGTCACTCCTGGTGAAGGGATCTCGGCTCTTTCCCCGTAGAATGGGGTGCAGGATATTCCAAATGAATACCACGGTGCAAAGCAAAAGTAATCGGCTATAGTGAAGTCATTGCCCTGACGCAAACTTTTTGTCCAAGGGGTCACTCCCGGTGAAGGGATCTCGGCCCTTGCCTCGTCGACTGAGGAGCAGGATATTCCAACTGAATATCACGATGCAAAACAAAAGTGAACGTCCTTGCAATAACAGCTTTTGAAAAAGTGTTCCAACAACATCAGATTAGGTTTGTTTAACTTGCATTGATCCGAATCAATGCAGTCCCATCAATTGATCACACCAAAAAGAACGAAAATATACTGACGTACGTATATGCCATCCGCATTCGCCACTGGGTCCCGTCATTACCCGTTAGGTTAGCTTACTAACGACAGAGCGGGGACTGGACTAGCGCGGATGCAAAACATATACAACATCTACTAATATATATACCAATATATTATATTTCGCTCAAGGCGTGAAAAGAAATGCAACATCACAGAAATGTACAGCATCACAGAACAATACAGATATCTGGGATCCTCGGGTTTCACAGAGCCACTACTGAAACCCGACGTTCCCCTGGTCGTGTGGATAGCCTGTGCAATGAAATCCTAGACCCCTAAAGGGCGCGGCAAGTCACCCGCCAAAACCTGAAGCGAGGCAGCCCCCTTCAGCGCCGTGAATGGACCACCCAGCACTTCACGGAATTCGGTAACTTGGGCACCCCTCCTGGGTCAACCTGTACCCCCTACGAGTGCGGCGAATAGCCCGCCAATCCTAGAGTGAAGCCCCCTCCGTCCCAATGCCATGAGATGCGGGCTTGTTGCCCTCTAGAACCCGGCCATCCGTGCACCCCACCGCGGGGTAATCCTAGTACAGAAAGTAAAATATACATGCACCGGGTACATCGACCGCAACCAGGTCGTGCCCCAAAAGAATAATACAGACAGGCAGTGACGGCAGTCCACATGTCGGACGCTCGCCCCGCAATATCAAATGTACATAATACAACAATACAGTACTAGCATTGCATCCAGGCTATCCCCCACGACCGATCCGCAACATCACAGCATAAACATAGAACATCAACGTGAAAGTCACGTTCGCAAATCCGTCTAACCGGGCTATAGCAGTTAGACAGGATTTACCGATCGAGTGACATTCACGGTCGCAGATATAATGTAAATACTGTGAAATAATGTGTTTGAAATATCCGATCGATCAAAAATTAACAAGTGGGCCCTCAAACAAAACTGTAGCACTCACAGAAACCCTGGGCCCAATTTTAATATTCCAAAACCCATATTTTAAGCCCAGAAGGCCTCTGAAAAAATTTGGTGATGTGACATGAATAGTGCGCGGCGGAAGGGCCGCACGAGGTGGGGTTTCGCGGCGGATCCGCGCTCCAACTGTGGAGTTACATCGTCAAATTTTTACAGAACCCTTAGATTTCCCAGTACATCAATATTTTACAACCAGAAAAATTTTTCGAGACCAAAAATTTTCAACAGAAACTGATTCGAACTAAAAATGCAGTTTTGGAACATTCGATCGATCGGAACTGATAAACACATTACACAAAGCTAGACTATGTTAATGGCGAGGCTCTGATACCACTGTAAGTGCACGGCGGCGCCCCGGCCGTCAATCCGACGGCCAAACGCGGAAACGGTGGTAAACTTAAAATTTGCGGACTTTGCAAACCGGCACCACCGCGCACTAAACTCCGGATCGTAACCATTAACAAGTCTAAGCTACAACAAGAAAGGGAAGAGATGTATACCGACTGATCCGAGTCCTCCGGTCTTCATCTCCACTCCGATCTCCTCGCGGGATCTCCGGTCGTCGCCTCTTCGCCGGAAGGGCACCACGTCGCCTGCATCTTTTACGGGCTCCCGCCTCTATACCGAGGCAACTCGGGCATGAAGCCGGCAACTCGACATGCCCAAGATGTGCTGTAGGAAGTGTAGTGCTTTGTCTCTTTGGGGTTTGTTGCCTTTGGATGGAGGAATGAAGATTGAGCTTTGGAGGGAAATGAAGCTTTCAATTTCTAGCAAGCAAAATGAGATGAACAAAGATTGCAACACTCTCATTTTTCCTCTCTCTTTTCCCCTCAAGGAAGTGGCCGGCCCATTGTAAGGGTGAGAATGGTGGAGGGAAAAAGAAATCAATCTATATCGTATGAGGGAGGTGAGTGTAGGAGAAGAAGGAGGTGACCACAACCCAAGACAAGAAAACATACAACCATGCTTTACCTTTTTCAAACCATACCCTTTCATGTCACAATAAAAACAAAAGCATGGTGTAAAAGATAATGATGCTATCATAATCAATCATTATGCAATAAAACCCCTCCACTAAAGTTATTTGCACAATTGCAAATAACCCCCTCCATCGGAAAAGTCCGGCCGGGAAAGAACAAAGGAAAACCGGCCGGAACGGAAAGCAAACTGGCAACTCCAGAAAACTGGTCCCGTAATAAATTACAGGAAAACCCCGATACTGTGCATACACACCCGCATCTGTATTCCGTCCGGATACAAATGCAAAAAGACAAAACCTACACTGTACTAAACTAGGACCGGCTTAAACCAAAGCCGGCTAGTAATATCCGTTCGATCCTGATCCGTGCAATACCGCACGTATCTGATCGAACCCTGCCATATACCTATACGGCTACTAGTACAAAACTGTCTGATCCTGATCCGTGCAATACCGCACGTATCTGATCGGACCCTGCCATATCTCCATACGGCCTCTACAGCGTTTCGCCCGAAAGCTGAGTAACTGAAAGGGTGGTGGACTCTAAAGACTCGTCAATACTATGGCTGTGGATTTAACCACTAGCACGTCAGAGGTATAAGCCAATACATGACGGGCCACCAGCTATTGACTAAAAGGGACGTCGATGAGGAAGCTCACCCCGACACCCAACTGAGCCTGTCAGTGACAATATCCGTACAGTCCGGTCCGTTCGTCTATGAGCATCGCATGGCGGGCCTAGGGGGTTGGTAAAAGTCAGACCCCCAAAAGCGGTACAAGTCGTGTCGGAGTGTAGCCCAGAACACCCTGAGATACTACTGGAATACCTACCAGTAAATCTCCTGCCTTGGCCAAGGTCTTTGTGTAATGGCTCTCCTAGACACAGCGCGACCTCACCCCCAATACCGGGAGAGACGAACCCCTGAAGATCCGCTCACTGCCTCCATGTGGCTCGGGACTGTACCCAACTAAAACCTGTTTGCACGACTCCTTTGAGCCATGGTAGGGTAGTAATCAAAGTACAGTGGGAACTCACACGAGACAAATGACGATCCCCAGGTCGATGAACTAACCTGCACACATGTCACCAGGGAACTGCCATCTGACGTCTGGTATATGACCAACTAGCATGTTCCCGGCGAGTCCTGTCCGGTGTACTCATAACCCAATGAGCACCTGTATACATCTTAGGTGAACCAACTGACACCAGTGGCTTGTGAGACCGGCCACCGCCCCTCGTCGGGGTCTCGACTGTATACACTAGTCTACTCTGGAGTATCGATGCCCAGTCTCGAAACTCCCACGACTAGGGACCTTTTAAGGATGTGCTTATAGACTCCAGCTCTCACTTATATGATCGCCCTCATACTGCTGGCAGTTAAGCAAGAATCCTAGGGGCTCTATCAACGTGCAATAGCGACATGTCAGGTCGCCTAAAGCAGTACACGATGATAAAGATAAACCAGATAGCATACTATCATCTCGAGTAAGACTGTTCTACCGGGATAGGTCCTCCCTCAATCATTGCAATCACGTGCCGGTGATCCAATAATTGACTCTGAGGGCACTATCTCCAACAGCCTCGGCCGAGGGCATTGTGTAATGGCTCTCCTAGACACAGCGCGATCTCACCACCATTACCGGGAGAGACGAAACCCCTGCCGATCCGCTCACTGCCTCCATGTGGCTCGGGACTGTACCCAATTAAAACCTGTTTGCACGACTCCTTTGAGCCGTGGTAGGGTAGTAATCAAAGCACAGTGGGAACTCACACGAGACAAATGACGATCTCAGGTCGATGAACTAACCTGTACACATGTCACCAGGGAACTGCTATCTGACGTCTCGTATAATCCCAACTAGCATGTTCCCGGCGAGTCCTGTCCGGTGTACTCATAACCCAATGAGCACCTGTATACATCTTAGGTGAACCAACTTACACCAGTGGCTTGTGAGACCGGCAAGCGCCCCTCGTCGGGGTTTCGACTGTATACACTAGTCTACTCTGGAGTATCGATGCCCTGTCTCGAAAACTCCTACGACTAGGGACCTTTTAAGGATGTGCTTATAGACCCCAGCTCCCACGTATATGATCGCCATCATACTGCTGGCCGTCAAGCAAGAATCCTAAGGGCTCTATCAACGTGCAATAGTGACCTGTAAGGTCACCTGAAGCAGTATACGATGATAAAGATAAACCAGATAGCATACTATCATCTTGAGTAAGACTGTCCTACCGGTACAGGTCCTCCCTCAATCATTGCAATCACGTGCCTATGATCCAATAATTGACTCTGAGGGCACTATCTCCAACAATCTCCCACTTGCACTCAAGGCTAATTATTGCAATGTCGCATACTCACAGCCCGTGTGATACCGAACACCCAACTCCTCTACTTGTCAGTCTCACAAAGCTCGTTTGCGAAACTATTGCGTTCGAAGAATAGCCTCAGAGAGTGGACCCGCTGTGATGTATCTTTCTATGTCTCTCTTTATCTCAAGTTCGCGGAGAAACCAATCTCCCAAAATGAGCAATACCTGTCTTAGAATATGTTTGGATATCTGATGGGACCTGGTTCATAAATGAACTCCAAATACAAACTTCTTAGACTGTATCATCAACTGAAACCAATCAGTATCCTGCGCCATGCCTCCCTCAGTATCCGCTTGGACCTCCTGTCCAAACTACTGCCCCTAGTCAGAGGAAAAACTATAACTTTGACAGCCACTCTGCCATCCAGGTCACCTTGGAAGCCTGGAATGATAACTGTCTCCCGAAGGAGGATGCCGTTATCATATCCCTAGAACATCCACTCATGTTCTAAAACTGCTTCCGAATGTTTCTCCAGGATTGGATAAATATCAACTTATTGCATCTACTGCAAAAACAATATCTGGTGTGGTACTTGACATCTCATGATTGACTCAATTGCCTAAGCAAGTGATCTACCAATCATGCCCACCCCTCTCCCCTTTAGTCTGTAAGACACCTTTAGAGAGGGTGACTCCATCACCTGCAGGTACACTACCATGCTTGGAGTCGTCCATTCTAAATACCTTTAGAATGCTGTCTAAGTACCCAGATTGGGAAACTACCCAAATCTAGATCTAAAACCATAGATCTAGTAACCAGAATGTCTGATACAATATCCAAGTCCTATGTGGAGAAACCACTGTGTGACAACGAAAGTACAACGGATTGTAGTATAGAAACATCACTTCCTACTCTGTGTATGTCATCCAAATACCAGGACATCATACCCTACTACCATCTTAACAGATCCATCCCCTATTCTGATGAAGTCAAACCTATGACTGTCACATCAGAAATAGATGATCTATATCCTCTATATCTGCTTTAGTCTATAAATAGACATAAGCCACTTGTCCACCAATGCTTCCGCTGCTCCCACTGACTACGACAACCCTCTGGAAGAGTCATCTACACGTGCACTTCTAAAGCTAGTTTAGAACGACGCTATACTCATCCTCCTGCCGGGTCTCACAGTCTGGAACAACAGCAATGTCAAGTCTGGGTAAACAAGAACCTCCCTGCCACCATCCTTGAGCATACCGAAGTACCTCTCGAGCGCCTGAGGTTACCCACCATATCTGCGGAGTGGCCAATGGAATGTCAAACCAGATTGAATCTTTAGGTTCTTATCAAATTTTCAGTAATCGTTTACGGTTCTGGAATCACTTCCAGTTCTACCATACTCCAACTACTGTTTTCTGAAAAAATCCATTTTTATTAAAACTGCGGCGAGTCAAGAACAATATCACTATTGATCTTCCAGATGGTAGAAAGTCAACCCTCGTCATAGCCTGGGTCAACCCACAAACAGCCATTACAGAAACGTGCCTTGGGTTATCCAGAGTCTGGTTTTAAGCATAAGCCGGACAACTCCGCGTACCTTAACATCGTTAAGATATGAACTGTTCTATATCCAGAGGCACTGATTTAATTGAACCAGATTCAAATCATGCAGCTGTCTCCAGTGCATGTCAACTAAATGGAAGGAGGCCGATCAGCGTTACTCAACTTAGGAATGCTTCCAATTATGAGTAACCTGAAAGAGAAGCAAGTTCTCTCAATCATTATTATCAACTAAACACCATGCACAAGTATCTACATCTTCGATCACCTTGAAGAATCCTGATACTTGCAACATCTGGTTCTCTACTTTACTCTTATACCTATAACTTCTCAAAACTTGGACCTTGTATTTCTACGAAACACATGTCTAAGAACCAGAGAAGTCACAAGTAAACAGAATATAGTACGAGGACCAACCCCTCTGTCCTAATAGACACTGGACAACATACAATACTCTGTATAAGTCCCCTGAGTCCAATTTCTCATTCCCTGTGTGCCGTAGGTTGAAAACTGTACTATGGTTATGAAAAATTACACCGCTGTTTAATGCACCTTACCTAACCATCCACTGATATAGGTAAACGTCATAGACATAATTTCAAAATGGTATATCTCACTCTATAAAAATAGACATACAGATATATCAATTTGAAATTGGTGCATAACAACGGATATTCAAAACCAAATATTTGTCGTCCGGCAAACAGCCCAGGCGATTTCCTCAAATATCACCAATTACAACGAATTCCGATATAATGAGGACAGACACCTAATTCCCAATAACATACTCCCACTCAACATCTGTAAAACCATACAGATGTGAGAATCAAATCTGGTAAACACATACCATGGAGCAAATGTCTAATTGGGAAATCAGTTTTCTATTAACAGTACACAGTGAAACTGAAACATGTAAAGGTTTCGAAGGGGTATCCGGGTATTCCTAGTAATGTCTCTTCCATTATCCAGATTCACAACTGTAACCGTATATTTCTTTGACATCTCTCCAAATCCCTTTATATGTCTTTAGTCATTACCTTCTGTACACCACTTTAGACCAAATGGTTTTCTTCCTTCCCTACCGTTCGGCACCAGCCTATGGTTTGGAAGAAGACTATCCAATAAGCATAATGGGTGTACTGTCCTAATCCTAGGAGCACTCGCAATCCGAGATAAGGTGAAGATAAAAGACAACCGAATAAACCTTATTCCTATTTCTCCCGAACCAGAATCCATCCCCGAACTGGACACAAGTTCCATTCGAGTCCGTATATAACCATACGATGGAGTATCCAAATAACTGTGGATCTTCGTAGTGATATAGAGTGTCCTGGAGAAATACAAAGGTGAAGTGGGAGTGGTAATGAAATACTTGGTTTGTTCGTGAATAGCAGTCACAGTTTACTTTTCCCTCTTACTAATCCCTTTATATGTCTTTACTTAATACCTTCTGTACACCTTTTAGGCTAAATGGTTTTCTTCATTCCCTACCGGTCGGCACCTGCCTATGGTTTGGAAGAAGACTATCCAATTAGCGTAATAGGTGTACTGTCCTAATCCAAGGAACACTCGCAACCTGAGAGAAGGTAAAAGGAAAAGACAACTGAATAATCCTATTCGTTTTCTCCAGAACCAGAAACCATCCTCGAATAAATTCCTTCGAGTTCGTATATAACCATACGATGGTTTTATCCAATGGAAGTGGACGTTCGTAATAATACGGGGTGTTCTGGAGAAAAAGGGTAAAAGTAGGAGTGGCAATGAGGTATGCAACTCAGACAATCCAAAAGCCAGTGTTTAAGAAGGTTCGGTCAACTTGGTCACTGAGTCATAGTCAAGGGTCGGGTCATGGTCACTGCCAAAGAGAGAGAGAAAAGAAACACTCAGCGTGCACTCTAACCTAGATCAGAATGGTTATCACTTTATCTAATCAGGAAACCTCCCACTGTCACCTCAAATTCTCCTCCAAACCTGAAAGAAGAATTAGTCGGGATCACCCGAGGAGTAAACCAACTCATCAGTGGGAATCGGGATCCAACTATCATTGCATGATAACGTGACGGAATCCACTCATGTCACCACACTCCAGAAGGTATGCGCATGCCTGGCAAGTTTCAGTTTCTTTAGAAACTCCCGATGTATGTTTTTACCCGTAGGACCCAAGTGACCTTGACACAGTCAACAAATCAAAGAGTCCTAGTCAAGTTCAACCCGTCATTATGCTGGATTGCATTAAACCCACCCGTACGAGCCCTTGACACAGTCAACAAGGCCGCACGACTGTCCTAACCAATCCCATTAATATGCTACAAACAAACACTACTTAGCTACAACACACTACGCCTTGACGCAGTCAACAAACGCAGCACGAATACTAAGTAATACTTGTAAGAAATGACGGAGGGCTACGTCTAGTTTTTGGCGAAAAACTTTTAACGTAATGAACTTGATATCGTTGAAGGAACTGCATAGCCTTTTTTAAAAATATAGTGGCGAAAACCTTTGCTAAAGAGGTCACTCCCGGTGAAGGGATCTCGGCTCTTTCACCGTAGAATGAGGTGCAGGATATTCCAACTGAATACCACGATGCAAAGCAAAAGGCAATCGGCTATAGTGAAGTTATTACCCTGACGCAAACTTCTGTCCAAGGGGTCACTCCCGGTGAAGGGATCTCGGCCCTTTCCTCGTCGACTGAGGTGCTGGATATTCATAACCGAATACCACTCAGCAAAACAAAAGAGAACGTCCTTGCAATAACAGCTTTTTTTTTTGAAAATTGTTCCAACAACATCAAAATAGGTTTGTTTAGCTTGCATTGATCCGAATCAACGCAGTCCCATCAATTGATCACACCAATAAAGAACGAAAATACGATGTACGTATATGCTATCCGCATTCGCCACTGGGTCCCATCATCACCCGTTAGGTTACTTAACTAGTGACAGAGCGGGGACAGGACTAGCGCGGATGCAAAACATATACAACATCTACTAGTATATATATCAATATATAATATTCGCTCAAGGCGTGATAAAATGCAACATCACAGAAATGTAATAAGCATCACAGAACAATACAGATATCTGGAAGCCCCGGGTTTCACAGAGCCGCTGCTGAAACCCGACGTTCCCCTGGTCGTGTGGATAGCCTGTGCAATGAAATCCTAGACCCCTATGGGCGCGGCAAGTTACTCGCCAAAACCTGAAGCGAGGCAGCCCCCTTCAGCAACGTGAATGGACCACCCAGCACTTCACGGAATCCGGTAACTTGGACACCCTTCCTGGGTCAACCTGTACCCCCTACGAGTGCGGCGAATAGCCCGCCAATTCTAAAGTGAAGCCCCCTCCGTCTCAATGCCATGAGATGCGGGCCCGTTGCCCTCTAGAACCCAGCTATCCTTGCACCCCACCATGGGGTAATCCTAGTACAGAAAGTAAAATATACAATAGGTACATCGACCTCAGCCTGGTCATGCCCCAAAAGAATAATATACAAACAGGCAGTGACGGCAGTCCACATGTCAGGCGCTCGCCCCGCAATATCAAATGTACATAAACAACCAAACTGTATTATCATTGCATCCAGGCTATCCACCACGACAAATCCGCAACATCACAGCACAACACAGAACATCAACGTGAATGTCACGTTCGCAAATCCGTCTAAAAGGGCTATAGCAGATAGACTGCATTTACCGATCGAATGACATTCACGGTCGCAGATATAATGTAAATACTGTGAACTAAAATGTTTAAAATTTTTGATCGATCAAATTTACCGATGCGGGCCCCAAGCACAACTGTAGCACTCAAAAACATCTGGGACCAAAAGGAATATACCAGAAACCCTATTTCCATGTCAGTAAACCACTGTAGAAATTTGGTACGGTTTGGCTACAAAACGGCGGCGGTTCCGCGGCCAAAACATGGTTTTGGCCGCTGAACCGCCGCGCTACTGTAACATCAGCGTACTAAATTTTCACAGAATTCATAAAAACCCCTGCACGTAATTTTCCATTGCACCAAATAAATTTTAGAGCAAGGAAAAAATCGACAGAAAGTACGACATGGAAATGTGGTTTTTGGAAAATCCGATCGATCGAACTTGTAAATACGCTAGAGCAAGCTAGACTAGGCTAATGGCGTGGCTCTGATACCATGTAGGACTACGGTAGCGCCCCGGCCGTCTATCCGAGGCCAAAATGCGGAAACGAAAATTTTTCTTGACTTTAAACCGGCACTACCGCATCCTAAAAACCCGGATCGTAACCATTAACCTAATGCTAGCTAACATGAGAATGGGTAGGAAGCTATACCGAGCGATCCATGTCCTTCGGTCTTTGGCCTCCACTCCGATCTCCTCGCGGAATCTCCGGTCTTCATCTCCTCGTCGGAAAGGGCACCACATCGAGAAGTCTTTTTACGGGCTCCCACTTCATCCGAAGCTACTCGGGCGCGAAGTGTGCTAGCCGACGTGTCCAAGGTGTTGTAGAGAATGTTTGTGATCACTTTCTCTCTTGCATCCATGGCTTCGGATGGAGGTTGAAGTGTTGCCATTGATGGAAGCAAAAAGCTAGAGGAAGAAGAAGAAGAACAAGAGCTTTTCTTTTTCTTTTCTTTTCTCTTTGATGCTATCAATAATGAGAGTGAGAGAGAGTAGAATAATATGAGAGCTCACTACCAACACAAGGCAGCCCCCCTCTCTCTCCATCTCATTTCATGACATAAAACAATTCATTAATGTGACACGTTTGCTAAAAAAGAGACCATGACTCATGATATAAGTCTATGTCACATTAATGCATTGTCATGATGATTTCTAGCTCATTATTTCCTTAAGCAAACATTAATCCAAATGTTTGCCATAACAAAGAAAATCCGGCAACATCTAAAGTAAACTCGTGACGGATCACAAGGATACCCCACACCTGTATATGCATACCTACACCCGCATTCCGACTAAATGCGAATGCGATGAGACTAAAGTAATCTAACAAATCTAATACTAGGATCCGGCTTAAACCAAAGCCCACTAGTATGATCCGTCCGATCATGATCCGTGCAATACCGCACGTATAAGATCGAACCCTGCCATATAACATACGGCCTCTACAACGTTTCGCCCAAAACTTGAGAAACTGTCTGTTGGGGACTCTAAAGACTCGTCAATACTTTGGGTGTGGATTTAACGACTAGCTACAAGGTATTGACCAAAAGGGAGGTCGATGAGCGAACTCATCCTGACACCCTACTGAGCCTGTCAGTGACAATATCCGTACAGTTCGGTCCGTTCGTCTATGAGTATCGCATGGCGGGCCTAGGGGGTTGGTAAAAGTCAGACCCCCATAAGCGGTACAAGTCGTATTAGAGTGTAGCCCAGAACACCCTGAGATACTACTGGAATACCTACCAGTAAATCTCCTGCCTCGGCCGAGGGCTTTGTGTAATGGCTCTCCTAGACACAGCGCGATCCCACCCCCAATACCGGGAGAGACGAAACCCCTGCCGATCCGCTCACTGCCTCCATGTGGCTCGGGACTGTACCCAATTAAAAACTGTTTGCACGACTCCTTTGAGCCGTGGTAGGGTAGTAATCAAAGCACAGTGGGAACTCACACGAGACAAATGACGATCTCAGGTCGATGAACTAACCTGTACACATGTCACTAGGGAACTGCTATCTGACGTCTGGTATAATCCCAACTAGCATGTTCCCGGCGAGTTCTGTCCGGTGTACTCATAACCCAATGAGCACTTGTATACATCTTAGGTGAACCAATTGACACCAGTGGCTTGTGAGATCGGCCACCGCCCTTCGTCGGGGTTTCAACTATATACACTAGTCTACTCTGGAGTATCGATGCCCTGTCTCGAAAACTCCCACGACTAGAGACCTTTTAAGGATGTGCTTATAGACCCCAGCTCCCATGTATATGATCGCCATCATACTGCTGGCTGTCAAGCAAGAATCCTAAAGGCTCTATCAACGTGCAATAGTGACCTGTAAGGTCACCTGCAGCAGTACACGATGATAAAGATAAACCAGATAGCATACTATCATCTTGAGTAAGACTGTCCTACCGGTATAGGTCCTCCCTCAATCATTGCAATCATGTGCCTGTGATCCAATAATTGACTCTGAGGGCACTATCTCCAACAATACGGTGAGGGACATTTTTGTAATTGTACAAGAATAGGCTTCTAGAAGGAGACACCTCATATATGGATTTTATTTTGTGAAAATAAAATTAATGAGGTGGAATTCGGAGTATGGATAAAAGCATGGCTAATTGATCATTGTATTCATTTGGATCTACTATTGAAGCATGATTGATTATTTTTGAGAAAATTAATCCATGCTTTAATAATTCAGCCATATCATTTTCATTCACCAGACTTTTTCTCATTCTCACTCTCGCATTCTCTATCCAAACTATCTCTTCCCTCAAGCTCAACCCTAACCCTTCACAGGAGTTGTGATTCAAAGGGTATTGAGATCAAATAATCCTCTAAATGTTCTCTACATCATCTAAGCAGTCTTCTTTAGCACATTGTACTTCTTAGTAACCTTATTAGTAGAGGTTGAAGCTTGATCCAAAGCTCTCGGGTGAATCTTCTATGGCGTAGAGGAGACCGAGATCAACTCTAGCACCCAAAGAACCTAGGAGCACAGCAGAAAGAAGACCCGAAGGACCGGTTCAAGAAGGTATAATCCCTATCATAGTAGTTAAAACTCCTAAATAGGGTCCCTAGTTATGGTTTAGTATAAGATCCAGGTTTAAAAGTCGATATTGCATGCTTCAAAATTGTTGTTAGCTAATTCCGCCTCCCCACAAGTGTTGTGAGGGTGTGCAACATCTACCAACATGGTATCAGAGCCTAACTAAACCAAAACAAGTATTTTAGAAGATATTTAAACCTTCGAAACCGAAATGACTCCGAAACCGTAAATCTAAAACCTGGTCTCTGTCCTTTTTCAATAAGTCTTCTAAAATTTTTTTAAACATGTGCAAAAGACTAGTTATGAGATAACTAGAACACCCTAGAAAAACGAGCCCAATGTTGGATATATGTATGCCATAGAGGCCATTATTTGATATTGGATTCTTTGGATATATATAGACACACACACACACACACACTCAGAGGACTTTCTCGCTCGACATGAAAGTATGTTATCTGGTTTCTTTTTATCTTAACATATTCACTTGATTGTGTATACTATTCATTTGGTACATGTTGATAAAGCCCTTAGGATATCCGCTTAACTATCATGATTATGATGCAGATCATACTAGTAGGGCATGAGTGGTATATAAGCGTATCCTTAATTGTTCCTAGTCGTAGGTGTATCGAGACGGGGCATCAATATTTCAGAGTAGACTAGCGTATACGTTTCTTGACCCATTTGATTGGTGATGGATGATCCCATATCCATTGGTATTTGACAACAAATATTGTATATTGGTGCTCAGTGGAGACTGGGTACACTGAACGGACTCGCCGAGAACTCTTATATGGTATTATATCTATCGTCGGATAGCAGTTCTCAGGTGACACTTGTACAGGTTAGTCTATAGACCCGAGATTGTGATAGAGTCTTGTGTGTTCTCCCACTGTACTTTGATTTCCACCCTACCATGGCTCTACTGAGTCGTGCAAACGGGTGGCTTTTGGGTACAGTCCCGAGGCACATTGAGGCAATGAGCGATAGGAGGGGTTTCGTCTCTGCCGGTATTGGGGGTTGATGTTGCACTGTGCTCGATTGGCTATAACTGGAAGTCCCTGGCCAGGGATGATGAGATTTACTGATAAGTGTTATCAGTAGTTTCTCGATCTGTTATAGGCCATACATCGGCATGACTTATTGAGTTATTGTGGTCAACGATACCATCCCAAGACTCAATACGCAACATATCTGATGAAGAGACCGGACTGTACGGTATGTATTACCGGTTGGCTCTACGGGAGTTTTGACAGGTTCGCTTGTTGTTCTTCTGTTCGCTCAATACCTGGGAGTCGTTACTTGCAGCTAGTACCACTGACGGTTTGTGGGTATGTGATATGATCACTACCTACTGCTAGCGTATTGACGAGTCTTAGAGTCCCACAAAGGGGTTTCCGAGCTTAGGCGAAACGATGTGGGGCGCATATGGGGATATGTGCTGGAGCTTGATTAAATATGTGTATTTGATAAAGTATTTTAATCGGGCATTTTCTATAGGTCAGGTTGTATATGATATGATCGGATTATTAAATCAAGTATTGATTTAATATAATGTGACCATTGGCTCATTATTAAATCCTTTCTTTATTTGTATGCATGCATGTATGTATGTTTATATTTATATGTATGCACGCATGCATGTATACATGTATCATGGTTGATGATACATTGGAAATGGCAATGCAAGACTCACATGGAAACATTTGTTGTATTTTTTATTTTTGAGTTAATGGAAATTGGAAATAAAACCCACGGTTGATATTGTGTTTGCACACACTTCTTAAAATATCTAAGTAACCATGGTTTCATTTCTAATCCTCCACTAACTCAACTACTAAAAAATATCTAGATATTTTCATGGTTGGGTTATTAGTGAGTGTGACTCTCTCATTTTATTATTATTCTTGTGTTCATCTCTCTTGAGCTCTAGCTAAACCATTTCCATCTCCTTCTTCCTCCAAGATCTTTACAATTTCCTAATGAGTAAAAGAGAAAGAAAAGAACGGTTCAGTAGAGAGAAAGATTACCCACTTCATCAATCTTCACTTTTCTAGATCACTAGTGTAGGTTGTTTGCCTCACTTGCACTTAGTTCAAGTAAAGCAAGGAGCTTGAGTCAAGGAACCCTGTGGTGGATCATCGTGGACTTCGAAGGCTTCAAGCGGACCCGTTCAAGCTTCGAGTGGGACCAAGGAGTCAAGGACATCTACACGGAGCTTTTGAAGAGAAGGAGAGTTCTACAAAGTGTAGGGTTCCTATGAACGACAACAAGGTTTCAGGAGGCATCGTCCATGCCATTTTCAAAATTCCGTCATTTTAAAGAACCCTAAACTAGAATCGATAACTAGAGAATCATATGAAACAACATGTAAACTATTTTACATCTAAGTGATAACGGAATACAACCTTTGTAGACTGGTCCTTTACTTCTAAAGCTCCGTGTTGACGTCCCTTCGCTGCGATCATGGATCTCTCGAACTCTAGTATGGGTTCCCTCGGAGAAATGAACAAGCTTGCTCGTAGTCTACGAGGCCGAAGACGATCTATGTCGAGAAGACTCAAGCTCAAGCTAAGCCTTCATTAGGTCATGAACTTTGTGAAGAGAACACCCTATACTACCCAAGAAAGTGTATAGGATGATGAAGTAGGAAGTGGGCTCACTTTAGTTTTATTTTTCTCACAATATTTTCTCTCTTTAGAAAACCCTAGCAAACTTTTTGCTCAAAGAAGAAGAAGATGAGCAAAAGAAATGAGAATGAACTAATGAGTTGAGAGAAAGAACCATGGGTGAGTTTGTATCATATACTAACTCATTTAGAGACATAACCACAGCTAAATCATAATGGTTAGGTAAATAAATATCTTAAGTAAAACAAAATTAGTGGACTATGTCAATGCATCCACAAGCTTCATGAAGCTTCATGCATGTGAGCTATTATCCACTAATTTGGAATTACTTTAAATACTAAAACCCAACATTATAATTAGTATGGTGTAAGTCTCATACACCCATGTAGTGTGTATCAACAACCATGATACAAAATAAAATACAATTAATATATATCACATATATATTAAGTGTGCACATGTGAGAATAATAAATTCTTAAGTGAGCTAATATTAGTTAATGTAAATTAGTATATCAAATATACAATTATACACTAAATTATCAAATAAACACTTGATTTAATAATCCGGCTATATCACATATAACCGACTAATATTAAATGTACCACCTTATCGAATCAACACTTGATTCGATAACCCGGCTATATCACATATAACCGTCCGATACAAATATCGCGAGAATAGAATACGGTATCACATACTCGCATTATTCTCAGTCCCGCACATATCTCATATGGGCCCCTACTCCGTTTTACCTGAGCCAGGAAACCTCTGTGTAGGACTATAAACACTCGTCAATACGCTGGCAGTAGGTGATGATCATATCAAACACCCACAACCAGCAAGAGGTGTGCTAAACGTAACGGCCACCAGGGTATTGAGCAATCAAAAGATCAACAAGCAAGCCTGCTCATACTCCTGCGAATCCAATCAGTAACACTTACCGTACAGTCCAGTCTCTTCGTCTGATATGCCGCATCTCTCGTCTTGGGGTGGTAAACGTTAGACCCCAGAAACTTGATAAGTCTTGACGATGTGAGGCTCATAACAGGTCGAGAAACTACTGGTAACACTTACCAGTAAATCTCTGAAACAGCCCTGGCCAGGGACTTCATGTTATACCCAATCGAGCATAGAGCAACATCAACTCCCAATACCAGGAGAGACGAATCACCTCCTATCGCTCATTGCCTCCGTGTGACTCGGGATTGTACCCAAAAACCACCATTTTGCACGTTCCCTTGAACGTGGTAATGTGGAAATCAAAGCACAGTGGGAATCACACAAGACTCTATGACGATCTCGGATCGACAAACTAACCTGTACCAATTCACCAGAGAACTGCCATTTGACGTGAGGTATAATACCATCTAGGAGTTCTCGGTGAGTCCATCCAGTGTACCCTGTCTCTACTGAGCATCCGTATATCATCTCTGATGTCAAACACCAATGGATATGGGATCATCCATCGCCCATCTACATGGGTCGATAAGCTATACGCTAGTCTACTCTAGTATATGACGCCCCGTCTCGATACACCCACGACTAGGGACATTAAAGGATGTACTTACTGACTACCTTTGTCCCACTAGTATGATCCGCATCATAATCTAGGTAGTCAAGTACGCATCCTAAGGGCTTTACCAACATGTAACAGAGAGATAATCAGTGTACATGTTAAGATAAAGAGTAACCAGATAGCATACTATCATATCGAGCAAGAAAGTCCTCCCTATATATGTCCAAGCATCCACTACAATAAACATCTCATGTATAGTAATGGCCTCTAGGGCATACATATAACTAACAATCTCCCACTTGCACTAGGGCCATCATATAACAGTAGTTAAAGTATCTCATACTCAACCATCCCATAAAATTCTCTCTCTGGGAAAAGGCCTTTGTGAGTGGATCCGCCGTGTTGTCCTCTGAGTCTACTCTCCTAACCTCGATCTCCATGGAGATCAACCATCTCCATGATCAGGTGATACTGCCTTAGAATATATCTGGGTTACTGATGGGACGGGGGTTCCTTGGCATAAGCCACAGCTCCATTGTCACACAATGGTAAGAACGAAGTTCATCTCATGAACTAATATAAACCCAGACTTCCTCTTTGGTAGCATCTTAGGTAGCGATGTATCCAGCCTTTACCATCTAGTTTGCCACGGTATCTAGCTTGGAACTCTTCCAACATACCGTCCTTCCACTGAGGGTAAAGACAATGCATGTGATTGACATTCAGTCGACCTTACCACCATTAAAGCTATCCAGTGATTCTCACCAGGATCTATTGCTACCATCTCACTACACCTAGTGAGAATCTTAAAATCCACTTAGATCTATCTCATAGATCCAAACCCCAGGATTTAGGACGTATCGCCTTGATCCTTTATGGAGAATCTATATGATAAGAGGAGATTGACCGAGTGTAGCATAGGAAACTCTTTTCCTATCAAGAGTATGTCATCCACGTACAATACAAGGAAGAACACCTTACTCTCTACTACCTTTTGTACATACAAGGTTCATCCACCATTTTGATGAAGTCAAACGCTTTGACTACCACATCAAAACAGATGTTCTAACTCCGCGATGCATGCTCTAATCTATAAAGCAACTTGCACACGTTTCTGCTGCTCCCACTGTCTACGAAGCCCTCTAGCTGTGTACTTATAGACGCTCTCTTCTAAATCACTATCTAGAAAAGCAGTCATGACACCCAACCGCCAGATATCGTAGTTATAGTATGTAGTAGTAGCAAGTAGGATCCGGATGGACTTAAGCATAGCCATTAGAAAAGGTTTCATCATTATCCACTCCAGGTCGATGACGAGAATCTTTTACAACATGTCTAGCTTCGAAAGACTCAACTTTTCCATCTACACCAAGTAATCTTCTCAAGATATACTTTCTCCTGATGGGGATTCAACCCTTCAGATATAGCAACTAAAGTCCATACTTTGTTGGTGTATGTAGATTCCATCTCAGATCGCTTAGCATCCAACCATTCTCACAGAGTCCCTACTCCTGATGGCCTGCTCGAAACTTGTTGGGTCATCATCTCATGATGCATCCTCGCTCCCACTATCATAGAGAAAACCGAAGTATCTCTCAGGCTGATGAGGAACACTACCAGATCGACGAAGAGGCTGGGGTTCGTTGGGAGCTATTGAATCTTCCGGTTCTACCAAATCATCAGCTGTAGTTTGTATAACTGGAACTCCTTCCAGTTCTACCTCATGACCACAAATTTGATTCCAAAATAAATTCATTTTCTAAAAAGGTGGCATGCCGAGAAATAAAACACATTTTGTTTCTCGGTGTGGTAGAAGATATTCCCTTGCGAATGCTTGGGATATCCAACAAACTTCCATAGAACTGATCTTGCCTTGAGCTTGTTCGGATTTTGCTTTTGACATAGACCGGACAACCCCAAATCTTAACTTACTTAAGACATGGGCTCTTCCCATACCATATATCATATGGAGTGGTAGTCACCAGATTTGGTTTGAACGCTATTCAATAGGTATGCAACTTCACAAGTGCATAACCCCAAAAGGAAATAGGCAACTCAGTAGTGCTCATCATAGAGCACACCATATCTAATAGGGTGCGATTGCTCCACCCCGATACACCGTTGTGCTGTGGTGTATTTGGAGGAGTAATGCTATGATAGAATCTCATTCTCCTTTAGAATAATCCAGAATCACCATGCTCAAGTATTCTCCTCCGTGATCTCATCGTAGGATATAATACTTATACCCGTTCTGGTTCTCTACTTCTAACTTATATTCTTTGAATTTCTCAAAAGCTTCAGACTAATGTTTCAACAGGAACATATGTCCGAATCTTGAGAGATCATCAGTGAATGTAATGAAGTACAAAGAACCGGTCTTGGCATGTGCAGACAGGGGACTTACATACATCATCATGTATCAATCCCAAAAGTTCACTAACTCTTTCTATGTTTCCAACAAACGGAGCTATGGTCATTTTATCTTTGTGACATGACTTGCAAGTTTCACAAGATGTAAATTCAAACTGATTTAAATATGCATCTTAATGTAACTTAGCCAGTTGGGTAGCATTGATATGACCTAGTCTACAATGCCTGAAGAAGGATTCGTTCATTTCTGAACTCTTCCTCTTGTGTGTGTTCTGTACGATAAGAACTGTAGTTTGATTTAGAACGTATATGCTTTTAGATAACGTGCCTGAACCGATCAACTCTTGATATAGGAAATGTTCAAAACATTATCCAACAATAAAAAATTATATCCTTCTTTAGAAAATAAAGAGACTGATATGATGTTGTATATCAGGTTCGGTATCTAATAACATTCGTTCAGAATCAATGTATTCGGTAATACAGGGTGATAACTGCCAACATCTTTGCTGAAACATTTGCACCGTTTCCAACTCTTGAAACTTTATCACCCGTTTTCAGTTCTCTACCTATCTGTAGCCCATGTAGCAGATTACATATGTGGGATCCTGATACGGTATCACATACCCAGGACGTAAAGGATACTGTGAAAATAGTTCTCGGTAATGAACACACCCGAAGAAGATGCATCATCATGCACTTTCTTTGTTTGGGCGGTATGGGAATCTTGGCAATCCTCTATTTCCTGCTCGGTCTTATAACAATTATAAGAAAGAACGGAACCAACGTTCCCCAGCACAGTATAACATGCGGGTTCGATCAATACATCCATATTATTATCTTGATTAAGACGTGACATGGTCGCTACCTGGAGAGAGAGAGAAGAAAACACTTTAGCGTATGCTCTTGCAAGATCAGATTGATTATTATTTTATCTAATCAGGATGGCTCCCGCTATTTTTATCAAATCTTCTTTCAAACCCTAAAAGGAAAGACTAGACGGGATTAATTACACCCTATAATTTCGCCAATCTTTCAACCAGGCCACTGCCGGTACTTTGAGGGAGGTTCCCCATTCTTTCGCACAGACCTAATTAAAATAAATCTTGTTTTCCCAGGGGCGTAACCCCGTTAACACTTTTCTAGAAACCTACTTGATCGGCTAATTGTCCTGTGTAAAACTCTCCCAGGAGTAACACTTACTCGCAGTGGGTATCGGGATCCAACTATCTCATAGAAGGTATGCAATCTCTTTGAAAATTTCAACACTTGAAATTCCCGATAATATTTTGCCTCTAGCGTCCTATGACCTTGACGTAGGCCAACAAACCATAGACAGCTAGTCAAGTTCAACCCGTCATTTCCTGATTGAATTAAACCCACCCGCACGACCCTTGACGCAGGCCAACAAAGTCGCATGACTACCCTAATCCAATCTTTTCTTATGTTGCAGATAAGTACTAGTTAGCTACCGCACACTACGCCGACACAGGCCAACAAACGTAGCACGAATACTAAGTAGGACTTATCTGAAATGACGGAGGGCTACGACAGGTTTTCAGAAAACCTCTTGCGTAATGAACTTGATATCGTATTAGAATCGAGTGATTTTGAAAAGGAGTGCTTTTGAGGCTTTTACTAGTTTCGCTAAAGATGTCACTCCCGGTGAAGGGATCTCGGCTCTTTCCTTATCGAATAAGGTGCAGGATATATCACTATGCAAAGCAAATAATCCAAAAGCAATCAAAAGACAAACCGTGTGTTGTAGCATCTGCCAGTTATTGCTAAAGAGGTCGCTCCTGGTGAAGGGATCTCAGCTTTTTCCTTATCGAATAAGGTGAAGGATATATCACATATATCACTATGCAAAGCAAATACTGTAGCTACCCTCTCTGAAAATTTGATTCTACAACATCTTTTAGGTTTCTTTTCTTTCATTAATCACATTATTGAAGTCCCATCATTTATGCTTCCTAAGCATCACAGAAGAAACGAAAATACAACGTACGCTTATGCCATCCACATTCGCCACAGTGTCCCGTTATGCACCGTTAGGTTACTTAACTAACGACATACCGGGACGGGACTAGCGCGGGTGCAAAACATAAGCAACGTCTACTATATATCTAGTATATAATGTATATCCATTCGTCTCAGAATCCACAGTGATCACATCACAGAGCAGCAGAAGAAACATATGAAATATTGGATATACTAGGAGGTCTGTGTTTTATTTTGAGCCTATATAAAACACGGATTCCACGGTCGCGATGAATAGCCAAACCCACATCCCTAGATCCCTACGAGAGTAGCAAGCAACCCTACCAATTCTAGAGTTAGGAGACCTGGACTCGACTCCTCGAGTTGGTCTCCCACTGGACTCTAGAACCCGGTTACTTGTGCTCCCCTCCTTGGGTCTATCCTAATGCGGAAAAGTAAATAATATACAACAATGGTGACATCATTCTCAACCCGGAAGTGCCCCAATAAAAGAATATTACATACAATGAATTTTACATGAATGAAAATAAAAACTCTCATCTCACATAAAAAAAACCCGTCTATTAAAAACGCGACGATCCAATATAACATATACAGCAACACATAACATCACATGTCATCAACGTAAGTAAATATGTGTATCCTAATTGTCGTTGCCATATAGCAACGAAACCGGAGATACACCACATATTACACTTACGGTCTCAGAAAAACTAGACGATGTTAAACATTCCGATCGAATCAACAAACTCCACAATTACCCAAAAATCTCAATACTTGAGCGTAGTTTAAAATTATTCAGCACATGCCTCAGTACCAATGGACCGGCCGTAGAAGGGTCAACCAACGTCTCATATGTGGCACCGCTGAACCAACACAAACCCATGGGTTTAGTGGCGGTTCTGATGGTCACATAATCAAGTTAAGGTTTTGTTCTTCTAGAGGGTCCATCGCATAACTTGCATGATGTTTGAATGCTTTTTAACAACGGAAAAAATCCAACACTTGGAAAATTTTCCGGCAAGGGTTAAAGCGAGTATTTGATATCCGATCGTACTTTTTAACACCGTCTAAAGTAACCCGAAAACAATTAGAATTATGACTACGAAACACTCCGAGTTGCCTTTATAGTAAATTAACATCTCATGCAAATTTAGCAAAAATAAACAACACCTGAAACACCAAAACCGAGTCTATGGAACACTGGAAAAATTTGAAGGGGGGATCTGTTTTGGTCGAGATGATGTAACGTTTTAGAAATCGTTTTGCAATTTTTTTCCGTTTTAGGGTTAAATAGTCGGTGTTTCCCGTTTTTGTTAGTTATGTATATGCCATAGAGGCCATTGTTGTACATATGATGTATATTATAGTGGATGCTTGGATATATATAGAGAGGACTTTCTTGCTCGTCATGATAGTATGCTATTTGGTTACACTTTATCTTAACATGTTGACTTGTATTAGTTTACTGTCTTGTTCTCACATGTTGATAAAGCCCTTAGGATATGTACTCGACTACTGGGACTATGATGAGATCATATTATTGGGGCCAGGGTAGTCAGCGAGTACATCCTATAACTGTTCCTAGTCGAGGGTGTATAGAGACAAGGCATCGATACACTAGTGTAGACGAGCGTATACGTATCTTGACCCATATGATGGGCGATGGATGATCCCATATCCATCGGTGTTTAACATCAAACATAGTGTACGGGTGCTCAGTGGAGACTGGGTACACTGGACGGACTCGCCGAGAACTCCCAGATGGTATTATACCTCACGTCAGATGGCAGTTCTCTGGTGACACTGGTACAGGGTAGTCTGTAGACCCGAGATCGTCATAGAGTCTTGTGTGATTCCCACTGTGCTTTGATTTCCACCTTACCACGTCCAAGACGAATTGCGAAATGGTGGCTTTTGGGTACAGTCCCGAATCACATGGAGACAATGAGCGATAGGAGGGGTTTTGTTTCTCCCGGTATAGGGAGTTGATGTTGTCAGTGTTCGATTAGCTATAACTGGAAGTCTCTGGCCAGGGCGGATATTGAGTACTACTGGTAAGTGTTATTAGTAGTTTCTCGACCTTTTATGAGTCTCACATCGACACGACTTATCGGTTACTGGGGTCTGACGTATACCACCCCTAGACTAGATATGCAACATATCAGACGAAGAGACCGGACTGTACGGTAGTGTTACTGATTGGATTCACAAGAGAATGTACATGCTAGCTTGTTGATCTTCTGATCACTCAATACCTGTGTGGCTGTTACATTTAGCTGACCGCTTGCAGCTTGTGGGTGTTTGATATGATCATCACCTACTACCGGCGTATTGACGATTCTTTAGAGTCCTACACAGTGGTTTCTTGACTCAGGAAAAACGGAGTAGGAGCACATATGTGATATGTGCGAGACCGAGAATAAATATGATATGAGATACCGTATTCTATTCTCACGATATTTGATATCAGCCGGGTCATCGGATCAAGTGTTGATTCGATGAATCGGTATATGAAATATTAGTCGGTTATATGTGATATAGCCGGATTGTCGGATCAAGTGTTGATTCGATAATTTAATGTATAATTATATATGTGATATATTACATTACATTATCTAATATTAGCTCTCTTTATTGATTCATTTCTCACCGGGTAATACATTGATATATATGTGATATATGTTAATTATATTATTTTCTTTTGTTGCCAAAATATATTATATATGTGATATATAATATTGTAACAAGTTATGTTTACAAATGCAACATGATTAGTGGAGATTAAACATGGTTAGGGTTTGATTTGGGTTAGCTTATTCATGAAGCTTCTAGAAGCTTTTCTTTTGTTTCTTGCAAAGATATTATGTGTTGATATTTTGGAGATATTTTCCTAACCCAACCCACACCCTTAACCCTAGTTGAATCTCTACAATGGTTAAGACTTTCTTGACTTAACCATGGTTGCAATTGTAATAATAATAACAATTCATTATTCATCACAAAAGGATCCATTCTTCTTCTTCTTCCTTGAGCTCTCAAAAAGCTTTCTAGGTTTTTCTTTTGTGATGGATAAGTGTGAGATCTTGAAAATAAAAGAGAGCATAATTCTTACTTCATCATCCTCATCTAATCTAGCAAATTAGATTAGGGTGTTCACTTCATTAATACTTGATTAGTGAGTGAGAGCTTGAGTTAAAGAAACTTCAAGATAGATCATTTTCGAAAAGGAAGACTTCAAGCAAGCATGGATCATTCGGTTTGTGGAGCTTCTCTTGAGTTCGAAAGATCATGGATCGCGGCGAAGAGACTACTACTCGAAGCTTGTGAAGCGAAGGAGCGGACTACAAAGGTTGTAATCCCTCTCTCTTAGTTGTAAAGGTGTTTACTTGCATGTTTAACCCTAATTATCTAGCAATAATCCTCGCTTTAGGTTGTTCGGCACGTCTAAATTTTAAATCGGACATGGTTGATGCCTTATAGACCCTTGTGACTGTGCCTAGTAACCCTACAGTGGTATCAGAGCCAGGCTAGAGCATTAGGCGACGTGTATACGAAGTTAAAAGTCCGATCGAACTCCAAAACGTCAAAATTTGACCCCTCTCTGAAATTTTTTTAAAAATATGATTTTATCCGTATTAAAAATACTCAGAAAATTTAGCATGCAATTCTAAGGATAACTGTAAAATACGAACCCATAATACCCTAAAGTCGCCGCGGAACCGCGGCAGGAGCATGCTTCGCGCGGCTGTTCCGCGGCCGAACTTGGATGTTAGGGGCTCGTATTTGAAGAGTTAATCCGTAGGTATTAGTACATACTTCTGGAAATTTTTAATATTACTCAAGTGTTGAGTGTTCTGGAGATCCTTTGTATTCGTTGATTCGATCGGAAAGTTTAATTTCGTTTAGTTTTCCGGATAATTTAGAACGTGTTAAAATGTTCGAACGGATATCAATAATTCGCTTTTTCCCGACACGAAAATTTTTCAAGTGTTGAATATTTCTTGAGTTTAAAACTTTCGGAAAAACATGCAAGCATATATGTGGACCCTCTAGAAGAACGTAACCTTAACTTGATTATTTGACCGTCAAAACGACCACTGAACCCTTGGGTTTGTGGTAGTTTAGCGTTGCCACATGTGAGGCGTTGGTTTGACCCTTCTACGGCTGGTTCATTGGGGTGGAGACATGTTCTGGGATTTTTGAACTCCGCTCAAGTGTTGAGCTATTTGGGAATTCTTGGGTGTTTGATTATTCGATCAGAAAGTTTAATATTGTCTATTTATCTGGAATGTGATACAATATGTGGAATTCATATAGTTAGGCATGAAATGCGAAGTATGTGATATTTCAGATTTATGATGTCTAAAGAGATTGTGGATTCCAAATTTTGTAGTTTTACACTTTCTTTTCTGTGACCGTAAGCGTAGTATGCGGGGTATCGCCGGCTTCGTTGCTATACATCAACGACAGTCGGGATACGCATACTTGCTTACGTTGATGATATGAGATATTATGTGTTGCTGTTATATGTTATATTGGATAGTCGTGTTCTGAATAGCCGAGGGTTTTATGTAAAATGAGGTTTTTTATTTTCATTCATGTAAAATTCATTTGTATGTAATATTCTTTTATTGGGGCACTTCCGAGATGAGGTTGATGTCACCATTGTATATTATTTACTTTTCCGCATTAGGTAGACCCAAGAAGGGGAGAACAAGTAACCAGGTTCTATGGTACAAGGGGAGGCCATCTCGTGGAGTCGAGACCGGGTCTCCTAACCCTATAATTGGCAGTGTTGCCGCTCTCGTAGGGGTCTAGGGATGTGGTTTTGGCTATTCATCGCGACCGTGGAATCCGTATTTTCTACAGGCTCGATATAAAACACGGACGTCCTAGTATATCCAATATTTCATATGTTATCTTCTGCTGCAATGTTCTGTGATGAGATCATATTACTGCCTGAGACGAATGCTTATACTATATATATGATATAAAAATATCACAGTTTTCGTTTCTTCTGTGATGCTTAGGAAGCATAATTGATGGGATTTATTAATGAGATTAATAAAAGAAAAGAAACCTAAAAGATGTTGTAGAATCAAAACTTTATAAAAATGGTAGCTACAGTTTTGCTTTGCACAGCGGTATATATAATATACCCTGCACCTTATTCGATGAGGAAAGAGCCGAGATCCCTTCACCGGGAGTGACCTCTTTAGCAGAACTGGCAGATGTTACAAACTCACGGATTAGTTTTTGATTGCTTCTATAGCTTTGCTTTGCACAGCGGTATATATGATATACCCTGCACCTTATTCGATGAGGAAAGAGCCGAGATCCCTTCACCGGGAGTGACCTCTTTAGCGAAATTGGAAAAGCCTCAAAGACACTCCTTTTTCAAAATCACCTGTTTCTAAAATGATATCAAGTTCATTACGCTCATGGTTTTCTGAAAAACCTACGTAGCCCTCCATCATTTCAGATAGATATTACTGTAAGTCCATATTGCGACCCCCGGTTCTTACGGGGAGGCGGAAACGGTATAAAAAACAAATTTTTATCGCAAGAGGCAACATGGACTAAACAAGGTCGGGATCGTGTCTAAACTAAACTAGCATACTTGCTAAAGAGACTTAGCTACTCGGATGAAGGTTATACCTAAACTTGAACTCCTTCTTCTTCAAACCTTGTAGAGGTTGATGGTTCTCTTCTTGTCGCCTTCTTCCGTCGAAGATGGATCCACCTCGAAGGTTCAACCTTTGGGCTCTTTCTCGAACTTGGAGTGAACTAGGATTTCCGGCTTGCTAAACCTTGAACCCTAAGGAGAGTAGAGAGTGTCTAGGGGTTGTTTTCTTTTCAAGGTGAATGATTTTCAACACATGAGAAGGAATCATCTTGAGCTTGAGGAAGAAGAAGATGAAATGAGGAGAGAGAATGATTATGAAAGAATGAGCTCTTTTCTTTTGCAACCATGACTAAAAGAAAATGAATTATCTAATTAATAATAATAATTCAAAAATGAAATAGTTGATGGTTGTATTTGGAATGACCACTATCATACTTTCAATAAATGAGTGTAAGCATGAATCAAGGAGAATCCTTTCAAAGCATGATGGTGGTCAACATTCAACCATGGTCAACAAGTCAACCATGGTCAACAAGTCAACAAAATCAACCATAACAATATTTCATTTAATTACTATTATTAATTGATATTTCATAAATCTATTAGGGTTTGGAAAAAGACGACTGTCAACTGTGCAAACGCACCCGTTCCGAAACCCTAATGAAAATCATCTTCCTCCTCCTCAAATAACTGTGCATACACACCTGCATTCTTGCTCCGAGGAACATGAATACTGAGAGATAAAAGCAACCCCAAAACATATATCGGTATCTGACTCAAACCAGAGCCAGCCAGTAATATCCGTCCGGACTCCAAACGTGCACAAGTGCGCGGATGAGAACGAACCCTGTCGCAAAACCATGCGACCTCTACTCTGTTTTGCCCAGAGGCGAATACCCTCTGTGTGGGACTCTAAAGACTCGACACTACGCTGGCAGTGGGTTTAACCACAGACCGCAAGCGGCACTAGCTGTGCGTAACGGTCCCCAGGTAGATGTCGACAAGAAGGCTGACGAGGTGAAACCCCATCTGAACTCCTACTGAGTCTGAATGTGACAGTCTCCGTACAGTCCGGTCTGTTCGTCTGATACATCGCATGTCGGGCCTAGGGGGCGGTAAAACATCAGTCCCCCAATAGCGGTACAAGTCGTGTCGGAGTGAAGCCCAAAACACCCTAAGATAACACTGGAACCTACCAGTATATCTCGCTTGCCCTGGCCAGGGACTACTCGTGTAATGGCTCTCCTAGACACAGCGCGATGTCAACCCCCAATACCGGGAGAGACGAATCCTGTCTAACCGGCACTGCCTCCAAGTGCTTCGGGACTGCACCCAACCACCACCTGTTTGCACGACTCCTTTGAGCCGTGGTAGGGTAGTGATCAAAGTGCAGTGGGAACACACTCGAGGAGAAGTGCCAGTGTCAAGTCAGCGGACTAAGCAGTACTCATGTCACCTGGGAACTGATGACTGACGATAGGTATAATACCAACCTGTCAGTTCCCGACGAGTCCTGTCCAGTGTACTCGTAACCCAACGAGCACCCGTATACTATCTCCAGTACGACGTACTGATGGCTATGGGACAGACCATCTCCCACACTGGGATGAGAAGCGCATACGCTAGTCTACTCCGGAGTATCGATGCCCTGTCTCGATAGTCCTGCGACTAGGGACCTGTATAAGGATGTGCTTATAGATTACCCAGCCCCCACTAGTGTGACTGCCATCACAACGCTGGTAATCAAGCAAAAGATCCTAAGGGCTCCACTAATGCGTATAAGTGATATAGTAAAATAAACACAAGTACACATTGAAGTAGAAACAAACCAAGTAGCATACTACTATATTGAGCAAGATTGTTTATACAAGGCGAATATCCCAAGCTTCCATTAAGTAATATACAAACTAGTATGATACAGTAATGGCCTCTAGGGCATATACACTAACAATCTCCCACTTGCACTAAGGCCATGTACTGGCGTATCGAAGACCTATCATCTCGATCAGCCGCTCGAACTAAGTCTGGGGTAGGGCCTTGATGAATAGATCTGCAGTGTTCTCTTCTGAAGCAACCCTCCGAACCTCGATCTCCTTGCGATCCACGATCTCCCTGATCAGGTGATACCGCCTCAAGATGTGCCTGGATCTCTGATGGGACCTGGGTTCCTTCGCTAAAGCTATAGCCCCGTTGTTGTCGCAATACATAGGTATTGGGTCAACAATGGACGGAACCACCTGAAGTTCTTTTAAGAACTTCCTCATCCAGACAGCTTCTTTTGCGGCATCAGATGCAGCAATGTATTCTGCTTCCATAGTCGAGTCTGCAACGGTTTCCTGTTTGGAGCTCTTCCAACACACCGCCCCTCCATTGAGGGTAAAGACGAAACCCGACATGGACTTGGAATCATCCTTGTCACTCTGGAAGCTGGAGTCAGCAAAGGCCTCGATCTGGAGGTCTTTTCCGCCATACACCAAGAACATCTCCTTAGTCCTTCTCAGGTACTTGAGAATGTTCTTTACCGCTATCCAGTGTTTCTCCCCAGGGTTTGACTGATACCGGCTTACCACACTCAGTGCATAAGCTACATCCGGTCTGGTACACAACATCGCATACATTATAGAGCCTACCGCAGAAGCGTAGGGTATAATAGACATGCGATCCCTCTCCAAATCAGTCTTAGGAGACATCTCTTTAGAGAGGGTGATCCCGTGACAAGCCGGTAGGTTACCGCGCTTGGAATCTTCCATACTGAATCTTTTCACTATGGTGTCGATGTACCTGGACTGAGAAAGTCCTAATATCCTCTTGGATCTATCACGATGGATCCGGATCCCCAGGATGTATGAGGCATCACCCAGGTCTTTCATGGAGAACCTGTGTGATAAGAACCCCTTGACAGATTGTAGCATAGGAATGTCATTTCCTACTAAGAGAATGTCATCCACGTATAGAACGAGGAATACTACAGTTCTCGCTACAAATGTACTATAGATGCATGGTTCATCTGGATTTTTGATAAAGCCAAATTCCTTGACCGTCTCATCAAAACAGATGTTCCAACTCCGCGATGCCTGCTTTAGTCCATAGATGGACTTAAGCAACTTGCACACCTTTCCGCTGCTCCCACTCTGAATGAATCCCTCTGGCTGATCCATATAGACACACTCCTCTAAATTTCCATTCAGAAAAGCGGTCTTTACGTCCATCTGCCAAATCTCATAATCGTGGAAGGCAGCAATGGCAAGAAGGATCCGAATGGATTTCAGCATAGCCACTGGAGAAAAGGTTTCGTCATAGTCCAAGCCAGGTCTTTGACGGAAACCCTTTGCTACAAGTCTAGCTTTATAGGTCTCAACCTGTCCATCTACACCAATCTTCCTTTTGAAGATCCACTTGCATCCTACGGGTTTTACCCCGTCTGGAGCAATGTCCAACGTCCATACTTTGTTGGTGTACATGGACTCCATTTCGGTCCGCATTGCATCCAGCCATTTTACCGAGTCAACGCTCTGAACGGCCTGCTGGAAGCTAGTAGGCTCATCATAATCTATGATGCAATCCTCTCGATCCCCGTCTATGAGAAAACTGTAGTATCTCTCGGGCGGATGAGACTGCCTACTACTCCTGCGGAGCGGCATAGGAATGTCCTGTTCATTTGAACCCTCTGGTTCCATTAAGCTTTCAGTAATAGTCTGTGGTTCTGGAATTTCTTCCAGTTCTACTGCGCTCCCACTTGTTTGTTTTTCTATGAACTGGTGTTCTAGAAAGTGGGCATGACGAGAAACAAGAACTTTTTGTTCCTCTTCGTAGTAGAAGAGATATCCCTTGGAATTCTTTGGATATCCCACAAACTTACACAGTACTGAGCGCGCCTCGAGCTTGTCCGCATGCTACTTTTTAACAAAAGCTGGACTTCCCCAAGTCTTAATGTGACTGAGATGGGGCCTCTTCCCACACCACATCTCATATGGTGTAGTAGGCACAGTCTTAGTAGGAACTCGGTTCAAAAGGTACGCAGCTGATTCTAGCACATACCCCCAGAATGATCGCGGTAACTCAGCGCTACTCATCATGGACCGTACCATATCCAATAGGGTTCGGTTCCGTCTCTCCGATACACCGTTGTGTTGCGGAGTGTATGGAGGAGTAAGCTGAGAGAGAATTCCGTTCTCTTTTAAATAATTCAGGAACTCGGCACTCAAGTATTCTCCACCTCGATCCGATCTTAGAATCTTGATACTTTTGCCGGTCTGTTTCTCTACTTCATTCTTATATTCCTGGAACTTTTCAAAAGCCTCGGACTTATGTTTCATTAAGAAGACATAACCGTACCTTGAAAAATCATCCGTAAAAGTAATGAAGTAAGAGTAACCGCTTCGCGCATGTGTAGACATTGGACCGCACACGTCGTTGTGTACGAGCCCCAAGAGCTCGCTCGCTCTTACTCCGTGTCCAGTGAACGGAGTCTTTGTCATCTTTCCCATGAGACAAGATTCACAAGTGGCATAAGACTGATACTCGAACGAATCCAAGTATCCTTCTTTATGTAACTTAGTCAACCGTGTCTCATTGATGTGACCTAGTCTACAATGCCATAAGAAAGTCTGATTGATTTCTGGAGACATTCTTTTGTGTGTATTCTGGACATTGAAAATCTGTGGTTGGTTTAACACGTATATACCATTGCTCAGTGTACCTGACCCAATCAGAACTTGATTAAGGTGAATGTTTACAACATTACTTACAAACGCAAATTCATAACCTTCTTTAGAAACCAAAGATACAGAAATGATATTACAAGTTGCGTTGGGTACAAAAAAGCAATTACGCAAAACCAAAACATGCCCATCTGACATTCCCAGGTGATAGTCCCCCACGGCTTTAGCATCCATGCTAGCTCCGTTCGCAACTCTGAGGGTCATGTCACCTGCCTTCAAAAACCTACGGTTTCTCAACGCCTGCAAAGAATTACAGATATGAGATCCTGATCCGGTATCCAATACCCAGGAAGTAGAGTTTATAGAAAGACAGTTTTCAATAACGTACACACCTGAAGCTGAAGCCGTAACCTGCTTCAGTCCCTGTGTCCTGGCCATCCAAGCCCTGCAATCTTTCTTCCAGTGTCCACGCTTATGACAATAGAAGCATTCTTCCTTTCCAACAAGCTTCCCCGCAATCTTTGTTGCCTTTTCCTTTCCCTTCGTACCCACTTTACTAACACCGCCTCTTGGTTTGGCGGGGGCTTTCTTCCTCTTTCCCTTGGCTTTCGCCTTGGACCTAGAGGAAGATGATCCTCCTACAAACAAAGCGGGTGTTTCCCTACCCTTCTGTAGGGTGCCCTCTGCGCTCCTCAGCATGTTGAGGAGTTCTGAAAGTTCAACTTCCTTTTCTTGCAAGTTGAAATTCAGTATGAACTGGGCGTAAGTGGATGGAAGGGACTGGAGAATTATATCCGTATAGAGTTCACTGTCCAACGTGGTCCCAAGTTCCGCGAGCTCCTCAGTGTAGCCAATCATCTTAAGCACGTGGTCCGCTACCGATGATCCGACAGCCAACTTTGTCGAAAATAACTTCTTCGACACTTCGTATCTTGCGATACGAGACTGCTCCCCATACAGTTCTTTTGTATGAAGAAATATGGATTCCAAATCCATATTCTCGTGCCTCCTCTGATGGTCGTTGTCCATCGAGGCAAGTACGAGGCACCTGGCCTTCGCGCTGTCAATCTCCCAAGTCTTACGGATTTCCTTATCCGCGACGCTGGAGGTGGGACTTGGGACGGGGGGAGCTTTGGTAGTAAGAAGATACCCCAGCTTGTCGTAAGTGATTGCCAACTTGACATTCCTGAGCCAATCTTTGTAGTTTGGCCCTGTCAATATGTTTTTATCTAGAAGTAACTTAAGTCCAGTCATTTCGATATGGTCGCTGCAGGGGGGAGAGAAGAAACACTTTAGCACGATGCTCTTGCAAGTTTAGAATGGTTTTTAATTTTTCTAAACAGGATGGCTCCCACTGTCTCTCGAATCCCTCCTCAAACCATAAAGGAAGAATTAGTCGGGATCAATCCCACCGCACAATACTTGCTTAACCGTTCAGCCAGGCCAGTGTCGGTACTTCGAGGGAGGTTTTCCAACGCTTTCGCGAAGTTCCTTAATTAAATAACCTCTTTTCCCTGGGGGCGTAGCCCCGCAAACACCTTTCTAGGCACCTACTAGGTTTATAGCATTGATCGTTTAGTGAAAAATTTCCCGAGGAGTAGCATATACTCACAGTAGGATCGGGATCCAAATATCATCGCGTGACTAAACTGAAGGAATCCTACCAGAATCACCACACTCCAAATGGTATGCAAATCTAGCAAGTTTCAGTACTTCTGAAACTCCCGATGTGGATTTTTGCCCCATGCTCTTATGACCTTGACTTTGGCCAAAATATCATAAGTCACATGTCAAGTTCTGCCCGTCACTATCCAGGTTAATTTGGATCCATCCGTACATACCCTTGACTTTGGCCAAAATGGCAGCACGACTGTCCCAAACCAACGCATCTATCTATGCTACACATGAACACCCAATAGCTACCAATCACTATGCCTTGACTTTGGCCAAAATACATAGCTTGAATACTATTGCCTATTCATGCGAAGCGACGGAGGGCTACGAATGGTTTTGGTAAAACCGTGAACGTAGTGAACTTGATATAATCGATGGAACGAGATAGCTTTTAGAAGGAGTCGCTCGAGCTCCGCATTTAAAAGTTAGTTTTGAAAAGAACCGAGTGGTTTTTCGAAAGTGTTCCAACGACTTTAGCTTGGTTTATTATCTTGCATTAGTTCTTTTAATGCGTGATATTCTTGCATTAGTTCATTTAATGCGTCCCATCATTTAATTCCTACCATTGCAGAAAACAACCAAAATATGACGTACGCTTATGCCATTCGCATTCGCCACGGGGTCCCGTCATCACTCGTTAGGTTACTTAACTAACGACAGAGCGGGGGCTGGGCTAGCGCGGCTGTAAAACATAAGCAATGCCTAAATAGAAAGCAATGATATACATTACAGATCACAGATGAATACATTGGATATACTAGCAATCCGCAATCCTTTCGAGCCTGAAACGAAAAACGGATTACACGGTCGCGGTGAATAGCCAAATACCCCACCCAAGACCCCTACGGGTGCGGCAAACTACCCGCCAAGTACTCGGCAGTTTGTGCACCCCCTCCATGGGTCTATCCTAGGAGAAAAAACAGTAAAAAGAATTATACAATGACGGCTACAACCCCGACCCGGTTGTGCGGCCAAACAAATAATAATTATTACATCAATTTACATTTACAATGAATGAAAGAAAAACAAAAGCTCATCTCACATCCACCCCGGCTATTCACCCGCGACAGTCCAACACATTCATATACACAATCTAATATCAAACACAGATCATGTATAACCCCGACTAATCGTCTTATAGCGATTAGCCGACGTTCCATACATGCAAGCATCACAGATATAACCATCAAAGTCAAAGTGCAGTGAAGTTCGGAAAAATACGGAATTATAGGACCCCAAAAGCAAATTTCATTTCTGGAAAATCTGGGCACATATAATATATTTCAAAAATCCCAAAACCAACACAGACACACACTGCACGAAAAACGATGCACAGAAGACGACAAACCGCGGCGCTTCCGCGGCACATGCCTACCTCGTGCTGCGGAAGGGCGGCGGTTTGGATGAATTAGGGCATCGTTTTTCTTGGGTGTTCACACAAAACCCTGAGCCGAATTTACAAGTATAATGTTTTTCATTTAGAGCAGAAAAAATTTTAACAGAAACTTAGGGTTTTGTTTTTCCGGTTTTGTGATTTTTTCGGTTCCGAACTTCGTTACACTTCACTACCAAGCTAGTTTAAGTTTAGTTAGGCTCTGATACCACTGTAAGTCCATATTGCGACCCCCGGTTCTTACGGGGAGGCGGAAACGGTATAAAAAACAAATTTTTATCGCAAGAGGCAACATGGACTAAACAAGGTCGGGATCGTGTCTAAACTAAACTAGCATACTTGCTAAAGAGACTTAGCTACTCGGATGAAGGTTATACCTAAACTTGAACTCCTTCTTCTTCAAACCTTGTAGAGGTTGATGGTTCTCTTCTTGTCGCCTTCTTCCGTCGAAGATGGATCCACCTCGAAGGTTCAACCTTTGGGCTCTTTCTCGAACTTGGAGTGAACTAGGATTTCCGGCTTGCTAAACCTTGAACCCTAGGGAGAGTAGAGAGTGTCTAGGGGTTGTTTTCTTTTCAAGGTGAATGATTCTCAACACATGAGAAGGAATCACCTTGAGCTTGAGGAAGAAGAAGATGAAATGAGGAGAGAGAATGATTATGAAAGAATGAGCTCTTTTCTTTTGCAACCATGACTAAAAGAAAATGAATTATCTAATTAATAATAATAATTCAAAAATGAAATAGTTGATGGTTGTATTTGGAATGACCACTATCATACTTTCAATAAATGAGTGTAAGCATGAATCAAGGAGAATCCTTTCAAAGCATGATGGTGGTCAACATTCAACCATGGTCAACAAGTCAACCATGGTCAACAAGTCAACAAAATCAACCATAACAATATTTCATTTAATTAATATTATTAATTGATATTTCATAAATCTATTAGGGTTTGGAAAAAGACGACTGTCAACTGTGCAAACGCACCCGTTCCGAAACCCTAATGAAAATCATCTTCCTCCTCCTCAAATAACTGTGCATACACACCTGCATTCTTGTTCCGAGGAACATGAATACTGAGAGATAAAAGCAACCCCAAAACATATATCGGTATCTGACTCAAACCAGAGCCAGCCAGTAATATCCGTCCGGACTCCAAACGTGCACAAGTGCGCGGATGAGAACGAACCCTGTCTTAAAACCATGCGACCTCTACTCTGTTTTGCCCAGAGGCGAATACCCTCTGTGTGGGACTCTAAAGACTCGACACTACGCTGGCAGTGGGTTTAACCACAGACCGCAAGCGGTACTAGCTGTGCGTAACGGTCCCCAGGTAGATGTCGACAAGAAGGCTGACGAGGTGAAACCCCATCTGAACTCCTACTGAGTCTGAATGTGACAGTCTCCGTACAGTCCGGTCTGTTCGTCTGATACATCGCATGTCGGGCCTAGGGGGCGGTAAAACGTCAGTCCCCTAATAGCGGTACAAGTCGTGTCGGAGTGAAGCCCAAAACACCCTGAGATAACACTGGAACCTACCAGTATATCTCGCTTGCCCTGGCCAGGGACTACTCGTGTAATGGCTCTACTAGACACAGCGCGATGTCAACCCCCAATAACGGGAGAGACGAATCCTGTCTAACCGGCACTGCCTCCAAGTGCTTCGGGACTGCACCCAACCACCACCTGTTTGCACGACTCCTTTGAGCCGTGGTAGGGTAGTGATCAAAGTGCAGTGGGAACACACTCGAGGCGAAGTACCAGTGTCAAGTCAGCGGACTAAGCTGTACTCATGTCACCTGGGAACTGATGATTGACGATAGGTATAATACCAACCTGTCAGTTCCCGACGAGTCCTGTCCAGTGTACTCGTAACCCAACGAGCACCCGTATACTATCTCTAGTACGACGTACTGATGGCTGTGGGACAGACCATCTCCCACACTGGGATGAGAAGCGCATACGCTAGTCTACTCCGGAGTATCAATGCCCTGTCTCGATAGTCCTGCGACTACGGACCTGTATAAGGATGTGCTTATAGATTACCCAGCCCCCACTAGTGTGACTGCCATCACAACGCTGGTAATCAAGCAAAAGATCCTAAGGGCTCCACTAATGCGTATAAGTGATATAGTAAAATAAACACAAGTACACATTGAAGTAGAAACAAACCAAGTAGCATACTACTATATTGAGCAAGATTGTTTATACAAGGCGAATATCCCAAGCTTCCATTAAGTAATATACAAACTAGTATGATACAGTAATGGCCTCTAGGGCATATACACTAACAATTACTTAGTATTCGTGCTACATTTGTTGGCATGTGTCAAGACGTAGTGTGCGGTAGCTAACTAGTATTTATCTGCGACATGAGATGTGATTGGATTAGGGTAGTCGTACGTCTTTGTTGTCCTACGTCAACGGTCGTGCGGGTAGGTTTAATTTAATCAAGAAATGTACGGGTTGATTTTGACTAGCGGACTATGGTTTGTTGGCCTGCGTCATGGTCATCGGACGCTAGGGGTAAAAGCATTATCGGGAATTTCAAATGTTGAAATTTGCAATGAGATTGCATACCTTCTATGAGATAGATGGATCACGATACCCACTACGAGTAAGAGTTACTCCTGGGAGACTTTTACACTGGACAATTAGCCGATCAAGTAGGTGATTAGAAAGGTGTTTACAGGGTTATGCGTCTGGGAAGACGAGGTTTATTTTAATTAGGTCTGTGCGAAAGCACGGGGAACCTCCCTCAAAGTACCAACACTGGCTTGGCTGAAAGATTGGCGAACTTGTAAGGTGTAATTAATACCGGCTAGTCTTTCCATTTAGGGTTTGAAGGAAGATTTGATAAAAACAGTGGGAGACATCCTGATTAGATAAGATAATAACCAATCTAATCTTGCAAGAGCATATGCTAAAGTGTTTCCTTCTCTCTCTCTCTAGGTAGCGCCCATGTCAGGCTTTAATCAAGATAATAATATGGATGTATTGACTGAACCCGCTTATTATACTGAGCAGGGGAACGTTGGTCCCGTTCTTTCTTATAAGTGTTATAAGACTGAACAGGGAATAGGAGAATATCTGGATTGTCACGCCGCCCAAACGAAGAACAAGCATGTTGATCATCTTCTTCGGGTGTGTTTGTTATCGAGAACTGTTTCTCAGTTCAACCTACGTCATGGGTATTAGATACTGGATCAGGATCCCACATATGTAAATTGTTACATGGGCTACATAAAGGTAGAGAACTGGGAAAGGGTGATCATTCCATACAAGTAGGGAATGGTACAAATATTGCAGCCAAAGCAGTTGGCGAATATCACCTTAGATTACCAAGTAGTAATACATTGATTCTGAATGAATGCTATTATATACCGAACATGATGTGCAACATTATATCAGTTTCTTTATTAAGTAAAGAAGGTTATAATTTTGTAATACAGGATAATGTTATGAACATCTTCCTAAAACAAAAGTTGAATGGATCAGGCTCGTTACATAATGGCATATTCATTCTCAATCAAAATACAGTCCTTAATATACAAAACACACACAAGAGGAAGAGTTCAGAAATAAACGAATCCTTCTTGTGGCATTGTAGACTTGGTCATATCAATTCGACACGGCTAGCTAAGTTACATAAGGAAGGATATTTGAACCCGTTCGAATTATCATTTTATGATACTTGTTATTCATGTCTCAAAGGAAAAATGACCAAAACTCCGTTTAGCGGACATGGAGAAAGAGTTGAGGAACTCTTAAGACTGGTGCATAGTGATGTATGCGGTCCCATGTCTACACATGCCAGGAATGGTTCTTCCTACTTTATTACATTCACTGATGATCTCTCTAGATATGGACATGTGTTCCTGATGAAACACAAGTCTTAAGCTTTTGAGAAATTCAGAGAATATAAGAACGAAGTAGAGAACCAAACGGGCAAAAGTATTAAGATCCTTCATGATCGAGGAAGGGAATACTTGAGCAATGAGTTTCTGGACTATCTAAAAGAGAATGGGATTCTCTCTGAGCTTACTCCTCCTTATACACCATAGCACAACGGTGTATCGGAGCGGAGGAATCGCACCCTATTAGATATGGTGCGCTCTATGATGAGCAATGTCGAGTTACCTATTTCCTTCCGGGGATATGTACTGGAGACAGCTGCAGACCTATTGAATATGGTTCCCACCAAATCTGTGCCAACCAATCCATATGAGATATGGAAAGGAAAGACCATATCTTAATTATGTTAGGATATGGGGTTGTCCGGCATATGTGAAAACACAAAATCCGGACAAGCTCGGGGCAAGGTCTATTCTGTGTAAGTTTATTGGATATCCCAAACATTCGCGAGGGTATATCTTCTACCATAGCGAGGAACAAAAGGTGTTTGTTTTTTCGCCATGCCACCTTTTTAGAAAAGGAATTTCTTACAAAAGATATTAGTAGCTCTGAGGTAGAACTGGAAGAAGTTCCAGCAACATAAACTACGACGGAAGATTTAGTGGAACCAGAGGATTCAGTAGTTCCCGACGATCCCCAGCCTCTCCGCCGATCTAGTAGGGTTTCTCATCCACCTGAGAGATACTACGGTTTTCTCAATGATGGTGGGAGTGAAGATTGCATCATGGAAGATGATGACCCGACTAGTTTTGAGCAGGCCATCACGAGTGGTGACTCTGTGAAATGGCTGGATGCAATGCGATCTGAGATGGAATCCATGTACACCAACAAAGTATGGACTTTGGAAGTTGCTCCTGAAGGGGTAAAACCCATTTGGAGCAAGTGGATCTTTAAGAAGAAACATGGTGTAGATGGAAAAGTTGAGACTTTCAAAGCTAGACTTGTTGCAAAGGGTTTTCGTCAACGACCAGGTGTGGATTATGACGAAACCTTTTCTCTAGTGGCTATGCTTAAGTCCATCCGGATCTTACTTGCCATTGCTGCATACCATGAATACGAAATATGGAAGATGGATGTTCAGACCGCTTTTCTAAATGGTGATTTAGAAGAGTGCGTGTACATGACTCAGCCAGAGGGCTTCGTAGATAATGGGAGCAGCGGAAAGGTGTGCAAGCTGCTTAAATCCATTTATGGGTTAAAGCAAGCATCGCGGAGTTGGAACATCTGCTTTGATGTTGTATTCAAAGAGTTTGACTTCATCAAAAACGTAAATGAACCATGTATCTATAAGAAGGTTGCAGAGAGTAAGGTTTTCTTCCTCGTATTGTACGTCGATGACATACTCTTGATAGGAAATGATGTTCCTATGCTGCAATCGGTTTAGCTCTTCTTATCACAAAGATTCTCAATGAAAGATCTAGGTGATGCCTCCTGCATACTGGGAATAATGATCTATAGAGATAGATATAAAAAGATACTGGGATTGTCCCAATCCAGGTACATTGACACCGTACTAAAGAGGTTTAGTATGGAAGAATCCAAGCGTGGGAACCTACCCACGATCTCTGGACTCACTCTCTCCAAAGAGATGTCTCCAAAGACCGATTTGGAGAGAGCTCGCATGCAAGGGATACCCTATGCTTCGGCAGTAGGCTCTATCATGTATGAAATGCTATGTACCAAACGCGATGTAGAATACTCACTAAGTATAGTGAGTAGGTATCAAGCAGATCCTGGAGAGAGTCACTGGATAGCTGTGAAGAACATTCCCAAGTACTTGAGAAGAACTAAGGAGATGTTCTTCGTGTATGGTAACGGAGAACTCCAAGTGGAGTCATTTACCGATTCATGCTTCCAAAGTGATAAGGACGACTTTAAGTCGCACTCGGGATTTTTCTTTACCTTCAATGGAGGGGCGGTGTGTTGGAAGAGTTCCAAACAGGAAACCGTTGCAGACTCGACGATGGAGGCTGAATATATCACTACCAACGATGCTGCCAAAGAGGCTGTCTGGATAAAGAAGTTCATTACTGAACTTGGTGTGGTTCCATCCATTGAGCATCCAATACCTTTATAATCCGATAACAATGGAGCTGTGGCTTTGGCCAAGGAACCCAGGTCCCATCAAAAGTCCAGACATATTCTGAGACGGTATCACCTGATCCGGGAGATAGTTGATCGCAGGGAGATCGAGGTCAGGAGAGTTGACACGAAGGACAACACTATGGATCCACTAACGAAGGCCATTCCCCAGACACAGTTTGAGAGACTCTTCGGGATGCTGGGTTTGAGATACTACAACAGCTGGCCTTAGTGCAAGTGGGAGATTGTTAGTTATATATATGCCCTAGAGGCCATTGTTGTACATATGATGTATATTATAGTGGATGCTTGGATATATATAGAGAGGACTTTCTTGCTTGTCATGATAGTATGCTCTTTGGTTAAACTTTATCTTAACATGTTGACTTGTATTAGTTTACTGTCTTGTTCTTACATGTTGATAAAGCCCTTAGGCTATGTACTCGACTACTGGGACTATGATGAGATCATACTAGTGGGGCCAGGGAAGTCAGCGAGTACATCCTATAATTGTTCCTAGTCAAGGGTATATCGAGACAGGGCATCGATACACCAGAGTAGACTAGCGTATACGTATATTGACCCATATGATTGGCGATGGATGATCCCATATCCATCGGTGTTTGACATCAAAGATAGTGTACGGGTGCTCAGTGGAGACTGGGTACACTGGACGGACTCGCCGAGAACTCCCAGATGGTATTATACCTCACGTCAGATGGCAGTTCTCTGGTGACACTGGTATATGGTAGTCTATAGACCCGAGATCGTCATAGAGTCTTGTGTGATTCCCACTGTGCTTTGATTTCCACCTTACCACGTCCAAGAGGGTGTGCGAAACGGTGGCTTTTGGGTACAGTCCCGAATCACATGGAGGCAATGAGCGATAGGAGGGGTTTCGTCTCTCCCGGTATAGGGAGTTGATGCTGTGTTGTGTTCAATTGGCTATAACTGGAAGTTCCTGGCCAGGGCGGATATTGAGTACTACTGGTAAGTGTTATCAGTAGGTTCTCGACATGTTATGAGCCTCACATCGACACGACTTATCGGTTACTGGGATCTGACGTATACCACCCCTAGACTAGATATGCAACATATCAGACGAAGAGACCGGACTGTATGGTAATGTTACTGATTGGATTCACAGGAGAATGTACAGGCTTTCTTGTTGATCTTCTGATCGCTCAATACCTGGGTGGCTGTTACGTATAGCTGACCGCTTGCAGCTTGTGGGTGTTTGATATGATCATCGCCTACTACCGGCGTATTGACGATTTTTTAGAGTCCTACACAGAGGTTTCTTGACTCAGGCAAAATGGAGTAGGAGTATATATATGATATGTGCGGGACCGAGAATAAATATGATATGAGATACCGTATTCTATTCTCGCGATATTTGATATCAGCCGGGTCATCGGATCAAGTGTTGATTCGATGAATCGGTATATGAAATATTAGTCGATTATATGTGATATAGCCGGATTGTCGGATCAAGTGTTGATTCGATAATTTAATGTATAATTATATATGTGATATATTACATTACATTATCTAATATTGGCTCTCTTTATTGATTCATTTCTCACCGGGTAATACATTGATATATATGCGATATATGTTAATTGTATTATTTTCTTTTGTTGCAAAAATATATTATATGTGTGATATATAATATTGTAACAAGTTATGTTTACAAATGCAACATGATTGGTGGAGATTAAACATGGTTAGGTTTTGATTTGGGTTAGCTTATTCATGAAGCTTCTAGAAGCTTTTCTTTTGTTTCTTGCAAAGATATTATGTGTTGATATTTTGGAGATATTTTCCTAACCCAACCCACACCCTTAACCCTAGTGGAATCTCTACAATGGTTAAGTCTTTCTTGACTGAACCATGGTTGCAATTGTAATAATAATAACAATTCATTATTCATCACAAAAGGATTCATTCTTCTTCTTCTTCCTTGAGCTCTCAAAAAGCTTTCTAGGTTTTTCTTTTGTGATGGATAGGTGTGAGATCTTGAAAATAAAAGAGAGCATAATTCCTACTTCACCATCCTCATCTAATCTAACCAATTAGATTAGGGTGTTCACTTCATTAATACTTGATTAGTGAGTGAGAGCTTGAGTTAAAGAAACTTCAAGGTAGATCATCTTCGAAAAGGATGACTTCAAGCAAGCAAGGATCATTCGGGTTGTGGAGCTTCTCTTGAGTCCGGGAGATCATGGATCGCGGTGAAGGGACTACTAATCGGAGCTTGTGAAGCGAAGGAGCGGACTACAAAGGTTGTAATCCCTCTCTCTTAGTTGTAAAGGTGTTTACTTGCATGTTTAACCCTAATTATCTAGCAAAGATCCTCGCTTTAGATTTTTCGGCACGTCTAAATTTTAAATCGGGCATGATTGATGCCTTATAGACCCTTATGACAGTGCCTAGTAACCCTACAGTTTTAACCCGGATGTGATCAAATTTCAGTACAGACTTGACTACACCTAGTTTAGCTAGAATAGTGTTAGTTTGCAGGCTTTGGGGGTCAATTGAAAATTTTGGTTCACATAGATTTTTTCCCTAATTAAAATATTATTTTAAGTGGTTAATTATGCACTTAGTTAGTGGTAATTACATTTTTGGCTTGGGTTAATTACTACTAATGTGAATTTATGCTAATCTAATCACAAGTTTAAGTTAAATCCATCCATCCAAATATCTAGATATTTTTTGCTTAAAGGAATTTATTTTTAAAAGAAAAGGATGAGATGGCTTGGAGATAATATTGCATTTATGAGCATTTATTGTCATTTTAGCTAGAAAACTCCACACACTTTTCACAACCCCCCCCCCACTTCTTCCTCTTGGCCGAGCCCCCTCCTTGTTCTGCCCCTTCATTTTCTTTGACCATTTTCTTCATCTTCAAGCTAAATAAATCTTCAAAAATCTTTAAATAATCCCACAAAACTCATGAAAAAATCATAACCCATCATTATTCTTCACTAAACTTGCTTTGATCTTCAAGAAAAAAAATCATTTTGGAGGCTAAAATGATGGGTCTAGTTACTAAATTGTGTTCTTGAGGAGGTATAATTTCTGACCCTAATCTTTAATTGTTGTATTAAAATCATTAAGCTAGATATTTAATTGTTTAATATAGCTTTAAATTCATGTTTAGTTGATTCATGATAAATTTGTGAAGTTTATGTTTGGGTTTGGGTTGGTTAAGATGGTTAATGTTTAAATTGAAGACTTGGGAAACTTAACCTAGTGGATGAAAGTTGTTGTTAATTCCTAATTTGTCTAATTGAGTTTATTAGCAAACTAGGTTTTACTAAAACATATTTGGGTGAGATTAAAATTGTGGTAATGGTTTGGATAACTTGGTTTGGATAACTTAGTTTAGCTACTTTGTGATGTTTGTAATCGCTAGAATTGTGCTAGCTTTAGACTTGTGCATTTGTGATAAAGTTGCTTACTAGGTTTCGGAAAAAGCTGGTCGTAGGTTCTAATGGGCGTTGCGATATTATGTATATTATCTTCCATGTGATATATTGTGTTTTGAATGCGCGATCGGTACTGTAACACTTTGAAAATCGTTTAGGTAGTTTTTCGATAATCGGTAAAAAAAACAGTATTTTACGTAAAATGTCAAAATAATTATTTTTCAATATAGGCCTAATTATACAAAATTTATATAAGAAATTGCTAGAAATTGGTTAGTTAATTGTCACTAAAAAATTCTAGTAATTAATATTTTTTTCCTTAATTAATTATTTTTAATATTATTTTAAGCTTTTAAATATACATTAAATTAGTGATAAATACAAATTTGAATGGGTAAATTACACACTTAGGATCCATTATAAACTAAAATCTAGAAGTAACAAAAATGTTAGCAAGACTTTCCAAGATTGTAGTTTCAATGGTTTAAAAATAAATCAAAATGAATTAAAATGAAATTTTAATTAGAAAATTGATGTGATATGCATTAAATGAACTTAAAAGATACTTTACACATGGAAATTTCTACACAACTCTCTCTCACTCTTCCCCTCCTACCTCAGGCCGAGCCCTCTTCCTGCTGCAGCTCCATTTTTCCCCTTCTCTTTTTGCTTCAATTTCCATCACAAAAGTCCATCGAAATCCACAAATTTCTTCACAAAACTCAAACAAATCCCTATTCTACATCTTCTCAAACCCAGATTAGTTTAAAACATGGAGAAAAGAGGCAACTTTGGAGGCTAAGTGCAAAAGGTTCAAAACTTATTAGGTATAATTCTAATCTAATTGTTAATTTGTAGTTTAAATATGCTAATTTAGAAATTTAAAGTGTGAAATTTGGTTATAATTGCTTGATTTTGAAATTCAAGAAAAGGGTTTGATTTTAAAATTTGGGTTTGAAGCATTGTAAATGGGTTAAATTTAGTGTTGTGGCCATCTAGTTGTGTGGATTGGATGATTATGCTTGATAGTGGTCATTTGTCGTTAACCTACGATGTTTGCACGAATTTGGAATTTTTAGTGCTTACTTGGTTTTTTATAAAATTAAGTGGTGAATTAATTGCGATATCTTGACGATACTATTAGCATCTCCTACGACATTTAGGGTGTGCGAATGCGGAATTTGGTTTAATCGGGTTTTAGTTTTGATGGTTGCTCCGAAACAACGATTCTAGTTAAGGTTTAGTGATTGTCGTGTGTGTTCCGCGCACCTGATGCACGTAGTGCCTAACTTATGGACGTTGATTTATTCATATGGTGACTTGCGTCGTTTCATGATGTGTAATCTTATGTTTTGTGTTGTGCAATCTTAAGATCGGTTGCGGAAACATCGGACGCGGCGCGCAAAGGCAAAGCAGTGGTTGGATCAGATCAGCGAGGCGTCCGGGTAAGTAGATGTATACATATGTTGGGAAATCGTCTGGATGGCACGAGGCACCCCATAGTTAGGATCACTTTATTACTTGCAAACTATATGCATAGTTATTTAGTTAACCATCTCATTCATATGCATATCTTTCCAGTTATTCATCTGCTAGCATTGCATGGTTATTTATATACCTATGTGTGATATCACCTCTTAGGAAACTTACACCATTACCATTGGCTCATGTTGCACACGCACTATTCATGTGAACACACACGCCTTTGGCAATTACCATGCCACGAGCACTGTAAAACCTGCTTAGTTCAGTATCAAACACTTGCATCATACATGATACATTGAATTGCATAGCATGTATATACCTCACTTCATCATCATGCTTATATAGATTCCTAGCCATAAATCACATTGCATACCTTTGATATCATAACCATTTATCATATACAACATGTTGGGTATTATGATTTTCTTGAGGATTTCAGTATTGATGAGATTTCTACAATTTGGGGAAAACCGCAAGAATTTAACAAGAGTTTATTATCATCATTTTTAATATAAAGTTGTGGTTTTCTCGTGATGTATGTGTCATCCACCGTGAGGTTTCATGTTTTCTGTTGGATTTCGAGACCCGATTCGAGGAGTGGATGAACCGTCTCGGGTACATGGTGGGCCCGGTATGGTAACCCGGGGCAAGAAGCTCGAGTTGTAGACGATGAGCCTGGCAGGGGAAGACCACCTACCGGTGATGTCTGGCGCGGCGGATATCGGGAGGATACCGACCGTTGTCGTGAGATTTGATGATATGGGCCGATTCGGACTGACGGAACCCGAGGTATTGAGGTATTGACATAGTGAGACATTGAGACAGATATACTTCCATATTTGGTGTCGATGCTTGACACGGTTTTCAGATGATTTCATTGATGGTACCTTAGCTATTGTACATATATTTTTCTAAGTTTAGAATGCAGAGATCATCGTATTTAAACACTAAAAGATTTTGTATTGATTTTGCATTCATATACATACATACTATTGACATCGCATCATATCTAGTTATACAAGTTGTGGCCATTTGCATGCATTCTTACGATAGCCTTATTAGATGTTATTTTCTACTCACGAGCTGGCAACTCACCCCCGTTGTGCCACAGTGTCTTGCAGGTCAGACCCGTCAGCCTTGCAGCGGCAGGCGTATCTTTTCATTGGCTTCTTTTGCTCAGACTCGTGACATTGCTCATAGGTGGGTTGCGAGGACACTTTTGTCTCTTTTTGTACTGTCATTGTATCTAGAATTCTCCATCTACCAATTTTTATTTTGTATATGCGACCTAGTTACGAGACTGAGAGATTTATGTATATGTGGTTCCTCTAGGGTCAAGCTCACTTGAGCCGACGTTGTGTTTTTCTTATTTTTGTGTTACTTTATGCTTATTTGCTTGATATTACATATATATATTGCTTGTGGTTGTGATCCGCCTTGGGCGAAGAGCTAGGTCCCTCTTGGGGATGCCATTATATTATTACAGGTTTATATATCTTGTAGTACCCGTTTTGGGGCTAGTATTTACAAGGGAGACGCTGCCGAAATTTTCGGAAAACTTTGATGTTTTTAAAAAAAATGGATTAATATAATTTATTGGTTCAAAATCGTTTTCATAAAAGGTTTTCCTTCACTCTTATTGTTTATGGTTTAGATTTTCTGGGCTTTGGCTGACTTAGGTTACGTTACGCTTTGAGACGTCTTGTAATCTAAGTGCTAGTCACGTTCCGTACTTTCGGGTCGTGACAAAGTTGGTATCAGAGAGATAGGTTTTACCTTTCTGAGTGTAGGACGACCCTTGGTAGATGGAGTAGGTGACTTACGCAGAGTGGCGTGGCGTGGGTATGTTCCGCGGCATACTTACGATACGGTACTCCGCCTAAGTGACCTTAGGAAAAAATTGCTTGTATTTCCTCTTTGATTCCATGCATCCTTTGATTCAATTGCAATGTTCTTATCACTCCTATTTCTTATTCCAGCTTCTATGCCGCCAAAGACTACGAGAGCTCAGCGGGCTGCCGCTGGGGATGAGCTTCGAGCGGGCTCGTCTGAGGCGAGGATCGAGTGGGATGATACGCCTACCCCTCAGGGTCAGATTGATCCGCCTTCTCCAGACCGTATCGCTAGATTAGAGGCCGGTATGCAGGAGTTGCGACAGATGATGGGATCTTTAGTTGAGGCCAGTCGGGCACAGAGATCTGAGGATGTTCCTTCCACTGCACAGACCACGATTGTACATGCTGCCCAGACGGTTGCTCCTGCTACTACTGCGACTATCTCCGTATCACTACATGAGTTTATGAGGCCGAGACATCCAGCCTTTACCGACACGGATGCGACAGAGGACCCGCAGGCATTTCTCGATAGGATGACTAGGATTTGCCGTTATTTGAGGTGTTCTGATGATAGGTGGGTGGAGTTTATGAGTTTTCGTATAGAGGGCCTTACTCAAACGTGGTACGATTCAGTAGAGAGAGGCCGAGCTGCAGGTCTACCTCCTATGACTTGGGATGAGTTCACAGCTGCATTTCTTGCCCGTTTCCTTCAGAAAGTGTCCAAGATGCTCGACCCCGTAGTTTTGAGTATTTACGCAAGACCCCTGGGATGACAGTGTCTGAGTATGATATATAGTTTACTCAGTCATCCCGATATGCTCCGTACCAAGTAGACACTGAAGAGAAGAGGATAAAGAGGTTTGTGCGAGGACTTGACACATAGTTATTCTTTGCCATTGGCACCCAGCACTTTGACACATATGCAAACGCGATGGATGCAGCCTTACTTTTAGAGGAGCGCATTTCTGAGACTCCTGTTGCTTCTGAGCCGAAGCGGAATCGTACTGATACGCCAGCCCAACGGCAGATGGGTAGACACCGTGATAGATTCTTTCCGGGAGATGGTGGCGGCAGAGGATTGAGACGGGGTCAGTTATTTGGTTCATATCTGCAGACCCAGCAGTCGTCACCAGGATGTTTTCGGTGCGGGAGTCAGTACCATCGTATCAAAGACTGTACAATAGGGCGCCAGGGCGCGGTGATAGTGCCACATGTGACCTTACCACCTTCACCGCCTCCTCAGAGAGCCTTACTTTCTACCCCTGATGACCTTCCATGCCTGACAGATGCTCCGAGAGGTCGTGGGCGTAGCGATCCTGTTCAGAGAGGACGAGGCGATAGAGGTAGAGGCAGAGGACAACCAGCTATTAGTGGTGGACAGGCCCGAGTATTCGCTTTGACTCCGCAGGATGCACAGGCATCCAATGTCGTACTGACAGGTACTCAGCCAATATGTTCTTTTGATGCACGGGTATTATTTGATCCAGGCTCCATACATTCTTATGTATCCACATACTTTGCACCGAGGTTGGGCCGAGAATCTTCTTCGTTAGATCAGCCGCTTATTGTTATTACAACGGTAGGCTAGTCGTTTGTTGCTCGTTTTGTGTACCGATCGTGTCCTGTTCGTATCGGGGAGAGAGATTCTTCAGTTGATTTGATTCTCCTCGATATGATAGACTTCGACGTTCTTATTGGTATGGACTGGCTAGCCACCTATTATGCATCTGTGGACTGCCGTGAGAAGGCAGTCAGATTCAGCTTTCCTGGTGAGCCGGTTCTTGTTATTCAAGGAGATCGTAGCGCTACCCTTCCCAGCTTGATTTCTTCTCTTCGCGCTGGTCAGCTCTTGCGAAAAGGGTGTCAGGGATTCTTAGCCTATGTTTGTGATACTAGCGCCACAGAGGTTCCGTTGGACCAGGTCCCTGTTGTGCGAGAGTTTCCTGATGTATTCCCTGACGAGCTGCCTGGTCTACCGCCAGAGCGCGAGATTGAGTTCTGCATTGACTTGATCCCCGTCACGGGGCCTATCTCTATACCGCCTTATCGGATGGCCCCGGCGGAGCTTCGAGAGCTGAAGGATTAGTTGCAGGACTTGTTGGATAAAGGACTTATCCGACCGAGTGTGTCACCTTGGGGTGCTCCCATCCTGTTCGTTAAGAAGAAGGACGGCGGTATGCGCCTATGCATTGATTATCGTCAGCTGAACCAGGTTACTGTGCGGAACAGATATCCCCTACCCCGCATTGACGACTTATTTGATCAGCTCCAGGGTGTGGGGTATTTCTCGAAGGTTGATTTACGGTCAGGTTATCACCAGTTGCGGGTTCGGAAGGATGATATTACGAAGACCGCTTTCCGTACACGATATGGTCATTACGAGTTCTTGGTGATGTCGTTCGGCCTCACCAATGCGCCAGCAGCATTTATGGACTTGATGAACCGTGTATTCAGGCTGTATCTTGATCAGTTCATCATTGTTTTCATTGACAACATCTTGGTTTATTCTCGGAGCCAGGAGGAGCACGAGCAGCACTTGCGTATCACTTTGCAGACTTTGAGGGAGCATCAGCTGTTCGCCAAATTTTCCAAGTGCGCATTTTGGCTAGACAGTGTCGACTTCTTGGGTCACGTGGTGATGAGAGATGGTATTTGTGTGGACCGGAAGAAGATCGAGGCAGTTCAGCGTCGGCCAAGACCGGTATCAGTTGCAGAGGTTCGCGGCTTTCTAGGTCTGGACGGCTATTATCGACGTTTTGTCCAGGATTTCTCCCGTATTGCTGCACCGTTGACCAGGTTGACCCGGAAAGGGGTTCCTTTTGATTGGACCGAGGCATGTGAGGATAGCTTCCAGCAGTTGAAGACTCGTCTGACTACTGCACCAGTGTTATCATTACCTTCAGGATCGGGCGTTTTCATGGTATATTGTGATGCTTCTCGAGTGGGGCTGGGCTGTGTATTGATGCAGCACGACAGAGTTATCGTGTATGCTTCTCGGCAGTTGAGGAAACACGAGTAGAACTACCCTACTCATGATTTAGAGATGGCTGCAGTGGTATTTGCACATAAGATCTGGAGACATTACCTATACGGAGAGTCGTGCCAGATATTTACTGACCACAAGAGATTGAAGTATATTTTTCAGCAGCGAGATCTAAATCTGAGACAGCACCGTTGGATGGAGTTGGTGAAAGATTATGATTGTGAGATTCTATACCATCCGGGAAAGACGAATGTAGTGGCAGATGCTTTGAGTAGGAGGCCCGGAGGTAGCCTATCTTGTTTGAGCACAGTACAGATGCAGTAGACGGCGGATTGGCAGGATTTATGTGACAGCAGAGTGCAGTTCGAGTTTACTCCTATAGGCGGAAAGCTGGCCCATTTCATAGCACGCCCACAGTTACTTGTTCGTATCCGCGAGGCACAGTCCGACGATGCCCGTATTTTAGAGATTATCGAGCAGATTCGGCAGGGCAGAGTTTCCGAGTTCGTGATTGATGATCAGGGGATAATTCGATTTGGGACTCGACTGTGGGTACCAGATTCTGAGGGACTGAGGCATGATATTCTTGAGGAGGCACATAGGTCAGTATACAGTGTTCATCCAGGTTCCACCAAGATGTACCATGATTTGAGAGAGGTTTACTGGTGGGACGGGATGAAGAAAGATGTTACAGACTTTGTATCGAGATGCCTGACTTGTCAGCAAGTCAAGGCCGAGCACCAGAGGCCAGCCGGCGAGTTATAGCCTTTGCCCATTCCTGAGTGGAAGTAGGAACAGGTCTCCATGGACTTCATTGTGGGTCTACCCAGGACCAGTTGAGGGTATGACTCTATTTGGGTGATTGTGGATCGACTGACGAAAGCGGTTCACTTTCAGCCAGTGAAGACCACTTTTGGATTTGCTCAGTACGCCCAGGTTTATATTGATGAGATCGTACGACTGTATGGCGTCCCGACTTGCATCGTGTCCGACCGGGGCACCAAGTTTACCAGCCGATTATGGCAGAAACTTCAGGAGGCTTTTGGCACCCGATTGAGTTTTAGCACAGCTTTTCATCCGCAGACTGACGGTCAGTCAGAGCGCACTATTCAGACTCTTGAGGACATGTTCAGAGCTTGTGTTTTTGATTTCGGTGGTAGCTGGGATCGTCATTTTCCCTTGATCGAGTTCTCCTAAAATAATAGCTTCCAGGAGACGATCCAGATGGCACCTTTCGAGGCTTTATATAGGAAGAAATGTCGATCGCCCGTATGTTGGACAGAACTCAGGGAGGGCAGTATTTTGGGGCCACAGATCGTATAAGAGATGGCCGAAAAGATCCAGCTAATTCGAGATAGGATGAGGGCAGCATAGAGTAGGCAGAAATCATATGCTGACGGCGCCGTCGCCGAATCGAGTTCACTGTTGGCGATCATATTTTCCTGAGGGTCTTTCCGATGAAGGGCGTGATGAGATTTGGGCGGAAAGGGAAGCTTAGTCCTAGATATGTTGGTCCCTTCGAGATCTTAGAGCGTGTTGGTTCGGTGGCTTATCGGTTGGCTCTTCCGCCCGGTTTCCCAGATGTTCACCCCGTGTTCCATGTTTCGATGCTCCGCAAGTACCGTCATGACCCTTCTCATGCAATTCAGACTAGACAATCCAGCTGGAGCGCGATCATTCATTCACCGAGCAGCCGGTGGTCATTTTGGATCGGCAGGTGAAGAAATTGAGGTCGAAGGTTATACCGTCCGTCAAGGTTCTTTGGCGTGGCCCGAACAGCGAGGAATTCACCTGGGAGACCGAGGACGAGATGAGGAAGAAATATCCCCATCTTTTTGAAGGTACGCATAGTTAAATTTCAAATTCGTGGACCGAATTTCTTTAAGGGGGGAAGATTGTAACACTTTGAAAACCATTTAGGTAGTTTTTCGATAATCGGTAAAATAAACAGTATTTTCCGTAAAATGTCAAAATAATTATTTTTCAATATAGGCCTAATTATACAAAATTTATATAAGAAATTGCTAGAAATTGGTTAGTTAATTGTCACTAAAAAAATTTCTAGTCATTTAAATTTTTTTCCTTAATTAATTATTTTTAATATTATTTTAAGCTTTTAAATATACATTAAATTAGTGATAAATACAAATTTGAATGGGTAAATTACACACTTAGGATCCATTACAAACTAAAATCTAGTAGTAATAAAAATGTTAGCAAGACTTTCCAACATTGTAGTTTCAATGGTTTAAAAATAAATCAAAATGAATTAAAATGAAATTTTAATTAGAAAATTGATGTGATATGAATTAAATGAACTTAAAAGATACTTTATACATAGAAATTTCTACACAACTCTCTCTCAATCTTCCCCTCCTACCTCAGGCCGAGCCCTCTTCCTGCTGCAGCTCCATTTTTTCCCTTCTCTTTTTGCTTCAATTTCCATCACAAAAATCCATCGAAATCCATAAATTTCTTCACAAAACTCAAACAAATCCCTATTATACCTCTTCTCAAACCCAAATTAGTTTAAAACATGGAGAAAAGAGGCAACTTTAGAGGCTAAGTGCAAGAGATTCAAAACTTGGGAGGTATAATTCTAATCTAATTGTTAATTTGTAGTTTAAATATGCTAATTTATAAATTTAAAGTGTGAAATTTGGTTATAATTGCTTGTTTAGGAAATTCAAGAAAAGGGTTTGATTTTAAAATTAGGGTTTGAAGCATTGTAAATGGGTTAAATTTAGTGCTGTGGCCATCTAATTGTGTGGATTGGATGATTATGCTTGATAGTGGTCATTTTTTTGTTAACCTACGATGTTTGCACGAATTTAGAATTTTTAGTGCTTACTAGGTGTTCCCCTCCGAAAGACGACGCGACAGAACGTCTTGCCTGAGATTCGGGGAGGATGCTAATTGGTAATATCCGTCCACCTCTCCGAAGATGCCAAGTTGATTTATGGCACCATGTATCGAAGGTTTAAACGGATGCGGCCGATGTAGCAGACTTCGTCAGATTCCCCCTCGTTTGAGGGGTTTTTGATTGTGGCGACGCTCTTCCCTGCAGGCGCAAGCCGCTGCAGTTAATTACGCTACCGCTTCGCGGTAACAACTTTCTCTTTCTCCATATGGTCACTTCGTGTCGTGGGTGTCTGTTTTTTGTTTGGTTGCCCGTGGATTGTATACGGAGACTAAGTTATGTTGTCGCCCGTAGGGCGTGGACTAGTCCAAATCCGTATCTTTCTTAGATTTGGGTTTGGGGTTGTGTTTAAGGACACGTTAGCCTTATTTGAGACTAAGATCAACTTAAACGTTAGTTAAGGATACGTTAGTCTAATTTCATATTAAGATCAACTTAACGGGATCGTTTAGATCCAACAAGAAGTAATTGGGGGCTCTATTGTTTAGTGACGTTGCGGTCGATAGGTAGTTTAAGGACATTGCGGTCCAATGTTAGTTTTAAGACATTGCGGTCAAGGTTAAGGACATCATAGTCCGTTGTTAGTTTTAAGACATCACGGTCAAGGTTAAGGACATCATAGTCCGTTGTTAGTTTTAAGACATCACGGTCAAGGTTAAGGACATCATAGTCCGTTGTTAGTTTTAAGACATCACGATCAAGGTTAAGAACATCATAGTCCGTTGATTTAAGGACTCCATAGTCCGTTGTTAGTTTTAAGACATAAGGTCAAGGTTAAGGACATCATAGTCCATGAGTTTAAGGACCCCACAGTCCAAGAAATGTATGGTTGTTGGGACCCGTCACCTCTTTGAAGACGTTGAGGATTTACAATGACAAATATCAAAGGAGTGAAGAGATGTACTCTTGAACCAAGGTAGATTAAGTGATCTGTAGCCCAATTTGGAACTAGGACCAATTAATTATATTGTGAGCCCATTGGCTCAGTTAAGTCTGGATTGAGGACTTTATGGCCAACTTGGGCTAAATCTAGTTAAGTCTGGCTCTTTGTTGGACTGTTTGACATTTGTCTGGTTCCAGTCCACAAAAAGTTTGGAGGGGCTTGATAACATTTCTGTTGTACCTCTGGATGTTATTCAATTTTGAGGTTCAATTGAAGGGGAGACTTTGCCTCTGAAAGATTAGCCAATTTGGCTAAAAGTAGTGTTAAACACTAAATAACAAAAATGTTAAACACTAGAGACAGAATTCTCAAATTAGTGTTAAACACTAAAAGAACAATCAGTGTTAAACACTGGAGATATAGTTTTCGATTTAGTGTCAAACACTAGAAAATAATCAGTATTAAACACTGCAAATAGGGTTTTCAAATTAGTGTTAAACACTAAGAAAAATCAGTGTTAAACACTGGGAATAAAGATCTCTAATTAGTGTCAAAACACTAAAGAAAAAGGGGTCACATGTGGACACGTGAGAGGGCCCGAAGGTGGGATCAGATTCCCCTTATTCTGTTCTGCAAAAAGGTATTGAATATCTTCTGTATTTGATTTTGGAGCATCACGTGCTGACACGTGACGGGGATTTGTGTGCTGATTTTCCAAGGGGTCATGTGATAATACGTGAGAGCGCCCATAGCTTCTATTTCTTTTGCTTTTTTCCTTCTGTGCTTCGGGGGTCACGTGGAGCACGTGAGGCGTTGCCTCTGAGTTCTTTTCTGCGGATCTTTACAGGGGACACGTGGGGACACGTGACCCTGGTTCCTGCCTGTTTGAAGATTTCTTTATCTTTTTAAGAATTAAATTCTTCATAGGGTTAAACCCTAGCTATAACTTTGGAGGAATTAAATTCCTATTTTCTTTGGAAGAATTGTATTCTTAGGTAGGGTTAAACGGTAATTTTCCTTTTTTGGGAATTAAATTCCCATAAATGTAAAGAATCAAGTTCTGGCATAGGGTGAAACCCTAATTTCATTTTAAGAGGAATTAAATTCCTGTGAGCATAAGAGAATTAAATTCTCAATCAGGGTTAAACCCTAGTTCTGTCCATTTTGAAGGAATTAAATTCCTATAATTTTAGAGAATTGAATTCTCAAATAAGGTTAAACCCTAAATTTTATCTTGGAGGAATTAAATTCCTATAGCTTTGGGAGAATTAAATTCTCCAAACTCAATTCTTCCTCTAAGTTTTAGATCTGCATGGCAGGATCTCGACCCGATGAGAATTAAATTCTCAACTTATGGGGAGATGTGCTCTTTTCAGATCTTCAACCAGAGAAAGAACTAAGTTCTTTGCAAAAGAGTTAAACTCTTAGATCTTTGAGAATTAAATTCTCTTTTTTTTCCCGAAGTTTTGATCCACTTTCTTTTTCTCACCTAGGGTTTTCTTTCTGAATTTTCAAGATGCTAAAATTCTCTTCAAAGTTTTCTCTGCAAAATTCTGTCTCTCCTCCTCCTTTAATTCTCCCTTCTCGACTCCTATTTATAGGAGGAAAAGAATCAATTTGTTTAGTAAATCTCTCATTGAAAGATTTGATTTGTTTTCATCATTAATCTGTGCCTTTAGATTACTAGGTGAATTTTATTCACCGTTGGATGTTTTAATCCAAAGATATTCTATTTGTTATTTCGGTGAGATTTAGGGGAAATATTTCCTTGTCCAAGATTCTTCCATAAATTAGTGATATTTAATCACCCTTGGATTCTCAATCCAACAGTTCTCCTTAATTCTTCTCTATTTTGGAAATATTTAAATGATCTTTATAGATTTTAATTCTATAAAACCGTGAGGCTTTTAAAGCCAGTCACGTGTTGACACGTGACCTTTGGTCACGTGTGAGCACGTGACCCCGGTCACGTGTTAGCACGTGGCCCGCCCGAATGGACTCCTCTTCTGTGCTCTGTTTTGTGCCGCTGCCTTAACCATCACGAGCCAACAGGTGACCATTGGCCACGTGTGAGCGATGCCTCTTTTTGAAGTTTTTCCTGATTTTTAATCAGGGAACAAATGCCCCCACAGCGTTGCTCTCACGTGTCTGCACGTAAGTACAACGCTGTCACTTTTGTGACCGTTGGATCTGTCTAGGGAGTAGGGTAGATGAAGTGTTTCCATCACATCCTATAAATGCAGGGGTCTCTTCAGAAGCGCCTCCACTTTTCATATTCCTCCTTTGATGTCTTTCTTCCTTTGAGAATTTAATTCCCCTTTTCCAGAGCTTAGTTCTCTGCCCTGCAAATTTTCCAGAGTTTAACTCTGTTGAAGAAAGACCCATCTCTTCAGGTAATGCTCTTGAACGAATGAAGAACTTTCACAGAAATCACTATGGGATTTTAAATCCACACCAAGGGTTTTCCCTTTTGACAAAAACCCATTTTTTGAGTTCCTTAACAAAAACAGAAAACCATCTAATCTTCAAATACTAGATCTCTTAGGGTTTCCTTGATCTCTAGGGATCGGTGGTGGTGCCTGTCTTTTCCATGGAATTTATTTCCATCCCAAAAAACTTTGGTTCTGGAAAGTGTCACTGGGAATTTAATTCCCCTCTTTTAACAAGGAATTTTAATCCCTATGAAGAACTCAGTTCTTCTCAGGGGACTTCTTGGGTTTTCCTTGCCCTGAGTTGTCTCTTTCAGAACCGAGAAGAAGAAGTTTGCCATGTCTTTTCCTGGGAATTTAATTCCCTTGATTCTATTTGATTTGTCGCAGAGTCCAAGATGGATTTCTTTTTAGGGGAATGTGTAGGGTCACTTGAAATCCACTGCTTTTTTAATTAGAATCTTCCTTTTGTCTCATTATAATTGCGTGGCCTCATTATTAACGAGCCGTCACCTTGATTCTGTGGGACCCATGTGTTTTGTAGCCAATGATCCCATAAAAAAGAGTCTGCTGTCATTTTCTTCAACTGTCTTTATATATATATATATATATTCATAGTCATATATATATATATATATATATATATATATTGTTGGCTTCGCTTTTAACAGTTTTCCCCTATTTTATTTCAGGTATAATGACTTCTGTTACGTACTTTCCTTTCACTCGCTCAGAGGCCGCCTTTCCTCAGTCACCATCCGATGAGGAAGTGATGGCGATAATCAAGGCTCATGACCCGACCTGCACCAACTTGCTTTAGTGGTGGACCTGGTACGGTCATATTATCCGGGGGCACCGAAGCTTCCTTTGCGAAGTACCGACAGAGCCCACCTTTCCCTTCTTGACGATGGATCCTCCTAGGACAGTCTTTGCCGTATAGATGCCGAATTGGACCCCTATCGGGCGGCTCAAGCCTTCCACGACCGGTATTCCGAACCATCCGATCCCGGCCATAGATATTCTGGGACGCCGTATCTTCCAGGGCGAGGTCCAACCGTGGGGGCAGATTTATAAGATAGGGCTTACCCCTCGACACCCTACGGGCTATCTCCTTTGGGCTCGATACATCCTGTCCGCCCACCGCGCGTGACTGCAGAAAGTTGGGCTTTATCAAGCAATATATGCATCCCTCTTCCATTACCAGTCTCCCCACGTCTGGTGGGTTAAGGCCTTCCTGAACCAGTGGAATCTTCCCACCAATACTTTTCTCTTGGGTGATCGTGAAGTTTCAATTTCTTTAGACGAATTTCGCGAGATCTCGGGGTTGCCAATCAGAGGGACACTTTATGAGGAATTGCCTTCTGACGAGTAGGTCTTTGAGACTGAGCCTGCAACGCTTGACGGCTTGTCTACCGAGAACGCCGTCCGCCATAAGCGTCCGAGTTTGATCAAGGCGCTGGGTATCTTCGACAAACTGTTCACAGAATCTGATGAGCAGGGCGTCACTTTCGATAGCGTCATCGCTTGCTTCCTTTGCGAAGATATCTTGTCGAAGACGGCTCCCAAGTTTGCAAGCATCAACGACCCCTTTGGGTTTGGTTTGAACAGGCAGCCGACATAGGAATCGGATTTACCGCAGTATTATATTCCTATCATGTCGCCGGTATCTTTCGAATCGATTGCAGCTCCCGGCATCGACGATGAGACATTCTTTGTGGGCTTTATCAGTGTCTGGCTCAGCTGGTTCGTCATCCTTATGCATCGCCGCTTCACGAGGGTCTCGGTTATCTATCCGGCTCATCGTATCGCTGAGGGGACACGGCTGGCCATAGGCATCCCGGCGCTAGCGCATCTCTATCATGGATTGGGCGCCGCCGCTAACACCTCAACTCCCGGTGTGGACGTAGTAAACTTCTCCCTTCACTATTTTACATCTTGGATTGAAATGCACGTGTTAGGGGCTTTTGCTGCGCATCATAGACTTGCTTTTTATGACGCCTACACTTTTCCGCGACTCATGCGGCTGGTGGACGCGGCTTCTCCTGACCCGACTCAGTTTGGGGCTATTCGCGTGTTGATTGCTACTTACGCTAGTGCAGGCGGGCTGGCGTTTGTTGATCGGGTTCTATCTGCTTCTTCAGGCCCGATTCAACAACTCTACGACCAGTCGAAAGGTGAGGTGCCTTCTCTGAAGCCCCGGGAGGCCACACACTTATACGCGATCAGACCGGGTTATCTTGTATTCCGTCAGAACAGTACGGCTCTGTTTATGCGGTACAATCCGCATCGCTTCGCCCGGCAGCTTGGATACGATCAGGGCATCCCCTTTGAGGCTTTTACGTTTGCGCCGGTCCCTTCACCCGCAGCTGTTCGCGACGCCGCTCATCACTTCGTGAGGTTGAATACCGGTTCTTATTTCATGATCCCCGAAGCAGATCATACTCCCCGATGCGTGGGGACATTCACAGGCCGGTATCTTCATCGGGTCAACCCAGTTATTGTTGAGGAGAAGAGGTTGCTTCTTTGTTATGGCGCTGTTGCCCCGGCTCAGGCCGCAGGAATTCCGTTGCGGCCGCACGCACCGGTCCGCTTTCCCCTGAGGGAAACCAGTGTTGCGCTCATTCCAAGGGAATCAGAGGTGGACCTTACCCCCACAGTTGGTATGCCATTGGGTACCCGGTCGCGGGCTAATCGGGCTCCGGTAGCAGCACCACCACCCGTGGCGTCAACAATGGCAGTGTCCTCCTCGGCAGCACGCCAAACGAGGGTGCCGGTAACGAGGGTGTTGAAGGTGAGGTGGGTCGGCATCGTGCCAAGGGTCTACGGGAAAAGAAGTGAGCGTCCTCTTGCATTAGTTCCGGGCCTAAGAGGAGGAAGAAGACAGTCGCCCGTCTTCTCGATCTTTTAGAAGGATCTGAATCTATCGTTCAAGACGAACCAATATCCATGATATCGCCGGATGATGGTCTTCTTTTTCCAGGTTCATCTGCCGAGGAAGCCGCACAATTGGCTGAGGCTATAAGACGCTCGCAGCTTGAAGCTGAGGAGGTAAGGATCCCGAAGAGGCCTTATCCTGCCGTCATCTTCTATGAAGATCCTTCGATACGGAGGCGGTTCATCGGCCCTTTGGAGGAGTGGGGGGAAAGGGCCCTTAAGCAGGCTGCTTCGGAGGATGTCACGGACGCGCTTTCCTTGTGGACGGGCGGCCACGAGTCCACCCTTGAACCCCGGCGAGCACACCTCCTTAAGAAGGAGCATCGGCTTGAAGAAGCCATATTGAAGGCTTCCTTACGCATTGGTATGTTCCTATATTTCTTTGCAGAACTTCATATTGCTTGCACTTGTATATATGTATTCTTATTCTTGTGTGAATTGTGCAGAGACTTCGGCGATGGGGGAGGTTCCTATGGGCTTGCTGACGGTAGCACCTGTTTACACCCCCAAAGAAACATTGCTCGATGCGGAGGGGGTTGACAATGCTATCCCTCTCGCGATAGAGCCTCCTATGGCGGTTCTTGATCCCGAAGCACTCGCTCCTTTGGGAGAGGCACCCTTGGTGGTCGCCGTCCCAGCGGATCTTCCTGAGGGCGACCCGGAGGCTGGGATGGAGATAGTGGAGACTACCCTCCCTTCGTTGGAACCCGCAATGGCTGCCTCCGCTCCTTCCTCAGAGGTCGTTACACCGACTCGTATCCTTGGTACTGTGCCTGAGGTCGGGGCGGAGGCCGTTGAAGCTGCTATCCCTCCAGCTCAGAATGGGAGGAGCGTCGAAGGCAACCTTCCACATTTTAAACGAGTGATTTTTCTGTTATCTGAACTCTTTTATCTTTTCAGAACTGCGCGGACTGGCGGCCTCTATTGCCGATCTGTCTCCCCGGCAATCCTTTCAGCGCTTGTTGGAGATGGCTGCTCCACAAGCGATATCTCCTCAATGTATCGTCCTCTCGTCCGGGCAAGGTTAGTTTTGTTCAGCGCTTTTCCATAGCATTGTTGTTATTTTGCAAAATGACATTGGTGTCCTTTACAGTTCTGGAGGCCGACGACGAGGTTGAGGTTCTTGAAGGGCCAGGGGTGCCTTCAACTCCTTCTTGCATGACCGTGGGTAAGTGAAGTCTCAATATCGTCCCGCTTGTTCTTTTGCTTAGAAGTTTCACTGACCGTTTATAAATCTGAACAGCCCTACCAGTTCTCATGGCACTGGAGTCGTGCATCGCCATAACGCCATGCCCTTATGCTTTGCAAGCCTCGGACCTTCTGGCAAAATTAAGCCTCAACTCCCTGTCGTCCCTGATCGAAGAGCTTCGTGCGGGCAGTGTAATCACAGCCGAAGCGTTTGCTGCTGAAGCCAACGGTTCTCTTCCCTTTCTTGCTACCTATCATAAAGAGGTCGTGGTTCAAGTCTGGGTTGAGTATTGCCGGCAAGTGGAGGTTGCTTGCATGTGCTTGAGTGTTCCTGCCTTTCTTCGGAGGCTGTGGCTGCAAAAGAGGACCTGCGGGGTCTGATAGAGAGATGCGCGGCAAACATGGTGTCGTGCGAGGAACGGCTCGGCCGCAAATTATCGGAGAGGAAGCTGGCCTATAAGGCACTGAACGAGCTCCAGGCCAGCCTTACAGCCAAAGCCAATAAAGCGTATGAACTCTGGCGAGTGCTTCAAGAGGCCATCAAAGAGGTGGTGGCCATCGTCAAAGCCGCCGTGTTCACTCGTGAAAGGGTTGAGGCTCACAAGGCCACTGAGAAAGAGCTTGAAGACCGACTCGCCTCATATCAGGCCCAGCAAGCTCAGGCGGAAGCCCGACTCCTGGCGATATTGAACCATGAAGGCGAGGCCCAGCGGAAAAGGGATGAGCTGACCATGCTGCTAAATCGCCCGCCGTCCTGAAGACTTGTATCTCTTTTTTCTTCTTTTTGTACATACTCCTGAATGAGAGTATATTTTTTTGTTCTTTCACAAATTGTACTTTGTATCCATTTTGGTTTATGAATAAAAGACGTATATTTTCTTCTCAATGGTGTGTCCCTTTTTATTGAATGTATTCTGCGGATAGTCTATCTTGATCTCTTTGCAGGGCAGCGATGGCTTAGGATTCAGGGTTAAGATCTGCCTCCTGAGACTTTTGAACTTTATGAGCCGTGAGGGTCTCATAAAGAGTTTTTCTCCCTATAGGTCGAGAGGATCCTATAGGTGTAATTTCTCCTTAAGAATCGTAAGGATTCCTAAGCGTGTTTTCCCTTGAAAGTCGTAAGGATCTCACAAGAGAATTTGCTTCCTTACGGGTCATGAGGACCCGTGAGTGCTGGGTGCAGTTGCCCTTATCCGTATTTCACGGGGTCAGGGGTTGCTCTGGATATTTTCCAGGATACCGTAGTTTAAAGACATCACGGTCGAGGTTAAGGACATCATAGTCCGTGGGTTTAAGGACTCCACAGCCCGTTTCTAGTTTTAAGACATTACGGTCGAGTTTAAGGACATCATAGTCCGTGGATTTAAGGACTCCACAATCCAATGTTAGTTTTAAGAAATCACGGTCAAGGTTAAGGACATCATAGTCCGTGGATTTAAGGACTCCACAGTCCAATGTTAGTTTTAAGACATCACGGTCAAGGTTAAGGACATCATAGTCCGTGGATTTAAGGACTCCACGGTCCACGAAATGTGTGGTTACTGGGACCCGTCACCTCTTTGAAGACGTTGAGGAATTACAACGACAAATATCAAAGGAGTGAAGAGATGTACCTTTGAACCAAGGTAAAACCAGTCTAGAATCATTATGGTTGATCGTTAGTTTTAAGACATTACGGTCGAGGTTAAGGACATCATAGTCCGTGGATTTTAAGGACTCCAAAGTCCGATGTTTGCTCTGGATGCTTCACACGGGTTCACTGTCGTGCTCTGCAAGGACCAGGCTCCGCTCTGGACGTTTTCTGCGGGGTCAAATAGTGATGTTATCCGCATTCCACTAGACCAGGAATTTTGCTCTGGATGCTTCCCACGGGTTCACTGCCGTGTTCGACGAGGACCAGGCTCCACTCTGGATGCTTCACACGGGTTCACTGTCGTGCTCTGCGAGGACCAAGATCCGCTCTGGACGTTTTCCACGGGGTCAAAGAGTGACGTTATCCACGTTCCACGTGACCAGGAATTTTGGTCTGGATGCTTCCCACGGGTTCACTGCAGTGTTCGGCGAGGACCAGACTCCGCTCTGGATGCTTCACACGGGTTCACTGCCATGCTATGCGAGGACCAGGATCCACTCTGGACATTTTCCATGTGGTCAAAGAGTGACGTTATCCGCGTTCCACGTGACCAGGAATTTTGCTTTGGATGCTTCCCACGGGTTCACTGCCGTGTTTGGCGAGGATCAGGCTCCGCTATGGATGCTTCACACGGGTTCTCTGCCGTGTTCGGCGAGAACTAGGCTCCGCTCCGGATGCTTCACACGGGTTCACTGCCGTGCTCTGCGAGGACCAGGATCCACTCTGGACATTTTCCACGGGGTCAAAGAGTGACGTTATCCATGTTCCACATGACCAGGAATTTTGCTCTGGATGCTTCCCATGGGTTCATTGCCGTGTTCGGCGAGGACCAGGCTCCGCTCTGGATGCTTCACACGGGTTCACTGCCGTGCTCTGCGAGGAACAGGATCCGCTCTGGACGTTTTCCACGGGGTCAAAGAGTGTCGTTATCCGCGTTCCACATGACCAGGAATTTTGCTTTAGATTCTTCCCACGGGTTCACTGCCGTGTTCGGCGAGGACTAGGCTCCGCTCTGTATGCTTCACACGGCTTCACTGCCGTGCTCTGCGAGGTCCAGGATCTGCTCTGGACGTTTTCCACGGGGTCAAAGAGTGACGTTATCCGCGTTCCACGTGACCAGGAATTTTTGACTTCGTCTGTACTTCACAAAGTCGGAATTTTACTCTCTGTCGGCTGTACGCCGCCGAGTCACGGAGCTGGGAGTTGCCGCGGTTCTGCTTTGCTTGATGTTGTGTCCGCTGTAATGAGACGGGTGTTGAGATGATCTTTAGGCTATCTGTGGACCATCGAGATTTGGCTTCCTCTTCGGATGAAACATGGGGGGGAGGAATGTGATTCCTCCTTTGTTTGCGTCCCTGGATTGTATACATGGATCGAAATGATATCACCTGCAGGGCATAAATTTCATTTTATTTCTTTTTCCGCGATGCTCTTTTATTTCAGCTTTTTTTTCGCGAAGGTCGCGATTGCCCCATCATTTCGGCTATTTTTTCGCGGTGCCCAATCATTTCGGCTATTTATTTTATCTTTACTCGCTGCTTTTTATTGCGAGTTGCCCAATCATTTCGGCTATTTGGTTTTTTTTACTCGTTGTTTTTTTATTGCGAGTTGCCCAATCATTTCGGCTATTTGGCATGCATGCTTTTTTTTACTTGCTGATTTTATCTGCAAGTTGCCCCATCATTTCGGCTATTTCGTATGCATGTGTGGCTTGCTGGCTTTTCGCCGCAAGCTCTGGACTAGACACCGATTTCAGCATCAGCACCGCTACAACTGGGATATTGCCAGGAGTGAATCATCATTTGCCTCTGTCGATGTCGAACAAAGGTGGCTTAGTAAACAGGGTTAGGGTCCTGTCGACTAAGGCTTTTGACTTCATGAGCCGTAAGGGTCTCATAAAGGTATTTCTCCCTACGAGTCGTGAGGATCTCGTAGGTGTGTTTTCTCCTTAGGAATCATGAGGATTCCTAAGTGCATGTTCCCCTGTAAGTCATAAGGATCTTACAAAAGGGTTTTCTCCTTATAAGTCGAGAGGACTTACAAGGGTTGTTCACCATATGGACATATCCCTAGTCACGGATGAGACTTTGTTAGGGAAATGTTTATTCGTGCCCGTGGATTGTATACAAGGGTCAGCATTGAGTCGCTTGTAGGGCAGTATCGGAGGTTGTGGGGTTGCTTAAGAACAGGTTCAGGTCTCTGTAGCTTAAGAATTTCAAATCTTATGAGTCGTGAGGGTCCCATAAGAAAGTTCTCCTTACGAGTCGTGAGGATCTCGCAAGTGTAGTTTCTCCCTAGGGATCGTGGGGATCCCTAAGTGTGTTGCTCCCTTGTATGTCGTAAGGATCTCACACAGGTGGTTTCTCCTTACAAAGTCAAGAGGGCCTTGCAAGTGTCTTTTAACGAGGTTGTGCCCTTTCGGGTTTTCACAAACACTCGTCGGTAGCCCTGCTGTTTTTACTCACGGAGCCCTTTCGGGTTTTCATCCGTGCCCATTTTGCTTATGAAAATACCGTTTTTTTTAAAGAGGTTGCGCCCTTTTTGGGTTTTCACAAGACTCGCCGGTAGCCCTGCTGTTTTTACTCACGGAGCCCTTTCGGGTTTTCATCCGTGCCCATTTTGCTTATGGACATACCGTTTTTTTATTCTTTCTTCTTTTTTTTTTATTTTATTTTCAAAAGCTTTGGGATGATGCAATCCACCATAGTTTATCGACATCTCGGTCAACAGGTAGTTTTAGCACATAGCGGTCCGTTGTTAGTTTAAGGACGTTTCGGTTCGTCGTTGGTTTAAGGACGTTTCGGTCCGTCGTAAAGTAAGTCGGTTACTACTTATGGAGTTTGGGATTAGGAAGATAGCGAGCGGACATTGTCGTCGTCATCTATCATTGACCTAAACCGTGACTCGTCAAGCGTAGTATTTATTCAGGAAGCGACCGTTTATTGGACTGAAAGGTCTTTCACCATGCATGTCCATGAGTAGATAAGCCCCACCCTGGTAGACCTTGTCTATGATATACGGGCCTTCATAGTTTGGCTCGAATTTTCCCCGCTTGGCGCGATTGAGGATCATAGGTCTTTTGACCACTAGCATGAGTTCGCCTGGCGGAATGTCCTCGGCCTGGTCAATCTTTCATATGAGCGCGTCATTTTTGCTTATAAGCTTCCAGATTTTGCTGCGCCAGGAGCCGGGTTTCATCAAGGGCATCAAGCTCCTCCAGCCGAAGGTGAGCGTTTTCTTCGTCCGTCAACTCGTAATGAACTGCCACTCGTAGAGAGGGTAACTCTATCTCGAGGGGAAGTACTGCTTCTGTACCGAATACCAACGCGTACGGCGTTGTGTTCGTGGCCGTCTTGAACGTGGTTCGATACGCCCAGAGAGCTTCTTGCAGTCTCTCGTGCCAGTCTTTCTTGTTTCGAGACACCGTCTTCTTTACGATCTTCGTTAAGGTCTTGTTGAAAGCCTCAGCTAGACCGTTACCTTGGGGATTATAAACTGAGGAGTATCTCCAGTCTATGTTGTGCTGTTGTGCGAAACGGCTAATCTTGTGGCTTCTGTAGGCTAGCCCGTTATCGGATATGATCCGACTCGGAGTTCCATACCGATAAATAATGTGCGTCTTGAAGAAATGGAGGATATTCTCCGTCTTCATTTCCCTCAGCGGTATTGCATCTGCCCATTTGGAGAAGTAATCAGTTGTCGCCAAAATGAATCGATGTCCTCTGGATGATGCCGGTTCGATGGGGCCGATTATGTCTGTTCCCCACATTTCGAACGGCCAGTTAGCCACCGTTAGATGCAGCGGATTCGGATGCTGATGGATAAAGTCCCCATGGATCTGGCATGAGTGGCACTGCTTCGCATACTCAAGGCAGTCCAGAATCATCGTGGGCCAGTAGTAGCCCATCCGTTTAATCTTCAACTTCATCTTCGGGCCCGCTTGGTGAGAACCGCAGAGTCCGTCATGAGTTTCTTGGAAGACTCTCTTCGCCTCTTCAGGTCCCAGGCATCTTAACCATAAAGAATCGAATGACCTCTTGTACACAGTATCATTGACGAAAGCGAAAGATAGGGCTCGCTTCATGAGGTGATGTTTTGAGGACGCATCTTCAGGCATTCGACGGGATTTGAAGTAGTCTATAAAGATTTCCCTCCAATCCTCTGCCTTTTCCTGATCTTTTACTTGCATAGCCATTTTCTCAGTAGCTCACTTTTCTTCGGATGACTCCGGAGATATTTCTGCCGGTGCAAGAACCCGACGGCTTTGCACCACGATCCTCACGTCATCAAGGTTTTCGTCGGCCAGTTCTTTAGCGAGCTTAGCTAATGCATCCGCTTTGCTATTTTCCGCACGTGGTATGCTTTCCATGATGTAGGAAGGTATTTGGGTCAGCAGTTGCTGTACCCCCTCACCGTACTTCACCAACTCTGGTTTGCACGTTTGATAGTCGCCGTTTATTTGACTAACGACCAGTTGGGAGTCTCCGTATATGAGGAGGTTTTCAATCCCCATGTCGATGGCGATCTCGAGGCCTGCTATCAAAGCTTCATATTCGGCTTCATTGTTCGTCCTCGGCTCTGTTAAGGAGAAAGCGAAGCGCATTATCCCTTCTTGTGGGGTCACGAAGATAAGGCCTACCCCCGATTTGATTATGGGAGTGTTTTGTTTGCGCTTCTTCATGGAGGATGCTCCATCGAAGTAAAGTTCCCATCGGGTATCACCTCCGTCGATTGTGTTAAACGCATGTTCGTCTGGCAGTTCGCAATTCAAAAGAGAATCGGCAGGTATTGGATGGTCAGCGAGGAAGTCGGCGATAGCCTGGCCTTTCACAGCCTTAAGAGGCTGATAGGTTATTGAGAACTCCATCAGGAGCAAGACCCATTTAGCGAGTCGTCCTATCAATATGGCCTTTGACATCAAGTATTTGAGGGGATCCCCTTTCGATATGAGACGGACTTCATGCGCCAACGCATAGTGCCCGAGCTTCGTTATTGCGAAGATCAATGCCAGGCAGTGTTTTTCGATGGGAGAATAATTTCTTTCTTTCCCCAGTAGAACTCGGCTCAAATAGTAGAGGGCTCGTTCTTTCCCTTGGTCATTCTCCTGTACCCATAATGCGCCTAAAGAACCTTCGAAGGCTGTTGTATATGTAGGGTTACTAGGCACACTAACAAGGCATCAACCATGCTGAAATTAAAATTTTTATGTGCCGCACAACCCTAAGCAAGATCGTTAACTAGAATTTAGGCGAAACTAATGGCAGGTAAACAACTTTACACTAAAGGGAACGCGATATACAACCTTTGTAGATCGGTCCTCCACATCATTTGCTCCTTGTTGAAGTCCCTTCACTGCGATCAAGGTTCTCCCGGGCTCTTGCATGGCTTCACGACGCGAAGGATGCGACCTTGCTTGAAGTCTCCAAGGCCGAAGATGATCTACGTCGAGGGAATTCCGACTCAAGCTCCTACTTCAGTAACTTCAGAATTAGTGAAGTAAACACCCTAAACTAAAGTGCTAGTCTAGTAGAGGATGGAGAAATAGGAAGTGGGTTCTCTTTGGATTTTAGTTTCTCACAACCTTTCTCACTTTGGATCAAACCCTAGTTTTCTTTTTCTCTTGTTCAATGAAGAAGAAGATGATGAACCAAAGAAAAGAAAATGAGGATAATGATTAAGTGTCATGGCTAACCATGGTGAGAGAGTATCATATACTAACCCTTGTAGAGACTTAACCCTAGGCTAATCTTTATGGTTGGGTTAAGAAATATCCATAGTAAAAACAAAACCAAGTTGAATTAGTCAATGCATCCACAAGCTTCCACAAGCTTCATGCATTTTCTAATCCTCCACTTGATTTTGTAATTACTTTAGATATTAAAATCCCAAAATAAAAATTAGCATAGTGTAAGTCTCATACACCCATGTATAGTGTATCATCAACCATGATACAAAAATACAACACATTTTCATATATATCATATATAGTAAAAATGTGTACAAGTGAGAAAAAACCCTAAGTGAACATGTGTTAGTAAATGTAAACTAGTATATCTAATATACAATTATACACTTAATTATTAAATCAACACTTGACTTAATAATCCGGTCATATCTCATATAACCGACTAACATTCATCGTATCGACTTATCGAATCAACACTTGATTCGATAACCCGGTCATATCATATATAACCGACCGATACAAAATGTCACGAGAATATAATACGGTATCACATACACGCATTATTCTCGGTCCCGCACATATCACATATGCACTCCTGTTTCGTTTTGCCTGAGCCAGTAAAACCTCTATGTAGGACTCCAAAGACTCGTCAATACGCCGGCAGTAGGTGATGATCACATCAAGCACCCATAAGCCGTCAGCGGTACTAGCTGGACGTAAAGGCTACCCGGGTATTGAGCGATCAGAAAATCAGCAAGCAAGTCCGCTCCAAGTCCTCTAAAAGCCTGCCGGTAACACTTCCCGTACAGTCCGGTCTCCTCGTCTGATATGTCGCATATCAAGTCTAGAGGTGGTAAATGTCAGACCCCAATAACCGATAAGTTATGCCGATGTGAGGCTCATAACGGGTCGAGAAACTACTGGTAACACTTACCAGCAAATCTCTAAATCAGCCCTGGTCAGGGACTTCCCTATTATAGCCAATCGATCACAGCGCAACATCAACCCCCAATACCGGGAGAGACGAAACCCCTCCTATCGCTCATTGCCTCCATGTGACTCGGGACTGTACCCAAAAACCACCATTTTGCATGCCCTCATGGACGTGGTAAGGTGGAAATCAAAGCACAGTGGGAATCATACAAGACTCTATGACGATCTCGGGTCTACAGACTAACCTGCACAAGTGTCACCAGAGAACTGCCATCTGACGTAAGGTATAATACCATCTGGGAGTTCTCGGCGAGTCTGTCTAGTCTACCCAGTCTCCACTGAGCACCCGTATACCATCTCTGATGTCAAACACAAATGGATATGGGATCATCTATCGCCCATCTCATGGGTCGAGAAGCGTATACGCTAGTCTACACTGGTATATCGATGCCCCGTCTCGATACACCTACGACTAGGGACCTTGAAGGATGTACTTATGGACTACCATGTCCCCACTAGTATGATCCGCATCATAGTCCAGGTAGTCAAGTACACATCCTAAGGGCTTTACCAACATGTAACTATAAGACAGTATAAAGAGACAAGTATACATGTTAAAGTAAAGAGCAACCAGATAGCATACTATCATATCGAGCAAGAAAGTCTTCTCTATATATGTCCAAGCATCCAATATAATATACATCATCTGTACAATACTGGCCTCTAGGGCATATATACAACTAACAATCTCCCACTTGCACTAGGGCCAGGTGCTATAGTATCGCATACCGAGCATCCCGAAGAGTCTCTCAAACTGTATCTGGGGAATGGCCTTCGTGAGTGGATCCGTAGTGTTGTTCTTCGTGTCAACCCTCCTGACCTCGATCTCCCGGCGATTAACTATCTCCCGGATCAGGTGATACCGCCTCAGAATATGCCTGGATCGCTGATGGGACCTGGGTTCCTTGGCCGAAGCCACCGCTCCATTGTTATCGCAATACAAAGGTATTGGATGCTCAATGGATGGAACCACTCCAAGTTCAGTGATGAACTTCTTGATCCAGACGGCCTCTTTGGCAGCATCGTTGGCAGCGATGTATTCTGCCTCCATCGTAGAGTCTGCCACGGTTTCCTGCTTGGAACTCTTCCAGCTAACCGCCCCTCCGTAAAGGGTAAAGACAAATCCCGACTGCGACTTAGAGTCGTTTTTATCACTCTGGAAGCTCGAATCGGTAAAGGACTCCACTTGGAGTTCTACGTTACCATACACCAAGAGCATCTCTTTAGTCCTTCGTAAGTATTTGAGAATGCTCTTCACAGCTGTCCAGTGACTCTCTCCAGGATCAGCTTGATACCTACTCACTACACTTAGTGAGTATGCTACATCGGGTCTGGTACATAGCATCGCGTACATGATAGAGCCTACAGCCGAAGCATAGGGTATCCCTTGCATTCGAGCTTTCTCTAAATCAGTCTTGGGAGACATCTCTTTGGAGAGAGTGAGCCCTGAGATCGTGGGTAAAAACCCACGTTTGGACTCTTCCATACTAAACCTCTTTACTATGGTGTAAATGTACCTGGATTGGGACAATCCCAATATCCTTTTAGATCTATCTCTATAGATCATAATTCCCAATATGCAGGAGGCATCACCAAGATCTTTCATTGAGAATCTTTGTAATAAGAAGAGCTTGACCGATTGCAGCGTAGGAATGTCATTTCCTATCAAGAGTATGTCGTCTACGTACAATACGAGGAAGACAACCTTACTCTCTGCCACCTTCTTGTAGATACAAGGTTCATCTACGTTTTTCAAGAAATCAAACTCTTTGATAATGACGTCAAAGAAGATGTTCCAACTCCGCGATGCTTGCTTTAATCCATAAATGGATTTAAGCAGCTTGCACACCTTCCCGCTGCTCCCACTATCTACGAAGCCCTCTTGCTGAGTCATGTACACGCACTCTTCTAAATCACCGTTTAGAAAGGCTGTCTTAACACCCATTTGCCAGATTTCGTAGTCATGATATGCAGCGATGGCAAGCATGATCCGGATGGATTTAAGCATAGCCACTGGAGAAAAGGTTTCGTCATAGTCCACACCTGGTCTTTGACGAAAACATTTTGCAACAAGTCTAGCTTTGAAAGTCTCCACTTTCCCATCGACACCAAGTTTTTTCTTGAAGATCCACTTGCTCCCAATGGGTTTTACCCCTTCAGGAGCAACTTCCAAAGTCCATACTTTGTTGGTGTACATGGATTCCATCTCGGACCGCACTGCATCCAGCCATTTCATTAAGTCCCCACTCGTGATGGCCTGCTCGAAGCTAGTTGGGTCATCATCAACCATGATGCAATCCTCGCTCCCACCATCCATGAGAAAACCGTAGTATCTCTCAGGTGGGTGAGGAACCCTACTAGATCGGCGGAGAGGCTGAGGTTCGTTGGGAACTACCGAATCCTCTGGTTCCACTAAATCTTCAGTTTGAGTTTGTGTAGCCGGAATTTCTTCCAGTTCTACCTGGTCGCCACTAATTTCTTTTGTAAGAAATTTCTTTTCTAAAAAGGTGGCATGTCGAGAAACAAACACTTTTTGTTCCTCAGTATGGTAGAAAAGATATCCATGTGAATGTTTAGGATATCCCACAAACTTGCATAGAACTGACCGTGCCTCGAGTTTCTCCGGATTTTGCGTTTTAATATAGGCCGGACAACCCCATATCTTAACACGTTTAAGACATGGTCTCTTCCAACTCCATATCTCATATGGTGTGGTAGGTACAGATTTAGATGAAACTTGATTCAATAGGTATGCCGTTGTCTCCAGCGCATACCCCCAGAAGGAAATAGGTAACTCAGCTGTGCTCATCATAGAGCACACCATATCTAATAGGGTGCGGTTCCTCCGTTCAGATACACCGTTGTGCTGTGGTGTATATGGAGGAGTCAGCTGAGAGAGAATCCCATTCTCTTTTAGGATGTCCAGGAATTCATTGCTCAAGTATTCACCTCCTCGATCAGATCGAAGGATTTTAATACTTTTCCCGGTTTGGTTCTCGACTTCTTGTTTATATTCTCTAAATTTCTCAAAAGCTTCTGATTTGTGTTTCATCAGGAACACATATCCGAATCTAGAGAGATCGTCAGTGAATGTAATGAAGTACGCAGAACCATTCCTGGCATGTGTAGACATGGGGCCGTATACATCACTATGTACCAGTCCCAAGAGTTCCGTAACTCTCTCTCCGTGTCCCGTAAACGGAGTTTTGGTCATCTTGCCTTTGAGACATGACTGGCAAGTGTCATAAGATGAAAATTCAAACGGATTCAAATATCCATCTTTATGCAACTTAGCTAGTCGTGTCGCATTGATGTGACCCAGTCAACAATGCCACAAGAAGGATTGGTTTATTTCTGAACTCTTCCTCTTGTGTGTGTTTGTTATGCTCAGAACTGTCGATTGATTTAGAACATAAATGCCATTGCACATCGTGCCTGATCCAACCAATTTGGTTTAGGAAAATGTTCATAACATTATTCTGTAATACAAAATTATATCCTTCTTTACTCAACAAAGAAACCGATATAATGTTGCATATCAGGTTCGACATGTAATAGCATTCGTTCAGAATCAATGTATTACTAGTTGGCAATACAAGGTGATATTCCCCGATAGTTTTAGCTGCAACAATTGCACCATTTCCAACCCTTATGTCATTATCACCTTCTCCAAGTTCTCTACCTTTCCTAGGCCTATGTAACTGATTACATATATGGGATCCTGACCCGGTATCTAATACCCAGGACGTAGAGCAAATGGAGAAACATTTCTCTGTAACGAACACACCCGAAGAAAATGCATCAACATGTACTTTCTTCATTCCGGTGGCATGGGAATCCTGGTATTCCCCTATATTCTGATCAGTCTTATAACTCTTATAAGAAAGAACGGAACCAACGTTCCCCAGCACAGTATAACATGCGGGTTCGGTCAATACATCCATATTATTATCTTGATTAAGGCATGATATGGTCGCTACCTGGAAAGAGAGAGAAGAAAACACTTTAGCGTATGCTCTTGCAAGATCAGATTGGTTATTATTTTATATAATCGGGATGGCTCCCACTGATTTTATCAAATCTTCCTTCAAACCCTAAAAGGAAAGACTAGCCGGGATTAATTACACCCTACAACTTCGCCAATCTTTCAACCAGGCCAGTGTCGGTACTTTGAGGGAGGTTCCCCGTGCTTTCGCACGGACCTAATTAAAGTAAACCTCGTTTTCCCAGAGGCGTAACCCCGTTGACACCTTTCTAGACACCTACTTGATCGGCTAATTGTCCTCTGTAAAACTCTCCCGGGAGTAACAATTACTCGCAGTGGGTATCGGGATCCAACTATCTCATAGAAGGTATGCAATCTCATTGCAAATCTCAACACTTGAAATTCCCGATAATATTTTTCCCCTAACCCCTATGACCTTGACAAAGGCCAACAAATCATAGGATGTTAGTCAAGTTCAACCCATCATTTCTTGATTGAATCAAACCCACCCGCACGACCCTTGACAAAAGCCAACAAGGTCGTACGACTACCCCAAAACAATCTGCATCATATGCATGGACAGATAAGCACCATTTAGCTACCGCACACTACGCCTTGACTAAGGCCAACAAACGCAGCACAAATACTAAATAGTTCTTATCTGAAATGACGGAGGGCTACGACAGGTTTTTCAGAAAACCTATTGCATAATGAACTTGATATCATTGTAGAATCAAGTGAATTTTGAAATGGAGTGATTTTGAGGCTTTCATTAGTTTTGCTAAAGAGGTCACTCCCGGTGAAGGGATCTCGGCTCTTTCCTTATGGAATAAGGTGCAGTATATATCATATACATCACTATGCAAAGAAAAAATCCAAAAGCAATCAAAAGCAAACCGAGTGTTGTAGCATCTGCCAGTTTTACTAAAGAGCTCACTCCCGGTGAAGGGATCTCGGCTCTTTCCTCATCGAATAAGGTGCAGGGTATATCATATATACCGCTATGCAAAGCAAAACTGTAGCTACCCTTTTTATTTTAAAATTTGATTCTACAACATCTTTTAGGTTTCATTTCTTTCATTAATCACATTAATGAAGTCCCATCATTTAAGTCACCTAAACATCACAGATAAATACGACGTACACTTATGCCATCCGCATTCGTCTCGATGTCCCCTCGTGCACCATTAGGTTAGGTAACTAACGGCAGAGCAGGGCAGGGCTAGCGCGGGTGTAAAACATAAGTAACGCCTATATAATATATCATATATACTATATACAGTATTTATCACAGAACATCAAATGATCACATCACAGATATCGCAGCAGAAAAACATATGAAACATTGGATATACTAGGACGTCCGTGTTTTATTTTGAGCCTCTATAAAACACGGATTCCACGGTCGCGATGAATAGCCAAACCCACACCCCTAGACCCCTACGAGAGTGGAAAGCAACCCTACCAATTCTAGAGTTAGGAGACCCGGACTCGACTCCTCGAGTTGGTCTCCCACTGGACTCTAGAACCCGGTTACTTGTGCTCTCCTCCTTGGGTCTATCCTAGTGCGGAAAAGTAAATAATATACAAAAGGTGACATCAACCTCAACCTGGAAGTGCCCCAATAAAAGAATATTACATACATTTTATTTTACATGAATGAAAATAAAAACTCTCATCTCACAAAAACCCCCGGCTATTCAAAACGCGACGATCCAATATAACATATCCAGCAACACAGAACATCACATGTCATCAACGTAAGTAAATATGCGCATCCCAATTGTCGTTGACATATAGCAACGAAACCGGCGATATCACATATTACACTTACTGTCACAGAAAAGAAAGTGTAAAACTACAACATTTGGAATCCACAATCTCTTTAGACATCGTAAATCCGAAATATCACATATTTCGCATTTCATGCCAAACTTTGTGAATTCCACATATTGTATCACATTCCAGATAAATAGACAGTATTAAAATTTCCGATCGAATAATCAAATACCAAAGATTTCCAAAAATAGCTCAACACTTGAACGGAGTTCAAAAAATTCCAGAATACCTCACAGTAGCAACGGTCCAGCCGTATAAGGGTCAAGCCAACGCCTCACATGTGGCACGTCGTACTGCCCCAAACCCTAAGGTTCAAAGGGCAGTTCAAGACGGTCACATAATCAAGTTAAGGTTTGTTGTTTTCTAGAGGGTCCGTCACATCACATGCACGTCTTTCTGAAATATTTAAAACCCGAGAAAAATTCAACACTTGAATGTTTTTCGTGCCGGGAAAAATTGAGTTAATGATATCCGTTCGAACATTTTAGTACTTTCTAAATTATCCGGAATAACATAACAAAATTAAATTCCCCGATCGAATCGATGGTTACAAAATGAGCCCCTAAATACTCAACACTTGAGTCAGTTTAAAAATACAAATAAAATAGCACAATCAGATACAGGAATTACTGTGCAAACCAACTGTCAAATTCTTACTGTACGGCCACGGTTCCGGGGCACAAGCAGGTTATTGCCGCGGAACCGCGGCGGTCCATACATATTACGTCAATAATTTTGCGCCGTAATTCTTAGAAATCCCTGCTGTATTTTTTAGGTATTTTTAATTCTGAAAAAACCCAGATTTTGAAAAAAGTCCAGAGAGGGGTTGATTTCGACGTTGTCGGGTTCGTTCGGAGTTTTAACTTCGTTAACACATCGCCTAATGCTCTAGCTAGGCTCTGATACCACTGTAGGGTTACTAGGCACACTAACAAGGCTCTACAAGGCATCGACCATGCCAAAATTAAAATTTTTATGTGCCGCACAACCCTAAGCAAGATCGTTAACTAGAGTTTAGGCGAAACTAATGGCAAGTAAACAACTTTACACTATAGGGAACGCGATATACAACCTTTGTAGATCGGTCCTCCACTTCATTTGCTCCTTGTTGAAGTCCCTTCGCTGCGATCAAGGTTCTCCCGGGCTCTTGCAAGGCTTCACGACGCGAAGGATGCGACCTTGCTTGAAGTCTCCGAGGCCGAAGATGATCTACATCGAGGGAATTCCGACTCAAGCTCCTACTTCACTAACTTGAGAATTAGTGAAGTAAACACCCTAAACTAAAGTGCTAGTCTAGTAGAGGATGGAGAAATAGGAAGTGGGTTCTCTTTGGATTTTAGTTTCTCACAACCTTTCTCACATTGGATCAAACCCTAGTTTTCTTTTTCTCTTGTTCAATGAAGAAGAAGATGATGAACCAAAGAAAAGAAAATGAGGATAATGATTAAGTGTCATGGCTAACCATGGTGAGAGAGTATCATATACTAACCCATGTAGAGACTTAACCCTAGGCTAATCTTTATGGTTGGGTTAAGAAATATCCATAGTAAAAACAAAATCAAGTTGAATTAGTCAATGCATCCACAAGATTCCACAAGCTCCATGCATTTTCTAATCCTCCACTTGATTTTGTAATTACTTTAGATATTAAAAACCCAAAATAAAAATTAGCATAGTGTAAGTCTCATACACCCATGTATAGTGTATCATCAACCATGATACAAAAATACAACACATTTTCATATATATCATATATAGTAAAAATGTGTACAAGTGAGAAAAAACCCTAAGTGAACATGTGTTAGTAAATGTAAACTAGTATATCTAATATACAATTATACACTTAATTATTAAATCAACACTTGACTTAATAATCCGGTCATATCTCATATAACCGACTAACATTCATCGTATCGACTTATCGAATCAACACTTGATTCGATAACCCGGTCATATCATATATAACCGACCGATACAAAAAGTCACGAGAATATAATACGGTATCACATACACGCATTATTCTCGGTCCCGCACATATCACATATGCACTCCTGTTTCGTTTTGCCTGAGCCAGTAAAACCTCTATGTAGGACTCCAAAGACTCGTCAATACGCCGGCAGTAGGTGATGATCACATCAAGCACTCACAAGCCGTCAGCGGTACTAGCTGGACGTAACGGCTACCCGGGTATTGAGCGATCAGAAGATCAGCAAGCAAGCCCGCTCCAACTCCTGTAAAATCCTGCCGGTAACACTTCCCGTACAGTTCGGTCTCCTCGTCTGATATGTCGCATATCAAGTCTAGGGGTGATAAACGTCAGACCCCAATAATCGATAAGTCGTGCCGATGTGAGGCTCATAACGGGTCGAGAAACTACTGGTAACACTTACCAGCAAATCTTTAAATCAGCCATGGCCAGGGACTTCCCTGTTATAGCCAATCGAGCACAGCGCAACATCAACCCCCAATACTGGGAGAGACGAAACCCCTCCTATCGCTCATTGCCTCCATGTGACTCGGGACTGTACCCAAAAACCACCATTTTGCACGCCCTCATAGACATGGTAAGGTGGAAATCAAAGCTCAGTGGGAATCACACAAGACTCTATGACGATCTCGGGTCAACAGACTAACCTGCACAAGTGTCACCAGAGAACTGCCATCTGACGTAAGGTATAATACCATCTGGGAGTTCTCGGCGAGTCCGTACAGTGTACCCAGTCTCCACAGAGCACCCGTATACCATCTCTGATGTCAAACACCAATGGATATGGGATCATCCATCGCCCATCTCATGGGTCGAGAAGCGTATACGCTAGTCTACACTGGTATATCGATGCCCCGTCTCGATACACCCACGACCAGGGACCTTGAAAGATGTACTTATGGACTACCATGTCCCCACTAGAATGATCCGCATCATAGTCCAGGTAGTCAAGTACACATCCTAAGGGCTTTACCAACATGTAACTATAAGACAGTATAAAGAGACAAGTATACATGTTAAAGTAAAGAGCAACCAGATAGCATACTATTATATCGAGCAAGAAAGTCCTCTTTATATATGTCCAAGCATCTAATATAATATACATCATCTGTACAATACTGGCCTCTAGGGCATACATACAACTAACAGTATACAGAATGAGAGGCTTTCCCTTGACCGGAGCGGCCAGTACTGGCGGATTCTGCAGGTATTGCTTGATTTCGTCTAGCGCGCTTTGGCATTTGCGATCCCAGACGAAAGGTGTTCCCTTCTTCATCAGGTGGCTATAAGGGCGGAATTTGCCTGAGAGATTGGCTATAAATCGCCGAATATACGCGAGCTTCCCTTGGAGAGACCGCAATTGCTTGAGAGTCCTTAGTAGGGGCATCTCCATGATCGCCTTGATCTTTGACGGATCTATCTCGATACCTGAGTGTCGGACGATGAATCCTAGGAATTTACCTGAGGACACCCCGAATGCGCATTTGAGAGGGTTCATCTTCAAGTTGTATTGCCGAAGGCATTGAAATACAATCTTCAGATGCTCGAGATGTTCCCCGTACGATTTGCTTTTCACCACGAGGTCGTCGATATAGCATTCGACGATTTCATGTATGAGGTCATCGAAGATCTTCGTCATGGCCCTCTGATAGGTGGCACCGGCGTTTTTTAGACCGAAGAGCATCACTTTATAGCAGAATGTACCCAAAGGGGTCCGGAAAGCGGTATGCTTCTGGTCATCGGGATGCATCTTTATCTGATTGTATCCTGATGATCCGTCCATGAAGGAGAAGACTTCGTGAGTGGACGTATTTTCTTTCATCTGCTAGGTAACCGGTACTGGGAAGTCCTCCTTCGGGCAAGCTTTATTGAGATCCCGAAAGTCCACGCATATGCGCACTGTCCCATTTTTCTTCATTACCGGGACGATATTGGCGATCCAGTCAGGATATTGAACTTCCTGGATGAAGCCGGAATCGATCAGCTTCTTGACCTCGGCGTTGATGCTCATCTCAAGCTCGAGCCGTATTCTTCTCGGTGCTTGTTTGATCGGCTTCATGTTCGGGGATATCATCAGTTTGTGGACAGCAATCTCTGGATCCAGTCCTGGCATTTCGGAATAATTCCATGCGAAGCAATCTCTATACTGCATAAGCACGTCTTTTAGTGCAGCCACCTTTTCTTCAGGCAGCAGCTCACTGACGAATGTCGGCCGCGGGTCGCTTATCGTCCCCAGCTCATCTGCAGTGGTATGTATTCCATCTTCCAGCTCTTTCGGCGCAGGTGGAAATTCTGCAATCATCTCGTCATTATTGTTTTAGAAGCACCATGGGAGGTTATCCATATCCTCGAGCTCTTCTTTTGATATCGTTATCATATGACAAGCGCGAACTCACTTCCAAGACCAATATAGATCTGGTTCTACTCTCGTGGCTTTGGGTTCATGCTTCTGCGGCGGGGTTATCTTCCAACTGTCGGATAGAGCGAACTTGCCGAGCTGATATTGATCTTCGACCCAGTTCTTGAAGGTGAAGCAATCTTCGAGAGGGTGTCCAATTGCTCGGTGATAAGAGCAATAGTCTGGGTGAGAGACTTCGCCTGCATGCTCGGGGCGTTTAGACTCTGGAAGTGTAATCATTTGATGTTTTATAGAGATGTCAAGTATCTTCTTTGTCTTATCTTGATGAAAAGAGTATGCTCGACACATCTTCTTCATAAGGGACAAATCCAGACCGCTTGATTCTCGACAGCGTGACTTCTTAGTCCCGCTTTGTCGCCGCCGAACGCCTTTTTCACTCTTTGACTTGTTTCTGCCTCTGCGTCGGGCCTTTTGCATAACAAGTTGGTAGGGACGAGAATTTTCATCTTTCACGGCCTGTCGAAGAACGCGTTGCGTCCTGGCTTTCTCATAGATGGCCTTTTCGCGGTTATGATTGTTTCGAACTTTCTGACCCGCTTCCCTGATAAGCTTGTCCATTCGTTCTTCAAATGACGGACTCGGCATTTTGGTTGGAGGATCTTGTTTTGGTGCGGGGTCGGCATTTTCTGACAGGGCGTCCTCTTCTTCATCGAAGTTATATATGGCGTAGCTATCATGGACTCGTTCCCGTTTCCCGGATTTCACATATCCAAGCCCAAGCGTTTCCATTCTCCCGTTGGGCAACTTGCGCTGAGTCCCAGGGACATCCCAAATCCTGTTGTATAACCGAGCTTGCCGAATAGTCTGTTTGAAAGGTACCCCTTGGCTCTTCAATAGCCTTTTTGGTCCGTTCGTGTAGTATCTGGGCAAACGGATGGGTTGGAGCCTGTCAAGTGTAGAATCCGCGCCGTGCCAGATTTTCTTTCTCCACTCTTGTTTCCGTGGACTGATAGAATAGGATCGCCTTTTCACCTTTTCGCTTGGGAGGGACATAAAATGTCTGCAGGTCTTGCACACTGTAAGCTTCAAGTGCGTCGAGATCTTTGTAGTGCTCCCGCGGAATCATGGTAATTTGCAAACTCTGATTATCACCATCGAATGCTTGTATTGACGGCCGACTGGAGAACACAGCATTAACCTCATCTTCTGAGTCGCTTCCGAAGATCAATATGGGGGAGGACGGTCCCTGGCCGTTACGTCGAGATGGCCCAGAATAAACTATCTCTTCTTCTTCCTCGGTATCCCTCCCGAAGACAGGAATGGTGATGACGACTTTGTTCTCCGGTTTGTGACATCTCTCTGTGTCCTCAAGTTCTGACAAAAAGTATTTTGCATCTTCGTATTTGCGGACTTCATTCATGGAGAATGGATTCAGCTCTCCTGTCACGGTATACTCAAGACCATCCTTGAAATACTTCATACACTGATATTGCGTAGAAGGGATGATATTGTACTCGTGTAACCAAGGACGACCGAGCAAAGCATTGTAGAAGGTCTCGGCGTCAATGAAGTGAAACTTAATATCCGTGACGAGTAGTCCGAAGCGTAATGTTAATATCACAGATCCGAGAGTTCACGATGACTGGGAGTCAAAACCGGAGATGGTGATTTTATCACGAGCGAGGTGCTGAACGCTCATGCAGATTTCCTTCAACACCCGTACGTTGAGAAGATTGACGGAAGATCCATTGTCGACCAGGATTTTGCCAATCTTTATATCGTGGTAGTATCCTGAGACATAAAGGGGACGGTTGTGTTCGCACGTCCCAAAGAGGAGGTCTTCATCGCCGAAGGTGATATCGGCTGTGTGTACTTCCTCCAGCTCTTCCTTCATTTTTTCTTCGGCGAGGAAAGCTTGGAATTGCTCTGGCTCTTGCAGCGCCTTGATCAATGAACCTCTTGCTTCTTTTGATAGTAAAAGGGCGTCGAGAATGCTGAGCTGCGAAGGTAACTTCCTTAGGTGTGCCAGGACGTTGTAGTCCACCTTACTTTTCTTTGGCGGGTCCTGGGCGGTCAGCTCTCTCATGACTTGGTCATCCAGGACTATATCCTCAGAGACCTTTTCTTTTCCTTATCTTTTCTATTCGTGGGTCCGAGATTCTTTTCTGGAAGCGTGCGATTGCGCAGCTGAATGTTTTCACAGGCCTTTGGTTCTTCCTCTTTCCCTAAGATGGATTCTTTAAAGAGAGGGAGAAGAGCCATTTCCTCGTCAGAGTCTCTCCTAAAAGTGAGAACCTGTGATCCTCCGGCCTTCACCGTACGACAGTTACCGGTAGTTCTTTTATGCTCCTCGGTCGTACTTCTCTGCTCCCGATGAGTTTTGCGTTTCATCCGCTTAAAATATTGCCAGTGAGCAACATATCCCTTCCACCATCTTTTAAAGGCGTCGCACTCCTCAGTGGGGTGCGAAATCTTTCGATGATATGAGCAGTAATTAGGATGCATCTCTGCTCCACCGAGAGTGTTTTCTTAAGAGGGTGGTAGCTTCATTCCCCTTGATATGGCTTTAGCAAACCTTTTCCTCGTCTTGAATTTGTTTTTATCCGCAACGGATGTCTTTGGATTTGACGGGAGAGCATCGACTCTTTCGTCTAGTCGCCCGCGTCTGGCTCCTTCCAATATGACCATCTCATGCTCCCGATTGGCTTTACTTTTCAGACGAATCTCATTCAGGAAGGCATCGATCATCTCGTCTGACGGCCATAGAAGTTCTGGTTTAGGACCCGCCCCCGGTTTCTCAGTGCAAGGAGCCTCTTTATCATCTATCAACGAGTGAGAGATCATATGACAACTTGCTACGTAGTCCTCAGATTCATCTGATGAGTCTTCTCCATTATTTTCATCCTCGAGGACGTGGTTGAGGAACTCTTTGATCGTGATTGGAATCCGCGCCTTCTGGTTATACTCTTCTAGCGCGTCAATCTGTTTCTGTAGCTCCGTACGCTTGTCGCCAGGTTTCACATGCTTTTCGGATCTCTTCTTCTTCTTCTTTGAAGATTTTGATGGCTGGGCATGAGTGCTTTGGCCATCACCACCAATCTTTGGAATTGGGCACGGCTTCAGCATCCCTTCGATGATCTGGGTTTCTAGCGGGTTCTTCCACCTGATCGCCGGGCAAGTCTAAAGATCATTCAGCATCCTTTTGGTTTTGGCTGAAAGCACGACCTCCCACGGAGCTTCTTCAACAAAAGAGCACGTTGCCCCCGGTGTGTCAGTCTTCTTAGGAGTGTGCGGTTGTGGTGGGTTTACTTTCCACTTCTCAGACAGTGCAAACTTGCCTTGTAGGTACTGATCCTCGATCCATCCCTTAAAGACGAAGCAATCTTCGATCGAATGGCTTACCGTTTGGTGGTAAGGGCAATAATTGGGATTATTCACTTCGCTAGGTTGCGGCGGTCGCCTTGGATTTGGTAAGTTGATAAGCCTGTTGCGCACTGCCAGCTCGAATAGCCTCCTTGTTTTGTCCTGTGGGAATGAGTAAGGACGCTTCATTTTCTCATTGTAATAGCGTCATCTCTATTCCAGTTGATCCGCTAGCTTTGGGGTACTGGGCTGCTGTTGGGTGTTCGCGACGAGGGTTGCTTTCCCTTTACCCTTGTCGTTTCGCGGTTCCGGCTTCGGGGGAGACGGTCTGTGACCCATTTGATCCATCTGAGCCAGCTTGTCGATCAATGCCTGGAACGTGGTCGGTTTAAAGAACATCATGAACTGTGAAATAGTTGCATGAGGGTCTAGGGTGCCCACGAACATGCCCACCGCTGGTGCTTCTTCGATGCGCTGTTCGCACTTCGACCACAGGTTCCACCATCGGATTGCATAATGAACCCAAGTTTCGCCCGGCTTCACCCTTGCATTGATCAAAGCCGTTATTAGGGTGCGTTCGCTGGCGCTCGCGAATCGCTGGGTAAACACCAACTCCATTTCAGCGAAAGTTTTGACGGAGTCATTTGGATGTTCGGAATACCACTCAAATGTCGTCTCCGATAAACTACCGACGAATTGGCTAAGCAAGAGCTTATCATCGCCGCCGGTGTTTCCACAAAGAGCCCTGAACTGGGCAACATGTTGATGGGGATTGCCTGTCCCCTTGTAGACATGGAATTTTGAGATCGTGTAGCCCGGCGGGTATTGATCTGATCATACCAGCTCGGATATGGTCGCCCCGTTTTGACAACTTGGTCGGCTGCCTCAGTTCCCTGGTGAACTCGTATCTGCTGGGCTATGTAGTCATCCAGGGCAGCCTTAGAGATTGTTTCCTCTTTGGCTGTTGAAAAAGCCGGAGGTGGATTTGACGTTTCTCCTCTGTCATCTTCAAGGATAATCGGAGGGCCTTCAGCTGGGGGATCCGGCTGGATCATCATACCCACCATGTCCTGGAATAGAAGGGCCATTCGTTTTATATTGGCTGCTTGTTCCGCAGCCTCTCTGTCCTATTTTTCAAGTATCCTGCGAAGGAATTCAGCATCGGTTTCTTGCTCCTGTCGCTGATCCGAGGATGCTTCTGGGCTTTCTTTTGGCCCGGTGAGTGCGGCCATCACGGTCATCATCTCTTGGATCTTCTGCTGCTGCTCTTGAGCCTTAGTCACTTATCGCGTAAGCGATCGATGACCCGTGGATATTCGGCTATCCTTTTTCCCGGATGCCATGTAGACGGTATGTACCACCATGCCCCCAGACTTAGGACGTTTAGGCTCACCACCTTTGACATTTGTCGCTGGTGTGGGGACTTTCTCCGGCCTTCTTCTCTTGTGGGCCATCGAAGTTGAGGGGGCCGTCGCTGTGGGCACCCAGGTGGCCGTCGTCTTCCGTTTCGTAACAGGGCAATTTTCTTCCTGTCGGACTTTCGACTTCTTATGCTGATGGGAGAAATTCGGATAAAAAACCGATTCTCGGACTCGTCGCCAAATCTTGTAGACTTTGGAAGACAGCCGTTGAGCAGACTGCTCCAGCTTTATTTCTACGATGGTCTCTATCGGTGGCGGAGATCTTTTTAGTACGGCAGTAGGCGAGTTCCTGCGTACCCTGTTCAGCAGCTCAAAGCTGTTCCCAGTTGGAACAGCAGCATTAATTTCCACCGTTGGAGCTGGTAGAGTTAGCCAAGAGGGGAAGTTGCCTCTAGCCTTCCTTATCCAGCACCAGTGGCGACGTCGAGCATGTCGAGCTGATGGAGTTGGCTCGGTGATGGGGATGGCTTTGTCTTGCCCCATGTTCAGGTGAGGGGCTGTTGCTGGTGTCAGCCTCTTGAAGACTGTCGTCCGTTGAGAAGCCGCGTCCAACCGGTCAAAGACAGATTTCTGAGCGGGATCGGGAATGGGAGCAGTCAGTCTTGCAAAGACCGACCCTCTGGCAGGAGAAGCCGCCTTGACTACTTCAGGAGCAAGGATGGCTATCTTCTTTGGGATGGCCACTTCAGGTATTATGGGCTTCTTGGTAGGCCCTTTGGAGCTCGAGTTCAGCCTGGTGAGGACCGAGGAATTAGAATCGGGTGACCCGTTTAGAGGGGCCGTGGTAGTAGCAAGTCGATCGAAGACCGACTTCTTTGAAGCTTCCGATACGGGTACAGGGATGGTGAGGCTCGCTGGCAGGAGCATGGCCCCGAAAAACAGCCCTGTGGTGGCTTGAGTAATCTGCTCCCCGGGAATCGTGAACAAAGAGGCCGCTTGAGGCCCGTAGGTTATGCCCCCAGTCGAGGCGGAGCGTAGGTTGCAGTTGCATGTGGAACACTTTGAGCAGGTGCCAGCCATTGATCCTTTTGCTTTCTGCAGCAAGAAAAATGCCAAATCTTAGTATCTCGAAACCCAAGGGCAACCATTAGCGAACCGCGATTGGTTCACGAACACGACACACGAAGTGTGGAGTGGAAAGAGGAAAAGGTCCCACCGGGCGTGCCAGAATCTGTTCTCCTCCGAAAGACGGAGCGACAGAACGCCTTTCCTGAGATTCGGGCCAGATGCTAATAGGTGCTATCCGTCCACCTCTCCGAAGATGCCAAGTTGATTTATGACACCATGTATCGAAGGTTTAAACGGATGCGGATGATGTAGCAGACTTCGTCAGATTCCTCCTCGTTTGAGGGGGTTTTGATTGTGGGGACGCTCTTCCCTGCAGGCGCAAGCCCCTGCAGTTAATTACGCTACCGCTTCACGGTAACAACTTTCTCCTTCTCCATACGGTCACTTCATGTCATGGGTGTCTGTTTTTTGTTTGGTTGCCCGTGGATTGTATACGGAGACTAAGTTATGTTGTCGCCCGTAGGGCGTGGGCTAGTCCAAATCCGTATCTTTCTTAGATTTGGGTTTGGGGTTGTGTTTAAGCACACGTTAGCCTTATTTGAGACTAAGATCAACTTAAACGTTTGTTAAGGATACGTTAGTCTAATTTCAGACTAAGATAAACTTAACGGGATCGTTTAGATCCAACATAAGAGTAATTGAGGGCTCTATTGTTTAGTGACGTTGCGGTCGATAGGTAGTTTAAGGACATTGCGATCCAATGTTAGTTTTAAGACATTGCGGTCAAAGTTAAGGACATCATAGTACGTTGTTAGTTTTAAGACATCACGGTCAAGGTTAAGGACATCATAGTCCGTTGTTAGTTTTAAGACATCACGGTCAAGGTTAAGGACATCATAGTCGGTGGATTTAAGGACTCCACAGCCCGTTGTTAGTTTTAAGACATCACGGTCAAGGTTAAGGACATCATAGTCCATGAGTTTAAGGACCCCACAGTCCATGAAATATATGGTTGTTGGGACCCGTCACCTCTTTGAAAACGTTGAGGAATTACAACGACAAATATCAAAGGAGTGAAGAGATGTACCCTTGAACCAAGGTAGATTAAATGATCTGTAGCCCAATTTGGAACCAGGACCAATTAATTATATTGTGAGCCCATTGGGTGGGCTCAGTTAAGTCTGGATTGAGGACTTATGGCCAACTTGGGCTAAGTCCAGTTAAGTCTAGCCCTTTGTTGGACTGTTTGACATTTGTCTGGTTCCAGTCCACAAAAAGTTTGGAGGGGCTTGATAACATTTCTGTTGTAGCTCTGGATGTTATTCAATTTTGAGGTTCAATTGAAGTGGGGGCTTTGCCTCTGAAAGATTAGCCAATTTGGCTAAAAGTAGTGTTAAACACTAAATAACAAAAATGGTAAACACTAGAGACAGAATTCTCAAACTAGTGGTAAACACTAAAAGAACAATCAGTGTTAAACACTGGAGATATAGTTTTCAATTTAGTGTCAAACACTAGAAAATAATCAGTGTTAAACACTGCAAATAGGGTTTTCAAATTAGTGTTAAACACTAAGAAAAATCAGTGTTAAACACCGGGAATAAAGATATCTAATTAGCGTCAAAACACTAAAGAAAAAGGGGTCACATGTGGACACGTAAGAGCGCCCGAAGGTGGGATCAGATTCCCCTTATTCTGTTCTGCAAAAAGGTATTAAATATCTTCTGTATTTGATTTTGGAGCATCACGTGCTGACACGTGATGGGGATTTGTGTGCTGATTTGCCAAGGGGTCACGTGATAACACGTGAGAGCGCCCATAGCTTTTATTTCTTTTGCTTTTTCCTTCTGTGCTTCGGGGGTCACGTGGAGCACATGAGGCGTTGCCTCTGAGTTCTTTTCTGCGGATCTTTATAGGGGTCACGTGGGGACACGTGACCCTGGTTCTTGCCTGTTTGAAGATTTTTTTATCTTTTTAAGAATTAAATTCTTCATGGGGTTAAACCCTAGCTATAACTTTGGAGGAATTGAATTGCTATTTTCTTTGGAAGAATTATATTCTTAGGTAGGGTTAAACCCTAATTTTCCTTTTGTGGGAATTAAATTGCCATATATGTAAAGAATCAAGTTCTGGCATAGGGTGAAACCCTAATTTCATTTTAAGAGGAATTAAATTCCTGTGAGCTTGAGAGAATTAAATTCTCAATTAGGGTTAAACCCTAGTTCTGTCCATCTTGAAGGAATTAAATTCCTATAATTTTGGAGAATTGAATTCTCATATAGGGTTAAACCCTAAATTTTATCTTGGAGGAATTAAATTCCTATAGCTTTGGGAGAATTAAATTCTCCAAACTCAATTCTTTCTCTAAGTTTTAGATCTGCATGGCAGGATCTCGACCCGATGAGAATTAAATTATCAACTTATGGGGAGATGTGCACTTTGCAGATCTTCAACTAGAGAAAAAACTAAGTTCATTGCAAAAGAGTTAAACTCTTAGATATTTGAGAATTAAATTCTCTTTTTTTTCCGAAGTTTTGATCCTCTTTCTTTTTCTCACCTAGGGTTTCCTTTCTGAATTTTCAAGATGCTAAAATTCACTTCAAAGTTTTCTCTGCAAAATTATATCTCTCCTCCTCCTTTAATTCTCCCTTCTCGACTCCTATTTAAAGGAGGAGTAAAAGAATCAATTTGTATAGTAAATCTCTCATTGAAAGATTTGATTTGTTTTCATCATTAATCTGCGCCTTTAGATTACTTGGTGAATTTTATTCACCGTTGGATGTTTTAATCCAAAGATATTCTATTTGTTATTTCGGTGAGATTTAGGGGAAATCTTTCCTTGTCCAAGATTTTCCCATAATTTGGTGATATTTAATCACCCTTGGATTCTCAATCCAATAGTTCTCCTTAATTCTTCTCTATTTTGGAAAGATTTAAATGATCTTTTTAGATTTTAATTCTATTAAACCGTGTGGCTTTTAAAGCCAGTCACGTGTTGACACGTGACCCCGGTCACGTGTAAGCACGTGACCCCCCGAATGGACTCCTCTTCTGTGCTATGTTTTGTGCCGCTGTCTTAACCATCACGTGCCAACACGTGACCATTGGCCACGTGTGAGCGATGCCTCTTTTTGATGTTTTTCCTGATTTTTAATCAGGGAGCACTAGGTTTTTTATAAAATTAAGTGGTGAATTAATTACGATATCTTGACGATACTATTAGCATCTCCTAGGACATTTAGGGTGTGCGAATGCGGAATTTGGTTTAATCGGGTTTTAGTTTTGACGTTTGCTCCGAAACGACGATTCTAGTTAAGGTTTAGTGATTGTCATGTGTGTTCCGAGCACCTGGTGCACGTTGTGCCTAACTTGTGGACGTTGATCTATTCATATTGTGACTTGCGTTGTTTCATGATATGTATTCTTATGTTTTGTGTTGTGCAATCTTAGGATCGGTTGCGGAAATATCAGACGCGGCGCGGAAAGGCAAAGCAGTGGTTGGATTAGATTAGCGAGGTGTTCGGGTGAGTATATGTATACATCTATGGGGAAATCGTCTGGATGGCGCGAGGTGCCCAATAGTTTGGATCACTTTATTACTTGCTAACTATATGCATAGTTATTTAGTTAACCATCTCATTCATATGCATATCTTTCTAGTTATTCATCTACTAGCATTGCATGGTTATCTATATACCTATATGTGATATCACCTCTTAGGACACTTACACCATTACCATTGGCTCATGTTGCACGCGCACTATTAATGTGAACACATACGCCTTTGGTAATTTCCATGCCATGAGCACTGCAGAAACTTCTTAGTTCAGTATCAAACACTTGCATCATACATCATACATTGAATTGCATAGCATGTATATACCTCACTTCATCATCATGCTTATATAGATTCCTAGCCATAAATCACATTCCATACCTTTGATATCATAAGCATTTATCATATACAACATGTTGGGTATTATGATTTTCTTGAGGATTTCAGTATTGATGAGATTTCTGGATTTTGGGGAAAACCGTAAGAATTTAACAAAAGTTTATTATCATCATTTTTAATATAAAGTTGCGGTTTTCTCATGATGTATGTGTCATCCACCATGAGTTTTCATGTTTTCTGTTGGATTTCGAGACCCGATTCGAGGAGTGGATGAAACGTCTCGGGTACATGGTTGGCCCGGTATGGTACCCCGGGGCAAGAAGCTCGAGTTGTAGACGATGAACCTGGCATGGGAAGACCACCTACCAGTGATGTCTGGCACGGCGGATATCCGGAAGATACCGACCGTTGTCGTGAGATTTGATGATATGGGCCGATCCGGACTGACGGAGCCCGAGTAATGAGGTATTGACATAGTGAGACATTGAGACAGATATACTTGCATATTTGGAGTCGATGCTTGACACGTTTTTCGGATGATTTCATTGATGGTACCTTAGCTATTGTACAGATATTTTTCTAAGTTAAGAATGCGGAGATCATCGTATTTAAACATTTAAAGATTTCGTATTGATTTTGCATTCATGTGCATACATACTAGTGGCATCGCATCATATCTAGTTATACAAGTTGTGACGCATTTCCGTGCATTCTTACGATAGCCTTATTAGATGTTATTTTCTACTCACGAGCTGGCAACTCACTCCCGTTGTGCCACAGTGTCTTGCAGGTCAGACACGTCAGCCTTGCAGTGCCGGGCGTATCTTTTCATTGGCTTATTTTGCTCAGACTAGCGACATTGCTCGTAGGTGGGTTGCGAGGACACTTTTGTCTCTTTTTGTACTATCATTGTATCTAGTATTCTCCATCTACCACTTTTTATTTTGTATATGCGACCTAGTGATGAGACTGAGAGATTTGTGTATATGTGGTTCCTCTGGGGTCGAGCTCACTTGAGACGACGTTGTGTTTTTCTTATTTTTGTATTACTTTATGCTTATTTGCTTGATATTACATATACATACGTGTTATTGTATTGGATAGGGATGATTGAGATAGTGACTCTTATTCCATTGTGCATATGAAATACAGCTGACACATATACATAAGTGATATTGTATTGGATAGGGATGATTGAGATAGTGACACTTATTCCATTGTGCATATGAGATACAGTTGGCACATATACATACGTGATATTGTATTGGATAGGGATGATTGAGGTAGTGACTCTTATTCCATTTCACGTATACCTTGCTATAGCTACATGTACATCACGCATACATGCTGACATGTACACCCATATATCTTGCTATAGCTGCATATACCCCTAAGTGGTATTGTATTGACATGTGATATTGAGATGTTGATTTTTGTGCTATTGCGCTTATGAAATACATCATACATACTTGCTTACATGTAGATACTTATATCTTGATACAGTTACAATTACACCTCATATGATGCTGCACTTGATTTCGAAGGATTTTGGAACCGCATGATGTATTTTAAAAGATGGATTTATTTAAAAGTGCGGTTTTCCCTTAATATGCTCATATTGTTATTTTATGTTGCATATATCAGTTTTCATGGATTTTCGCAATGAGATATGGATTTCATGTGATTTTTGGATTTGAGAACCGTGGGGGTGTTTCAAGAAACTATATATTGTTTGAAAACCCGGTTTCTCCTGATTTGATATTTCAGTGCGTCCACCATGAGTTTTCTTAGTTCTGAGACTTGTGTTATATACCCGATGCGAGGAGTGGAGTGGGCCGTGTGTGGGTACATGGGGGGGCCCGGTATGGTTCCCCTCGGCAAGATGATCGCAGATGATGACGATGAGCCTGGAAGGCTGGGCAAGTACCTACCGGTGATAGTATTTGGACTCAGCGGTTATCGTGGGAATACCGAACGGAGTGATGTACGGACATGACATCAGGGCCAGTCGTGGTGACGGCGCCTGAGTTATGAGGATATATGTGTCGATGCTGGACACGGGTTTCATGATGTTGCGAGTGTCGGTGTTTGACACTCAGGTTTCCATGATTTTTACGTATCGTCGATGGACATACATGGTTGATATCCTTATACATATACATACACACACACACACACACACATACATACAGGTATATGTTTTCATGATGTTTGGGGTGTCGATGTTTGACACTCAAGTTACATGAGACTTACAGGATATGAGGGCCGATCTGAGGATGCGGTGTCTGAGGATTTTGGGATTTGATGTGTCAGTGAGGGACACTCGGATTTTTCCATGCTGATGATTTTGCATGAGGTTTTATTATATCATCCCACACTCTGGATTATTTTGATATGCATTGTTTCATGTAGTTGTAGTACCTTGATGATTTACCTTTACATGATTGTTTCATATTCATATTACCATACCTATGCTATCAAATTACATATGTTAGATTTATTGCTGTTCGTGCATACTTGCGATTACAGTATGATGTTATTTACTATTCACGAGTTGGAAACTCACCCCATTGTGCCACAGTGTTTTGCAGGACTTACCTTCAGAGTAGTCGCGGCAGGGCGCCTTTTTATCTCTACTTTTGCGGATACCGCTACGGTTGGCTGTGAGACCTTTTCTTTTAGGTGGGTTCACGGTTATCCGTTTTGTTCATTGTATATCTTTTGTTGGATCTATTACTCTCCATCTAACACTTCATGTATTTTACTTAGAGACGAGTTGTGAGGATTCGTGTTGTATATATTTTGGTGACTTTGGGTGCCGTGCTCGTGGGAGCCGGCCTTTTTATATAGTTTTACCTCCTTATGTTGTTTTCATTTATACATTTCTTCGCTACGGCATCGTATTTATGCTTGTGGTGGTTGTCTCCACCGTTAGGCATGATTTTCTCCCATTTGGGATGCTTTCTTTATATTTTATGTTGTACCCATTTTCGGGGCTAGTTTTTACAAAGGAGGTGCTGCCGAAATTTTCAAGAAAGTAAACTAAAGTTAAAGATTTTACTTGAGATTTTCCGAATGTTTTTAACTATGTTTTTCTCCGCTTATCCTGTTTTGGGTGGTTTAGATTTCTGGGTTTCAGCTTACTTAAGTTGCGTACGCCTGTTGATGTTACATAGTTTAAGTGCCGGTTACGGGCCTAAATTTTGGGTCTTGACAAAGTCGGTATCAGAGCGCTAGGTTTTACCTTTCGGAGTGTAGGATGACCTTGGTATGATGGAGTAGGTAGCTTAAGCAGAGTAACATAGCGTGTGTATGTTCCGCAGCATACTTACGACACGGTACTCCGCCTAAGTGACCTTAGGACTTATTGATTGAATTCCTCCCGTGATTATATATATCCTTGTGATTCAATTTCTGTGTCCTTATCGAATCTTGTTTAAATTTCCAGCCTTTATGCCGCCAAAGACTACGAGGGCACAGAGAGCGGCTGCGAGGGCCGAGGTCAGAGTTGACTCGTCTGAGACGAGGACTGACCAGGGCGGTACGCCTGTTGTACCGGAGCAGATTGCTATGATTGGGGCTGGTATGTAGGCGCCAGATAATGGGTTCGTTAGTTGAGGTCGCACAGAGGCAGGAGGTCGTTCCACCTGTTGTGGGGACCACGATGGTGCTTACTGTTCTGGCAGTCGCAGCTACAGCTACGTAGGTTATCACCGTGTCACTGTCAGAGTTCATGAGGCTGAGGACTCCAGTTTTCACTGGCACCGATGCAGCTGAGGATCCACAGTCGTTTATCGACCGGATGGCTCGGATTTTTCGTTCGCTCTGATGCTCCGACGCGAGATGGGTAGAGTTCGCGAGCTTTCGTCTGGAGGGTCTGGCCCAGAAGTGGTGTGAGTCCTTAGAGAGGGGCAGAGCTGCAGGTCTTGCTCCTATGACCTGGGCTGAGTTCGTGACAGTGTTTCTCGCCCGTTTTCTTCCACTGAGCATCAGGGATGCTCGAGCGCGCAGATTTGAGTCATTACGCCAGACTACGGGAAAGACGGTGGCTGAGTACGATGTACTGTTTACCGAGTTGTCTGTGTATGCGCCGTATTTGGTAGCTACTGAGGAGATGCAGGTGAAGAGGTTCGTTCGAGGCCTGCTTACCCAGTTGTTCCTCGCTATCAGCATTCAGCATTGTGACACATATGAAGCAGCGGTAGACGCGGCCCTATTGGTAGTGGAGCGTCTTTCTGATTCGTCGGTTGTTCCGGAACCGAAGAGGGATCGTACTGGTATAGCAGTCCAGAGGCAGAGGTTTAGACCCCGAGACAGAGTTCGTTCAGGCACGGAGAGTAGCAGATACGTAGGACGTGGCTAGTTGTTCAGCACTTTTTCCCAGGAGGGTCAGCAGTCGACGCATGGGTGTTTTGGGTGTGGCAGTTTACAGCACCTCGTTAGGGATTGTTCCGTGATACGCCAGAGAGGGGCAGTCGTACCCCAGGTTACTTTACCACCTTCTCCGCCTCAGAGAGTGGTGCCTCTTATGATTGTTGTTGCGCTACATCAGACTCCTGCTCAGAGAGGTCGTGGTCGCGGTGGTGTTGTGCCGAGAGGACGAGGTGGCAGAGGCATAGGACAGCCAATTGCCGGTAGAGGGCAAGCTTGGGTGTTTGCCTTGACTCATCAGGATGCGCAGGCGTCCAATGCAGTGGTTTCAGGTACTCTTTCTGTATGTTCTTTTGATGCACATGTTTTATTTGATCCGGGATCTACGCATTCGTATGTTTCCACGCACTTCGTGCCGAGGTTGGACCAAGAGTCGTGTTTGCTAGATCAGCCGCTTGTCACGACTACTCCTATGGGCGAGTCGTTTGTTGCGCGACACGTGTTTCAGTCCTGTGTTGTTCGTTTAGGAGATAGAGATTTTTCCATCAACTTGATCCTTCTTGAGATGTTGGACTTCGACGTTCTCTTGGGCATGGACTGGTTAGCTACTTGCTACGCGTCCGTGGACTGCAGCGAGAAGACAGTTAGGTTCTATTTTCCCGCCGAGTCAGTGTTTGCTGTGCAGAGGTACCGTGGTGCCGCCCCTCACAGTTTGATTTCTATCCTTTGCGCTAGTCGGCTTTTGAGGAGAGGATGTCGGGGATTCTTGGCTTTCATTCATGATACTGGATGTAAGTGCACGGCGGCGCCCCGGCCGTCAATCCGACGGCCAAATGCGGAAACGGTGATAAACTTTAATTTTGCGGACTTAGCAAACCGGCACCACCGCGCACTAAACCCCGGATCGTGCCATTAAACTAGATTTAGCAAACTACAAGAAGGGTTAGAGATGTACCGACTGATCCGAGTCCTCCGGTCTTCATCTCCACTCCGATCTCCTCGCGGGATCTCCGTCACCTCCTCGCTCGTCGGAAAGGGCACCACGTAGCCGGAATCTTTTACGGGCTCCCGCCTCTTGACCGAAGCAACTCGGGCGCGAAGTTGGCTAGCCGACGCGTCCAAGGGTTGCTATAGAATAGTGTAGTGAACTTGTCTCTTTTGGATTCTTGAAGTTGCCATGGAGGATGGAAGAAAAGAATGAACTTTGATGCAACATGAGAATGAGAAATGATTTTCCACCAACACACAAAAATGAAATCTCTCTCTCTCTTTTTTCTCCCACAAGAATGGCCGGCCCCCTTATCTCAAGAATGAGATTGGAGAGAGAAAACGAATGGCTCCTCTTTTTGTATATCATAATAGAATGGAAAAACAATATCTTAAAGAAAATGGTCACAACCATTTCCTTTCACAAACTATCAAATGAAAAGCCATCAAATGGACAAGAATGGAATATCATCATGAAGCAAGTCTCATCATAATCCACAAATGCAAGAAAACCCTCCACTAAATGTTAATTGCAAACTTGCAATTAACACCCTCCAACAAGAAAGTTCGACCGAGAAGGAATGAAGAAAAACCGGCCGGAACGGAATGCAAACTCTCAACCTCAGAAAACAGATCCCGTAATAAATTACAGGAAAACCCCGCTACTACAAATACATGCGCGCATTTGTATTCCCACTGAACACAAATGCAAAGAGACAAAACTACACTATCTAATACTAGGATCCGGCTTAAGCCAAATCCGGCTAGTAAAAACCGTCCGATCACGATCCGTGCAATACCGCACGTATCTGATCGAGCCTTGCCATATCTCCATACGGCCTCTACAGTGTTTCGCCCGAAAGCTTGAGTAACTGAAAGTGTGGTGGACTCTAAAGACTCGTCAATACTATGGCTGTGGATTTAACCACAAGCACGTCAGAGGTATAAGCCAATACGTGACGGGCCACCAGCTATTGACTAAAAGGGACGTCGATGAGCGAACTCATCCCGACACCCTACTGAGCCTGTCAGTGACAATATCCGTACAGTCCGGTCCGTTCGTCTATGAGCATCGCATGGCGGGCCTAGGGGGTTGGTAAAAGTCAGACCCCCAAAAGCCGTACAAGTCGTGTCGGAGTGTAGCCCAGAACACCCTGAGATACTACTGGAATACCTACCAGTAAATCTCCTGCCTTGGCCAAGGTCTTCGTGTAATGGCTCTCCTAGACACAGCACGACCTCACCCCCAATACCGGGAGAGACGAACCCCTGAAGATCCGCTCACTGCCTCCATGTGGCTCAGGACTGTACCCAACTAAAACCTGTTTGCACGACTCCTTTGAGCCGTGGTAGGGTAGTAATCAAAGCACAGTGGGAACTCACACGAGGCAAATGACGATCCCCAGGTCGATGAACTAACCTGTATACATGTCACCTGGGAACTGCTATCTGACGTCAGGTATAAGACCAACTAGCATGTTCCCGGCGAGTCCTGTCCGGTGTACTCATAACCCAATGAGCACCTGTATACATTTTAGGTGATCCAACTGACACCAGTGGCTTGTGAGACCGGCCACCGCCCCTCGTCGGGGTCTCGACTGTATACACTAGTCTACTCTGGAGAATCGATGCCCTGTCTCGAAACTCCCACGACTAGGGGCCTTTTAAGGATGTGCTTATAGACTACCAGCTCCCACGTATATGATCGCCCTCATACTGCCGATAGTCAAGCAAGAATCCTAGGGGCTCTATCAACGTGCAATAGTGACCTGTCATGTCACCTAAAGTAGTACACGATGATAAAGGTAAACCAGATAGCATACTATCATCTCGAGTAAGACTGTCCTACCGGGATAGGTCCTCCCTCAATCATTGCAATCACGTGCCTGTGATCCAATAATTGACTCTGAGGGCACTATCTTCAACAATCTCCCACTTGCACTCAAGGCTAATTATTGCGATGTCGCATACTCACAGCCTGTGTGATACCGAACACCCAACTCCTCTACTTGTCAGTCTCACAAAATCCGTTTGTGAAACTATTGCGTTCGAGGAATAGCCTCAGTGAGTGGATCCGCCTTGATGTTTCTTTCTATGTCTCTCTATATCTCAAGTTCGCGGAGAAAGCCATCTCCCGATATGAGCAATACCTGTCTTAGAATGTCTGGATGTCTGATGGGACCGAGCTCATAAATGAACTCCAAATCCAAACTTCTTAGACTGTATCGTCAACTGAACTTAATCAGTATCCTGCGCCATGCCACCCTCAGTATTGCCTTGGACCACCTGTCCAAAATACTGCCCCTCGTTAGAGGGAAAAATATAACTCTGACAACCTCCTTGTCGTCCATGTCACCTTGGAAGCCTGGAATGATAATTGTCTCCCAAATGAGGCTGTCGTTATCACATCCCTAGAACATCCACTTATGTTCTAAAACTGCTTCCGACTGTTTCTCCAGGATTGGATCAATGTCAACTTATTGCATCTAGTGCAAGAACAACATCTGGTGTGGTACTTGACCTCTCATGATTGACTCAATTGTCTAAGCAAGTGATCTGCCAATCATGCGCATCCCTCTCTACTTTAGTCTATAAGACACCTTTAGAGAGGGCGACTCCATCACCTGCAGGTACACTACCGTGCCAGGAGTCGTCCATTATAAATATTCTTAGAATGCTGTCAAAGTACCCTGATTGGGAAACCACCCAAATCTAGATCTAAAACCATAGATCTAGTAACCAGTATGTCTGATATAATGTCCAAGTCCTTTGTGGAGAAACCACTGTGTGACGACCAAAGTATAACCGATCGTAGTATAGGAATATCACTTCCTACTACCTTCTCAACAGATCCATCCCCTATTCTGATGACGTCAAACCTATGACTGTCACATCAGAAATAGATGATCTATCTCCGCTACATCTGCTTTAGTCTATAAATAGACATAAGCCTGATGTCCACCAATGCTTCCGCTGCTCCCACTGACTACGACAACCCTCTGGCAGAGTCATATAGACGTGCACTTCTAAAGCAAGTTTAGAACGACGCTATACTCATCCTCCTGCCGGGTCTCGCAGCCTGGAACAACAACAATGGCAAGTGTGGGTAAACAAGAACTTCCCTGTCACCGTCCTTGAGGCTACCGGCGTACCTCTCGGGTGCCTGAAGTTACCCACCTTATCTGCGGAGTGGCCAATGGAATGTCAAATCAGATTGAATCTTTAGGTTCCTTATCAAATCTTCAGTAATCGTTTGTGGTTCTGGAATCACTTCCAGTTCTACCATACTCCCACTACTGTTTTTGAAAAAAACCATTTTTAATAAAACTCTGGCGAGTCTAGAACAATATTTCTATTGATCTGCCAGATGGTAGAAAGTCAACCCTCGTCATAGCCTGGGTCAACCCACAAACTGCCATTACAGAAACGTGCCTTGAGTTGTCCAGTGTCTGGTTTTAATCATAAGCCGGACAACTCCCCGTACCTTAACATCGTTAAGATATGAACTGTTCTATATCCAATATAGAACCAGAGGCACTGATTTAATTTAACCAGATTCAAATCATGCAGCTGTCTCCAGTGCATGTCAACTAAATGGAGAGAGGCCGATCAGCGTTACTCAACTTAGGAATGCTTCCAATTATGAGTAACCTGAAAGAGAAGCAATTTCTCTTTATCATTACTATCAACTGAATACCATACACAAGTATCTACATCTTCGATCACTTTGAAGAATCCCGATACTCGCTACACCTGGTTCTCTACTCTATTCAAATACCTATAACTCCTCAAAACTTAGACCCTGTGTTTCTACGAAACACATGTCTAAGAACTAGAGAAGTTAAAAGTAAACAGAATATAGTATGAGGACCAACCCCTCTGTCCTAATGGACACTGGACAACATACAATACTCTGTATAAGTCCGCTGAGTCTAACAACTCTTTCACTGTGTGTCGTAGGTTGAAAATTGTACTTATGGTTAAGAAGAATTACACCGCTGTTTAATGCTCCTTACCTAACCATCCGCTGATATAGGTAAATGTCATCGATATAATATCAAAAGGTATATCTCACTCTATGAAAATAGACGTACAGATATATCAATTTGAAATTGGTGCACAACAGCGGATATTCAAAACCAAATATTTGCCGACCGGCAAACAGGCCAGATGATCCCCTCAAATATCACCGATTACAACGAATCCCGATACAATGAGGATGATCACCCAATTCCCAATAACTTACTCCCACTCATCATCTGAAAAACCATACAGATGTGAGAATCAAACCTGGTAAATACATACCCTGGAGCAAGTGTCTAATCGGGAAATCAGTTTTCTTTTAACAGTACACAGTTGAATTAAAACATTGAAATGTTTCGACGGGGTTTCCTGGTATTCCTAGTAACGCCTCTTCCATTATCCAGATTTACGACTGTAACCTTATAATTCTTTGCCACCTCTCCAAATCCCTTTATATGTCTTTAGTCATTACCTTCTGTACACCCCTTTAGGCCAAATGGTTTTCTTCATTCCCTACCGTTCGGCACCAGCCTATGGTTTTGAAGAAGACTATCCAATAAGCATAAAGGGTGTACTGTTCTAATCCTAGGAGCACTCGCAACGCGAGAGAAGGTGAAGATAAAAGACAACCGAATAAACCTTATTCCTATTTCTCCTGGACCAAAATCCATCCCCGAACTGGAACAAGTTCCTTTCGAGTTCGTATATAACCATACGATGGTGTATCCAATAAACTGTGGATCTTCGTAGTGATACGGAGTGTCCTGGATAAATACAAAGGTGATTTAGGATTGGCGAAGAAATACTTGGTTTGGTCGTGAATATCAGTCGCAATTTACTTTGCCCTCTTACTAGTCCCTTGCTTTGTCTGAACTTAATACCTTCTGTACACCGTTTAGGCTAATTGGTTTTCTTCATTCCCTACCGGTCGACACCAGCCTAAGGTTTGGAAGAAGACTATCCAATTTGCATAATAGGTGTACTACCCCTAAACCAAGGAGTACTCGCAACCTGAGAGGAGGTAGAAGGAAAAGACAACTGAATAGTCCTATTCGTTTTCTCCAGAACCAGAAACCATCCTCGTAGTCCTTCGAGTTCGTATATAACCATACGATGGTTTTGTCCAATGGAAGTGGACGTTCGTAGTAATACGGGGTGTCCTGGAGAAGAGGGTAAAAGTAGGAGTGGCAATGAGTTTAGCGACTCTGACAATCCAAAAGCCAGTGTAAAGAAGGTTCGGTCAACTTGGTCACTGAGTCATAGCCTTAGGGTCGGGTCAATGGTCGCTGCCGAAGAGAGAGAGAAAAGAAACACTCAGTGTGCACTCTATCCTAGATCAGAATGGTTATCACTTTTACTAATCAGGAAACCTCTCACTGTACCTCAAATTCTCCTCCAAACCTGAAAGAAGAATTAGTCGGGGTCACCCGAGGTGTAAACCAACTCATCAGTGGGAATCGGGATCCAACTATCATCACATGACAACGTGACGGAACCCGCTCACGGTATCACACTCCAGAAGGTATGCGCATATCTGGCAAGTTTCAGTACTTTTGAAACTCCCGATGTGGATTTTTGCCCCATGCTCTTATGACCTTGACTAAGGCCAACAAATCATAAGTCACATGTCAAGTTCTACCCGTCATTGTCCAGGTTGATTTGAACCCACCCGTACAAGCCCTTGACTAGGGCCAACAAGGCTATACGACTGTCCCAAACCAACACATCTATCTATGCAGCATATGAATATCCAATAGCTACCAAACACTGTGCCTTGACTAAGGCTAACAAACACAGCTTGAATACTATTGACTACCCATATGAAACGACGGAGGGCTACGAATGGTTTCTGGCGAAAACCTTTAACGTAATGAACTTGATCTCGTTGAAGGAACGGATAGCTTTTTAGAAAATATAGTGACGGAAGCCTTTACTAAAGAGGTCACTCCCGGTGAAGGGATCTCGGCTCTTTCCCCGTAGAATGGGGTGCAGGATATTCCAAATGAATACCACGATGCAAAGTAAAAGTAATCGGCTATAGTGAAGTTAATGCCCTGATGCAAACTTCTGTCTAAGGGGTCACTCCCGGTGAAGGGATCTCGGCCCTTGCCTCGTCGACTGAGGAGCAGGATATTCCAAATGAATACCACGATGCAAAACAAAAGTGAAAGTCCTTGCAATAACAGCTTTTTGAAAAAGTGTTCCAACAACATTAGAATAGGTTTGTTTAACTTGCATTGATCCGAATCAACGCAGTCCCATCAATTGATCACACCACAAAGAACGAAAATATACTGACGTACGTATATGCCATCCACATTCGCCACTGGGTCCCGTCATCACCCGTTAGGTTAGCTAACTAAGGGCAGAGCGGGGACTGGACTAGCGCGGATGAAAAACATATACAACATCTACTAATATATATACCAATATATTATATTCGCTCAAGGCGTGATAAAAGGCAACATCACAGAAATGTACACATCACAGAACAATACAGATATCTGGGATCCCCGGGTTTCACAGAGCCACTACTGAAACCCGACGTTCCCCTGGTCGTGTGGATAGCCTGTGCAATGAAATCCTAGACCCCTACGGGCGCGGCAAGTTACCCGCCAAAACCTGAAGCGAGGCAGCCCCTTTCAGCGCCGTGAATGGACCACCCAGCACTTCACGGAATCCGGTAACTTGGGCACCCCTCCTGGGTCAACCTGTACCCCCTACGAGTGCGGCGAATAGCCCGCCAATCCCATAGTGAAGCCCCCTCCGTCCCAATGCCATGAGATGCGGGCTTGTTGCCCTCCAGAACCCGGCTATCCGTGCACCCCACCGCGGGGCAATCCTAGTACAAAAAGTAAAATATACATACAACGGGTACATCGACCGCAACCAGGTCGTGCCCCAAAAGAATAATACAAACAGGCTGTGACGGCAGTCCACATGTCGGACGCTCGCCCCGCAATATCAAATGTACATAATACAACAGCACAGTACTAGCATTGCATCCAAGCTATCCCCCACGACCGATCCGCAACATCACAGCATAAACACAAAACATCAACGTGAAAGTCACGTTCGCAAATCCGTCTAACCGGGCTATAGCAGTTAGACCGGATTTACCGATCGAGTGACATTCACGGTCGCAGATATAATGTAAATACTGTGAAATAATGTGTTTAAAATATCCGATCAATCAAATTTTAACAAGTGGGCCCCAAGTACTACTGTAGCACACACAGAAAGAATTGGCCCAATTTTAATATTCCAAAACCCCTTCAAACAGCCCAGAAGCCCACTGGAAAATTTGTACACAGTGAGGACACCAATGTGCGGCGGAACCGCGGCCCAAGGGGTGGTTTGGCCGCGGTTCCGCGCTACAGTGGTCGACTGACTGTGTCGAACTTTTCCAGTATTCTTAGAATTTCTTGTACATCAGTTTTCTACAACCTGAAAAATTTTTAGACACCAAAAAATCTTAACAGAAAACTGATGTGAACTAAAATTGGGTTTTTGGAATTTTGGTCAATCGAAACTGAAAAACACATCAAACGAAGCTAGACGAAGTTAATGGCGAGGCTCTGATACCACTGTAAGTGCACGGCGGCGCCCCGGCCGTCAATCCGACGGCCAAATGCGGAAACGGTGATATAATTTTGCGGACTTAGCAAACCGGCACCACCGCGCACTAAACCCCGGATCGTGCCATTAAACTAGATCTAGCAAACTACAAGAACGGTTAGAGATGTACCGACTGATCCGAGTCCTCCGGTCTTCATCTCCACTCCGATCTCCTCGCGGGATCTCCGTCACCTCCTCGCTCGTCGGAAAGGGCACCACGTAGCCGGAATCTTTTACGGGCTCCCGCCTCTTGACCGAGGCAACTCGGGCGCGAAGTTGGCTAGCCGACGCGTCCAAGGGTTGCTATAGAATAGTGTAGTGAACTTGTCTCTTTTGGATTCTTGAAGTTGCCATGGAGGATGGAAGAAAAGAATGAACTTTGATGCAACATGAGAATGAGAAATGATTTTCCACCAACACACAAAAATGAAATCTCTCTCTCTCTTTTTTCTCCCTCAAGAATGGCCGGCCCCCTTATCTCAAGAATGAGATTGGAGAGAGAAAAAGAATGGCTCCTCTTTTTGTATATCATAATAGAATGGAAAAACAATAACTTAAAGAAAATGGTCACAACCATTTCCTTTCACAAACCATCAAATGAAAAGCCATCAAATGGACAAGAATGGAATATCATCATGAAGCAAGTCTCACATAATCCACAAATGCAAGAAAACCCTCCACTAAATGTTAATTGCAAACTTGCAATTAACACCCTCCAACAAGAAAGTCCGACCGAGAAGGAATGAAGAAAAACCGGCCGGAACGGAATACAAACTGGCAACCTCAGAAAACAGATCCCTTAATAAATTACAGGAAAACCCCGCTACTGCAAATACATGCGCGCATTTGTATTCCCACTGAACACAAATGCAAAGAGACAAAACTACACTATCTAATACTAGGATCCGGCTTAAGCCAAATCCGGCTAGTAAAAACCGTCCGATCGCGATCCGTGCAATACCGCACGTATCTGATCGAACCTTGCCATATCTCCATACGGCCTCTATAGCGTTTCGCCCGAAAGCTTGAGTAACTGAAAGTGTGGTGGACTCTAAAGACTCGTCAATACTATGGCTGTGGATTTAACCACTAGCACGTCAGAGGTATAAGACAATACGTGACGGGCCACCAGCTATTGACTAAAAGGGACGTCGATGAGCGAACTCATCCTGACACCCTATTGAGCCTGTCAGTGACAATATCCGTACAGTCCGGTCCGTTCGTCTATGAGCATCGCATGGCGGGCCTAGGGGGTTGGTAAAAGTCAGACCCCCAAAAGCGGTACAAGTCGTGTCGGGGTGTAGCCCAGAACACCCTGAGATACTACTGGAATACCTACCAGTAAATCTCCTGCCTTGGCCAAGGTCTTCGTGTAATGGCTCTCCTAGACACAGCGCGACCTCACCCCCAATACCGGGAGAGACGAACCCCTGAAGATCCGCTCACTGCCTCTATGTGGCTCGGGACTGTACCCAACTAAAACCTGTTTGCACGACACCTTTGAGCCGTGGTAGGGTAGTAATCAAAGCACAGTGGGAACTCACACGAGACAAATGACGATCCCCAGGTCGATGAACTAACCTGTACACATGTCACCTGGGAACTGCTATCTGACGTCTGGTATAAGACTAACTAGCATGTTCCCGGCGAGTCCTGTCCGGTGTACTCATAACCCAATGAGCACCTGTATACATCTTAGGTGATCCAACTGACACCAGTGGCTTGTGAGACCGGCCACCGCCCCTCGTCGGGGTCTCGACTGTATACACTAGTCTACTCTGGAGAATCGATGCCCTGTCTTGAAACTCCCACGACTAGGGACCTTTTAAGGATGTGCTTATAGACTACCAGCTCCCACGTATATGATCGCCCTCATACTGCCGGTAGTCAAGCAAGAATCCTAGGGGCTCTATCAACGTGCAATAGTGACCTGTCATGTCACCTAAAGCAGTACACGATGATAAAGGTAAACCAGATAGCATACTATCATCTCGAGTAAGACTGTCCTACCGGGATAGGTCCTCCCTCAATCATTGCAATCACGTTCCTGTGATCCAATAATTGACTCTGAGGGCACTATCTCCAACACTGGAGCCACAGTGGAGTCGTTGGACCGGGTTCCTACCGTGCGAGAGTTTCCCGACGTTTTTCCCGATGAGTTACCTGGGTTGCCGCCAGAGCGTGATATTGAGTTTTGTATTGATCTGATTCCCGGCATGGGGCCTATTTCTATACCTCCTTATCGGATGGCTCCGGCGGAGCTTAGAGAGCTTAAAGATCAATTGCAAGAGTTGGTTGATAGGGAACTTGTGCGTCCGAGTGTTTCACCGTGGGGAGCTTCTATTCTGTTCGTCAAGAAGAAGGATAGCAGTTTGAGGTTGTGTATGGATTATCGTCAATTGAACCGAGTTACGGTGCGGAATAGGTATCCTTTACCTCGCATTGACGATTTATTTGATTAGCTTCAGGGTGCGAAACATTTTTCTAAGATTGATTTGCGTTTGGGTTATCATCAGTTGCGGGTTCGGAATGATGACATTCCGAAGACTGCTTTTCATACGCGCTAAAGGCATTATGAGTTTTTGGTGATGTCGTTCAGACTCACCAATGCACCAGCAGCATTCATGTGTCTGATGAACCGGATTTTCTGGCCGTTCCTCGACCAGTTCATTATTGTGTTTATTGATGACATTCTGGTTTACTCTAGGAGTTGTGAGGAGCATGAGCAACACTTGAGGATTGCTTTGCAGACATTGAGAGAGCACCGGCTGTATGCTAAATTCTCAAAGTGTGCGTTTTGGCTTGATAGAGTTGATTTCCTGGGTCATGTGGTGACTGGAGATGGTATTCTTGTGGACCCGAAGAAGATCGAGGCTGTGCAGCTTTGGCCCAGACCTGTATCTGTGACTGAGGTCCGCAGCTTTTTGGGCTTAGCTGGTTATTATCCCTGTTTCGTGCAGGATTTTTCGAGTATCGCTGCACCGCCGACTGGACTGACCCGGAAGGGGGTTCCTTTTCTTTGGACTGATGCGTGCAAGCTGAGTTTTCAGCAGTTGAAGACTCGGTTGACGACGGCACCAGTTCTATCTTTGCTTCTGGATCGGGCGGCTATGTTGTTTACTGTGATGCTTCTCGAGTGGAGCTCGGTTGTGTATTGATGCACCATGATTGTGTGATTGCTTATGCTTCTAGGCAGCTGAAGAAGCACGAGCAGAATTACCCTACTCACGATCTTGAGATGGCCACGGTGGTCTTTAGGTTGAATATTTGGAGACACTACTTGTACGGGGAGTCGTGTCAGATTTTCATGGACCACAAGAGCTTGAAGTACATCTTCCAGCAGCGGGATCTGAATCTGAGACAGCGCTGTTGGATGGAGCTTGTGAAGGATTATGATTGTGAGATCCTTTATCACCAGGACAAGGCGAATGTGGTAGCTGATGCTTTGAGTCGTAGGCCCAGGGGTAGCTTGTCCCAGTTGAGCATAGTTCAGCGACTGTCTTCTGCAGATTGGAAGATCTTGTGCGAGGGTAGAGTGCAGTTGAGTTCACTTCCACTGGGGGACAACTTTCTCATGTCCACGCCGGTCCACTACTTTTTGATCGTATCCGTGAGGCGCAGCCCAGTGATGCCCGTTTTTCTGAGATTCTTGAGCTTGTTCGACAGGGTACAGTTTCGGAGTTCATGATTGATGACCAGGGTGTGCTACGATATGGGACTCGCTTATGTGTATCAGATGCTGATAGGTTGGAACGCGAGATCCTAGAGCAGGCACATCAGTCAGCCTTTAGCGTTCATCCAGGTTCCACCAAGATGTACTGTGACTTGAGAGCCTTTTACTGGTGGGAAGAGATGAAGCGCGATATTTCGGACTTCATTTCGAGGTGCCTGACTTGTCAGCAAGTCAAGGCTGAGCATCAGAGGCCGGCAGGTGAGTTGAAACCTTTACCCGTTCTAGAGTGGAAATGGGAGCATATTTCCATGGACTTCGTTGTGGGTCTACCCAGGACCAGTCGAGGGTATGACTCCATTTGGGTGATTGTTGACCAATTGACGAAAGCGGCTCACTTCCTTCCAGTGAAGACCACTTTCGGTTATGCTCAGTTGTACATAGATGGGATTGCGTGTTTGCACGGCGTTCCCGCATGCATCGTATCCGACAGAGGCACCCAGTTTACTAGCCGTATTTGGCAGAAGCTGCAGGAAGCTTTGGGTACCCGGTTGAGTTTTAGCATCGCTTTTCATCCACAGACCGATGGTCAGTTAGAGCGGACTATACCGACTCTGGAAGATATGCACCGTGCGTTTGTGCTTGATTTTGGTGGCAGTTGGGATCGTCACTTGCCGTTGATTGAATTCTCCTATAATAACAGTTATCAGGAGACGATTCAGATGGCTCCTTTTGAGGCTTTGTATGGTAGGAAGTGTCGATCGCCAGTCTGTTGGACCGAACTCAGTGAGAGTAGGGTTTTAGGACCCCAGCTAGTTCAGGAGACTACGGAGAAGATCCAGCTGATTCCGGACAGGATGAGAGTAGCCCAGTGCAGAAAGAAGTCTTATGCCGACCGTCGTCGTCGCAGACTTGAGTGCGCAGTGGGGGATCATGTATTCTTGCAGATTTCTCCGATGAAGGGCGTTATGAGATTTGGGGAAAAGGGGAAGCTCTGTCCCAGATTTGTAGGTCCTTTCGAGATCCTTGAGCGAGTGGGTTCTATTGCTTATCGTTTGGCGCTCCCGCCCAGTTTTCCGGATGTTTACCCTGTTTTCCTTGTGTCAATGCTTCATAGATACCTTCATGATCCTTCACACAGGATTCAACATCATACCGTTCAGCTTGAGCGCGATCTTTCGTTCACCGAGCAGCCGGTAGTTATATTGGATCGGCAGGTGAAGAAACTTCGATCAATGTTCTTGCCATCTGTGAAGGTTCTTTAGCGCGGCCCTACTAGTGAGGAGATCACTTGGGAGGCCGAGAGCGAGATGCGAAAGAAATTCCCTCATCTTTTCGAAGGTACGCGTAATTAAATTTTTAATTCGGGGACCAAATTTCTTTAAGGGGTGAGATTGTTACGTTTTAGAAATCGTTATGCGAATTTTTCCGTTTTAGGGTAAAATAGTCGGTGTTTCCCGTTTTAACCCGGATGTGATCAAATTTCAGTACAGACTTGGCTGCACCTACTTTAGCTAGAATGGTGCTAGTTTACGGGCTTTGGGGGTCAATTGAAAATTTTGGTTCACATAGATTTTTTCCCTAATTAAAATATTATTTTAAGTGGTTAATTATGCACTTAATCAGTGGTAATTACATTTTTGGCCTGGGTTAGTTACTACTAATGTGAATTTGTGCTAATCTAATCATAGGTTTAAGTTAAATCCATCCATCCAAATATCTAGATATTTTGTGTTTAAAGGAATTTATTTTTAAAAGAAAAGAATGAGGTGGCTTGGAGATAATATTGCATTTATGAGCATTTATTGTCATTTTAGCTAGAAAACTCCACACACTTTTCACAAAACACCCTACTTCTTCCTCATGGACGAGCCCCCTCCTTGTTCTGCCCCTTCATTTTCTTTGCCCATTTTCTTCATCTTCAAGCTCAATAAATCTTCAAAATTCCTTAAATAATCCCACAAAAAGCATAAAAAAATCATAACCCATCATTCTTCTTCACCAAACTTGCTTTGATCTTCAAGAAAAACAACATTTTGGAGGCTAAAATGATGAGTCTAGTTACTAAATTATGTTCTTGAGGAGGTATAATTTCTAACCCTAATCTTTAAATGTTCTATTAAAATCATTAAGCTAGCTATTTAATTGTTTAATATAGCTGTAAATTCATGTTGAGTTGATTCATGATAAATTTGTGAAGTTTATGTTAGGGTTTGTGTTGGTTAAGATGGTTAATGGTTAAATTGAAGACTTGGAAAACTTAACCTAGTGGATGAAAGTTGTTGTTAATTCCTAATTTGTCTAATTGAGTTTATTAGCAAACTAGGTTTTACTAAAACATATTTGGGTGAGATTAAAATTGTGGTATTGGTTTGGATAACTTAGTTTAGCTACTTTGCGATGTTTGTAATCGCTAGAATTGTGCTAGCTTTAGACTTGTGCTAAATTTGTGATAAAGTTTCTTACTAGGTTTCGGAAAAAGATGGTCGTAGGTTCTAATGGGCGTTGCGATATTATGTATATTATCTTCCACGCGATATATTGTGTTGTGAATGCGCGATCGGTACGATCGGGGTCTAGACTTGGTGGTTGCGTAGTTTAGCGATCTTAGCTAGGGTTGTGCCGATGTCGTGCGCGTTTTGTGCACTAGGTGCGCAGTGTAATTTTCTGGGCGTTGTCCTTGCGTTTCGTTATCTTTGTGTCGGCGTAGAATATTTAGCTTATGTGATGTGTTTGTGAAATTTTAGAATCGCAAGAGGGGACTTTGGACGCTGCGAATAAAGGGAAGCAGGTGGTCGGATTTTCGTAGCTCGAGATCATTGGTGAGTAGATTTAACATCTACAGGGAAATCGCCCGTATGGCGTATGCGTCAGGGCTGGATATGATATGATAGCTATATGTTATTCCCATATGAGTTTATTGCGTGAGCGTCATTGCATATTATTACCTGTTGTACCTTGACTTGTACTTTTTAGACACCACACCATTATTGACGGTTCATGTTGCACGAGCACTAATTTGTATGCTACACACACACCGTCGGTAATTGCCATGACACGCACAACCCATACACATACATGATATTGTATTGGATAAGGATGATTGAGATATTGACTCTTATTCTATTGTGCATATGAGATACAACTGATATATATAGATATGTGATATTGTCTTGGATAGGGATGATTGAGATAGTGACTCTTATTCCATTATGCATATGAGATACAGCTGACACATATACATACGTGATATTGTATTGGATAGGGATGATTGATGTAGTGACTCTTATTCCATTTCACGTATACCTTTCTATAGCTACATGTACATCACGCATACATACTGACATGTACACCCACATATCTTGCTATAGCTGCATAAACCCCTAAGTGGTATTGTATTGACAAGTGATATTGAGACGTTGATTTTTTTGCTATTGCGCTTATGAAATACATCATGCATACTTGCTTACATGTAGATACTTATATCTTGCTACAGTTACATGTACACCTCATATGATGGTGCACTTGATTTTGGAGGATTTTGGAACCGCATGATATATTTTAAAAGCTGGATTCATTTAAAAGAGTGGTTTTCCCTTAATATGCTCATATTGCTGTTTTATGTTGCATATATCAGTTTTCATAAATTTTCGCATTGAGATATGGATTTCATGTGATTTATGGATTTGAGAACCGTGGGGATGTTTCAAGAAACTATATATTGTTTGAAAAATCGTTTTCTCTTGATATGATATTTCAGTGTGTCCATAATGAGTTTTCTCGGTTCTGAGACTTGTGTTATATACCCGATGCGAGGAGTGGAGTGGGCCGTGTGCAGGTACATGGTGGGGTCCGGTATGGTTCCTCTCGGCAAGATGATCGCAGATGATGGCAATGAGCCTGGATGGCTGGGAAAGTACCTATCGGTGATAGTATTTGGACTCGGCAGTTATCATGGGGATACCGACCGGAGTGATGTACGGACATGACATTAGGGCCAGTCATGGTGACGGCTCCTGAGTTATGAGGATTTACGTGTCGATGCTGGACACGGGTTTCATGATGTTGCGAGTGTTGATGTTAGACATTAAGGTTTCCATGATTTTTACGTATCGTCGATGGACATATGTGGTTGATATCCTTATACACATATATATATACATACATGTATATGTTTTCATGATGTTTCGGGTGTCGATGTTTGATACTCAGGTTACATGAGACATACTGGATATGAGGGCCGATCTAAGGATACTGTGTCTGAGGATTTAGGGATTTGATGTGTCAGTGAGGGATACTGGGATTTTTCCATGATGATGATTTTTCATGAGGTTTTATTATATCATCTCACACTCATGATTATTTTGATATGCATTGCATCATGTAGTTGTAGTACCCTGATGATGTACCTTTTACATGATTGTTGCATATTCATATTGCCATACCTATGCTATTAGATTACATGTAATAGATTTATCGCTGTTCGTGGATACTTGCGATTACAGTATGATGTTACTTACTATTCATGAGTTGGCAACTCACCCTGTTGTGCAACAGTGTTTTGCAGGACTTACCGTCAGAGTAGTCGCGGCAGGGCGCCTTTTTATCTCTACTTTTGCGGATACCGCTACGGTTGGCTGTGGGGCCTTTGCTTTTAGGTGGGTTCGCGGTTATCCGTTTTGTTCATTGTATATCTTTTGTTGGATCTAGTACTCTCCATCTAACACTTCATGTATTTGACTCAGAAACAAGTTGTGAGGATTCGGTGTTGAATATATTTTGGTGACTTTGGGTGCCGTGCTCGTGGGAACCGGCCTTGTTATATAGTTATACCTCCTTATGTTGTTTTCATTTATATATTTCTTCGCTACGGCGTTGTATTTATGCTTATGGTGGTTGTCTCCGCTGTTGGGTGTGATTTGCTCCCGTTTGGGATGCTTTCTTTATATTTTATGTTGTACCCATTTTCAGGGCTAGTTTTTACAAAGGAGGTGCTGCCGAAATTTTCAAGAAAGTAAACTAAAGTAAAAAAATTTACTTGAGCTTTTACGAATGTTTTAACAATATTTTTCTCCTCTTATCCAGTTTTGGGTGGTTTAGATTTCTGGGTTTCGGCTTACTTAAATTGCGTACGCCTGGTGACGTTACGTAGTTTGAGTGCTGCTTACGGGCCTAAATTTTGGGTCATGACAGATGGGGGGAATGGTGGCCGGCCACTTTTTCTCAGAAATGCCTCAAATTTCTCCAGTGTTCATGTTATATCACATACAACACTCTGTACTTCTTTGAAATTTTTTTTGACTCCATTTAAAAATCGACAGAAACCCGTATTTGGTGTTTCAAGTTTCGGAGTTCGTTTCGGTTTCGTAATCTAACACAATCTGTCTAATTCTCTAGCTAGGCTCTGATACCAATGTAGGGTTCCTATGAATGACAGCAAGGTTTTGGGAGGCATCGTCCTTGCCATTTTCAAAATTTTGCCATTTTAAAGAACCCTAAAGTAGAATCGATAACTAGAGAATCATACGAAACAACATGTAAACTATTTTACATCTAAGTGATAATGGAATATAACTTTTGTAGACCGGTCCTTCACTTCTAAAGCTCCATGTTGACGTCCCTTCACTGTGATCATGGATCTCCCGAACTCTAGTATGGGTTCTCTCGGAGAAATGAACAAGCTTGCTCGTAGTTTTCGAGGCCGAAGATGATCTACGTCGAGGAGACTCAAACTCAAGCTAACCCTTCACTAGGTCATCAACTTTGTGAAGAGAATATCCTATACTACCCAAGCAAGTGTATAGGATGATGAAGTAATAAGAGGGCTGACTGTAGTTTTATTTTTCTCACAATATTTTCTCTCATTAGAAAACCCTAGCAAACTTTTTGCTCAAAGAAGAAGAAGATGAGCAAAAGAAATGAGAATGAACTAATGATGTGAGAGAAAGATCCATGGGTGAGTTTGTATCATATACTAACTCATGTTGAGACATAACCATGGCTAAATCATAATGGTTAGGTTAATAAATAACTTAAGTAAAACAAAATTAGTAGACTAAGTCAATGCATCCACAAGCTTCATGAAGCTTCAAGTTTGTGAGCTATTATCCACTAATTTGGAATTACTTTAAATACTAAAACCCAACATTATAATTAGTATGGTGTAAGTCTCATACACCCATGTAGTGTGTATCAACAACCATGATACAAAATAAAACACAATTAATATATATCACATATATATTAAGTGTGCACATGTTAGAATAATAAATTCTTCAGTGAGCTAATATTATTTAATGTAAATTAGTATATCAAATATACAATTATACACTAAATTATCAAATCAACCCTTGATTTAATAATCCAGCTATATCACATATAACCGACTAAAATTAAATGTACCAAGTTATCGAATCAACACTTAATTCGATAACCCGGCTATATCACATATAACCGCCCGATACAAATATCGCTAGAATAGAATACGGTATCACATACTCGCATTGTTCTCGGTCCCGCACATATCTCATGTGTGCTCCTACTCTGTTTCGCCTGAGCCAGGAAACCTCTGTGTAGAACTCTAATGACTCTTCAATAAGCCGGCAGTAGGTGATGATCATATCAAACACCCATAAGCCGCAAGAGGCATGCTAAACGTAACGGCCATCCAGGTATTGAGCGATCAGAAGATTAACCAGCAAGCCTGCTCATACTCCTGTGAATCCAATCAGTAACACTTACCGTACAGTTCGGTCTCTTCGTCTGATATGTCGCATATCTCGTCTAGGCGTGGTAAACGTCAGACCCCAGTAACTCGATAAGTCGTGACGATGTGAGGATTATAATAGGTCAAGAAACTACTGGTAACACTTACCAGTAAATCTCTGAAACTTCCCTGGCCAGGGACTTCATGTTATAGCCAATCGAGCACAGCGCAACATCAACTCCCAATACCAGGAGAGACGAATCCCCTCCTATCGCTCATTGCCTCCATGTGACTCGGGATTGTACCCAAAAATCACCGTTTTGCACGTTCTCTTGAACGTGGTAAGGTGGAAATCAAAGCATAGTGGGAATCACACAAGACTCTATGACGATCTCGGGTCGACAGACTAACCTGTACCAGTGTCACCAGAGAACTACCATCTGACGTGAGGTATAATACTATCTGGGAGTTCTCAGCGAGTCCGTCCAGTGTACCCAGTCTCCACTGAGCAACCGTATATCATCTCTGATGTCAAACACCAATGGATATGGGATCATCCATCGCCCATCTACATGGGTCGAGAAGCTATACGCTAGTCTACTTTGGTATATCGATGCCCCATCTCGATACACCCACGACTAGGGACATTAAAGGATGTACTTACCGACTACCTTTGTCCCACCAGTATGATCCGCATCATAATCCAGGTAGTCAAGTACGCATCCTAAGGGCTTTACCAACATGTAACAGAGAGACAATCAGTGTACATGTTAATATAAAGAGTAACCAGATAGCATACTATCATGTCGACCAAGAAAGTCCTCCCTATATATGTCCAAGCGTTCACTACAATATACATCTCATGTATAGTAATGGCCTCTAGGGCATACATATAACTAACACAAAGGTTGTATCTCTTTCCTCTTAGAGTTAGACACTTTCTAGTATGTGATACTTGTAGCTTTACGCCTAATTTTCTAGTTCGATTCTAGGTCCGGGTTAGTTAGCACCCTAGATTTTTAAAGTTGCATACTTGATGCTTGTTAAAACCTAGTGAGGGTGCTAAGCAAACCCCAACAGTGGCATTAGAGCCAAGCTAGAGTGGTAGGTGTGACATAGAAGACGTTAAAGTGTTCGAACGAACATCGAAACCCACAAATTACATGCTCTCTGGAAATTTTTCAAAAGTTGGAATTTTTGGGTTTAAAAATATTCAGAAAATCATGCAGGGTATTGTGTGGACCCCTAAGAAAAACGATTCCCTAACTCGACCTAACGACCGGAATCGCGGCCAAAACATGCTTTTGGCAGCAGTTCCGTGGCGCCGTTGGTGAGGCCAGGGACTTGCCTTCTTGTGATGGTCCGTATGTACTATTGGCACAGTCTGGGTATTTTTGAATCTATCTTAAGAGTTGTGGTCTCTGAAAATTGTGGGTTTTGATAGATCGATCGAAATGTTTAACATCGCCTAGTTTTTATGAATGTGATACAATATTTGGAATCTACACTAATTAGTTTTGAGAAAATTAATTAGTTGCTTGTAAATCTAACATTTCGGTCTCGGTCGGAATCGGGAATCTTGTTGAATTACCCGATTTCTTTTGAAAATGTGTTTTCATTTTTGAGACCCAAATGTAAGATCTACATTGTTAGGCATGAAAGCCGGAATATGAGATATTTCGGGTTTATGATGTCTAAGGAAAGTGTGGATTCCAAATGTTGTAGTTTGATATTTATTTTCTGCGACCGTAAGTGTAATATGTAGTGTATCGCCGGTTTCGTTGCTATACATCAATGACAATTGGGATACGCATATTTACTTACGTTGATGACATGTGATGTTATGTGTTGCTATGATATGATGTATAAGATCGTCATGAATGAATAGCCGGTTTTTTTATGTGAGATGAGAGTTTTTCTTTTCATTCATGTAATATTCATTGTATGTGTTGGGTTACGGCAGCGCCCCAGCCATCAAACTGTTGCCAAATGCGGAACAAAAATTTACTGAAATGGCGCTACCAATACCCGATGCCCGGATCTACCTTAAACCCTAAACAAGCAAGCTATATATATGATGTTAGATGGTTATACCGAGTTGATCCATGTCCTTCGGTCTTCAACCATCATCCCCAAGCTCTTAGTGGCTGTTTGGTCAAGCTTGGTCGTCGGTCTCCCTCCATCGAAGATGATCCACCCGAGGGATGTAGTCTTGGCTCTAGCTTCACACAATGGATGCAAGTGATGCAACTAGGGTTTATAGGATGCTACTCTAGAATTCCTAGGGTGTAGTGAGTGTGATCCAAGTGTTGGTCTATCTCATCTCACCTCCTCTCATGATTCTCAACACATGAGAGGGTTGAGAGAGGGTGAAGAATGAAGGTATAGGCAAAACATGAAAACTAGAGGAGAGTGAAGCACAAATGGTGATGGAGCTTAAAGCTTGCTCAAGTGAAGAAAAATGAAGCATCCAAAAAAATGAGCTCTCTTAGAGAGAGAAAATGAGCATGCTAGGTTTTGTAAAACAATTGTTTGCATTTTAAAATAGCTCACATACTTGAATAGTGAACACAAATGAATTAACAATTCATTTGTGTTCACTATGCAAGCATGGTCATCACCATACTCTCCTCATTATAATTTCCACCTCATTTACCATTTTCTAAATATTGTCAAATCCAAAAATGAGGTGACCCCCTTCTAGAATGTTTTCCGGATAAAATACGGATTACATTCTTTAGTATATACATACCTGCATTCGTACGAAATACGAATACGCAAAGAGATAGAATAACACAAAGGACATAATACTAGAATATACGTATCGAAATACATATACGTAAATTATTAAATCAATACCTGATTTAATAATCTGGCTCAAATTCGAGTCGGCTAGTATTATCAATTGTCCGATCGAAAGTTCGTGTACAAAGTACATCAATCGATCGGAACCCTGCACGTATCCAATACGGATAGTACATCATTTATCCAGAACAAGGGAAACCCTCTGCGTGGGACTCTAAAGACTCGTCAATACGCTGGCAGTGGGTTTAACCACAAGCACGTTAGCGGCACTAGCTGTATGTAACGGCTATCCAGGTATTGAGCGAAAGGGAGGCCGACGAGAAAACTCATCCTTAACCCCTACTGAGCCTGATAGTGACAATATACGTACAGTCCGGTCTGTTCGTGTAAGAGTATCGCATATCGAGTGTAGGGGGTGGATAGAGTCAGACCCCTAACAACACGACATTTAGTGTCGGAATGAAACCCATCACCACCTGAGAAACTATCGATCCTGGATCGGTAATTCTCGTCCACCATGGACATGGATTTCTGGTGATGGCCACCCGTGCACAATGCGACATCAATCCCTAATACCAGGAGAGACGAATCACCGACGATCCGATCACTGCCTCCATGTGGCTCGGGACTGTACCAAACTAAAACATGTTTGCATGACTCTTTTGAGCCGTGGTAGGGTAGTAATAAAAGCACAGTGGGAACTCACACGAGACAAATGATGATCTCAGGTCGACAGACTAACCTGTACACATTTCACCTGGGAACTGCTATCTGACAATAGGTATAATTCCAACTAGCAGGTTCCCGGCAAGTCCGTCCAGTGTACTCATAACCCAATGAGCACATGTATACTATCTTAGGTGAAAAAACTAACACCAATGGCTTGTGAGACCTGGCCACCGCCCCTCATCGGGGTCTCGATCAGTATACACCTCTCTACACTAGAGTATTGATGTCCGGTCTCGATACTCCCACGACTAGGGACATTTAAGGATGTGCTTATATACACCCAGCTCCTACGTATATGATCGCCATCATAATGCTGGTAGTCAAGAAAGAATCCTATGGGCTCTATCAACATATACATGATGATAAAGAAAAACCAGATAGCATACAATCATCTCGAGTAAGACTGTTCTACCGGTATAGGTCCTCACTCAATCATCATAATCACTTGTCCGCGACTATGATAATTGCTTTGAGGGCACTATAGCCAACAATCTCCCACTTGCACTTAAGGCCAATTATTGCGATGTCGCATACTTACAGCCCGTGTGATACCGAACACCCAACTTCTCTACTAATCAGTTTCGCAAAACCCGTTTACGAAACTATTGCGTTCGAGATATAGCCTCAGTGAATGAATCCGCTCCAATGTTTCTTTCTGTATCTCTCTATATCTCAACTTCATGGAGAAATCTATCTTCCGAAATGAGCAATACCTGTCTTAGAATTTATCTGGATATCTGATGGGACCCAGTTCACAAATGAACACCAAATCCAGCGAACTTCTTAGACTGTATCGTCCACTGAATTTAATCAGTATCCTGCGCCATGCCTTCCACAGTATCCGCTTCGACCATCTGTCCAACATACTGTCCCTCAAAAGAGGGAAAACTATAACTCTGACAGTCACTCTGTTATCTAGGTCACCTTGGAAGCCTGAAATGCTAACCGTCTCCTGAAGGAGGCTGTCGTTACCATATCCCTAGAACATCCGTTTATGTTCATAAACTGCTTCCCAACGTTGCTCCAGGATTGGATTAATATATCTGCTTATTACAGCTAGTGAAAAAACAACATCTGGTGTGGTACTTGACATTTCATGATTAACTCAATTGCCTAAGCAAGTGATATGCTAATCATGCAGATCCCTCTCACCTTTAGTCTGTAAGACACCTTTAGAGAGGATGACTCCATCACCTGCAGGTACACCACCATGCCAGGAGTCGTTCATTCTAAAACAACTTTAGAATAATGTCAAAGTACTTAGATTAGGATTCTTCCTAAATCTAGATCTAAAACCATAGATCTAGTAACCAGAATGCCTGATATTTTATCCATATCTTATGTGGAGAAACCACTGTGTGACAACCACAGTATAACCGATCGTAGTATAGGAATATCTCTTCCTATCAAGTGAATGTCATCCCAATACCTGGACATCACTCTCTACTACCTTCTTACCAAATCCATCTCCTATTCTGATGAGGTCTAAGCCTATGACTGTCACATCAAAAATAGATAATCTATTTCCGCTATACCTGCTTTAGTCTGTAAATAGACATAAGCTACTTACCTACTATGCTTCCGCTGCTCCCACTGACTACAACAACCCTCTGGCAGAGTCATATACACGTGCACTTCTAAAGCTAGTTTAGAACGACGCTATACTCATCCTCCTGCCGGGTCTTATAGTCTAGAACAGCAGCAATGGCAAGTCTGGGTATACAAGAACCTTCATGTCACCGTCTCTGAGAAGACCGAAGTACCTCTCGGGTGCCTGAGGTTACCCACCAAATCTGCGGAGTGGCTAATGGAATGTCGAAACTAATTGAATCCTTAGGTTCTATTAAATCTTCAGTGATCGTTTGTGGTTCTGGAATCACTTCCAGTTCTACCATACTCCCACTTCTGTTTTTCTGGAAAAAAAAATCCATTTTACTAAAACTGTGGCGAGTCAAGAACAATATAAATATTGATCTTCCTGATGGTAGAAAGTTAACCCTCGTCAAAACCCGGTATAACCCACAAACTACCATTACTGAATCATGCCTTGAGTTTATCCGGATTCTGGTTTTAACCATCAGCCGGACAACTCCCTATACCTTAACATCGTTAAGATATAAATTGATTTTATATATATCTAATATAGAAACAAAAGCACTAATTTAATTGGAACCAGATTCAAAACAATGCAGCTGTCTCCAGTGCATATCAACCAAATGGAAAGAAGCCAATCAACATTACTCATCTAGGAGTGCATCCATATATGAGTGACCTGAAATAGAAGCAAGTTTTCAAAACTATTACTATCAACGGAATACCAAACATAAGTATCTACATTTTCGACTTCCTCGAAGAATCCTGATACTTCCAATAAATGGTTGTCTACTTTATTCTTATACCTATAACTTCTCAAAATCTGAACCTTATATTTCAACAAAATACTTGTCTAGAACTAGAGAAGTTATGAGTAAACAGAATATAGTATGAGTACCAACCCCATTGTCCAAATGGACACAGGACATCATACAATACTTTGTATAAGTCACCTAAGTTCAAAAAATTAAACCCTGTGCGTCATAGGTTGAAAAATTATACTATGGTTAAGAAGAATCACACCGCTGTTGAATGCACCTTACCTAATCATCAACTGATATAGGTAAATGCCACAGACAAAATATCAAAAAGTTATATCTGACTTTATAAAATAAACGTACAGATATATCAGTTTGAAATTGGTGCATGACAACGGATATTCAAAACCAAATATTTGCCATCCGGCAAAACCCAGATGATTTCCTCAAATATCACCAATTACAACGAATTCTGATATAATAAGGATCTAATCACCCAATTCCCAATATCTTACTCCCACTCACCATCTGTAATATCGTACAGATGTGAGAAACCGATCTGGTAAACACATACACTGGAATTAGATTCTAATTGGGAAAACAGTTTTCAATTAACATCGCACAGTGAAACTGAAACATGAAAATGTTTCAAAGGGGTAACCTGGTATTCCTAGTAATGCCTCATCCATCATCCAGATTCATGACAGTAACTATATACTTACTTTCCCTCACTCCAATCCCTTTATTATGTCTTTACTTATTACTTTCTGTACACATTCTTTAGGCTAATTGGTTTTCTTCCTTCCTACCCTTCGGCACCAGCCTAAGGTTTGGAAGAAGACTATCCAATAAGTGTAATTGGTGTACTCTCCTAATCCTAGGAGCCCTCGCAACCTGAGAGAAGGTAATGGGAAAAGACATCTGAATAATCCTATTATATTCTCCTGAACCGGAAACCATCCTCGAATCTGGAACGAATTCCTTCGAGTTCGTATGTAACTATACGATGACATATCCAATAGGAGTGAATATCCGTAGTGATACGGTGTGTTCTGGAGAAATCCAAAGTGGATGTGGGAGTGGCAGGGGTATACAAGGTTTTGTCGTAAATGATAACATTTTCTTTGCCTTTAATCTAATCCCTTTATATGTCTTTACTTATTACCTTCTGTACACCACACTTAGGCTTAATTGGTTTTCTTTCTTCCCCACCATTCGGCATCTGCCTATGGTTTGGAAGAAGACTATCCAATAAGCTCAATAGGTGTACCCTCTCCTAATCCGAGGAGCCCTCACAACCTGAGAGAAGGTAAAAGAAGAAGACAACCGAATAATCTCATTCAATCTCTCCAGAACCAGAATCCATCCTCGAATCTGGAACAAGTTCCTTCGAGTTCGTATGTAACTATACGATGTATCAAATGGAAGTGGATGTTCGTAGTGATACAGGGTGTTCTGGAGAAATGCAAAGGTGATATAGAAGTGGCAATGATATATGCGACACCGTGACATTCCAAAAGCCAAAGTTTTTTAAAGAAGGTTCGGTTAACTTGGTTCATGAATTTTAGTTAAGGGTCGGGCTATGGTCATTACCAGAGAGAGAGAAAAGAAACACTCAGCGTGCACTCTAACCTAGATCAGAATGGTTAATCACTTTATCTAATCAGGATGGCTCCCACTGTTCCTCGAATTCACCTCCAAACCCAAAAGGAGAATTAATCGGAATCACCCGAGGAGTAATCTTACCGATCAGTGGGAATCGTGATCCAACTATCATCGCATGATAACTTGACGGAATCCACTCAAGTTACCACACTCTAGAAGGTATGCGCAAGCCTGGCAAGTTTCTTGTATGTTTGAAACTCCCGATATTATTTTTACCCCTAGGACCCAAGTGACCTTGACGAATAATCAACAAATCAAAAGGTCCTAGTCAAGTCCAACCCGTCATTATCTTGATTGCGTTAAACCCACCCACACGACCCTTGACAAATAATCAACAGAGTCGTACGACTGTCCTCACCAATCCACATATCCATGCGACAGAAAAGTATTACAGAGCTACCGCACACTACGTCTCGGTGAATGGCAACGACAAACGTAGCACGAATACTAAGCAATACTAATCTGAAATGACGGAGGGTTATGGCTGGTTTTTGGTGAAAAACCTTTAACGTAAAGAACTTGATATCATTGAAGGAACCGAGTGGTTTTACAAATTTATAGTGGCGAAAACTTTTGCTAAAGAGGGCACTCCCGGTGAAGGGATCTCGGCTCTTTCCTCGTAGAATGAGGTGCAGGATATTCCAAACTGAATACAACGATGCAAAGCAAAAGGATACGACTATAATGAAGTTATTACATTGACGCAAACTTTTACTCAAGGGAAACTAGAACGCACGCACTCGGCGTGTCGGAGTTCAAAATTCTAAAGTTATAACCGTGATCAAGACGGTGTCTCTTTGCAGCTAGCCGGTTGAGCACGGGTCGATCCGCAGGAAGATGGTAGTATGTTCGTTCGTGTTTTAGACGAATCAATAAAGAATTGTATATTTGTATGTTCGATTCTATCCTAAGTGTTCGTATTTATTTTCAAATAAGCTTGTTTAGGTTAAGGTTGGTTAATAGAGTTAGGATTAGTCTTATACTTGTCCTTTGCCATTCTTAAAACGGTGTTGGGATAATCGAAAGTAGAGAGGATTATGAGGACATAGGAATGGGATTTTCGAGTTTAAGCGAGCTTTCCAACGATAAATCCATTTCTAGTGCCCCTTGTTCGTCCGCTAAATGCGCTTATTTCCAACCCTAGGCCAAACACCCGCAACCATGTATCCAATTAAGTCACAACTACATGTCACATTGTAGTGCGCTTAAAGGACATCTCGGCTTAAGTCACGGCTACATGTCACGTATAGTGCGCCTAAGTGAGGGTGTTGCGTTTGTTTGGTCGGGGTTCGTTTCAAGATGTTTGGCGAAGAGAAACATAAAGGATTTCTCTGTCCCTCATACCACCTTCCTTAGCCTTAACAAGTGGGAAATTATCCACACATTATAAAAGAAAAGAAAACAAAACAAGAAGGAAGAAAAGAGAGAATAGGAAAATACGGTTTTACAAATGGTGCAAGCTAACTCTTGGGTCATCACATTAGCAAGGAACTCCGTCAAGTATCATTGCTTGAAAATAATACGGATAAGAAGAAAGGAAAAGAGAAAAAGCAAAGAAATAACAACAACTACTTTAACAACAATAATAAAATTACACTTAGGAATTAAAATACAATGCAAGAATTAAAAGATACGAAATAAAAAACCCTCATCTTCATTTCATCATCCACTCAATGCTCTCACTACATTTTAATGGAGAAAACATGAAGAAGAAGAAGGAGAAGAACTAAAGCTAAACTAAATCCTAACAAAAAGAGGCATAAAAAGAAGACCCTTGGCTTGGCACAAAACTGGGCTATTTATAGGCTGCGTGCTGAAACCCTAGGGTAAGATTCTGAGCCCAAATGAAATGTCCAAACTACCCCCAAAATCCAAGTTGACACTGAGTCAACTCGGCCGCGGATCCGCCGCGAATCGGCCATTCTGGCCGCGGATCCGCGCTTCTTTGAGGGAGTTGGGTTGTCGTTTTTTCTAGGTTTTCTTGTGTTGCTCTCTTCTATTTTTCTACATGCTCCAAATTGCAAATTGCTTCCACAGTTTCTTCAGATCTGCAACAGCCCAAAATGGCTTCAAAAATAATCCTTTTGACCTCATCTCCCTCGAGCTCCGCGCACCCATTGATTCTTGTGCTGCCCCTCTAGTGCTATATGCTTGTCCGAGAGACGATTGACCACTGTCATTTATCTTGTCTCTGGAACTGGTACGCGGCACTGATGGATACGGATAACCGGAACCCGGCTTTTATCTGTTGGCAACAGATGTTCTGTATTTTGGCGTAACTGTGGAGATTTTGTATCATTTGTGTTATTTTGGACAAGGAACCTGTAGCATGTAAATATGTAGCAAACACGAATTAAAAACACCTACCTATAAACAAACAAGCATAAGAATGGACGGTATTAAATGCAATATTGTGGTGTAAACAAATACCCCCAAACTTAACTTTTGCTCGTCCCGAACAAAACCAATTATTCACAAAAGGTCCTAACCTCACTTTCGCAGGGAACGCGATTGCATTGAGATCGTGCAATAAGCCGTTAAACCTCTAGGTGTCCCTAGTAAGAGGAGTGTTATCTCCCGAGGGTTTTCAGCGGATTACACCCACAAAATCCCGTCAAGCTAGTATCATAAGTTAACATTGATTCTACTCCTACAGTTTAGTATCTACGTTAGAAACTCTATCATCCTAAGTTAGAAATAGCCAACCCTTATATTTCACACCTCTTATCTATTTAACCTTAGATCCTATACATTCCAAAAAAGTTTAAAAAGATGTTGGTGTCTCCTGAGTTTTCCTTCTAAAGTGCGGTCTTAAATCAGGGATTTTTATCAACTTTATAGAAAATATAAGTCGTATTCTTTATTTCTATCTTTTATCCAAACATCGATTGTATACCCCTACATGTGTGTGTTATTTCACCCCTACACTTGAGAATTCAATTCAAGCTATAGTACCCTTGCCCTAATGCCTAATACTACTTCTTTCATTTATTATGAATGGTGTTGCTCACATACCTTTCATACAACTATTAATGCTTCTTGAGGCACTAACAGCCGATTACTGAATATGTAAGCTTAAAGCGTAAATAGCAGTTTCCAAGTCTTGACTTTATTTATTTATTTTTCTTTTCTTTATTTTTCTTTTTCATGACCGGATATATTTTTCAACGATGCTCTTTTGGTGTTTAGCTTTAATTACCGTTTTTTCTTTCATACTAGATTTTCAAGAAAGAGTATTTCTAGGTATCCTCTACTATCCCAAGTTTCAAGGTGCGTGTAAGTGCAATTTGTAGGGTATATACTTTCAAAATTTTGATTCAAGAATAGAAACTATTTTTCAGACTTATCCTTCAGTGAAGCATCGATACTTTCCCTTCATTTCGACTTAACTCAAGAACTGATCTCAAGATTACCTATTTCCTAAAAAAAAACTGTAAGGACGTATAATTACCAAGTTTAAACAGAATGAGGGTTATTTTTAGGGTTTTCAATTTCTAAGCCTAGGATTTAGTTATTTCTAACGTATCAACTAAACTTTTGGAATAAAAAATCTAAGTTACCCTATTAGCTAACTTGACACCAAAGTTTTTATATTTTTTGTAAAATTTTTGATTTTTGTTGGGTTTTAAATAAGTATGCAAATGCAAAAATATGCATATGAATGCGAAGGAAGAAATCTTATCGATCACACACCCAAACTTAAACTTGACAGTGCCCTCACTGTCAGGCTACACCAAGAGGGTCAAAATTGTCGGCGCTCTCTAAAAGAACATTTTATACAAAACAAAAAGCAAACAAAAAAAAATAAACACAAAAAAAGGTCCCCCCCAAACTTAAGTGAAACAGTGTTTCCACTGTTTAAGCGTTAAAGTTCAGAGTTAGGGGGGAGAGAATAGTATCAAGTTATACAAGGCCTTACACAGGCCAAAAGTTAGCACCAAACATTCAAAAATTTTATCGTTATAATGGTGTGGTTGGTGATAGAATGCGGAAAGGAATGAAATGGAAAATACAAGAGACCGTATTGGGATAGAAGTGGTATACGGTCTCGGTGGAGGAGAAGAATGGCGGAAGGGAGAAAGAAGTGGAATACGAACTTGAGGGTAGAAATGAATTGAATAAATTAGTACAATCTGTAATGATCGATGTCAAAAGATGGATTGTACTAATCTATCAATATGGCGAGAAACTGGGTTAAATCCCTCAAGATTCGTGATAAAACATGGGTACGCTGAACTTGGTAAACCAGACATAGTAAATGAAAGTGATACGGTTTCTTGCAAGGTCGGAATGATGGAAAGGATGGAGGGGAGTGATTGAGGAAGGTTATCGGTTAAAGGTTCAGGAGGGTGTACACAGTCAATAAAAGGGATAGGATGAATTGGAAAATCCGACTCATCAATTAAAACTGGTTCATCCTCAATTCTATCCTCAAAATTCTTCTCAAAGCACAGCTCATCCATGCAATTGTCATCAAAATCAAGACGCATATGAAGTTCGGGAAAAACATTTAATGACTCTGGATGATGAATTGGAGGGAAAAAGTCAGCCAATTATGCGGGTTCATCATCCAAAATATTCCCAGCGTCAATATTCTCAATCAAGTGAAAATCAATTTTCTGAGATTCCTCATCAAAAGCATGGATATTAATCAATTCAGGTTCTAGAGTGGAGGTGTAGAGGTCAAAAGGATGGGGATTGGTTTCACTTGACAGGGTCCCCTTACAATCGATTAAATCAAACACTACAAAGTTGGACAACTCATTAAACATTCTATCTTAAATTGATAATTCATTTGGGACACCTGATAGACTTTCAAAACAGGAGTTATGGGATTCAATTTGTAATGGGTAGGTTTGATTTGGAAGGGTGTAGGGTGTACAGCTCACTCTCTCCACTCAAATTCTCAGCCTGTCCTACCGCCTCATCATACATTGGAAAATGTAGAGCTAGTTGGAAACTGTCTACTGGGTCACTAGGTTGTATGAGGGTGGCAAAGGACGCATTCAAATCCTTCATCTGTTGGTACGACACTACCCGAAAGTCTTCTAACGACTGTTCCAGAATAGACATGGGTTGTGAAGGGGTTTCAGTAAAAGATTCAAACTCATTTGGATATTGGAAACTCCCAAATGGCTGTGTAGAAGCAATATCTAGGGAAGGTGTAAAAGTCGGGTAGGATTGATAGGAATTGAATAGTTGGACAGGAGTAGGATCAGCATACGGATAAGAAGGTGAATGGAATCGTTGATCCAAAGAATTCGCAGTGGTGAAAAGAGTGAAAGATCGGTTACGGGATTGTTCAATACGTTCAGCAAGAGACATAGGTCTTGGGGTTACAACTGGACTCTCAAAAGGGGTATCAACGTAAGAAGGTGGTAAAGGTTGAAATGGTTGATACAAAGTGAATTGCGGAGTCCAACTAGTTGTCCTGGACGCGTCTATCCGATCTTTCAAAGAAATTTTTGGCATGGATGGATCGTTCGACGTTCGGCCAAAGCAAGAACCGTAGGAAGTTATGTCTGGTTGTGCGTACCAAAGTTCGGCAAGAGTTTTTCGAGGCTGGGTACCTATGTTAGAAGAGTGAAAGGGTGGGGGAAGGAAGTGGTATTTTTGTTTAGTTAAAAAAAATGTTTGTTTTTGGAGTTTTACAAATTGTTTGTTCAAAAGAATACGGAATTATGGGACTAAACTTTACATAATCACAATCACAATCACAAAATACACAAACAATCACCTAGAGCTAGGGACTTTAAAGTCCAACTAGACCACTCCTAGACAGCCAAGCGACAAGTTGCAGGATAATCCTCGAATCGCCTCTTCACTGCCAATTGTAGCCAGGTAAGCACAAGTGAGGGAAGGAGGGTTCCGCTCATGAATCACCGTGAGACGGGCCTTTTAAAATTACCCCCTCACCTTTCTAGCCTAGGCACCAAAAAGTCAAGTTTAGATAAATGACCGATTCCCCGCAACCTTCACTTGTCCTAAATGAGCGCGAAAAGTCTTTATAGGTTTGGTCTAGATATTTTTTATTAACTCAAGGTGATTCATATGCAATTAGTGATTTGTGGGGTCTTAGGAAGGGTGATGAAATCCCCACCCAATCTGAATTGGTGTTATAGCCCCTCAAAGTCCGTATTATTATATGCAAAGCGCGTAAACAAAAAAAAATCTAAAACAACAAAAAAAATTATTTGGCGGCTGCGCAATCTATGCAAAGAAACCAGCATAAAATACAGTATAGTGGAATTCAAAGAGAAGATAAAAGGAAACAGAGAAGGAGGAAATAAATTAGGGCTCAGAAGCCTCAATGTTGCCGCGGAACCGCCGCACAACGCAAGGTTTGACCGCGGTTCCGCGGTCAAACGTTGGAATTGGGGCCTAAAATTTCGTCCCTGGGCTCTCCTTGCTCTCTACTACAAAATAAAATGCTCTGTTTTCTTTTTTTATTACTGTACATGCTCCAGATAGCCTGCACAGTTGCACACAAAAAATATTAAAAATAACAAAAAGATTTTCTTTTTATATTATATTTATAATTTTATATATATACAAAAAGAATATTAACCCAAATAACAAGAAATAAAATACGTTACCGTTTCCTCGGCAACGGCGCCATTCGATCGCACGCTCTCGGCATGTCGGAGTTCAAAATTCTAAAGTTATAACCGCGATCAAGACGGTGTCACTTTGCAGCTAGCCGGTTGAGCACGGGTCGATCCGCAGGGAGATGGTAGTATGTTCATTCGTGTTTTAGAAGAGTCAATAAAGAATTGTATATTTGTATGTTCGATTCTATCCTAAGTGTTCATATTTATTTTCAAATAAGCTTGTTATGGTTAAGGTTGGTTAGTAGAGTTAGGATTAGTCATGTGCTTTTTTTTTGCAATTCTTAAAACGGTGTTGGGATAATCGAAAGTAGCGTGGATTAGGAGGACATAGGAATGGGATTTGCGAGTTTAAGCGATCTTTCCAATGCTAAATCCATTCCTAGTGCCCCTTTTCCGTCCGCTAAATGCGCTTATTTCCTACCCTCGGCCAAATACTCGCAACCATGTATCCAATTAAGTCACAACTACATGTCATGTTGTAGTGCGCTTAAAGGACTTCTCGGCTTAGGTTCCAACAACATCATATAGGTTTGTTTTATCCTTGCATTTATAAGAATCAATGCAGTCCCATCAATTAATCACACCAGAAAAGAACGAAAATAAAATGTGCGTATATGCCATCTGCATTCACCACTGGGTCCCGTCATCACCCGTTAGGTTACTTAACTAACGACAGAGCGGGGACTGGACTAGCGCGGGTGCAAAACATATACAACATCTACTAATATATATAAATATAAATATAAATATAACATTCGTCCCCGGCATGACATATGCAACATCACAGAAACATCAAAGAAGTAACACAGAATGGTGGATAATCCTGGAGCCCCGGGTTTCACTTGAGCCGCAAATGAGACCCGACGCCCCCTGTCGTGTGGATAGCCTGTGCAATGAAAACCTAGACCCCTACGAGTGCAGAAAGTTACCCGCCAAGACCAGAAGCGAGGCAACCCCCTTCAACAACGTGAATGGGCCACCCAGCACTTCACGGAATCCGGTAACTTGAGCACCCCTCCGTGGGTCAACCTATACCCCCTACGAGTGCGGCGAATAGTCCGCCAATTCTATTGTAAGGTCCCCTCCGTCTCAATGCCATGAGATGCGGACTCGTTGCCCTCTAGAATCCGGCTATTCGTGCACTCCACCGTAGGGTGATCCTAGTACAGAAAAGAAAATAATATACAAGAGTGACATCGACCTCAACCCGGTCGTGCCCCAAACGAATAATATACAAACAGACAGTGACGGCAGTCCACATGTCGGACGCTCGCCCCACAATATCAAATGTACAAATGAAACTAAACTCTACTAATATTGCACCAAAGCTATCCACCACGACGATCCAACCATCATCACAGCACAACACAGAATATCAACGTGAATGTCACGTTCGCAAACCCGTCTAAAAGAACATATAGCAGTTAGACGGGTTTACCGATCAAATGACATTCACGGTCGCAGATAGTAATGTATGTACTGTTAAATGCACACATAAAATATCGATCGACTAAATTTCCCAAATTGGCCCCAAATGCAAATCCAACACTCAAACAGAAATCTGGGCCAAAACCATATATTTCAAAAATCACAATTCCATGTAACTGAGCTACAGAAAAAATTTGGTGCTCCGTTGCTACTAAATGACCGCGGAACCGCCGCTAATAGAGGTCATACGCAGCAGTTCTGTGGCTCTTTAGAGGAATCATGAGCTCAATTTTTTTGTGTACTCCTAAAAAAGCCTGCACGGATTTTTAAGCCACTGGAAAATATTTTTTGACCAAATTGGAAAATCGGCAGATACTTGAAAAACGAAATCGTGATTTCGGAAAAATTTAATTGATCGATCTTTTAAGCACGTTTAAACAAGCTAGCAAGGGGTTTAAAGGCTGGCTCCGATACCATGCTGGGTTACAGCAGCGCCTCGACCATCAAACCGTGGCCAAATGCAGAACAAAAATTTACTGAAATGGTGCTACCATTACCCGATGCCCGGATCTACCTAAAACCTTAAACAAGCAAGCTATATATATGAAGTTAGATGGTTATACCGAGTTAATCCATGTCCTTCGGTCTTCAACCATCATCCCCAAGCTCTTGGTGGCTCTTTAGTCAAGCTTGGTCGCCGGTCTCGCTCCATCGAAAATGATCCACCAAAGGGATGTAGTCATGGCAGTAGCTTCACACAATGGATGCAAGTGAAGCAACTAGGGTTTCTAGGATACTACTCTAGAAAGCCTAGGGTGTAGTGAGTGTGATCCAAGTGTTGGTCTATCTCATCTCACCTCCTCTCATGATTCTCAACACATGAGAGGGTTGAGAGGGGGTGAAGAATGAATGTGGAGGCAAAACATGAAAACTAGAGAAGAGTGAAGCACAAATGGTGAAGGAGCTCAAAGCTTGCTCAAATTAAGAAAAATGAAGCATCCAAAAAATGAGCTCTCTTGGAGAGAGAAAATGAGCATGCTAGGTTTTGTAAAACAATTGTTTGCATTTTAAAATAGCTCTCATACTGGAATAGTGAGCACAAATGAATTAACAATTCATTTGTGTTCACTATGCAAGCATGGTCATCACCTTAGTCTCCTCATTTTAATTTCCACCTCATTTACCATTTTCTAAAAATTGTCAAATCCAAAAATGAAGTGGCCACCTTCTAGAATGTTTTCCGGATAAAATACGGATTACATTCTACAGTATATACATACCTGCATTCGTACCGAAATACGAATACACAAAGAGATAGAATAACACAAAGGACATAATACTAGAATATACGTACCGAAATACATATACGTAAATTATTAAATCAATACCTGATTTAATAATCCGAGTCAGCTAGTATTATCAATTGTCCGATCGAAAGTCCGTGTACAAAGTACATCAATCGATCAGTACCCTGCATGTATCCAATATGGCTACTACATCATTTCTCCAGAACCAGGGAAACCCTCTGTGTGGGAGTCTAAAGACTCTTCAATACGCTAGCAGTGGGTGTAACCACAAGCACGTCAGCGGCACTAGCTGTACGTAACGGCTACCCAGGTATTGAGCGAAAGGGAGGCTGACGAGCAAACTCATCCTTAACCCCTACTGAGCCTGACCGTGATAATATCCGTACAGTCCGGTCTATTCGTCTAAGAGTTTCGCATATCGAGTCTCGGGGGTGGATAGAGTCAGACCCCTAACAACGCGGCATTTAGTGTCGGAATGAAACCCATCACTACCTGAGAAACTATCGATCCTGGATCGGTAATTCTCGTCCACCATGGCCATGGATTTCTGGTGATGGCCACCCGTGCACAACGCGACATCAACCCTCAATACCGGGAGAGACGAATCCACGAAGATCCGATCACTGCCTCCATGTGGCTCAGGACTGTACCCAACTAAAACCTGTTTGCACAACTCCTTTGATCCGTGGTAGGGTAGTAATCAAAGCACAGGGGGAACTCACACGAGACAAATGACAATCTCAGGTCGACAGACTAACCTGTACATATGTCACCTAGAAACTGCTATCTGACAATAGGTATAATAGCAACTAGCAGGTTCCCGGCGAGTCCGTCCAGTGTATTCATAACCCAATGAGCACCTGTATACTATCTTAGGTGAACAAACTAACACCAATGGCTTATGAGACCTGTCCACCGCCCCTCGTCGGGGTCTCGATCAGTATACACTAATTTACACTAGAGTATTGATGCCCAGTCTCGATACTCGCACGATTAGGGACATTTAAGAATGTGCTTATAGACCCCCAGCTCCCACGTATATGATCGCCATCATAATGCTGGTAATTAAGCAAGAATCCTATGGGCTCTATCAAGATATACATGATAATAAAGACAAACTATATAGCATACTATCATCTCGAGTAAGATTGTTCTACCGGTATAAGTCCTCACTCAATCATCATAATCACTTGTCCGCAACTATGATAATTGCCTTGAGGGCACTATAGCCAACAGTATGTAATATTCTTTTATTGGGGCACTTCCGGGTTGAGGATGATTTCACCATTGATGTATTTTATTTACTTTTCCACATTAGGATAGACCCAAAATGGAGAGCACAAGTGACCGGGTTCCAGAGTCCAGTGGGAGGCCATCTCGAGGAGTCAAGACCGGGTCTCCTAACTCTGGAATTGGCGGGGTCGCTTACCGCTCTCGTAGAGGTCGGGGTGTAGGCTTGGCTATTCATCACAACCATGGAATCCGTATTTTCTATCGTTGGCTAAATACAAAATATTAACCTCCTAGTATATCCTATATTTTCATATATGTGCTTCTGCTGTTATTATTCTGTGATGTGATCACTTTATTGTAGGGTTCCTAGGCATGCTAATGAAGTCTCACAAGGCATCAACCATGCCAATTTCAAATTTTACGGGTGCCGAGAAACCCTAATACGGATCGTTGACTAGAAGTTTAGGCGAAAAATGAATCTAGTTAACAACTTAACTAAAGGAGAGAGGCTACAACCTTTGTAGATCCGGTTCTCCACTTCCATAGCTCCATGTAGGCGTCCTCTCGCAGTCCATCTCGAATCCCGGACTCAATCGTCGGCTTGATCGGAGAAATAGGCGGACTAGGTCGTCGGCTTCGTGCCGAAGATGATCTACGTCGAGGCATCACAAGTTCAAGCTCCGACTTCACAAATTTGTGAAACTTGTGAAGAAAACACCCAAAACAACTTGGCAAGAGGTAGAGGGTGAAGAAATTGGAGGTGGGTTCACTTTAGAATTGGATTTCTCACTTTAGAACTCAAGTTGCCATTGATGGCATCAAGCTTTCTTTCTTGAAGAAGAAGATCAAGAAGAAGGAAATATTATGATAAGTTAATCAAAAAAGGAAAAAGAAATGAATACTTATCATAATAGGAACCATGGTTAGGTGTAGAGAATTGACCAAGGTTAGAAGAGTGGTTAGGGTTAAGCATGAAGACAAATTGGTCACTTTGGTCAAAGCTTCATGGAGCTTCACAAAGGTTCAAGAATGAAAGCAACCATTTTGTATTCTTATCCCATTCTATTTCCAAAATCAATAAATAAAAGAATGGATAATTAAAACCCTAATCACTTTCTTAACCTAGGTTTAATTCTTTACACTTAACCAAATGAGCAAGCATCATCAAACATGATACATAGATGTGCACAAAAGTATATCACATATACAACTTGCACATCAAGTGAGAAAATCCATTTAAAGTGAACCAATACTAGTTAATGAAAAGTAATATATCAAATATATAATTATACATTAAATCATTAAATCAACACTTGATTTAACGATCCGGTCATATCGCATATAACCGACTAGTATACAATGTATCGATTTATCGAATCAATGATTCGATAACTAGGTTATATCGAATATAACCAATCGATACATTCATCGCGAGAATGGAATACGGTATCACATACACGCATTATTCTCAGTCCTGCACATATCTCATATGCGCTCCTATTTCGTTTCGCTTGAGCCAGGAAACCTCCGTGTAGGACTCTAAAGACTCGTCAATACGCCGGTAGCAGATGATGATCATATCAAGCACCCACAAGCCGCAAGCGGTCTGTTAAACGTAACGGCCATCCGGGTATTGGGCGATCAGAAGATCGACGAGCTAGCCCGCTCACACTCCTGTGAATCCAACCAGTAACACTTACCGTACAGGCCGGTCTGTTCGTCTGATATGTCGCATATCAAGTCTAGGGGTGGTAAACGTCAGACCCCAATAACCGATAAGTCATGACGATGTGAGGCTCATAACGGGTCGAGAAACTACTGGTAACACTTACCAGCAAATCTCTGATCAGCCCTGGCCAGGGACTTCCCTGTTACGGCCAATCGAGCACAGCGCAACATCAACCCCCCAATACCGGGAGAGACGAAACCCCTCCTATCGCTCATTGCCTCCATGTGACTCGGGACTGTGCCCAAAGACCACCGTTTTGCACGCCCTCATGGACGTGGTAAGGTGGAGATCAAAGCACAGTGGGAATCACATAAGACTCTATGACGATCTCGGGTCTACAGACTAACCTGCACAAGTGTCACCTGAGAACTGCCATCTGACGTGAGGTATAATACCATCTGGGAGTTCTCGGCGAGTCCGTCCAGTATACCCAGTCTCCACTGAGCACCCGTATACTATCTCTGATGTTAAACACCAATGGATATGGGATCATCCATCGCCCATCTCATGGGTCGAGAAGCGTATACGCTAGTCTACACTGGTATATCGATGCCCCGTCTCGATACACCCACGACTAGGGACCTTGAAGGATGTACTTATGGACTACCATGTCCCCACTAGTATGATCTGCATCATAGTCCAGGTAGTCAAGTACACATCCTAAGGGCTTTACCAACATGTAACCATAAGACAGTTTAAAGAGACTAGTATACATGTTAAGATAAAGTGCAACCAGATAGCATACTATCATATCGAGCAAGAAAGTCATCTCTATATATGTCCAAGCATCCAATATAATATACATCATCTGTACAATACTGGCCTCTAGGGCATACATACAACTAACAATCTCCCACTTGCACTAGGGCCAGCTGCTGTAGTATCGCATACTGAGCATCCCGAAGAGTCTCTCAAACTGTATCTGGGGAATGGCCTTTGTGAGTGGATCCGCCGTGTTGTTCTTCGTGTCAACCCTCCTGACCTCGATCTCCCGGTGATCAACTATCACCCGGATCAGGTGATACCGCCTCAGAATATGCCTGGATCGCTGATGGGACCTAGGTTCCTTGGACAAAGCCACCGCTCCATTGTTATAGCAATAAAAAGGTATTGGATGTTCAATGGATGGAACCACTCCAAGTTCAGTAATTAACTTCTTGATCCAGACAGCCTCTTTAGCAGCATCGTTGGCAGCGATTTATTCAGCCTCCATCGTCGAGTCTGCCACGGTTTCCTGCTTGGAACTCTTCCAGCTAACCGCCCCTCCGTAAAGGGTAAAGACAAAGCCCGAATGCGACTTAGAGTCGTCCTTATCACTCTGGAAGCTCGAATCGGTAAAGGACTCCACTTGGAGTTCTCCGTTACCATACACCAAGAGCATCTCTTTAGTCCTTCGCAAGTACTTAAGAATGCTCTTCACAGCTGTCCAGTGATTCTCTCCAGGATCAGCTTGATACCTGCTCACTACACTTAGTGAGTATGCTACATCGGGTCTGGTACATAGCATCGCATACATGATAGAGCCTACAGCCGAAGCATAGGGTATCCCTTGCATGCGAGCTCTCTCCAAATCAGTCTTGGGAGACATCTCTTTGGAGAGAGTGATTCCAGAGATCGTGGGCAAATTCCCACGCTTGGATTCTTCCATACTAAACCTCTTCAGTATGGTGTCAATGTACCTGGATTGGGACAATCCCAATATCCGTTTGGATCTATCTCTATAGATCCTTATCCCCAATATGCAGGAGGCATCACTAAGATCTTTCATTGAGAATCTTTGTGATAAGAAGAGCTTGACCGATTGCAGCATAGGAATATCATTTCCTATCAAGAGTATGTCGTCCACGTACAATACGAGGAAGACAACCTTACTCTCTGCCACCTTCTTGTAAATACAAGGTTCATCTGGGTTTTTGACGAAATCAAACTCTTTGATAACGACGTCAAAGCAGATGTTCCAACTCCGCGATGCTTGGTTTAATCCATAAATGGATTTAAGCAGCTTGCACACCTTCCCGCTGCTCCTACTGTCTACGAAGCCCTCTGGCTGAGTCATGTACACGCACTCTTCTAAATCACCATTTAGAAAGGCGGTCTTAACATCCATTTGCCAGATTTCGTAATCATGATATGCAGCGATGGCAAGCATGATCCGGATGGATTTAAGCATAGCCACTGGAGAAAAGGTCTCGTCATAGTCCACACCTGGTCTTTGACGAAAACCCTTTGCAACAAGTCTAGCTTTGAAAGTCTCCACTTTCCCATCTACACCAAGTTTCTTCTTGAAGATCCACTTGCTCCCAATGGGTTTTACACCTTCAGGAGCAACTTCCAAAGTCCATACTTTGTTGGTGTACATGGATTCCATCTCGGACCGCATAGCATCCAGCCATTTCACTGAGTCCCTACTCGTGATGGCCTGCTCGAAGCTAGTTGGGTCATCATCATCCATGATGCAATCCTCGCTCCCTCCATCCATGAGAAAACCGTAGTATCTCTCAGGTTGGAGAGGAACCCTACTAGATCGGCGGTGAGGCTGAGGTTCATTGGGAGCTACTGAATCCTCTGGTTCCACTAAATCTTCAGTTACGGTTTGTGTATCTGGAACTCTTCCAGCTCTACCACTTTGCCACTAATTTCTTTTTCAAGAAATTCCTTTTCTAAAAAGGTGGCATATTGAGAAACAAACACTTTTTGTTCTTCAGCGTGGTAGAAAAAATATCCTTGGGAATTCTTAGGATATCCCACAAACTTGCAAAGAACTGACCGTGCCTCGAGTTTGTCTGGATTTTGCCTTTTGACATAGGCCGAACAACCCCATATCTTAACTCGTTTAAAATATGGTCTCTTCCCACTCCATATCTCATATGGTGTGGTAGGTACAGATTTAGATGGAACTTGATTCAACAGGTATGCTGCTGTCTCCAGCGCATATCCCCAGAAGGAAATAGGTAACTCAGCTGTGCTCATCATAGAGCGCACCATATCTAATAGGGTGCGGTTCCTCCGTTCTGATACACCGTTGTGCTGTGTTGTGTATATGGAGGAGTCAGCTGAGAGAGAATCCCATTCTCTTTTAGGAAGTCCAGGAATTCATTGCTCAAGTATTCACCTCCTCGATCAGATCGAAAGATTTTAATACTTTTTCCGGTTTGGTTCTCGACTTCTTGTTTATATTCTCTAAATTTCTCAAAAGCTTCTGATTTGTGTTTCATCAGGAACACATATCCGAATCTAGAGAGATCGTCAGTGAATGTAATGAAGTACGAAGAACCATCCCTGGCATGTGTAGACATGGGACCGCATACATCACTATGTATTAGTCCTAAAAGTTCGGTAACTCTTTCTCCGTGTCCCGTAAACGGAGTTTTGGTCATCTTGCCTTTGAGACATGACTGGCAAGTATCATAAGATGAAAATTCGAATGGTTTCAAATATCCATCCTTATGCAACTTAGCCAGTCGTGTCGCATTGATGTGACCCAGTCTACAATGCCACAAGAAGGATTCGTTCAATTCTGAACTCTTCCTCTTGTGTGTGTTTGTTATGCTCAGAACTGTTGATTGATTTAGAACATAAATGCCATTGCACAACGTGCCTGATCCAACTAACTTTTGGTTACGGAAAATGTTCATAACATTGTCCTGTAATACAAAATTATATCCCTCTTTACTTAGCAAAAAAACCGTTATAATGATGCATATCAGGTTCGGCATGTAATAGAATTCGTTCAGAACCAATGTATTACCTGTTGGTAATACAAAATGATATTCCCCGACAGTCTTAGCAGCAACAATTGCACCATTTCCAACTCTAATGTCTTTATCACCTTCTCCAAGTTCTCTACCTTTCCTAAGCCCATGTAACTGATTACATAAATGGGATCCTGACCCGGTATCTAATACCCAGGACGTAGGGCAAATGGAGAAACAGTTCTCTGTAACGAACACACCCGAAGAAAATGCATGAATATGTACTTTCTTCAATCGGGTGGCATGGGAATCCTAGTATTCCCCTATATCCTGTTCATTCCTATAACTCTTATAAGAAAGAACGGAACCAACGTTCCCCAGCACAGTATAACATGCGGGTTCGGTCAATACATCCATATTATTATCTTGATTAAGGCATGAAATGGTAGCTACCTGGAGAGAGAGAGAAGAAAACACTTTAGCGTATGCTCGTGCAAGATCAGATTGGTTATTATCTAATCTAATCAGGATGGCTCCCTCTGGTTTTTATCAAATCTTCCTTCAAACCCTAAAAGGAAAGACTAGCCGGGATCAATTACACCCTACAACTTCGTCGATCTTTCAGCCAGGCCAGTGTCGGTACTTTGAGGGAGGTTCCCCGTGCTTTCGCACGGACCTAGTTAAAGTAAACCTCGTTTTCCCAGAGGCGTAACCCCGTTGACACCTTTCTAGACACCTACTTGATCGGCTAATTGTAGTGTGCAAAACTCTCCCAGGAGTAACTCTTACTCGCAGTGGGTATCGGGATCCAACTATCTCATAGAAGGTATGCAATCTCATTGCAAATTTCAACACTTGAAATTCCCGATAATGCTTTTGCCCCTAGCGTGCTATGACCTTGACGCATGCCAAACAACCCATAGTCTGCTAGTCAAGTTCAACCCGTACAATTCGTGATCGAATTAAACCAACCCGTACGACCCTTGACGCATGCCAAACAACGCCGTACGAATACCTTAATCCAATCTGCATCAAATGCATAAGCAGATAAATACTGGTCAGCTACCGCACACTACGCCTTAACATAGTCAACAAACGTAGCAAGAATACTAATTAGTACTTATCTGAAATGACGGAGGGCTACGACAGGTTTTTCTGAAAACCTATTACGTAATGAACTTGATATCGTTGTAGAATCAAATGAAGTTTTGAAATGGAATGATTTTGAGGCTTTTCTAGTTTTGCTAAAGGGGTCACTCCCTGTGAAGGGATCGTCGGCCCTTTCCTCGTCGAATGAGGTGCGGGATATATCATATATATCACTGTGCAAAGCAAAAACTATAGAAGCTTTCAAAAACAAACCGAGTGTGTAGCATCTACCAGTTATTGCTAAAGGAGTCACACCCGGTGAAGGGATCTCGGTCCTTTCCTCATCGAATAAGGTGCAGGATATATCACATATACCGCTGTGCAAAGCAAGAACTGTAGCTACCTTTTTTAATTAAAATTTGATTCTACAACATCTTAGGTTTCTTTTCTTTCATTAATCACATTAATGAAGTCCCATCATTTAAGTCACCTAAACATCACAGATAAATATGACGTACACTTATGCCATCCGCATTCGCCTCGATGTCCCCTCGTGCACCGTTAGGTTAGGTAACTAACGATAGAGCAGGGCAGGGCTAGTGCGGGTGCAAAACATAAGTAACGTCTATATAATATATCATATATACTATATGCAGTATCTATCACAGAACATCACATGATCACATCACAGATATCGCAGCAGAAGAAACATATGAAACATTGGATATACTAGGACGTCCGTGTTTTGAATACGAGCCAGTATAAAACACGGATTCCACGGTCGTGATGAATAGCCAAACCCACACCCCTAGACTCCTACGAGAGCGGCAAGCAACCCTGCCAATTCCAGGGTTAGGAGACGCGGACTCGACTCCTCGAGATGGTCTCCAACTGGACCCTAGAACCCGGTTGCTTGTGCTCCCCTCCTTGGGTCTATCCTAATGCAGAAAAGTAAATAATATACAAATGGTGACATCTTCCGCTACCTGGAAGTGCCCTAAAAAAAATATTACATACAAGTTTTTACATGAATGAAAAATGAAAAACACTCATCTCACTTAAAAAACCCCGGCTATTCAAACACGACAATCCAATATAACATATCCAGCAACACATAACATCACATGTCATCAACGTAAGTAAATATGCGCATCCCAATTGTCGTTGACATATAGCAACGAAACCGGCGATAACACATATTACACTTACGATCACAGAAAAGAAAGTGTAAAACTACAACTGTTGGAATTCGCAACCTTTTTAGACATCGCATGCCTAATCAAATGAAATACTTAGACATCACATGCCGAACAATTATAAACCTCGCATTTTAGTCTCATTATCGAAAACTCTTTTCAATATCATGTGGGACTAAACTGCTAGATTTATAACATTCATTCAGTTATCTCATAACTGTTTGTGAATTCCAATTATTGTATCACGTTCCGGATAAATAGAAAATATTAAAATTTCCGATCGAACATTCAAACACCCAAGTTTTCCCGAAACCGATCAACACATGAAATAAGTTCAAAGACATTCACTTCATGCCTCAGTACCAACGGTCCAGCCGTAGAAGGGTCAAGCCAACGCCTCATATGTGGCACGCCGTACTGCCCCAAACCCGAAGGTTCAAAGGGCAGTTCAAGACGGTCACATAATCGAGTTAAGGTTTGTTGTCTTCTAGAGGGACCATCGCGTTACTTGCACTACTTCGAACGTCTTTAAACTATGGAAAAGTCCAACAATTAGAAATTTCCCGGCAGGGGAAAGATTGGGTATTTACATCCGGTTGAACTATTTTAACATATTAAAAAATTATCCGGAAAACACTTAGACAAAGTTTGATAATCCGATCGAAATACCGAGTCCCCAACACAACCCAGAATACTCAACTCTTGAATAAATATTAAAAAAATTCCCTGAGAACTCAGCACTGAATAAAAGAAATTACTGTGCAAAATTGGGTGGGTGACATCATCATACGGCCGCGGAACCGCCGCAGAAGCAAGGCTTCTGCCGCGGTTCCGCCGCACTTTGGAGGAATTGAGTGATCGTATTTCACAGTAATTCTTAGAAAGACCTGCTGAATTTTCTGCATATTTTTAATTCGGAAAAAACCCAGTTTTCAGAAAATTTCCAGAGAGCATCATGGATTTTAGGGTTTCGGTTCGATCGGATTTCAAACGTCGTCTAGACTTCGCCTAAGGCTCTAGCTAGGCTCTGATACCACTGTTGGGTTCCTAGGCACGCTAATGAAGTCTCACAAGGCATCAACCATGCCAATTTCAAATTTTACGGGTGCCGAGAAACCCTAATACGGATCGTTGACTAGAAGTTTAGGCGAAAAATGAATCTAGTTAACAACTTAACTAAAGGAGAGAGGCTACAACCTTTGTAGATCCGGTTCTCCATTTCCATAGCTCCACGTAGGCGTCCTCTCGCAGTCCATCTCGAATCCCGGACTCAATCGTCGGCTTGATCGGAGAAATAGGCGGACTAGGTCGTCGGCTTCGTGCTGAAGATGATCTACGTCGAGGCATCACAAGTTCAAGCTCCGACTTCACAAATTTGTGAAACTTGTGAAGAAAACACCCAAAACAACTTGGCAAGAGGTAGAGGGTGAAGAAATAGGAGGTGGGTTCACTTTAGAATTGGATTTCTCACTTTAGAACTCAAGTTGCCATTGATGGCATCAAGCTTTCTTTCTTGAAGAAGAAGATCAAGAAGAAGGAAATATTATGATAAGTTAATCAAAAAAGGAAAAAGAAATGAATACTTATCATAATAGGAACCATGGTTAGGTGTAGAGAATTGACCAAGGTTAGAAGAGTGGTTAGGGTTAAGCATGAAGACAAATTGGTCACTTTGGTCAAAGCTTCATGGAGCTTCACAAAGGTTCAAGAATGAAAGCAACCATTTTGTATTCTTATCCCATTCTATTTCCAAAATCAATAAATAAAAGAATGGATAATTAAAACCCTAATCACTTTCTTAACCTAGGTTTAATTCTTTACACTTAACCAAATGAGCAAGCATCATCAAACATGATACATAGATGTGCACAAAAGTATATCACATATACAACTTGCACATCAAGTGAGAAAATCCATTTAAAGTGAACCAATACTAGTTAATGCAAAGTAATATATCAAATATATAATTATACATTAAATCATTAAATCAACACTTGATTTAACGATCCGGTCATATCGCATATAACCGACTAGTATACAATGTATCGATTTATCGAATCAATGATTCGATAACTAGGTTATATCGAATATACCCAATCGATACATTCATCGCGAGAATGGAATACGGTATCACATACACGCATTATTCTCGGTCCTGCACATATCTCATATGCGCTCCTATTTCGTTTCGCTTGAGCCAGGAAACCTCCGTGTAGGACTCTAAAGACTCGTCAATACGCCGGTAGCAGATGATGATCATATCAAGCACCCACAAGCCGCAAGCGGTCTGCTAAACGTAACGGCCATCCGGGTATTGAGCGATCAGAAGATCGACGAGCTAGCCCGCTCACACTCCTGTGAATCCAACCAGTAACACTTACCGTACAGTCTGGTCTTTTCGTCTGATATGTCGCATATCAAGTCTAGGGGTGGTAAACTTCAGACCCCAATAACCGATAAGTCGTGCCGATGTGAGGCTCATAACGGGTCGAGAAACTACTGGTAACACTTACCAGCAAATCTCTGATCAGCCCTGGCCAGGGACTTCCCTGTTACGGCCAATCGAGCACAGCGCAACATCAACCCCCAATACCGGGAGAGACGAAACCCCTCCTATCGCTCATTGCCTCCATGTGACTCGGGACTGTGCCCAAAGACCACCGTTTTGCACGCCCTCATGGACGTGGTAAGGTGGAGATCAAAGAACAGTGGGAATCACACAAGACTCTATGATGATCTCGGGTCTACAGACTAACCTGCACAAGTGTCACCTGAGAACTGCCATCTGACGTGAAATATAATACCATCTGGGAGTTCTCGGCGAGTCCGTCCAGTGTACCCAGTCTCCACTGAGCACCCGTATACTCTCTGATGTCAAACACCAATGGATATGGGATCATCCATCGCCCATCTCATGGGTCGAGAAGCGTATACGCTAGTCTACACTGGTATATCGATGCCCCGTCTCGATACACCCACGACTAGGGACCTTGAAGGATGTACTTATGGACTACCATGTCCCCACTAGTATGATCTGCATCATAGTCCAGGTAGTCAAGTACACATCCTAAGGGCTTTACCAACATGTAACCATAAGACAGTTTAAAGAGACTAGTATACATGTTAAGATAAAGTGCAACCAGATAGCATAATATCATATCGAGCAAGAAAGTCATCTCTATATATGTCCAAGCATCCAATATAATATACATCATCTGTACAATACTGGCCGCTAGGGCATACATACAACTAACATTTATATGCTGAGACAAATGGTATATTATATATATGATACATAATAAACGTTGCTTATTTTTTGTATCCGCGCTAGTCCTGCCCCCCACTCTGCCGTTAGATAAGTAACCTAACGGTGCATGACTGGACCCCGTAGCGAATGCGGATGGCATAAGCATACGTTCTATTTTCGTTTCTTTTCTGTGATGGCTTAAGGACTTAAATGATGGGACTACATTAATGAGATTAATATAAAGAAAAAGAAACCTAAAAGATGTTACATAGTAGAATTTGGAACTCACCTAGCCTTTTTATGAGAAAGCAAGTTTCAAAAATGCGGAGCTTAAGCCACTCCTTTTAAAACTATTTGATTCTACAACGAGATCAAGTTCAAAGAGTTAAAGGTTTTCTTATAAACCATCCGCAACCCTCTATCTTTTTAGGAAGTAGAGCACTTAGTATTCATGCTACGTATGTTGATCATACTCAAGGCGTAGTGTACGGTAGCTAAGTGATGTCTTCCTACACAGCATATGATGCGATTAGATAGGACATTCATGTGATTATGTTGATCATAGTCAAGGGTCATGTGAATAGGTCTAATTAATCATGAAATGATGGGTAGAACTTTACTAGTGCTTATGATATGTTGACCATAGCCAAGTTCATAAGCTGCTAGGGGTAAAACCCATATCGGGAGTATCAAGAGTTGATATTTGCAATGAGATTGCATACCTTCTAAATGACAGTTGGATCCCGATCCCACTGTGAGTAAGAGTTACTCCCAGGAGAGTTTTGCACTTTACAACAGCTAACCCATTACGTGTCTAGAAAGGTATCAATGGGGTTATGCCTATGGGAAAACGAGGTTTACTTTAATTAAGTCTGTGCGAAAGCACGGAGAACCTCCCTCAAAGTATCGACACTGGCCTGGCTGACCGGTTAGCGAACTTGTAGAATATAATTAATCCTGGCTAATTTTCTTTTTAAGGTTTGAAAGAAAAATTTGATAAAAGCGGTGGGAGACATCGATTAGATAAGATAATTAACCAATCTAATATTTGCAAGAGCTTTCGCTGAGTGTATTCTTTTCTCGCTCCTAATGGCAGATACCATGACTGGACTTAAGCTTCTATTAAAGAAAAATAAACTAACAGGACCCAATTATAAAGACTGGCTGAGGAACATAAACATTGCCCTTACATATGATAAAGTGTCATATGTCCTCACTGCCCCCATCCCCTCCCATCCCAGGACCTAAATCTTCTGTTGCGGATCGGGAGATCCGCAAGACATGGGATATTGATTGTGCCACTGCCAAATGCCTCACGCTTGCTTTGATGGACAATGTACATCAAGAGCAGCATGAGAAGACGAACGTTCAATCCATCTTTCTCCATACAAAGGAGTTGTATAGAGAGAAATCTCGTACCCTGCGCTACGAGACATCTAGAAAGCTGTTTCAGAGGAGAATGGCTCCCGGCTCGCCAGTAGGCGATCATGTCTTGAAGATGATAGCTCTTATTGAAGAACTTGAGGGTCTCGGATGGATCATAGAGAACGAACAATATGTTGATATTGTTGGATATGTATGCCCTAGGGGCCATTATTGTATATGTATACATATGGATTCTTAGACATATATATGTACAGGACAGTCTTGCTCGATATGATAGTATGCTATCTAGTTTGTCTTTATCTTAACATGTGCATGTTTTAATTGCTATTACATATCTTTTATACATGTTGATAAAGCCCATAGGATCATTGCTAGACTACCCGCGTTATGATGGCGATCATACTTTTGGAAGCTGGGTAGTCGGCACGCACATCCTTAAATAGTCCCTACTCGTGGGAGTATCGTGACTGGGCATTGATATTCCGCAGTAGACTAGTGTATATGTTTTTAGACCCGACGAGGGGCGATGGTTTGGTCCCGCAACCAATGGTCTTTAGACCTAAGATCGTATACAGGTGCTCACTGGGGGTGAGTACACCTGACAGACTCGCCGAGGACTTCCAGATGGTACTATACCTATCGTTAGATGGAAGTTCTCAGGTGACATGAGTACAGGTTAGTCCTTAGACCTGAGATCGTCATTTGTCTCGTGTGAGTTCCCACTGTGCTTTGATCACTACCCTACCACGGCTCTAGTGAGTCGTGCAAACAGGTTTTGGGTGGGTACAGTCCCGAGCCACATGGAGGCAGTGAGCGATTGTCGGGGATTCGTCTCTCTCGGTATTGGGAGTCGATATCGCACTGTGTTCGATTAGTCAGGACCATAAGACCATGGCCAAAGCAGTTGGGATTTACTGCTAGACTGATCAGTAGTTTCCCGGATTGGTCCTGAGCCGCATCAGCATGAATTACCGGATTATTAGGGTCTGACGTTTACCACCCCCCAGACCCGGTATGCGATACTCTCAGACGAAGAGACCGGAATGTACGGAGATTGTCATGGATAGGCTCAGTAGGGATCCGGATGAGTTTGCTCGTCGGCCTTCCTTTTCGACAGGTACCCGGGTAGCCGTTACGTACAGCAAGTACCGCTGACATGCTTGTGGTTATGGGTTTATCCAGTAACTCACTGCCGGTGTACTGTCGAGTCTTTAGAGTCCCATACAGAGGGTTTCCTTGGTTCAGGTGAAATGATGTAGTAGCCGTATTGGATACATGCAAGGTCTCGATCGATTGATGTACTTTGTACTCGGACATTCGATCGGACGGTTGGTAATACTAGCCGTCTCGGGTTTGAGCCAGGATTATTAAATCAGGTATTGATTTAATAGTTTACATATATGTATTTCGATATGTATATTCTAGTATTACGTTCTTCGTATTATTCTATCTCTTTGGGCACTCGTGTTTTTATCCTAATGCAGGTATGTATATACAGCAGATTGTAATCCGTATTTTATTACAGATTACCTTCTAGAAGGTGGACACCTCATCATAGACTTTTCCATTTATTGATAAATGGAAATGAGGTGGAAATTAAGGAGAGGGAGGCATGGTGAGTGGCATGGCTTCAATAGTTCACAAATGAATTCTTTATTCATTTGTGGTTACTATTGAAGCATGGCTACACTTGTTTATTTATGAAAATTCATACACAAAACCTTGGTGTTGATTTTCTCTCACATGCATGCTTCATTATTCTTGAGCTCTCATTTTTCTTCACCTCCTCTCTCCTCTAGAGTTTCCTCCACCTTTATCATCTTCCTCTTCACTACCCTTCTCGTGAGTTAAGAACAAGTGAAGAGGCAAGAAGGAGATAGAAAAACACTTACATCATCACACTACATCCTAGACTACTTGGTTTAGCAACCCAAGTTCTCTAGTTGCTCCACTTGACATATAGTGTGGAGCTAAAGCCATGGATCATATCCCTCGGGTGGATCTTCTATGACAAAGGAGGACCGGAGAGCAAGATCGATCTCGGAGAACCAAAGGAGACAAAAAAGAAGGTCAAGCATGTTTAAGGTGGCCACTTGGAGCTAACGAAGAGGAAAGAAGACCGAAGGACTTGGATCATTTTGTGAGACTTCTTTCATAGTAGTTAGTTCATCTCATTTAGTTCTGCTAGATAGGTTTATGGAAAGATTCAGGTTTTTCATTGGGTTAACTTAGCGTCGTTTTTAAAATAGTAAGAAAATTTTTGTTCCGCAAACCGCCATGTTCGATGGCTCCGGCGTTGAGGTAACCCAACATGGTATCACAGCCAGCCCATAAACCCTACACTAGCAAGTTTAAACAATGTTAAAACAACAAAACCGAAACAACTCCGTAACATTGAAACCAAACTTCAAATTTCTGTCGATTTTTCAGAGGCTTCAAAAAAAATTTTAAGCAAGTGTAGAGTGATCCATTGACTGTGAGATGAACTCGGAACAAAAAAGAATCAATTCTACCAAGTTTTGGCCGGCCAAACCTTTAAAAAATCTAGCCTCACCGGTTTTCTTGTGGTGAATTGCCTCGTGATTTGGTCTGTGTTCTTATCTCGTGGAGTTTGGGTTTCAGGTGTTGTTTGTTTTTGCCCAAGTTTGATGTTCTGTTGTTTTTCAGTTTGGGGAAATTCGGAGTGTTTCGAAGTCGTTATATTTTAACAACTGTTTAATTGTTATCAGTACTTAAATTAGAATCTGCGACCGTTGTAAGGTTACGTAACACCACCATAAGGTTTAGGAAGGCATCACACATGCCATATTGAAAATTTTTGGGGTGCTATGAAACCCTAACCAAGATCTTAACTAGAGAATTAGGGTTAACTTTGCATGTAAACAACTTTACATCTAAGAGAGAGGGATTACAACCTTTGTAGTCCGTTCCTTCACTTCATAAGCTCCGAGAAGTAGTCCCTTCGCCGCGATCCATGAACTCCCCGACTCTAGCGAGGCTCCACAAGTCGAATGATCCATGCTTGCTTGAAGACTTCGAAATCTAAGATGATCTACTTCGAGGAAACACGAACTCAAGCTATGACTTCACTAGTTATGAATTAGTGAAGCTAACACACTAATCTATATGGCTAGTATAGAAGAGGATGATGAAGTAGGAATTTTGCTCACTTTATTATTTAATTTCTTACTATTTTTCTTCTTGATCTCAAAAGCTAGAATGCAAAATGAGAATGAGGAAGAAGAAGAATGAATGAATGAGAGTGAGGTTCGAAATGCAACCATGGGTCAAGTATATCATCCTTAACCATTGTAGAGAGTTAACCATGGCTATGTGTCATGGTTGGGTTAGAAATATCTAGGGCAAAACAAAAAGGATGGACTTGGTCAATGGTAATCTACAAGCTTCATGAAGCTTCATCCATGACTCATTTCTGTAAGTCTACGCTAGCGCCCCGGCAGTCTACAGACGCCAAATACGGAACAAAAACTTTTTAACTGGCGCTATCGTATACTTTAACCCGGATCTGCCATTATTGCAAAACTAACAAACTGTAAAGAGTGTAGAAAGGTTATACCGAACGATCCGAGTCCTTCGTTCTTCAACCATCATCCCACGCTCCGTTGCGGCTGCTCCGATCTCGTCGATCTTCGATATCCTCGTCGAGGTGGCACCACGTCGACGATTCTTTAAACGGGCTCCCGCCTCTGACTCGAGGCAACTCGATCGTCAAGTTTGCTAAAAGAGACGACCAAGAATGATGTAGAGAATGAGTAGATGACTTTGTCTCACTTCGTCCAAATCCGTGGACGATCGGTTTATGAAGTTGCCGAGGAAATTGGGTGATGGAATGAAATGGACTGTAAAATTCCATGCACCCCAAATACTATCATATCTTTTCAAGTGAAACAACAAGTGAGATTGATCAAGAGAGGAGGGGGAAGGGGCCGGCCATATATATAGAATGAGGAGGGTGAGTGTAGGAGCAAAGGTGGTGACCATAAGACATGAAGCTTCTCACAAAATATCTTAAGCTTAACAAAACTCTTTAATGAAAACAATGACTCACATAAACACCTCATCAAGTCATTAATGCAACCATTAATGTCAAGATGACTCATTAGCCACTTCATCACTTCTAGAACCTTCTAGAATGATGACTCACTCTTATCTGAAGAAAAGATAAATCCGTCTTTAACCGAATGTTAAAAGACGGCTGATAGAAAACTGGAAACTGGCAACTTCCAAAAGTGATCCTGAAACGACTTTCAGGATAACCCCGAAACTGTATAAATATACCCGCATTTGTATTACGACCGAATACAAATGCAACTTAGACAAAGATATTATACCTCCTCAATATAATACTCGGATCCGGCTTAAACCAAAGCCGACCAGTATCATCTGCCCGAAAACCGACACGTGCGTAAACGCACGTGCATTTTCCAAACCCTGCCATAAAACCATATGGCCTCTACAACGTTTCGCCCGAACTTGGGAAACTGTCTGTGGGGGACTCTAATGACTCGTCAGTACCCTGGCAGTGGGTTTAACCACAAACCGTCAGCGACACTAGCAATGCGTAACGGCTGCCCATGGACTGACCTCAAGGGATGCCGATGAGCGAACTCATCCGGAAAACCCTACTGAGCCTAACAGTGACAATGTATATACAGTCCGGTCCGTTCGTCTATGAGTATCGCATATCTGCTTAGGGGGCTAGTAACGTCATAACCCCAATAGCAGTATAAGTCGTGTCGGAGTGAAGCCCAATAACACCCTGAGATACTACTGGAGTACCTACCAGTAAATCTCCTGCCATGGCCATGGACTTTGTGTAATGGCTCTCCTAGACACAGCACGATCTCGCCCCCAATATCGGGAGAGACGAATCCCCTGCCGATCCGCTCACGTGCCTCCATATGGCTCGGGACTGTACCCAAAAACTACCTGTTTGCACGACTCCTTTGAGCCGTGGTAGGGTAGAAATCAAAGCACAGTGGGAACTCACACGAGACAAATGACGACCTCAGGTCGACGAACTAACCTGTACACATGTCACCAGGGAACTGCTATCTGACGGTAGATATAATACTAACTAGCAGATTCCCGGCGAGTCCTGTCCGGTGTACTCATAACCCAATGAGCACCTGTATACATCTTAGGTGATCCAACTTACACCAGTGGCTTGTGAGACCGGCCACCGCCCCTCGTTGGGGTCTCGACTGTACACACTAGTCTACTCCGGAGTATCGATGCCCTGTCTCGAAACTCCCACGACTAGGGACCACAATTAAGGATATGCATATAAACCACCCAACTCTCACGTATATGATCGCCATCATACTGTTGGTGGTAAAGCAAGATCCTAAGGGCTCTATCAAAGTGTAACATGTAATCAGTCACCTGAACATGTACACGACTGATAAAGGCAAACCAGATAGCATATTATCATCTTGAGTAAGACTGTCCTACCGGTATAGGTCCTCCGCAATCATTGCAATCACGTACCTGTGATCCAATAATTGACTATGAGGGCACTATCTCCAACAATCTCCCACTTGCACTCAAGGCTAATTATTGCGATGTCGACTACTCACAGCCCGTGTGAAACCGAACATCCAACTCCTATACTAATCAGTATCACAAAGCCCGTTTGTAAAACTATTGTGTTCGAGAAATAGCCTTAGTGAGTGGATCCGCCTAGAAGTTTCTTTCTATATCTCTCTAAATCTCAAGTTCGCGGAGAAAGCCATCTCCTGAATTGAGTAATACCTGTCTTAGAATATGTCTGGATATCTGATGGGACCTAGTTCGTAAATGAACTCCAAATCCAAACTTCTTAGACTGTATCGATCACTGAACCTAATCAGTATCCGGCACCATGCCACCCACAGTATCCTCTTGGACCACCTGTCCATAATACTGTCCCTCTTCGTCAGAGGGAAAAACTATAACTCTGACAATCACTCTGTCAACCATGTCACCTTTGAAGCTTGGAATGATAACCGTCTCCCGAAGGAGGCTGCCGTCATCAAATCCGTAGAACATGTACTTATGTTCTAAAACTGCTTCCTTATGTTTCTTCAGGATTGGATTAATACAAACTTATTGCATCTAGTGCAAAACCAACATTTGGTGTGGTACTTGACATCTCATGATTGACTCAATTGCCTAAGCAAGTGATCTGCCAATCATGCACATCCCTCTCCCCTTTAGTCTGTAAGACACCTTCAGAGAGGGTGACTCCATCACCTGCAGGTACACCACCATGCTAGGAGTCAACTATTCCAAAAACCATTAGAATATCTGTCAAAGTACCCACATTGGGAAACTACCCAAATCCAGATCTAAAACCATAGATCTAGAAACCAGAATGTCAAATATTATATCCATATCCTGTCTGGAGAAACAACTGTGTGACGACCACAGTACAACCGATCGTAGTATAGGAATTTTACTTCCTACTCTGTGTATGTCATCCAGATACCATGACATCACACACTACTACCTCCTTAACTGATCCATCCCCTATTCTGATTGAAGTCAAACCCATGACTGTCACATCAAAATTAGATGATCTATCTCTGGTATAACTGCTCAAGTCTATAAATAGATATAAGCATCTTGCCCACGATGCTTCCGCTGCTCCCACTGACTACGACAACCCTCCTACCGGGTCTCATAACCTGGAACAACAGTAGTGTCAAGTCTTGGTAGATAAGAACCTCCCTGTCACCGTCCTTGAGCCTACCGAAGTACCTCTCGGGTGTCTGAGGTTACCTACCATATCTGCGGAGTGGCTAATGGAATGTCATACCTGATTGAATATATAGGTTCTATTAAATTTTTAGTAATCGTTTGCGGTTCTGGAATCACTTCCAGTTCTACCATACTCCCACTACTGTTTTCTGAAAAAGATCCATTTTACTAAAACTGTGGCGAGTCAAGAACAATATCACTATTGATCTTCCAAATGGTAGAATATCAACCCTTGTCATAGCCAGGGTCAACCCACAAACAGCCATTACAGAAACGTGCCCTGATTTATCCAGAGTCTGGTTTTAAGCATAAGCTGGAAAACTCCCCGTACCTTAATATCTTTTAAGGTACGAACTATTCTATATCCAATATAGAAACTTTGGCACTTATTTAATTGGAACCAGATTCAAATCATGCAGCTGTCTCCAGTGCATATCAACTTAATGGAAAGAGGCTAATCAGCATTACTCAACTTAGGAATCCATCCAATTATGAGTAACCTGAAAGAGAAACACGTTTCTCAAAACCATCACTATCATCTGAATACCAATCACAAGAATCTACATCTTCGATCTCTTTGAAGAATCCCGATACTTGTGACACCTGGTTCACTACTTTATTCTTATACCCACAACTTCTCAAAACTTAGACCTTGTATTTCTACGAAACAGTCGTCTAAATACTAGAGAAGTTATAAGTAAATAGAACATAGTACGAGGACCTACCCCTTTGTCCTGATGGACACTGGACAACATACAATACTCTGTATAAGTCCGTTGAGTTTGAACAACTCAAAACCTGTGCGTTGTAGGTGGAAAACTGTACCCTGGCGATTTCCTCAAATATCACCAATTACAACGAATTCCGATATAATGAGGATGATCACCTAATTCCCAATATCTTACTCCCACTCATCATCTGTAAAACCATACAGATATGAGAATGAAACCTGGTAAATATATACCCTTGGAGTAAGTGTCTAATCGGGAAAACAGTTTTTCTTTTAACAATGCACTGAAACATGAAAATGTTTCGTAGGGGTATCCTGGTATTCATAGCAATGCCTCTTCCATAATCCAATTCATGACTTCAACCGTATATTTTATCTCCATCTCTCCAAATCCCTTTATTTGTCTTTAGTTGTTACCTTCTGTACACCATCGTTAGGCTAAATGGTTTTCTTCCTTCCCTACCGTTCGGCACCAGCCTATGGTTTGGAAGAAGACTATCCAGTAAGCATAATAGGTGTACCCTCCTAAACCAAGGAGTACTCGCATCTCGAGAGAAGGTGATGATAAAAGACAACTGAATAATACCTTATTCTTTTAAAGGTGAAATAGGAGCGGCGATGAAGTACGCGGTTTTGGTCGTGAATGATATCAGTCGCAATTTACTTTGCCCTCTTTCTAATCCCTTTATTTTGTCTTTACATATTACCTTCTGCACACCCTACTTAGGCTAATTGGTTTTCTTCATTCCCTACCTTTCGGCACCAGCCTATGGTTTGGAATAAGACTATCCAATAAGCGTAATAGGTGTACTCTCCTAAACCAAGGAGCCCTCGCAACCTGAGAGAAGGTGATAATAAAAGACAACTGAATAAACCAATTCTATTTCTCCTGAACCTGGATCCATCCTCGAAGAAGTCCCATCGAGTTCGTATATAACCATACGATGGATCTATCCAATGGAAGTGGATATCCGTAGTAATACGGGTGTTCTGAGAAATGCAAAGGGTAAAAGAAGGAGTGGCAATGACTTATGCAACTCAGACAATCCAAAAAGCCAGTATTTTAAGAAGGTTCGGTCAACCTGGTCATTGAGTCATAGTCTAGGGTCGGTCAAAGGTCGCTGCCAAAGAGAGAGAGAAAAGAAACACTCTGCGTGCACTCTAACCTAGATCAGAATGGTCATCACTTTATCTAATCCGGAAACCTCCCACTGTCCTGTCAAATTCTCCTCCAAACCTAAAGAAGAATCAATCGGGATCACCTGAAGAGTAAACCAACTCATCAGTGGGAATCAGGATCCAACTCTCATCGCATGATAACGTGATGGAATGCATCCACGTTACTCTTACTCCAGAAGGTATGCGCATACTTGGCAAGTTTCAGTTTCTTTAGAAACTCCCGATATGATTTTTGCCCCATGCTCTTATAACCTTGGCTTTGGTCAAAGTGTCATAAGTCACATGCCAAGTTCTACCCGTCACTATCTTGTCAATTTGAACCCATCCGCACATGCCCCTGACTTTGGCCAATCGGCAGAACGACTGTCCCAAACTAACTCATCTATCTATGCAACAATTGAATACCCAGCAGCTACCAAACACTATGCCTTAACTTTGGCTAAAATGCATAGCTTGAATACTACTAAATACCCAAAAGAAGTGATGGAGGGCTACGGCTGGTTTTTGGCGAAAAACCTTTAACGTAGTGAACTTGATATCGCTGAAGGAACCTGATAGCTTTTTAAAATATAGTGGCGAAAACCTTTTGCTAAAGAGGTCACTCCCGGTAAAGGGATCTCGGCTCTTTCCTCGTGGAATGAGGTGCAGGATATTCCACTGAATACCGCTATGCAAAGCAACATGTAATCGACTATAGTGAAGTTATTACCCTGACGCAAACTTCTGCCCAAGGGGTCAGTCCCGGTGAAGGGATATCAACCCTTGCCCCGTCGAATGAGGTGCAGGATATTCCACTGAATACCGCTATGCATAACAAAAGGAAACGTCTTTGTAACAACATTTTTTAAATTTGTTCCAACAACTGTAAACAGGTTTGTTATCCTTTGCATTGATCAGAATCAACGCAGTCCCATCATTAATCACACCAGAAAAGAACGAAAATAAAATGTACGTATATGTCATCCGCATTCGTCACTGGGTCCCGTCATCACCCGTTAGGTTACTTAACTAACGACAGAGCGGGGACTGGACTAGCGCGGGTATAAAACATATACAACATCTAATAGTATATAAACCAATATACAATAATCGCTCCAGGCGTGATAGTATGCAACATTACAGAAAAGTAATAAGCATCACAGAACAATACAGATAATCTGGGATCCTCGGGTTTCACAGAGCCGCTGCTGAAACCCGACGTTCCCCTGCCATGTGGATAGCCTGTGCAATGAAACCTAGACCCCTACGGGTGCGGCAAGTTACCCGCCAAAACCTGAAGCGAGGCAGCCCCCTACAGCATAGTGAATGGACCACCCAGCACTTCACGGAATCCGGTAATCTTGGGCACCCCTCCTTGTGTCAACCTGTACCCCCTACGAGTGCGGCGAATAGTCTGCCAATTCTAGAGTGGGGCCCCTCTGCCTCTCTAAGCCATGAGATGCGGACCCGTTGCTTCTCAGAACCCGGCTATCCGTGCACTCCGTCTCGGGGCAAAACCTAGTACAGTAATGAAAAATAGTACAATAGGTACATCGACCGCAACTTGGTCGTGCCCCAAAAGAATATTATACAACAGGCAGTCCACAAGTTGGACGCTCGCCCCGCAATATCAAATGTACAAATAAACTCAAATTGTACTACTATTGCACACTGCTATCCACCACGACAAATCCGCAACATCACAGCACAACACAGAACATCAACGTGAATGTCACGTTCGCAAACTCGTCTAAAAGAACTATAGCAATCAGACGCGGTTTACCGATCAAATGACATTCCCGGTCGGAGATATAATGTAAGCACTGTAAACTAACGTGTTTAAATTTCGATCGACCAAATATCAAAAAGTGGGCCCCACGACTTTCTGGTGAACAGTAACAAAATCTGGGCCAAAACGATATTTACCAAAAACCACAAAATCCAACAGAGAACCCACTGTACAAATTTGGGAGCACGAGCTCACCACGTGGCCGCGGATGCGCGGCCAAACCATGGGTTTGGCCGCGTTTCCGCGGCTCTTTGGTGTAGACACGTGCCCAAATTTGGTCGTGGTTCTTAGAAAATCCTGCACAGATTTTTAAGACATGCAGAAAAATTTTAGGAGGCCATTTACAATCAACAGAAACTGTCAAGCTTGGATTTTGCAATTTTCGATTTCCGGTCGGATCGATTTTTTAAACGCGTTAGCACAAGTTAGTATAGCAAAATGGTGAGGCTCTGATACCACTCTAAGTCTACGCTAGCGCCCCGGCAGTCTACAGACGCCAAATGCGGAACAAAAACTTTTTAACTGGTGCTATCGTATACTTTAACCCGGATCTGCCATTATTGCTAAACTAACAAACTGTAAAGAGTGTAGAAAGGTTATACCAAACGATCCGAGTCCTTCGTTCTTCAACCATCATCCCACGCTCCGTTGCGGCTGCTCCGATCTCGTCGATCTCCGATATCCTCGTCGAGGTGGCACCACGTCGACGATTCTTTAAACGGGCTCCAGCCTCTGACTGGAGGCAACTCGATCGTCAAGTTTGCTAAAAGAGACGACCAAGAATGATGTAGAGAATGAGTAGATGACTTTGTCTCACTTCGTCCAAATCCGTGGACGATCGGTTAATGAAGTTGCCGAGGAAATTGGGTGATGGAATGAAATGGACTGTAAAATTCCATGCACCCCAAATACTATCATATCTTTTCAAGTGAAACAACAAGTGAGATTGATCAAGAGAGGAGGGGGAAGGGGCCGGCCATATATATAGAATGAGGAGGGTGAGTGTAGGAGCAAAGGTGGTGACCATAAGACATGAAGCTTCTCACAAAATATCTTAAGCTTAACAAAACTCTTTAATGAAAACAATGACTCACATAAACACCTCATCAAGTCATTAATGCAACCATTAATGTCAAGATGACTCATTAGCCACTTCATCACTTCTAGAACCTTCTAGAATGATGACTCACTCTTATGTGAAGAAAAGATAAATCCGTCTTTAACCGAATGTTAAAAGACGGCTGATAGAAAACTGGAAACTGGCAACTTCCAAAAGTGATCCTGAAACGACTTTCAGGATAACCCCGAAACTGTATAAATATACCCGCATTTGTATTACGACCGAATACAAATGTAACTGAGACAAAGATATTATACCTCCTCAATATAATACTCGGATCCGGCTTAAACCAAAGCCGACCAGTATCATCTGCCCGAAAACCGACACGTGCGTAAACGCACGTGCATTTTCCGAACCCTGCCATAAAACCATACGGCCTCTACAACGTTTCGCCCGAACTTGGGAAACTGTCTGTGGGGGACTCTAATGACTCGTCAGTACCCTGGCAGTGGGTTTAACCACAAACCGTCAGCGGCACTAGCAATGCGTAACGGCTGCCCATGGACTGACCTCAAGGGATGCCGATGAGCGAACTCATCCGGAAAACCCTACTAAGCCTAACAGTGACAATGTATATACAGTCCGGTCCGTTCGTCTATGAGTATCGCATATCTGCCTAGGGGGCTAGTAACGTCAGACCCCCAATAGCAGTATAAGTCGTGTCGGAGTGAAGCCCAATAACACCCTGAGATACTACTGGAGTACCTACCAGTAAATCTCCTGCCATGGCCATGGACTTTGTGTAATGGCTCTCCTAGACACAGCACGATCTCGCCCCCAATACCGGGAGAGACGAATCCCCTGCCGATCCGCTCACGTGCCTCCATATGGCTCGGGACTGTACCCAAAAAATACCTGTTTGCACGACTCCTTTGAGCCGTGGTAGGGTAGAAATCAAAGCACAGTGGGAACTCACACGAGACAAATGATGACCTCAGGTCGATGAACTAACCTGTACACATGTCACCAGGGAGCTGCTATCTGACGGTAGATATAATACTAACTAGCAGATTCCCGGCGAGTCCTGTCCGGTGTACTCATAACCCAATGAGCACCTGTATACATCTTAGGTGATCCAACTTACACCAGTGGCTTGTGAGACCGGCCACCGCCCCTCGTCGGGGTCTCGACTGTACACACTAGTCTACTCCGGAGTATCGATGCCCTGTCTCGAAACTCCCACGACTAGGGACCACAATTAAGGATATGCATATAAACCACCCAAATCTCACGTATATGATCGCCATCATACTGTTGGTGGTAAAGCAAGATCCTAAGGGCTCTATCAAAGTGTAACATGTAATCAGTCACCTGAACATGTACACGACTGATAAAGGCAAACAAGATAGCATACTATCATCTTGAGTAAGACTGTCCTACCGGTATAGGTCCTCCGCAATCATTGCAATCACGTACCTGTGATCCAATAATTGACTATGAGGGCACTATCTCCAACAATTTCCACAATTTGAATTACTTAGATATTTAAACCCAAACATTACATATAGCATGGTATAATTCTCATACATACATGTTGCATGTATAACCTAGCATGCTACAATATTATATATCACATATAAAATATTTATGTTACAAAAGAAAACAATACAATAAATATATATCACATATATGTTAAATGTATCATAAGTGAGAATAATAAATACTTAAGTGAGCATAATATATATATATATATATATATATCATCTTATCGAATCAACACTTGATCCAATAACCCGGCTATATCACATATAACCGGCCGATATCATATATCGCGAGAATACAATACGGTATCACATATCGTATTAATCTCGGTTCCCGCACATATCACATATGTGCTCCTACTCCGTTTCTCCCGAGCCTGGAAACCTCTATGTAGGACTCTAAAGACTCGTCAATACGCCGGCAGTAAGTGATGATCATATCAAACACCCACAAGCTGCAAGCGGTCAGCTAAATGTAACAGCCACCTGGGTATTGAGTGACCAAAAGATCAACAAGCAAGCATGTACATACTCCTACGAATCCAATCAGTAACACTATCATACAGTCTGGTCTCTTCGTCTGATATGTCGAATATCCAGTCTAGGGGTGGTAAACGTCAGACCCTAGTAACCGATAAATCGTGTCGATGTGTGGCTCTTAACGGATCGAGAAACTACTGATAACTTTAACCAGTAAATCTCCATATCGGCCCTGGCCAGGGACTTCCAGTTATAGCCAATCGAACACTGCGCAACATCAACTCCCAATACCGGGAGAGACGAAACCCCTCCAATCGCTCATTGTCTCCATGTGATTCGGGAATATACCCAAAAGCCACCGTTTTGCACACCCTCTTGGACGTGGTAAGGTGGAAATCAAAGCACAGTTGGAATCACACAAGACTCTGTGACGATCTCGGGTCTACAGACTAACCTGTACCTGTGTCACCGGAGAACTGTTATCTGACGATAGGTATAATACCATCTAGGAGTTCTCGGCTTGTCCGTTTAGTGTACCTAGTCTCCACTGAGCACCCGTACACCATCTTTGATGTCAAACACCGATGGATATGGTATCATCCATCGCCCATCATATGGGTCAAGATGCGTATACGCTAGTCTACTCTGGTGTATCGATACCCTGTCTCGATACACCCTTGACTAGGAACAGTTATAGGATGTACTCGTTGACTACCCTGGCCCCACTAGTATGATCTCATCATAATCCCAGTAGTCAAGTACATATCCTAAGGGATTTATCAACATGTGAGAGCAAGACAGTAAACCGATATAAATCAACATGTTAAGACAAAGTGAAACCAGATAGCATACTATCATATCGAGCAAGAAAGTCCTCACTATATATATCCAAGCATCCATTATAATATACATCATATGTACAACAATGGCCTTTAGGGCATATATACAACTAACAATCTCCCACTTGCACTAAGGCCAGCTGTTGTAGTATCTCATTCCCAACATCCCGAAGAGTTTCTCAAATTGAATCTGGGGAATGACCTTCGTGAGTGGATCCGCAGTGTTGTCCTTCGTGTCAAATCTCCTGACCTCGATCTCGCGGCGATCAACTATCTCCCGGATAAGTTGATACCGCCTCAGAATATGTCTAGACTTCTGATGGGACCTGGGTTCCTTAGCTAAAGCCACAGCTCCAATGTTATCACAATACAGAGGTATTGGATGCTCAATGGATGCAACCACACCAAGTTCAGTGATGAACTTGTTTATCCAGACAGCCTCTTTGGCAGCATCGTTGGCAGCGATGTATTCAGCCTCCATCGTCGAGTCCGCCACGGTTTCCTGTTTGGAACTCTTCCAACGAACCGCCCTTCCATTTAGGGTAAAGACAAATCTCGAGTGCGACTTAGAGTCGTCTTTATCACTTTCGAAGCTCGAATCGGTAAAGGACTCCACCTGGAGTTCTCCGTTACCATACACCAAGAACATCTTCTTAGTCCTTCTTAAGTACTTGAGAATGTTCTTCACAGCTGTCCAGTAATCCTCTCCCGGATCTGCTTGATACCTACTCACTACACTTAGTGAGTATGCTACATCAGGTCTGGTACATAGCATCGCGTACATGATAGAGCCTACTGCCGAAGCATAGGGTATCCCTTGCATGCGAGCTCTCTCCAAACCAGTCTTGGGAGACATCTCTTTTGAGAGAGTGAGTCCAGAGATCGTGGGTAAGTTCCCACGCTTGGATTCTTCCATACTAAACCTTTTTAGTATGGTGTCAATGTACTTGGATTGGGACAATCCCAGTATCCGTCTAGATCTATCTCTATAGATCGTAATTCCCAAAATGCAGGAGGCATCACCTAGATCTTTCATTGAGAATCTTTGTGATAAGAAGAGCTTGACCGAGTGCAGCATAGGAAAATCATTTCCAATCAAGAGTATGACATCCATGTACAATACGAGAAAGACAACCTTACTCTCTGCCACCTTCTTTTATATACAAGGTTCATCTATGTTTTTGATGAAGTCAAACTCTTTGACTACCACATCAAAACAGATGTTCCAACTCCGCGATGCCTGCTTTAACCCGTAGATGGATTTAAGCAGCTTGCACACCTTCCCGCTGCTCCCACTATCTACGAAGCCCTCTGGGTGAGTCATGTACACACACTCCTCTAAATCACCATTTAGAAAGACGGTCTTAACATCCATTTGCCAGATTTCGTAGTCATGGTATACAGCAATGGCAAGTAAGATCCAGATGGACTTAAGCATAGCCACTGGAGAAAAGGTTTCGTCATAATCCACACCTTGTCGTTGACGAAAACCCTTTGCAACAAATCTAGCTTTGAAAGTCTCAACTTTCTATCTACACCAAGTTTCTTCTTAAAGATCCATTTGCTCCCAAGGGGTTTTACCCCTTCAGGAGCAACATCCAAAGTCCATACTTTGTTGGTGTACATGGATTCCATCTCAGATCGCATTGCATCCAGCCATTTCATAGAGTCCCCACTCGTGATGGCCTGCTCGAAGCTAGCTGGGTCATCATCTTCCATGATGCAATCCTCGCTCCCACCGTCTATGAGAAAACCGTAGTATCTCTCAGGTGTATGAGGAAACCTACTAGATCGGCGGAGAGGCTAGGGTTCATTGGGAACTACTGGATCACCTGGTTCCATTAAATCTTCAGTTGTAGTTTATGGTGCTGGAACTTCTTCCAGCTCTACCGCTTCACCACTAATTTCTTTTACAAGAAATTCCTTTTCTAAAAAGGTGGCATGTCGAGAAACAATCACCTTTTGTTCCTCTCCGTGGTAGAAAAGATATCCATGTGAATGTTTAGGATATCCCATAAACTTACAAAGAACCGACTGTTCCTCGAGTTTGTTCGGATTTTGTGTTTTAACATAGGCCGGACAACCCCATATCTTAACACGTTTAAGACATGGTCTCTTCCCACTCCATATCTCATATAGTGTGGTAGCTACAGATTTAGACGGAACTTTATTCAATAGGTATGCTACTGTCTCAAGCGCATGACCCCAAAAGGAAATATGTAACTCAGCGGTACTCATCATAGAGCGCACCATATCTAATAAGGTGCGATTCCTCCGCTCCGATACACAGTTGTGCTGTGGTGTATAAGGAGGAGTAAGCTGAGAGAGAATCCCATTCTCTTTTAGATAATCCATGAACTCTTTGCTCAAGTATTCTCCTCCTCGATCAGATCGAAGGAACTTAATACTTTTTCCCGTTTGGTTCTCTACTTTGTGCTTATATTCCTTGAATTTCTCAAAAGCTTCAGACATGTGTTTCAACAGGAACACATGTTCGTATCTTGAGAGATCGCCAGTGAATGTAATGAAGTATGAAGAACCATCCTGGCATGTGTAGACATGGGACCGCATACATCACTATGTATCAGTCCTAAGAGTTCCGTAACTCTTTCTCCGTGTCCACTAAACGGAGTTTTGATCATTTTGCCTTTGAGACATGACTGGCAAGTGTCATAAGATGAAAATTCGAACGGATTCATATATCCATCTTTATGTCACTTAGCTAGTCGTATCGCATTGATATGACCTAGTCTACAATGCCACAAGAAGGATTCGTTCATTTCTGAACTCTTCCTCTTGTGTGTGTTTTGTATATTAAGAACTGTGTTTTGATTTAGAACGTATATGTCATTATGTAACGAGCCTGATACAATCAACTTTTGATTTACGAAGATGTTCATAACATTATCCTGTATTACAAAATTATATCCTTCTTTACTTAATAAAGAAACTGATATAATGTTGCATATCATATTCGGTATATAATAGCATTCGTTCAGAATCAATGTATTACCACTTGGTAATACAAGGTGATATTCGCCAACTGTTTTGGCTGCAACATTTGCACCATTCCCTACTCTTACGGAATGATCACTCATTCCCAGTTCTCTACCTTTCTTTCGCCCATGCAATATATTGCATATGTGGGATCCTGATCCGGTATCTAATGCCCAGGACGTAGAGTGAACCGAGAAACAGTTTTCGGTAACTAACACACCTGAAGAAGATGCATCAACACGCTCATTCTTTGTTTGGGTGGCGTGAGAATCCAGATATTCTCCTATTCCCTGCTCGGACTTATAACAATTATAAGTGGGAGCGGGACCAACGTTCCCCTGCTCAGTATAACAAGCTGGTTCAGTCAATACATCCATATTATTATCCTGATTAAGGCCTGACATGGTCGCTACTTCGAGAGAAAGAAGAAAACACTTTAGTGTGCGCTCTTGCAAGATTAGATTGATTATTATCTTATCTAATCAGGATGGCTCCCACTGTTTTTAATCAAATCTTCCTTCAAACCCTAAAAGGTAAGATTAGCCGGGATTAATTACACCTTACAAGTTTGTCAATTTTTCAGCCAGATCAGTGTTGGTACTTTGAGTGGTTCCCCGTGCTTTCGCATGGACCTAATTAGAATAAAACCATTTTTCCCAGAGGCATAACCCCGTTAACACCTTTCTAGACACCTACTTGATCGGCTAATTGTCCTGTGTAAAATTCTCCCAGGAGTAACTCTTACTCGCAGTGGGTATCGGGATCCATCTATCTCATAGAAGGTATGCAATCTCATTGCAAATTTCAACATTTGAAATTCCCGATAATGCTTTTACCCCTAACGTGCTATGACCTTGACAAATGCCAAACAACCCATAGTCCGCTAGTCAAGTTCAATACGTAATTGAATTAAACCCACCCGCACGACCCTTGATGAATGCCAAATAACGCCGTACGAATACTCTAATCTAATCGTATCAAATGCTGCAGATAAGTAGTAAATAGCTACCGTACACTACGCCTTGACGAATGCCAAACTACCGTAGCACGAATACTAATTAATACTTATCCGAAATGACGGAGGGCTACGCAGGTTTTTCAGAAAACCATGATCCTAATGAACTTGATATCGTTGTAGAAACAAGTGATTTTGAAAATGAGTGTTTTTTAGGCTTTTCTTGTTTTACTAAAGAGGTCACTCCCGGCGAAGGGATCTCGACTCTTTCCTCGTCGAATAAGGTGCAGGATATTTCATAAATACCGCTGTGCAAAGTAAGAACTATAGAAGCAATCAAAAACTAAACCGTGAATTTGTAGCATCTGCCGGTTTTACTAAAGTGGTCACTCCCGGTGAAGGGATCTCGGCTCTTTCCTTTTCGAATAAGGTGCTGGATATTCTACAAGGAATACCGCTATGCAAATCAATAACTGTAGCTACCCTTTTTGAAAATTTGATTTTACAATATCTTTTAGGTTTCTTTTCTTTTATTAATCTCATTAATAAATCCCATCATTTAAGCTTCCTAAGCATCACAGAAGAAACGAAAGCAGTAATATTTATATATCAACAAATATATATATATAGTATAAGCATTCGTCTCAGGCAGTAATATGATCTTATCACAGAACATTGCAGCAGAAGTCAACATATGAAATATTGGATATACTAGGACGTCCGTGTTTTATTTTGAGCATGTATAAAACATGGATTCCACAATCGCAATGAATAGCCAAATCCACATCCCTAGACCCTTCCGAGAGCGGCAAGTAACCCAGCCAATTCTATGGTTAGGAGACCCGGTCTCGACTCCTCGAGATAACCTCCCACTGGACCCTAGAATCCGGTTACTTGTGCTCTCCGGCTTGGGTCTATCCTAATGCGGAAAAGTAAATAATATACAATGGTGACATCATCCTCAACCCGGAAGTGCCCCAATAAAAGAATATTACATACAAATGAATTTTACATGAATGAAAAAGAAAACTCCCATCTCAAATAAAAACCCTGGCTATTCAATACACAATGATCCAATATAACATATCACAGCAACACAAAATCATCACAGATAACTAGGAGAAGTTAGATAATTCGATGGATACAACAAATTCCTAAAAATTCCCAGAGAGATCAACACTTGAGCACGGTTAAAATTAACCAGAGACATACCACAATACCTACGGACCAACAGCTGAAGGGCCGACCTAAGCCTCTCAAGCGGCGTCGCGGATCTACGGTCACTTAGATGAGTTAGGGTTTCGTTCTTCAGTTGTGTCCATAGAATTCCCTGCATGATTTTCGGAGTATTTTTAACATGGAAAAATTCAACTTTTGAAAAATTTTCCAGAAAAGGGTTGTTTCGGGGTTTCGGGGTTTGATCGGACATCTAACTTCGTCTAGACAACTCCTAATTCTCTAGCTTGGCTCTTATACCACTGTAGGGTTGCGTAACACCACCATAAGGTTTTGGAAGGCATCACACATGCCATATTGAAAATTTTTGGGGTGCTATGAAACCCTAACCAAGATCTTAACTAGAGAATCAGGGTTAACTTTGCATGTAAACAACTTTACATCTAATAGAGAGGGATTACAACCTTTGTAGTCGTTTCCTTCACTTCATAAGCTCCGAGTAGTAGTACCCTCGCCGCGATCCATGAACTCCCGGACTCTAGAGAGGCTCCACAAGTCGAATGATCCATGCTTGCTAGAGGACTTCGAAATCCAAGATGATCTACTTCGAGAAAACACGAACTCAAGTTATGACTTCACTAATTATGAATTAGTGAAGCTAACACACTAATCTATATGGCTAGTATAGAAGAGGATGATGAAGTAGGAATTTTGCTCACTTTATTATTTAATTTCTCACTATTTTTCTTCTTGATCTCAAAAGCTAGAAAGCAAAATGAGAATGAGGAAGAAGAAGAAGAATGAATGAGAGTGAGGTTAGAAATGCAATCATGGGTCAAGTATATCATCCTTAACCATTGAAGAGAGTTAACCATGGCTATGTGTCATGGTTGGGTTAGAAATATCTAGGGCAAAACAAAAAGGGTGGACTTGGTCAATGGTAATCTACAAGCTTCATGAAGCTTTATCCATGAATCATTTCCACAATTTTAATTACATAGATATTTAAACTCAAACATTACATATAGAATTGTATAATTCCCATACATACATGTTGCATGTATAACCTAGCATGCTATAATATTATATATCACATATATAATATTTATGTAACAAAAAAAAATACAATAAACATATATCATATATATGTTAAATGTATCATATGTGAGAATAATAAATACTTAAGTGAGCATATATATATATATATATATATATATATATATATCATTTTATCGAATCGACACTTGATCCAATAAACCGGCTATATCACATATAACCGGCCGATATCATATATCGCGAGAATAGAATACGGTATCACATATCGTATTAATCTCGGTCCCCGCACATATCACATATGTGCTCCTACTCCATTTCTCCTGAGCCTGGAAACCTCTATGTAAGACTCTAAAGACTTGTCAATACGCCGGCAGTAAGTGATCATCATATCAAACACCCACAAGCTGCGAGGGTCAGCTAAACGCAACAGCCACACAGGTATTGAGAGACCAGAAGATCAACAAGAAAGCCTGTATATACTCCTGCGAATCCAATCAGTAACACTACCGTACAATCCGGTCTTTTCGTCTGATATGTCGCATATCTAGTCTAGGGGTGGTAAACGTCAGACCCCAGTAACCGATAAGTCATGTCGATGTGAGGCTCATAACGGGTCGAGAAACTACTGATAACTCTTACCAGTAAATCTCTATATCATCCCTGGACAGGGACTTCCAGTTATAGCCAATCGAACACTGCGCAACATCAACTCCCAATACCGGGAGAGACGAAACCCCTCCTATCGCTCATTGCCTCCATGTGATTCAGGACTGTACCCAAAAGCCACCATTTTGCATGCCCTCTTGGACGTGGTAAGGTGGAAATCAAAGCACAGTGGGAATCACACAAGACTCTATGACGATCTCGGGTCTACAGGCTAACATGTACCAGTGTCACCGGAGAACTGCTATCTGACGATAGGTATAATACCATCTAGGAGTTCTCAGCGAGTCCGTTCAGTATACCCAGTCTCCACTGAGCACCTGTACACCATCTTTGATGTCAAACACCGATGGATATGGGATCATCCATCGCCCATCATATGGGTCAAGATGCGTATACGCTAGTCTACTCTAGTGTATCGATGCCCTGTCTCGATACACCCTTGACTAGGAACATTTATAGGATGTACTCGTTGACTACCTTGGCCCCACTAGTATGATCTCATCATAATCCCAGTAGTCAAGTACATATCCTAAGGACTTCATCAACATGTGAGAGCAAGACAGTAAACCAATATAAGTCAACATGTTAAGACAAAGTGAAACCAGATAGCATACTATCATATCGAGCAAGAAAGTCCTCACTATATATATCCAAGCATCCACTGTAATATACATCATATGTACAACAATGGCCTCTAGGGTATATATACAACTAACAACCGTGAATGTCATTTGATCGGTAAACCCGTCTATCTGCTATATGTCCTTTTAAACGAGTTTGCGAACATGACATTCATGTTGATGTTCTGTGATTGCGCTAATATTGTGGTTGGATTGTCATGGTGGATAGCCGGTGGTGCAATGATATAGAATAGTTTGTATTCATTTGTTCATTTGTTATTGAGGGGCGAGCGTCCGACATGTGGACTGCCGTCTTTGCCGGATTGTATATTATTTATTTGGGGCACGACCAAGTTGAGGTCGATTTCACCATTTGTATATATTATTTTCATTTTCTATACTAGGATTACCCCGCGGTGGAGTGCACGAATAGCCGGGTTCTAGAAGGAAACAAACCCGCATCTCATAGCGTTGAGACGGAGGGGGCTTCATTCTAGAATTGGCGGGCTATTCGCTGCACTCGTAAGGGGTATAGGATGACCCACGGAGGAGCGCCCAAGTTACCGGATCCTGTAAAATGCTTGATGGCCCATTCACTTTGTTGAAGGGGGTTGCCTCACTTCTGGGATTGGCGGGTAACTTGCCGTGCTCGTAGGGATCCAGATTTTCATTGCACAAGCTATCCACACGACCGGGAACACGTCGGGTTTTATTTGCGGCTCTAATAAAACCCGGGGCTCCAAGATTACCTGCCTTTCTGTATTATTGGCTGAGATTCTGTGATGTTGCTTATTATCATGCATGGGATGAATGTTATATATATTTATATATATACTAGTAGATGTTGTATATGTTTTGCACCCGCGCTAGTCCAGCCCCCGCTCTGTCGTTAGTTAACTAACCTAACGGGTGACGACGGGCCTCATGGCGAATGCGGATGGTATATACGTACATCATATTTTCGTTCTTTTCTGGTGTGATTGGTTAAATAATGCGACCGCATTAATTTTGATTAATGCAAGAAAAGAAACCTAAAAAGATATTGTTGGAACAAATTTCGAAAAATTACAGTTATGTTCTTTCGCTTTGCATAATGGTATTCGGTCATGAATATCCAGCACCTCATTCCACAAGGCAAGAGCCGAGATCCCTTCGCGGGGAGTGACCTCTTGAGCTAAAGTCTATGCTATAGATTACTCAGTTTTTTCATCAAAACCAGAAATTTTCAAAAGGCGGAGCTTAAACCACTCCTTTTCAAAATTGCTCCGGTTCCTTCAATGATATCAAGTTCATTATGTTAACGGGTTTTTCGCCAAAGACCCAGCCGTAGCCCTCCATCGTTTCAGAATAGTAATATTTAGTATCCGTGCTGCGTTTGTTGACCTAGTCAAGGCGTAGTGTGCGGTAGCTAAATGGTACTTTTCTGTGGATTGTAAATGCGATTGGTTGGGACAGTCGTACGACCTTGTTGACCTAGTCAAGGGCACGTACGGGTGTGTATAATGTAATCAAGAAAATGACGGGTTGAACTTGATTAGTGGTTTATGATTTGTTGACCTAGTCAAGGTCATAAACCGTTAGGGGCAAAAACCACATCGGGAGTTTCAAATATACAGGAAACTTGCTAGTGTTGCATACCTTCTGGAGTGTGATGACTAAAGTGTCTTCCATCTAGGTTATTATGCGATGATAGTTGGATCCCGATCCTACTGATGAGTAGGATTACTCTTGGGAGATTTTCTCACTTAACAATCAATGCTATAAACCAAGTAGGTGTCTAGAACGGTGTTAGCGGGGCTATGCCTCTTGGGAAAAAAGGTTATGTAATTAAGGAACTTTGCGAAAGCGTTGGAAAACCTCCCTCGAAGTACCGACACCAGCCTGGCCGAAAGGTTAAGCAAGTATTGTGACATGCGATTAATCCTAACTAATTATTCTTTTAAGGTTTGAAGAAGAATCCGAGGAAATAGTGGGATCCATCCTGATTAGATAAAATAATAAACAATCTAATCTTGCAAGAGCGTACGCTGAGTGTTTCTTTTCTCTCTCCAGGTAGCAACCATTTCACACCCTAATCATGATTAAAAAATGTATCGCTTGACCGATCCGAATTCTTATTCGGGGCTGGGGAACGTCGGTTTAGCTCTAACTTATGATGACGGTCATGAGTATGAACTAGGGAAGGAGTATTGCATGAATTCCTTGATGACCCCAATGAAGAAGAAGCATACTATTGCGTCTTCTTCAGGTGCTTTTGTTATTGAGAATTGTTTTTCGGTTAATCCTACCTCCTGGGTACTAGATACCGGATCAGGATCTTATATCTGTAATTTATTGCAGGGACTGAGAAAAAGTAGAATAGTTGGACCAGGTGATATGTCCCTCAGAGTAGGGAATGGAGCACAAATTGATGCTGCTGCCGTCGGTGAATATCACCTAGCATTGCCAAATGGCAATACTATGATTTTGAACAATTGCTACCATGTACCTTCTATGGTTTGAAACATCATATCAGTTTCTTCACTTGATAAAGATGGATATAAGTTTGTTCTTGACAGAAATACCATGAACATTTACCTTAATCAGGTATTGGTTGCAGAAAGTACACTGTGGAATGATATCTATGTTCTTAATCAAAACACAGTTCTCAGTATACAAAACACATGCAAGAGGAAGAGTTAGGATGTGAACGAATCCTACTTGTGGCATTGTAGACTTGGTCATATCGGAGAGAAAAGACTGAGTAAGTTGCATAAAGATGGACTTTTGGATACGTTCGAATTTTCATCTTATGAAACTTGTCAATCTTGTCTCAAAGGAAAGATGACCAAATCTCCGTTCACTAGACATAGAGAAAAAGCATCAGAGCTCTTGAGACTCATACACAGTGATGTATGTGGTCCAATGTCTATACATGTAAGGGGTAGGTTCTCGTACTTCATCACATTCACTAACAATCTCTCTAGATTCTGGTATGTGTATCTTATGAAACACAAATCTGAAGCTTTTGATAAATTCAAAGAATACGAGAACGAAGTGGAGAATCAGATTGGAAAAAGTATAAAGATCCTCCGATCTGATAGAGGAGGGGAGTACTTGAGTACGGAATTCCTAGACTTTCTAAAATAGAATGGTATTCTCTCTCAGCTTACTCCTCCGTATATACCACAGCACAACGGTGTATCGGAGCGGAGGAATCGTACCCTATTGGATATGGCTCGCTCCATGATGAGTAGTGCTGAGTTGCCTCTTTCATTCTGGGGAAATGCGCTTAAAACAGCGACATATCTATTGAATGATGTTCCATCCAAATCCGTGCCTAAGACACCATTCGATATATGGAATGGAAAAAGGAAATATCTTAAAAGATTCAAGATATGGGGTTGTCCGGCGTATGTTAAAAAGCATAATCCGAACAAACTAGAGGCACGGTCAGTTCTATGTAAGTTTGTGGGTTATCCAAAGAATGGCTATGGATATCTGTTCTACCACACCGAGGAACAGAAGATGTTTGTTGCTCAGTACGCTGTTTTCTTAGAAATGGAATTTCTTGCAAAAGAAATTAATGGGAGCACGGTAGAACTGGAAGAAACTCAGGAAGCAAAAACTGGAACTGAAGATTTTGTGGAACCTCAGGATTCAATAACCCTAGACGAACCTCATCAACTCCGCAGATCTAGTAGGATTTCTCATCCGCTCGAGAGATACTACGGTTTTCTCATAGACGGGGATTGAGAGGATTGCATCTTGGAAGAAGATGATCCTACTAGTTACAGGCAGTCCATTTTTAGTAGGGACTCTGATAAGTGGCTGGATTCTATGTGATCTGAAATGGAGTCCATGTACGCCAATAAAGTGTGGACCGTGGAAGTTGCTCGATGCAAATGGATCTACAAGAAGATGAGTGGTGTAGATGGACAGGTGGCAACTTATAAGGCTAGACTTGTTGCAAAAGGTTTTCGTCAAAGACCAGGATTAGACTATGATGAAACCTTTTCTCCAGTGGCTATGCTCAAATCCATTCGGATCCTACTTGCCATTGTTGCCTTCCATGACTATGAAATCTGGCAGATGGACGTAAAAACGGCTTTCCTAAACGGATGTTTGGAAGAGTGCGTTTATATGGATCAGCCAGAAGGTTTTGTAGACAATGGGAGCAGCGGGAAAATGTGCAAGTTGCTTAAATCCATTTATGGATTAAAGCAGGCATCGCGGAAATGGAACATCTGTTTTGATGAAACAGTCAAGGGATTTGACTTCATTAAGAACGAGGATGAGCCTTGTATATATAAGAAGATTGTAGGCCCGAACTGTTGTATTCCTAGTCTTATACGTAGACGAAATTCTTTTGATAGGAATGACATTTCTATGCTACAATCGGTCAAGCTGTTCTTGTCACAAAAGTTCTCTATGAAGGACCTGGATGATGCCTCGTACATTCTAGGGATCAGGATCTACAGAGATAGATCCAAGAGATTACTTGGACTCTCGCAGTCCAGGTACATAGAGACCATACTAAAGAGATTTAGTATGGAAGAATCTAAGCGCGGTAAAATACCCGCATTGCGCGGAATCACCCTCTCCAAGGAGATGTCTCCCAAGACTGATGAGGAGAGGGTTCACATGAGCACTATACCCTACGATTCGGCGGTAGGATCTATAATGTATGTGATGCTATGTACAAGGCCAGATGTAGCTTATACGCTAAGCGTGGTAAGACGGTATCAGTCGAACCCAGGTGAGGACCACTTGAAAACAGTAAAGAACATTCTCAAATACCTAAGAAGGAATAAGGAGATGTTCTTAGTTTACGATAATAGAGACTTAAAGGTCGAGTCCTTTACCGATTCAAGCTTCCAGAGTGATAAGGATGACAGCAAGTCTGTCTCGGGTTTTGTGTTTACCCTCAACGGAGGGGCGGTGTGTTGGAAGAGCTCCAAACAGGATACCGTTGCAGACTGAACGATGGAGGCTGAATACATTGCTGTGAGCGATGCCGCAAAAAAAGCGGTCTGGATGAAGAAGTTCATTAGTGAACTTCAGGTAGTTCCGTCAATTGTTGACCCAATACATTTGTATTGCGATAACAATGGGACTATAGCTTTACCGAAAGAACCATAGTCCCATCAGAAATCCAGGTACATCTTGAGGCGGTATCGCCTGATCAGGGAGATCGTAGATCATCGGGAGATTGAGTTCCGGAGAGTGGATACAAAAGACAACACTGCAAATCCATTCATCAGGACCCTTCCTCAAGCACAGTTCGAGAGACTTTTTGAGATGTTGGGTATACGGTACGCCAACAGCTGGCCATAGAGCAGACGTTGGATACTCGGTACGCAAATATATGGCCTTAGTACAAGTGGGAGATTGTTAGATATGTATGCCCTAGAGTCTATTATTGTATATGTATACATATGGATGCTTGGACATATATATGTACAGGACAGTCTTGCTCGATATGATAGTATGCTATCTTGTTTGTCTTTATCTTAACATGTGCATGTTTTACTTGCTATTACATATCTTTTATACATGTTGATAAAGCTCGTAGGATCATTGCTAGACTACCTGCGTTCTGATGGCGATCATACTTATGGGAGCTGGGTAGTTGGTACGCACATCCTTAAATGGTCCCTAGTCGTGGGAGTATCGAGACTGGGCATCGATATTCTAGAGTAGACTAGTGTATACGTTTCTAGACCCCGACGAAGGGCGATGGTTTGGTTCTGCAACCATTGGTCTTTGGACTGGCCGAGGAATTCCAGATGGAAGTTCTTAAGTGACATGAGTACAGGTTAGTCCTTAGACCTGAGATCGTCATTTGTCTCGTATGAGTTCCCACTGTGCTTTGATCACTACCCTACCACGGATCTAATGAGTCATGCAAACAGGTTTTGGTTGGGTACAGTCCCGAGCCACATGAAGACAGTGAGCGATTGTCGGGGATTCGTCTCTCCCGGTATTGGGAGTCGATATCGCACTCTGTTCGATTGGTCAGAACCATAAGACCTTGGCCAAGGCAGTTGGGATTTACTGCTAGACCGATCAGTAGTTTCCCGGATTGGTCCTGAGCCGCATCAGCATGAATTACCAGGTTATTAGGGTCTGAAGTTTACCACCCCCAGACCCGGTATGCGATACTCTCAGACGAAGAGACCGGACTGTACGTAGATTGTCACGGATAGGATCAGTAGGGATCCGAATAAGTTTGCTCATCGGCCTTCCTTTTTGAAAGGTACCCGGGTAGCTGTTACATACAGCTAGTGCCGCTGACATGCTTCTGCTTATGGATTTATCCAGTAACTCACTGCCGGCGTATTGTCGAGTCTTTAGAGTCCCATACAGAGGGTTTCCCTGGTTCAGGCGAAATGATGTAGTAGCCGTATTGGATACGTGCAGGGTCTCGATCGATTGATGTACTTTGTACTCGGAATTTCGATCGGACGGTTGGTAATACTAGCCGGCTCAGGTTTGAGCCGGATTATTAAATCAGGTATTGATTTAATAGTTTGCTTATATGTATTTCGATATGTATATTCTAGTATTACGTTCTTCGTGTTATTCTATCTCTTTGGGCACTCGTGTTTTTATCCTAATGCAGGTATGTATATACAACATACTGTAATCCGTATTTTATTAAAAATTACATTCTAGAAGGTGGACAACTCAGCATGGACTTTTCCATTTATTGATAAATGGAAATGATGTGGAAATTAAGGAGAGGGAGGCATGGTGAGTGGCATGGCATCAATAGTTCACAAATGAATTCTTTATTCATTTGTGGTTACTATTGAAGCATGGCTACACTTGTTTATTCATGAAAATTCATACACAAAACCTTGGTGTTGATTTTCTCTCACATGCATGCTTCATTATTCTTGAGCTCTCATTTTTCTTCACCTCCTCCCTCCTTCTGAGTTTCCTCCACCTTCATCATCTTCCTCTTCACTACCCTTCTCATGAGTTGAGAAACAAGTGAAGAGGAAAGAAAGAGATAGCAAAACACTTAGATCATCACACTACATCCTAGACTACTTGGTTTAGCAACCCAAGTTCTCTAGTTGCTCCACTTGACATATCGGATCGAGGTGGAGAGTACTTAAGCACAGTGTTTTCGGACTTCCTGAAAGAGAATGAGATTCTCTCTCAGCTCACTCCCCCTTACGCACCACAGCACAACGGTGTGTCAGAGCGGTGGAATCGTACCCTATTAGATATGGTGTGTTCCATGATGAGTGATACTGAGTTAACTCTCTCCTTTTAGGGGCATGCATTGGAGACGGCAGAATTTCTATTGAATAGGGTTCCCACAAAAACCATGTCTACCACTCCATATAAGATATGGTATGGGAAGAGACCGTCTCTTAAGCGAGTTAGGATATGGGGTTGTCCTGCTTTTGTGAAAAAGCAAAATCCAGACAAACTCGAGACACGGTCAGTCATGTGTACATTTGTGGGATATCCAAAACACTCGTATGGATATCTTTTCTACCACAAGGAGGAACAAAAGGTGTTTGTTTCTCAGTATGCCACATTTTTAGAAAATAAATTTTTTTACAAATAATACTGATGGCAATGTGGTCGAACTAGAAAAAGTTCTAGAGACACAAGTTACTAATGACGATTTGGTCGAACCTGCTGTTGCAATAGAATCTTATGAACCTCGGCCACTCCGTAGATCTGGTAGGACTTCTCGCCCACCAGAGAGATAGTACGGTTTTCTCATTGATGGTGATAGAGAAGATTGCATCATGGATGATGATGACCTTACTAGTTTTCAGCAGGCTATCACGAGTGGTGACTCTATGAAGTGGCTGGATGCCATGAGATCCGAAATGGAGTCTATGTACACCAACAAAGTATGGACTTTGGAAGTTGTACCCTCTGGGGTAAAACCCGTAGGGTGCAAATGGATCTTTAAGAGAAAGATCGGTGTAGATGGACAGGTAGAGACCTATAAGGCAAGTCTTGTAGCGAAAGGATTTCGTCAAAGACCAGGTCTGGACTAAACTTTCTCTCCTGTAGCAATGATTAAATCCATTCGGATCCTACTTGCTGTTGCTGCTCACTGCGACTATGAAATCTGGGAGATGGACGTTAAAACTGCATTTATAAATGGTGATTTATAAGAATACATTTATATGGATCAGCCAGAGGGCTTCGTTGATAGTGGGAAGAGCAAGAAAGCATGTAGGTTGCTTAAATCCATTTATGGATTAAAGCAGGAATCACGGAGTTGGAACATCTGTTTTGATGATGCGATCAAAGAGTTTAATTTGTCGAAAATCCAGATGAACCTTGTATTTATAAGAAGATTGTAGGGAGTACTGTCGCATTCCTCGTATTGTACGTAGATGACATTCTCTTGATAGGAAACGACGTTCCTATTCTACAATCGGTCAAACTTTTCTCGGGGTTTGTATTTACCCTCAGTAGAGAGGCGGTAAGTTAGAAGAGTTCCAAACAGGATACCGTTGCAGACTCAATAATGGAAGCTTAGTATATTGCTGCAAAATGATGCTGCAAAGGAAGTCGTCTGGATGATGAACTAGGAGTAGTTCCCACCATTATTGATCCAATACTATTGTATTGAGATAATAATAGGGTTATGGCATTGGCCAAAGAGCCCAGGTCCCATCAACGATCCAGAAACATCTTGAGGCAATATCATTTGATCCGGGAGATAGTTGATCTCCGTGAGATCGTGATTAGGAGAGTAGATACAGAGAATAACACCGCGGATCCACTCACCAAGGTCCTCTCACAGTCGCGGTATGAGCGATTTTTGAGATGTTGGGAATGAGATATGCCAATAAGTTGCCTTAGTGCAAGTGGGAGATTGTTGGATATATGTATGCCCTAGAGGCCATTATTTGATATTGGATTCTTTGGATATATATATATATATATACAGAGACTTTCTCGCTCGACACGATAGTATGCTATTTGGTTACTTTTTATCTTAACATGTTCACTTGATTGTGTATACTATTCATTTGGTACATGTTGATAAAGCCCTTAGGATATCCGCTTAACAATCATGATTATGATGCGGATCATACTAGTGGGGCATGACTAGTCTATAAGCGTATCCTTAAATGTTCCTAGTCATGGATGTATCGAGTCGGGGCATCGATATTCCAGAGTAGACTAGCGTATACGTTTCTTGACCCATTTGATGGGCTATGGATGATCCCATATCCATTGGTGTTTGACATCAATGATTGTATACGGGTGCTCAGTGGAGACTGGGTACACTGAACGGACTCGCCGAGAACTCATATATGGTATTATATCTATCGTTGGATAGCAGTTCTCAGGTGACACTTGTACAGGTCAGTCTAGACCCGAGATCGTGATAGAGTCTTGTATGTTCTCCCACTGTACTTGGATTTCCACCCTACCACGGATCTACTGAGTCGTGCAAATAGGTGGCTTTTGGGTACAGTCCCGAGGCATATGGAGGCAATGAACGATAGGAGGGGTTTCGTCTCTCCCGGTATTGGGGGTTGATGTTGCGCTGTGCTCGATTGGCTATAACTGGAAGTCCCTGGCCAGGGCTGATGAGATTTACCGATAAGTGTTATCAGTAGTTTCTCGAATCGTTATGAGCCTCACATCGGCATGAATTATTGAGTTATTAGGTTCGACGATACCATCCCTAGACACAATATGCAACATATCTGACGAAGAGACCGGACTGTACGGTAAGTGTTACCGGTTGGCTCTACAGGAGTTTTGACTGGTTCGCTTGTTGTTCTTCTGTTCCCTCAATACCTGGGTGCCGTTACATGCAGCTAGTACCGCTGACGATTTGTGGGTATGTGATATGATCACTACCTACTGTTAGCGTATTGACGAGTCTTAGAGTCCTACAAAGGGGTTTTCCATCTTAGGCGAAACGATATGGGGAGCATATAGGGATATGTGCATGAGCTTGATTAAATACGTGTATTTGATACCGTATTTTAATCTGGCGCTTTATATTGGTCGGGTCGTATGTGATATGACCGGATTATAAAATCAAGTGTTGTTTTAATATATGTGACCATTAGCTCATTATTAAATCCTTTCTTTATTTGTATGCATGCATGTATGTATGTTTATATTGATATGTATGCACACATGCATGTATACATGTGTCATGGTTGATGATACATTAGAAATGGAAATGCAATACTCACATGGAAACATTTGTGGTATTTTTTATTTTTGAGTTAATGGAAATTGGAAATAAAACCCAGGATTGATATTGTGTTTCCACACACTTCTTAAAATATCTAAGTAACCATGGTTTCATTTCTAATACTCCACTAACTCAACTGCTAAAAAATATCTAGATATTTTCATGGTTGGGTTATTAGTGAGTGTGACTCTCTCATTTTATTATTATTCTTGTGTTCATCTCTCTTGAGCTCTAGCTAATCCATTTCCATCTCCTTCTTCCTCCAAGCTCTCTACCATTTCCTAGTGAGTAAAAGAGAAAGAAAAGAAAGGTTTAGTAGTGAGAAAGATTACCCACTTCATCAATCTACACTTTTCTAGCTCACTAGTGTAGGATGTTTGCCTCACTTGCACTTAGTTCAAGTAAAGCAAGGAACTTGAGTCAAGGAACCCCGTGGTGGATCATCGTAGACTTCGAAGGCTTCAAGCGGACATGTTCAAGCTTCGAGTAGAATAAAGGAGTCAAGGACATCTACATGGAGATTTTGAAGAGAATGAGAGGTCTACAAATGTTGTATCTCTTTCCTCTTAGTGTTAGACACTTGCTAGTATGTGATACTTGTAGCTTTACGCCTAATTTTCTAGTTCGATTCTAGGTTCGGATTGGTTAGCACTCTAGATTTTTAAAGTTGCATACTTGATGCTTGTTAAAACCTAGTGAGGGTGCTAGCAAACCCCAACACCCAAAACACCAAAATCTTGTCGGCCAAGATGTCATTTTTACCGGCGTCTCCAGTCCACTGTAGACTTTTGGGCTTGGAATTTTTAGGGTGTTCTGATCACTTGGTTTTAGGATTTATGGTACTGTTTATTTATTTCCAGATTGCATGTGATGTAATCTAAGTGTTAGGAAAATCCGGAGTGTATCGAAGTCGAATATTTAACATCGTTTATCCGGTTTTCAGTTTGATATGTGTTATGAAACGTCCACTAATTGCTATACAACGATTATTGGGGGTTGCACATATGTGTATCATGTGATGGTATGCGTATATGAATGTGTTGGATCGTCGTGGATGAATAGCCGGGGGATATGAGAAGAGTGTTTTCTTTTCTTTCATTCTTGTAATTTGTAAAAGTAATGTAATATTATTTTTCGAGGCACATCCGGGTTGAGGTTGTAGCCACCATTGTATTATTTCTTTTTACAGTTTTTGCTCCTAGGATAGACCCAATGTGGGGTGCACAAACTACCGGGTTCTCGAAGTGCTGAGTGGCCTACTCATTTTATTAAGGGAGATTGCTTCACTTCATGAATTTGGCGGGAAGTTTGCTGTACCCGTAGGGGTCTAGGGTGGGGTTTGGCTATTCATCACGACCGTGGAATCCGTCTTTCCATCTGGGCTTAAACGAAACACGGAATTCCTAGTATATCCAATATATTCATCTGTGATCTGGAATGCTTATTATTACGTGAGACGGATGGCTATATATATATATATGATATATATTAAACGCTGCTTATGTTTTGCACCCGTGCTAGTCCAGCCCCCGCTCTGCCGTTAGTTAAGTAACCTAACGGTGCATGATAAGGCCCCGTGGCAAATGCGGATGGCATAAGCGTACGTTCAATTTTTGTTTCTTTTTCTGCAATGATAAAGTTAAATGATGGGAAAACATTGATGAGATTAATGTTAAGAAAAGAAACCTAAAGATGTTGTAGAATCAAAAAAATTCAAAAAAGGTTAGCTCTAATTTTTGCTTTGCATAATGGTATTCCTTAATGAATATCCAGCACCTCATTCGATGAGGAAAGAGCCGAGATCCCTTCACCGGGAGTGACCTCTTTAGCAAAACTAGCAAATGCTGCAACCCACTCGGTTTGTCATGGTATCTTCTCTAGTTCTTGCTTTGCATAGTGATATTCCTTGATGAATATCCAGCACCTCATTCGATGAGTTAAGAGCCAAGATCCTATCACTGGGAGTGACCTCTTTAGCAAAAGCTATTCGGTTTGTTTTTGAAAAACTACTCGATTTTTAAAGCGGAGCTTAAACCGCTCCTTTTCAAATCACTAGATTCTACAACGATATTAAGTTCATTACATTAAAGGTTTTCATCAAAACCATTCGTAGCCCTCCGCCAATTTAGATGGTAGAGTACTTAGTTTTCGTGCTACGTTTGTTGACTATAGTTAAGGCGTATTGTACGGTAGATAAGTGATGTCTTCCTATAAAGTATGTGATGCGATCGATTAGAACATCCGTATGACTTTGTTGACCATTGTTAAGGGTCATACGGTGTAGGGTTCCCTAGCGCGGTAGCAAGGTTTCGGAAGGCATCGTCCATGACGTTTTCAAAATTTTGCCGTACTAAAGAACCCTAACCCTAGAATCTTAACAAGATATTTAAACGAATAAGCAATGTTAACAACTTAACATCCTAAGTGAATGAGGAATACAACCTTTGTAGACCGGTCCTTTACTTCTAAATCTCCGTGTAGTAGTCCCTTCGCTCCAAATAGTGAACTTCCGAACTCTAGTAAGGGTTCACATGAAGAAATGAACAACCTTGCTCGATGTCTTCGAGGCCGAAGATGATCTACGTCGAGGAGACTCAAGCTCATGCTACCTCTTCACTAATTGTAGATTAGTGAAGAAAACACCCTAAACTAAATGGCTAATACTAGAGGATGATGAACTAGAAAATGGGCTCACTTTAGATTTGTTTTTCTCACAATATTTTCTCACCTTGAGAAAAGCTAGCAAGTTTTCTTAATGAAGAAGAAGAAGCTCAAGTCAAGAATGAGAATAAATGAACTCATGAGGTAAGAATAGCAACCAGGGGTGAGTTAGTGTCATACACTAACTCATGTAGAGATTAAACCATGGCTAACTATAATGGTTATGTTAATAAATATCTACAAGTAAAACAAAATTAGTGGACTTGGTCAATGGTTCCACAAGCTTCTACAAGCTTCAACCATGTGACTAATTACCATTAATTTTGATTAACTTTAAATAAATAAAACCCTCCATTATATCAAGCATGATGTGAGTCTCATACACCCATGTAGCATGTGGCATCTAGCATGACACAAATGTTGTACATTAATATATATCACATATATACTATATGCACACAAGTGAGAAAAAGAAATGTTTATGTGAGATAATATTAGTTAATATAAATTAATATATCACATATATAATTATACATTAAATTATCAAATCAACACTTGATCTAATAACCCGGCTATATCACATATAACCGACCGATATCACATATCGCGAGAATAGAATACGGTATCACATACGCGCATTAATCTCGGTCCCGCACATATCACATATGTGCTCCTACTTCGTTTCGCATGAACCAGGAAACCTCTGTATAGGACTCTAAAGACTCGTCAATACGCCGGCAGTAGGTTATGATCATATCAAACACCCACAAGCCGCAAGCGGTCTGCTAAACGTAACGGCCACCCGGGTATTGAGCGATCAGAAGATCAACAAGCAAGCCTGCTCATACTCCTGCGAATCCAATCAGTAACACTACCGTACAGTCTGGTCTCTTCGTCAGATATGTCGCATATCACAGCCTGGGGGTGGTATAACGTCAGACCCTAATAGCTTGATAAGTCATGCCGATGCAAGGTCCGTAACGGTTCGAGAAACTACTGATAACACTTACCAGTAAATCTCAGCAACCCTGGCTAGGGATTTTCTATTATGGCCAATCGAGCATAGCGCAGCATCAACTCCCACCGGGAGAGACGAATCCCCTCCTATCGCCCATTGCTTCAATGTGATTCGGGACTGTACCTAAAAACCACCTTTTTGCAAGATCTCATGACCGTGGTATGGTGGAAATCAAAGCACAGTGGGAATCACACAAGACTCTATGACGATCTCGGGTCGACAGACTATCATGTATAAGTCTACGGTAGCGCCCCGGCCGTCTGTCCGAGGCCAAAATGCGGAAACGAAAACTTTTTCAAAACTTGAAACCAACGCTATCGCAGACTTTATTCCCGGATCGAACCATTAACCTACAACTAGCTAACTAAAGAAGGGTTAGAGAAGCTATACTGATCGATCCGTGTCCTTCGGTCTTTGGCCACCAACCCAAGCTCCTCGCGGCATCTCCGATCTCCGGTCTTCTCGTCGGAAGGGCACCACATCAATGAGTCTTTTTACGGGCTTCCGCTTCGTCCGAAGCAACTCGGACACGAATTTTGCTAGCCGACGTGTCCAAGGTCAAGTAGAGAATGTGTGTGATCACTTTGCCTCAAGCATCCATTGATTCTCAATACATGAGAGTGTATGGATAGAGGTTAGATATGATGCCATTAATGGAAATGGTGAGCTTGAGGAGGAAGAAGAAGAAGAAGCCTGTTTCTTTCTTGTGTGTTGTATGATAAAATGAGAGAGTGAGAGGAAATAATACAAGAGCAAAACCTTCTTTGGCTGCCCCCTCTCTCTCTCCTTATCATATCAACCATAAATCAATCAAAAAATGGGACACAAGCACAATGAAAGAGACCATGAGTCATCACTTGTGCATGTGTCACAATTAATGCTCCTAATCATGACTTTTAGCTCATTATTTCCATTTGTAAACATTAACCCAAATGTTTACAACAATAAAAAGATACGGCAACATCTAAAGTAAACTCGTGACGGATCATAAGGATACCCCTCACCTGTATATACATACCTGCATCCGCATTCCGACTGAATGCGAATGCGATGAGACTAAAGTAATCCAACAAATCTAATACTAGGATCCGGCTTAAACCAAAGCCCACTAGTAAGATCCGCCCGATCATGATCCGTGCACTACTGCACGTATATGATCGAACCCTGCCATATATCATACGGCCTCTACAACGTTTCGCCCGAAACTTGAGAAACTATCTGTGGGGGACTCTAAAGACTCGTCAATACTGTGGCCGTGGATTTAACCACTAGCACGTCAGTGGTACTAGCCGTACGTAACGGGCTACCTGGTATTGACCAAAAGGGAGGTCGATGAGCGAACTCATCCTGATACCCAACTGAGCCTGTCAGTGACAATATCCGTACAGTCCGGTCCGTTCGTCTATGAGCATCGCATGTCGGGCCTAGGGGGTTGGTAAAAGTCAGACCCCCAAAAGCGGTACAAGTCGTGTCAGAGTGTGGCCCAGAACACCCTGAGATACTACCGGAATACCTACCAGTAAATCTCCTGCCTTGGCCAAGGACTTCGTGTAATGGCTCTCCTAGACACAACGCGATCTCACCCCCAATACCGGGAGAGACGAAACCCCTACCGATCCGCTCACTGCCTCCATGTGGCTCGGGACTGTACCCAACTAAAACCTGTTTGCACGACTTCTTTGAGCCGTGGTAGGGTAGTAATCAAAGCACAGTGGAAACTCTCACGAGACAAATGACGATCTCAGGTCGATGAACTAACCTGTACACATGTCATCAGGGAACTGCTATCTGACGTCAGGTATAATACCAACTAGCATGTTCCTGACGAGTCCTGTCCGGTGTACTCATAACCCAATGAGCACCTGTATACATCTTAGGTGATCCAACTGACACCAATGGCTTGTGAGACCGGCCACCGCCCCCAGTCGGGGTCTCGACTGTATACACTAGTCTGGTAATGGAGTATCGATGCCCAGTCTAGAAACTCCCACGACTAGGGACCACTTTAAGGATGTGCTTATAGACCCCAGCTCCCACATATATCATACTGATGGCCGTCAAGAAAGAATCCTAAGGGCCCTATCAACGTGCAATAATGACCTGTAATGTCACCTAAAGCATGTACACATGATAAAGATAAACCAGATAGCATACTATCATCTTGAGTAAGACTGTCCTACCGGTATAGGTCATCCCTCAATCATTGCAATCACGTGCCTGTGATCCAATAATTGACTCTGAGGGCACTATATCCAACAACATGTACCAATGTCACCAGAGAACTGCTATCCGACGATAGGTATAATACCATGTAGGAGTTCTCGGCGAGTCCGTTCAGTGTACCCAGTCTTCACTGAGCACCCATATACCTTCTCTGATGTCTAACACCAATGGATGTGAGATCATCCATCGCCCATCATATGGGTCAAGAAGCACATACGCTAGTCTACTCTGGAGTATCGATGCCATGTGTCGATACTCCCACGACTAGGAACAATTAAAGGGTGTACTTGTGGACTACGCTTGGCCCCACTAGTATGATCTCCATCATAGTCCTGGTAGTCAAGTACACATCCTAAGGGCTTTATCAACATGTGAGAGCAAGGCAGCTTCACTTATACAACTCAACATGTTAAGATAAAGTGCAATCAGATAGCATACTATCATATCGAGCAAGAATGTCCTCCCTATATATGTCCAAGCATCCACTACAATATACATCACATGTACAGTAATGGCTTCTAGGGCATACATATAACTAACAATCTCCTACTTGCACTAAGGCTATTTGTTGCAGTATCGCATACTCAACAATTTAGTAGTGGTTGTAGTATCCCATACTCAACCATCCCAAAATCTCTCAAATAGTATTTGAGGAAGCAGGCCCTGGTGAGTGGATCCTCCTTGTTAACCTAAAATTTTACTCTCCTAACCTCGATCCCTTGGAGATCAACCATCTCACTGATCAGGTGATACTTGCCTCAGAATCTGTCTGGATCGATGATGGGACAGGTGTTCCTAGGCTAAAGCCACAACTCCATTGTAGTCACTATAACAGTTATTGGACGCTCAATGGTAAGAACCTTTTTCATCTCATGAACAAAAAATGTCCAGACAACCCCTTTGGTAGCATCGTTGGTAGCAATGTATTCAGCCTTTATCATCTAGTATGCCACGGTATCTAGCTTGGAACTCTTCCAATCATACCGTCCCTCCACTAAAGGTAAAGACAATGCCTGTGACTGACTTTCAGTCGACCTTATCACTCTGGAAGCTCGAACCAAGAACATTCTTTTAGTGCTTCTCAAGTACTTAAGAATGTCCTCCACAGCCGTCCAGTGATTCTCCCAAGATCCGACTAATTCCTGATCACTACACCTAGTGAGTCATCTACATTTGGTCTGGTAAATAACATCGCATACTTTGATAGAGCCTACTGCCGAAGCATAGGTTATCCCTTGCACGCGAGCTCTCTCCAAATTGGTCTTGGAAGACATCTTTTTGGAGAGAGTGATTCCTGAGTAAGTGGACGAACCACCAAGCTTAGAATCCTCCATACTAATCCCCTTTAGTATGATGTTAATGTACTTGGATTTAGGACACTCCCAACATCCACTTAGATCTATCACCATAGATCATAATCCATAAGATATAGTAGGTATCATTCAGATCTTATATTGAGAATCCTCGTGATAAAAGGAGCTTGACCGAGTGTAGCATAGGAAACCATTTTCCTATCAAGAGTTTGTCATCTACGTACAATACGTGTAAGACGACCTCACTCTCTACAACCTTCTTGTATATACAAGGTTTTTCTACCATTTTGATGAAGTCAAACTCTTTGATTGCCACATGAAAATAAATGTTCCAACTCCGCGATGCGTGCATTGATCCTGATGGACTTAAGCATAGCTTTGAAAGTCTTAACTTTTCCATCTACACCAAGAATCTTCTTAAGATCCATTTTCTCCCAATGGATTTTACCCCTTCAGGTGCAACATGCAAAGTCATACTTTGTTGGTGTACATGGATTCCATCTTTGATCGCATAGCATCCAGCCATTTCATAGAGTCCCTACTCGTGATGGCCTTCCTGAACCTAGTTGGGCCATCATCTACCATGGTGCATTCCTCGCTCCCACTGTCACCGAGAAGACCGTAGTATCTCTCAAGTGGATGAGAAACCCTACCAGATTCGCGGAGAGGCTGAGGTTCGTTGGAGACTACTGAATCCTTTGGTTTCACCAAATCATCAGCAGTTAGTTTTTCTAGCAGGAACTCCTTCAAGTTCTACCTCATAACCACAAATTTCTTCACAAGAAATTCCTTCTCTAAAAAGGTGGCATGCTGAGAAATAAAACACCTTTTGCTCCTTAGTGTGGTAGAAGATATTCCCATATGAATGTTCGGGATATCCAACAAACTTATACAGAACTAACCTTGCCTCGAGCTTGTCCGGATTTTACTTTTCAACATAGGCCGGACAACCCCATATCTTAACTCGTTTAAGACATAGTCCTCTTCCCATTCCATATCTCATATGGAGTGGTAGGCACTGATTTGGATGGAACCCAATTCAATAGGTAATGCAGCTTCTCAAGTGCATAACACCCAAAAGGAAATAGGTAACTCAGCAGTACTCATCATAGAGCACGTCATATCTCATAGGGTGCGATACCTCCGCCCCGATACACCGTTGTGCTGTGGTGTACTGGAAGGAGTAAGCTGAAAGAGAAACACATTCTCCTTTTAGAAACTCCAGGAACTCCATGTGCAAGTATTGTCCTCCTCGATCACATCGAAGGACTTAATACTTCTACCCGTCTGGTTCTTTAACTTCAAGCTTATATTCCTTGAATTTCTCAAAAGTTTCAGACTTGTGTTCCAACAGGAACATATGTCCGAATCTTGAGAGATCATCAGTGAATATAATGAAGTATGAAGAACCAACCTTGGCATTTGTAGACATAGGACTGTATACATCATCATGTATCTGTCCCAAGAGTTCAGTAACTCTTTCTCTGTTTCTAATAAACGGAGTATTGGTCATTTTACCTTTGAGACAAGACTGGCAAGTATCATAAGAAGAAAATTCGAACAGATTCTTATATTCATCCTTATATAACTTAATTGGTCGTGTCGCATTGATATGACCTAGTCTATAATGCCACAAGAAGGATTCATTCATTTCTGAACTACTCTTCTTGTGTGTGTTTTACATACTTTGAACTGTGGTTTGATTTAGAACGTATATTCTATTATATAACGTGCCTGATCCAATCAACTCTTGATTCAGGAAAATGTTCACAACATTATCCTCCAATACAAAATTATATCCTTCTTTAACTTAATAAAGAAACCGATGTAATGTTGTATATCAGGTTCGGTATGTAATAACATTCGTTCAGAATCAATGTATTAATACAGGGTGATTTCTGCCAACTGACTTGGCTGCAACAATTACACCATTCTCTACACTAGAGAAAAATCACCCATTCCCAGTTCTCTACCTATCTGTAGCTTATGTAACAGATTACATATGCAGGATCCTAATCCGGTATCTCATACCTAGGACGTGGAGGATACTGAGAAACAGTTCTTGGTAATGAACACAACCGAAGAATATGCATCAACATGCTTAATCCTCGATTAGGTGGCATGGGAATCCGGATATTCCCCTATTCCCTGCTCAGACTTATAACAATTATAAGATAGAGCGGAACCAACGTACCCTAGCTCAGTATAATAAGCAGGTTCGGTCAATGCATCCATATTATTATCTTGATTAAGGCATGACATGGTCGCTAATAGGAGAGAGAGAGAGAGAGAAGAAAACACTTTGCGTGCTCTCTTTGCAAGATTAGATTGGTTATTAATTTATCTAATCAGGATGGCTCCCACTGTTTTTATCAAATCTTCCTTCAAACCCTAAAAGGTAAGACTGGCCGGGATTAATTACACCCTACAAGTTTGCCAATCATTCGGCCAGGCCAGTGTCGGTACTTTGAAGGAGGTTCCCAGTGCTTTCGCACGGACCTAATTAAAATAAACCTCGTTTTCCCAGGGGCGAAACCCCGTTAACACTTTTCTAGACAACTACTTGATTGGCTAATTGTAATGTGTAAAACTCTCCCAGGAGTAACTCTTACTCGCAGTGGGTATCGGGATCCAACTATCTCATAGAAGGTATGCAATCTCATTGCAAATTTCAACACTTGAAATTCCCGATAATATTCTGCCCCGAGTGATCTATGACCTTGACAAGGTCAACAAACTAAAGACCGCAAGTCAAGTTCAACCCGTCATTTCTTGATTGAATTAAACCCACCCGCACGACCCTTAACAAGGTCAACAAGTGTCACGACCCAAAATATTAGCTCGTGACCAGCACTTAAATCACGCAACGTCTAAAAGCGTAACGTAATTCAAGTAAGCTGAAACCCAAAAATCTAAAACTTTTTACGAAAATAAAGGAGGTGAAGTTTTGAAATAAAGGTATAATGAAATCAAGTTTTCTTAATGCATAGAAAAGGAACATGAAAAATGCAAGTGAAGTTTATTAGTTTGAAAACGTGTTTCGTCTTTTTAAAAATTTGGACAGCACCTCCTTTGTATATTTTGATCCAAAACTACAAATACACATAATAATAAAGGCATCCACAAGCGGGAGCTAGCTCTTCGCCAAACGGCGGATCCATAACCACGCAAAGCATAAATATAAGTATACGACACCCAACGGCGAAGTTCACCACCAAAGATAAGGATAAACAGGACATAAAACCCATCGCTCAAGTCTCGCACTACAAGTCTTGCTAAGTCTCATTTCTTATACAAATACTTGTTTTGATTTGATGGAGTTAACTAGATACAATATGAAATATAGATACAAGAGTGGGTACGATACAAATGTCCCACCTACCAATGCAAAACACCCGAATACAACTGTGTGCCAGCGAAGCCGCTACTGATCCATGCGGTCAACCTGCAAGAACTGTGGCACAACGGGGGTGAGTTGCCAACTCGTGAGTAGAAAAACATCTACAAGTAGAAATCGAATAAACAACGACTCCTAGGTTAACTATATCATAAAGGTAATACTATGATATCTAGGGTGACCGGGTCGTATATGTGCCAACAATGTAATCAACACCTATGTGTATGCGGATATCATCCAACCGTATAATCAATGTATGTATGCATGTGGATCTCGTCCACGTGTCAACCAGTGTCACAACAATATCATGAATGTAAATATCATAAAAGTATATGCATGAAAATATGAGGATATAAATCAACGGGTGTCCCTCATGACACATAAAAATCATGGAACCGGAGTGTCCAACCTCGACACTCGAAAACATCATGAAACCCGTGTTCAGCATCGACACGTAAATCCTCATATCTCGGGCTCCGTCAGTCCGGATCGGCCCACGGGCTCCGTCAGTCCGGATCGGCCCATATCATCTCTCGACTCCGGTCGGTATCCTCCGGATATTAGCTGAGCCCAAATACAATCATCGGTAGGAAGTGGTCCCTCTGCCAGTATCATCGTCATCCACACAAAATATCTCTCTCGCCTCGGGGTACCATACCGGGTCCACCATGTTTCCGCAAACGGAATCATCCGCCTTCTCGAATCGGGTTTCACATGTCACTCTCATAACCGAGAAAATACATGGTGGACGCACTGAAATATCATATCAAGAGAAACTGGGTTTTTAAAACAATACATTCTTTCTTTTAAAATGGCCGCAGTTCTCAAAACCAGAAATCTCATGAAAACGACATATCTCAATGCGTAAAATCGTAAAGAATGATGTATGCGACATATCGAGGGAAAACCGCTCTTTTAAAGTAATCCAGTTTTAAAATATTTCTTGCGGTTCCCAAATTCTCCAAAGTCCAATGCAACATCGTATAAAGGTGCATATGAAACTATAGCAAGTAAATTATGCAAAGAGTCATATCATGATGTAGCAGTCCTACTGTGTAGTGACATGGCAATTATCGATCATGAAGTGTGTGAGCCGGCAATTCTGTGTATGTGTAACATACGCATCATCAATAATGGTTAAAGTGTACTAGCACAGGTATAAGCAATGCAATGAGAATAACATGAATGCAGCATAAGGTAAAACATATGCAAATGTTGTCAGGTATACGTATCTATCATATGTCTGAGTCGGTGAATCTATCAATTGGCATCCAGCCGCACAGCATCACGCACGGTATAATCCATCATACGGCATCCTCTAGTCAAGGGTATTGATCAATCATCAAGTCAAACCCATCACGTACGGAAAATTATCGTACGGCAGCATAAAACCAATAGGGATCCTATCAACCTTTACGACAATGAGGGTACAGACCCAACGTCTCGTACGGCATATCAATCAAGATTCACACATTATAATTATCTATATACCTATGTCTCAGGTCACATCCATAACAATCCCATATCAAGGGACCAACGAAGGTATCAATCATCTCAATCGACTCACATCCATATACCAACATATCATCATATCATATGTCAAATCGTATTCTCTTTTCATCACATTTATATCTCACAAAGGTCAATTTTACCAATACAATCTACCTTTACTATAAGCATAAGTATCTAATCTAACATACACACCCGAACCATACAAACAGTTTTTAAAAGATGCGAATCGTAGTTTTGAAAGTAGGGGCTACGGTGTTTTTAAGGAAAAGATATCATTTGAAAATCCGTAACGTACCTCAAGGTATCTGTTTAAAAGATGCATACGATTATTCTGTTTGGAAATAGGTATGGTTCGGATGACACGTCTACGTCGGCTACCTAGTCCTATAGTACCCTAAACGGCAATATCATTAAGCATCGTCCTCAAATCCCGTCACCACATACTAGCAGTAACATATCACATCTAAATATCATTTAGTTCCTAATATAGTTCTCTAACTATCTTTTAACTCTATCTATAGTTTCTATTAGAGGTTTCCTTAACCAAATACTATGAATCGGTTTCCATAAAAAACTTGCGGGGGTGCTATACGGCATCCACCCGACTTCCCCCGTGGATATAGACCCACTCACCTTGATCCTCGCTTGCTGGAGTCGATGACGCCACGCTTTCCTCATCATCTCGAATTCTACGCGGGGTACCTACAACCAATACACAATCACAAATGCATATTAAAATCAAGGCAGAAAACCAAAATGGCACAAGTTTCACTCACAGGTTAAAACCTATAGCTTCGCGTGCAAAACACGACAATAACCCTAGTCATTGACGTTCAAATGCCACACGACCAAATACAAATCCCAATATCAAAATTAAGCATCCCAAAATATAGAAAACATAGCCAAAAACACCCCAATGTGCTCCCAGATTTTATCCTAGACGAAATTAGCCAATTTTGCATATGTAAAGGGTCTAATTTACTAGAGATGGAACTACAGAACAAGAACGGATCAAATCCAACTCACCCTGGCCGCAAATTGCAGCCAGATGGAATAAATCTGTGGCCTGGGCTTTGGGTTAGGGGCTCGGGTCTTTAGGGTATGCTCTATATCACCTGCACATCTCCCTGTGTTTGCTAAATAATTTTCTAGGTCTCCGGGTGTTAGCAGATATCCAAAAACCAGCACAATTTCCACAATTTCCCGTATCGGCAGAATTTCAAAGTTCGTATTTGGGGTTAAGTCTCAGGTTTAGGTCTAGAATCACCTCTAAAATCTTATTGACAGCCACAAAACATCATCAATTCCAAACAACACTCAAACCCTTCTCTTGAATTCCTAAGTTCACAAACCCATTCGCAAACAACATCTAAACTAACCTAGAATGCTAGGAACGCTTGAAACTAAACTAAGGGAAATGGATTATACCTCATGGATGTAGCCAAGCAAAACCCTAGCTCTCCTAATTCCTCAAAATCCAACATTGATGGGTCCAAAGTGTAGAGGGTGAAGAGGGGATCAACTTTAGTGAAAGGGGTTTAGGGTTTTGATGAAGTTTTTGAGATGATACCTTGGGGTGAAGGTGGAGGGATGGTGAAGATGAAGAAGATGAAAATAAATGGGGAGGAAAAGAAATGAGGCAGCCCCTCTCTCTCTCCTCACTTATTCTAACCCTCCCTCTCAATATTTACCCTTATACCCTTTTCCATTTTCTTCTCTATTATATTTTAAAACCAAAACACATAATACCCAAAAATAACACAAGAACACAACATGTAATCAAAATATAATATGACATGGTGCACTAGCAACGGAAAACTGTAGAAACACGGATTTGGCTTAATCACGATTAGCAGTGCACTAATCGGTTTTTTATCGAAACTGCATATAATAAATTTTAAAAATGCGAAATCCTTTAAATATATTCTAAAAATTAATAAATCATTTTAATTTCCATTTATTTCACAATTATTGGTATATATTTATACCCTTTTTTGAAAACCCGAATTTCGCAAGTCGGGCAGTTTTCGGGAAATATATTATTTTAATATTAAATTCCAAAAATAATATTTTATATTCTCCTGAAATGTTACAATCTTCCCCCCTTAAATAAATTCTGTCCCCGAATTTTAATTTAAACCCCCAATTCCTAAAACATTTCAATAATCAGTTCAAATCAACCGGGCTCTGAAATCATGGAAGATGCAAAAACAACACAGCGCGTCAAGTGTGCATGAAAACAAGTACAAAACTCAAAAACCGAACCCCGTCAAACGTTACGCAAATCATCGGATTTGCACGCATATCCTTGGAGCTACAATAGAGATACAGATCCCGAAATCCACTACTGAAATCCAATATACACAAGTCAAATACTATAATACGTGTGTAGTACGCATCCTTGAAAACTCCAAAATCTGAATAAAATACATGCAAAATCTTTTCTAAATCTCCGTGTGATGCGTAAATCACGGCACAAGTGATGGACGTTCATTTTTAAAGTAATAATATATGTCCATATATGGTTTGCTCAATTATATGTTCCGCCGTTTTAGAAATATCTCAATAGGTTTTCCTTTGTAAATGTTCGTGTCACTCACGGACACATAGGAAATAGCGAGACTATAGATCCTTTTTGAAAACCTCTTGTTAACTTTTAATGCATGCAAAGTACTCAGGTACTGTCCTCAGATCTGTCCCATTCGGCAACTACGTAACATAGTGTCCATCATGAAAACAAAGTGCTCAAGAGCAAAATCAGCCTCAAAAGGCGTATCCAACAATCACGTGCGTCTGGTGCGCACGGAAATTAAATCCAAATACAAGTGCTACGAACATGCACGAAAGAAAAACTAAGTGCAACGGGTGTGCACGAAAGCATATGTCCAGTGCAACGGGTGTGCACGACAACAATATCAAGTGCATCTAAAGTGCACGAAATCTCAAACCAGTGCAACTAACATGCACGAATGAAAATCCCTATCGAGTGCATCCGGTGTGCACAAAATCACATCTCATATCATGCGCCCAACATGCGCGAAAATCCAATCAAGTGCATCTGACATGCATAAGAGAAATCTAAATCAAGTGCATCTAACATGCACAAACGAAATTTAAAACAAGGGCATCCAATATGCACGAGTACAATCTCACTCAAGTGTATCCCATGCGCACAAAATCCAATACAGTGCATCCAGTGCACGGAATACGAATACAGTGCATCCAGTGCATGAAATATGAATACAGTGCATCCAGTGCTTGAAAACAACATCTGGTGCATCAAATGCAAGAAATACCATCAATAACTCAACGCATAAAAAGCAACACCGAGCGCATCAAGTTGTATAAATCAAAAATGTGTGCAACTACGTGCACAAAAAACGTATCAATGCACTGCAAGAATATATAGGCTATACCGAGTGCAAAATCAAATCGAGTGCGTACTACACGCACAAAATCAAATCAACTGTATGAAATCCACGAAATCACAAACATGTGCAGCCAAGGCACAAAATCAATATCAAGTGCAGTAGATACGCACAAAATGTAAATACCCAGTAACTACAGACATGGTGCACGAAAACGATATCATGAAACTCAATAATCAAAACTCAAATCCAAGGGATATAAGCGTGATACTCGGATCACAAACGCAAATCGCAACAAATGACATTAAGGTACACCTCCAACAATGTTGAAAAAATGTCGTTGCGCCCAAAACTGGCAGAGCAAGAACATCCGCTTGCCTCCTGCTCACGATCTGGGGTGCTCTGTCTCTGGGTCCTTATCTTCTCTGTGGATTTACCAATCTCACAATCCATCGGCTCATCGGCTCGGTCCGGTGTGTTAACTGAAACGATTCCGCTCTGGCGTTTCTCTGGTCATCTCTGGATCTATCATCATGACCACTCATAAAGCAGCACGTCACTGGAGCCGTCCTCTGGTCCTTTGAATACACGTGGCACAACTGATCCTGGGTGCAAATCTCATTGCAGTAGTGTCCTGGAAGGAATCCTGCTCAAGGTCTCTTCCGATCTCGCCTATGCCGAACTGTACGGAGGCTGGTACTCTTATATAATCTGTTCTTGTTTTCTGGACATCTGCGTTCTCAGCACAACATTTCCTCGGGAATTGGCCGCATCCCAACGCCTCGGTATACATATCAGATCCTCTGGCATCAACGGGGAGTAACAACAGCTCGTCAGTATCTCGCACGAACCTCTGGTTCCGCTCGTCTGTATCATCGTCCATTTTGACGTCACGTCATGCTATCTGCGCACTGCAACTGTTCTTGGCCACGGTCAATCCAGAGTCTCTCACATGGACTCGAAGTTATGAACTCGGTATCTTCATCACTTTATAGAATATCTCTAGCCGAACATGTCATCGGGAACTAGTCCCAACCATCGGAGGAATACTCAATACTCATCCGTTCTCGATCAACTCACAACGTATCTGGGTGAGGTCCTCTATCTGAAGCTGGTTAGCTTACTGATCACTTATCACATGATATCCGGACGACGTCAAACTTTTCGATCGAGTCATCAAAGTCCCATAATTTCCCGAAAGCTCAACATCTCAGCACAGTCTAATAATATCTGGTAAATACCACAGTACCTCTGGACCAGCCGTAGAAAAGAAAACCCAAGCCTCACTGATGGCACTGCTAAACTGCCGCAAACCCTAAGGTTCAAAAGCGGTTCCATGGTCATCATGTCGAGTTAAGGTTTCATTCTTCTAGAGGGTCCACAGAATTACCTGCAAGTTCTTCCGAATACATAAACTTGGAAAAATGGGTTTCTGACATTCGTTCGAACTTTTTAACTTCGTCTCGGTAACATGCGAATACCCTTCGTCCACATGCTAAACAATGCCTCAATCCTCCAGGAAAGGCGATACATCAACTGTCCTCTCGCAACAGGCAGCCTCTATCGATGGCCCGATCATCCGGTGCAACGCCAAACACTCGCCTCAGATAACAGGTCATGACACAGACGCTAACTCGAGACGTTCCCGTGTCACCAGAAAAACACGATGGTTAGTCCTCGTCCATGACGAGCTCGCCCTGACCGCATCACTAGCAGCAGCTCGATCTGCGCTCAAACCATGGTGACAAGAACCTCTATCGAGTATCGAAGAAATCAGATCAACGGCATGAAAGGAAACGACAAATCCAGAATGGATACATGATCATAAGAAGGAACAACATCAATGAGAGTATGATCATGGAAACGAATAGAATCAAGGATCTCAAATGGATGTATAATCATGGGTATGAAGAGAATCATAGATCTCAAAATATGCACATCCTAAGGTTTCTTAAGTGGAGTATCGTATCGTAAATATGCCACGGAACATACGTACGGTACGCCACTCTACTCAAGCTACCTACTCCATCAATCAGGGTCAACCTATGAAACAAAAGTTCGGGTCTAATACCCCCCGTTCAAGTCTAAGTTCCGTAAGGTCAAGCCTAGGTTCCGAAATACATACCCGCCCTAGACTCCGCATAGTCAAACATATACTCGAACCAAGGTTAAAGTTAGCGCTCTGATACCAACTTTGTCATGATCCGAAATATTAGCTCGTGACCAGCACTTAAATCACGCAACGTCTAATGGCGTAACGTAATTCAAGTAAGCTGAAACCCAGAAATCTAAACCCTTTTAAGAAAATAAAGGAGGTGAAGTTTTGAAATAAAGGTATAATGAAATCAAGTTTTCTTAATGCATAGAAAAGGAACATGAAAAATGCAAGTGAAGTTTACTAGTTTGAAAACGTGTTTCGTCTTTTTAAAAATTTAGGCAGAACCTCCTTGGTATATTTTGATCCAAAACCACAAATACATATAATAATAAAGGCATCCCCAAGCGGGAGCTAGCACTTTGCCAAACGGCGGATCCACAACCACGCAAAGTATAAATATAAGTATACGACACCCAACAGCGAAGTTCACCACCAAAGATAAGGATAAACAAGGCATAAAACCCATCGCTCAAGTCTCGCACTACATGTCTTGCTAAGTCTCATTTCTTATACAAATACTAGTTTTGATTGGATGGAGTTAACTAGATACAATATGAAATATAGATACAAGAGTGGGTACGATACAAATGTCCCACCTACCAATGCAAAACACCCGAATGCAACTGTGTGCCAGCGAAGCCGCTACTGATCCATATGGTCAACCTGCAAGAACTGTGGCACAACGGGGGTAAGTTGCCAACTCGTGAGTAGAAAAACATCTACAAGTAGAAATCGAATAAACAACGACTCCTAGGTCAACTATATCATAAAGGTAACACTATGATATCTAGGGTGACCGGGTCGTATATGTTCCAACAATGTAATCAATACCTATGTGTATGCGGATATCATCCAACCGTATAATCAATGTATGTATGCATGTAGATCTCGTCCACGTGTCAACCAGTGACACAACAATATCATTCATGTAAATATCATAAAAGCATATGCATGAAAATATGAGGATATAAATCAACGGGTGTCCCTCGTGATACATAAAAATCATGGAACCGGAGTGTCCAACCTCGACACTCAAAAACATCATGAAACCCGTGTCCAGCATCGACATGTAAATCCTCATATCTTGGGCTCCGTCAGTCCGGATCGGCCCACGGGCTCCGTCAGTCCGGATCGGCCCATATCATCACTCGACTCCGGTCGGTATCCTCCGAATATCCGCCGAGCCCAAATACAATCACCGGTAGGTAGTAGTCCCTCTGCCAGGCTCATCGTCATCCACATGAAATCTCTATCTCGCCCCGGGGTACCATACCGGGTCCACAATGTACCCGCAAACGAAATCATCCACCTCCTCGAATCGGGTTTCACATGTCACTCTCATAACCGAGAAAACACATGGTTGACGCAATGAAATATCATATCAAGAGAAACCGGGTTTTTAAAACAATACATACTTTCTTTTAAAATGACCACAGTTCTCAAGACCAGAAATCTCATGAAAACGACATATCTCAATGCGTAAAATTGTAAAGCGTGATGTATGCGACATATCGAGGGAAAACCACTCTTTTAAAGGAATCCGGTTTAAAAATATATCTTGCGGTTCCCAAATTCTCCAATGATATGACCCGAAATTGGTACGTGACGGCACTTAAACTACACAACGTCTACAGGCGTAACGCAATTTAAGTAAGCCGAAAACCCAGCAATCTAAACCATCAAAAGTAGTAAACAATAATAGAAATTTTAAAACCTTTGAAATCTCAACCCAAAATTCTTTAAAGTCCAACTTTATTTTCTTTAAAATTTTGGCAGCACCTCCTTTGTAAAAAACCAAAACCAAAATGGGTACAACATAAATATAAGTCAAGCATCCCCAACGGTGGAAAACAACCACCACAACAGATATACGACGCCGTAGCGAAGAAATAAAAGACGATAGATGTAAAACTGCATAAAAGACCTCCAAGTCACAAAATAATATACAACAATATCAAGTACATCTAAAGTGCACGAAATCTCAAACCAGTGCAACTTGTTAGTGTATATGCCTTAGAGGCCATTACTGTATCATACTAGTTTGTATATTACTTGATGGAAGCTTGGGATATTCACAGTTGTATATACAATCTTGCTCGAAATGGTAGTATGCTACTTGGTTTGTCTCTTCTTTAATATGTGCATGTGTTTTTTTTTAGCATATTGCTGATATACATATTAGTAGAGCCCTTTGGATCTTTGCTTGATTACCAGCGTTGTGATGGCGCTCGCACTCGTGGGAGCTGGGTGATCTATAAGCACATCCTTATAAAGGTCCCTAGTCGTTGGACTATCGAGACAGGGCATCGATACTCCAGAGTAGACTAGCGTATGCGCTTCTCATCCCAGTGTGGGAGACGGTCTGTCCCACAGCCGTCAGTACATCGTACTTGAGATAGTATACGGGTGCTCGTTAGGTTACGAGTACACTGGACAGGACTCGTCGGGAACTGTTGGTTGGTATTATACCTATCGTCAGTTATCAGTTCCCAGGTGACATGAGTACAGCTTAGTCCGTTGACTTGACACTGTCACTTCGCCTCGAGTGTGTTCCCACTGCACTTTGATTACTACCCTACCACGGCTCAAAGGAGTCGTGCAAACAGGTAGTTTTTGGGTGCAGTCCCGAAGCACTTGGAGGCAGCGACAGTTAGACAGGATTCGTCTCTCCCGGTATTGGGGGTTGACATCGCGCTGTGTCCAGGAGAGCCATTACACGAGTAGTCCCTGGCCAGGGCAAGCGAGATATACTGGTAGGTTTCCAGTGTTATCTCAGGGTGTTCTGGGCTTCACTCCGGCACGACTTGTACCGCTATTAGGGGACTGACGTTCACCGCCCCCCTAGGCCCGCCATGCGATGTATCAGACGAACAGACCGGACTGTACGAAGATTGTCACATACAGGCTCAGTAGGAGATCAGATGGGGTTCACCTCGTCAGTCTTCTTATCGACATCTACCTGGGGACCGTTACGTACAGCTAGTGCCGCTTGCGGTCTGTGGTTAAACCCACTGCCAGCGTAGTGTCGAGTCTTTAGAGTCCCACACAGAGACCTATTCGCCTTTAGGCAAAATGAGTAGAGGTCGCTTGGTTTTCCGACAGGGTTCGTTCACATTCGCGCACTTGTGCACGTTTTCTGTCCGAACAGTTTATACTAGCGGGCTTTGGTTTAAGCCGGATCCTAGTATATGATTTGAGATTGGTTTTTTTCTCATTGTGTTCGTGTTCCTTGGATCACGAATGCGGGTGCGTATGCACAGTTGTTTGAGATAGAGGGAGAGGACTTTGATTAGGGTTAATGGCAATTGTCTTTTTACTAACCCTAATGTTTATGTGTGTGTTATAGCTAATTGATAATTAGTTTAAATAATTATGCATGGTTATGGATGTTGACCATTTTACCTTATTGACTTGTTGACCTAGGTTGACACTTTGACCATCATCATTTCTTTTCGAAGATGCTTTTTGATCCTCACAAATTGAAATGATAATGGTCATATCATGATTAACCATGACAATTATCTAGCTAATTATTTAATTAAAATAATACATATATACTTGGGAGAATGGTTCAATTATTCTCATCATCTCATTTCATTTCTCTCTTTTGTTCCTCCTCTCCCTCAAGCTCTCTCCCTCTCATGTGTTGAGAAACACTTGAGCTTGAAAAAAACCCTCTCTTGATCTTCTCTACTCTCATCTAGGGTTCAAGTATTAGCACTTCTTGCACCCTAGTTACTCCTAGCTTGGAGTTGAAGCCAAAGGTTGAGGCTTTCGGGTGGATCTTTCTTTGACGGGAGAAGACGACAAGTTGACCTCCTTCTACTACTTCTAGGAGCAAGGAGAGAAGGACTAAGAGACCAAAGGTATAACCTTTCTACCACTTAGCTACTTTCAAGTTAGCTTTAGCAAGTTTTTGTTTAGTAAAGATCCTTAAAGCCTAGTCCATGTTGCCTATAGTTGATAAAAATCCGATTTTTATTATGTTTTCCGCCTCCCCGTAAGCACCGGGGTGGGCAACGTGGACTTACAGTGGTATCAGAGCCTAACTAAACGTAAACTTGCTAGGTAGTAAAGTGTGTCGAAGTTCGAAACGAAAAAAATCGAAAAACAAACTTTTCAAAACCCTAGTTTCTGTTAAAAAATTTTCTGGTCAAAACAAAATTTGTTATACTGCTAAAATCGTCTCAAGGTTTTTTAAAGATAACCACCAAAAACGAGCCAGCGATCTGACCAAAGAACCGCGGTTCCGCGGCAATAGCAAGCTATTGCCGCGCAACCGCGGCCGTCTTGTCTCCTCTCTGCCTCGATTTTGGTGCAGTGTATCTCTGGATTGGTTTTAGGATTTTTGAGATATATTATATGTGCCCAGATTTTCCAGAATAGAAATTTATTTTTGGGGGCCTATAATTCCGTATTTTTTTTCGAACTTCAATACACTTTGACTATGAAGGTTATATCTGTGATGTTTGCATGTATTGAACGTCGGCTAATCGCTATATGTCGATTAGTCGGCGTTATACATCTCTGTGATCTGTGATTGATATTGGTTTGAGTATATGAATGGGTTGGATTGTCGCGAGTGAATAGCCGGGATGGATGTGAGATGAGTGTTGCTTTTCTTTCATTCATTTGTAATATGTAAATTGATGTAATATTATTATTTGTTTGGCCGCACAACCGGGTCGGGGTTGTAGCCGCCATTGTATAATTCTTTTTACTGTTTATGCTCCTAGGATAGACCCATGGAGGGGGTGCACAAACTACCGGGTAGCTCGAAGTGCCGAGTGGCCTACTCACGGTGGTGAGGGAGGTTGCTTCGCTTCGGGTACTTGGCGGGTAGTTTGCCGCACCCGTAGGAGTCTTGGGTGGGGTATTTGGCTATTCACCGCGAACGTGTAATCCGCTTTTCGTTGCAGGCTCGAACGGATTGCGGATTCCTAGTATATCCAATGTATTCATCTGTGATCTGTAATGTCTATCATTGCTATATATTTATATATGATAACTATTTAGGCGTTGCTTATGTTTTACAGCCGCGCTAGCCCAGCCCCCGCTCTGTCGTTAGTTAAGTAACCTAACGGGTGATGACGGGGCCCCGTGGCGAATGCGAATGGCATAAGCGTACGTCATATTTTGGTTGTTTTCTGCAATGGTAGGATTAAATGATGGGATGCATTAAAAGAACTAATGCAAGAAAATAAACCAAGTAAAATTCGATGGGAACACTTTGAAAACCACTCGGTTATTTTTCAAAACTAAACTTTTAAACGCGGAGCTTGAACCACTCCTTTTAAAAGCTATCTCGTTCCATCGATTAGATCAAGTTCACTACGTTCACGGTTTCGCCAAAACCATCCGTAGCCCTCCGTCATTCCACATGAATGGCCAAAAAGTATTCAAGCTATGTATTTTGGCCAAAGTCAAGGCATAGTGATTGGTAGCTATTGGGTATTCATGTGCAGCATAGATAGATGCGTTGGTTTGGGACAGTCGTGCTGCCATTTTGGCCAAAGTCAAGGGTAGGTACGGGTGGGTCCAAATTAACCAGGAGAATGGCGGGTAGAACTTGACATGTGACTTATGATATTTTGGCCAAAGTCAAGGTCATAAGAGCATGGGGCAAAAATCCACATCGGGAGTTTCATAAGTACTGAAACTTGCTAGCTTTGCATACCATTTGGAGTGTGATGATTCTGGTAGGATTCCTTCGGTTTTATCACGCGATGATATTTGGATCCCGATCCTACTGTGAGTATATGCTACTCCTCGGGAAAACTCTCACTTAACGATCAATGCTATAAACCTAGTAGGTGTCTAGAAAGGTGTTAGCGGGGCTACGCCCACAGGGAAAAGAGGTTCTTAAATTATGGAACTTCGCGAAAGCGTTGGAAAACCTCCCTCGAAGTAACGACACTGGCCTGGCTGAACGGTTAAGCAAGTATTGTACGGTGAGAGTGATCCTGACTAATCCTTTCTTTACGGTTTGAGAATTGATTCGAGAGACAGTGGGAGCCATCCAGTTTAGACAAATTAAAAACCACTCTAAACTTGCAATAGCATCATGCTAAAGTGTTTCTTTTCTCTCTCCTAATTGCAGCGACCATTCAAGATGACCGGACTTAAGTTATTATTAGATAAAAACATATTGACAGGGCCAAACTACAAAGATTGGCTCAGGAATGTCAAGATGGCGATCACTTATGACAAGTTGGGGTATGTCCTTACCACAAAAGCTCCCCCTGTCCCTGGTCCCACCTCCACCGTCGCGGATAAGGAAATCCGTAAGACATGGGAGATAGATTGCGCGACGGCCAAATGCCTCGTATTAGCCTCGATGGACAATGAACATCAGAGGAGGCACGAGAATATGGACCTTGAGTCCATATTTCTTCATACAAAAGAACTGTATGGGGAGCAGTCTCGTATCGCAAGATACGAAGTGTCGAAGAAGCTATTTTCGGCATGGTTGGCCATCGGATCATCGGTAGCGGAACACGTGCTTAAGATGATTGGCTACATTGAGGAGCTCGCGGACCTTGGGACCACGTTGGAGAATGAACTCTATACTGATTTGATTCTCCAGTCCCTTCCTTCCACTTACGCCCAGTTTATTCTTAACTTCAACATGCAAGGAAAGGAGGTAGAACTTTCCGAACTTCTGAACATGTTGAGGAGTGCTGAGGGCACCTTACAGAAAGATAGGGAGACATCCGCTTTGTTTGTAGGAGGATCTTCCTCTTCTAGATCTAAGGCGAAAGCCAAGGGTAACAAGAAGAAAGCCCCCGCCAAACCAAGAGGAGGTGGCGGTAAAGTGGATACGAAGGGAAAAGGTAAAGCAACAAAGATAGCGGGGAAGATAGTGGGGAAGGAAGAATGCTTCTATTGTCACAAAAGTGGTCACTGGAAACAGGATTGCAAGGCTTGGAGAGCCAGAACACAGGATTTGAAGCGAGTTGCAGCTTCAGCTTCAGGTGTGTATGTTATTGAAAACTGTCTATCGATAAACTCTACTTCCTGGGTATTGGATACCGGATCAGGATCTCATATCTGTAATTCTTTGCTGGCGTTGAGAAAGCGTAGAGTTTTGAAGGCAGGTGACATGACCCTCAGAGTTGCGAACGGTGCTAGCATGGATGCTGAGGCCGTGGGGGACTATCACCTGGGATTGTCAGATGGACATTTTTTGGTTTTGCGTAGTTGTTATTATGTACCAAATGCCACCTGTAATATCATTTTTGTATCTTTATTATCTAAAGAAGGTTATGAATTTGCATTTGTAAGTAATGTAGTGAACAATCACCTTAATCAAGCTTTGATTGGGTCAGGTACATTGAACAACGGTATATACGTATTAAACCAACCACAGATTTTCAATGTCCAGAATACACACAAAAGAAAGTCTCCAGAAATCAATAAAACTTTCTTATGGCATTGTAGACTGGGTCACATCAATGAGAGAAGGTTGACTAAGTTACACACAGAAGGATATTTGGATTCGTTCGAATATCAATCGTATGCAACTTGTCAATCCTGTCTCAAGGGAAAGATGACAAAGACTCCGTTCATTGGACACGGAGAAAGAGCGAGCGAGCTCTTGGGACTCGTACACAGCGACGTGTGCGGTCCAATGTCTACACATGCGCAAAGCGGTTATTCTTACTTCATTACTTTTACGGATGAATTTTCAAGGTACGGTTATGTCTTCTTAATGAAACATAAATCCGAGGCTTTTGAAAAATTCCAGGAATATAAGAATGAAGTAGAAAAACAAACAGGCAAAAGTATAAAGACACTGAGATCTGATCGAGGTGGTGAATACTTGAGTGTCGAGTTCCTGGGTTACTAAAAAGAGAATGGAATTCTCTCTCAGCTTACTCCTCCATACACTCCGCAACATAACGGTGTATCGGAGAGACGGAACTGAACCCTATTAGATATGGTACGGTCCATGATGAGTAACGCTGAGTTTCCGCGATCGTTTTGGGGATATGCGCTAGAATCAGCTGCATACCTTTTGAACCGGGTTCCAACTAAGACTGTGCCTACTACACCATATCAGATGTGGTGTGGGAAGAGACCCTATCTTAATCACATTAAGACATGGGGATGTCCAGCTTTTGTAAAAAAGCAGCATGCGGACAAGCTCGAGGCACTCTCAGTACAGTGCAAGTTTGTAGGATATCCAAAGAACTCCAAGGGATATTACATCTATTGCGAAGAGAAACAAAAAGTCCTTGTTTCTCGCCATGCACACTTTCTAGAACACCAGTTCATAGAAAAAGAATTAAGTGGGAGCACAATAGAACTGGAAGAAATTCCAGAACCACGAGCTATTACTGAAAGCTTGGTTGAACCAGAGGGTTCGAAAGATCAGGACATTCCCACGCCACTCCGCAGGAGTAGTAGGCAGTCACATCCGCCCGAGAGATACTACGGTTTTCTCATTGACGGGGATAGAGAGGATTGCATCATAGACTGTGATGAGCCTACTAGCTTCCAGCAAGCCATTCAGAGCGTCGACTCGGTAAAATGGCTGGATGCAATGCGGACCGAGATGGAGTCCATGTACACCAACAAAGTATGGACGTTGGACATTGCTCCAGACGAGGTAAAACCCGTAGGATGCAAGTGGATCTTCAAAAGGAAGATTGGTGTAAATGGACAGGTTGAGACCTATAAAGCTAGACTGGTAGCAAAGGGCTTTCGTCAGCGACCTGGTTTGGACTATGACGAAACCTTTTCTCCAGTAGCTATACTGAAATCCATTCGGATCCTTCTTGCCATTGCTGCATTCCACGATTATGAGATTTGGCAGATGGACGTAAAGACAGCTTTTCTAAATGATCATTTAGAGGAGTGTGTCTATATGGATCAGCCAGAGGGTTTCATTCAGAGTGGGAGCAGCGGAAAGGTGTGCAAGTTGCTTAAGTCCATTTATGGACTAAAGCAGGCATCGCGGAGTTGGAACATCTGTTTTGATGAGACGGTCAAGGAATTTGGCTTTATCAAAAATCCAGATGAACCATGCATCTATTGTAGATTTGTAGCGAGAACTGTAGTATTCCTCGTTTTATACGTGGATGACATTCTCTTAATAGGAAATGACATTCTTATGCTACAATCTGTTAAGGCGTTCTTGTCACACAGGTTCTCCATGAAAGACCTGGGTGATGCCTCATACATTCTGGGTATCCGGATCTACCGTGACAGATCCAAGAGGATATTGGGACTTTCACAGTCCAGGAACATCGACACCATACTGAAGAGATTCAGTATGGAAGATTCCAAGCGCGGTAATCTACCGGCTTGTCACGGGATCACCCTCTCCAAAGAGATGTCTCCTAAGAATGATTTGGAGAGGGATCGCATGTCTATTATACCCTACGCTTCTGCGGTAGGCTCTATAATGTATGCGATGTTGTATACCAGACCGGATGTGGCTTATGCACTGAGTGTAGTAAGCAGGTATCAGCCAAACCCAGGGGAGAAACTTTGGATAGCAGTAAAGAACATTCTCAAGTACCTGAGAAGGACTAAGGAGATGTTCTTGGTGTATGGCGGAAAAGACCTGCAGATTGAGGCCTTTGCTGACTCCAGCTTCCAGAGTGACAAGGATGATTCCAAGTCCATGTCGGGTTTTGTCTTTACCCTCAATGGAGGGGCGGTGTGTTGGAAGAGCTCCAAACAGGAAACCGTTGCAGACTCGACGATGGAAGCGGAATACATCGCTGCATCTGATGCCGCAAAAGAAGCTGTCTGGATGAGGAAGTTCTTGAGAGAACTTCAGGTGGTTCCGTCCATTGTTGACCCAATACCTCTTTATTGCGACAACAATGGGGCTATAGCTTTAGCGAAGGAACCCAGATCCCATCAGAAATCCAGACACATCTTAAGGCGGTATCACCTGATCAGGGAGATCGTGGATTGCCAGGAGATCGAGGTCCGGAGAGTTGCATCAGAGGATAACACTGCAGATCCATTCACCAAGGCCTTGCCCCAGACTCAGTTCGAGCGGCTGATCGAGATGATAGGTCTTCGATACGCCAGTACATGGCCTTAGTGCAAGTGGGAGATTGTTAGTGTATATGCCCTAGAGGCCATTACTGTATCATACTAGTTTGTATATTACTTGATGGAAGCTTGGGATATTCACAGTTGTATATACAATCTTGCTCGAAATGGTAGTATGCTACTTGGTTTGTCTCTGCTTTAATATGTGCATGTGTTTTTTTTAGCATATTGCTGATATATATATTAGTAGAGCCCTTAGGATCTTTGCTTGATTACCAGCGTTGTGATGGCGCTCGCACTCGTGGGAGCTGGGTGATCTATAAACACATCCTTATACAGGTCCCTAGTCGTTGGACTATCGAGACAGGGCATCGATACTCCGGAGTAGACTAGTGTATGCGCTTCTCATCCCAGTGTGGGAGACGGTCTGTCCCACAGCCGTCAGTACATCGTACTTGAGATAGTATACGGGTGCTCGTTATGTTACGAGTACACTGGACAGGACTCGTCGGGAACTGTTGGTTGGTATTATACCTATCGTCAGTTATCAGTTCCCAGGTGACATGAGTACAGCTTAGTCCGTTGACTTGACACTGTCACTTCACCTCGAGTGTGTTCCCACTGCACTTTGATTACTACCCTACCACGGCTCAAAGGAGTCGTGCAAACAGGTAGTTTTTGGGTGCAGTCCCAAAGCACTTGGAGGCAGTGACAGTGAGACAGGATTCGTCTCTCCCGGTATTTGGGGTTGACATCGCGCTGTGTCCAGGAGAGCCATTAAACGAGTAGTCCCTGGCCATGGCAAGCGAGATATACTGGTAGGTTTCCAGTGTTATCTCAGGGTGTTCTGGGCTTCACTCCGGCACGACTTGTACCGCTATTAGGGGACTGACGTTCACCGCCCCCCTAGGCCCGCCATGCGATGTATCAGACGAACAGACCGGACTGTACGGAGATTGTCACATACAGGCTGAGTAGGAGTTCAGATGTGGTTCACCTCGTCAGTCTTCTTATCGACATCTACCTGGGAACCGTTACGTACAGCTAGTGCCGCTTGCGGTCTGTGGTTAAACCCACTGCCAGCGTAGTGTCGAGTCTTTAGAGTCCCACACAGAGAGCTATTCGCCTTTAGGCAAAATGAGTAGAGGTCGCTTGGTTTTGCGACAGGGTTCGTTCACATTCGCGCACTTGTGCACGTTTGCTGTCCGAACAGTTTATACTAGCGGGCTTTGGTTTAAGCCGGATCCTAGTATATGATTTGAGATTGGTTTTTTTCTCAATGTGTTCGTGTTCCTCGGATCACGAATGTGGGTGCGTATGCACAGTTGTTTGAGATAGAGGGAGAGGACTTTGATTAGGGTTAATGGCTATTGTCATTTTACTAACCCTAATGTTTATGTGTGTGTTATAGTTAATTGATAATTTGTTTAAATAATTGTGCATGGTTATGGATGTTGACCATTTGACCTTATTGACTTGTTGACCTAGGTTGACACTTTGACCATCATCATTTCTTTTCGAAGATACTTTTTGATCCTCACAAATTGAAATGATAATGGTCATATCATGATTAACCATGACAATTATCTAGCTAATTATTTAATTAAAATAATACACATATACTTGGGAGAATGGTTCAATTATTCTCATCATCTCATTTCATTTCTCTCTCTTGTTCCTCCTCTCCCTCAAGCTCTCTCCCTCTCATGTGTTGAGAAACACTTGAGCTTGAGAAAAACCCTCTCTTGATCTTCTCTACTCTCATCTAGGTTTCAAGTATTAGCACTTCTTGCACCCTAGTTACTCCTAGCTTGGAGTTGAAGCCAAAGGTTGAGGCTTTCGGGTGGATCTTTCTTTGACGGGAGAAGACGACAAGGTGACCTCCTTCTACTACTTCTAGGAGCAAGGAGAGAAGGACTAAGAGACCAAAGGTATAACCTTTCTACCACTTAGCTACTTTCAAGTTAGCTTTAGCAAGTTTTTGTTTAGTAAAGATCCTTAAAGCCTAGTCCATGTTGCCTATAGTTGATAAAAATCCGATTTTTATTATGTTTTCCGCCTCCCCGTAAGCACCGGGGTGGGCAACGTGGACTTACACAACTAACATGCACGAATGAAAATCCCTATCTCGTGCATCCGGTGTGCACAAATTCACATCTCATATCATGCGCCCAACATGCGCGAAAATCCAATCAAGTGCATCTGACATGCATAAGAGAAATCTAAATCAAGTGCATCTGACATGCATAAGAGAAATCTAAATCAAGTGCATCCAATATGCACGAGTACAATCTCACTCAAGTGTATCTGATGCGCACAAAATCCAATACAGTGCATCTTGTGTATGGAATACGAATACAGTGCATCCAGTGCACGAAATATGAATACAGTGCATCCAGTGCATGAAAACAACATCTGGTGCATCAAATGCACGAAATACCATCAATAACTCAATGCATAAAAAGCAACACCGAATGCATCAAGTTGTATAAATCAAAAACGTGTGCAACTACGTGCACAAAACACGTATCAATGCACTGCAAGAATATATAGGCTATACCGAGTGCAAAATCAAATCGAGTGCGTACTACACGCAAAAAATCAAATCAACTGTATGAAATCCACGAAATCACAAACATGTGCTGTAAGTCCACGTTACCTCTCCCGGTTCTTTCGGGATTGCGGAAATGGTGAAAAACAATTTTTAGGGTTTAGGTAACATGGACTACTAAACCGGATCTTGGCTAAACTACACACTAGCAACTAACAAGAGAGTTATCTACTCGGTTAGGGGATATACCTCAACTTGAACTCCTTCTCTTTGACTCTTGATGGTGGTCGGATGGTGCTTTCTTTGTTGCCTTCTCTTGTCGAAGATGGATCCACCTGAGGGTTTCTTCCTTGAGCTCCTTTCTCGAACTTTGAGAAAACTAAAGTCTCCGGCTTGCTAGACCTTCAACCTTAGGAAGAGTAGAGAGTGACTTAGGGTGTTTTATTTCCAAGGAGAGGTTTCTCAACTCATGAGAATGATTCTCCTTGAACTAGAGGAAAAGGAAGATGAAGAGAGGAGAGAGAATGGTTATGATAGAATGAGAATAGTTTTTACAACCATAACAATATATGTGAATTATCAAATTAATAATATTAATCCAAAATGAAAAAGGTGATGGTTGGTTTGATAAGACCATTATCATTTCACATTAAATGATTTTGCAAAGATCAAAGAGCATCTTGAAAAGAAATGATGATGGTCAAAGTTTCAACCATGGTCAACTAGTCTACCTTGGTCAACAAGTCAAAAACCCAACCATGACACAATTTCAATTAATTAATATTATTAATTGATATATCACAAATTCATTAGGGTTTGGAAAAAGACGACAGTCAACTGTGTATACGCACCCGTTCCAAAACCCTAATGAAAAACCTCTTCCTCTGCCTCAATCAACTGTGCATACACACCCGCATTCGTGTTCCGAGGAACATGAATACTATGAGATAAAACTAACCCCAAAACATATACTAGGATCTGGCTGAAACCAGAGCCCGCTAGTAATGTCTGTCCGGACGCCAAACGTGCACAAGTGCGCGGATGTGAACGAACCCTGTCGCAAAAACATGCGACCTCTACTCTGTTTTGCCCAAAGACGAATAACCCTCTGCGTGGGACTCTAAAGACTCGACACTACACTGGCAGTGGGTTTAACCACAGACCGCAAGCGGCACTAGCTGTACATAACGGTCCCCAGGTAGATGCCGATAAGAAGACTGACGAGGTAAACCCATCTGAACTCCTACCGAGCCTGAATGTGACAATCTCCGTACAGTCCGGTCTGTTCATCTGAGAACATCGCATGGCGGGCATAGGGGGCGGTAAACGTCAGTCCCCTACTAGCGGTACAAGTCGTGTCGGAGTGTAGCCCAGAATACCTGAGATAACACTGGAAACCTACCAGTCTATCTCGCTTGCCCTGGCCAGAGACTTTATGTAATGGCTCACCTAGACACAGCGCGATATCAACCCCCAATACCGGGAGAGACGAATCATGTCTAACCGTCACTGCCTCTAAGTGCTTCGGGACTGCACCCAAAAACTACCTGTTTGCACGACTCCTTTGATCCATGGTAGGGCAGTAATCAAAGTATAGTGGGAACACACTCGAGGCGAAGTGACAGTGTCAAGTCAACGGACAAAGCTGTACTCATGTCACCTAGAAACTGATAACTGACGATAGGTATATAACCAACCAACAGTTCCCGACGAGTCCTGTCCAGTGTACTCGTAACCTAACGAGCACCCGCATACTATCTCAAGTACGGCGTACTGACGGCTGTGGGACAGACCGTCTCCCAAGCTGGGATGAGAAGCGCATACGCTAGTCTACTCCGGAGTATCGATGCCCTGTCTCGATAGTCCTACGACTAGGGACCTGCATAAGGTTGTGCTTATGGATAACCCAGCCCCCATGAGTGCGACTGCCATCACAACGCTGGTAATCAAGCAAAGATCCTAAGGGCTCCACTAATGTGTAAAGGCGATATGCTAAAAGAAACACATGCACACATTAAAGAAGAAACAAACCAATTAGCATAGTACTATATTGAGCAAGATTGTCTATACAAGGTGAATATCCCAAGCTTCGATCAAGTAATATACAAACTAGTATGATACAGTAATGGCCTCTTGGGTATATACACTAACAATCTCACACTTGCACTAAGGCCATGTACTGGCGTATCGAAGACCTATCATCTCGATCAGCCGCTCGAACTGAGTCTGGGGTAAGGCCTTTGTGAATGGATCAGCAGTGTTATCTTCCGTAGCAACTCTCCGAACCTCGATCTCCTGGCGACCCACGATCTCCCTGATCCGGTGATACCGCCTCAAGATGTGCCTGGACTTCTGATAGGACCTAGGTTCCTTCGCTAAAGCTATAGCCCCGTTGTTGTCCCAATACAGAGGTATTGGATCAACAATGGACGGAACCACTTGAAGTTCTATCAATAACTTCCTCATCCAGACGGGTTCTTTTGCGGCATCAGATGCAGCGATATATTCCGCTTCCATCGTCGAGTCAGCAACGGTTTCCTGTTTGGAACTCTTCCAACACACCGCCCCTCCATTGAGGGTAAAGACATAACCCGACATGGACTTGGAATCATCCTTGTCACTCTGGAAGCTGGAGTCAGCAAAGGCCTCGATCTGGAGGTCTTTTCCGCCATACACCAAGAACATTTCCTTAGTCCTTCTCAGGTACTTGAGAATGTTCTTTACCGCTATCCAGTGTTTCTCCCCAGGGTTTGACTGATACCTGCTTACCACACTCAGTGCATAAGCTACATCTGGTCTGGTACACAACATCGCATACATTATAGAGCCTACCGCACAAGCGTAGGGTATAATAGACATGCGATCCCTTTCCAAATCAGTCTTGGGAGACATCTCTTTGGAGAGGGTGATCCCGTGACAAGCCGGTAGATTACCGCGCTTGGAATCTTCCATACTGAATCTTTTCAGTATGGTGTCGATGTACCTGGACTGTGAATGTCCTAATATCCTCTTAGATCTGTCACGATAGATCCGGATCCCCAGAATGTAAGAGGCATCACCCAGGTCTTTCATGGAGAACCTGTGTGACAAGAACCCTTTGACAGATTGTAGCATAGGAATGTCATTTCCTATCAAGAGAATGTCATCCACGTATAAAACGAGGAATACGACAGTTCGTGCTACAAATCTACTATAGATGCATGGTTCATCTGGATTTTTTATAAAGCCAAAATCTTTGACCGTCTCATCAAAAAAGATGTTCCAACTCCGTGATGCCTGCTTTAGTCCATAGATGGACTTAAGCAACTTGCACACCTTTCCGCTACTCCCACTCTGAATGAAACCCTCTGGCTGCTCCATATAGACACACTCCTCTAAATTTCCATTTAGAAAAGCGGTCTTTACGTCCATTTGCCAGATCTCATAATCGTTGAAAGCAGCAATGGCAAGAAGGATCCGAATGGATTTCAGCATAGCCACTGGAGAAAAGGTTTCGTCATAGTCCAAGCCAGGTCTTTGACCGAAACCCTTTGCAACAAGTCTAGCTTTATAGGTCTCAACCTGTCCATCTACACCAATCTTCCGTTTGAAGATCCACTTGCATCCTACGGGTTTTACCCCATCTGGAGCAACGTCCAACGTCCATACTTTGTTGGTGTACATGGACTCCATTTCGGTCCGCATTGCATCCAGCCATTTTACCGAGTCAACGCTCTGAATGGCCTGCTGGAAGCTAGTCGGCTCATCACTATCAATGATGCAATCCTCTCTATCCCCGTCTATAATAAAACCGTAGTATCTCTCGGGCGGATGAGACTGCCTACTACTCCTGCGGAGCGGCGTAGGAATGTCCTGATCTTTCGAACCCTCTGGTTCTACTAAGCTTTCAGTAATAGCTCGTGGTTCTGGAATTTCTTCCAGTTCTATTGCGCTCCCACTTATCTGGTTTTCTAAAAACTCAGTTTCCAAGAAGTGGGCATGACGAGAAACAAAAACCTTTTGTTCCTCTTCGCAATAGAAGAAATATCCCTTGGAGTTCTTTGGATATCCCACAAACTTGCACTGTACCGAGCGTGCCTCGAGTTTGTCCGCATGCTGCTTTTTGACAAAAGCTGGACATCCCCATGTCTTAATGTGCTTAAGATAGGGTTTCTTCCCACACCACATCCGATATGGTGTAGTAGGCACAGTCTTAGTTGGAACTCGGTTCAAAAGATATGCAGCTGATTCTAGTGCATATCCCCAGAATGATCGCGGTAACTCAGCGTTACTCATCATGGAACGTACCATATCCAATAGGGTCCGGTTCCGTCTCTCCGATACACCGTTATGTTGCGGAGTGTATGGAGGAGTAAGATGAGAGAGAATTCCATTCTCTTTTAAGTAATCCAGGAACTCGGCACTTAAGTATTCACCACCTCGATCAGATCTTAGTGTCTTGATACTTTTTCCTGTTTGTTTTTCCACTTCATTCTTATATTCCTGGAATTTTCCAAAGGCTTCGGATTTATGTTTCATTAAGAAGACATAACCGTACCTTGAAAAGTCATCCGTAAAAGTAATGAAGTTAGAATAACCGCTTCGCGTATGTGTAGACATTGGACCGCACACGTCGCTGTGTACGAGTCTAAGAGCTCGCTCGCTCTCACTCCGTGTCCAGTGAACGGAGTCTTTGTCATCTTGCCTTTGAGACAGGATTGACAAGTTGCATATGATTGATATTCGAACGGATCCAAATATCCTTCTGTATGTAACTTCGTCAACCTTCTCTCATTGATGTGACCCAGTCTACAATGCCATAAGAAAGCCTGATTTGTTTCCGGAGACTTTCTTTTGTGTGTATTCTGGACATTGAAAATCTGTGGTTGGTTTAATACGTATATTCCATTGTTTAATGTACCTGACCCAATCAGAACTTGATTAAGGTGAATGTTTACAACATTACTTACAAACGCAAATTCATAACCTTCTTTAGAAACTAAAGATACAGAAATGATATTACAAGTTGCATTGGGTACAAAATAACAATTACGCAAAACCAAAACGTGTCCATGTGACAACCCCAGGTGATAGTCCTCCACGGACTCAGCATCCATACCAGCTCCGTTCGCAACTCTGACGGTCATATCACCTGCCTTCAAAACCCTACGGTTTCTTAACGCCTGCAAGGAATTACAGATATGAGATCCTGATCCGGTATCTAATACCAAGGAAGTAGAGTTTATTGATAGACAGTTTTCAATAACATACACACCTGAAGCTGAAGCCGCAACTCGCTTCAGAACCTGTGTTCTGGCCTTCTAAGCCCTGCAATCTTTCTTCCAGTGTCCACTCTTGTGACAGTAAAAGCATTCTTCCTTTCCCACAAGTTTTCCCGCTTCCTTTGTTGCTTTTGCCTTTCCCTTCGTATCCACCTTACTAACACCGCCCCTTGGTTTGGCGTGGGTTTTCTTCTTCTTTCCCTTGGATTTCGCCTTGGACCTAGAAGATGAAGATCCTTCTACAAACAAAGTGGATGTTTCCCTACCTTCCTGTAGGATGCCCTCTGCACTCCTGAGCATGTTGAGGAGTTCTGAAAGTTCAACTTCCTTTTCCTGTAAGTTGAAGTTCAGGATGAACTGGGCGTAAGTGGAAGGAAGGGACTGGAGAATCAAGTCCGTATAGAGCTCATTCTCCAACGTGGTCCCAAGGTCCGCGAGCTCCTCAATGAAGCCAATCATCTTAAGCACGTGTTCCGCTACCGGTGATCCGATGGTCAATCTCGCCGAAAACAGCTTTTTCGAGACTTCGTATCTGGCGATACGGGATTGCTCCCCATACAGTTCTTTTGTATGAAGAAATATGGATTCAAGGTCTATATTCTCGTTCCTCCTCTGGTGTTCATTGTCCATAGAGGCAAGCACGAGGCACTTGGCCTTCGCGCAATCAATCTCCCAAGTCTTACGGATTTCCTTATCCGCGACGCTGGAGGTGGGACCTGGGGCAGGGGGAGCTTTGGTGGTAAGGAGATACCCCAACTTGTCGTAAGTGATTGCCATTTTGACATTCCTGAGCCAATCTTTGTAGTTTGGCCCTGTCAGTATATTTTTATCTAGTAGTAACTTAAGTCCAGTCATGATGTTTGGTTGCTGCAATTAGGAGAGAGAGAAGAAACACTTTAGCATGATGCTCTTACAAGTTTAGAGTGGTTTTTAATTTGTCTAAACAGGATGGCTCCCACTGTCTCTCGAATCCCTCCTCAAACCAAAAAGGAAGAATTAGTCAGGATCAATCTCACCGTACAATACTTGCTTAACCGTTCAGCCAGGCTAGTGTCGGTACTTCGAGGGAGGTTTTCCAACGCTTTCGCGAAGTTCCTTAATTAAATAACCTCTTTTCCCTGGGGGCGCAGCCCCGCTAACACCTTTCTAGACACCTACTAGGTTTATAGCATTGATCGTTAAGCGAGAATTTTCCCGAGGAGTAGCATATACTCACAGTAGGATCGGGATCCAAATATCATTGCGTGACAAAACTGAAGGAATCCTACCAGAATCATCACACTCCAAATGGTATGCAACGCTAGCAAGTTTCAGTTCTTTTGAAACTCCCGATGTGGATTTTTGCCCCATGCTCTTATGACCTTGACTTTGTCCAACAAATCATAAGTCACATGACAAGTTCTACCCGTCATTCTCCAGGTTAATTTGAACCCACCCGCACCTACCCTTGACTTTGGCCAACAAGGAAGTATGACTGTCCCAAACCAACACATCTATCTATGCTGCACATGAATACCCAATAGCTATCAATCACTATGCCTTGACTTTGGCCAACAAACATAGCTTGAATACTATTGACCATCCATGTGAAATGACGGAGGGCTACGAATGATTTTGGCGAAACCGTGAACGTAGTGAACTTGATATAATCGATGGAACGAGATAGCTTTTAAAAGGAGTGGTTTAAGCTCCGCGTTTAAAAGTTATTTTGAAAAGAAACCGAGTGGTTTTTGAAAGTGTTCCAACGACTTTTACCTTGGTTTATTTTTCTTGCATTAAATTTTAATGCGTCCCATCAATTAATCCTACCATTGTAGAAAACAATGAAAATATGACGTACGCTTATGCCATCCGCATTCGCCATGGGGTCCCGTCATCACCCGTTAGGTTACTTAACTAACGACAGAGCGGGGGCTGGACTAGCGCGGATGCAAAACATAAGCAACGCCTAAATAGATATCATATAGATATATATAAACATTCGTCACATGCAATGATAGCCATTCCAGATCACAGATGAATACATTGGATATACTAGGAATCCGCAATTCGTACGAGCCTGTAACGAAGAGCGGATTGCACGGTCGCGATGAATAGCCAATACCCCACCCTAGACCCCTACGGGTGCGGCAAACTACCCGCCAAGTATCCGAAGTGAAGCAACCTCCCTCAACGACGTGAGTAGGCCACTCGGTACTTCGAGGTACCCGGTAGTTTGTACACCCCACCTTGGGTCTATCCTAGGAGAAAAAATAGTAAAAAGAAATTATACAATGACGGCTACAATCCCGACCCGGTTGTGCGGCCATACAAATAATATTACATCAATTTACATATTACAAGAACTGAAAGATAAACAAAACTCTCATCTCACAATTCCCCCGGTTATTCATCCGCGACAATCCAACGAATTCATATACACAATCCATCAACATTACAGATCACAGATATGTATAACCCCCACTAATCGACGTATAGCGATTAGCAGACGTTCAATACATATATAACAATACAGATATAACCCATTAGCCAAAGTCTACAGAAAATCGACCAAAATACGGATTTGTAACCACCCCAAAAACAAATTTGTTCTCTGGAAATTCTGGGCAGAAACAAACCATCTCAAAAATCACAAAATACCACCAGAAACAAACTGCAGGAGAAACGATCCACAGCCGAGTCAACTCGGTCGCGGAACCGCGGTGAGTTGGTCGGTTCGCTGGATCTTTTTTCTTGCCTGTTCATTAAAAAGCCTGAGCTGATTTTTAAGACATGATTTATTATTTTTGGAACAAAAATAAAAATCGGCAGAAACTAGGATTTTCCGGGGTGTTTCGCGGTTTTTTGTCCGGTCGAAATTCTAGATACTTTGCTAACATGCAAGGGTGTGTTTAGTTAGGCTCTGATACCACTGTAAGTCCATGTTACCTCTCCCGGTTCTTTCGGGGTTGCGAAAATGGTGAAAAACGATTTTTAGGGTTTAGGTAACATGGACTACTAAACCGGATCTTGGCTAAACTACACACTAGCAACTAACAAGAGAGTTATCTACTCGGTTAGGGGTTATACCTCAACTTGAACTCCTTCTCTTTGACTCTTGATAGTGGTCGGATGGTGCTTTCCTCGTTGCCTTCTCTTGTCGAAGATGGATCCACCTGAGGGTTTCTTCCTTGAGCTCCTTTCTCGAACTTTGAGAAAACTAAAGTCTCCGGCTTGCTAGAACTTCAACCTTAGGAAGAGTAGAGAGTGACTTAGGCTGTTTTATCTCCAAAGAGAGGTTTCTCAACTCATGAGAATGATTCTCCTTGAACTAGAGGAGGAGGAAGATGAAGAGAGGAGAGAGAATGGTTATGATAGAATGAGAATAGTTTTTACAACCATAACAATATATGTGAATTATCAAATTAATAATATTAATCCAAAATGAAAAAGGTGATGGTTGGTTTGATAAGACCATTATCATTTCACATTAATGTAGGGCTCCTAGGCACACTAATGAAGTCTCACAAGTGATCAAACATGGACAATTAAAATTTTACAAGTACCGAGAAACCCTAATACGGACCGTTAACTAGATGTATAGGTGATGTGATGCAAGTAAACAACTTTAACTTAAAAGGAAAGAGGCTACAACCTTTGTAGATCCGGTCCTCCACCTACTAGGCTCCGTGATGACGTCCCTCCGCTGTCCAAATCGAATCCTGGACTCTAGCATCGGCTTCATCGGAGAAATGGGCGGGCTAGGTCGTCGGCTTCGATGCCGAAGATGATCTACGTCGAGGCAACACAAGATCAAGCTCCAACTTCACCAAGCCATGAAACTTGTGAAGAAAACACCCTATACTACTTGGCAAGAGGTAGAGGATGAAGAAATAGGAAGTGGGTTCACTTTGGAATTGGATTTCTCACTCATTTTCACAAGTTTCCATTGATGGAGGCAAGCTTTCTTCATTGTTGAAGATGAAGAAGATGAAGAAAGAATATGATAAGTATTATTTAAAAAAGAAAATAATATGAATACTTATCATATACCAACCATAGTTAGGTGTAGAGAATAGACTATGGTTAAGTGGAATGGTTAGGGTTAAGCATGAGACAAAATGGTCACTTAGTCAAAGCTTCATGAAGCTTCAACAACAAACAAAGAAAGCCACCATTTTCTCTTTATCATTTTCTTTTGCCAAAATAAACAAAATGAATAAATAAATGAATAAGTAAATAAACAAAACCCTAACCACTCATATAACCATGGTTTAATTCTTTACACAAACCCAAGTAAGTATGAATCATCAAACATGATACAAACAAGTGCACAAAAGTATACCACATATACAACTTGTGTACATCAAGTGAGAAAATCCTTTTAAAATCAACCAATATTAGTTAATGCAAACTAATATATCAAATATATAATTATGCATTAAATCATTAAATCAATACTTGATTTAACGATCCGGTCATATCGCATATAACCGACTAATATCCAATGTATCGTCTTATCGAATCAATCCTCGATTTGATAACTAGGTTATATCGCATATAACTAATCGATACATTAATCGCGAGAATAGAATACGGTATCACATACACGCATTATTCTCGGTCCTGCACATATCTCATATGCGCTCCTATTTCGTTTCGCTTGAACCAGGAAACCTCTGTATAGGACTCTAAAGACTCGTCAATATGCCGGCAGCAGATGATGATCATATCAAACACCCACAAGCCGTAAGCAGTCTGCTAAACGTAACGGCCACCCGGGTATTGAGCGATCAGAAGATCGACGAGCAAGCCCGCTCACACTCCTGTGAATCCAACCAGTAACACTTACCGTATAATCCGGTCTGTTCGTCTGATATGTTGCATATCTCGCCTAGGGGTGGTAAACGTCAGACCCTAGTAGCTTGATAAGTCATGCCGATGTAAGGTCCATAACAATTGTGAAACTACTGATAACTCTTACCAGTACATCACTGCAACCCTGGCCAGGGATTTCCTGTTATGGCCAGTCGAGCATAGCGCAACATCAACCCCCAATACCGGGAGAGACGAATCCCCTCCTATCGCTCATTGCCTCCATATGATTCGGGACTGTACCCAAAAACCACCTGTTTGCACGACTCAGTAGAGCCGTGGTAGGGTGGAAATCAAAGCACAGTGGGAGACACACAAGACTCTATGACGATCTCGGGTCAACAGACTAAGCTGTACCAGTGTCACCAGGGAACTGCCTTCTGACGTGAGGTATAATACCATCTGGGAGTTCTCGGCGAGTCCGTTCAGTGTACCCAGTCTCCACTGAGCACCCGTATAGCATCTCTGATGTCAATCACAAATGGATATGGGATCATCCATCGCCCATCACATGGGTCGAGAAGATATACGCTAGTCTACTCTGGAATATCGATGCCCCGTCTCGATATTCCCACGACTAGGAACAATGAAGGATGTACTCATGGACTACCCAGGCCCCACTAGTATGATCTTCATCATAGTCCTGGAAGTCGAGTACACATCCTAAGGGCTTTATCAACATGTAATCAGAGAGACAGAAATTATACATGTTAAGATAAAGAGCAACCAGATAGCGTACTATCATGTCGAGCAAGAAAGTCCTACCTATATATGTCCCAGCATCCACTACAATATACATCCTATGTACAGTAATGGCCTCTAGGGCACACATATAACTAATAATCTCCCACTTGCACTAGGGCCATCTGTAGCAGTGGTTGCAGTATCTAATAGTCAACCATCCCATATGAGTTTCTCTCTGGGAAAAGGCCTTCGTGAGTGGATCCACCGTGTTGACCTCTGAGTCTACTCTCCTAACCTCGATCACCCTGGAGATCAACTATCTCCAAGATCAGGTGATGCTTCCTCAGAATATGTCTGGGTCACTGATAGGATCGGGGTTCCTGGGCCAAAGCCACACTTCCATTGTCATACAATGGTAGGAACCTAGTTCATCTTATGAACCAATATACACCCAAACTGCCTCTTTGGTAGTATCTATAATAGCGATGTTACCAGCCTTTATCGTCTAGTTTTCCACGGTATCTAGCTTGGAACTCTTCCAACATACCGTCCCTCCACTGAGGGTAAAGACAATGCCCGCGACTGACAATCAGTCGTCCTTATCAGCCTGGAACCTTTCCAGTGATTCTCCCCAAGATCAACTATTACCATCTCACTGTAATTAGTGAGAATCCTAACATCCATTTAGATCTATATCATAGACCCAAATCTCAGGATTTAGGAGGTATCACTTTGATCCTATATGGAGAATCTATGTGATAAGAGGAGATCGACCGATCATAGCATAGGAAATTCCTTTCCTATCAAGAGTATGTCATCCACATACTCTACGAGGATCATTACCATACTCCATACTACCCTTTTGTACATACAAGGTTCATCTACCATTTTGATGAAGTCAAACACTTTGACTATCACATCAAAACAGACGTTCCAACTCCGCTATGCCTGCTTTATCCTGTAAAGCAACTTTCACATGTTTCCGCTGCTCCCACTGTTTATGAAGCCCTCTGGCTGTGTACTTATAGACTTTCTATTCTAAATCAGTATTTAGAAAAGCAATCATGACACCCAACCACCAGATATCGCAGTCATGGTATGTAGCAATGGTAAGTAGGATCTGGATGGACTTAAGTATAGTCCCTGGAAAAGGTTTCATCATTTTCCACTCTTGGTCGATGACGAAAACCTTTAACAAGTCTAGCTTTGAAAGTCTCAACTTTTCCATCTACACCAAGTAATCTTCTCAAGATATACTTGCACCTGATTGGGATTTAACCCTTCAGTTATCGCAACCAAAGTCCATACTTTGTTGGTATATATGGATTCCATCTCAGATCGCTAAGCATCCAGCCATTCTTACAGAGTCCCTACTCTCGATGGCCTGCTCGATACTAGATGGGTCATCATCTCATGATGCATTCCTCGCTCCCACTGTCATCGAGAAACTAAGGTATCTCTCAGGCGGATGAGGAACCCTACTAGATCGGCGGAGAGGCTGAGGTTCATCGGAAACAATTGAATCCTTTGGTTCTGTCAAATCATCAGTTGCAGTTTTGTATAGCTAGAACCTTTCCAGTTCTACAGAACTGACCTTGCCTCGATCTTGTCCGGATTTTGCTTTAAACATAGGCCGGACAATCCCAAATCTTAACTTACTTAAGAGATAGGCTCTTCCCATAGCATATCTCATATGGAATGGTAGGCAGTAATCTGATTCGAACCTAATTCAATAGGTATGCAGCTTCTCAAGCGCATAACTTCCAAAAGGAATTAGGAAACTCAGTAGTACTCATCATAGAGCACACCATATCTAATATTGTGCGATTGCTCCACCCCGATACACCGTTGTGTTGTGGTGTATTCAGAGGAGTAACACTGAGAGAGAATCTCATTCTCCTTTAGAATAGTCCAGGAATTCTATGCACAAGTATTCTCCTCCCTGATCTCATCATAGGACATAATACTTATACCCGGTTATTGGTTCTCTACTTCTAACTTATATTCTGTGAATACCTCAAAAGCTTCGTACTTATGTTTCAACAGAAACATATGACTGAATCTTGAGAGATTATCAGAGAATATAATGAAGTATAAAGAACCAGTCCTGGCATGTGTAGACAGGAGACCTTACATACATCATCATGTATCAGTCCCAAGAGTTCATTAACTCTTTCTCTGTTTCCAATAAACAGGGCTATGGTCATCTAATTTTTGTGACATGACTGGAAAGTTTCACAAGATGTAAATTCAAACTGATTTAAATATTCATCTAAAATGTAACTTCATCCAGTCGGGTCGCATTGATATGACCTAGTCTACAATGCCTCAAGAAGGATTCGTTCATTTCTGAACTCTTCCTCTTGTGTGTGTTCTGTATACTAGGAACTGTAGTTTGATTTAGAACGTCAATGCTTTTAGATAACGTGCCTGAACCGATCAACTTTTGATATAGGAAATGTTCAAAACATTATCCAGCAATACAAAATTTTATCATTACTTTAATAAATAAAGAGATTGATATGATTTTGTGTATCAGGTTCGGTATCTAATAGCATTTGTTCAGAATAAATGTATTGGTAATACAGGGTGACAGTGACCAACAGACTTGGCTGCAACACTTGCCCCGGTTTCTGTCTCATGAAACTAATCACCCGTTCTCAGTTTTTCTACCTTTTTGTAGCCCTATGTAACATATTACATATCTGGGATCCTGATCCGGTATCAAATACCCAGGATGCAGAGGATACTGAGTAACAGTTCTTTATAATGAACACACCCGAAGAAGATGCATCATATGCACTTTCTTCGTTTGGGCGGCATAGGAATTCTGGTATTCCCCTATTTCCTGCTCGGTCTTATAACAGTTATAAGTTGGAGCGGTACCAACGTTCCCCAGCACAGTATAATAAGCGGGTTCGGTCAATACATCCATATTATTATCTTGATTAAGGCGTGATATGGTCGCTACCTGGAGAGAGAGAGAAGAAAACACTCTGCGTGCGCTCTTGCAAGATTAGATTGGTTATATATTTTATCTAATCAGGATGGCTCCCACTGTTTTTATCAAATCTTCCTTCAAACCCTAAAAGGAAAGACTAGCCGGGATTAATTACACTCTACAAGTTCGCCAATCTTTCAGCTAGGCCAGTGTCGGTACTTTGAGGGAGGTTCCCCGTGTTTTCGCACGGACCTAATTAATGTAAACCTCGTTTTTCCAGAGGCATAACCCCGTTGACACCGTTCTAGACACTTACTTGATCGGCTAATTGCAAAGTGCAAAACTCTCCCAGGAGTAACAATTACTCGCAGTGGGTATCGGGATCCAACTATCATATAGAAGGTATGCAATCTCATTGCAAATTTCAACACTTGAAACTCCCGATAATGGTTTTTACCCCTAGCACTTATGATCTTAACTATGGTCAACAAATCATAAGTACTAGTCATGTTCTACCCGTCATTTCGTGATTAATTAGACCCACCCACAAGACCCTTAACTAAGGTCAACAAAGTCACGCGACTGTCCTAACTAATCGCATCATATGCGGTGTAGGAAGACATCACTTAGCTACCGTACACTGTGCCTTAACTAAAGTCAACAAACACAGCACGAATACTAAGTACTCTACTTCCTAAAATGATGGAGGGTTGCGGATGGTTTTTATGAAAACCTTTAACGCTTTGAACTTGATCTCGTTGCGGAATCAAATGGTTTTTAAATGGAATGTTTTTGAGGCTTTTCTAGTTTTGCTAAAGGGGTCACTCCCGGTGAAGGGATCGTCGGCCCTTTCCTCGTCGAATTAGGTGCAGGATATATCATATATATCACTGTGCAAAGCAGAAACTATAGAAGCAATCAAAATACAAACCGAGTGTTATAGCATCTGCCATTTATTGCTAAAGGAGTCACTCCCGGTGAAGGGATCTCGGTCCTTTCCTTATCGAATAAGGTGTAGGATGTTCTACAAGGAACACCGCGATGCAAAGTAAGAACTGTAGCTACCTGTTTTTATTTTGAAATTCGATTCCACAACATCTTTTATGTTTATTTTCTTTCATTAATCTCATTAATGAATATCCCATCATTTAAGTCCACCTAAACATCACAGATAAATATGACGTACGCTTATGCCATCCGCATTCGCCTCGATATCCCGTCTGCACCGTTAGGTTAGGTAACTAACGCCAGAGCAAGGCAGGGCTAGCACGGGTGTAAAACATAAGCAACGTCTATATAATATATCATATATACTATATACTATATCTATCTGAACAAATCACATGATCACATCACAGATAACGCAGCAGAATATATCATATGAAATATTGGATACACTAGGACGTCCATGTTTTCAATACGAGCCAGTATAAAACACGGATTCCACGGTCGCGATGAATAGCCAATCCCACACCCCTAGACCCCTACGAGAGCGGCAAGCAACCCTACCAATTCTAGGGTTAGGAGACCCGAACTTGACTCCTCGAGATGGTCTCCCACTGGACCCCAGAACCCGGTTACTTGTATTCCCCTCCTTGGGTCTATCCTAATGCGGAAAAGTAAATAATATACAAATGGTGACATCTTCTGCAACCTGAAAGTGCCCCAATAAAAGAATATTACATACAAGTTTTTTACATGAATGAAAATGGAAAAACACTCATCTCACATAAAAACCCCCGGCAATTCAACCACGACGATCCAATATAACATATCCAGCAACACATAACATCACATGTCATCAACGTAAGTAAACATGCGTATCCCAATTGTCGTTGACATATAGCAACGAAACCGGCGATATCACATATTACACTTACGGTCACAGAAAAGAAAGTGTAAAACTACAACAGTTGGAATCTGCAAACTCTTCAGACATCGCATGCCTAATCAAATGAAATACTTAGACATCGCATGCCTAACAATTATAAACCCCGCATTTTAGTCTCATTATCGAAAACACTTTTCAATATCATGTCGGGCAATTCAATAGGATTCCCGACATTCTGATCGAATGCTCGTCGCAAACTTTAGTAGGCGGCAGCACCCTGATCGCACGCTTTTGGCGTGTCGAGTTTTAAGAGTTCTAAAGTTATAACCGCGATCAGGACGATGTCGCTATGCAGCTAGCCGGTTGAGCACGGGTCGATCCACAGGGAGATGGTTGTATGTCCTTTCTTGTTTTAGACGAGTCAATAAAGAATTTGTATGTGTTTGTTCAGTCTAACCTATGTGTATTATTTGCAAGTATAAAGTTGTTAAGAAAAGATACGACAGTGTAAGCTAAAGAAATCCGTACTCAAAACCTTTGAGCCGAGTCTTCACCAGTTGAAGCTAGAGCAATCGGCAACAACGTGGATTAGGGGATTTAAGCGCGGTATTCGTGGAATCCGGCTTATTTACCCTTGTCCTTCCGTTCTTGTCTCTTGCTTTCGCCTCCGGCCAAACCGAACGCAACCGGTCATGGTTAGGAATCACCGTTACCTTGTTAGGGTAGGGTGCCTAACGGAGCGCTTGCGTAACGTTTGGGCGGAGTTCAATGGAAAATAACGGGAAATGGAAATGAGCAAAGAAATGTTAACTTACAATATCATATTTATTCTTAACAACGATAATTACAAACATTCACAAAAAGAACCAAAAAGAGCAAAAGAAAAGAAAAGATTACAAGTAAGTAAGTGCATGGAATTTAAGTGCAAGAAAGTAAAGCATGAATGTAAAGCAAGTAATAAAAAGCAAGAAAGAAATAAGCAAGAAAATAATTACAGGAACACTAGAACTCAAGACAAGCATGGGATCAATAGCCAACCCTTAAACTTGAAAGCTCAATCAAGAGGTTGCAAGTTCAAGAGAAGGGTAAAGAACTCATGTGAAATAAAGCACAAAAGAGAAGAGCTTTATTGATTCCATAATGATACAACCCTTGAGATCAATAACCAATCCTTAAACCTTCAAGCTCAATGAAGAGGTTGAAAGATCAAGAGAAGGCAAGGACCTCAAGGGGAAGCTAAGCAAAAGAATGATACAATGTATGGAAAAAATTGGACTTCATTCTCCTTTGCCCATGGTTTGCTTTTATAGGCAAAGAAAGAGACCTTTCCTTTAATTTGAATTTGAATGCATCCAAAATTTGGAGGGAAGTTTGAATTTTTAATTTTTGAATCAACACTTTATGCATTGAATGCACCATACCCTCTCGTGCTCTGTGCTTGTCCCTCTCGTGCTTTATGTTTGACCCTCTCATGCTTTGTGCTGTCTGAGACATGAATGACCACTGTCATTTGTCTTGTCTCTGGAACAGGTACGCGGCACTGGACGGATACGGCTGATCGGAACCCGGCTTTTTTCTGCTGGCAACAGATGTCCTGGATTTTGGTGTAACAGTAAAGATTTTGTATCATTTGCGTTATTTTGGACCAGAAACCTGTAGCCTGTAAATATGTAGCAAACACGGATTAAAAGCACCTGCCTATAAACAAACGAGCATAAGAATGGGCGGTATAAAATGCAGTTTTCTGTGATGAACAAATACCCCCAAACTTATCTTTTGCTCGCCCCGAGCAAAACCATTTATTCACAAAAGAGAATCCTAACCGCACTTTCGCAGGGAACGCGATTGCACTGAGCGCGTGCAACAAGCCGTTAAACCTCTAGGTGTCCCTAGTAGGAGGAGTGTTGTCTCCTGAAGGTTTTCAGCGGATTACACCCACAAAATCCTGTCAAGCTAGTGTCATAAGTTAACATCGATTCTACTCCTACAGTTTAGTATTTACGTTAGAAACTCTATCATCCTAAGTTAGAAATATTCAACCCTTATTTTTCACACTTCCTATCTATTTAACCTTAGGTCCTATACGTTCCAAAAAAAGTTTAGAAAGATGTTGGTTCTCCGGAGTTTTCCTTCTAAAGTGAGGCCTCAAATCAGGGATTTTTATCAACTTTACAGAAGACATAAGTCTTATCCTTCATTTCTATCTTTTATTCAAACATCGATTCTATACCCCTACGTGTGTGTATATTTGTACCCCTACACTCAAGAATTCAATTCAAGCTATAATACCCTTTCCCTAATACCTAATACTACTTCTTTTCATTAAGGATGGACGGATTTGCTCACACACCTTTCATGCGACTATTAATGCTTCTTGAGCCACTAACGACCGATTACTGAATGTGTGAACTTTAAAGCGTAAATAGCAGTTTCCAGGTCTTGACTTTATTCTATTTTTCTTTTTCTTTTTCTTTTTCCTTTTCTTTTTCAAGACCGGATATATTTTTCAATATGCTCTTTTGGTGTTTAGCTTTAAATACCGTTTTTTCTTTCATACTAGGCTTTCAGGCAAGAGTATTTCTAGGTATCCTCTACTATCCCAAGTTTCAAGGTACGTGTAGGGGTAGTTCTAGGGTATATACTTTCTAAATTTGAACTCAAGAAAAGAAACTATTTTTCAGACTTATCCTCCAGTAAAGCTTCAATACTTTCCCTTCATCTTGACTTAACTCAAGAACTGAACTCAAGAATACCTATTTCTAAAAAAAACTGTAAGGACGTATAATCACCAAGTTTAAACAGAATGAGGGTTATTTTTAGGGTTTTCAAATCCTAAGCCTAGAATTTAGTTATTTCTATCATATCAACTAAACTTTCGGAATAAAGATCTAAGTTACCCTATTAGCTAACTTGACGACAAAGTTTTTATATTTTTTTGGAAAATTTTCGATTTTTATGGGTTTTTAAATAAGGTATGCAAATGCAAAATATACAAATGAATGCGAAGGAAGAAAGCTTACCGAGCACACCCCCAAACTTAAACTTGACAGTGCCCTCACTGTCAGGCTATACCAAGAGGGTCAAAATTGCCGGCGCTCCCTAAAAACAAATTATATACAACAAAGAAAACAAAAAATATATACAAAAAAGGAGTCCCCCCCAAACTTAAGTGAAACAGTGTTTCCACTGTTAAGTGATGAAGTTCGGGATTAGAGGGAAAGAACAGTGTCAAGCTATACAAGGCCTTACACAGGCCAAAAGTTAACACCAACCATTCAAAGATCTTATCATGATAAAGCAGTGGCTGGTGAAAGAAGGCGTAGAGAAAAGAGATGGAGAATACGCGAGACCATATGCGGAGAGAAGCGGGATACGGTCTCTGTTAGTGTATATGCCCTAGAGGCCATTACTGTATCATACTAGTATGTATATTACTTAATGGAAGCTTGGGATATTCACCTTGTATATACAATCTTGCTCAAAATGGTAGTATGCTACTTGGTTTATTTCTACTTCAATGTGTACATGTGTTTATCTTTGTATATTGCTTATACACATTAGTGGAGCCCTTAGGATCTTTGCTTGATTACCAGCGATGTGATGGCCGTCACACTAGTGGGGCTGGGTAATCTAGAAGCACATCCTTATGCAGGTCCCTGGTCGCAGGACTATCGAGACAGGGCATCGATACTCCGGAGTAGACCAGCGCATGCGCTTCTCATCCTAGTGTGGGAGACGGTCTGTCCCACAGCTGTCAGTACGTCGTACTTGAGATAGTATGCGGGTGCCCGTTAGGTTACGGGTACACTGGACAGGACTCGTCGGGAACTGACCAGTTGGTATTATACCTATCGTCAGTTATCAGTTCCCAGGTGACATGAGTACAGCTTAGTCCGCTGACTTGACACTGTCACTTCGCCTCGGGTGTGTTCCCACTGTACTTTGATCACTACCCTACCACGGCTCAAAGGAGTCGTGCAAACAGGTGATGGTTGGGTGCAGTCCCGAAGCACTTGGAGGCAGTGACGGTTAGACAGGATTCGTCTCTCCCGGTATTGGGGGTTGACATCGCGCTGTGTCTAGGAGATCCATTACACGAGTAGTCCCTGGCCAGGGCAAACGAGATATACTGGTAGGTTTCCAGTGTTATCTCAGGGTGTTTTGGGCTTTGCTCCGGCACGACTTGTACCGCTATTGGGGGACTGATGTTTACCGCCCCCTAGGCCCGCCATGCGATGTATCAGACGAACAGACCGGACTGTACGGAGAATGTCACACTCAGGCTCAGTAGGAGTTCAGATGGGTTTCGCCTCGTCGGTCTTCTTGTCGGCATTACCTGGGGACCGTTACGCACAGCTAGTGCCGCTTGCGGTCTGTGGTTAAACCCACTGCCAGCGTAGTGTCGAGTCTTTAGAGTCCCACACAGAAAGCTTTTCGCCTTTAGGCAAAAGAGTAGAGGTCGCATGGTATTGCGACAGGTCGCATGGTTTTGCGACAGGGTTCGGTCACATCCGTGCACTTGTGCACGTACAGTGTCCGGACAGTTTACACTAGCGGGCTTTGGTTTAAGCTAGATCCTAGTGTACCTTATGGGATTGGATTTATCCAGTTTGCATTCGTGTTCCTCGGAACGCGGATGCGGGTGTGTATGCACAGTTGACAGGGAGGCACGACAGCGGATTCTCATTAGGGTTGTTGACATTTGACCGTTGACTTTTTGACTTTTTGCTCAACCCTAATGAGAATATCATATGTGATTAACTATTATATTAATTAAGTATTATGGTGATATGGTTGTTGACTTGTTGACTTTTGTTGACTTGTTGACCGGTTGACTAGGCTTGACTAGTTGACCATCATGATAACCATGGTTATCATTTCATGCCAAAGACTTTTTCTTGCTTATTCATTTGAGTAAAATGAGTGCATGACATGATAAGGTTATGGTTGCTTCCTACCATCACATAAGACTTTTTTGATATGATGAGTTATCATTTCTTTTGGATTATGAGAGGGTGAGAGACAAAATAGTTGCTCATTCTTTCTTGCTCATTCTCTCTCTTGTTCTTGAGCTCTCCTCTTGCTCTCACCCTCAACCTCTTGCTCCCTCTCTTGATCTATGGTTCTCTTGTCTCATGAGTTGAGAATCAAGAACCATAGATAAAATCCCATTCTAAATCATCTCTACTCATTCTAGTTCACTAGGTTTAGCAAACCAAGTGAACTAGTTTCTTCAAAGAACGAAGAAGGAGCTAAAGGTTGGAGCTTTCAAGTGGATCTATCTTCGGCGTACGGAGACGACGAGAAGGAGCCATCGGACCACCACCGGAGCTTGAAGAGAAGGAGTTCAAGAAAAGCTAGTTATAACCATCTTCAACCGAGTAGCTAAATCTCTTTAGCTTAGTATGCTAGTTTTAGTTTAGGTAAAGATCCCGACCTAGCATAGTCCATGTTGCCTTTTGCGTTAAAATTTTGATTTTATACCGTTTCCGCCTCCCCGTAAGAACCGGGGGTCGCAACGTGGACTTACAGTGGTATCAGAGCCTAACTAAACTTAAACTAGCTTGGTAGTAAAGTGTAACGAAGTTCGGAACCGGAAAAATCCAAAAACCAAACTTTTACAAAAACTGAGTTTCTGTTGAAATTTTTTCTGGTCAAAATGAAAAACTTTATATTTGTAAATTCATCTCAGGGTTTTTTAAAAACACCCATGAAAAACGACACAGAGATTCATCTAAGCCGCCGCCCTTCCGCCGCGTGAGCCTTCTTGGCCGCCGCGGAACCGCCGCGACTTGATGTCCTCTCTGCATCGTTTTTCGTGCAGTGTCTTTATGTGTTGATTTTGGGATTTTTAGGATATAAATTATATGCCCAGATTTTCCAGAACTAAAATTTACTTTTGGGGGCCTATAATTCCGTATTTTTCCGAACTTCACTGCGCTTTGACTATGATGGTTATATCTGTAATGTTTGCATGTATTGAACGTCGACTAATCGCTATAAGACGATTAGTCGGGGTTATACATGATCTGTAATGTGCTGGAATGTGTATATAAATATGTTGGATTGTCGCGGGTGAATAGCCGGGGGTTGTGAGACGATAGTTTTCTTTTCTTGCAATTCATGTAAATTTGTAAATTGATGTAATAATTATTTGTATGGCCGCACAACCGGGTCGGGGTTGTAGCCGTCATTGTATAATTTCTTTTTACTGTTTTTGCTCCTAGGATAGACCCATGGAGGGGTGCACAAACTACCGGGTATGCCGAAGTGTCGAGTGGCCTACTCATGGTGATGAGGGAGGTTGCTACGCTTCGGGTACTTGGCGGGTAGTTTGCCGCACCCGTAGGGGTCTTGGGTGGGGTATTGGCTATTCACCGTGACCGTGTAATCTGTTTTTGTTACAGGCTCGTACAAATTACAGATTCCTAGTATATCCAATGTATTTATCTGTGATCTGAAATGTCTATCATTGCTTTCTATTTAGGCGTTGCTTATGTTTTACAGACGCGCTAGCCCAGCCCCCGCTCTGTCGTTAGTTAAGTAACCTAACGGGTAATGACGGGGCCCAGTGGCGAATGCGAATGGCATAAGCGTACGTCATATTTTGGTTGTTTTCTGCAATGGTAGGATTAAATGATGGGACGCATTAAAAGAACTAATGCAAGAATATCACGCATTAAAAGAACTAATGCAAGATAATAAACCAAGTTAAAGTCGTTGGAACACTTTCGAAAAACCACTCGGTTCTTTTCAAAAACAACTTTTAAATACGGAGCTTGAGCCACTCCTTTTAAAAGCTATCTCGTTCCATCGACCAAATCAAGTTCACTACGTTCACGGTTTTGCCAAAACCAGTCGTAGCCCTCCGTCGTTTCACATGAATAATCAATAGTATTCAAGCTGTGTATGTTGGCCAAAGTCAAGGCACAGTGATTGGTAGCTATAGGGTGTTCATGTGTAGCATAGATAGATGCGTTGATTTGGGACAGTCGTACTGCCATTTTGGCCAAAGTCAAGGGTAGGTACGGATGGATCCAAATTAACCTGGTTAATGACGGGTAGAACTTGACATGTGACTTATGATATTTTGGCCAAAGTCAAGGTCATAAGAGCATGGGGCAAAAATCCACATCGGGAGTTTCATAAGTACTGAAACTTGCTAGATTTGCATACCATTTGGAGTGTGATGATTCTGGTAGGATTCCTTCAGTTTCGTCACGCGATGATATTTGGATCCCGATCCTACTGTGAGTATATGCTACTCCTCGGGAAATTTCTCACTTAACGATCAATGCTATAAACCTAGTAGGTGCCTAGAAAGGTGTTAGCGGGGCTACGCTCCCAGGGAAAAGAGGTTCTATAATTAAGGAACTTCGCGAAAGCGTTGGAAAACCTCCCTCGAAGTACCGACACCAGCCTGGCCGAACGGTTAAGCAAGTATTGTACGGTGGGATTGATCCTGACTAATTCTTCCTTTATGGTTTGAGGAGGGATTCGAGAAACAGTGGGAGCCATCCTGTTTAGACAAACTAAAAACCACTCTAAACTTGCAAGAGCATCATGCTGAGTGTTTCTTCTTCTCTCCAAATTGCAGCGACCAATCAACATGACTGGACTTAAGTTACTCCTAGATAAAAACAAACTGACAGGGCCAAACTACAAAGATTGGCTCAGGAATGTCAAGATAGCAATCACTTATGACAAGCTGGGGTATCTTCTTACCACCAAAGCTCCCCCTGTCCCTGGTCCAACTTCCAGTGTCGCGGATAAGGAAATCCGCAAGACTTGGGAGATTGATAGCGCGAAGGCCAAGTGCCTCTTGCTTGCCTCGATGGACAACGAACATCAGAGGAGGCATGAGAATATGGACATGGAATCCATATTGCTCCATACAAAAGAACTGTATGGAGAGCAATCTCGTATCGCAAGATACGAAGCGTCGAGAAAGTTATTTTCGACAAGAATGGTCGTCGGATCATCAGTAGCCGAGCACGTGCTAAAGATGATCGGCTACATTGAGGAGCTCGCTGACCTAGGGATCACATTGGAGAGTGAGCTATATACAGATATAGTTCTCCAGTCCCTTCCTTCCACTTACGCCCAGTTTATACTGAACTTCAACTTACAAGAAAAAGATATTGAACTATCAGAGCTCCTCAACATGCTGAGGAGCGCAGAGGGCACCCTACAGAAAGGTAGGGATACATCCACTTTGTTTGTAGGAGGATCATCTTCTTCTAGGTCCAAGGCGAAAGCCAAGGGAAAGAAGAAGAAGGCCCCCGCCAAACCAAGGGGCGGTGTAAGTAAAGTGGATACGAAGGGAAAGGGTAAAGCAACAAAGATAGCAGGGAAGCTTGTGGATAAGGAAGAATGCTTCTATTGTCATAAGAAAGGACACTGGAAGAATGATTGCAGGGCCTGGAAGGCCAGAACACAGGAATTGAAGCAGGTTGCAGCTTCAGCTTCAGGTGTGTATGTTATTGAAAACTGTCTTTCAATAAACTCTACTTCCTGGGTATTGGATACCGGATCAGGATCTCATATCTGTAATTCTTTGCAGGCGTTGAGAAACCGTAGGGTTTTGAAGGCAGGTGACATGACCCTCAGAGTTGCGAACGGAGCTAGCATGGATGCTAAAGCTGTGGGGGACTATCACCTGGGAATGTCAGATGGACATGTTTTGGTTTTGCGTAATTGCTTTTTTGTACCCAACGCAACTTGTAATATCATTTCTGTATCTTTAGTTTCTAAAGAAGGTTATGAATTTGCGTTTGTAAGTAATGTTGTAAACATTCACCTTAATCAAGTTTTGATTGGGTCAGGTACTTTGAGTAATGGTATATACGTGTTAAACCAACCACAGATTTTTAATGTCCAGAATACACACAAAAGAAAGTCTCCAGAAATAAATCAGACTTTCTTATGGCATTGTAGATTGGGTCACATCAATGAGAGAAGGTTGACGAAGTTACATACAGAAGGGTATTTGAATGCGTTCGAATATCAGTCGTATGCCACTTGTCAATCCTGTCTCAAAGGAAAGATGACAAAGACTCCGTTTACTGGACATGGAGTAAGAGCGAGCGAGCTCTTGGGACTCGTACACAGTGACGTGTGCGGTCCAATGTCTACACATGCCCGAAGCGGACATTCTTACTTCATTACTTTTACGGATGACTTCTCAAGGTACGGTTATGTCTTCTTAATGAAACATAAGTCCGAGGCCTTTGGAAAATTCCAGGAGTATAAGAATGAAGTAGAGAAACAGACCGGCAAAAGTATTAAGATTCTAAGATCGGATCGAGGTGGAGAATACTTAAGTGCCGAGTTCCTGGACTATTTAAAAGAGAACGGAATTCTCTCTCAGCTTACTCCTCCATACACCCCGCAACATAACGGTGTATCGGAGAGACGGAACCGCACCCTATTGGATATGGTGCGGTCCATGATGAGTAACGCTGAGTTGCCGCGATCATTCTGGGGATATGCGCTAGAATCAGCCGCATACCTTTTGAACCGAGTTCCCACTAAGACTGTGCCTACTACGCCATTTGAGATGTGGTGTGGGAAGAGACCCCATCTTAATCACATTAAGATATGGGGAAGTCCAGCTTTTGTTAAAAAGCAGCATGCGGACAAGCTCGAGGCACGCTCAGTACTGTGCAAGTTTGTGGGATATCCAAAGAATTCCAAGGGATATTTCTTCTACTGCGAAGAGGAACAAAAAGTTCTTGTTTCTCGTCATGCCCACTTTCTAGAACACCAGTTCATAGAAAAGGAAATAAGTGGGAGCGCAGTAGAACTGGAAGAGATTCCAGAACCACGGACTATTACTGAAAGTTTAGTGGAACCAGAGGGTTCGGAAGAACAGGACATTCCTACGCCGCTCCGCAGAAGTAGTAGGCAGTCTCATCCGCCCGAGAGATACTACGGTTTTCTCATAGACGGGGATAGAGAGGATTGCATCATAGATTATGATGAGCCTACTAGCTTCCAGCAGGCCATTCAGAGCGTTGACTCAGTGAAATGGCTGGATGCAATGCGGACCGAAATGGAGTCCATGTACACCAACAAGGTATGGACGTTGGACATTGCTCCAGACGGGGTAAAACCCGTAGGATGCAAGTGGATCTTCAAAAGGAAGATTGGTGTAGATGGACAGGTTGAGACCTATAAAGCTAGGCTGGTAGCAAAGGGTTTTCGTCAAAGACCTGGCTTGGACTATGACGAAACCTTTTCTCCAGTAGCCATGCTGAAATCCATTCGGATCCTTCTTGCCATTGCTGCCTTCCACGATTATGAGATTTGGCAAATGGACGTAAAGACAGCTTTTCTAAATGGAAATTTAGAGGAGTGTGTCTATATGGACCAGCCAGAGGGTTTCATTCAGAGTGGGAGCAGCGGAAAGGTGTGCAAGTTGCTTAAGTCCATCTATGGACTAAAGCAGGCATCGCGGAGTTGGAACATCTGCTTTGATGAGACGGTCAAAGAATTTGGCTTTATCAAAAATCCAGATGAGCCATGCATCTATAGTAGATTTGTAGCGAGAACTGTAGTATTCCTAGTTTTATACGTGGATGACATTCTCTTAATAAGAAATGACATTCCTATGCTACAATCTGTCAAGGGGTTCTTGTCACACAGGTTCTCCATGAAAGACCTGGGTGATGCCTCATACATTCTGGGTATCCGGATCTACCGTGACAGATCCAAGAGGATATTAGGACTTTCACAGTCCAGGTACATCGACACCATACTGAAGAGATTCAGTATGGAAGATTCCAAGCGCGGTAACCTACCGGCTTGTCACGGGATCACCCTCTCTAAAGAGATGTCTCCCAAGACTGATTTAGAGAGGGATCGCATGTCTATTATACCCTACGCTTCTGCGGTAGGCTCTATAATGTATGCGATGTTGTGTACCAGACCGGATGTAGCTTATGCACTGAGTGTGGTAAGCCGGTATCAGTCAAACCCTGGGGAGAAACATTGGATAGCGGTAAAGAACATTCTCAAGTACCTGAGAAGGACTAAGGAGATGTTCTTAGTGTATGGCGGAAAGGACCTCCAGATCGAGGCCTTTGCTGACTCCAGCTTCCAGAGTGACAAGGATGATTCCAAGTCCATGTCGGGTTTTGTCTTCACCCTCAATGGAGGGGCGGTGTGTTGGAAGAGTTCCAAACAGGAAACCGTTGCAGACTCGACGATGGAAGCGGAATACATCGCTGCATCTGATGCCGCAAAAGAAGCTGTCTGGATGAGGAAGTTCTTAAAAGAACTTCAGGTGGTTCCGTCCATTGTTGGTCCAATACCTCTGTATTGCGACAACAATGGGGCTATAGCTTTAGCGAAGGAACCCAGGTCCCATCAGAGATCCAGGCACATCTTGAGGCGGTATCACCTGATCAGGGAGATCGTGGATCGCCAGGAGATCAAGGTTCGGAGAGTCGCTTCGGAAGACAACACTGCAGATCCATTCACCAAGGCCCTACCCCAGACTCAGTTCGAGCGGCTGATCGAGATGATAGGTCTTCGATACGCCAGTACATGGCCTTAGTGCAAGTGGGAGATTGTTAGTGTATATGCCCTAGAGGCCATTACTGTATCATACTAGTATGTATATTACTTAATGGAAGCTTGGGATATTCACCTTGTATATACAATCTTGCTCAAAATGGTAGTATGCTACTTGGTTTATTTCTACTTCAATGTGTACATGTGTTTATCTTTGTATATTGCTTATACACATTAGTGGAGCCCTTAGGATCTTTGCTTGATTACCAGCGATGTGATGGCCGTCACACTAGTGGGGCTGGGTAATCTAGAAGCACATCCTTATGCAGGTCCCTGGTCGCAGGACTATCGAGACAGGGCATCGATACTCCGGAGTAGACCAGCGCATGCGCTTCTCATCCCAGTGTGGGAGACGGTCTGTCCCACAGCCGTCAGTACGTCGTACTTGAGATAGTATGCGGGTGCCCGTTAGGTTACGGGTACACTGGACAGGACTCGTCGGGAACTGACCAGTTGGTATTATACCTATCGTCAGTTATCAGTTCCCAGGTGACATGAGTACAGCTTAGTCCGCTGACTTGACACTGTCACTTCGCCTCGGGTGTGTTCCCACTGTACTTTGATCACTACCCTACCACGGCTCAAAGGAGTCGTGCAAACAGGTGATGGTTGGGTGCAGTCCCGAAGCACTTGGAGGCAGTGACGGTTAGACAGGATTCGTCTCTCCCGGTATTGGGGGTTGACATCGCGCTGTGTCTAGGAGAGCCATTACACGAGTAGTCCCTGGCCAGGGCAAACGAGATATACTGGTAGGTTTCCAGTGTTATCTCAGGGTGTTTTGGGCTTCGCTCCGGCACGACTTGTACCGCTATTGGGGGACTGACGTTTACCGCCCCCTAGGCCCGCCATGCGATGTATCAGACGAACAGACCGGACTGTACGGAGAATGTCATACTCAGGCTCAGTAGGAGTTCAGATGGGTTTCGCCTTGTCGGTCTTCTTGTCGGCATTACCTGGGGACCGTTACGCACAGCTAGTGCCGCTTGCGGTCTGTGGTTAAACCCACTGCCAGCGTAGTGTCGAGTCTTTAGAGTCCCACACAGAAAGCTTTTCGCCTTTAGGCAAAAGAGTAGAGGTCGCATGGTATTGCGACAGGTCGCATGGTTTTGCGACAGGGTTCGGTCACATCCGTGCACTTGTGCACGTACAGTGTCCGGACAGTTTACACTAGCGGGCTTTGGTTTAAGCTAGATCCTAGTGTACCTTATGGGATTGGATTTATCCAGTTTGCATTCGTGTTCCTCGGAACGCGGATGCGGGTGTGTATGCACAGTTGACAGGGAGGCACGACAGCGGATTCTCATTAGGGTTGTTGACATTTGACCGTTGACTTTTTGACTTTTTGCTCAACCCTAATGAGAATATCATATGTGATTAACTATTATATTAATTAAGTATTATGGTGATATGGTTGTTGACTTGTTGACTTTTGTTGACTTGTTGACCGGTTGACTAGGCTTGACTAGTTGACCATCATGATAACCATGGTTATCATTTCATGCCAAAGACTTTTTCTTGCTTATTCATTTGAGTAAAATGAGTGCATGACATGATAAGGTTATGGTTGCTTCCTACCATCACATAAGACTTTTTTGATATGATGAGTTATCATTTCTTTTGGATTATGAGAGGGTGAAAGACAAAATAGTTGCTCATTCTTTCTTGCTCATTCTCTCTCTTGTTCTTGAGCTCTCCTCTTGCTCTCACCCTCAACCTCTTGCTCCCTCTCTTGATCTATGGTTCTCTTGTCTCATGAGTTGAGAATCAAGAACCATAGATAAAATCCCATTCTAAATCATCTCTACTCATTCTAGTTCACTAGGTTTAGCAAACCAAGTGAACTAGTTTCTTCAAAGAACGAAGAAGGAGCTAAAGGTTGGAGCTTTCAAGTGGATCTATCTTCAGCGTACGGAGACGACGAGAAGGAGCCATCGGACCACCACCGGAGCTTGAAGAGAAGGAGTTCAAGAAAAGCTAGGTATAACCATCTTCAACCGAGTAGCTAAATCTCTTTAGCTTAGTATGCTAGTTTTAGTTTAGGTAAAGATCCCGACCTAGCATAGTCCATGTTGCCTCTTGCGTTAAAATTTTGATTTTATACCGTTTCCGCCTCCCCGTAAGAACCGGGGGTCGCAACGTGGACTTACAGTCTCGGTATATTAGAGGAAGAAGAATGGCAGAAGGGAAAAAGAAGTGGAATACGAACTTGAGGGTGCAAATGGAGTAAATAGATTAGCACAATTTGTGATGACCGATGTGTAAAAAGCGATTGTGCTAATATATTTAACCGTCGAGAAATGGGGTCAAATCCCTCAAGATTCGTGAGAAACCATGGGTACGCCGAACTTGGTAAACCAGACATACGAAATGAAAGTGAGACGGTTTCTTGCATGGTCGGAACGATGGAAAGGGTGGGGGGAAGTGATTGAGGAAGGTTATCGGTTAAAGGTTCAGGAGGGTGTACACAGGCAGTGGAAGGGATAGGATGAATTGGAAAATCCGACTCATCAATTAAAACTGTTTCATCCTCAGTACTATCCTCAATATTCTCCTCAAAATTTATCTCATCCATGCAGTTATTATCAAAATCCAAACGAATATGGGGTTCGGAAAAAACATTTAATAACTCGGGATGATGATTTGAAGAGAAAAACTCAGCCAAATCTATGGGTTCATCATCCAAATTATTCCCCGCGTCAATATACTCAATCAAGTGAAAATCAATATTCTCAGACACCTCATCAAAAGCATGGATATCAATCAATTCAGGTTCTAGAGTAGAGGTGTAGAGGTCAAAAGGTTTGGGATTGGTTTCACTTGGCAAGGTCCCTTCACAATCGGGTAAATCAAACACTACAAAGTCGCACAACTCATTCATCATTCTATCTTCAATTGATAAATCATGTGGGATACTCGATAGACTTTCAAAACAGGAGTTGTGGGATTCAATTTGGGACGGGTAGATTTGATTTGGAAGGGGGTACATCTCACTCTCTCTACTCAAATTCTCAACCTGTCCTACTGCCTCTTCAGACATTGAAAAATTTGGAGCTAGCTGGAAACTAGCTACCGGGTCAGTAGGTTGTATGAGGGCGGTCATGGACGCATTCAAATCCATCATCTGTTGGCATGACGCTACCCTAAAGTCTTCCAACGACTGTTCCAGACTAGACATGGGTTGTGACGGGGTTTCAGTAAAAGATTCAAAGTTGTTTGGATACTGAAAACTCCCAAAAGGCTATGGAGAAGCAATGTCTAGGGAAGTTGCAAAAGTTGGGTAGGACTGGTAGGAATTGAATGGCTGGACAGGAGCAGGATCAACATTTGGATAAGAAGGTGAATGGAATTGTTGATCCCAAGAATTTGAAGTGGTGAAAGGAGTGAAAGAGCGGCTACGAGATTGTTCAATACGTTCTGCAATAGACATAGGTCTTGGAGTTGCAACATGACTCGAAGAAGGGGTATCAACGTAAGAAGGGGTGAATGTTTGAAATGGTTGATACGAAGTGGATTGCGGAGTCAAATTGTTTGTCCTAGACGCGTCTATCCGATCTCTCAATGAAATTTTTGGCATGGATGGATCGTTCGAAGTTCGGCCAAAGCAAGAACCATAAGAAGTAATGTCTGGTTGTGGGTACCAAAGTTCGGCAAGAGTTTTGCGAGGTGGAGTACCCATGATATGAAGAGAGAAAGAAAGAAAGGCAGAGAAAAGGAGGGGAAAAAGAATGTGATATATATATATTTTTTTAGTTAGCTATTAACAAAAGAATGAAATATTCACACAAAAACGAATATGGACAAAAACAATCACGACACAAAAATACCACACACCTAATCGTTCTAGGGTTCACCTAGGTCAACTAGACATGCTCCAGAACTTGATTGTCGAAGTAAAACTGTGTCGAGAAACGGGCTCAACATACACTGATCATGAGGCCAGGTAAGTGCAGAGATAAGGGGAGGTTTTCCAACGCTTTCGCGAAGTTCCTTAATTAAATAACCCTTTCTCTTTTGGCGGTTTCGCCGTTAACACTTTCCTAGACACCCCGTAAACAATATACCGTTAAGCGAGGTTCTAAACACGGTTAACTTCTCCTAATGAGCGCGAAGTCCTTAAGGCTTAAAGTCTAATTTCTTTTAAAATTTGTGCGGGTAAACGTTATGCTCAAGTTCGTGATTTGTGGGCCACGGAAAAGGTGATGAAATCCTTTACCGTATATTGTGGGGTTCGCTTGCCCTTAAGTCCGTATTAATGTATGCAATGCGCAATTCAAAAAATTCTATAAAGAATCAAACAATCATTTTTTAGTTTAAGCACGGCACTGCAACAAATACGGGTTAGTCAATTTTTAGCGTTTGCTAGCGAACTTGCAAAGAATCCTGCAAAGAATAGCATATTGGATGCGTCGGATTTGAGAAGAAGGTGTTAGTAAAGTACGTACCGTTAAGTTTTTTGGTTAGGAAACCCCCGTTGAATCAAATCCGGTAAACTTGAAAAGTTTGCTTGCGCGGGTCAAACTACCCGGATCTTTGGCACGGTACTTTGCAATCACCTTAGCCTTGAACGTACACTTTGCTCCCCACAATCGCCGTTTGCAAATCCGCAAAAATCTGCAGACTTGCTCTCAAAAATTATCAAAAATAACAAAAAGATTTTATATTTTTTTTATATTTATAAATATAAACAAAAAGAATATTAACCCGAATAACAAGAAAGAAAATACGCTACCGTCTCCCCGGCAACGGCAGCATTTGATCGCATGCTTTTGGCGTGTCGAGTTTTAAGAGTTCTAAAGTTATAACCGCGATCAGGACGGTGTCGCTATGCAGCTAGCAGGTTGAGCACGGGTCGATCCACAGGAAGATGGTTGTATGTCCTTTCTTTTTTTAGACGAGTCAATAAAGAATTTGTATGTGTTTGTTCAGTCTAACCTATATGTATTATTTGCAAGTATAAAGTTGTTAAGAAAAGATACGACAGTGTAAGCTAAAGAAATCCGTACTCAAAACCTTTGAGCCGAGTCTTCACCAGTTGAAGCTAGAGCAATCGGCAACAACGTGGATTAGGGGATTTAAGCGCGGTATTCGTGGAATCCGGCTTATTTACCCTTGTCCTTCCGTTCTTGTCTCTTGCTTTCGCCTCCGGCCAAACCGAACGCAACCGGTCACGGTTAGGAATCACCGTTACCTTGTTAGGGTAGGGTGCCTAATGGAGCGCTTGCGTAACGTTTGGGCGGAGTTCAATGGAAAATAACGGGAATGGAAATGAGAAAAGAAATGTTAACTTACAATATCATATTTATTCTTAACAACGATAATTACAAACATTCACAAAAAGAACCAAAAAGAGCAAAAGAAAAGAAAAGATTACAAGTAAGTAAGTGCATGGAATTTAAGTGCAAGAAAGTAAAGCATGAATGTAAAGAAAGTAATAAAAAGAAAGAAAGAAATAAGCAAGAAAATAATTACAAGAACACTAGAACTCAAGACAAGCATGGGATCAATAGCCAACCCTTAAACTTGCAAGCTCAATCAAGAGGTTGCAAGGTCAAGAGAAGGGTAAAGAACTCATGTGAAATGAAGCACAAAAGAGAAGAGCTTTATTGATTCCATAATGATACAACCCTTGAGATCAATAACCAATCCTTAAACCTTCAAGCTCAATGAAGAGGTTGAAAGATCAAGAGAAGGCAAGGACCTCAAGGGGAAGCTAAGCAAAAGAATGATACAATGTATGGCAAAAATTGGACTTCATTCTCCTTTGCCCATGGTTTGCTTTTATAGGCAAAGAAAGAGACCTTTCCTTTAATTTGAATTTGAATGCATCCAAAATTTGGAGGGAAGTTTGAATTTTTGAATTTTTGAATCAACACTTTATGCATTGAATGCACCATACCCTCTCGTGCTCTATTCTTGACCCTCTCGTGCTTTGTGTTTGACCCTCTCGTGCTTTGTGCTGTCTGAGACATGAATGACCACTGTCATTTTTCTTGTCTCTGGAACAGGTACGCGGCACTGGACGGATACGGATGATCGGAACCCGGCTTTTTTCTGCTGGCAACAGATGTCCTGGATTTTGGCGTAACAGTAGAGATTTTGTATCATTTGCGTTATTTTGGACCAGGAACCTGTAGCCTGTAAATATGTAGCAAACACGGCTTAAAAGCACCTGCCTATAAACAAACGAGCATAAGAATGGGCGGTATAAAATGCAGTTTTTTGTGATGAACACACCCCCGACGCCGTCGACGAAGTGCACCAAGGCGGAACACCGCTGCCGCGAGCACCCGAACGGATGCTTTCGGCGACGGGGTTCTCCTACAGTCACTCGGTCGGGGCTATGGGGTGTAGCTGTCTATTAAGTTTACCCGGCGAGTATCCGCGTACGCTACGTGATTGCGACGGACTTTTGATCACATCAAAATTCTGTGGCAACCGATCAAGTGAGACTAAACTGCTATATTTATAACATTCATATTAGTTATCTCATAACTATTTGTGAATTCCAATTATTGTATCACATTCCGCGTAAATAGAAAATGTTAAACTTTCCGATCGAACAATCGAACACCCAAGTTTTCCCGAAACAGCTCAACACATGAAATAAGTCTAAAAACATTCAGTTCATGCCTCAGTACCAACGGTCCAGCCGTAGAAGGGTCAAGCCAACGCCTCACATGTGGCACGCCGTACTGCCCTAAACCCAAAGGTTCAAAGGGCAGTTCAAGATGGTCACAAAATCGAGTTAAGGTTTGTTGTCTTCTAGAGGGACCATCGCGTTACTTGCACTACTTAGAACGTCTTTAAATTACGGAAAAGTCCAACAATTGGAAATTTCCCGGCAGGAGAAAAAGTGGGTATTTATATCCGGTTGAACTTTTTAACATATTCTAAAATTACCCGGAAAAACACACTGACAAAATTAGACAATCCTATCGACACACCGAGTCCCCAATACAACCCAGAAAACTCAACTTTGAGTTCAGATTAAAAATTCCCAGGAAAACCAGCACTACAAAATAGGAGTTACTGTGTAAAATTCATTAAACAAGGAGGCCGTACGGCCGCGGAACCGCCGCACGAGCCATGCTCGTGCCGCGGAACCGCGGCGGTTTGATGGAATTACGCGATCGAATTTCACAGTAACTCTTACAATCACCTGCTCATTTTTCTGCATATTTTTATTCTGGAAAAAACCCAGTTTTTGAAAAAAATCCAGAGAGCAACTTTGAATTAGGGTTTCGGTTCGATCGGACTTCTAACTCCGTCTACGCATCTCCAAAGGTTCTAGCTAGGCTCTGATACCACTGTAGGGTTCCTAGGCACACTAATGAAGTCTCACAAGTGATCAAACATGGCCAATTAAAATTTTACAAGTGCCGAGAAACCCTAATACGGATCGTTAACTAGATGTATAGGTGATGCGATGCAAGTAAACAACTTTAACTTAAAAGGAAAGAGGCTAGAACCTTTGTAGATCCGGTCCTCCACCTCCTAGGCTCCGTGATGACGTCCCTCCGCTGTCCAAATCGAATCCCGGACTCTAGTATCGGCTTCATCGGAGAAATGGGCACGCTAGGTCGTCGGCTTCGATGCCGAAGATGATCTACGTCGAGGCAACACAAGATCAAGCTCCAACTTCAACAAGCCATGAAACTTGTGAAGAAAACACCCTATACTACTTGGCAAGAGGTAGAGGATGAAGAAATAGGAAATGGGTGTTGGAGATAGTGCCCTCAGAGTCAATTATTGGATCACAGGCACGTGATTGCAATGATTGAGGGAGGACTTGTCCCAGTAGGACAGTCTTACTCGAGATGATAGTATGCTATCTGGTTTATCTTTATCATCGTGTACTGCTTTAGGTGACCTGACATGTCGCTATTACACGTTGATAGAGCCCCTAGGATTCTTGCTTGACTACCAGCAGTATGATGGCGATCATATACGTGAGAGCTGGCGGTCTATAAGCACATCCTTAAAAGGTCCCTAGTCGTAGGAGTTTCGAGACAGGACATCGATACTCCATTAGTAGACTAGTGTATACAGTCGAGATCCCGACGAGGGGCGGTGGCCGTGTTAGTTATATGTATGCCCTAGAGGCCATTACTGTGCATACGATGTATATTGTAGTGGATGCTAGGACATATATAGGGAGGACTTTCTTGCTCGACATGATAGTATGCTATCTGGTTGTACTTTATCTTAACATGTACTCTGATTGTCTCTATGTTACATGTTGATAAAGCCCTTAGGATATGTATTCGACTACTGGGACTATGATGAGATCATACTAGTGGGGCCACGGTAGTCGATGAGTACATCCTATAACTGTTCCTAGTCGAGGGTGTATCGAGACAGGGCATCGATGTACCAGAGTAGACTAGCGTATACGCATCTTGACCCATATGATGGGTGATGGATGATCCCATATCCATCGGTGTTTGACATCAAGGATGGTGTACGGGTGCTCAGTGGAGACTGGGTACACTGGACGGACTCGCCGAGAACTCCCAGATGGTATTATACCATACGTCAGATGGCAGTTCTCCGGTGACACTGGTACAGAGTAGTCTGTTGACCCGAGATCGTCATAGAGTCTTGTGTGGTTCCCACTGTGCTTTGATTTCCATCATACCACGTCCAAGAGGGCGTGCAAAAAGGTGGCTTTTGGGTACAGTCCCGAATCACATGGAGGCAATGAGCGATAGGAGGGGATTCGTCTCTCCCGGTATAGGGAGTTGATGTTGTGCTGTGTTCGATTGGCTATAACCGGAAATCCCTGGCCAGGGTTGCTGAGATTTACTGGTAAGAGTTATCAGTAGTTTCTCGAACTGTTATAGACCTCATATCGACACGACTTATCGAGCTACTGGGGTCTGACGTTTACCACCCCTAGACGAGATATGCAACATATCAGACGACGAGACCGGACTGTACGGGAGTGTTACTGTTTGGATTCACAGGAGAAGTTACAGGCTTGCTTGTTGATCTTTTGAGCGCTCAATACCTGGGTAGCTGTTACGTTTAGCTGACCGCTTGCAGCTTGTGGGTGTTTGATATGATCATCACCTACTGCCGGCGTATTGACGATTCTTTAGAGTCCTACACAGAGGTTTCTTGACTCAGGCAAAACGGAGTAGGAGCACATATGTGATATGTGCGGGACCGAGGATAATGCGATATGTGATACCGTATTCTATTCTCGCGATATTTGATATCAGCCGGGTCATCGGATCAAGTGTTGATTCGATGAATCGGTACGGATAAATATTAGTCGGTTATATGCGATATAGCCGGATTGTCGGATCAAGTGTTGATTCGATAATTTAATGTATAATAATATATATGATATATTAAATGACATTAACTAATATTAGCTCACTAAAAGATTCTTTTTCTCACTCGGGTAATACATTGATATATATGCGATATATGTTAATTGTATTATTTTATTTTGTTGCAATAAATATTGTATATGTGATATATAATATTGTAACATGTTATAATTATTAATGCAACATGATTAGAGGAGTTTAAACGAGATTAGGGTTTGATTTGGGTTAATGGCTTCTAGAAGTTTCTAGATTGTTTTACTTTGTCATGATAAAGATATTTGTGTTGATCTTTATGCATGACTCACACTTAACCCAACCCAAACCCTAACCCTAGTAAACTCTCTACATTGGTTACTACAACCATGGTTGCATAAATAATTATGATAACATTTTTCTTATTCATCACAAAAGGAAATGGATCACTATTCTTCTTCTTCCTTCATTTTTCTTTCAAGAAAAAGCTTGCTTGATTTTTCAAAGGTGATGAATAATTGTGAGAAAAATATAAATAAAGAGAGCAAAAATCCTACTTCATCATCCTCATCTTCCCTTGCCATTTAGATGAGGGTGTTCACATCATTTCATGAGTGTTAGCTTGTGTTAAAGAAACTTCGAGGTAGATCATCTTAGTATCGAAAATCGGAAGCAAAGGCTGCGTCTTTCTCTTCGTGGAACCTCTCGAGTGTCCAGATCCCGATGATCGCAGCGAAGGGACCACAACACAGAGCATATGAAGTGAAGGACTGGATCTACAAAGGTTGTGATCCCTCTCACTTAGTGTTAAATTGTTTAGCATGCTTGTTTTCGCCTAATCTCTAGTTTAAAGTTCCGTATTCGGGTTGTTCGGCACGGCTAAATTTTTAATCGGGCATGGTTGATGCTTCGTAGACCCTTGTGCGCATGCCTAGTAACCCTACAGTGGTATCAGAGCCAAGCTAGAGCTTTAGGCGAAGTCTGAACGAAGTTTAAAGTCCGATCGAAACCCGAAACCCCGATAAAACATGCTCTCTGGAAATTTTCTAAAAATTGGGATTTTTCCACATTAAAAATATCCAAAAATTACAGCAGGTAATTACAAGAATTACTGTGAAGCACGTGAGCGTAATTCGACCAAACAGCCGCGGAACCGCGGCCCCACCCCAGCTTGTGCGGCGGTTCCGCGGCCACGTGATCGATTCGGCGCACGTGATTTTCACAGCAACTCCTATTTTTTAATGTTGTATTTTCTGGAAATCTTTAATTTTTTTTATTCAACTGTTGAATTATATTGGTTGTATTGGGGACTTAAAGTTTTGATCGGATATTATAACTTTGTTTAGTTTTGTCCGGATAATTTTAGAAACTGTTAAAAAGTTCGAACGGATATCAATAACTCACTTTTTCCCCTGTCGGAAAATTTTTCAAAAGTTGGATTTTTCCTCGTGTTTAAGAATGTTCTAAGTCGTGCAAGTAACTCGATGGACCCTCTAGAAGACAACAAACCTTAACTCGATTATGTGACCGTCTTGAACTGCCCTTTGAACCTTAGGGTTTGGGGCAGTACGGCGTGCCACATGTGAGGCGTTGGCTTGACCCTTCTACGGCTGGACCATTGGTACTGTGGCATGTGAAGGACGTTTTTAAACTGATTTCAAGTGTTGAGATATATTGGGGAAATCTTGGGTGCTTGATGATTCGATCGGAAAGTTTAACTTTTTCTATTTATCTGGAATGTGATACAATAATTGGAATCCACAGGTAGTTATGAGATAACTGATTTGAATATTATAAACATAGCAGTTTATTCTCAGTTGATCGGTTGCCACGGAATTTTGATATGATCAAAAGTCCGTCGCAATCACGTAGCGTACGCGAATACTCGCCGGGTAAACTTAATAGACAGCCTCACTCCATAGCCCCGACCAAGTGACTGTAGGAGAACCCCGTCGCCGAAAGCATCCGTTCGGGTGCTCCCGGTAGCGGTGTTCCGCCTTGGTGCACTTCGTCGACGGTATCGGGGGTGCGGCCGTCTATTAAAGTTTGCGACGAGCATTCGATCAGGACGTCGGGAATCTTGTTGAATTGCCCGACTTGATATTGAAAAGAGTTTTCGATAATGAGACTAAAATGCGGGGTTTATAATTGTTAGGCATGCGATGTCTAAGGAATTCATTTGGTTAGGCATGCGATGTCTAAGGAGGTTGCGGATTCCAACTGTTGTAGTTTTACACTTTCTTTTCTGTGACCGTAAGCGTAGTATGTGGTGTATCGCCGGCTTCGTTGCTATACATCAACGACAATCGGGATACGCATACTTGCTTACGTTGATGATATGAGATATTATGTGTTGCTGTGATATGTTATATTGGATCGTTGCTTTTTGAATAGCCGGGGGTTTTATGTGAGATGAGAGTTTTTTCTTTTTCATTCATGTAAAATTCATTTGTATGTAATATTCTTTTATTGGGGCACTTCCAGGTAGCGGAAGATGTCACCGTTGTATATTATTTACTTTTCCGCATTAGGTAGACCCAAGGCGGGGAGCACAAGTAACCGGGTTCTAGGGTCCAGTGGGAGACCATCTCGAGAAGTCGAGACCGGGTCTCCTAACCCTAGAATTGGCAGTGTTACTTGCCGCTCTCGTAGGGGTCTAGGGATGTGGGTTTGGCTATTCATCGCGACCGTGGAATCCGTGTTTTATACAGGCTCGTATTGAAAACACGGACGTCCTAGTATATCCAATATTTCATATATGTTCTTCTGCTGCAATGTTCTGTGATGAGATCATATTACTGCCTGAGACGTATGTTTATATTATATATATGAGATATATGTTATATTGCAGATTTCGTTTCAAATGTGATGCTTATGAAGCATAATTCAAATGGGACTTCATTAATGAGATTAATGAATTAAAAGAAACCTAAGATGTTGTAGAAACTTATTTATAAAAACTGGTAGCTCTAGTTCTTGCTTTGCATAGCGGTGTTCCTTGTAGAACATCCAGCACCTTATTCGATAAGGAAAGGACCGAGATCCCTTCACCGGGAGTGACTCCTTTAGCAATAACTGGCAGATGCTACAAACTCGGTTTGTCTTTTGATTGCTTCTGTAGTTCTTGCTTTGCATAGTGGTATTTGTGAAATATCATGCACCTTATTCGATGAGGAAAGGGCCGACGATCCCTTCACCGGGAGTGACCCCTTTAGCAAAACTAGAAAAGCCTCAAAAACACTCCATTTAAAATCACTCGATTCTACAACGATATCAAGTTCATTACGCAAAGGGTTTTCTTAAAAACCTGTCGTAGCCCTCCGTCATTTCAGATAAGTACTAGTTAGTATTCATGCTGCGGTAGTTTGGCATGCGTCAAGGCGTAGTGTACGGTAGCTAACTAGTGCTTATCTGCTAGCATACGATGCGATTGGATTAGGGTATTCGTACGGCGTTGTTTGGCATTCGTCAAGGGTCGTGCGGGTGGGTTTAATTCAATCAAAAAATGTACGGGTTGAACTTGGCTAGCGGACTATGGGTGGTTTGGCATTCGTCAAGGTCATAGGACGCTAGGGGCAAAATATTATTGGGAATTTCAAGTGTTGAAATTTGCAATGAGATTGCATACCTTCTATGAGATAGTTGGATCCCAATACCCGCTGTGAGTAAGAGTTACTCCTGGGAGAGTTTTACACATTACAATTAGCCGATCAAGTAGGTGTCTAGAAAGGTGTTAACGGGGTTACGCCTCTGGGAAAACGAGGTTTACATTAATTAGGTTCGTGCGAAAGCACGGGGGACCTCCCTCAAAGTACCGACACTGGCCTGGCTGAAAGATTGACGAACTTGTAGCGTGTAATTAATCCCGGCTAATCTTTCCTTTTAGGGTTTGAAGGAAGATTTGATTAAAACAGTGGGAGACATCCTGATTAGATATATTAGATAACCAATCTAATCTTGCAAGAGCATACGCTGAGTGTTTTCTTCTCTCTCTCCAGATAGAGACCATATCACGCCTTAATCAAGATAATAAAACGGATATATTGACTGAACCCTCTTGTTATACTGAGCTGAGGAACGTTGGTCCCGCTCCAACTTATAATTGTTATATGACAGAGCAGGAAATTGAGGATTACCAGAATTCCTGTGCCGCCCAAACGAAGAAAGTGCATGTTGATGCATCATCTTCGGGTGTGTTCATTACACAGAACTGTTTCTCAGTATCCTTTACGTCCTGGGTATGTGATACCGGATCAGGATCCCGCATATGTAATTTATTACATGGGCTACAGATAGGTAGAGAACTGAGAACGGGTGATAAGTTTCATGAGACAGAAAACGGTACAAGTGTTGCAGCCAAGTCTGTTGGTCACTATCACCCTGTATTACCAGAATACATTGATTCTGAACAAATGTTATTAGATACCGAACCTGATATACAAAATCATATCAGTCTCTTTAATAGTAAAGAAAGGATATAATTTTGTATTGTTGGATAATGTTTTGAACATTTCCTATATCAAGAGTTGATCGGTTCAGGCTCGTTATCTAAAAGCATTGACATTCTAAATCAAACTACAGTTCTTAGTATAAGGAACATACACAAGAGGAAGAGTTCAGAAATGAATAAATCCTTCTTGAGGTATTGTAGACTAGGTCATATCAATGCGACCAGACTGGCTGAAGTTTTATATAGATGCATATTTAAATTAGTTTGAATTTACATCTTGTGAAACTTGTCTGTCATGTCACAAAGATAAGATGACCACAGCTCTGTTTATTGGAAACAGAGAAAGAGTTAGTGAACTTTTGGGATTGATACAAGCTGATGTATGAAAGTCCCCTGTCTACATATGCCAAGATCGGTTCTTTCTACTTCATTACATTCTCTGATAATCTCTCAAGATTCAGACATATGTTTCTGTTGAAACACAGGTCCGAACCTTTTGAGATATTCACAGAATATAAGTTAGAAACAGAGAACCAAAATACGGGTATAAGTATTATTTCCTTTGATGAGATCAAGGAGGAGAATACTTGAGCACGGAAATCCTGGACTATTCTAAAGTAGAATGAGATTCTCTCTCGGCATTACTCCTCCGTATACACCAAAGCACCTCGGTGTATCGGGCGGAGCAATAACACCCTATGTGATATGGTGTGCTCTATGATGAGTACTACTGAGTTTCCTATTTCCTTTAGGGAGTTATGCACTTGTGAAGTTGCATACCTATTGAATAGGGTTCAAATCAAATCAGTTGTCTACCACTTCATATGTGATATGAAAGGGAAGAGCCCATATCTTAAGTTTGTTAAGATTTGGGGTTGTCCGGCCTATGTCTAAAAGAAAAATCCGGACAAGCTCGAGGCAAGGTCTGTTATATAGAACTGGAATGGTTCCAGCTATACAAACTGCAGCTGATGATTTGGTAGAACCAAAGGATTCAATAGTAACCAACGAACCTCAGCCTCTCCGCCGATCTAGTAGGGTTCCTCACCCACCTGAGAGATACTTCGGTTTCTCTATGACAGTGGGAGCGAGGATTGCATCATGAGATGATGGCCCAACTAGTTTCGGGCTGGCCATCAGGAGTGGGACTCTGTAAGAATGGCTGGATGCTTAGCGATCTGAGATGGAATCCTTATACACCAACAAAGTATGGACTTTGGTTGCTTTATCTGAAGGGTTAAATCCCCATCAGGAGCAAGTATATCTTGAGAAGATTACTTGGTGTACATCGAAAAGTTGAGACTTTCAAAGGTAGACTTGTTAAAGGTTTGCATCATTGACCAGATATGGATTTTGATGAAACCTTTTCTAAGGAGCTATGCTTAAGTCCATCCAGATCCTACTTGCCACGGCTACATACCATGACTACGATATCTGACGGTTGGGTGTCATGACTGCTTTTCTAAATGATGTTTTAGAAATGAGCGTCTATAAGTACACAGCCAGAGGGCTTCGTAGACAGTGGGAGCAGTGGAAACGTGTGCAAGATGTTTTATATGATAAAAAAGGCATCGCGGAGATGGAACATCTGTTTTGATGTAGTAGTCAAAGAGTTTGACTTCATCAAAATGGTAGAGGAACCTTGTATATATGAAAAGGTAGTAGAGAGTATGGTGATGATCCTCGTAGAGTACGTGGATAACATACTCTTGATAGGGAAGGAGTTTCCTATGCTACGATTGGTCAATCTCCGCTTATCACAGGGATTCTCCATATAGGATCAAAGTGATACCTCCTAAATCCTGGGTTTTGGATCTATGAGATAGATCTAATTGGATGTTAGGATACTCACTAGTTGTAGTGAGATGGTATCAATCGATCCTGGGGAGAATCACTGGAAGGGTTCCGGGTGATAAAGACGACTGAATGTCAGTCGCAGGCTTGTCTATACCCTCAGGGGAGGGACGGTATGTTGGAAGAGTTCCAAGCTAGATACCGTGACATACTAGACGATTAAAGGCAAGATGCATCGTTACCAAGGATGCTACCAAAGAGGCAGTCTGGATATATATAAGTTCATAAGATGAACTTCGTTCCTAACAATGTGTGACAATGGGGTTGTGGATTTCAGCCAAGGAACTACAGTCCCATCAGAAATCCAGATATAATTCTTAGGCAGTATCACCTGATCATGGAGATGGTTGATCTCCAGGGAGAACGAGGTTAGGAGAGTAGACATAGAGGACAACAGCGCGGATCCACTCACAAAGGCCTTTTTCCCAGTAGAGACTTTTATGGGATGGTTGAGTATGAGATACTTCAACCGCAGCTAATTGTTGGGTATGCGATACCATAACAGATGGCCCTAGTGCAAGTGGGAGATTGTTAATTATATGTATGCCCTAGAGGCCATTTCTGTGCATACGATGTATATTGTAGTGGATGCTAGGACATATATAGGGAGGACTTTCTTGCTCGACATGATAGTATGCTATCTGGTTGTACTTTATCTTAACATGTACTCTGATTGTCTCTATGTTACATGTTGATAAAGCCCTTAGGATATGTATTCGACTACTGGGACTATGATGAGATCATACTAGTGGGGCCACGGTAGTCGATGAGTAAATCCTATAACTGTTCCTAGTCGAGGGTGTATCAAGACAGGGCATCGATGCACCAGAGTAGACTAGCGTATACGCATCTTGACCCATATGATGGGCGATGGATGATCCCATATCCATCGGTGTTTGACATCAAGGATGGTGTACGGGTGCTCAGTGGAGACTGGGTACACTGGACGGACTCGCCGAGAACTCCCAGATGGTATTATACCATACGTCAGATGGCAGTTCTCCGGTGACACTGGTACAGAGTAGTCTGTTGACCCGAGATCGTCATAGAGTCTTGTGTGGTTCCCACTGTGCTTTGATTTCCATCATACCACGTCCAAGAGGGCGTGCAAAAAGGTGGCTTTTGGGTACAGTCCCGAATCACATGGAGGCAATGAGCGATAGGAGGGGATTCGTCTCTCCCGGTATAGGGAGTTGATGTTGTGCTGTGTTCGATTGGCTATAACCGGAAATCCCTGGCCAGGGTTGCTGAGATTTACTGGTAAGAGTTATCAGTAGTTTCTCGAACTGTTATAGACCTCATATCGACACGACTTATCGAGCTACTGGGGTCTGACGTTTACCACCCCTAGGCGAGATATGCAACATATCAGACGACGAGACCGGACTGTACGGGAGTGTTACTGTTTGTATTCACAGGAGAAGTTACGGGCTTGCTTGTTGATCTTCTGAGCGCTCAATACCTGGGTAGCTGTTACGTTTAGCTGACCGCTTGCAGCTTGTGGGTGTTTGATATGATCATCACCTACTGCCGGCGTATTGACGATTCTTTAGAGTCCTACACAGAGGTTTCTTGACTCAGGCAAAACGGAGTAGGAGCACATATGTGATATGTGCGGGACCGAGGATAATGTGATATGTGATACCGTATTCTATTCTCGCGATATTTGATATCAGCCGGGTCATCGGATCAAGTGTTGATTCGATGAATCGGTACGGATAAATATTAGTCGGTTATATGCGATATAGCCGGATTGTCGGATCAAGTGTTGATTCGATAATTTAATGTATAATAATATATATGATATATTAAATGACATTAACTAATATTAGCTCACTAAAAGATTCTTTTTCTCACTCGGGTAATACATTGATATATATGCGATATATGTTAATTGTATTATTTTATTTTGTTGCAATAAATATTGTATATGTGATATATAATATTGTAACATGTTATAATTATTAATGCAACATGATTAGAGGAGTTTAAACGAGATTAGGGTTTGATTTGGGTTAATGGCTTCTAGAAGTTTCTAGATGGTTTTACTTTGTCATGATAAAGATATTTGTGTTGATCTTTATCCATGACTCACACTTAACCCAACCCAAACCCTAACCCTAGTAAACTCTCTACATTGGTTACTACAACCATGGTTGCATAAATAATTATGATAACATTTTTCTTATTCATCACAAAAGGAAATGGATCACTATTCTTCTTCTTCCTTCATTTTTCTTTCAAGAAAAAGCTTGCTTGATTTTTCAAAGGTGATGAATAATTGTGAGAAAAATATAAATAAAGAGAGCAAAAATCCTACTTCATCATCCTCATCTTCCCTTGCCATTTAGATGAGGGTGTTCACATCATTTCATGAGTGTTAGCTTGTGTTAAAGAAACTTCGAGGTAGATCATCTTAGTATCGAAGATCGGAAGCAAAGGCTGCGTCTTTCTCTTCGTGGAACCTCTCGAGAGTCCAGATCCCGATGATCGCAGCGAAGGGACCACAACACGGAGCATATGAAGTGAAGGACTGGATCTACAAAGGTTGTGATCCCTCTCACTTAGTGTTAAATTGTTTAGCATGCTTGTTTTCACCTAATCTCTAGTTTAAAGTTCTGTATTCGGGTTGTTCGGCACGGCTAAATTTTTAATCGGGCATGGTTGATGCCTCGTAGGCCCTTGTGCGCGTGCCTAGCAACCCTACAGGCTGGTCTCACAAGCCACTGGTGTCAGTTGGTTCACCTAAGATGTATACAGGTGCTCATTGGGTTATGAGTACACCGGACAGGACTCGCCGGGAACCTGCTAGTTGGTGTTATACCAGATGTCAGATAGCAGTTCCCTGGTGACATGTGTACAGGTTAGTTCATCGACCTGAGATCGTCATTTGTCTCGTGTGAGTTCCCACTGTGCATTGATTACTACCTTACCACGGCTCAAAGGAGTCGTGCAAACAGGTTTTAGTTGGGTACAATCCCGAGCCACATGGAGGCAGTGAGCGGATCTGCAGGGGTTTGTCTCTCCCGGTATTAAGGGTGAGGTCGCGCTGTGTCTAGGAGAGCCATTACACAAAGCCCTCGGCCGAGGCAGGAGACTTACTGGTAGGTATTCCAGTAGTATCTCAGGGTGTTCTGGGCTACGCTCTGACACGACTTGTACCGTTTTTAGGGGTCTGACTTTTACCAACCCCCTAGGCCCGCCATGCGATACTCATAGACGAACGGACCGGACTGTACGGATATTGTCACTGACAGGCTCAGTAGGGTGTCAGGATGAGTTCGCTCATCGACGTCCCTTTTGGTCAATAGCTGGTGGCCCGTCACGTATTGGCTTATACCTCTGACGTGCTAGTGGTTTAATCCACAGCCATAGTATTGACGAGTCTTTAGAGTCCACCACACATTCAGTTACTCAAGTTTCGGGCGAAACGCTGTAGAGCCCGTATGGAGATATGGCAGGGTCCGATCAGATACGTGCGGTATTGCACGGATCAGGATCGGACGGTTTGTACTAGTGGCCGTATGGTTATATGGCAGGGTTCGATCAGATACGTGCGGTATTGCACGGATCAGGATCGGACGGATATTACTAGCCGGCTTTGGTTTAAGCCGGATCCTAGTATAGTACAGTGTAGATTTTGTCTCATTGCATTTGTATCCGGTCAGAATACAGATGCGGGTGTGTATGCACAGTATTGGGGTTTTCCTGTAATTTATTACGGGACCAGTTTTCTGGAGTTGCCTGTTTGCATTCTGTTCCGGCCGGTTTTCCTTTGTTCTTTCCCGGCCGGACTTTTCCGATGGAGGGTGTTATTTGCAAGTTTGCAAATAACACATTGTGGAGGGGTTTCATGCAAATGTATTGATTATTATGGCATCTTTTATTTTCAACCATCATTTGATTCTCTTTACATCACTTGATTTGCATTAATGGTGATTAGAGTTGATTTGGAGTTGATGTGAGATTGTTATCATGATGCTTTTGATGGGGTCACCCTTTTGCATCTCCTACACTCACCTTCCTTCTTGTTATTCATAGAGATTCATTCCTCCACGATTCTCACTTGATATGAGAGGCTACACTTGAGAGAAAAGAACAAGAGAGTTTCATTTTTGATCTTGTGGCATTCTTCTTGATCTCATCTCATGCTAGGAAAAATGCAAGCACTATTTTTCCTTATCTTGATTCCTCCATCATCTTCAAAGGCAACTAAAACCCCAAATGAAATATAGCATCTACACTACATTCTACAACAAATCTTGGGCACGTCGACTTGCCAGCTTCGTGAAAGGTTCCTAGGCACCCTATAGAGGTCTCACAAGGCATCAACCATGCCAATTTCAAAAATTATGGGTGCCGCGAAACCCTAACGCTGATCTTAGACTAGAATTCTAGGCGAAATACAAAACTAGTTAACTACTTAACTAAAAGTTAGATGCTACAATCTTTGTAGATCCGGATTTCCACTTGCTTAGCTCCACGCGGGTGTCCTCTCGCTGTCCATCTCGAATCCTAGACTCGATCGTCGGCTTCATCGGGAAAACGAGCGGGCAATGTCGTCGGCTTCGTGCCGAAGATGATCTACGTCGAGGTTGCGCAAGTTCAAGCTCCAACTTCACCAAGTGGTGAAACTTGTGAAGAAAACACCCAAAACAACTTGGCAAGAGGTAGAGGGTGAAGAAATAGGAGGTGGGTTCACTTTAGAATTGGATTTCTCACTTTGGATCTCAAGTTGCCATTGATGGCATCAAGGTTCCTTTCTTGAAGAAGAAGGTCAAGAAAAAGAAAGAATATGATAAGTTCTTTTTTAAATGAAAAGAAAAATACATACTTATCATAATCTAACAAGGGTTAAGTTTAGAGAATAAACCATGGTAAGTGGATGGGTTAGGGTTAAGCATGAAGACAAAATGGTCTCTTTGGTCAAAGCTTCATGAAGCTTCATCAAGTTTCATGACAAAACTAAACCACTTTATTTTCATTTATCCATTGAAATAAATAAAGAAATGAATAATTGTAACGTTTCTGAAATCGTTATACGAATTTTTCCGTTTTAGGGTAAAATAGTCAGTATTTTCCGTTTTAACCGATTTTGATCAAACTTCCGTATAAACTTACCAGCACCTATTTTAGCAAAAATAAAGCTAGTGCGCGAGCTTTGGGGCTATACGGGATGTTTTGGTTCAAATAAGATTTTTCCCTAATAAAATATTATTTTTGGAATTTAATATTAAAATAATTTTATTTCGCGAAACTACCGATTTGCGAATTTGGTGTCTTCTTGTGATCCGTTACAGGATTACTTTTGAAGTTGCCATTATCTTTTCCCCCAATTTAAATATTTCGTTGCTACCATTTATTGGCTATGGGCTGCATATTCTTGTTTGTGCTTTCTTTTTCGGCCCAATTTAATTCATCCATTTTCTTGGGCCAGTAGTGTAATTTCGTGGGCTTCTTTTCATGGGCCAGTGGTGCAATTTCGTGGAATTATTTGGTGGGGGTTAAAGTTAGAGGCTAGGAATTTTATGTAGTAATGATTCATTCTTGGGTTGATTTATTATATTTCTAAAGTCATGGAGGCAGTGTGCTTCATTTGGATGGCTGACCATTTCCAAAGTCATTGAGGAGGCGTAGGTCTTTTGCTAGGTGTCCTTAGCATTAATTAGTTTTGTATGTGTAAGGATATTTTGCATAAGATATTTTTGTGGAGTTGGTGAGCTTTGATTGTGAGAGGAGTGTGGGCTGCTTCTTGTGAGCAGGGAATCGTTTGGTGGTTTTTTTTTATATAGTGTTGCTTTATATAACCATCACCATTATTTTTCAGCACGATTTCACAGGGAACACATTTGGCCGGCCCCACATACTTTTGTTGAGCATGAGTTTGTTTTTTTGTGCTGTGAGTTTTTGATGGGGAATTGATTAATTTATCCTAGGCATATATATCCATTCACTGTGAACTATTTTGATATGATCACAATCTTCATTCTTTATGCTCACCCCCCTTTCACTGTGAACACCCCCCCCCCCAATTCAAATGAGTGGCCGGCCCCACTTGTTTGTTGGATGAAATTTTTCTTTGTTAATTAATGAGGGAAGTTCACTACTTGTTTACAATTCACAGTGAGCATTTTAGAAATTGGCAGAGAACATTTTTGGGGGGCTGATTTTGGCCGAGACCTTTTGATGGGTGAGGCAATTTGTTTCCTTTGTAAAATTCCATTGCTCACTTCATCTCTCATCCAAGGCAACTTCTTTTACCTTCGTCCAATTCTTTGGGTGCCTTGAGACTAGTATTTTCGATGTGCGACCTTTTTGACGAGCTTGACCGGAGGGCGAACGTTGTGAGGCAGCCATAACATGCTAAGGATCGAGAGCAAATACCGAAGGACACGGATCGATCGGTACCTTCGCGTGGATTCCGAGACGACATAGCGCATCGACTACGGCTAAGCGAGGAGTTTAGCAGGTGAGTAGATTTATATCTACCGGGGAAGTCGGGTGGATGGCGTATAGCACCCCCGCAAATATTGGATTGAAAGATCGGTTGATTATTATATCCTGATAAATGATAGGCGGCTGATATGATTTTAGGACTTGCAAAAGATAATATGATAGAGATGGACATTAGTGAACATATTGGTTTAGGAGAATACGAAATGATAAGTAAATCATGATAAATAAGATTTGAAAGAGAACAAGTGTGATATTTATATAAATGTGTTTCGAGATATTAGTGAAATGAACGGGTATACGATGTGATATGATGACTTAGTGTGATATGTCGAGTCGATATATGATTGTTGATACCTTTGTAGGTCCCCTAATACGAGATTGACATGGATATGACCTGAGAGATAGGTATATATTTTTATGGATAATAATTGCATAATGAGGGGTATGCCGTACGAGACTTAGATCTGTACCCCGATATTGTATAGGTTGATAGAATCCCTATTCGTTAATGCCGCTGTACGTTAGATTACCGTACACGATGACTTTTACATGTTGATTTATCCATACCCTTGATTAGAGGATGTCGTACGATGGATTGTACCGTACGTGATGTTGTGAGGCTGGAGGCCAATTGATAGATTCACCGACTCGGTCTTGTTGATATGTATACCCCATAGCATTTTATTCATTATATGCATTATGCTGCATTCATGATATTCTCATTGCATTTCTTATACCTGTGCTAGTACACCTACACCATTATCGATGATGCGTATGTTACACATACACAGATTGCCGGCTCACACACTTCTTCATCGATAATTGCCATGTCACTTACACAGTAGAATTGCTATATCATGCTATGATATACTGACATGTACACCCACATACTCTGTTACAGCTACATGCAGATCATGCCTGCATATTGACATGTGATGTTGAGACATTGCTTATTGTGCTTATGAGATGCATCATACATACCTGCTTACATGTAGATACTTAAATCTTGCTACAATTACATGTACACTTCGTATAATACTGCACTGGATTTCGGAGAATTTGGGAACCGCAAGATATATTTTTAAAAGCTGGATTCATTTGAAAGAGCGGTTTTCCCTTTACATGCTCATATTGTTGTTTTATGTTGCATATATCAGTTTTCATGGATTTACGCATTGAGATATGTATTTCATATGATTTATGGATTTGAGAACCGTGGGGGTATTTCAAGAAAACTATGTATTGTTTGAAAACCCGGTTTCTCTTGATATGATATTTCAGTGCGTCCACCATGTGATTTCTCGGTTCTGAGATTTGGCTTGTGATACCCGATTCGAGGAGCGGGACGCACCATCTACGGGTATATGGTGGACCCGGTATGGTACCCCGGGGCGAGAGGTGATATCATGGTGTAGACGATGAGCCTGACAGAGGGACCACTACCTACCGGTGATAGAATTTGGACTCGGCGGTTATCATGGGGATACCGACCGGAGTGATGTACGGACATGATATCAGGGCCAGTCGTGGTGACGGTGCCTGAGTTATGAGGATTTACGTGTCGATGCTAGACACGGGTGTTCATGATGTTTCGGGCGTCGGTGATAGACACCCAGGTTTCCATGATTTGATGTGTCATTGATGGACACACATTCTTGATATCCTCATATTTACCTGCATATGCTTTTATGATATTTACATGAAGGAGTTGTTGTGTTAGTGGTTGACACGTGGACGAGATCCACTGCATACATGCATTGATTCATGGTTGGATGATATACACTTGATGTTAGGCATTTATCTTGTGTTGGAACATATACAGATTTGGTCACCCTAGATATCATAGTATTACCTTTATGATATAGTTGACCTAGGAATCGTTGTTTATTTCGATTTACCTGTTGATGTTTTTCTATTCACGAGTTGGCAACTCACCCCCGTTGTGCCACAGTTCTTGCAGGTAGACCGCTTGGATCAGTTGCGGTATCGGTGGCACACAGCTGTTTTCAGGTGACTTGCTTCTGGTAGGTGGTACATATTGGATCGTGCCCCTCTTGTATTTGATATTCATATTGTATCTAGTCACTCCATCAATCCAGAAACTAGAAATTGTATATGTTTCAGACTTAGAAGACTTGTGGTTGCGAGACTTGAGCGATGGGTTTTTATATTCGCTTTTGGGGTTGATGTCTTGCTTTACTTTATTTCCTTTTATGGATCTTCGCCGTTGGGCGTCGTATACTTGTTATTTATACTTATGGTGTTGTTTCCGCCGTTGGGCGTATTTTGCACCCGTTTGGGATGCTTTCATTATATCGTTTGTTGTACCCATTTTCGGGGTTAGTTTTTACAAAGGAGGTGCTGCCGAAATTTTTATGAAAACCAAGGAAAAGAGTTAAGTGAAGTTTTAAGGATTTTTACTTAAATTTCTAAATGCTGTAAATGTTTTCTTTACTTACTTCTATTGTAAGGTTTAGATTTCTGGGTTTCGGCTTACTTAGGTTGCGTTACGCCTGTAGACGTTGCGTAATTTAAGTGCCGGTCATGAGCTATTATTTTGGGTCGCGACAATAAATAAATGATAAGGCAAAACCCTAATTATCATTTAACCATGGCTTAATTCTTCACACTTAACCAAATGATCAAGTATCATCAAACATGATACATTTATGTGCATGAAAATATATCACATATACAACTTGCACATCAAGTGAGAAAATCCATATAAATGAACGAATACTAGTTAATGCAAAGTAATATATCGAATATATAATTATAAATTAAATCATTAAATCAACATTTGATTCAATGATCCGGTCATGTCGCACATAACCGACTAGTATCCAATGTATCGATTTATCGAATCAATGATTCGATAACTAGGTCATATCGAATATAACCAATCGATACATCCATCGCGAGAATGAAATACGGTATCACATACACGCATTATTCTCGGTCACGCACATATCTCATATGCGCTCCTATTTCGTTTCGCTTGAACCAGGAAACCTCTGTGTAGGACTCTAAAGACTCGTCAATACGCTGTAGCAGATGATGATCATATCAAGCACCCACAAGCCGCAAGCGGTCTGCTAAACGTAACGGCCATCCGGGTATTGAGCGATCAGAAGATCGACGAGCTAGCCCGCTCACACTCCTGTGAATCCAACCAGTAACACTTACCGTACAGTCCGGTCTGTTCATCTGATACGTCGCATATCAAGTCTAGGGGTGGTAAACGTCAGACCCCAATACTCGATAAGTCGTGCCGATGTGAGGCTCATAACGGGTCGAGAAACTACTGGTAACACTTACCAGCAAATCTCTGATCAGCCCTGGCCAGGGACTTCCCTGTTATGGCCAATCGAGCACAGCGCAACATCAACCCCCAATACCGGGAGAGACGAAACCCCTCCTATCGCTCATTGTCTCCATGTGACTCGGGACTGTACCCAAAGACCACCGTTTTGCACGCCCTCATGGACGTGGTAAGGTGGAGATCAAAGCACAGTGGGAATCACACAAGACTCTATGATGATCTCGGGTCTACAGACTAACCTGCACAAGTGTCACCTGAGAACTGCCATCTGACGTGAGGTATAATACCATTTAGGAGTTCTCGGTGAGTCCGTCCAGTGTACCCAGTCTCCACTAGGCACCCGTATACCATCTCTGATGTCAAACACCAATGGATATGGGATCATCCATCGCCCATCTCATGGGTCGAGAAGCGTATACGCTAGTCTACTCTGGTATATCGATGCCCCGTCTCGATACACCCACGACTAGGGACCTTGAAGGATGTACTTATGGACTACCATGTCCCCACTAGTATGATCTGCAGCATAGTCCAGGTAGTCAAGTACACATCCTAAGGGCTTTACCAACATGTAACTATAAGACAGTTTAAAGAGACAAGTGTACATGTTAAGATAAAGAGTAACCAGATAGCATACTATCATATCGAGCAAGAAAGTCATCTCTATATATGTCCAAGCATCCAATATAATATACATCATCTGTACAATACTGGCCTCTAGGGCATACATACAACTAACAATCTCCCACTTGCACTAGGGCCAGCTGCTGTAGTATCGTATACCGAGCATCCCGAAGAGTCTCTCAAACTGTATCTGGGGAATGGCCTTCGTGAGTGGATCCGCCGTGTTGTCCTTCTTGTCAACTCTCCTAACCTCGATCTCCCGGCGATCAACTATCTCCCGGATCAGGTGATACCGCCTCAGAATATGCCTGGATCGCTGATGGGACCTGGGTTCCTTGGCTAAAGCCACCGCTCCATTGTTATCGCAATACAAAGGTATTGGATGCTCAATGGATGGAACCACTTTAAGTTCAATAATGAACTTCTTGATCCAGACAGCTTCTTTGGCAGCATCGTTGGCAGCGATGTATTCAGCCTCCATCGTCGAGTCTGCCACGGTTTCCTGCTTGGAACTCTTTGTAAGTGCACGGCGGAGCCCCGTCCGTCAATCCGACGGCCAAATGCGGAAACGGTGATAAACTTTAATTTTGCGGACTTAGCAAACCGGCACCACCGCGCACTAAACCCCGGATCGTGCCATTAAACTAGATCTAGCTAACAAGAGAAAGGGTTAGAGATATACCGACTGATCCGAGTCCTCCGGTCTTCATCTCCACTCCGATCTCCTCGCGGGATCTCCGTCCGTCTCCTCCTCGTCGGAAAGGGCACCACGAAGCCGGGTACTTATACGGGCTCCCACCTCAATACCGAGGCAACTCGGGCACGAAGCTGGCAAGTCGACGTGCCCAAGATTTGCTGTAGAATGTAGTGTAGAATCATAGTCTCTATTGGGGTGGTGAAGTTGCCATGGAGGGAGAAGGAAATCTTGAACTTTGGAGAGGGATTTTGGTGGCAAGAAAAATGAGATGAATGATAAATTTCCAACACCCAAATCAAATGAACCATTCTCACATTCTCCTCTAATGTGGCCGGCCAATCTCTTCTATGAAATGGTGGGAGGAAAAACAAAGTATATCACAAGAGGGAGGTGAGTGTAGGAGATAGAAATGGTGACCACATCATAAAGCAAAGAAACATCAACCATGCTTATCACTTCTAATCACATCAAATCTCATTTAATGCACCATCATGGATGAAAGATGCTAAACATATCATAATGAATATATTTGTAAGAAACCCCTTTCCACAAATGTTATTTGCACAATTGCAAATAACCCCCTCCATCGGAAAAGTCCGGCCGGGAAAGAACAAAGGAAAACCGGCCGGAACGGAATGCAAACTGGCAACTCCAGAAAACTCGTCCCATAATAAATTACAGGAAAAACCCCTATACTGTGCATACACACCCGCATCTGTATTCCGTCCGGATACAAATGCAATGAGAAAAAATCTACACTGTACTAAACTAGGACAGGCTTAAGCCAAAGCCGGCTAGTAATATCCGTCCGATCCTGATCCGTGCAATACCGCACGTATCAGATCGAACCCTGCCATATCTCCATACGGCCTCTACAGCGTTTCGCCCGAAAGCTTGAGTAACTGAAAGTGTGGTGGACTCTAAAGACTCGTCAATACTATGGCTGTGGATTTAACCACTAGCACGTCAGAGGTATAAGCCAATACGTGACGGGCCACCAGCAATTGACTAAAAGGGACGTCGATGAGTGAACTCATCCTGACACCCTACTGAGCCTGTCAGTGACAATATCCGTACAGTCCGGTCCGTTCGTCTATGAGCATCGCATGGCGGGCCTAGGGGGTTGGTAAAAGTCAGACCCCCAAAAGCGGTACAAGTCGTGTCGGAGTGTAGCCCAGAACACCCTGAGATATTACTGGAATACCTACCAGTAAATCTCCTGCCTTGGCCAAGGTCTTCGTGTAATGGCTCTCCTAGACACAGCGCGACCTCACCCCCAATACCGGGAGAAACGAACCCCTGAAGATCCGCTCACTGCCTCCATGTGGCTCGGGACTGTACCCAACTAAAACCTGTTTGCACGACTCCTTTGAGCCGTGGTAGGGTAGTAATCAAAGTACAGTGGGAACTCACACGAGACAAATGACGATCCCCAGGTCGATGAACTAACCTGTACACATGTCACCAGGGAACTGCTATCTGACGTCAGGTATAAGACCAACTAGCATGTTCCCGGCGAGTCCTGTCCGGTGTACTCATAACCCAATGAGCACCTGTATACATCTTAGGTGAACCAACTGACACCAGTGGCTTGTGAGACCGGCCACCGCCCCTCGTCGGGGTCTCGACTGTATACACTAGTCTACTTTGGAGTATCGATGCCCTATCTCGAAACTCCCACGACTAGGGACCTTTTAAGGATGTGCTTATAGACTACCAGCTCCCACGTATATGATCGCCCTCATACTGCCGGCAGTCAAGCAAGAATCCTAGGGGCTCTATCAACGTGCAATAGCGACATGTCAAGTCACCTAAAGCAGTATACGATGATAAAGGTAAACCAGATAGCATATTATCATCTCGAGTAAGACTGTCCTACCGGGATAGGTCCTCCCTCAACCATTGCAATCACGTGCCTGTGATCCAATAATTGACTCTGAGGGCACTATCTCCAACAATCTCCCACTTGCACTCAAGGCTAATTATTGCGATGTCGCATACTCACAGCCTGTGTGATACCGAACACCCAACTCCCCTACTAGTCAGTCTCACAAAATCCGTTTGTGAAACTATTGCGTTCGAGGAATAGCCTTAGTGAGTGGATCCGCCTAGATGTTTCTTTCTATGTCTCTCTATATCTCAAGTTCACGGAGAAAACCATCTCCCGAAATGAGCAATACCTATCTTAGAATGTCTGGATGTCTGATGGGACCTAGCTCATAAATGAACTCCAAATCCAAAATTCTTAGACTGTATCGTCAACTGAACTTAATCAGTATCCTGCGCCATGCCACCCTCAGTATTGCCTTGGACCACCTGTCCAAAATACTGCCCCTCATCAGAAGGAAAACTATAACTCTGACGACCTCCTCGTCGTCCAGGTCACCTTGGAAGCCTGGAATGATAACTGTTTCCCGAATGGGGCTTTCGTTATCATATCCCTAGAACAGCCACTTATGTTCTAAAACTGCTTCCGGCTGTTTCTCCAGGATTGGATCAATGTCAACTTATTGTATCTAGTGCAAGAAAAACATCTGTTGTGGTACTTGACATCTCATGATTGACTCAATTGTCTAAGCAAGTGATCTGCCAGTCATGCACATCCCTCTCTACTTTAGTCTATAAGACACCTTTAGAGAGGGTGACTCCATTACCTGCAGGTACACTACCGTGCCAGGAGTCGTCCATTCTAAATACTCTTAGAATGCTGTCAAAGTACCCTGATTGGGAAACCACCCAAATCTAGATCTAAAACCATAGATCTAGTAACCAGTATGTCTAATATAATGTCCAAGTCCCATGTGGAGAAACCACTGTGTGACGACCAAAGTATAACCGATCGTAGTATAGGAATGTCACTTCCTACTTTGTGTATGTCATCCAAAACCCGGATATCACACTCTACTACCTTCTCAACAGTTCCATCTCCTATTCTGATGACGTCAAACCTATGACTGTCACATCAGAAATAAATGATCTATCTCCGCTATATCTGCTTTAGTCTATAAATAGACATCAGCCTGATGTCCACCAATGCTTCCGCTGCTCCCACTGACTACGACAACCCTCTGGATGAGTCATATAGACATGCACTTCTAAAGCTAGTTTAGAACGACGCTATACTCATCCTCCTGCCGGGTCTCGCAGCCTGGAACAACAACAATGGCAAGTGTGGGTAAACAAGAACTTCCCTGTCACCGTCCTTGAGGCTACCGGAGTTCCTCTCGGGTGCCTGAAGTTACCCACCTTATCTACGGAGTGGCTAATGGAATGTCAAACCAGATTGAATCTTTAGGTTCCTATGAAATCTTCAGTAATCGTTTGTGGTTCTGGAATCACTTCCAGTTCTACCATACTTCCACTACTGTTTTTGAAAAAATCCATTTTTAATAAAACTGTGGCGAGTCTAGAACAATATTTCTATTGATCTGCCAGATGGTAGAAAGTCAACCCTCGTCATAGCCTGGGTCAACCCACAAACAGCCATTACAGAAACGTGCCTTGAGTTATCCAGAGTCTGGTTTAATCATAAGCCAGACAACTCCCCGTACCTTAACAATGTTAAGATATGAACTGTACTATATCCATTATAGAACCAGAGGCACTGATTTAATTGAACCAGATTCAAATCATGCAGCTGTCTCCAGTGCATGTCAACTAAATGGAGAGAGGCCGATCAGCGTTACTCAACTTAGGAATGCTTCCAATTATGAGTAACCTAAAAGAGAAGCAATTTCTCTTTATCATTACTATCAACTGAATACCATACACAAGTATCTATATCTTCGATCACTTTGAAGAATCCCGATACTTGCTACACCTGGTTCTCTACTCTATTCAAATACCTATACCTCCTCAAAAACTTAGACCCTGTGTTTCTACGAAACACATGTCTAAGAACTAGAGAAGTTAAAAGTAAACAGAATATAGTATGAGGACCAACCCCTCTGTCTTAATGGACTCTGGACAACATACAATACTCTGTATGAGTCCGCTGAGTCTAACAACTCTTTCACTGTGTGTCGTAGGTTGAAAACAGTACTTATGGTTAAGAAAAATTACACTGCTGTTTAATGCTCCTTACCTAACCATCCACTGAAATAGGTAAATGTCATCGACATAATATCAAAAGGTATATCTCACTCTATGAAAATAGACGTACAGATATATCAATTTGAAATTGGTGCACAACAGCGGATATTCAAAACCAAATATTTGCCGACCGGCAAACGGCCCAGGTGATCTACTCAAATATCACCGATTACAACGAATCACGATATAATGAGGATGATCACCCAATTCCCAATGACTTACTCCCACTCATCATCTGTAAAACCATACAGATGTGAGAATCATACCTGGCAAATACATACCCTGGAGTAAGTATCTAATCGGGAAATCAGTTTTCTTTTAACATTACACGGTGAAACTGAAACATTGAAATGTTTCGGTGGGGTATCCCGATATTCTTAGTAATGCCTCTTCCATTATCCAGATTCACAACTGTAACCGTGTGTTTCTTTGCCACATCTCCAAATCCCTTTATATGTCTTTAGTCATTACCTTCTGCACACCCCTTTAGGCCAATTGGTTTTCTTCCTTCCCTACCGTTCGGCACCAGCCTATGGTTTGGAAGAAGACTATCCAATAAGCATAAAGGGTGTACTGTCCTAATCCTAGGAGCACTCGCAACGCGAGAGAATGTGAAGATAAAAGACACCTGAATGTACTTTATTCCTATTTCTCCTGAACCAGGATCCATCCTCGAACTGGAACAAGTTCCTTTCGAGTTCGTATATAACCATACGATGGATTATCCAATAAACTGTGGATCTTCGTAGTGATACGGAGTGTCCTCGAGAAATACAAAGGTGATTTAGGATTGGCGAAGAAATACTTGGTTTAGTCGTGAATATCAGTCGCATTTTACTTTGCCCTCTTACTAATCCCTTGCTTTGTCTTAATCTTAATACCTTCTGTACACCGTTTAGGCTAACTGGTTTTCTTCATTCCCTACCGGTCGGCACCAGCCTATGGTTTGGAAGAAGACTATCCAATTTGCGTAATAGGTGTAATACTCCTAAACCAAGGAGTACTCGCAACCTGAGAGAAGGTGAAAAGAAAAGACAACTGAATAATCCTATTCGTTTTCTCCAGAACCGGAAACCATCCTCGAATTCCTTCGAGTTCGTATCTAACCATACGATGGTTTTGTCCAATGGAAGTGGACGTTTGTAGTAATACGGGGTGTCCTGGAGAAAAGGGTAAAAGTAGGAGTGGCAATAAGGTCTGCAACTCTGACAATCCAAAAGCCAGTGTTAAGAAGGTTCGGTCAACTTGGTCACTGAGTCATAGTCAAGGGTCGGGTCAATGGTCGCTGCCAGAGAGAGAGAGAAAAGAAACACTCAGCGTGCACTCTATCCTAGATCAGAATGGTTACCAATTTATCAAATCTGTAAACCTCCCACTGTACCTCAAATTCTCCTCCAAACCTGAAAGAAGAATTAGTCGGGGTCACCCGAGGAGTAAACCAACTCATCAGTGGGAATCGGGATCCAACTCTCATCACATGATAACGTGACGGAATCCGCTCACGGTATCATACTCCAGAAGGTATGCGCATATCTGGCAAGTTTCAGTTCTTTTGAAACTCCCGATGTGATTTCTGCCCCATGCTCTTATGACCTTGACTAAGGCCAACAAATCATAAGTCACATGTCAAGTTCTACCCGTCATTGTCCAGGTTGATTTGAACCCACCCGTACAAGCCCTTGACTAGGGCCAACAAGGCTATACGACTGTCCCAAACCAACACATCTATCTATGCAGCATATGAATATCCAATAGCTACCAAACACTGTGCCTTGACTAAGGCCAAGAAACACAGCTTGAATACTATTGACTACCCATATGAAACGACGGAGGGCTACGAATGGTTTCTGGCGAAAACCATTAACGTAATGAACTTGATCTCGTTGAAGGAACGGATAGCTTTTTAGAAAATATAGTGACGAAAACCTTTACTAAAGAGGTCACTCCCGGTGAAGGGATCTCGGCTCTTTCCCCGTAGAATGGGGTGCAGGATATTCCAACTGAATACCACGATGCAAAGCAAAAGTAGTCGGCTATAGTGAAGTTAATTCCCTGACGCAAACTTCTGTCCTAGGGGTCACTCCCGGTGAAGGGATCTCGGCCCTTGCGTCGTCGACTGAGGAGCAGGATATTCCAAATGAATACCACGATGCAAAACAAAAGTGAACGTCCTTGCAATAACAGCTTTTAGAAAAGTGTTCCAACAACATCAGAATAGGTTTGTTTATCTTGCATTGATCCGAATCAACGCAGTCCCATCAAATGATCACACCACAAAGAACGAAAATATACTGACGTACGTATATTCCATCCGCATTCGCCACTGGGTCCCGTCATCACCCGTTAGGTTAGCTAACTAACGGCAGAGCGGGGACTGGACTAGCGCGGATGTAAAACATATACAACATCTACTAATATATATACCAATATATTGTATTTCGCTCAAGGCGTGATAAAATGCAACATCACAGAAATGTACAGCATCACAGAACAATACAGATATCTTGGAACCCCGGGTTTCACAGAGCCACTACTGAAACCCGACGTTCCCCTGGTCGTGTGGATAGCCTGTGCAATGACATCCTAGACCCCTACGGGCGCGGCAAGCTACCCGCCAAAACCTGATGTGAGGCAGCCCCCTTCAGCACCGTGAATGGACCACCCAGCACTTCACGGAATCCGGTAACTTGGGCACCCCTCCTGGGTCAACCTGTACCCCCTACGAGTGCGGCGAATAGCCCGCCAATTCTAGAGTGAAGCCCCCTCCGTCCCAATGCCATGAGATGCGGGCTTGTTGCCCTCCAGAACCCGGCTATCCGTGCACCCCTCCGCGGGGTAATCCTAGTACAGAAAGTAAAATATACATACACCGGGTACATCGACCGCAACCAGGTCGTGCCCCAAAAGAATAATACAATCAGGCAGTGACGGCAGTCCACATGTCGGACGCTCGCCCCGCAATATCAAATGTACATAATACAACAAAACTGTACTAGCATTGCATCCAGGCTATCCCCCACGACCGATCCGCAACAACACAGCATAAACACAGAACATCAACGTGAAAGTCACGTTCGCAAATCCGTCTAACCGGGCTATAGCAGTTAGACCAGATTTACCGATCAAGTGACATTCACGGTCGCAGATATAATGTAAATACTGTGAAAAAATGTGTTTAAAATATCCGATCAATCAAAAAATTAACATGTGGGCCCCCAAACAATACTGTAGCACTCACAGAAAACCTGGGCCCAATTTTAATATTCCAAAACCCCTAAAATTAGCCCAGAAGCCCACTGGAGAATTTCGAAGCATTGACCCCACCAACCTGCGGCGGAACCGCGGCAACAAGGGGGGTTTTGCCGCGGTTCCGCGCTCGAGATGAGGGATCATTGTCTCGAATTTTCCCAGAGTTCTTATAACTCCCTGCACATCATTCTGAGACCACCTGAAAAATTTTTAGACTTCAAAAAATTTCAACAGAAAATGATGTGAAGGAAAAATACGGTTTTTGGAAATTTTGGTCGATCGGAAATGCAAACACATCAAACGAAGCTAGACTAAGTTAATGGCGAGGCTCTGATACCACTGTAAGTGCACGGCGGCGCCCCGGCCGTTAATCCGACGGCCAAATGCGGAAACGGTGATAAACTTTAATTTTGCGGACTTAGCAAACTGGCACCACCGCGCACTAAACCCCGGATCGTGCCATTAAACTAGATCTAGCTAACAAGAGAAAGGGTTAGAGATATACCGACTGATCCGAGTCCTCCGGTCTTCATCTCCACTCCGATCTCCTCGCGGGATCTCCGTCCGTCTCCTCCTCGACGGAAAGGGCACCACGAAGCCGGGTACTTATACGGGCTCCCACCTCAATACCGAGGCAACTCGGGCACGAAGATGGCAAGTCGACGTGCCCAAGATTTGCTGTAGAATGTAGTGTAGAATCATAGTCTCTATTGGGGTGGTGAAGTTGCCATGGAGGGAGAAGGAAATCATGAACTTTGGAGAGGGATTTTGGTGGCAAGAAAAATGAGATGAATGATAAATTTCCAACACCCAAATCAAATGAACCATTCTCACATTCTCCTCTAATGTGGTCGGCCAATCTCTTCTATGAAATGGTGGGAGGAAAAACAAAGTATATCACAAGAGGGAGGTGAGTGTAGGAGATAGAAATGGTGACCACATCATAAAGCAAAGAAACATCAACCATGCTTATCACTTCTAATCACATCAAATCTCATTTAATGCACCATCATGGATGAAAGATGCTAAACATATCATAATGAATATATTTGCAAGAAACCCCTTTCCACAAATGTTATTTGCACAATTGCAAATAACCCCCTCCATCGGAAAAGTCCGGCCGGGAAAGAACAAAGGAAAACCGGCCGGAACGGAATGCAAACTGGCAACTCCAGAAAACTGGTCCCGTAATAAATTACAGGAAAAACCCCTATACTGTGCATACACACCCGCATCTGTATTCCGTCCGGATACAAATGCAATGAGACAAAGTCTACACTGTACTAAACTAGGACCGGCTTAAGCCAAAGCCGGCTAGTAATATCCGTCCGATCCTGATCCGTGCAATACCGCACGTATCAGATCGAACCCTGCCATATCTCCATACGGCCTCTACAGCGTTTCGCCCGAAAGCTTGAGTAACTGAAAGTGTGGTGGACTCTAAAGACACGTCAATACTATGGCTGTGGATTTAACCACTAGCACGTCAGAGGTATAAGCCAATACGTGACGGGCCACCAGCAATTGACTAAAAGGGACGTCGATGAGTGAACTCATCCTGACACCCTACTGAGCCTGTCAGTGACAATATCCGTACAGTCCGGTCCGTTCGTCTATGAGCATCGCATGGCGGGCCTAGGGGGTTGGTAAAAGTCAGACCCCCAAAAACGGTACAAGTCGTGTCGGAGTGTAGCCCAGAACACCCTGAGATATTACTGGAATACCTACCAGTAAATCTCCTGCCTTGGCCAAGGTCTTCGTGTAATGGCTCTCCTAGACACAGCGCGACCCCACCCCCAATACCGGGAGAGACGAACCCCTGAAGATCCGCTCACTGCCTCCATGTGGCTCGGGACTGTACCCAACTAAAACCTATTTGCACGACTCCTTTGAGCCGTGGTAGGGTAGTAATCAAAGTACAGTGGGAACTCACACGAGACAAATGACGGTCCCCAGGTCGATGAACTAACCTGTACACATGTCACCAGGGAACTGCTATCTGACGTCAGGTATAAGACCAACTAGCATGTTCCCGACGAGTCCTGTCCGGTGTACTCATAACCCAATGAGCACCTGTATACATCTTAGGTGAACCAACTGACACCAGTGGCTTGTGAGACCGGCCACCGCCCCTCGTCGGGGTCTCGACTGTATACACTAGTCTACTGTGGAGTATCGATGCCCTATCTCGAAACTCCCACGACTAGGGACCTTTTAAGGATGTGCTTATAGACTACCAGCTCCCACGTATATGATCGCCCTCATACTGCCTGCAGTCAAGCAAGAATCCTAGGGGCTCTATCAACGTGCAATAGCGACATGTCAAGTCACCTAAAGCAGTACACGATGATAAAGGTAAACCAGATAGCATACTATCATCTCGAGTAAGACTGTCCTACCGGGATAGGTCCTCCCTCAATCATTGCAATCACGTGCCTGTGATCCAATAATTGACTCTGAGGGCACTATCTCCAACAATCTCCCACTTGCACTCAAGGCTAATTATTGCGATGTCGCATACTCACAGCCTGTGTGATACCGAACACCCAACTCCCCTACTAGTCAGTCTCACAAAATCCGTTTGTGAAACTATTGCGTTCGAGGAATAGCCTCAGTGAGTGGATCCGCCTAGATGTTTCTTTCTATGTCTCTCTATATCTCAAGTTCGCGGAGAAAACCATCTCCCGAAATGAGCAATACCTGTCTTAGAATGTCTGGATGTCTGATGGGACCTAGCTCATAAATGAACTCCAAATCCAAACTTCTTAGACTGTATCGTCAACTGAACTTAATCAGTATCCTGCGCCATGCCACCCTCAGTATTTCCTTGGACCACCTGTCCAAAATACTGCCCCTCATCAGAAGGAAAACTATAACTCTGACGACCTCCTCGTCGTCCAGGTCACCTTGGAAGCCTGGAATGATAACTGTATCCCGAATGGGGCTTTCGTTATCATATCCCTAGAACAGCCACTTATGTTCTAAAACTGCTTCCGACTATTTCTCCAGGATTGGATCAATGTCAACTTATTGCATCTAGTGCAATAACAACATCTGGTGTGGTACTTGACATCTCATGATTGACTCAATTGCCTAAGCAAGTGATCTGCCAGTCATGCACATCCCTCTCTACTTTTGTCTATAAGACACCTTTAGAGAAGGTGACTCCATTACCTGCAGGTACACTACCGTGCCAGGAGTCGTCCATTCTAAATACTCTTAGAATGCTGTCAAAGTACCCTGATTGGGAAACCACCCAAATCTAGATCTAAAACCATAGATCTAATATAATGTCCAAGTCCCATGTGGAGAAACCACTGTGTGACGACCAAAGTATAACCGATCGTAGTATACGAATGTCACTTCCTACTTTGTGTATGTTATCCAAAACCCGGATATCACACTCTACTACCTTCTCAACAGATCCATCTCCTATTCTGATGACGTCAAACCTATGACTGTCACATCAGAAATAAATGATCTATCTCCGCTATATCTGCTTTAGTCTATAAATAGACATCAGCCTGATGTCCACCAATGCTTCCGCTTCTCCCACTGACTACGACAACCCTCTGGATGAGTCATATAGACATGCACTTCTAAAGCTAGTTTAGAACGACGCTATACTCATCCTCCTGCCGGGTCTCGCAGCCTGGAACAACAACAATGGCAAGTGTGGGTAAACAAGAACTTCCCTGTCACCGTCCATGAGGCTACCGGAGTTCCTCTCGGGTGCCTGAAGTTACCCACCTTATCTGCGGAGTGGCCAATGGAATGTCAAACCAGATTGAATCTTTAGGTTCCTATGAAATCTTCAGTAATCGTTTGTGGTTCTGGAATCACTTCCAGTTCTACCATACTCCCACTACTGTTTTTGAAAAAATCCATTTTTAATAAAATTGTGGCGAGTCTAGAACAATATTTCTGTTGATCTGCCAGATGGTAGAAAGTCAACCCTCGTCATAGCCTGGGTCAACCCACAAACAGCCATTACAGAAACGTGCCTTGAGTTATCCAGAGTCTGGTTTTAATCATAAGCCAGACAACTCCCCGTACCTTAACAATGTTAAGATATGAACTGTACTATATCCATTATAGAACCAGAGGCACTGATTTAATTGAACCAGATTCAAATCATGCAGCTGTCTCCAGTGCATGTCAACTAAATGGAGAGAGGCCGATCAGCGTTACTCAACTTAGGAATGCTTCCAATTATGAGTAACCTGAAAGAGAAGCAATTTCTCTTTATCATTACTATCAACTGAATACCATACACAAGTATCTATATCTTCGATCACTTTGAAGAATCCCGATACTTGCTACACCTGGTTCTCTACTCTATTCAAATACCTATACCTCCTCAAAAACTTAGACCCTGTGTTTCTACGAAACACATGTCTAAGAACTAGAGAAGTTAAAAGTAAACAGAATATAGTATGAGGACCAACCCCTCTGTCCTAATGGACACTGGACAACATACAATACTCTGTATGAGTCCGCTGAGTCTAACAACTCTTTCACTGTGTGTCATAGGTTGAAAACAGTACTTATGGTTAAGAACAATTACACTGCTGTTTAATGCTCCTTACCTAACCATCCACTGATATAGGTAAATGTCATGGACATAATATCAAAAGGTATATCTCACTCTATGAAAATAGACGTACAGATATATCAATTTGAAATTGGTGCACAACAGCGGATATTCAAAACCAAATATTTGCCGACCGGCAAACAGCCCAGGTGATCTACTCAAATATCACCGATTACAACGAATCCCGATATAATGAGGATGATCACCCAATTCCCAATGACTTACTCCCACTCATCATCTGTAAAACCATATAGATGTGAGAATCATACCTGGCAAATACATACCCTGGAGTAAGTATCTAATCGGGAAATCAGTTTTCTTTTAACATTACACAGTGAAACTGAAACATTGAAATGTTTCGGTGGGGTATCCCGATATTCTTAGTAATGCCTCTTCCATTATCCAGATTCACAACTGTAACCGTGTGTTTCTTTGCCACATCTCCAAATCCCTTTATATGTCTTTAGTCATTACCTTCTGCACACCCCTTTAGGCCAATTGGTTTTCTTCCTTCCCTACCGTTCGGCACCAGCCTATAGTTTGGAAGAAGACTATCCAATAAGCATAAAGGGTGTACTGTCCTAATCCTAGGAGCACTCGCAACGCGAGAGAATGTGAAGATAAAAGACACCTGAATGTACTTTATTCCTATTTCTCCTGAACCAGGATCCATCCCCGAACTGGAACAAGTTCCTTTCGAGTTCGTATATAACCATACGATGGATTATCCAATAAACTGTGGATCTTCTTAGTGATACGGAGTGTCCTGGAGAAATACAAAGGTGATTTAGGATTGGCGAAGAAATACTTGGTTTGGTCGTGAATATCATTCGCATTTTACTTTTCCCTCTTACTAATCCCTTGCTTTGTCTTAATCTTAATACCTTCTGTACACCGTTTAGGCTAACTGGTTTTCTTCATTCCCTACCGGTCGGCACCAGCCTATGGTTTGGAAGAAGACTATCCAATTTGCGTAATAGGTGTACTACTCCTAAACCAAGGAGTACTCGCAACCGAAAGTGAAAAGAAAAGACAACTGAATAATCCTATTCGTTTTCTCCAGAACCGGAAACCATCCTCGAATTCCTTCGAGTTCGTATCTAACCATACGATGGTTTTGTCCAATGGAAGTGGACGTTTGTAGTAATACGGGGTGTCCTGGAGAAAAGGGTAAAAGTAGGAGTGGCAATGAGGTCTGCAACTCTGACAATCCAAAAGCCAGTGTTAAGAAGGTTCGGTCAACTTGGTCACTGAGTCATAGCCTAGGGTCGGGTCAATGGTCGCTGCCAGAGAGAGAGAGAGAAAAGAAACACTCAGCGTGCACTCTATCCTAGAAAAGAATGGTTACCAATTTATCTAATCTGTAAACCTCCCACTGTACCTCAAATTCTCCTCCAAACCTGAAAGAAGAATTAGTCGGGGTCACCCGAGGAGTAAACCAACTCATCAGTGGGAATCGGGATCCAACTCTCATCACATGATAACGTGACGGAATCCGCTCACGGTATCATACTCCAGAAGGTATGCGCATATCTGGCAAGTTTCAGTTCTTTTGAAACTCCCGATGTGATTTCTGCCCCATGCTCTTATGACCTTGACTAAGGCCAACAAATCATAAGTCACATGTCAAGTTCTACCCGTCATTGTCCAGGTTGATTTGAACCCACCCGTACAAGCCCTTGACTAGGGCCAACAAGGCTATACGACTGTCCCAAACCAACACATCTATCTATGCAGCATATGAATATCCAATAGCTACCAAACACTGTGCCTTGACTAAGGCCAAGAAACACAGCTTGAATACTATTGACTACCCATATGAAACGACGGAGGGCTACGAATGGTTTCTGGCGAAAACCTTTAACGTAATGAACTTGATCTCGTTGAAGGAACGGATAACTTTTTAGAAAATATAGTGACGAAAACCTTTACTAAAGAGGTCACTCCCGGTGAAGGGATCTCGGCTCTTTCCCCGTAGAATGAGGTGCAGGATATTCCAACTGAATACCACGATGCAAAAGCAAAAGTAGTCGGCTATAGTGAAGTTAATGCCCTGACGCAAACTTCTGTCCAAGGGGTCACTCGCGGTGAAGGGATCTCGGCCCTTGCCTCGTCGACTGAGGAGCAGGATATTCCAAATGAATACCACGATGCAAAACAAAAGTGAACGTCCTTGCAATAACAGCTTTTAGAAAAGTGTTCCAACAACATCAGAATAGGTTTGTTTATCTTGCATTGATCCGAATCAACGCAGTCCCATCAAATGATCTCACCACAAAGAACGAAAATATACTGACGTACGTATATGCCATCCGCATTCGCCACTGGGTCCCGTCATCACCCGTTAGGTTAGCTAACTAACGGCAGAGCGGGGACTGGACTAGCGCGGATGTAAAACATATACAACATCTACTAATATATATACCAATATATTGTATTTCGCTCAAGGCGTGATAAAATGCAACATCACAGAAATGTACAGCATCACAGAACAATACAGATATCTGGGAACCCCGGGTTTCACAGAGCCACTACTGAAACCCGACGTTCCCCTGGTCGTGTGGATAGCCTGTGCAATGACATCCTAGTCCCCTACGGGCGCGGCAAGCTACCCGCCAAAACCTGATGTGAGGCAGCCCCCTTCAGCACCGTGAATGGACCACCCAGCACTTCACGGAATCCGGTAACTTGGGCACCCCTCCTGGGTCAACCTGTACCCCCTACGAGTGCGGCGAATAGCCCGCCAATTCTAGAGTGAAGCCCCCTCCGTCCCAATGCCATGAGATGCGGGCTTGTTGCCCTCCAGAACCCGGCTATCCGTGCACCCCTCCGCGGGGTAATCCTAGTATAGAAAGTAAAATATACATACACCGGGTACATCGACCGCAACCAGGTCGTGCCCCAAAAGAATAATACAATCAGGCAGTGACGGCAGTCCACATGTCGGACGCTCGCCCCGCAATATCAAATGTACATAATACAACAAAACTGTACTAGCATTGCATCCAGGCTATCCCCCACGACCGATCCGCAACAACACAGCATAAACACAGAACATCAACGTGAAAGTCACGTTCGCAAATCCGTCTAACCGGGCTATAGCAGTTAGACCGGATTTACCGATCAAGTGACATTCACGGTCGCAGATATAATGTAAATACTGTGAAAAAATGTGTTTAAAATATCCGATCAATCAAAAAATTAACATGTGGGCCCCCAAACAATACTGTAGCACTCACAGAAAACCTGGGCCCAATTTTAATATTCCAAAACCCTTAAAATTAGCCCAGAAGCCCACTAGAGAATTTCGAAGCATTGACCCCACCAACCTGCGGCGGAACCGCGGCAACAAGGGGTGTTTTGCCGCGGTTCCGCGCTCGAGATGAGGGATCATTGTCTCGAATTTTCCCAGAGTTCTTAGAACTCCTTGCACATCATTCTGAGACCACTTGAAAAATTTTTAGACTTCAAAAAATTTCAACAGAAACTGATGTGAAGGAAAAATACGGTTTTTGGAAATTTTGGACGATCGGAAATGCAAACACATCAAACGATGCTAGACTAAGTTAATGGCGAGGCTCTGATACCACTGTAAGTGCACGGCGGCGCCCCGGCCGTCAATCCGACGGCCAAATGCGGAAACGGTGATAAACTTTAATTTTGCGGACTTAGCAAACCGGCACCACCGCGCACTAAACCCCGGATCGTGCCATTAAACTAGATCTAGCTAACAAGAGAAAGGGTTAGAGATATACCGACTGATCCGAGTCCTCCGGTCTTCATCTCCACTCCGATCTCCTCGCGGGATCTCCGTCCGTCTCCTCCTCGTCGGAAAGGGCACCACGAAGCCGGGTACTTATACGGGCTCCCACCTCAATACCGAGGCAACTCGGGCACGAAGCTGGCAAGTCGACGTCCGTCTCCTCCTCTTTAGTATGGTGTCAATGTACCTGGATTGGGACAATCCCAATATTCTTTTGGATCTATCTCTATAGATCCTGATTCCCAATATGCAGGAGGCATCACCAAGATCTTTCATTGAGAATCTTTGTGATAAGAAGAGCTTGACCGATTGCAGCATAGGAATATCATTTCCTATCAAGAGTATGTCGTCCACGTACAATACGAGGAAGACAACCTTACTCTCTGCCACCTTCTTGTAAATACAAGGTTCATCTGGGTTTTTGACGAAATCAAACTCTTTGATAACGACGTCAAAGCAGATGTTCCAACTCCGCAATGCTTGCTTTAATCCATAAATGGATTTAAGCAGCTTGCACACCTTCCCGCTGCTCCCACTGTCTACGAAGCCCTCTGGCTGAGTCATGTACACGCACTCTTCTAAATCACCGTTTAGAAAGGCGGTCTTAACATCCATTTGCCAGATTTCGTAATCATGATATGCGGCGATGGCAAGCATGATCCGGATGGATTTAAGCATAGCCAATGGAGAAAAGGTTTCGTCATAGTCCACACCTGGTCTTTGACGAAAACCCTTTGCTACAAGTCTAGCTTTGAAAGTCTCCACTTTCCCATCTACACCAAGTTTCTTCTTGAAGATCCACTTGCTCCCAATGGGTTTTACCCCTTCAGGAGTAACGTCCAAAGTCCATACTTTGTTGGTGTACATGGATTCCATCTCGGACCGCATAGCATCCAGCCATTTCACTGAGTCCCCACTCGTGATGGCCTGCTCGAAGCTAGTTGGGTCATAATCCTCCATGATGCAATCCTCGCTCTCACCGTCGATGAGAAAACCGTAGTATCTCTTAGGTTGGCGAGGAACCCTACTAGATCGGCGGAGAGGCTGAGGTTCATCGGGAGCTACTGAATCCTCTGGTTCAACCAAATCTTCTGTTGTAGTCTGTATTGCTGGAACCTCTTCCAGTTCTACCTCCTTGCCACTAATCTCCTTTTCAAGAAATTCCTTTTCTAAAAAGGTGGCATGTCGAGAAACAAACACTTTTTGTTCCTCTGTGTGGTAGAAGATATACCCGCGCGAATGTTTGGGATATCCAATAAACATACACAGAATAGACCTTGCCGCGAGTTTGTCCGGATTTTGCGTTTTTACATAGGCCGGACAACCCCATATCTTAACATAATTAAGACATGGTCTCTTTCCTTTCCATATCTCATATGGAGTGGCTGGCACGGTTTTGGTGGGAACCATATTCAATAGGTCTGCAGCTGTTTCGAGTGCATATCCCCAGAAGGAAATAGGTAACTCTGCTGTGCTCATCATAGAGCGCATCATATCTAATAGGGTGCGGTTCCTCCGTTCTGATACACCGTTGTGCTGTGGTGTATATGGAGGAGTCAGCTGAGAGAGAATCCCATTCTCTTTTAGGAAGTCCAGGAATTCATTGCTCAAGTATTCACCTCCTCGATCAGATCGAAGGATTTTAATACTTTTTCCGGTTTGGTTTTCGACTTCTTGTTTATATTCTCTAAATTTCTCAAAAGCTTCTGATTTGTGTTTCATCAGGAATACATATCCGAATCTAGAGAGATCGTCAGTGAATGTAATGAAGTACGAAGAACCATCCCTGGCATGTGTAGACATGGGACCGCATACATCACTATGTATCAGTCCCAAGAGTTCAGTAACTCTTTCTCCGTGTCCCGTAAACGGAGTTTTGGTCATCTTGCCTTTGAGACATGACTGGCAAGTGTCATAAGATGAAAATTCAAACGGATTTAAATATCCATCTTTATGCAACTTAGCTAGTCGTGTCGCATTGATGTGACCCAGTCCACAATGCCACAAGAAGGATTCGTTGAGTTCAGAACTCTTCCTCTTGTGTGTGTTTGTTATGCTTAGAACTGTTGATTGATTTAGAACATAAATGCCATTGCATAACGTACCTGATCCAACCAACTTTTGGTTACGGAATATGTTCATAACATTGTCCTGTAATACAAAATTATATCCCTCTTTACTCAATAAAGAAACTGATATAATGTTGCATATCAGGTTCGGCATGTAATAGCATTCGTTCAGAACCAATGTATTACCAGTTGGTAATACAAGGTGATATTCCCCGACAGTCTTAGCTGCAACAATTGCGCCATTTCCAACTCTTATATCTTTATCACCTTCTCCAAGTTCTCTACCTTTCCTAAGCCCATGTAACTGATTACATATATGGGATCCTGACCCGGTATCCAATACCCAGGACGTAGAGCAAATGGAGAAATAGTTCTCTTTAACGAACACACCCGAAGAAAATGCATCAACATGTACTTTCTTCATTCGGGTGGCATGGGAATCCTGGTATTCCCCTATATCCTGTTCATTCCTATAACTCTTATAAGAAAGAACGGAACCAACGTTCCCCAGCACAGAATAACATGCGGGTTCGGTCAATACATCCATATTATTATCTTCATTAGGGCATGAAATGGTCGCTACCTGGAGAGAGAGAGAAGAAAACACTTTAGCGTATGCTCGTGCAAGATCAGATTGGTTATTATCTTATCTAATCAGGATGGCTCCCACTGCTTTTTATCAAATCTTCCTTCAAACCCTAAAAGGAAAGACTAGCCGGGATTAATTACACACTACAAGTTCGCCAATCTTTCAGCCAGGCCAGTGTCGGTACTTTGAGGGAGGTCCCCCGTGCTTTCGCACGAACCTAATTAATGTAAACCTCGTTTTCCCAGAGGCGTAACCCCGTTGACATCTTTCTAGACACCTACTTGATCAGCTAATTGCAATGTGTAAAACTCTCCCAGGAGTAACTCTTACTCGCAGTGGGTATCGGGATCCAACTATCTCATAGAAGGTATGCAATCTCATTGCAAATTTCAACACTTGAAATTCACGATAATACTTTTGCCCCTAGCGTCCTATGACCTTGACGCAGGCCAACAAACCATAGTGCGCTAGTCAAGTTCAACCCATCATTTCCTGATCGAATTAAACCTACCCGTACGACCCTTGACGCAGGCCAACAAAGTCGCACGACTACCCTAATCCAATCTGCATCATATGCATAAGCAGATAAATACTAGTTTGCTACCGCACACTACGCCTTGACGCAGGCCAACAAACGTAGCACGAATACAAACCACTACTCATCTGAAATGACGGAGGGCTACGCCAGGTTTTTCTGAAAACCATGAGCGTAATGAACTTGATATCGTTGTAGAATCAAATGAAGTTTTGAAATGGAGTGATTTTGAGGCTTTTCTAGTTTTGCTAAAGGAGTCACTCCCGGCGAAGGGATCTCGGTCCTTTCCTCGTCGAATGAGGTGCGGGATATATCATATATATCGCTGTGCAAAGCAAAAACCCAAAAGCAGTCAAAAGCAAACCGAGTGTGTAGCATCTGCCAGTTATTGCTAAAGGAGTCACTCCCGGTGAAGGGATCTCGGTCCTTTCCTCATCGAATAAGGTGCAGGGTATATCATATATACCGCTGTGCAAAGCAAGAACTGTAGCTACCTGTTTTATTTTAAAATTCGATTCCGCAACATCTTAGGTTTCTTATCTTTCATTAATCACATTAATGAAGTCCCATCATTTAAATATCTAAACATCACAGATAGATATGACGTACACTTATGCCATCCGCATTCGCCTCGATGTCCCCTCGTGCACCGTTAGGTTAGGTAACTAACGACAGAGCAGGGCGGGGCCAGCGCGGGTGTAAAACATAAGTAACGTCTATACAATATATCATATATACTATATACTAAATCCATCACAGAATCACATCACAGATATCGCAGCAGAATAAACATATGAAATATTGGATATACTAGGACGTCCGTGTTTTCAATACGAGCCAGTATAAAACACGGATTCCACGGTCATGATGAATAGCCAATCCCACACCCCTAGACCCCTACGAGAGCGGCAAGCAACCCTGCCAATTCTAGGGTTAGGAGACCCGGACTCGACTCCTCGAGTTGGTCTCCCACTGGACCCCAGAACCCGGTTACTTGTGCTCCCCTCCTTAGGTCTATCCTAATGCGGAAAAGTAAATAATATACAAAAGGTGACATCTTCCGCTACCTGGAAGTGCCCCAAATAAAAGAATATTACATACAAGTTTTTACATGAATGAAAATGAAAGACACTCATCTCACATAAAAAACCCCGGCTATTCGAACACGACGATCCAATATAACATATCCAGCAACACATAACATCACATGTCATCAACGTAAGTAAGTATGCATACCCCAATTGTCGTTGACGTATAGCAACGAAACCGGCGATATCACATATTACACTTACGGTCACAGAAAAGAAAGTGTAAAACTACAACAATTGGAATCCGCAACTTCTTTAGACATCGCATGCCTAATCAAATGAAATACTTAGACATCACATGCCTAACAGATATAAATCCCGCATTTTAGTCTCATTATCGAAAACTCTTTTCAATATCATGTGGGACTAAACTGCTAGATTTATAACATTCATTCAGTTATCTCATAACTGTTTGTGAATTCCAATTATTGTATCACATTCCAGATAAACAGAAAATGTTAAACTTTCTGATCGAACAGTCGAATACCCAAGTTTTCCCGATACAGCTCAACACATGAAATAAGTCTAACAACATTCAGTTCATGCATCAGTACCAACGGTCCAGCCGTAGAAGGGTCAAGCCAACGCCTCACATGTGGCACGCCGTACTGCCCCAAACCCGAAGGTTCAAAGGGCAGTTCAAGACGGTCACATAATCGAGTTAAGGTTTGTTGTCTTCTAGAGGGTCCATCGCGTTACTTGCACTACTTAGAATGTCGTTAAACTACGGAAAAATCCAACACTTGGAAATTTCCCGACAGGGGAAAAGTTGGGTATTTATATCCGGTCGAACTTTTTAACATATTCTATAAATTATCCGGAAGTACACAAAGACGAAATTTGATAATCCGGTCGAAACACCGAAGCTCTAAAACACCCCAGAAAATTAAACTCTGGAATAATTATTAAAAATACCCATAAAACTCAGCTGCAGAAACAATGAATTACTGTGCAGAGGAGGAAGGATGACATCATCAAGCCGCCGCGGAACCGCCGCCTAAGCTGGCTTAGGCCGCGGTTCCGCCGCGCTTATCACTGTTCATTGGAAAAAATTTGCATCGTAATTCTTAGAATTCCCTGCTGAATTTTTTAAGCATTTTTAATATTGAAAAATCCCAGATTTTAGAAAATGTACAGAGAGCATGTTTGGTTTAGGGTTTCGGGTTCGTTCGGGCTTCAAATCACGTCTAGACTTCGCCTAAGGCTCTAGCTAGGCTCTGATACCAGTGAAATGTTCCTAGGCACCCTATAGAGGTCTCATAAGGCATCAACCATGCCAATTTCAAAAATTATGGGTGCCGCGAAACCCTAACGCGGATCTTAGACTAGAATTCTAGGCGAAATACAAAACTAGTTAACTACTTAACTAAAAGTTAGATGCTACAACCTTTGTAGATCCGGATTTCCACTTGCTTAGATCCACGCGGGTGTCCTCTCGCTGTCCATCTCGAATCCTAGACTCGATCGTCGGCTTCATCGGGAAAACGAGCGGGCAATGTCGTCGGCTTCGTGCCGAAGATGATCTACGTCGAGGTTGCGCAAGTTCAAGCTCCAACTTCACCAAGTGGTGAAACTCGTGAAGAAAACTCCCAAAACAACTTGGCAAGAGGTAGATGGTGAAGAAATAGGAGGTGGGTTCACTTTAGAATTGGATTTCTCACTTTGGATCTCAAGTTGCCATTGATGGCATCAAGGTTCCTTTCTTGAAGAAGAAGGTCAAGAAAAAGAAAGAATATGATAAGTTCTTTTTTAAATGAAAAGAAAAATACATACTTATCATAATCTAACAAGGGTTAAGTGTAGAGAATAAACCATGGTAAGTGGATGGGTTAGGGTTAAGCATGAAGACAAAATGGTCTCTTTGGTCAAAGCTTCATGAAGCTTCATCAAGCTTTATGACAAAAATAAACCACTTTATTTTCATTTATCCATTGAAATAAATAAAGAAATGAATAAATAAATGATAAGGCAAAACCCTAATTATCATTTAACCATGGCTTAATTCTTCACACTTAACCAAATGATCAAGTATCATCAAACATGATACATTTATGTGCATGAAAATATATCACATATACAACTTGCACATCAAGTGAGAAAATCCATATAAAGTGAACCAATACTAGTTAATGCAAAGTAATATATCAAATATATAATTATACATTAAATCATTAAATCAACATTTGATTCAATGATCCGGTCATGTCGCACATAACCAACTAGTATCCAATGTATCGATTTATCGAATCAAAGATTCGATAACTAGGTCATATCGAATATAACCAATCGATACATCCATCGCGAGAATGAAATACGGTATCATATACACACATTATTCTCGGTCCCGCACATATCTCATATGCGCTCCTATTTCGTTTCGCTTGAACCAGGAAACCTCTGTGTAGGACTCTAAAGACTCGTCAATACGCCGGTAGCAGATGATGATCATATCAAGCACCCACAAGCCGCAAGCGGTCTGCTAAACGTAACGGCCATCCGGGTATTGAGCGATCAGAAGATCGACGAGCTAGCCCGCTCACACTCCTGTGAATCCAACCAGTAACACTTACCGTACAGTCCGGTCTGTTCATCTGATACGTCGCATATCAAGTCTAGGGGTGGTAAACGTCAGACCCCAATACTCGATAAGTCGTGCCGATGTGAGGCTCATAACGGGTCGAGAAACTACTGGTAACACTTACCAGCAAATCTCTGATCAGCCCTGGCCAGGGACTTCCCTGTTACGGCCAATCGAGCACAGCGCAACATCAACCCCCAATACCGGGAGAGACGAAACCCCTCCTATCGCTCATTGTCTCCATGTGACTCGGGACTGTACCCAAAGACCACCGTTTTGCACGCCCTCATGGACGTGGTAAGGTGGAGATCAAAGCACAGTGGGAATCACACAAGACTCTATGACGATCTCGGGTCTACATACTAACCTGCACAAGTGTCACCTGAGAACTGCCATCTGACTTGAGGTATAATACCATCTGGGAGTTCTCGGCGAGTCCGTCCAGTGTACCCAGTCTCCACTGAGCACCCATATACCATCTCTGATATCAAACACCAATGGATATGGGATCATCCATCGCCCATCTCATGGGTCGAGAAGCGTATACGCTATTCTACTCTGGTATATCGATGCCCCGTCTCGATACACCCACGACTAGGGACATTGAAGGATGTACTTATGGACTACCATGTCCCCACTAGTATGATCTGCATCATAGTCCAGGTAGTCAAGTACACATCCTAAGGGCTTTACCAACATGTAACTATAAGACAGTTTAAAGAGACAAGTGTACATGTTAAGATAAAGAGTAACCAGATAGCATACTATAATATCGAGCAAGAAAGTCATCTCTATATATGTCCAAGCATCCAATATAATATACATCATCTGTACAATACTGGCCTCTAGGGCATACATACAACTAACACTTCGTGCCCGAGTTGCCTCGGTATTGAGGTGGGAGCCCGTAAAAGATGCAGGCGACGTGGTGCCCTTCCGGCGAGGAGGCGACGACATGGAGACAGGATTTTCCGCGAGAGATCGGGACGATGACGAGAAGACCGGAGGACTCGGATCACTTGGTATACTTCACTTCCCATCTCTTGTTAGCTAGTAGAGATTAATGGTTAACGATCCGGGTTTCTTTGTCCGCGGTAGCGCCAATTTCCAAGTAAGGAAAATTTTTGATTCCGCATTTTGGCCTCGGTAAGACGGCCGTGGCGCTGCCGTGGCGCAACATGGTATCAGAGCCACGCCATTAACCTTGTCTAGCTTGTTCTAGTGTGTTTTACTTTTCCGATCGAACAAAAATTCCAAAACCGCGTTTTCTTCACATCAGTTTTCTGTTGATTTTTTCCGGGCTCTAAAAATTTTTCTGGTTGTAGAAAACTAATGTACTGGAGGTTCTAAGAACACTGGAAAAATTTGATGACCCGATCCCTCCGTACGACCGCGGAACCGCGGCCATAACCCCCTTTTGGCCGCGGTTCCGCCGCAGGAATATGGGTTCATGTCATCGTTTCTTTGCAGTGGGCTTGTGGGCTGAAATAGGGGTTTTGGTATACTTTGTACGGGCCCAGAATTTCTGTGAGTGCTACAGTATTGCTTGGGGGCCCACTTGTTAATTTTTGATCGATCGGATATTTTAAACACATTATTTCACAGTATTTACATTATATCTGCGACCGTGAATATCACTTGATCGGTAAATCCTGTCTAACTGCTATAGCCCGGTTAGACGGATTTGCGAACGTGACATTCACGTTGATGTTCTATGTATTCCTGTGATGTTGCGGATCGGTCGTGGGGGATAGCCTGGATGCAATGCTAGTACAGTTTTGTTGTATTATGTACATTTGATATTGCGGGGCGAGCGTCCGACATGTGGACTGCCGTCACTGCCTGTTGCGCCACGGCAGCGCCCCGGCCGTCTTACCGAGGCCAAAATGCGGAATCAAAAATTTTCCTTACTTGGAAACTGGCGCTACCGCGGATAATAAAACCCGGATCGTTAAGCATTAACCTATACTAGCAAACAAGAGATGGGAAGAGAAGTATACCAAGCGATCCGAGTCCTCCGGTCTTCTCGTCATCGTCCCTATCTCCCGCGGAAAGTCTTTTCTCCATGTCGTCGCCTCCTCGCCGGAAGGGCACCACGTCACCTGCATCTTTTACGGGCTCCCGCCTCAATACCGAGGCAACTCGAGCATGAAGCCGGCAAGTCGACGTGCCCAAGGTTTGTTGTAGAATGTATAGTGCTATGTCTCTTTGGGGTTATGTTGCCTTGATGGAGGAATAAGGCTAAGGAAAAAATGGTGCTTTCATTTTTCCCAAAACTAGAAGAATGAGATGAAGAAATTTGTGCTACACCAAAAATGGAAATTTCTCTCATCCCCTAAACTCTAGTGGCCAGCCATATCCTTATGTGGAAATGGTGGAGGGCAAAGAAACAACTCATGAAGGGAGGTGAGTGTAGGAGAAAGAGAATGGTGACCATATCAAAAGCAAACCTCACATCCAAAACACTTAATCAACTCTAATCAATTCTTTCTCAAAAAGCAAATGAAAAGACTAAGAAAGCATCTCATCATGAAGAACTATCATGATGCCACCAATAAGCAAGAAACCCCCTCCCCAAATGTAATTTGCAAAACTGCAAATTACCCCCTCCATCGGAAAAGTCCGGCCGGGAAAGAACAAAGGAAAACCGGCCGGAACGGAATGCAAACTGGCAACTCCAGAAAACTGGTCCCGTAATAAATTACAGGAAAACCCCGATACTGTGCATACACACCCGCATCTGTATTCCGACCGGATACAAATGCAATGAGACAAAATCTACACTGTACTAAACTAGGACCGACTTAAGCCAAAGCCGGCTAGTGAAATCCGTTCGATCCTGATCCGTGCAATACCGCACGTATCTGATCGAACCTTGCCATATATCCATACGGCCACTAGTACAAACCGTCCGATCCTGATCCGTGCAATACCGCACGTATCTGATCGGACCCTGCCATATCTCCATACGGCCTCTACAGCGTTTCGCCCGAAAGCTTGAGTAACTGAAAGTGTGGTGGACTCTAAAGACTCGTCAATACTATGGCTGTGGATTTAACCACTAGCATGTCAGAGGTATAAGCCAATACGTGACGGGCCACCAGCTATTGACCAAAAGGGACGTCGATGAGCGAACTCATCCTGACACCCTACTGAGCCTGTCAGTGACAATATCCGTACAGTCCGGTCCGTTCGTCTATGAGCATCACATGTCGGGCCTAGGGGTTGGTAAAAGTCAGACCCCCAAAAGCGGTACAAGTCGTGTCGGAGCGTAGCCCAGAACACCCTGAGATACTACTGGAATACCTACCAGTAAATCTCCTGCCTCGGCCGAGGGCTTTGTGTAATGGCTCTCCTAGACACAGCGCGACCTCACCCCCAATACCGGGTGAGACGAACCCCTGCAGATCCGCTCACTGCCTCCATGTGGCTCGGGACTGTACCCAACTAAAACCTGTTTGCACGACTCCTTTGAGCCGTGGTAGGGTAGTAATCAAAGTACAGTGGGAACTCACACGAGACAAATGACGATCTCAGGTCGATGAACTAACCTGTACACATGTCACCACGGAACTGCTATCTGACGTCAGGTATAAGACCAACTAGCATGTTCCCGGCGAGTCCTGTCCGGTGTACTCCTAACCCAATGAGCACCTGTATACATCTTAGGTGAACCAACTGACACCAGTGGCTTATGAGACCGGCCACCGCCCCTCGTCGGGGTCTCGACTGTATACACTAGTCAACTCTGGAGAATCGATGCCCTATCTCGAAACTCCTACGACTAGGGACCTTTTAAGGATGTGCTTATAGACTACCAGCTCCCACGTATATGATCGCCCTCATACTGCCGGTAGTCAAGCAAGAATCCTAGGGGCTCTATCAACGTGTAATAGCGACCTGTAAGGTCACCTGAAGCAGTACACGATGATAAAGGTAAACCAGATAGCATACTATCATCTCGAGTAAGACTGTCCTACCGGGACAGGTCCTCCCTCAATCATTGCAATCACGTGCCTGTGATCCAATAATTGACTCTGAGGGCACTATCTCCAACAATCTCCCACTTACACTCAAGGCTAATTATTGCGATGTCGCATACTCACAGCCCGTGTGATACCGAACACCCAACTCCTCTACTAGTCAGTCTCACCAAGCTTGTTTGCGAAACTATTGCGTTCGAGGAATAGCCTCAGTGAGTGGATCCGCTGTGATGTTTCTTTCTATGTCTCTCTATATCTCAAGTTCGCAGAGAAAACCATCTCCCGAAATGAGCAATACCTGTCTTAGAGTATGTCTGGATATCTGATGGGACCTAGCTCATGAATGAAATCCAAATCCAAACTTCTTAGACTGTATCGATAACTGAACTTAATCAGTACCCAGCGCCATGCCTCCCTCAGTATTGCCTTGGACCACTTGTCCAAAATACTGCCCCTCGTCAGAAGGAGAAACTATAACTCTGACAGCCACTCTGCCATCCGTGTCACCTTGGAAGCCTGGAGTGATAACCGTCTCCTAAAAGAGGCTGTCGTTATCACATCCCTAGAACACGCACTTATGTCCTAAAACTGCTTCCGATTGTTTCTCCAGGATTGGATTAATATCAACTTATTGCATCTACTACAAGAACAACATCTGGTGTGGTACTTGACATCTCATGATTGACTCAATTGCCTAAGCAAGTGATCTGTCAATCATGCGTATCCCTCTCCTCTTTAGTCTGTAAGACACCTTTAGAGAGGGTGACTCCATTACCTGCAGGTGTACTACCGTGCCAGGAGTCGTCCATTCTAAATACTCATAGAATGCTGTCAAGGTACCCAGATTAGGAAACCCCCCAAATCTAGATCTAAAACCATAGATCTAGTAACCAGAATGTCTGAAATAATATCCAAGTCCTGTGTGGAGAAACCACTGTGTGACAACCAAAGTATAACCGATCGTAGTATAGGAGTTTCCTTTCCTATTCTGTGTATGTCATCCAAAACCAGGACATCACACCCTACTACCTTCTTAACAGATCCATCCCCTATTCTGATGACGTCAAACTTATGACTGTCACATCAGAAATAGATGATCTATCTCCGCTATATCTGCTTTAGTCTATAAATAGACATAAGCCTGATGTCCACCAATGCTTCCGCTGCTCCCACTGACTACGACAACCCTCTGGCAGAGTCATATAGACCTGCACTTCTAAAGCTTGTTTAGAACGACGCTATACTCATCCTCCTGCCGGGTCTCGCAGCCTGGAACAACAGCAATGGCAAGTGTGGGTAAACACGAACCTCCCTGCCACCGTCCTTGAGCATACCGAAGTACCTCTCGAGTGCCTGAGATTACCCACCATATCTGTGGAGTGGCTAATGGAATGTCAAGCCAGATTGAATCTTTAGGTTCTTATGAAATCTTCAGTAATCGTTTGCGGTTCTGGAATCACTTCCAGTTCTACCATACTCCCACTACTGTTTTCAGAAAAATCCATTTTTATTAAAACTGTGGCGAGTCTAGAACAATATTACTATTGATCTTCCAGATGGTAGAAAGTCAACCCTCGTCATAGCCTGGGTCAACCCACAAACAGCCATTACAGAAACGTGCCTTGAGTTGTCCAGTGTCTTGTTTTAAGCATAAGCCGGACAACTCCCCGTACCTTAACAATGTCAAGATATGAACTATTCTATATCCAATATAGAAACAGAGGCACTGATTTAATTGAACCAGATTCAAATCATGCAGCTGTCTCCAGTGCATGTCAACTAAATCGAAGGAGGCCGATCAGCGTTACTCAACTTAGGAATGCTTCCAATTATGAGTAACCTGAAAGAGAAGCAATTTCTCTTTATCATTACTATCAACTGAATACCATACACAAGTATCTACATCTTCGATCACTTTGAAGAATCCCGATACTTGCTACACCCGGTTCTCTACTCTATTCAAATACCTATAACTCCTCAAAACTTAGACCCTATGTTTCTACGAAACACATGTCTAAGAACTAGAGAAGTTAAAAGTAAACAGAATATAGTATGAGGACCAACCCCTCTGTCCTAATGGACACTGGACAACATACAATACTCTGTATAAGTTCGCTGAGTCTAACAACTCTTTCACTATGTGTCGTAGGTTGAAAACTGTACTTATGGTTAAGAAGAATTACACCGCTGTTTAATGCTCCTTACCTAACCATCCACTGATACAGGTAAATGTCATCGACATAATATCAAAAAGGTATATCTCACTCCATGAAAATAGACGTACAGATATATCAATTTGAAATTGGTGCACATCAGCGGATATTCAAAACCAAATATTTGCCGACCGGCAAACAGCCCGGATGATCTCCTCAAATATCACCGATTACAACGAATCCCGATATAATGAGGATGATTACCCTATTCCCAATAACTTACTCCCACTCATCATCTGTAAAACCATACAGATGTGAGAATCAAACCTGGTAAATACATACCCTGGAGCAAGTGTCCAATCGGGAAATCAGTTTTCTTTTAACAGTACACAGTGAAACTGAAACATTGAAATGTTTCGGTGGGGTATTCCGGTATTCTTAGTAATGCCTCTTCCATTATCCAGATTCACAACAGTAACCGTATATCTCTTTGCCATCTGTCCAAATCCCTTTATATGTCTTTAGTCATTACCGTATGCACACCCCTTTAGGCCAAATGGTTTTCTTCCTTCCCTACCGTTCGGCACCAGCCTATGGTTTGGAAGAAGACTATCCAATAAGCATAAAAGGTGTACTGTCCTAATCCTAGGAGCACTCGCAAAGCGAGAGAAGGTGAAGATAAAAGACAACCGAATAAACCTTATTCCTATTTCTCCTGAACCAGAATCCATCCCCGAATTGGAACAAGTTCCTTTCGAGTTCGTATATAACCATACGATGGAGTATCCAAATAAACTGTGGATCTTCGTAATGATACGGAGTGTCCTGGAGAAATACAAAGGTGATTTAGGATTGGCGAAGAAATACTTGGTTCGGTCGTGAATAGCAGTCGCAATTTACTTTGCCCTCTTACTAATCCCTTGCTTTGTCTTAACTTAATACCTTCTGCACACCATCGTTATGCTAATTGGTTTTCTTCATTCCCTACCGGTCGGCACCAGCCTAAGGTTTGGAAGAAGACTATCCAATTTGCGTAATAGGTGTACTATCTCCTAAACCAAGGAGTACTCGCAACCTGAGAGAAGGTAAAAGGAAAAGACAACTGAATAATCCTATTCGTTTTCTCCAGAACCAGAAACCATCCTCGAAGTCCTTCGAGTTCGTATATAACCATACGATGGTTTTGTCCAATGGAAGTGGACGTTCGTAGTAATACGGGGTGTCCTGAAGAAAAGGGTAAAAGTAGGAGTGGCAATGAGGTCTGCAACTCTGACAATCCAAAAGCCAGTGTTAAGAAGGTTCGGTCAACTTGGTTACTGAGTCATAGTCTTAGGGTCGGGTCAATGGTCGCTGCCAGAGAGAGAGAAAAGAAACACTCAGCGTGCACTCTAACCAAGATCAGAATGGTTACCAATTTATCTAATCAGGAAACCTCCCACTGTACCTCAAATTCTCCTCCAAACCTGAAAGAAGAATTAGTCGGGGTCACCCGAGGAGTAAACTAACTCATCAGTGGGAATCAGGATCCAACTATCATCGCATGATAACTTGACGGAATCCACTCAAGTCACCACACTCCAGAAGGTATGCGCATGCCTGGCAAGTTTCAGTTCTTTTGAAACTCCCGATGTGTGTTTTTACCCCTAGGACTCAAGTGACCTTGACGGAGTCAACAAATCAAAGAGTCCTAGTCAAGTTCAACCCGTCATTATCTGGATTTCATTAAACCCACCCGTACGTGCCCTTGACGGAGTCAACAAGGCAGCACGACTGTCCTAACCAATCCCATTTATGCAACAAACAAGCACCACTAAGCTACCGTACACTACGCCTTGACGGAGTCAACAAACGCAGCACGAATACTAAATAATACTCATAAGAAATAACGGAGGGCTACGAATGGTTTTTGGCGAAAAACCTTTAACGTAAAGAACTTGATATCGTTGAAGGAACTGCATAGCCTTTTATAAAAATATAGCGACGAAAACCTTTGCTAAAGAGGTCACTCCCGGTGAAGGGATCTCGGCTCTTTCCGCGTAGAATGAGGTGCAGGATATTCCAACTAAATACCACGATGCAAAGCAAAAGTAATCGGCTATAGTGAAGTTAATTCCCTGACGCAAACTTCTGTCCAAGGGGTCACTCCCGGTGAAGGGATCTCGGCCCTTGCCTCGTCGACTGAGGAGCAGGATATTCCAGATGAATACCATGATGCAAAACAAAAGTGAACGTCCTTGTAATAACAGCTTTTTGAAAAATTGTTCCAACAACATCAGAATAGGTTTGTTTACCTTGCATTGATCCCAATCAACGTAGTCCCATCAATTGATCACACCAATAAAGAACGAAAATAATGATGTACGTATATGCCATCCGCATTCGCCACTGGGTCCCGTCATCACCCGTTAGGTTACTTAACTAACGACAGAGCGGGGACTGGACTAGCGCGGATGCAAAACATATACATCATCTACTAATATATATACCAATATATTATATTCGCTCAAGGCGTGATAAGAACGCAACATCACAGAAATGTACAGCATCACAGAACAATACAGATATCTGGGATCCCCTGGTTTCACAGAGCCGCTGCTGAAACCCGACGTTTCCCTGGTCGTGTGGATAGCCTGTGCAATGAAATCCTAGACCCCTACGGGCGCGGCAAGTCACCCGCCAAGACCTGAAGCGAGGCAGCCCCCTTCAGCACCGTGAATGGACCACCCAGCACTTCACGGAATCCGGTAACATGGGCACCCCTCCTGGGTCAACCTGTACCCCCTACGAGTGCGGCAAATAGCCCGCCAATCCTAGAGTGAAGCCCCCTCCGTCTCAATGCCATGAGATGCGGGCCCGTTGCCCTCTAGAACCCGGCTATCCGTGCACCCCTCCACGGGGTACAGAAAGTAAAATATACATACAACGGGTACATCGACCGCAACCAGGTCGTGCCCCAAAATAATAATACAATCAGGCAGTGACGGCAGTCCACATGGCGGACGCTCGCCCCGCAATATCAAATGTACATATAAAACAAAACTGTACTAACATTGCATCCAGGCTATCCCCCACGACCGATCCGCAACAACACAACATAAACATAGAACATCAACGTGAAAGTCACGTTCGCAAATCCGTCTAACCGGGCTATAGCAGTTAGACGGGATTTACCGATCAAGTGACATTCACGGTCACAGATATAATGTAAATACTGTGAACTAGCAAGTTTAAAATATCCGATCGAACAAAATATACCAAGTGGGCCCCCAAAGCATTACTGTAGCACTTGCAGAAAATCTGGGCCCAAACAAAATATACCAAAACCCTTATTTTCAGCCCAAAAGTCCACCACAAAAAATTGGCCAAATGAAGCAAAAATACTGCGGCGGAACCGCGGCAATAGAGGGGTCATTGCCGCGGTCGTACGGAATGATCAAGCTACCAATTTTTTGCAGTGTTCTTAGGATTCTCTGTACATCATTCTGCAATCACCTGAAAAATTTTTAGAGTCCAAAAAATTTTGACAGAAACTGATGTGAAGAAAAATACGGTTTTTGGGATTTTTGTTCGATCGGGTCTTTAAACATACTAGAGCAAGCTAGACAAGATTAATGGCGTGGCTCTGATACCATATTGCGCCACGGCAGCGCCCCGGCCGTCTTACCGAGGCCAAAATGTGGAATCAAAAATTTTCCTTACTTGGAAACTGGCTCTACCGCGGACAATAAAACCCGTATCGTTAACCATTAACCTATACTAGCAAACAAGAGATGGGAAGAGAAGTATACCAAGCGATCCGAGTCCTCCTGTCTTCTCGTCATCATCCCTATCTCCCGCGGAAAGTCTTGTCTCCATGTCGTCGCCTCCTCGCCGGAAGGGCACCACGTCGCCTGCATCTTTTACGGGCTCCCGCCTCAATACCGAGGCAACTCGAGCATGAAGCCGGCAAGTCGACATGCCCAAGGTTTGCTGTAGAATGTATAGTGCTATGTCTCTTTAGGGTTATGTTGCCTTGATGGAGGAATAAGGCTAAGGAAAAAATGGTGCTTTCATTTTTCCCAAAAATGGAAATTTCTCTCATCCCCTAAACTCTAGTGGCCGGCCATATCCTTATGTGGAAATGGTGGAGGGCAAAGAAACAACTCATGAAGGGAGGTGAGTGTAGGAGAAAGAGAATGGTGACCATATCAAAAGCAAACCTCACATCCAAAACACTTAATCAACTCTAATCAATCCTTTCTCAAAGCGCAAATGAAAAGACTAAGAAAGCATCTCATCATGAAGAACTATCATGATGCCACCAATAAGCAAGAAACCCCCTCCCCAAATGTAATTTGCAAAACTGCAAATTACCCCCTCCATCGGAAATGTCTGGCCGGGAAAGAACAAAGGAAAACCGGCCGGAACGGAATGCAAACTGGCAACTCCAGAAAACTTGTCCCGTAATAAATTACAGGAAAACCTCGATACTGTGCATACACACCCGCATCTGTATTCCGACCGGATACAAATGCAATGAGACAAAATCTACACTGTACTAAACTAGGACCGGCTTAAGCCAAAGCCGGCTAATGAAATCCGTTCGATCCTGATCCATGCAATACCGCACGTATCTGATCGAACCGTGCCATATATCCATACGGCCACTAGTACAAACCATCCGATCCTGATCCGTGCAATACCGCACGTATCTGATCGGACGCTGCCATATCTCCATACGGCCTCTACAGCGTTTCGCCCGAAAGCTTGAGAAACTGAAAGTGTGGTGGACTCTAAAGACTCGTCAATACTATGGCTGTAGATTTAACCACTAGCACGTCAGAGGTATAAGCCAATACGTGATGGGCCACCAGCTATTGACCAAAAGGGACGTCGATGAGCGAACTCATCCTGACACCCTACTGAGCCTGTCAGTGACAATATCCGTACAGTCCGGTCCGTTCGTCTATAAGCATCGCATGTCGGGCCTAGGGGGTTGGTAAAAGTCAGACCCCCAAAAGCGGTACAAGTCGTGTCGGAGCGTAGCCCAGAACACCCTGAGATACTACTGGAATACCTACCAGTAAATCTCCTGCCTCGGCCGAGGGCTTTGTGTAATGGCTCTCCTAGACACAGCGCGACCTCACCCCCAATACCGGGAGAGACGAACCCCTGCAGATCCGCTCACTGCCTCCTTGTGGCTCGGGACTGTACCCAACTAAAACCTGTTTGCACGACTCCTTTGAGCCGTGGTAGGGTAGTAATCAAAGTACAGTGGGAACTCACACGAGACAAATGACGATCTCAGGTCGATGAACTAACCTGTACACATGTCACCACGGAACTGCTATCTGACGTCAGGTATAAGACCAACTAGCATGTTCCCGGCGAGTCCTGTCCGGTGTACTCATAACCCAATGAGCACCTGTATACATCTCAGGTGAACCAACTGACACCAGTGGCTTATGAGACCGGCCATCGCCCCTCGTCGGGGTCTCGACTGTATACACTAGTCTACTCTGGAGAATCGATGCCCTGTCTCGAAACTCCCACGACTAGGGACCTTTTAAGGATGTGCTTATGGACCACCAGCTCTCACGTATATGATCGCCATCATACTGCCGGCAGTCAAGCAAGAATCCTAGGGGCTCTATCAGCGTGTAATAGCGACCTGTAAGGTCACCTGAAGAAGTACACGATGATAAAGGTAAACCAGATAGCATACTATCATCTCGAGTAAGACTGTCCTACCGGGACAGGTCCTCCCTCAATCATTGCAATCACGTGCCTGTGATCCAATAATTGACTCTGAGGGCACTATCTCCAACACTGCCTGTTTGTATTATTCTTTTGGGGCACGACCTGGTTGCGGTCGATGTACCCGGTGTATGTATATTTTACTTTCTGTACTAGGATTACCCCGCGGAGGGGTGCACGGATAGCCGGGTTCTAGAGGGCAACGGGCCCGCATCTCATGGCATTGAGACGGAGGGGGCTTCACTCTAGGATTGGCGGGCTATTCGCCGCACTCGTAGGGGGTACAGGTTGGCCCAGGAGGGGTGCCCAAGTTGTCGGATTCCGTGAAGTGCTGGGTGGTCCATTCACGGTGCTGGAGGGGACTGCCTCGCTTCATGTCTTGGCGGGTGACTTGCCGTGCCCGTAGGGGTCTAGGATTTCATTGCACAGGCTATCCACCTGACCAGGGGAACGTCGGGTTTCAGTAGCGGCTCTATGAAACCCGGGGATCCCAGATATCTGTATTGTTCTGTGATGCTGTACATTTCTGTGATGTTGCATTCTTATCACGCCTTGAGCGAATATAATATATTGGTATATATATTAGTAGATGTTGTATATGTTTTGCATCCACGCTAGTCCAGTCCCCGCTCTGTCGTTAGTTAGCTAACCTAACGAGTAATGACGGGACCCAGTGGCGAATGCGGATGGCATATACGTACGTCATATTATTTTCGTTCTTTGTGGTGTGATTAATTGATGGGACTGCGTTGATTCGGATCAATGCAAGTTATAAACAAACCTATTCTGATGTTGTTGGAACATTTTTCAAAAAGCTGTTATTGCAATGACGTTCACTTTTGTTTTGCATCGTGGTATTCAGTTGGAATATCCTGCTCCTCAGTCGACGAGGCAAGGGCCGAGATCCCTTCACCGGGAGTGACCCCTTGGACAGAAGTTTGCGTTAGGGAAATAACTTCACTATAGCCGATTTCCTTTTGCTTTGCATCGTGGTATTCATTTGGAATATCCTGCACCTCATTTCTACGGGGAAAGAGCCGAGATCCCTTCACCGGGAGTGACCTCTTTAGCAAAGGTTTTCGTCACTATATTTTTATAAAAGGCTATGCAGTTCCTTCAACAATATCAAGTTCATTACGTTAAAGGTTTTTCGCTAAAAACCAGTCGTAGCCCTCCGTCATTTCCTACAGGTATTATTTAGTATTCGTGCTGCGTTTGTTGACCTAGTCAAGACGCAGTGTTCGGTAGCTAAGTGGTACTTGTTTGTTGCATAAATGGGATTGGTTAGGACAGTCGTGCGGCCTTGTTGACCTAGTCAAGGGCACGTACGGGTGGGTTTAATGCAATCCAGAATAATGACGGGTTGAACTTGACTGGCGGTTTATGGTTTGTTGACCTAGTCAAGGTCATAAACCGCTTGGGGTAAAAATCACATCGGGAGTTTCAAAAGAACTGAAACTTGCCAGATATGCGCATACCTTCTGGAGTGTGGTGACTTGAGTGGATTCCGTCATGTTATCATGCGATGATAGTTGGATCCCGATTCCCACTGATGAGTTAGTTTACTCCTCGGGTGACCCCGACTAATTCTTCTTTCAGGTTTGGAGGAGAATTTGAGGTACAGTGGGAGGTTTCCAGATTAGATAAAGTGATAACCATTCTGATCTAGGTTAGAGTGCACGCTGAGTGTTTCTTTTCTCTCTCACTTTGGCAGCGACCATTGACCCGACCCTAAGACTATGACTCAGTGACCAAGTTGACCGAACCTTTTTTAACACTGGCTTTTGGATTGTCAGAGTTGCAAACCTCTTTGCCACTCCTGCTTTTACCCTTTTCTCCGGGACACCCCGTATTATTACGAACGTCCACTTCCATTAGACAAAACCATCGTATGGTTATATACGAACTCGAAGGACTTCGAGGATGGTTTCTGGTTCTGGAGAAAACGGATAGGACTATTCAGTTGTCTTTTCTTTTCACCTTCTCTCAGGTTGCGAGTACTCCTTGGTTTAGGAGTAGTACACCTATTACGCAAATTGGATAGTCTTCTTCCAAACCATAGGCTGGTGCCGACCAGTAAGGAATGAAGAAAACCAGTTAACCTAAACGGTGTACAGAAGGTATTAAGTTAAGACAAAGCAAGAGATTTGTAAGTGGGCAAAGTAAATTGCGACTGCCATTCACGACCAAACCAAGTATTTCTTCGCCAATCCTAAATCACCTTTGTATTTCTCCAGGACACTCCGTATCACTACGAAGATCCACAGTTTATTTGGATATTCCATCGTATGGTTATATACGAACTCGAAAAGAACTTGTTCCAGTTCGGGGATGGATTCTGGTTCAGGAGAAATAGGAATAAGGTTTTATTCGGTTGTCTTTTATCTTCACCTTCTCTCGCATTGCGAGTGCTCCTAGGATTAGGACAGTACACCCATTATGCTTATTGGATAGTCTTCTTCCAAACCATAGGCTGGTGCCGAACGGTAGGGAAGGAAGAAAACCATTTGGCCTAAAGGGGTGTACAGAAGATAATGACTAAAGACATATAAAGGGATTTGGAGAGGTGGCAAAGAATTATACGGTTACAGTTGTGAATCTGGATAATGGAAGAGGCATTACTAGGAATACCAGGATACCCCAACGAAACATTTCAATGTTTCAGTTTCACTGTGTACTGTTAATAGAAAACTGATTTCCCGATTAGATACTTACTCCAGGGTATGTATTTACCATGTATGAGTCTCACATCTGTATGGTTTTACAGATGATGAGTGGGAGAAAGTTATTGGGAATTAGGTGATCATCCTCATTATATCGGGATTCGTTGTAATTGGTGATATTTGAGGAAGTCACCTGGGCTGTTTGCCGGTCGGCAAACATTTGGTTTTGAATATCCGTTGTTATGCACCAATTTCAAATTGATATATCTGTACGTCTATTTTTATAGAGTGAGACATCCCTTTTTGAAATTATGTCTATGATATTTACCTATATCAGTGGATGGTTAGGTAAGGAGCATTAAACAGCGGTGTAATTCTTCTTAATCATAAGTACAGTTTTCAACCTACGACACACAGTGAATGAGTTATCAGACTCAAGGGACTTATACAGAGTATTGTATGTTGTCCAGTGTCCATTAGGACAGAGGGGTTGGTCCTCGTACTATATTCTGTTTACTTGTGACTTCTCTAGTTCTTAGACAGGTGTTTCGTAGAAACACAGAGTCTGAGTTTTGAGAAGTTATTGGTATATGAATAAAGTAGAGAACCAGGTATTGCAAGTATCGGGATTCTTCAAGGTGATCTAAGATGTAGATACTTGTATATGGTATTCAGTTGATAGTAATGATTAAGAGAACTAGCTTCTTTTTCAGGTTACTCGTAATTGGAAGCACTCCTAAGTTGAGTAACGCTGATCGGCCTCTCTCCATTTACTTGACATGCACTGGAGACAGTTGCATGATTTGAATCTGGTTCAATTAAATCAGTGCCTCTGTTTCTGTATTGGATATAGAACAGTTCATATCTTGACATTGTTAAGGTACGGGGAGTTGTCCGGCTTATGCTTAAAACCAGACTCCGGATAACTCAAGGCACGTTTCTGTAATGGCTGTTTGTGGGTTGACCCAGGCTATGACGAGGGTTGATTTTCTACCATCTGGAAGATCAATAGTGATATTGTTCTTCACTCGCCACAATTTTAAAAGAAATGGATTTTTTCAGAAAACCGTAGTGGGAGTATGGTAGAGCTGGAAGTGATTCCAGAACCGCAAACGATTACTGAAGATTTGATAAGAACCTAAAGATTCAATCTGGATTGACATTCCACTTTCCACTCCGCAGATATGGTGGGTAACCTCAGGCACTCGAGAGGTACTTCGGTATGCTCAAGGACGGTGACAGGGAGGTTCTTGTTTACCCACACTTGCCATTGCTGTTGTTCCAGGCTGCGAGACCCGGCAGGAGGATGAGTATAGCGTCGTTCTGATCTGGCTTCAGAAGCGTACGTGTATATGACTCTGCCAGAGGGTTGTCGTGGTCAGTGGGAGCAGCGGAAGCATTGGTGGACAGGTGGCTTTTGTCTATATATAGACTAAAGCAGATATAGCGGAGATAGATCATCTATTTCTGATGTGAAGTCAGAGTTTTGACTTCATCAGAATAGGGGATGGATCTGTTAAGAAGGTAGTAGAGTGTGATGTCCTGGTATTTGATGACATACACAGAGTAGGAAGTGATATTCCTATACTACGATCGGTTATAGTTTGGTTGTCACACAGTGGTTTCTCCACACAGGACTTGGATATTATATCAGACTTTCTGGTTACTAGATCTATGGTTTTAGATCTAGATTTGGGTGGTTTCCCAATCAGGGTACTTAGACAGCATTCTAAGAGTATTTAGAATGGACGACTCCTGGCACGGTAGTGTACCTGCAGGTAATGGAGTCACCCTCTCTAAAGGTGTCTTACAGACTAAAGGGGAGAGGGATGTGCATGATTGGCAGATCACTTGCTTAGGCAATTGAGTCAATCATGAGATGTCAAGTACCACACCAGATGTTGTTCTTGCAGTAGGTGCAATAAGTTGATATTGATCCAATCCTGGAGAAACAGTGGGAAGCAATTTTAGAACATAAGTTGATGTTCTAGGGATATGATAACAGCAGCCTTCTTTAGGAGACGGTTATCATTCCAGGCTTCCAAAGTGACATGGATGGCAGAGTGGCTGTCAGAGTTATAGTTTTCCCTCTGACGAGGGGCAGTATTTTGTACTGGTGGTCCAGTTGGATACTGAGGGAAGGCATGGCGCAGGATACTGATTAAGTTCAGTTGACGATACAGTCTAAGAAGTTTGGATTTGGAGCTCATTGATGAGCTAGGTCCCATCAGACATCCAGACATTCTAAGACAGGTATTGCTCATTTCGGGAGATGGCTTTCTCCGCGAACTTGAGATATAGAGAGACATAGAAAGAAACATCAAGGCGGATCCACTCACTGAGGCTATTCCTCGAACGCAATAGTTTCGCAAACGGGTTTTTGTGAGACTGACAAGTAGAGGAGTTGGGTGTTCGGTATCACACGGGCTGTGAGTATGCGACATCGCAATAATTAGCCTTGAGTGCAAGTGGGAGATTGTTGGAGATAGTGCCCTCAGAGTCAATTATTGGATCACAGGCACGTGATTGCAATGATTGAGGGAGGACCTGTTCCAGTAAGACAGTCTTACTCGAGATGATAGTATGCTATCTGGTTTATCTTTAACATCGTGTACTGCTTTAGGTGACCTGACATGTCGCTATTACACGTTGATAGAGCCCCTAGGATTCTTGCTTGACTACCAGCAGTATGATGGCGATCATATACGTGAGAGCTGGCGGTCTATAAGCACATCCTTAAAAGGTCCCTAGTCGTAGGAGTTTCGAGACAGGGCATCGATACTCCATTAGTAGACTAGTGTATACAGTCGAGGCCCCGACGAGGGGCGGTGGCCGGTCTCACAAGCCACTGGTGTCAGTTGGTTCACCTAAGATGTATACAGGTGCTCATTGGGTTATGAGTACAGCGGACAGGACTCGCCGGGAATCTGCTAGTTGGTCTTATACCAGATGTCAGATAGCAGTTCCCTGGTGACATGTGTACAGGTTAGTTCATCGACCTGAGATCGTCATTTGTCTCGTGTGAGTTCCCACTGTGCTTTGATTACTACCCTACCACGGCTCAAAGGAGTCGTGCAAACAGGTTTTAGTTGGGTACAGTCCCGAGCCACATGGAGGCAGTGAGCGGATCTGCAGGGGTTCGTCTCTCCCGGTATTGGGGGTGAGGTCGCGCTGTGTCTAGGAGAGCCATTACACAAAGAACTCGGCCGAGGCAGGAGATTTACTGGTAGGTATTCTAGTAGTATCTCAGGGTGTTCTGGGCTACGCTCCGACACGACTTGTACCGCTTTTGGGGGTCTGACTTTTACCAACCCCGTAGGCCCGCCATGCGATACTCATAGACGAACGGACCGGACTGTACGGATATTGTCACTGACAGGCTCAGTAGGGTGTCAGGATGAGTTCGCTCATCGACGTCCCTTTTGGTCAATAGCTGGTGGCCCGTCACGTATTGGCTTATACTTTTGACGTGCTAGTGGTTAAATCCACAGCCATAGTATTGACGAGTCTTTAGAGTCCACCACACATTCAGTTACTCAAGTTTCGGGCGAAACGCTGTAGAGGCCGTATGGAGATATGGCAGGGTCCGATCAGATACGTGCGGTATTGCACGGATCAGGATCGGACGGTTTGTACTAGTGGCCGTATGGTTATATGGCAGGGTTCGATCAGATACGTGCGGTATTGCACGGATCAGGATCGGACGGATATTACAAGCCGGCTTTGGTTTAAGCCGGATCCTAGTATAGTACAGTGTAGATTTTGTCTCATTGCATTTGTATCTGGTCGGAATACAGATGCGGGTGTGTATGCACCGTATCGGGGTTTTCCTGTAATTTATTACGGGACCAGTTTTCTGGAGTTGCCTGTTTGCATTCTGTTCCGGCCGGTTTTCCTTTGTTCTTTCCCGGCCGGACTTTTCCAATGGAGGGTGTTATTTGCAAGTTTGCAAATAACACATTGTTGAGGGGTTTCTTGCAAATGTATTGATTATGATGGCATCTTTTCTTTTCAACCATCATTTGATTCTCTTTACATCACTTGATTTGCATTAATGGTGATTAGAGTTGATTTGGAGTTGATGTGAGATTGTTATCTTGATGCTTTTGATGGGGTCACCCTTTTGCATCTCCTACACTCACCTTCTTTCTTGTTATTCATAGAGATTCATTCCTCCACGATTCTCACTTGATATGAGAGGCTACACTTGAGAGAAAAGAATAAGAGAGTTTCATTTTTGAGCTTGTGGCATTCTTCTTGATCTCATCTCATGCTAGGAAAAATGCAAGCACCATTTTTCCTTATCTTGATTCCTCCATCATCTTCAAAGGCAACTAAAACCCCAAATGAGATATAGCATCTACACTACATTCTACAGCAAATCTTGGGCATGTCGACTTGCCAGCTTCGTGCCCGAGTTGCCTCGGTATTGAGGTGGGAGCCCGTAAAAGATACAGGCGACGTGGTGCCCTTCCGGCGAGGAGGCGACGACATGGAGACAGGATTTTCCGCGAGAGATCGGGACGATGACGAGAAGACCGGAGGACTCGGATCACTTGGTATACTTCTCTTCCCATCTCTTGTTAGCTAGTAGAGATTAATGGTTAACGATCCGGGTTTCTTTGTCCGCGGTAGCGCCAGTTTCCAAGTAAGGAAAATTTTTGATTCCGCATTTTGGCCTCGGTAAGACGGCCGGGGCGCTGCCGTGGCGCAACAGTGGGTTCACTTTGGAATTGGATTTCTCACTCATTTTCACAAGTTGCCATTGATGGAGGCAAGCTTTCTTCATTGTTGAAGATGAAGAAGATGAAGAAAGAATATGATAAGTATTATTTAAAAAGCAAAATAATATGAATACTTATCATATACCAACCATGGTTAGGTGTAGAGAATAGACTATGGTTAAGTGGAATGGTTAGGGTTAAGCATGAGACAAAATGGTCACTTAGTCAAAGCTTCATGAAGCTTCAACAACAAACAAAGAAAGCCACCATTTTCTCTTTATCATTTTCTTCTGCCAAAATAAACAAAATGAATAAATAAATGAATAAGTAAATAAACAAAACCCTAACCACTCATATAACCATGGTTTAATTCTTTACACAAACCTAAGTAAGTATGTATCATCAAACATGATACAAACAAGTGCACAAAAGTATATCACATATACAACTTGTGTACATCAAGTGAGAAAATCCTTTTAAAATGAACCAATATTAGTTAATGCAAACTAATATATCAAATATATAATTATGCATTAAATCATTAAATCAATACTTGATTTAACGATCCGGTCATATCGCATATAACCGACTAATATCCAATGTATCGTCTTATCGAATCAATCATCGATTCGATAACTAGGTTATATCGCATATAACTAATCGATACATTAATCGCGAGAATAGAATATGGTATCACATACACGCATTATTCTCGGTCCCACGCATATCTCATATGCGCTCCTATTTCGTTTCGTTTGAGCCAGGAAACCTCTGTGTAGGACACTAAAGACTCGTCAATACGCCGGCAGCAGATGATGATCATATCAAACACCCACAAGCCGCAAGCGGTCTGCTAAACGTAACGGCCAGCCGGGTATTGAGTGATCAGAAGATCGACGAGCAAGCCCGCTCACACTCCTGTGAATCCAACCAGTAACACTTACCGTATAGTCCGGTCTGTTCGTCTGATATGTTGCATATCTCGCCTAGGGGTGGTAAACGTCAGACCCCAGTAGCTTGAAAAGTCATGCCGACGTAAGGTCCATAACAATCGTGAAACTACTGATAACTCTTACCAGTATATCACTGCAACCCTAGCCAGGGATTTCCTGTTATGGCCAGTCGAGCATAGCGCAACATCAACCCCCAATACCGGGAGAGACGAATCCCCTCCTATCGCTCATTGCCTCCATGTGAATCGGGACTGTACCCAAAAACCACCTGTTTGCACGACTCAGTAGAGCCGTGGTAGGGTGGAAATCAAAGCACAGTGGGAGACACACAAGACTCTATGACGATCTCGGGTCAACAGACTAAGCTGTACCGGTGTCACCAGAGAACTGCCATCTGACGTGAGGTATAATACCATCTGGGAGTTCTCGGCGAGTCCGTTCAGTGTACCCAGTCTCCACTGAGCACCCGTATACCATCTCTGATGTCAAACACCAATGGATATGGGATCATCCATCGCCTATCACATGGGTCGAGAAGATATACGCTAGTCTACTCTGGAATATCGATGCCCCGTCTCGATATTCCCACGACTAGGAACAAGGAAGGATGTACTCATGGACTACCCAGGCCCCACTAGTATGATCTTCATCATAGTCCTGGAAGTCGAGTACACATCCTAAGGGCTTTATCAACATGTAATCAGAGAGACAGAAATTATACATGTTAAGATAAAGAGCAACCAGATAGCGTACTATCATGTCGAGCAAGAAAGTCCTACCTATATATGTCCCAGCATCCACTACAATATACATCCTATGTACAGTAATGGCCTCTAGGGCATACATATAACTAACAATTAAATGATTTTGTAATGATCAAAGAGCATCTTGAAAAGAAATGATGATGGTCAAAGTTTCAACCATGGTCAACTAGTCAACCTTGGTCAACAAGTCAACAAACCCAACCATGACACAATTTCATTTAATTAATATTATTAATTGATATATCACAAATTCATTAGGGTTTAGAAAAATACGACTGTCAACTGTGCATACGCACCCGTTCCAAAACCCTAATGAAAAACCTCTTCCTCCGCCTCAATCAACTGTGCATACACACCCGCATTCGTGTTCCGAGGAACATGAATACTATGAGATAAAACTAACCCCAAAACATATACTAGGATCTATCTCAAACCAGAGCCCGCTAGTAATGTCTGTCCGGACGCCAAATGTACACAAGTGCGCGGATGGGAACGAACCCTGTCGCAAAACCATGCGACCTCTACTCTGTTTTGCCCAAAGGAGAATAACCCTCTGTGTGGGACTCTAAAGACTCGACACTACGCTGGCAGTGGGTTTTACCACAGACCGCAAGCGGCACTAGCTGTACGTAACGGTCCCCAGGTAGATGCCGATAAGAAGACTGACGAGGTAAACCCATCTGAACTCCTACTGAGCCTGAATGTGACAATCTCCGTACAGTCCGGTCTGTTCGTCTGAGAACATCGCATGGCAGGCCTAGGGGGCGGTAAACGTCAGTCCCCTACTAGCGGTACAAGTCGTGTCGGAGTGTAGCTCAGAACACCTGAGATAACACTGGAAACCTACCAGTCTATCTCGCTTTCCCTGGCCAGGGACTTTGTGGAATGGCTCTCCTAGACACAGCGCGATATCAATCCCCAATACTGGGAGAGATGAATCCTGTCTAACCGTCACTGCCTCCAAGTGCTTCGGGACTGCACCCAAAAACTACCTGTTTGCACGACTCCTTTGAGCCGTGGTTGGGTAGTAATCAAAGTACAGTAGGAACACACTCGAGGCGAAGTGACAGTGTCAAGTCAGCGGACTAAGCTGTACTCATGTCACCTGGGAACTGATAACTGACGATAGGTATAGTACCAACCAACAGTTCCCGACGAGTCCTGTCCAGTGTACTCGTAACCTAACGAGCACCCGCATACTATCTCAAGTACGGCGTACTTACGGCTGTGGGACAGACCGTCTCCCAAGCTGGGATGAGAAGCGCATACACTAGTCTACTCCGGAGTATCGATGCCCTTTCTCGACAGTCCTACGACTAGGGACCTACATAAGGATGTGCTTATGGATAACCCAGCCCCCACGAGTGTGACTGCCATCACAACGCTGGTAATCAAGCAAAGATCCTAAGGGCTCCACTAATATGTAAAGGCGATATGCTAAAAGAAACACATGCACACATTAAAGTAGAAACAAACCAAGTGGCATACTACTATATTGAGCAAGATTGTCTATACAAGGTGAATATTTCAAGCATTCATCAAGTAATATACAAACTAGTATGATACAGTAATGGCCTCTAGGTCATATACACTAACATGTGCAGCCAAGGCACAAAATCAATATCAAGTGCAGTAGATACGCACAAAATGTAAATACCCAGTAAGTACAGCCATGGTGCACGAAAACGATATCATGAAACTCAATCATCAAAACTCAAATCCAAGCGATATAAGCGTGATACTCGGATCACAAACGCAAATCGCAAAAAATGACATTAAGGTACACCTCCTACAATGTCGAAAAAATGTCAGTGCGCCCAAAACTGGCAGAGCAAGAACATCCGCTTGCCTCCTGCTCATGATCCGGGGTCCTCTGTCTCTGGGTCCTTATCTTCTCTGTGGATTTACCAATCTCGCAATCCATCGGCTCATCGGCTCGGTCCGGTGTGTTAACGGAAACGATTCCGCTCTGGCGCTTCTCTGGTCATCTCTGGATCTATCATCATGACCACTCATAAAGCAGCACGTCATTGGCGTCGTCCTCTGGTCCTTTGAATATACGTAGTACAACTGATCCTGGGTGCAAATCTCATTGCAGTAGTGTCCTGGAAGGAATCCTGCTCAAGGTCTCTTCCGATCTCGCCTACGCCGAACTGTACGGAGGCCGGCACTCTTACATAATCTGTTCTTGTTTTCTGGACATCCGCGTTCTCAGCACAACATTTCCTCGGGAATTGGCCGCATCCCAACGCCTCGGTATACATATCAGATCCTCTGGCATCAACGGGGAGTAACAACAGCTCGTCAGTATCTCGCACGAACCTCTGGTTCCACTCGTCTGTATCATCGTCCACTTTGACGTCACGTCATGCTATCTGCGCACTGCAACTGTTCTTGGCCACGGTCAATCCGGAGTCTCTCACACGGACTCGAAGTTATGAACTCGGTATCTTCATCACTCTATAGAATATCTCTAGCCGAACATGTCCTCGGGAACTAGTCCCAACCATCGGGGGAATACTCAATACTCATCCGTTCTCGATCAACTCACAACGTATCTGGGTGAGGTCCTCTATCCGAAGCTGGTCAGCTTATTGATCACTTATCACATGATATCCGGACGACGTCAAACTTTTCGATCGAGTCATCAAAGTCCCATAATTTCCCGAAAGCTCAACATCTGAGCACATTCTAATAATATCTGGTGAATACCACAGTACCTCTGGACCAACCGTAGAAGGGAAAACCCAAGCCTCACTGATGGCACTGCTAAACTGCCGCAAACCCTAAGGTTCAAAAGCGGTTCCATGGTCATCATGTCGAGTTAGGGTTTCATTCTTCTAGAGGGTCCACATAATTACCTGCAAGTTCTTCCGAATACTTAAACTTGGAAAAATGGGTTTCTGACATTCGTTCGAACATTTTAACTTCGTCTTGGCAACATGCGAATACCCTTCGTCCACATGCTAAACAATGCCTCAATCCTCCAGGAAAGGCGATACATCAACGGTCCTCTCGCAACAGGCAGCCTCTATCGACGGCTCGATCATCCGGTGCAACGCCAAACACTCGCCTCAGATAACAGGTCATGACACAGACGCTAACTCGAGACGTTCCCGTGTCACCAGAAAAACACGATGGTTAGTCCTCGTCCATGACGAGCTCGCCCTGACCGCATCACTAGCAGCAGCTCGATCTGCGCTCAAACCATGGTGACAAGAACCTCTATCGAGTATCGAAGAAATCAGATCAACGGCATGAAAGGAAACGACAAATCCAGAAAGGATACATGATCATAAGAAGGAACAACATCAATGATAGTATGATCATGGAAACGAATAGAATCAAGGATCTCAAATGGATGTATAATCATGGGTATGAAGAGAATCATAGATCTCAAAATATGCACATACTAAGGTTTCTTAAATGGAGTATCATATTGTAAATATGCCGCGGAACATACGTACGGTACGCCACTCTACTCAAGCTACCTACTTCATCAATCAGGGTCAACCTATGAAACAAAAGTTCGGGTCTAATACCCCCCGTTCAAGTCTAAGTACCGTAAGATCAAGCCAAGGTTCCGAAATACATACCCGCCCTAGACTCCGCATAGTCAAACATATTCTCGAACCAAGGTTAAACTTAGCGCTCTTATACCAATTTTGTCACGACCCGAAATATTAGCTCGTGACCAGCACTTAAATCTCGCAACGTCTATAGGCGTAACGTAATTCGAGTTAGCTGAAACCCAGAAATCTAAACCTTTTTAAGAAAATAAAGGAGGTGAAGTTTTGAAATAAAGGTATAATGAAATCAAGTTTTCTTAATGCATAGAAAAGGAACATGAAAAATGCAAGTGAAGTTTACTAGTTTGAAAACGTGTTTCGTCTTTTAAAAAATTTGGGCAGAACCTCCTTGGTATATTTTGATCCAAAACCACAAATACACATAATAATAAAGGCATCCCCAAGCGGGAGATAGCTCTTTGCCAAACGGCGGATCCACAACAACGCAAAGTATAATTATAAGTATATGATACCCAACAGCGAAGTTCACCACCAAAGATAAGGATAATCAAGGCATAAAACCCATCGCTCAAGTCTCGCACTACAAGTCTTGCTAAGTCTCATTTCTTATACAAATACTAGTTTTGATTTGATGGAGTTAACTAAATACAATATGAAATATAGATACAAGAGTGGGTACGATACAAATGTCCCACCTACCAATGCAAAACACCCGAATGCAACTGTGTTCTAGTGAAGCCGCTACTGATCCATGTGGTCAACCTGCAAGAACTGTGGCACAACGGGGGTGAGTTGCCAACTCGTGAGTAGAAAAACATCTACAAGTAGAAATCGAATAAACAACGACTCCTAGGTCAACTATATCATAAAGGTAACACTATGATATCTAGGGTGACCGGGTCGTATATGTTCCAACAATGTAATCAACACCTATGAGTATGCGGATATCATCCAACCGTATAATCAATATATGTATGCATGTGGATCTCGTCCACGTGTCAACCAGTGACACAACAATATCATGCATGTAAATATCATAAAAGAATATGCATGAAAATATGAGGATATAAATCAACGGGTGTCCCTCGTGACACATAAAAATCATGGAACCGGAGTGTCCAACCTCGACACTCGAAAACATCATGAAACCCGTGTCCAGCATCGACATGTAAATCCTCATATCTTGGGCTCCGTCAGTCCGGATCGGCCCATATCATCTCTCGACTCCGGTCGGTATCCTCCGGATATCCGCCGAGCCCAAATACAATCACCGGTAGGTAGTAGTCCCTCTGCCAGGCTCATCGTCATCCACACGAAATCTGAAAGGTTCCTAGGCACCCTAATGAGGTTATACAAGGCATCGAACATGCCATTTTCAAATTTTAACGGTGCCTACAAACCCTAACAAGATCGTTTGCTAGAAAACTAGGCGAAAAAGAACTAGTTAACACTTAACTATGAGAATACGGATATACAACCTTTGTAGATCCGGTGCTCCACCTCCACGGCTCCGCAATAAAGTCTTCTCCGCTGTCCAAATCAAATCCAGGCTCTTGCGTCGGCTTCATCGGAGATAGGACGGGCTAGGTCGTCGACGACGTGCCGAAGATGATCTACGTCGAAGCATCACTAGATCGAGCTCCACCTTCACCAAGCCATGAATACTTGTGAAGGAAACACACTCTACTACTTGGCAAGAGGTAGAGGATGAAGAAATAGGAAGTGGGTTCAATTTAGAATTGGATTTCTCACTCTTTATCATCAATCACCATTGATGACCTCAAGGTTTTCTTCTTGAGTTCAAGGAAGAAGAAGAAGAAAAAGATATGATAAGTTCATTAGAATAAATCAAAAAGAATTATTCTTATCATAACATGAACCATGGTTTGTTGTAGAGAGTTAACTCAAGTTAGATGAATGGTTAGGGTTTGAAGAAGAAGACAAAAAGGTTTCATGAGTCAAAGTTGCATGAAGCTTCATGAAGCTTCATGTTGAAAGCAACCTTTTTATTTTCTTCTCACATTTTCTTTTAATACAAATTAAAAGATAATTGCATGAATAAATGAATAAAAACTTTAACCATTTATTTAACCAAGGTATTAACTCTTTACACAAACCCTAGCTATCATATATCATCATACATGAAACAAGCATGTGCACAAAACTATATCGAATATACAATGTGCACATCCGAGCGAGAAAATCCATTTAAAGTGAACCGATACCAGTTAATGCAAAGTAATATATCAAATATATAATTATGCATCAAATCATTAAATCAACACTTGATTTAACGATCCGGTCATATCGTATATAACCGACTAGTATGCAATGCATCGGTTTATCGAATCAACCCTTGATTCGATAACTAGGGTATATCGCATATAACCTAATCGATACATTCATCGCGAGAATGAAATACAGTATCACATACACGCATTATTCTCGGTCCCGCACATATCTCATATGCGCTCCTATTTCGTTTCGCTTGAGCCAGGAAACCTCTGTGTAGGACTCTAAAGACTCGTCAATACACCGGCAGCAGGCGATGATCATATCAAACACCCACAAGCCGCAAGCGGTCTGCTAAACGTAACGGCCACCCGGGTATTGAGCGATCTGAAGATCGACAAGCAAGCCCGCTCACACTCCAGTGAATCCGACCAGTAACACTACTGTACAGTCCGGTCTGATCGTCTGATATGTCGCATATCTCGCCTAGGGGTGGTAAACGTCAGACCCCAATAGCTCGATAAGTCGTGTCGATATGAGGTCTATAACAATTCGAGAAACTACTGGTAACACTTACCAGTATATCTCAGCAACCCTGGCCAGGGATTTCCTGTTATAGCCAATCGAACACAGCGCAACATCAACCCCCTATACCGGGAGAGACGAATCCCCTCCTATCGCTCATTGCCTCCATGTGACTCGGGACTGTACCCAAAAACCACCATTTTGCACGCCCTCTTGGACATGGTAAGATGGAAATCAAAGCACAGTGGGAACCACACAAGACTCTATAACGATCTCGGGTCAACAGACTACTCTGTACCAGTGTCACCAGAGAACTGCCATCTGACGTGAGGTATAATACCATCTGGGAGTTCTCGGCGAGTCCGTCCAGTGTACCCAGTCTCTACTGAGCACCCGTATATCATCTCCGATGTCAAACACCAATGGATATGGGATCATCCATCGCCCATCTGTATGGGTCGAGAAGGTACACGCTAGTCTACTCTGGTATATCGATGCCCCATCTCGATACACCCACGACTAGGGACTTTGAAGGATGTACTTATGGACTACCATGTCCCCACTAGTATGATCCGCATCATAGTCTAGGTAGTCAAGTACACATCCTAAGGGCTTTACCAACATGTAATAGAGAGACAGTCTGTATACACGTTAAGGTAAAGAGCAACCAGATAGCATACTATCATGTCGAGCAAGAAAGTCCTCCCTATATATGTCCCAGCATCCACTACAATATACATCCTAGGTACAGTAATGGCCTCTAGGGCATACATATAACTAACAAAATCTCTATCTCGCCCCGGGGTACCATACCGGGTCCACAATGTACCCGCAAACGGAATCATCCGCCTCCTCGAATCGGGTTTCACATGTCACTCTCATAACTGAGAAAACACATGGTTGACGCACTGAAATATCATATCAAGAGAAACCGGGATTTTAAAACAATACATACTTTCTTTTAAAATGACCACAGTTCTCAAGACCAGAAATCTCATGAAAACGACATATCTCAATGCGTAAAATTGTAAAGCGTGATGTATGCGACATATCGAGGGAAAACCGCTCTTTTAAAGGAATCCAGTTTAAAAATATATCTTGTGGTTCCCAAATTCTCCAATGTTACGACCCGAAATTGGTACGTGACGGCACTTAAACTACGCAACGTCTACAGGCGTAACGCAATTTAACTATGCCAAAAACCCAGCAATCTAAACCATCAAAAGTAGTAAACAATAATAGAAATTTTAAAACCTTTGAAATCTCAACCCAAAATTCTTTAAAGTCCAACTTTATTTTCTTTAAAATTTTGGCAGCACCTCCTTTGTAAAAAACCAACACCAAAATGGGTACAACATAAATATAAGTCAAGCATCCCCAACGGTGGAAAACAACCACCACAACAGATATACGACGCCGTAGCGAAGAAATAAAAGACGATAGATGTAAAACTGCATAAAAGACCTCCAAGTGACAAAATAATATACAACATCGTCCTCACATCAAGTCTCTAAGTCATACATGATAATGGTAGATGGAGAGTACATGGATACAACGAATATATAATAAACAACCTTGGATAACCGCAAAACCCACCTAAGAAAAACTGCACAGTGTGAGACGAAGCGGTATCCGCTGCAAAAGATAATGTGATAGATGAATAGCCTTGCCTCTGACTACTGTGAGGAACGTCCTGCAAAACACTGCGGCACAACAGGGGTGAGTTGCCAACTCGTGAATAGTTAATAACATATGCAGGTAATCGCAAGTATGCACGTACAGCGCGAATCTAACATATGCAAGCTAATAGCAATAAATGGTCATATGTATGCAATAGTCATGAAAGATACACTAGCAAGTACAACTAATACATGAAGCAATACTAATATGACAATCTGTATGCAACAATCATGTAAGATACTCTATCAGGTACTACTAATACATGAAGAAATAATATGACAATGTATATATGCAACAGTCATGAAAGTTACTCTAGCAGGTACAACTAATACATGAAGCAATGCATATAAAATAAAGTATGTAAATGCAACAGTCATGGAAGGTACTCTATCAGGTACTACTAATACATGAAGCAGTGCATAAACAATAAATGCGAAGTATGAGATGAAACATGTCATTTTCATGGAATCCTGACATCGTGGTAGGACCAAAGTCCATCAAGACAATCCAAATCCCAATTTCTCAAATCAGCCCCCAATTTGGCTCTCATATCATGTAAGTCTCACAAACCCCGAATGTACAACATCAAGTAAATCACATTTAACCTGAATGTACAAAATAAAGTAAATCCCATATATCTTGTATCCAATATCAAGTGAATCTCATATATCCTGGATAAGTATATTTGCATGAATAATTATGATGATGTATATGAATTGAAATGTATACATATATATTAGCATCCCATTCCACTAATATATATATATATATATATATATATAACAGCGTCCCATTCCACTGTTATATATACTTAGAAGTAAAAATATCGAGAAACCAAGTGTCAAACATCGACACAAAAATACTGATCCATCAGGTGCTGTCACCACGACTGGCCCCCTGATAGGTACATATCATACGCTATACCGAAAGCTCGAGTGCCTAGCTCTGACCCTTGTCTCTCGACGTATCCATACGTACATGACTCCCGTCGGTATCCCCAAGATAACCGCCGAGTCATTGGTACTGTCACCGGTAGGTACTTGTCCACCTTCCAGGCTCAATCGGCATGGACCGTCGATCATCTTGCCGAGGGGAACCATACCGAGCCCCACCATGTACCCTCACATAGCCCACGACGCTCCTCGCATGGGGTATATATATCAGAACCGATAAAAAACTCATGGTGGCTGCTGAAATATCATATCAAGAGAAACCGGGTTTTTTCAAATAATGCATAATTTCATGAAACTACAACGGTCCTCAAATCCAGAAAACATCATGAAGAATCCATATCTCAATGCGAAAATCCATGAATATAATATATGGAACATAAAACTGCAATGTAAGCATATAAAGGAAAAGCCGCTATTTAACTGTAATAAGTTAGAATATATATATGTGGTTCCTAATTTCTCCAAGTCTATATAAAATTAAATAAAGATAGACATGTAAATACAACCAGATATGTGTGTAAACATGAAGGTATAGCAAGGTATATGTATCTACCTATCAAAAATGATTTAATATACCTTCCAGGTATAAGTGAAGTATGTATGTAAGGTATACATGTAGCTATGTTATTATGTATGTATGTACCTATCGCTGATGGTACAATACCCTATAGGTATATAGGTAACTAGCATATAAGCATGTCAAGGCATATGTGTAAGCATGTAGGTATACAGGTATGCTGTATGTCATATGCATAAAGAAAAATGAATCAATGTCTTAATGTCCCTAACCAAACAATATCATATAGGTATGTGTGTTGTGCGTGTCATGACAATTATTGACGGTGTGTGTGGCATACAATCAGTGCTCGTGCAATATGAGCCGTCAATAATAGTGCAGTGTCCTAAGGGTACTAGTCCAAGCACAACAGGTATCTAAGTAATAAGGTGTATGCGCAACTCTATATATGAAATAGAATATGCGACAAATCAAGTCATCTCTAGCCCAGACGTATAACGCCATGCGGGCGATTCCCCTATAGATGTTAAATCTACTCACCAACGCTCTTGGCTAAGTAAAGCCTACCACTCGCTTTTCCCTGTTCGCAGCGCCCGAAGTCCCCGCATGCGATCTTGAACACATATAATAATAAAGCAAGCGTATATAAGCAATCGACCAAAAATACGTACAACTACGTTTAACCGACGCACCAACTCCAAAGATACTCTCTAGTGTTCGTATAGTGGCTAACGCGCGTAGCGACACTACGGAACGAACTCAAGAGCAAAATCTACACAAAGACACGGACGACGTCGGCATGACCCTAGCTAGGAACGTTAAAACGACACCACCATCAAGCCTAGACCCTGGTCGTAACGATCACGCAAACACAACACAATAATAAACATGGAATCTAATATAAATAACGTCGCAACGTCAAAAGAAACCCACGCCTAAAATATCCGGAAATCTAGTAAGCAACATATAACATTTTAACACAAAACTACAAGTTTTACCAAAAACTAGAGTTTGCAAACATCACAAAATAGCAAGGTTAAACCATTTAAAGCATTACTAAAATTTTAGATTTCACTAATTAGGATTAGCAAAAGTTTAGTTTGTTAATTAGCTTAATTATCCAATTAGGAAAATATTAATTAACAAATTAGCAACTTTATTAAGTTTTCACTTTTCTTAACCTATCACTTAACCATTTCACTAATCTAAACCCTAATTTGATTATCAAAATGATATCTTGAATTTCAATACATGAATTTAAAAACTTAAATTAAACATCTAAATAAGCTAATTAAAGTATTAAACAACATAAAGAGATTAGGGTTAAGGTTTTATACCTTCAAAGAACACTACTTGAAACTAGAAAAAAACTCAAAGTTTAGCCTCCAAAAGAACACTTCCATGAAGATCCAAGCTAGATTAGGGTTAAGGAAATGAAGGGAAATGATTATATTTGATTTTCTATGAATTTATTTGGATTTTTCATGATTATTTTGAACTAGAATTTGATAATATGAGGCAAAAGAGAACAAGGGCAGAAAGAAAGAGATGTGGCCGGCCATGTGAAGAAGACTAGGGTTTTGTGGTAAAGTGTGGAAAATTCTATAAGATATTATCAATAATTGCATAATAAAAAAAAAGCTTTAATCCACCTCATTCTTTCTTTTAAAAATTCATTTTAAATCCTAAAAATCTTGATATTTTGGTGAGAAGGTTCTAAACATAATTCTAGTGATTAGTTTAGCATAAAACCACATTATTAGTAATTAACCCACAAAAAAAGTAATTACCACTAATAAAGTGCACAAATAAAGCATTAAAATAATATTTTATTAAAAATTCTATATGAACCAAAACTTCCTATTGACCCCCAAAGTTCGCACACTAGCTTTATTCTAGCTAAACTAGGTGCCGGAAAGTCTATATTGACGTTTGATCACAATCGGTTTAAAACGGAAAATACCGACTATTTTGCCCTAAAAATGGAAATTTCGCAAAACTATTTCTAAAACGTTACAATCTTCTCCCCTTAAAGAAATTCGGTCCCCGAATTTAAAATTTTCACTAAGCGTACCTTCAAAGAGATGAGTACAAAACTCCCAAATCTCGCTGGCAGCCTCCTAAGTAATCACCTCACCATACGGCTACGCCAAAGTACCTTCACAAATGGCAAGACCCTTGACCGAAGTTCCTCCACCTGCCGATCCACTATAACCATCAGCTGCTGGTGAATGAAAGATCGCGTCCAAGCTAAATGGTCTGATGCTGAATCATGTGAAAAAGTTCATGATGGTAATTGTGAAGTATCGACACAAGGAATACGGGGTGTATACTCAAAAATCTGGGCGGAAATGCCAAATTTTAGGCAACGGGACTAACTCGCTTCAAGGATCTCAAAAGGATCTAAAATTTTAGGACTAAGCTTCCCAAAACTCAACACGCCATTTCACCGGAAAAATCCGTAGGAATACATGATCTCCCACTGCGAACTCAAGTCTGCGACCACCACAGTCAGTATAAGACTTCTGTCTGCACTGGGCTACTCTCATCCTGACCTGAACCAATTGGATCTTCTCCGACGTCTCTGGACTAGCTGGGGTCCAAAATCCTGCTCTCGCGGAGTCAGTACAAAAGACCGGCGATCGATACAACCAACCACACAAAGCCAGAAAGGTTGCCAATTGGAAAGTCTCCTGATAACAGCTATCGAAGAAGAACCCTAACAATGGCCAGTGACGATCCCAACTGCCGACAACAAAGTTCGCACACAACAAGCATATCCTCCAGAGTCTGTATAATCCGTTCTGTCAAACCACCAGCCAACAGATGGAAAATGGTGTTAAAGATCAACCAGTACCCAAGGCTTTCTAAAGTTCCTTCCCAAGATGGTAAGCGAACAGGGTGCTTCTATTGGATACAACGCATGAAGGAACTCCGTGCAAACGCACAAACTTAACAAAGAACAACAGAGCAAACTGAGCATAACCGGACAACAAACACCTAAATGGAGTCACACCCTGACTAAACCTGGGTAGACGCCATAACGAAATTCACGGAGATCTGCTCACATTCCCACTCCGGAACGGTTAAAGGTTGAAACTCTCAAGCCGGTCTCAAATGCTCAACCTTAGCTCACAACAAGACAGACACCTTGATACGAAATCTGAAACTTCACTCTTCATCCCTGTCCACCCGTAACTATCTTACAAATCACGCTACAAATTAGTGGAACTTGAATGAACCCCGAAAGTTGACTGATGTGCCTGCTTTAGGATTTCGCGTCTCTGCCCATCAGCAACAGGTACACTCAAACGCGTCCCTAAACGTAGCACACCCTAGTCACAAATCAAGGACTCCGAATCATAACCCAGCCGATTATGCTCAAGAATCTCTGACGAACGAGCATCGGCGGGCTGTGCCTCGCGAAAGCGATTAAGGAAAAGTGGTCGGGTGCGGACATGAGCAAGCTATCCCCTCAGTAGAGGAGAACATAAGCTGTACTCAACGATCGAACAAGAACTGTAAATCTGCAGAAGACCGTCTCAACAATCAAAACCCGCTGCAGGAAGATGTACATTAAGCTCTGGTGGTCCGTGAAAATCTGACACGACTCTCCGAACAAGTAGTGTCTTCAGATCTTCAACGCACGACCACCGCGGCCATCTCCAGATCATGAGTCGGATATCCTGCTCATACTTCTTCCAACTGTCGGGAAGCATAAGCGATAACTCAATAGTGTCACATCAGCGCAAAATCGAGCCCCACTCGCAAAATATCACAGTTAAACAACAAAGTCGCCCGAACCAGAAAGAAAAGAAAGAACTGGTGCAGTTGTCAACCGAATCTCCAACTGCTGAAAACTCCGCACACATTCCCCAGTCCAAAAAAAGAACCTCCAGTCTGTCCAGTCAGTGGTGCAGCGATACACAAGCAATCCTGCACGAAACATCGGTAAAAACCTGCTAAGCCCAAAATCTACGGACCTCCGTCCGTACACAAGCCTGGGCCAAAGTTGTACGACCTCGATCTTCCTCGGGACCATACGAAAACCGTCTCTCGTAACTACAAGACCTAGGAGTCAACACAATCAAGCCTTAAGGAACACTCCGAGAATTTAGCAAACCGCTGGGGCTCTCCCAATGTCTGCAGAACAAATCCTCAAGTGCTTCTCATGTTCCTCACGACTCTTGGAATAGACCAGAATGTCATCAATGACACAACAATAAACTGTTCGAGGAACGGCCTGAAGAAACCTGGTTCATCATATCCACGAATGCTGCTAGGGCATTGGTGAGTCCAACGACACCACCAAAACATATAAACCCTGTAGCGTGCACAAAGCAGTGTTCGAAATGTCATCACTCCGAACCCGCAACAAATGATGACCTGATCCCAAACAAACATAGAAAATGTCTCACACTCTGGAGCTGATCGAAGAAATCGTCAATGCGAGGTAAAGGATACCTATCTGCACCATAAGCCGGTTCAATTGACGATCAATCAACTATAAACTCAAACTGTCGTCTTTCTCCTGACGAACAGAATAGGAGCTCCTCGAAGCGAAACACTCAGACGCACAAGACCCCCAACAAACAACTCTGCAGCTGATCCTTAAGCTCACTAAGCTTCGCCGGCTCATCTGGAACAACGTCGGAAACTCTCGCACGATAGGAACCCGGTCCAAGAATCCTTATGTGGCTCCGGTATCATGAATGTAAGCCAATAATCCACGAAATCCTCTCCTCAAAAGCCGACTAGCGAAAAAGGCTGAATTCAAGCGGTGAGAGGCGGCACCACTGTCCCCCTGCACAACAAGAACTGACTCGCCGGGAAAACAAAACATGTCTGTTTCCTCGCAGTAGTCCATAGACGCCTAACACGTAGCTAACCAGTCCGTGCCCAGGAGAACGTCAAATCCAACCTCTCTAGAAGGATCACAACGATGGACGAATCTCTATCTCATATCCGATTGGCACACGACCGAAATACGTGTCGCCTACAAAAGAATCGCTGACAGAAGTTAACACAACGAACGGCTGATCTAGCTAACCGTCTCCTCGTCCTAAGCCTCTGCTACTCCCACGATGTGCACGAAACCTATCACGGCGACTGAACCTCTGTCTCTGGGCTGGTACACCTGCACTAGCCCTCCTCTGTCCTTGAACCCCTAAAGTCTCGGAAAGACGCTCCTCGTCAAAACGGGCTGCGTCCACTGGTGCTGTGTAGGTGATGGAATGCTGTGTGCTGATCGTAAGGAACAACTGGGTAACAGGGGTGACAGCCTCCTGTCGACGCGCTCTACTGGCCTCAACCAAAGACCTCATCGTCTAGCGCAAGTTCTGCGTCTCTGCCTCAAGCCTAGCGATACGATCTATCGAAGGCGGATCCATCTGCTCCTGTGCAACGAGCGTGGCATCCTGGTCAGTCCTTGTCCCACACAAGTCAACTCTGACCTCGACTCTCGCTGCATCACTCTGAGTCCCCATAGTCATCGGCGGCAAAGGCTATAAATGGAAATAGGATTCGATATGAACATGGAAATCGAATCACAAGGAAGGAATTTCAAGCAATTAGTACTTAGGTCATTTTAGGCGGAGTACCGCGATCGTGAGTATGCCGCGGACATACACACACTAAGTTACTCTGCTTAAGCTACCTACTCCATCATACCAAGGTCATCCTACACTCCGAAAGGTAAAACCTAGCGCTCTGATACCAACTTTGTCACGACCCGAAATTGGTACGTGACGGCCCTTAAACTATGCAACGTCTACATGAGTAACGCAATTTAAGTAAGCCGAAAACCCAGCAATCTAAACCATCAAAAGTAGTAAGAAATAATAGAAATTTTAAAACCTTTGAAATCTCAACCCAAAATTCTTTAACGTCCAAATTTATTTTCTTGAAAATTTGGCAGCACCTCCTTTGTAAAAAAACCAACCCCAAAAATGGGTACAACATAAATATAAGTAAAGCATCCCCAACGGGAGCAAATTCATGCCCAACGGCGGAAAACAACCACCACAACAGATATACGACGCCGTAGCGAAAAAATAAAAGTCGATAGAAGTAAAACTGCATAAAAGACCTCCAAGTCACAAAAGAATATACAACATCGTCCTCACATCAAGTCTTTAAGTCATATAAGATAATGGTAGATGGAGAGTACATGGATACAATAAATATACAATAAACAACCTTGGATAACCGCAAAACCCACCTAAGTAAAACTGCACACTGTGAGCCGAAGCGGTATCCGCTGCAAAAGATGATGTGATAGATGAATAGCCTTGCCTCTGACTACTGTAAGGAAAGACCTGCAAAACACTGTGGCACAACGGGGGTGAGTTGCCAACTCATGAATAGTAAATAACATATGAAGGTAATCGCAAGTATGCACGTACAACGCGAATCTAACATATGCAAGCTAATAGCAATAAATGGTCATATGTATGCAATAGTCATGAAAGGGACACTAGCAAGTACAACTAATACATGAAGCAATACTAATATGACAATCTGTATGCAACAATCACGTAAGGTACTCTATCAGGTACTACTAATACATGAAGAGATGATATGACAATGTATATATGCAACAGTCATGAAAGGTACTCTAGTAGATACAGCTAATACATGAAGCAATGCATATAAAATAAAGTATGTAGATGCAACAGTCATGGAAGGTACTCTACAGGTACTACTAATACATGAAGCAGTGCATAAACAATAAATGCGAAGTATGAGATGAAACATGTCATTTCCACGGAATCCTGACATCGTGGTAGGACCAAAGTCCACCAAAACAATCCAAATCCCAATTCCTCAAATCAGCCCCCAAATTGGCTCTCATATCATGTAAGTCTCACAAACCCCGAATGTACAACATCACGTAAATCGCATTTATCCTGAATGTACAAAATCAAGTAAATCTCATATATCATGTATCCAATATCAAGTGAATCTCATATATCCTGAATAAGTATATTTGCATGAATAATTATGATGATGTATATGAATAGAAATGTATACATATATATTAGCGGCCCATTCCACTAATATATATATATATATATATATATATATATATATATATGTATATATATATATGCATATATAACAGTGTCCTATTCCACTGTTATATATACTTAGAAGTAAATATATCATGAAACCAAGTGTCAAGCATAGAAAAATAAATACTGATCTATCTGCTGTTGTCACTATGACTGGCCCTCTGATAGGTACGTATCATACGCTATACCGAAAGCTCGAGTGCCTATCTTTGACCCTCGCCTATCGACGTATCCATACGTACATGACTCCCGTCAGTATACCCAAGATAACCACCGAGTCATTGGTACTGTCACCGGTAGGTACTTGCCCACCTTCCAGGCTCAATCGGCATGGACCGTCGATCATCTTGCCGAGGGGAACCGTACCGGGCCCCACCATGTACTCTCACACGGCCCACGACGCTCCTCGCATGGGGTATATATATCAGAACCGATAAAACTCATGGTGGCTGCTAAAATATCATATCAAGAGAAACCGGGTTTTTTCAAATAATGCATAATTTCATGAAACTACCACGGTCCTCAAATCCAGAAAACATCAGGAAAAATCCATATCTCAATACGAAAATCCATGAATATAATTTATGCAACATAAAACTGCAATGTAAGCATATAAAGGAAAAGCCGCTATTTAACTGCAACAAGTTAAAATATATATATATGCGGTTCCTAATTTCTCCAATTCTATATAACATCAAATAAAGGTAGACATGTAGCTACAACCAGATATGTGTGTAAACATGAAGGTATAGCAAGGTATATATATCTACCTATCAATAATTGTTGGAGATAGTGCCCTCAGAGTCAATTATTGGATCACAGGCACGTGATTGCAATGATTGAGGGAGGACCTATCCCGGTAGGACAGTCTTACTCGAGATGATAGTATGCTATCTGGTTTATCTTTATCATCGTGTACTGCTTTAGGGGACCTGACATGTCGCTATTACACGTTGATAGAGCCCCTAGGATTCTTGCTTGACTACCGGCAGTATGAGGGCGATCATATACGTGGGAGCTGGTAGTCTATAAGCACATCCTTAAAAGGTCCCTAGTCGTAGGAGTTTCGAGACAGGGCATCGATACTCCAGAGTAGACTAGTGTATACAGTCGAGACCCCGACGAGGGGCGGTGGCCGGTCTCACAAGCCACTGGTGTCAGCTGGTTCACCTAAGATGTATACAGGTGCTCATTGGGTTATGAGTACACCGGACAGGACTCGCCGGGAACATGCTGGTTGGTCTTATACCTGACGTCAGATAGCAGTTCCCTGGTGACATGTGTACAGGTTAGTTCATCGACCTGGGGATCGTCATTTGTCTCGTGTGAGTTCCCACTGTACTTTGATTACTACCCTACCACGGCTCAAAGGAGTCGTGCAAACAGGTTTTAGTTGGGTACAGTCCCGAGCCACATGGAGGCAGTGAGCGGATCTTCAGGGGTTCATCTCTCCCGGTATTGGGGGTGAGGTCGCGCTGTGTCTAGGAGAGCCATTACGCATAGCCCTCGGCCGAGGCAGGAGATTTACTGGTAGGTATTCCAGTAGTATCTCAGGGCGTTCTGGGCTACACTCCGACACGACTTGTACCGCTTTTGGGGGTCTGACTTTTACCAACCCCCTAGGCCCGACATGCGATACTCATAGACGAACGGACCGGACTGTACGGATATTGTCACTGACAGGCTCAGTAGGGTGTCAGGATGAGTTCGCTCATCGACGTCCCTTTTAGTCAATAGCTGGTGGCCCGTTACGTATTGGCTTATACCTCTCACGTGCTAGTGGTTAAATCCACAGCCATAGTATTGACGAGTCTTTAGAGTCCACCACACTTTCAGTTACTCAGGCTTTCGGGCGAAACGCTGTAGAGGCCGTATAGAGATATGACAGGGTCCGATCAGATACGTGCGGTATTGCACGGATCAGGATCGGACAGTTTTGTACTAGTAGCCGTATAGTTATATGGCAGGGTTCGATCTGATACGTGCGGTATTGCACGGATCAGGATCGGACGGATATTACTAGCCGGCTTTGGTTTAAGCCGGATCCTAGTTTAGTACAGTGTAGATTTTGTCTCATTGCATTTGTATCCGGACGGAATACAGATGCGGGTGTGCATGCACAGTATCGGGGTTTTCCTGTAATTTTTTACGGGACCAGTTTTCTGGAGTTGCCAGTTTGCATTCCATTCCGGCCGGTTTTCGTTTGTTCTTTCCCGGCCGGACTTTTCCGATGGAGGGGGTTATTTGCAATTGTGCAAATAACATTTGTGGAGGGGGTTTCTTGCATATATATTCATTATGATAGGATATGTCTCCTTGCTTTTTCATGATGATTTTTTTGCATTAATGAGAGGGTATGGGTTTAATAGTGAGGAGTATGGTTGATGTTTTCTTGCTTGGTGATGTGGTCACCTCTTCTATTCTCCTACACTCACCTCCCTTTGTATTAGTCTTCCTTCCCTCCACCATTCTCACTAGATGAGAGGATGCTTCACTTGAGAGAAAGAAAAGAATGAGAGAGTTCATCCTTGTTATGTGAGGAATTCTTCATCTCCTTCTTCTTCTTGTTTCGGAAAAATGAAAGCACCATTTTTCCTAACCCCATTCCTCCATCATGGCAACTACAAACCCCAAATGAGACTAGCATGATCTACTACACATTCTACAGCATATCTTGAGCATGTCGAGTTGCCGGCTTCATGCTCGAGTTGCCTCGGTATTGAGGCGGGAGCCCGTAAAAGACGCAGGCGTTGTGGTGCCCTTTCCGGCGAGGAGGCGACGATGTGGAGGCAACACTTTCCGCGGGAGATCGGGACGATGAAGAGAAGACTGGAGGACTCGGATCACTCGGTATACTTCTCACCCTATCTCTTGATTGCTAGCATTAGGTTAATGGTTACGATCCGGGTTTTCATTGTCCGCGGTAGCGCCGGTTTCCGAGTAAGGAAAAATTTTGATTCCGCAATTTGGCCTCGGGATAGACGGCCGGGGCGCTGCCGTGGCGCAACATGGTATCAGAGCCACGCCATTAACCTTACCTAGCTTCGTTTGATGTGTTTGCGTTTCCGATCGACCGAAATTTCCAAACACCGTATTTTTCTAGCACATCAGTTTCTGTCGAAATTTTTTGAAGTCCAAAAATTTTTCAGGTGGTCTCAAAATGATGTGCAGGGAGTTCTAAGAACACTGCAAAAATTTGGTGACACGACTCGTCCGTACGACCGCGGAAGGGCGGCCAATAGCCCCTTTTAGCCGCGCTTCCGCCGCAGTAGTGTGGGATCGTTTCATTATTTTTTTGCAGTGGGCTTATGGGCTTAAATTAGGGGTTTTGGAATATTAAAATTGGGCCCAGGTTTTCTGTAAGTGCTACAGTTTTGTTTGGGGGCCCACTTGTTAATTTTTGGTCAATCGGAAAATTTTAAACACATTTTTCACAGTATTTACATTATATCTGCGACCGTGAATGTCACTCGATCGGTAAATCCGGTCTAACTGCTATAGCCCGGTTAGACAGATTTGCGAACGTGACTTTCACGTTGATGTTCTTTGTTTATGCTGTGATGTTGCGGATCGGTCGTGGGGGATAGCCTGGATGCAATGCTAGTACTGTGTTGTTGTATTATGTACATTTGTTATTGCGGGGCGAGCGTCCGACATGTGGACTGCTGTCACTGCCTGATTGTATTATTCTTTTAGGGCACGACCTGGTTGCGGTCGATGTACCCGGTGTATGTATATTTTACATTCTGTACTAGGATTACCCCGCGGCGGGGTGCACGGATAGCCGGGTTCTGGAGGGCAACAAGCCCGCATCTCATGGCATTGAGACGGAGGGGGCTTCACTCTAGGATTGGCAGGCTATTCGCCGCACTCGTAGGGGGTACAGGTTGACCCAGGAGGGGTGCCCAAGTTACCGGATTCCGTGAAGTGCTAGGTGGTCCATTCACGGTGCTGGAGGGGGCTGCCTCGCTTCAGGTTTTGGCGGGTGACTTGCCGCGCCCGTAGGGGTCTAGGATTTCATTGCACAGGCTATCCACACGACCAGGGGAACGTCGGGTTTCAGCAGCGGCTCTGTGAAACCCGGGGTTTCCAGATATCTGTATTGTTCTGTGATGCTGTACATTTCTGTGATGTTGCATTTTATCACGCCTTGAGCGAAATATAATATATTGGTATATATATTAGTAGATGTTGTATATGTTTTGCATCCACGCTAGTCCAGTCCCCGCTCTGCCGTTAGTAAGCTAACCTAACGGGTGATGACGGGACCCAGTGGCGAATGCGGATGGCATATACGTACGTCAGTATATTTTCGTTCTTTGTGGTGTGATCAATTGATGGGACTGCGTTGATTCGGATCAATGCAAGATAAACAAACCTATTCTGATGTTGTTGGAGCATTTTTCCAAAAGCTGTTATTGCAAGGACGTTCACTTTGGTTTTGCATCGTGGTATTCATTTGGAATATCCTGCTCCTCAGTCGACGAGGCAAGGGCCGAGATCCCTTCACCGGGAGTGACCCCTTGGACAGAAGTTTGCGTCAGGGCATTAACTTCACTATAGCCGATTACTTTTGCTTTGCATCGTGGTATTCAGCTGGAATATCCTGCACCTCATTCTACGGGGAAATAGCCGAGATCCCTTCGCCGGGAGTGACCTCTTTAGTAAAGGTTTTCGTCACTATATTTTTATAAAAGGCTATGCAGTTCCTTCAACGATATCAAGTTCATTACGTTAAAGGTTTTTGCCAAAAACCAGCCGTAGCCCTCCGTCATTTCCTACAGGTATTATTTGGTATTCGTGCTGCGTTTGTTGACCTAGTCAATACGTAGTGTTCGGTAGCTAAGTGGTACTTGTTTGTTGCATAAGTGGGATTGGTTGAGACAGTCGTGCGGCCTTGTTGACCTAGTCAAGGGCACGTGCGGGTGGGTTTAATGCAATCCAGAATAATGACGGGTTGAACTTGACTGGCGGTTTATGGTTTGTTGACCTAGTCAAGGTCATAAACCGCTTGGGGTAAAAATCACATCGGGAGTTTCAAAAGAACTGAAACTTGCCAGGCATGCGCATACCTTCTGGAGTGTGGTGACGTGAGTGGATTCCGTCACGTTATCATGCGATGATAGTTGGATCCCGATTCCCACTGATGAGTTGGTTTACTCCTCGGGTGATCCCGACTAATTCTTCTTTCAGGTTTGGAGGAGGATTTGAGGTACAGTGGGAGGTTTCCAGATTAGATAAATTGGTAACCATTCTGATCTAGGTTAGAGTGCACGCTGAGTGTTTCTTTTCTCTCTCTCTTTGGCAGCGACCATTTACCCGACCCTGGACTATGACTCAGTAACCAAGTTGACCGAACCTTCTTAACACTGGCTTTTGGATTGTCAGAGTTGCAGACCTCATTGCCACTCCTACTTTTACCCTTTTCTCCAGGACACCCCGTATTACTACGAACGTCCACTTCCATTGGACAAAACCATCGTATGGTTATATACGAACTCGAAGGACTTCGAGGATGGTTTCTGGTTCTGGAGAAAACGAATAGGATTATTCAGTTGTCTTTTCTTTTCACCTTCTCTCATTGCGAGTACTCCTTGGTTTAGGAGATAGCACATCTATTACGCAAATTGGATAGTCTTCTTCCAAACCTTAGGCTGGTGCCGACCGGTAGGGAATGAAGGAAACCAATTAGCATAACGATGGTGTGCAGAAGGTATTAAGTTAAGACAAAGCAAGGGATTAGTAAGAGGGCAAAGTAAATTACGACTGCTATTCACGACCGAACCAAGTATTTCTTCGCCAATCCTAAATCACCTTTGTATTTCTCCAGGACACTCCGTATCACTACGAAGATCCACAGTTTATTGGATACTCCATCGTATGGTTATATACGAACTCGAAAGGAACTTATTCCAGTTCGGGGATGGATTCTGGTTCAGGAGAAATAGGAATAAAGTACATTCAGGTGTCTTTTATCTTCACCTTCTCTCGCATTGCGAGTGTTCCTAGGATTGGGACAGTACACCCATTCTGCTTATTGGACAGTCTTCTTCCAAACCATAGGCTGGTGCTGAACGGTAGGGAAGGAAGAAAACCATTTGGCCTAAAGGGGTGTGCAGACGGTAATGACTAAAGACATATAAAGGGATTTGGACAGATGGCAAAGAGATATACGGTTACAGTTGTGAATCTGGATAATGGAAGAGGCATTACTAAGAATACCGGAATACCCCACCGAGACATTTCAATGTTTCAGTGTGTAATGTTAAAAGAAAACTGATTTCCCGATTGGATACTTACTCCAGGGTATGTATTTACCAGGTATGATTCTCACATCTGTATGGTTTTACAGATGATGAGTGGGAGTAAGTTATTGGGAATAGGGTGATCATCCTCATTGTATCGGGATTCGTTGTAATCGGTGATATTTGAGGAGATCATCTGGGCTGTTTGCCGGTCGGCAAATATTTGGTTTTGAATATCCGCTGTTGTGCACCAATTTCAAATTGATATATCTGTACGTCTATTTTCATAGAGTGAGATATACCTTTTGATATTATGTCGATGACATTTACCTATATTGGTGGATGGTTAGGTAAGGAGCATTTAACAGCGGTGTAATTCTTCTTAACCATAAGTACAGTTTTCAACCTACGACACACAGTGATAGAGTTGTTAGACTCAGCGGACTTATACAGAGTATTGTATGTTGTCCAGTGTCCATTAGGACAGAGGGGTTGGTCCTCATACTATATTCTGTTTACTTTTAACTTCTCTAGTTCTTAGACATGTGTTTCGTGGAAACACAGGGTCTAAGTTTTGAGGAGTTATAGGTATTTGAATAGAGTAGAGAACCAGGTGTAGCAAGTATCAGGATTCTTCAAAGAGATCGAAGATGTAGATACTTGTGTATGGTATTCAGTTGATAGTAATGACAAAGAGAAATTGCTTCTCTTTCAGGTTACTCATAATTGGAAGCATTCTTAAGTTGAGTAACGCTGATCGGCCTCCTTCCATTTAGTTGACATGCACTGGAGACAGCTGCATGATTTGAATCTGGTTCGATTAAATCAGTGCCTCTGTTTTTATATTGGATATAGAACAGTTCATACCTTGACATTGTTAAGGTACGGGGAGTTGTCCGGCTTATGCTTAAAACCAGACACTGGACAACTCAAGGCACGTTTCTGTAATGGCTGTTTGTGGGTTGACCCAGGCTATGACGAGGGTTGACTTTCTACCATCTGGCAGATCAATAGAAATATTGTTCAAGACTCGCCATAGTTTTATTAAAAATGGATTTTTTCAGAAAACAGTAGTGGGAGTATGGTAGAACTGGAAGTAATTCCAGAACCGCAAACGATTACTGAAGATTTGATAAGGAACCTAAAGATTCAATCTGATTTGACATTCCATTGGCCACTCCGCAGATACGGTGGGTAACTTCAGGCACCCGAGAGGTACTCCGGTAGCCTCAAGGACGGTGACAGGGAAGTTCTTGTTTACCCACACTTACCATTGTTGTTGTTCCAGGCTGTGAGACCCGGCAGGAGGATGAGTATAGCGTCGTTCTAAACTAGTTTTAGAAGTGCACGTCTATATGACTCTGGCAGAGGGTTGTCGTAGTCAGTGGGAGCAGCGGAAGCATTGGTGGACATCAGGCTTATGTCTATTTATAGACTAAAGCAGATGTAGCGGAGACAGATCATCTATTTCTGATGTGACAGTCATAGGTTTGACGTCATCAGAATGGGGGATGGATCTGTTGAGAAGGTAGTAGGAAGTGATATTCCTATACTACGATCGGTTATACTTTGGTCGTCACACAGTGGTTTCTCTACAAGGGACTTGGATATTATATCAGACATACTGGTTACTAGATCTGTGGTTTCAGATCTAGATTTGGGTGGTTTCCCAATCAGGGTACTTAGACAGCATTCTATGAGTATTTAGAATGGACGACTCCTGGCACGGTAGTATACCTGCAGGTAATGGAGTCACCCTCTCTAAAGGTGTCTTATAGACTAAAATAGAGAGGGATGTGCATGATTGGCAGATCACTTGCTTAGGCAATTGAGTCAATCATGAGATGTCAAGTACCACACCAGATGTTGTTCTTGCACTAGATGCAATAAGTTGACATTGATCCAATCCTGGAGAAACAGTCGGAAGCAGTTTTAGAACATAAGTGGATGTTCTAGGGATATGATAACGACAGCCTCTTTTAGGAGACGGTTATCATTCCAGGCTTCCAAGGTGACATGGATGGCAGAGTGGCTGTCAGAGTTATAGTTTTCCTTCTGACGAGGGGCAGTATTTTGGACAGGTGGTCCAAGGCAATACTGAGGGTGGCATGGCGCAGGATACTGATTAAGTTCAGTTGACAATACAGTCTGAGAAGTTTGGATTTGGAGTTCATTTATGAGCTAGGTCCCATCAGACATCCAGACATTCTATGACAGGTATTGCTCATTTCGGGAGATGGCTTTCTCCGCGAACTAGAGTTATAGAGAAACATAGAAAGAAACTTCTCTGCGGATCCACTCACTGAGGCTATTCCTCGAACGCAATAGTTTCGCAAACGGGTTTTGTGAGACTGACTAGTAGAGGAGTTGGGTGTTCGGTATCACACGGGCTGTGAGTATGCGACATCGCAATAATTAGCCTTGAGTGCAAGTGGGAGATTGTTGGAGATAGTGCCCTCAGAGTCAATTATTGGATCACAGGCACGTGATTGCAATGATTGAGGGAGGACCTATCCCGGTAGGACAGTCTTACTCGAGATGATAGTATGCTATCTGGTTTATCTTTATCATCGTGTACTGCTTTAGGTGACCTGACATGTCGCTATTACACGTTGATAGAGCCCCTAGGATTCTTGCTTGACTACCGGCAGTATGAGGGTGATCATATACGTGGGAGCTGGTAGTCTATCAGCACATCCTTAAAAGGTCCCTAGTCGTAGGAGTTTCGAGACAGGGCATCGATACTCCAGAGTAGACTAGTGTATACAGTCGAGACCCCGACGAGGGGCGGTGGCCGGTCTCACAAGCCACTGGTGTCAGTTGGTTCACCTAAGATGTATACAGGTGCTCATTGGGTTATGAGTACACCGGACAGGACTCGCCGGGAACATGCTGGTTGGTCTTATACCAGACGTCAGATAGCAGTTCCCTGGTGACATGTGTACAGGTTAGTTCATCGACCTGGGGATCGTCATTTGTCTCGTGTGAGTTCCCACTGTACTTTGATTACTACCCTACCACGGCTCAAAGGAGTCGTGCAAACAGGTTTTAGTTGGGTACAGTCCCGAGCCACATGGAGGCAGTGAGCGGATCTTCAGGGGTTCATCTCTCCAGGTATTGGGGGTGAGGTCGCGCTGTGTCTAGGAGAGCCATTACGCAAAGCCCTCGGCCGAGGCAGGAGATTTACTGGTAGGTATTCCAGTAGTATCTCAGGGCGTTCTGGGCTACACTCCGACACGACTTGTACCGCTTTTGGGGGTCTGACTTTTACCAACCCCCTAGGCCCGACATGCGATACTCATAGACGAACGGACCGGACTGTACGGATATTGTCACTGACAGGCTCAGTAGGGTGTGAGGATGAGTTCGCTCATCGACGTCCCTTTTAGTCAATAGCTGGTGGCCCGTTACGTATTGGCTTATACCTCTCACGTGCTAGTGGTTAAATCCACAGCCATAGTAATGACGAGTCTTTAGAATCCACCACACTTTCAGTTACTCAGGCTTTCGGGCAAAACGCTGTAGAGGCCGTATGGAGATATGGCAGGGTCCGATCAGATACGTGCGGTATTGCACGGATCAGGATCGGACAGTTTTGTACTAGTAGCCGTATAGTTATATGGCAGGGTTCGATCTGATACGTGCGGTATTGCACGGATCAGGATCGGACGGATATTACTAGCCGGCTTTGGTTTAAGCCGGATCCTAGTTTAGTACAGTGTAGATTTTGTCTCATTGCATTTGTATCAGGACGGAATACAGATGCGGGTGTGCATGCACAGTATCGGGGTTTTCCTGTAATTTTTTACGGGACCAGTTTTCTGGAGTTGCCAGTTTGCATTCCATTCCTGCCGGTTTTCGTTTGTTCTTTCCCGGCCGGACTTTTCCGATGGAGGGGGTTATTTGCAATTGTGCAAATAACATTTGTGGAGGGGGTTTCTTGCATATATATTCATTATGATAGGATATGTCTCCTTGCTTTTTCATGATGATTTTTTTGCATTAATGAGAGGGTATGGGTTTAATAGTGAGGAGTATGGTTGATGTTTTCTTTCTTGGTGATGTGGTCACCTCTTCTATTCTCCTACACTCACCTCCTTTTGTATTAGTCTTCCTTCCCTCCACCATTCTCACTAGATGAGAGGATGCTTCACTTGAGAGAAAGAAAAGAATGAGAGAGTTCATCCTTGTTATGTGAGGAATTCTTCATCTCCTTCTTCTTCTTGTTTCGGAAAAATGAAAGCACCATTTTTCCTAACCCCATTCCTCCATCATGGCAACTACAAACCCTAAATGAGACTAGCATGATCTACTACACATTCTACAGCATATCTTCAGCATGTCGAGTTGCCGGCTGCATGCTCGAGTTGCCTCGGTATTGAGGCGGGAGCCCGTAAAAGACGCAGGTGTTGTGGTGCCCTTTCCGGCGAGGAGGCGACGATGTGGAGGCAACACTTTCCGCGGGAGATCGGGACGATGAAGAGAAGACTGGAGGACTCGGATCACTCGGTATACTTGTCACCCTATCTCTTGATTGCTAGCATTAGGTTAATGGTTACGATCCGGGTTTTCATTGTCCGCGGTAGCGCCGGTTTCCGAGTAAGGAAAAATTTTGATTCCGCAATTTGGCCTCGGGATAGACGGCCGGGGCGCTGCCGTGGCGCAACAATAATGATGTAATATAACCTCCAGGTATAAGTGAAGTATGTATGTAAGGTATACATGTAGCTATGTTATTATGTGTGTATGTACCTATCGCTGATGGTACAATGCCCTATATGTATACAGGTAACTATCATGTAAGCATGTCAAGAAATATGTGTAAGCATGTAGGTATACAGATATGCTATATGTCATATGAATAAAGAAAAATGAATCCATGTCTCAATGTCCCTAACCAAACAATATCATATAGGTATGTGTGTTGTGCGTGTCATGGCAATTATTGACGGTGTGTGTGGCATACAATCAGTGCTCGTGCAATATGAGCCGTCAATAATAGTGCAGTGTCCTAAGGGTACTAGTCCAAACACAACAAGTATCTAAGTAATAAGGTGTATGCGCAACTCTATTTATGAAATAGAATATGCGACAAATCAAGTCATCTCTAGTCCAGACGCATAAAGCCATGCGGGCGATTCCCATGTAGATGTTAAATCTACTCTCCAACGCTCCTGGCTAAGTAAAGGTTACCACTCGCTTTTCCCTGTTCGCAGCTCCTGAAGTCCCCGCCTGCGATCCTGAACACATATAACAATAAAGTAAGCGTATATAAGCAATCGACTAAAAATACGTACAACTACGTTTAACCGACGCACCAACTCCAAACATACTCTCGAGTGTTCGTTTAGTGGCTAACGCGCGTAGCGACACTGCGAAACGAAATCAAGAGCAAAACCTACACAAAGACACGGACGACGTTGGCATGACCCTAGCTAGGAACGCTAAAACGACACCACCATCAAGCCTAGACCCTGATCGTACCGATCGTGCAAACACAACACAATAATAAATGTGGAATCTAATATAAATAACGTCGCAACGTCAAAAGAAACCCATGCCAAAAATATCCGGAAATCAAGTAAGCAGCATATAACATTTTAACACAAAACTACAAGTTTTACCAAAAACTAAAGTTTGCAAACAACACAAAATAGCAAGGTTAAACCATTTAAACCTTTACCAAAATTTTAGATTTCACTAATTAGGATTAGAAAAAGTTTAGTTTGTTAATTAGCTTAATTATCCGATTAGGAAAATATCAATTAACAAATTAGCAACTTGATTAAGTTTTCACTTATCTTAACTTATCACTTAACCATTTCACTAATCAAAACCCTAATTTGATTATCAAAATGATATCTTGAATTTCAAAACATGAATTTAAAAGCTTAAATTTAATATCTAAATAAGCTAATTAAAGTATTAAACTACACAAAGAGATTAGGGTTAAGGTTTTATACCTTCAAAGATCACAACTTGAAACTTGAAAAAAACTCAAAGTTTTGCCTCCAAAAGAACACTTCCATGAAGATCCAAGCTAGATTAGAGTTAAGGAAATGAAGGGAAATGATTATATTTGATTTTCTATGAATTTATTTGGATTTTTCATGATTATTTTGAACTACAATTTGATGAAATGAGGCAAATAAGAACAAGGGCAGCAAGCAAGAGATGTGGCCGGCCATGTGAAAAAGACTAGGTTTTGTGGTAAAGTGTGGAAAATTCTAGAAGATATTATCAATAATTGCGTAATCAAAATAAAACTTTAATTCACCTCATTCTTTCTTTTAAAAATTCATTCTGAATCCTAAAAATATAGATATTTTGGAGAGAAGGTTCTAAACATAATTCTACTGATTAGTTTAGCATAAAATCACATTAGTAGTAATTAACCCACAAAAAAAAGTAATTACCACTAATAAAGTGCACAAATAAAGCATTAAAATAATATTTTATTAGGGAAAAATTCTATGTGAACCAAAACTTCCTATTGACCCCCAAAGTTCGCGCACTAGCTTTATTCTGGCTAAACTAGGTGCTGGCAAGTCTATATTGAAGTTTGATCACAATTGGGTTAAAACGGAAAATACCGACTATTTTGCCCTAAAAACGGAAAATTCGCAAAACGATTTCTAAAACGTTACATCCAAAGTCCAATGCAACATCGTATAAAGGTGCATATGCAAATATAGCAAGTAAATTATGCAAAGAGTCATATCATGATGTAGCTGTCCTACTGTGTAGTGGCATTGCAATTATCGCTGATGAAGTGTGTGAGCCGGCAATTCTGTGTACGTTTAACATACGCATCATCGATAATGGTGTAAGTGTACTGGCATAGGTATAAGCAATCCAATGAGAATAACATGAATGCAGCATAAGGTAAAACATATGCAAATGCTGTCAGGTATACGTATATATCATATGTCTGAGTCGGTGAATCTATCAATCGGCATCTAGCCTCACAGCATCACATACGGTATAATCCATCGTACGACATCCTATAGTCAAGGGTATGGATCAATCATCAAGTCAAACCCATCACGTATGGATAATCGTCGTACGGCGGCATAAAACTAATAGGGATCCTATCAACCTATACGACAATGAGGGTACGAACCCAACGTCTCGTACGGTATATCAATCAAGATTCACACATTATAATTATCTATATACCTATGTCCCAGGTCACATCCATAACAATCTCATATCAGGGTACCGACGAAGGTATCAATCATCTCAATCAACTTGCTGTAAGTCCACGTTGCCCACCCCGGTGCTTGCGGGGAGGCGGAAAACGGAATAAAAATCGGATTTTTATGAGCTTAGGCAACATGGACTATGCTTAAAAGGATCTTTGCTAAACAAAAACTTTCTAAAGCTAACTAGTAACTAGCTAAGTGCTAGAAAGGATATACCTTGGGCTCTTAGTCCTTCTCTCCTTGCTCCTTGGAGTAGTGGAAGGAGGTCACCTTGTCGTCTTCTCCCGTCAAAGAAAGATCCACCCGAAAGCCTCAACCTTTGGCTTCAACTCCAAGCTAGAAGTAACTAGGGTGCAAGAAGTGCTAATACTTGAACCCTAGATGAGAGTAGAGAAGATCAAGAGAGGGTTTTTCTCAAGCTCAAGTGTTTCTCAACACATGAGAGGGAGGGAGCTTGAGGAAGAGGAAGAACAAGAGAGAGAAAAGATATGATAGAATGAGAAATAATTGAACCATTCTCACTAATATGTGTGAATTATTTTAATTGAATAATTAGCTAGATAATTATCATGGTTAATCATGACATGACCATTATCATTTCAATCTGCAAGGATCAAAAAGCATCTTCCAAAAGAAATGATGATGGTCAAAGTGTCAACCTAGGTCAACAAGTCAATAAGGTCAAATGGTCAACAACCATAACCATGCACAATTATTAAACTAATTATCAATTAACTATAATACACACATAAACATTAGGGTTAATAAAATGACAATAGCCATTAACCCTAATCAAGGTCCTCTCCCTCTGTCTCAAGCAACTGTGCAAACGCACCCGTATTGGTGATCCGAGGAACACGAACACAATGAGAAAAACCAATCCCAAATCATATACTAGGATCCGGCTTAAACCAAAGCCCGCTAGTATAAACTGTCCGGACAGCAAACGTGCACAAGTGCGCGGATGTGAACGAACCCTGTCGCAAAACCATGCGACCTCTACTCATTTTGCCTAAAGGCGAATAGCTCTCTGAGTGGGACTCTAAAGACTCGACACTACGCTGGCAGTGGGTTTAACCACAGACCGCAAGCGGCACTAGCTGTACGTAACGGTCCCCAGGTAGATGTCGATAAGAAGACTGACGAGGTGAACCCCATCTGAACTCCTACTGAGCCTGTATGTGACAATCTCCGTACAGTCCGGTCTGTTCGTCTGATACATCGCATGGCGGGCCTAGGGGGGAGGTGAACGTCAGTCCCCTAATAGCGGTACAAGTCGTGCCGGAGTGAAGCCCAGAACACCCTGAGATAACACTGGAAACCTACCAGTATATCTCGCTTTCCCTGGCCAGGGACTACTCGTGTAATGGCTCTCCTGGACATAGCGCGATGTCAACCCCCAATACCGGGAGAGACGAATCCTGTCTAACCGTCACTGCCTCCAAGTGCTTCGGGACTGCACCCAAAAACTACCTGTTTGCACAACTCCTTTGAGCCGTGGTAGGGTAGTAATCAAAGTGCAGTGGGAATACACTCGAGGCGAAGTGACAGTGTCAAGTCAGCGGACTAAGCTGTACTCAGGTCACCTGGGAACTGATAACCGACGATAGGTATAATACCAACCAACAGTCCCCGACGAGTCCTGTCCAGTGTACTCGTAACCTAACGAGCACCCGCATACTATCTCAAGTACGACGTACTGACGGCTGTGGGACAGACCGTCTCCCACACTGGGATGAGAAGCGCATACGCTAGTCTACTCCGGAGTATCGATGCCCTGTCTCGATAGTCCAACGACTAGGGACCTGTATAAGGATGTGCTTATAGATCACCCAGCTCCCACGAGTGTGAGCGCCATCACAACGCCGGTAATCAAGCAAAGATCCTAAGGGCTCTACTAATATGTATATCAGCAATATGCTAAAAGAAACACATGCACATATTAAAGCAGAGACAAACCAAGTAGAATACTACCATTTCGAGCAAGATTGTATATACATCTGTGAATATCCCAAGCTTCCATCAAGTAATATACAAACTAGTATGATACAGTAATGGCCTCTAGGGCATATAAACTAACAATCTCCCACTTGCACTAAGGCCATGTACTGGCGTATCGAAGTCCTATCATCTCAATCAGCCGCTCGAACTGAGTCTTGGGCAAGGCCTTGGTGAATGGATCTGCTGTGTTATCCTCTGATGCAACTCTCCGGACCTCGATCTCCTGGCGATCTACGATCACCCTGATCAGGTGATACCGTCTTAAGATGTGTCTTGATTTCTGATGGGACCTGGGTTCCTTCGCTAAAGCTATAGCCCCGTTGTTGTCGCAATACAGAGGTATTGGGTTAACAATGGACGGAACCACCTGAAGTTCTCTTAAGAACTTCCTCATCCAGACAGCTTCTTTTGCGGCATCAGATGCAGTGATGTATTCCGCTTCCATCGTCGAGTCTGCAACGGTTTCCTGTTTGGAGCTCTTCCAACACACCGCCCCTCCATTGAGGGTGAAGACAAAACCCGACATGGACTTGGAATCATCCTTGTCACACTGGAAGCTGGAGTCAGCAAAGGCCTCAATCTGGAGGTCTTTTCCGCCATACACCAAGAACATCTCCTTAGTCCTTCTCAGGTACTTGAGAATGTTCTTTACTGTTATCCAATGTTTCTCCCCAGGGTTTGACTGATACCTGCTTACCACACTCAGTGCATAAGCCACATCCGGTCTGGTACACAACATCGCATACATTATAGAGCCTACCGCAGAAGCGTAGGGTATAATAGACATGTGATCCCTCTCCAAATCATTCTTGGGAGACATCTCTTTGGAGAGGGCAATCCCGTGACAAGCCGGTAAATTACCGCGCTTGGAATCTTCCATACTGAATCTCTTCAGTATGGCGTCTATGTACCTGGACTGCGAAAGTCCTAATATCGTCTTGGATCTGTCACGGTAGATCCGGATACCCAGAATGTATGAGGCATCACCCAGGTCTTTCATGGAGAACCTGTGTGACAAGAACCCCTTGACAGATTGTAGCATAGGAATGTCATTTCCTATTAAGAGAATGCCATCCACGTATAAAACGAGGAATACTACAGTTCTCGCTACAAATCTACAATAGATGCATGGTTCATCTGGATTTTTGATAAAACCAAATTCCTTGACCGTCTCATCAAAACAGATGTTCCAACTCCGCGATGCCTGCTTTAGTCCATAAATGGACTTAAGCAACTTGCACACCTTTCCGCTGCTCCCACTCTGAATGAAACCCTCTGGCTGATCCATATAGACACACTCCTCTAAATGACCATTTAGAAAAGCTGTCTTTACGTCCATCTGCCAAATCTCATAATCGTGGAAGGCAGCAATGGCAAGAAGGATCCGAATGGATTTCAGCATAGCTACTGGAGAAAAGGTTTCGTCATAGTCCAAACCAGGTCGCTGACGAAAACCCTTTGCTACCAGTCTAGCTTTATAGGTCTCAACCTGTCCATCTACACCAATCTTCCTTTTGAAGATCCACTTGCATCCTACGGGTTTTATCCCATCTGGAGCAATGTCCAACGTCCATACTTTGTTGGTGTACATGGACTCCATCTCGGTCCGCATTGCATCCAGCCATTTTACCGAGTCGACGCTCTGAATGGCTTGCTGGAAGCTAGTAGGCTCATCACAGTCTATAATGCAATCCTCTCTATCCCCGTCAATGAGAAAACCGTAGTATCTCTCGGGCGGATGAGACTGCCTACTACTCCTGCGGAGTGGCGTGGGAATGTCCTGATCTTTCGAACCCTCTGGTTCTACTAAGCTTTCAATAATAGCTTGTGGTTCTGGAATTTCTTCCTGTTCTATTGCGCTCCCACTTATTTCTTTTTCTAAGAACTGATGTTCCAGAAAATGGGCATTATGAGAAACAAGGACTTTTTGTTCCTCTGCGTAATAGAAAAGATACCCCCTGGAGTTCTTTGGGTATCCCACAAACTTGCACAGTACTGAGCGTGCCTCGAGCTTGTCCGCATGCTGCTTTTTTACAAAAGCTGGACATCCCCAAATCTTCAGGTATTGAAGATAGGGTTTCTTCCCACTCCATATTTCATATGGTGTGGTAGGCACAGTCTTAGTTGGAACTCGGTTCAAAAGGTATGCAGCTGATTCTAGCGCATATCCCCAGAACGATCGCGGCAACTCAGCGTTACTCATCATGGACCGTACCATATCCAATAGGGTTCGGTTCCGTCTCTCCGATACACCATTATGTTGCGGAGTGTATGGAGGAGTAAGCTGAGAGAGAATTCCATTCTCTTTTAAGTAACCCAGGAACTCGGCACTCAAGTATTCACCACCTCGATCAGATCTCAGTGTCTTTATACTTTTGCCTGTTTGTTTTTCTACTTCATTCTTATATTCCTGGAACTTATCAAAAGCTTTGGATTTATGCTTCATTAAGAAGACATGTCCGAACCTTGAGAAATCATCCGTAAAAGTAATGAAGTAAGGATAACCGCTTCGCGCATGTGTAGACATTGGACCGCACACGTCGCTGTGTACGAGTCCCAAGAGCTCGCTCGCTCTTTCTCCGTGTCCAGTGAACGGAGTCTTTGTCATCTTTCCTTTGAGACAAGATTGACAAGTTGCATACGACTGATATTCGAACGGATCCAAATATCCTTCTGTGTGTAACTTAGTCAACCTTCTCTCATTGATGTGACCCAGTCTACAATGCCATAAGAAAGTTTTATTTATTTCCGGAGACTTTCTTTTGTGTGTATTCTGGACATTGAAAATCTGTGGTTGGTTTAATACGTATATACCGTTGTTCAATGTACCTGACCCAATCAAAGCTTGATTAAGGTGAATGTTCACTACATTACTTACAAATGCAAATTCATAACCTTCTTTAGATAATAAAGATACAGAAATGATATTACAGGTTGCATTTGGTACATAATAATAACTACGTAAAACCAAAAAATGTCCATCCGACAATCCCAAGTGATAGTCCCCCACGGCCTCAGCATCCATGCTAGCACCGTTCGCAACTCTGAGGGTTATGTCACCTGCCTTCAAAACTCTACGCTTTCTTAACGCCTGCAAAGAATTACAGATATGAGATCCTGATCCGGTATCCAATACCCAGGAAGTAGAGTTTATTGATAGACAGTTTTCAATAACATACACACCTGAAGCTGAAGCTGCAACTCGCTTCAAATCCTGTGTTCTGGCTTTCCAAGCCTTGCAATCCTGTTTCCAGTGACCACTTTTGTGACAATAGAAGCATTCTTCCTTCCCCACTAGCTTCCCCGCTATCTTTGTTGCTTTACCTTTTCCCTTCGTATCCACTTTACCGACACCGCCTCTTGGTTTGGCGGGGGCTTTCTTCGTCTTACCCTTGGCTTTCGCCCTGGATCTAGAAGAGGAAGATCCTCCTACAAACAAAGTGGATGTCTCCCTACCTTTCTGTAGGGTGCCCTCATCACTCCTCAACATGTTCAGAAGTTCGGAGAGTTCAACTTCCTTTCCTTGCATGTTGAAGTTAAGAATAAACTGGGCGTAAGTGGAAGGAAGGGACTGGAGAATCAAATCAATATAGAGTTCATTCTCCAACGTGGTCCCAAGGTCCGCGAGCTCCTCAATGTAGCCAATCATCTTAAGCACGTGTTCCGCTACCGATGATCCGACGACCAACCTTGCCGAAAATAGCTTCTTCGACACTTCGTATCTTGCGATACGAGACAGCTCCCCATACAGTTCTTTTGTATGAAGAAATATGGACTCAAGGTCCATATTCTCGTGCCTCCTCTGATGTTCATTGTCCATCGAGGCTAATACGAGGCATTTGGCCTTCACGCAATCTATCTCCCATGTCTTACGGATTTCCTTATCCGCGACGCTGGAGGTGGGACCTGGGACAGGGGGAGCTTTGGTGGTAAGGACATACCCCAACTTGTCGTAAGTGATTGCCATCTTGACATTCCTGAGCCAATCTTTGTAGTTTGGCCCTGTCAATATGTTTTTATCTAGTAATAACTTAAGTCCGGTCATCTTGAATGGTCGCTGCAATTAGGAGAGAGAAAAGAAACACTTTAGCATGATGCTCTTGCAAGTTTAGAGTGGTTTTTAATTTGTCTAAACTGGATGGCTCCCACTGTCTCTCGAATCCATTCTCAAACCGTAAAGAAAGGATTAGTCAGGATCAATCCCACCGTACAATACTTGCTTAACCGTTCAGCCAGGCCAGTGTCGGTACTTCGAGGGAGGTTTTCCAACGCTTTCGCGAAGTTCCTTAATTAAGTAACCTCTTTTCCCTGTGGGCGTAGCCCCGCTAACACCTTTCTAGACACCTACTAAGTTTATAGCATTGATCGTTAAGTGAGAGTTTTCCCGAGGAGTAGCATATACTCACAGTAGGATCGGGATCCAAATATCATCGCGTGATAAAACCGAAGGAATCCTACCAGAATCATCACACTCCAAATGGTATGCAACGCTAGCAAGTTTCAGTACTTATGAAACTCCCGATGTGGATTTTTGCCCCATGCTCTTATGACCTTGGCGTGAGGTCAAAATGTCATAAGTCACATGTCAAGTTCTTCCCATCATTATCCCGGTTAATTTGAACCCACCCGTACCTACCCTTGACGTAGGCCAAAATGGCAGTACGACTGTCTCAAACCAACGCATTCTATCTATGCAACAGATAAATATCCGGCAGCTACCAATCACTATGCCTTGGCGTGAGGTCAAAATATATAGCTTGAATACTACCGTATATTTAACTGAAATGATGGAGGGCTACGGATGGTTTTGGCGAAATCGTGAACGTAGTGAACTTGATATAATCGACGGAACGAGATAGCTTTTAAAAGGAGTGGTTCAAGCTCTGCGTTTAAAAGTTTAGTTTTGAAAAGAACCGAGTGGTTTTCAAAGTGTTCCAATCGACTTTTACTTGGTTTATTTTCTTGCATTAGTTCTTTTAATGCGTCCCATCATTTAATCCTACCATTGCAGAAAACAGCCAAAATATGACGTACGCTTAAGCTATTCGCATTCGCCACGGGGCCCCGTCATCACCCGTTAGGTTACTTAACTAACGACAGAGCGGGGGCTGGGCTAGCGCGGCTGTAAAACATAAGCAACGCCTAAATAGTTATCATATATAAATATATAGCAATGATAGACATTACAGATCACAGATGAATACATTGGATATACTAGGAATCCGCAATCCGTTCGATCCTGCAACGAAAAGCGGATTACACGGTCGCGGTGAATAGCCAAATACCCCACCCAAGACCCCTACGGGTGCGGCAAACTACCCGCCAAGTACCCGAAGCGAAGCAACCTCCCTCACCACCTTGAGTAGGCCACTCGGCACTTCGAGATACCCGGTAGTTTGTGCACCCCCTCCATGGGTCTATCCTAGGAGCAAAAACAGTAAAAAGAATTATACAATGGCGGCTACAACCCCGACCTGGTTGTGCGGCCAAACAAATAATAATATTACATCAATTTACATATTACAAATGAATGAAAGAAAAGCAACACTCATCTCACATCCACCCCGGCTATTCTCCCGCGACAATCCAACCTATTCATATACACAAACCAGTATCAATCACAGATCATAGATATGTATAACCCCGACTAATCGACATATAGCGATTAGCCGACGTTCAATACATGCAAACATCACAGATATAACCTTTGTAGTCAAAGTGTATTGAAGTTCGAAAAAAATACGGATTTATAGGCCCCCAAAAATAAATTTCTATTCTGGAAAATATGGGCACAAATAAACCATCTGAAAAATCCTAAAACCAAGCCAGAAATACACTGCACCAAACTCGACCAAGTGAAGAGCCAAGACGGCGGCGGTTGCGCGGCAATAGCTTCCTATTGCCGCGGAACCGCGGCACTTTGGTCGATTCGCTTGCTCGTTTTTGGTGGCTATCTTTAAAAAACCCTGAGACGATTTTAGGAGTACAACAAATTTTGTTTTGACCAGAAAAAAATTTAACAGAAACTTAGGGTTTTTAAAACTCGGTTTTTCGATTTTTCGGTTTCGAACTTCGACACACTTCACTACTTAGCTAGTTTTTGTTTAGTTAGTCTCTGATACCACTGTAAGTCCACGTTGCCCACCCCGGTGCTTGCGGGGAGGCGGAAAACGGAATAAAAATCGGATTTTTATGAGCTTAGGCAACATGGACTATGCTTAAAAGGATCTTTGCTAAACAAAAACTTGCTAAAGCTAACTAGTAACTAGCTAAGTGCTAGAAAGGCTATACCTTGGGCTCTTAGTCCTTCTCTCCTTGCTCCTTGGAATAGTGGAAGGAGGTCACCTTGTCGTCTTCTCCCGTCAAAGAAAGATCCACCCGAAAGCCTCAACCTTTGGCTTCAACTCCAAGCTAGAAGTAACTAGGGTGCAAGAAGTGCTAATACTTGAACCCTAGATGAGAGTAGAGAAGATCAAGAGAGAGTTTTTCTCAAGCTTAAGTGTTTCTCAACACTTGAGAGGGAGAGAGCTTGAGGGAGAGGAAGAACAAGAGAGAGAAAAGATATGATAGAATGAGAAATAATTGAACCATTCTCACTAATATGTATGAATTATTTTAATTGAATAATTAGCTAGATAATTGTCATGGTTAATCATGACATGACCATTATCATTTCAATTTGCAAGGATCAAAAAGCATCTTCCAAAAGAAATGATGATGGTCAAAGTGTCAACCTAGGTCAACAAGTCAATAAGGTCAAATGGTCAACAACCATAACCATGCACAATTATTAAACTAATTATCAATTAACTATAATACACACATAATCATTAGGGTTAATAAAATGACAATAGCCATTAACCCTAATCAAGGTCCTCTCCCTCTGTCTCAAGCAACTGTGCATACGCACCCGTATTCGTGATCCGAGGAACATGAACACAATGAGAAAAACCAATCCCAAATCATATACTAGGATCCGGCTTAAACCAAAGCCCGCTAGTATAAACTGTCCGGACAGCAAACGTGCACAGGTGCGCGGATGTGAACGAACCCTGTCGCAAAACCATGCAACCTCTACTCATTTTGCCTAAAGGCGAATAGCTCTCTGTGTGGGACTCTAAAGACTCGACACTACGCTGGCAGTGGGTTTAACCACAGACCGCAAGCGGCACTAGCTGTACGTAACGGTCCCCAGGTAGATGTCGATAAGAAGACTGACGAGGTGAACCCCATCTGAACTCCTACTGAGCCTGTATGTGACAATCTCCGTACAGTCCGGTCTGTTCGTTTGATACATCGCATGGCGGGCCTAGGGGGCGGTGATCGTCAGTCCCCTAATAGCAGTACAAGTCGTGCCGGAGTGAAGCCCAGAACACCCTGAGATAACAATGGAAACCTACCAGTATATCTCGCTTTCCCTGGCCAGGGACTACTCGTGTAATGGCTCTCCTAGACACAGCGCGATGTCAACCCCTAATACCGGGAGAGACGAATCCTGTCTAACCGTCACTGCCTCAAAGTGCTTCGGGACTGCACCCAAAAACTACCTGTTTGCACGACTCCTTTGAGCCGTGGTAGGGTAGTAATCAAAGTTCAGTGGGAACACACTCGAGGCGAAGTGACAGTGTCAAGTCAGCGGACTAAGCTGTACTCATGTCACCTGGGAACTGATAACCGACGATAGGTATAATACCAACCAACAGTCCCCGACGAGTCCTGTCCAGTGTACTCGTAACCTAACGAGCACCCGCATACTATCTCAAGTACGACGTACTGACGGCTGTAGGACAGACCGTCTCCCACACTGGGATGAGAAGCGCATACGCTAGTCTACTCCGGAGTATCGATGCCCTGTCTCGATAGCCCAACGACTAGGGACCTGTATAAGGATGAGCTTATAGATCACCCAGCTCCCACGAGTGTGAGCTCCATCACAACGCCGGTAATCAAGCAAAGATCCTAAAGGCTCTACTAATATGTATATCAGCAATATGCTAAAAGAAACACATGCACATATTAAAGCAGAGACAAACCAAGTAGCATACTACCATTTCGAGAAAGATTGTATATACATCTGTGAATATCCCAAGCTTCCATCAAGTAATATACAAACTAGTATGATACAGTAATGGCCTCTAGGGCATATACACTAACACTCGCATCCGTATACTAACATATCATCATATCACATGTCAAATCGTATTCTCTTTTCATCGCATTTATATCTCACAAAGGAAAATTTTACCAATACAATCTACCTTTACTATAAGCATAAGTATATAATCTAACATACACACACAAACCATACAAACGGTTTTTGAAAGATGCGAATCGTAGTTTTGAAAGTAGGGGCTACGGTGTTTTTAAGGAAAAGATATCATTTGAAAATTCGTAACGTTCCTGAAGGTATCTGTTTAAAAGATGTATACGATTCTTCAGTTTGGAAATAGGTATGGTTCGGATGACACGTCTTCGTTGGCTACCTAGTCCTACAGTACCCTAAACGGCAATATCATCAAACATCATCCTCAAATCCCGTCACCACATACTAGCCGTAACATATCACTTCTAACTATCCTTTAGTTACTAATATAGTTCTCTAACTATCTTTTAACTCTATCTATAGTTTCTATTAGAGGTTTCCTTAACCAAATACCATGAATCCGTTTCCATCAAAAACTTGCGGGGGTGTTATACGCCATCCACCCGACTTCCCCCGTGGATATAGATCCACTCACCTTGATCCTCGCTTACTGGAGCAGATGACGCCACGTGATTGATCGTTGTTTTTTCTTATGTGCATTTTGAAACCAAAGAATTAACCAAAATCAAGAACGGTGTCGCTTGGTAGCTAGCCGGTTGAGTACTGGTCGGTCCACAGGGAAAATGTGTATTTTTTAGTTGTTCTAACGAGTCAATTCTTTTTTGTGGTAGGTTTTGATTTTCTATAAAAACTGAGGTTGAATGTGATTAGGATTAAAACCTTGCTAGGGTTAGGATTATATTAGTTTGGAAAGTCAATTATTCTCACCTCTTTATTTGTCCTAATTAAGAACTTTAGGTGTTAAGGTAATAGTTAACAAAGGGAATTAGCACGTCGGGGAAGAAACTAGCTTTCTTCCCTTTGGTCCTTGTCCGTCCTTTCTTAACTCTTAGCCCTAACCTCTTTGAAAATCAAACACAACAGATCTTAACTATAGAATCACCGCTACCTCGTGGGATAGGGTATCGTAGTGAGCGGTGTGTGTTTGTATTGCATAGAGACCTTATTTTAAAATATTGAACGGGCAAGAAAGGGGTGAGAAATTTTCATCTCTCAAACCTTCCCTAAACCTAACCCTAACAAGTGTGGAGCTACTCACACATTAGGGAATTAACAAAGGAATTCATTTTTTTTATTTTTCTTTTAAATAACTACGGCAGATAAAAATTGCAGAAAATAACTACTGCAGATTAAAATTGTAGAGAAATAAAATTGCAGATAAAAAGAAATTCAAGATAAAAAACTTACTTTTTATTGATGCACTCTTTGACTACAAGGAATGAAAATTTAAACTAGAGAAATAAAAAGAGGCATGCTCCAAAAAGAGCTATAGGCTTCCTATTTATAGATAATAGAAATCCTAGGGTTTACATCTGATCCACATCTAGAATTACGAAACTAGCCTGAGAAGCCTGGTTAACGCACCGACACCCACCGACAAGATGCACCGACACGTGCTTAGCACGGCCGCGGAACCACGACCATAAGCCTTGTTTGGCCGCGGATCCGCGGCCAACTTCGGGGCTCTCTGTCTCAATTTTCCAGGGTTTCTTTCTGTTGCTTTTTCCTTCTATTTTCTTCACTTGATTCTTCAGAATCTTTTCTAGTTTCTTTCAGATTTCCACAGTGCAGAATGTTGTGGACTTTTACCGTTCGCTTCATGTTGAAGTCTTGAATCTTGTGCTGCCTTCGTACCTTGTGCAATTGAACTGTTCATTGATCTTCACTTGTTCCTTAAACTGTAGGCGGCATCATAAAGATTCTTCTATTTGTTGGTCGTAGTCTCACTTTGGTAGCGTTTTTTCATCATTTTCACTGTATTGTTCCGAGAACCTGTAACTAGACATGGATCAAAAGCACCTATTTATTTGCAATATGATCAAGAATGAGGAATATAATAATGCAAAATTCTAATATGAACAAATACGCCCAAACTTATCTTTTGCTCGTCCCGAGCAAAACTAGTTTTATTCTTGAAAAAGCATAACCTCACTTTCGCAGGGAAACGCGATTGCACTGAGCTCGTGCAACAAGCCATTAAACCTCTAGGTCTCCCTAATAGGAGGAGTGTTGTCTCCTGAGGGTTTTCAGCGGATACTACCCACAAAATCCGATCAATTTGGCCTATTGACTTTCATTCTTCAATTTGGTGTTCTAGCGAGACATTCTATTATCTTCAACTTAGAAATTATCAACCCATATTTTTCACGCTTCCTTATCATTTAACTTAAGATTGTATATGTTCTGTAAATTTATTTAGCTTTTAGCATCTTTTGAATTTTCCTTCTAAGGTTCCATCTCATCATAGGAATTCTTATAATCTCTACTAAAGATATAAGTCCTATTTTCCATTCCTATCTCTCATCCAAACCCCAATCATATACCCCTACGTGTGTGTATGTAATACCCATACACTTGGAAATTCAATTCAAGCTATTATACTCTTGTCCATCGTCCAAAATACTTTTAGTTGGTGAATTTTTAGATGAAATTGCTCGCAAATCCTTCATGCGACCGTTAATACTTCTTGAGGTACTAACGACCGATTACAAAATGTTTTTGCGCATTAAGGCGTAATTCCTCGTCTTGTAATACCTAAGGCTTTAACAGTGACTCCCAAACAAGTTGGTCTAAGGCACTAGGTGATAAATCACCCTCGCTATATATTTTTTATTTTACGCAGCTTAAGTAATTACAAAACCAGTGTTCATTTTTTTATATCTTTTTATTCACACTTATAATTTTATTTTCCTTCATAATAACGATTTTAGACAAGAGCATTTAAAGGTATCCTCTACTATTCCAAGCTTCAAGGTGCGTGTATGTGCGAGTTGTAGAGTATATATTTTCAGAATTTAGACTAAAGATTTGGAGTTGTTTTTCAGACTAAAACTTCAGTAAAAATTTCAATACTCTTCCCTTATTTGGACATAGCCCAAGAACTGAACTCAAAATTTACCTCTTTCTAAATAATCTACAAGGACATATATTTTCTATAGTTAAACTTTAAGAAAGGTTATTTTTAGGGTTTTTAATTTACTAAGTTTGGGATCTAGTTATTCACTGCTGTTCAACCGCCATGTCAAATATGGCCAAAATTGAACTTTTCAATTTTTAAAATTCTTCAATTTTTATGGGTTTTAAAAATAAGTATGCAAATGCAAAAATATACATATGAATGCGACGGAAGAAAGCTTACCGAGCATACACCCAAACTTAAATTTGACAGTGTCCTCACTGTCAGGCTACACCAATAGGGTCAAAATTGTCGGCACTCCCATATTTGTTTATTTTTTTTATTATTAACAGAAAAATTATATATACACAAAAAGGTACCCCCCAAACTTAAGTGAAATATTGTTTGTACTGTCGCCATTTTTAAAATCTCATAAACTTGTAATCTTGGGAGGAAAAATTTATTAACGGGGACGTAAAATATGATTGTGAAAATTGTTAGGTCCACGTTACCTCTCCCGGTACTTTCGGGGATGCGGAAACGGTAAAACAAATTTTTTCTAAACTTTGTAACATGGACCGTAAAAGCCGGATCTTTGCTAAACTAAACTAGCATACTTGCAAAGAAGAGTTAACTACTCGGCAAAGTGGTTATACCTCAACTTGAACTCCTTCTCTTCTTGTTGTTCTTCTTCTTTCTTGCTCTTTGTAGTAGCTTGAATGGCTTCCCCTCCTCGTCTCCTCTTTGCCGAAGATAGATCCACCTGAGGGCTTCATCCTTGGGCTCCTTTCTCGATCTTGAGAGAACTAAGGTATTCGGCTTGCTAGACCTTCTACCTTAGAGTGAGTAGAGTGTGCTTTGGGGTGTTATATCTTCAAGGAGATGATTCTCAACACATGAGATTTGCTCTCCTTGAACAAGAGGAGGAAGAAGATGAAGTGAGGAGAGAGAATCAATATGATAGAATGAGCTATCTTTTTCCTTTTGCAACCATATCAAAAGAAAAAGAATTATCTAATTAGTAATAATAATTCAAATGAGAATAGTTGATGGTTGTTTTGGAATGACCACTATCATAACTTCATTAAATGAATGTTGGCAAGAACCAAGGAGCATCCTTGCAAAATAATGATGATGGTCCAACATTCAACCATGGTCAACAAGTCAACCATGGTCAACAAGTCAACAAAACCAACCATAACATAATTCCATTTAATTACTATTATTAATAGATATCTCACAAATTCATTAGGGTTTGGAAAAAAAACGACTGTCAACTGTGCATGCGCACCCGTTCCGAAACCCTAATGAAAAACCTCTTCTTCCGCCTCAAACAACTGTGCATACACACCTGCATTCTTGTTCTGATGAACATGAATACTGAGAGATAAAAGTGACCCCAAAACATATACCAGTATCCGGCTCAAACCAGAGCCCGCTGGCAATATCCGTCCGGACTCCAAACGTGCACAAGTGCGCGGATGAGAACGAACCCTGTCGCAAAACCATGCGACCTCTACTCTGTTTTGCCCAGAGGCGAATACCCTCTGTGTGGGAGTCTAAAGACTCGACACTACGCTGGCAGTGGGTTTAACCACAGACCGCAAGCGGCACTAGCTGTGCGTAACGGTCCCCAGGTAGATGCCGATAAGAAGACTGACGAGGTAAAACCCATCTGAACTCCTACTGAGTCTGTATGTGACATTCTCCGTACAGTCCGGTCTGTTCGTCTGATACATCGCATGTCGGGCCTAGGGGGGCGGCAAGCATCAGACCCCTAATAGCGGTACAAGTCGTGTCGGAGTGAAGCCCAGAACACCCTGAGATAACACTGGAACCTACCAGTATATCTCGCTTGCCCTGGCCAGGGACTACTTGTGTAATGGCTCTCCTAGACACAGCGTAATGTCAACCCCCAATACCGGGAGAGACGAATCCTGTCTAACCGTCACTGCCTCCAAGTGCTTCGGGACTGCTCCCAACTACTACCTGTTTGCACGACTCAGTAGAGCCGTAGTAGGGTAATCAAAGAACAGTGGGAACACACTCGAGGCGAAGTGACAGTGTCAAGTCAGCGGACTAAGCTGTACTCATGTCACCTGGGAACTGATAACTGACGATAGGTATAATACCAACCATCAGTTCCCTACGAGTCCTGTCCAGTGTACTCGTAACCCAACGAGCACCCGCATACTATCTCAAGTACGACGTACCGACGGCTGTGGGACAGACCGTCTCCCGTGCTGGGATGAGAAGCGCATACGCTAGTCTACTCCAGAGTATCGATGCCCTATCTCGGTACTCCCACGACTAGGGACGTGTATAAGGATGTGCTTGTAGATTACCCAGCCCCCACGAGTGTGATCGCCATCACAACGCCGGTAATCAAGCAAAGATCCTTAGGGCTCTACTAATGCGTATAGGTGATATAATAAATAAACACACATGTACACATTAAAGCAGAGACAAACCAAGTAGCATACTACTATATTGAGCAAGATTGTCTGTACAACTGTGAATATCCCAAGCTTCCATCAAGTAATATACATACTAGTATGATACAGTAATGGCCTCTAGGGCATATACACTAACAATCTCCCACTTGCACTAAGGCCATGTACTGGCGTATCGAAGACCTATCATCTCGATCAGCCGCTCGAACTGAGTCTGGGGTAAAGCCTTCGTGAATGGGTCCGCAGTGTTGTCCTTTGTGTCCACTCTCCGCACCTCGATCTCCTGTCGATCAATGATCTCCCTGATCAGGTGATACCGCCTTAAGATGTGCCTGGATTTCTGATGGGACCTTGGTTCCTTCGCTAAAGCTATAGCCCCATTGTTATCGCAATACAAAGGTATTGGGTCAACAATGGACGGAACTACCTGAAGTTCACTAATGAACTTCTTCATCCAGACCGCCTCTTTTGCGGCATCGCTTGCAGCAATGTATTCATCCTCCATCGTCGAGTCTGCGACAGTTTCCTGCTTGGAACTCCTCCAACATACCGCCCCTCCGTTGAGGGTAAACACAAAACCCGAGACGGACTTGCTGTCATCTTTGTCACTCTGGAAGCTTGAATCGGTAAAGGACTCGACCCTGAGGTCTCCATTACCGTAAACCAGGAACATCTCCTTAGTCCTTCTCAGGTACTTGAGAATGTTCTTCACTGCTGTCCAGTGGTCCTCCCCTGGGTCTGACTGATACCGGCTTACCGCGCTCAACGCGTAAGCTACATCTGGTCTTGTACATAGCATCGCATACATTATAGATCCTACCGCCGAAGCGTAGGGTATAGTGCTCATGAGAACCCTCTCCTCGTCAGTCTTAGGAGACATCTTCTTGGAGAGGGTAATTCCGTGCAATGCGGGTATGTTACCGCGCTTGGAACCCTCCATACTAAATCTCTTTAGTACGGTCTCTATGTACCTGGACTGCGAAAGTCCCAATAGTCTCTTGGATCTATCTCTATAGATCTTGATCCCCAGAATGTACGAGGCATCACCCAGGTCTTTCATGGAGAACCTTTGTGACAAAAATAGCTTGACCGACTGTAGCATAGGAATATCATTTCCTATCAAAAGAATGTCGTCCACGTACAAGACTAGGAATACGACAGTTCGTCCTACAATCTTCTTATATACACAGGGTTCATCTTCGTTCTTGATGAAATCAAATTCCTTGATTGCCTCATCAAAACAGATGTTCCAGCTCCGCGATGCCTGCTTTAATCCATAAATGGATTTAAGCAACTTGCACACCCTTCCGCTGCTCCCACTGTCTACGAAACCTTCTGGTTGATCCATGTAAACGCACTCTTCCAAACAACCGTTTAGGAAAGCCGTCTTAACATCCATCTGCCAGATTTCATAGTCATGGAAGGCAGCAATGGCAAGTAAGATCCGAATGGATTTGAGCATAGCCACCGGAGAAAAAGTCTCGTCATAGTCCAAACCAGGTCTTTGACGAAAACCTTTTGCAACGAGTCTAGCTTTATAGGTTTCCACCTGCCCATCTACACCAAGTTTCCTTTTGTAGATCCATTTGCATCCAACGGGTTTTACCCCAGGTGGAGCAATATCCAAGGTCCACACTTTATTGGCGTACATGGACTCCATTTCGGATTGCATTGCTTCCTGCCACTTATCAGAGTCCCTACTGATAATGGCCTGCCTGAAACTGGTAGGGTCATCTTCTTCCAAGATGCAATCCTCTCGATCCCCGTCTATGAGAAAACCGTAGTATCTCTCGGGCGGATGAGAAATCCTACCAGATCTGCGGAGTGGCTGAGGTTCTTCTGGGGTTATTGAATTCTGAGGTTCTGTCAAATTTTCAGTTTCATTTTGTGGTCGCTGAATTTCATCCAGTTCTACCGAACTCCCACTTGTTTCTTTTGCAAGAAATTGCCACTCTAAAAAGGTGGCGTGGCGAGATACAAACACCTTCTGTTCCTCGGTGTGGTAGAACAGATATCCTGCGGAGTTCTTAGGATATCCCACAAATTTACATAGAACTGAACGTGCCTTAAGTTTGTCCGGATTTTGTACTTTTACATAGGCCGGACAACCCCATATCTTAGATCTTTTAAGATATGGCCTTTTTCCATTCCATATCTCGAACGGAGTCTTAGGCACTGATTTAGACGGAACATCATTCAATAGGTATGCTGCTGTCAAAAGCGCATGTCCCCAAAATGAAAGAGGCAACTCGGCATTACTCATCATGGAGCGAACCATATCCAGAAGGGTACGATTCCTCCTCTCCGATACACCGTTGTGCTGTGGTGTATAAGGAGGAGTAAGCTGAGAGAGAATACCATTCTCTTTTAAGTAATCTAGGAATTTCGTGCTTAAGTACTCCCCTCCCATGTCAGACCGGAGGATCTTGATACTTTTGCCTGTCTGGTTCTCTACTTCGTTTCTAAATTCCTTGAATTTCTCAAAAGCTTCAGATTTGTGTTTCATCAGATACACATATCCGAACCTAGAGAGATCCTCAGTGAATGTGATGAAGTACGAGAACCCACCCCTTGCATGTATAGACATTGGACCGCATACATCACTATGTACGAGTCCCAAGAGCTCTGCTGCTCTTTCTCCATGTCCGGTGAACGGAGATTTGGTCATCTTCCCTTTGAGACAAGACTGACAAGTTTCATAAGATGAAAACTCGAACGCATCCAAGAGTCCATCTTTATGCAACTTACTCAGTCTTTTCTCTCCGATATGACCAAGTCTACAATGCCACAAGTAGGATTCATTCGTATCTGAATTCTTCCTCTTGCTTGTGTTTTGTATATTGAGAACTGTATTCTGATTTAGAACGTAGATACCATTACACAGTGTACCCTCTGCAACCAGTACCTTATCAAGGTAAATGTTAATGATATTCTTTTCAAGAACAAAGTTATATCCATCTTTATCGAGTAAAGAAACTGATATGATGTTGCAAACCATGGAGGGTACATAGTAGCAATCGTTCAAAATCATAGTCTTGCCATTTGGCAATACTAGGTGATATTCACCGACGGCTGCCGCATTAACTTGTGCTCCGTTCGCTACTCTGAGCGACATATCACCCGGTGCAACTTTCCTACTTTTTCTCAGTCCCTGGAATAAATTACAGATATGAGATCCTGATCCGGTATCAAGTACCCAGGAGGTAGGGCTGACTGTAAAACAGTTCTCAATTACAAGAACACCTGAAGTAGATGCAAAACCATGCTTCTTCTTCAACTGGGTATTCTGGAAATCCATACAATCCCCTTTCCCATTCTCATACTCATGACTGTTGTCACAAGTTAGAGCTGAACCAACTTTCCCTAGTCCCGAATAAGAATTCGGATCGGTCAAGCGATACATTTTATTATCTTGATTAGGACGTGAAAAGGTTGCTGCCTGGAGAGAGAGAAAAGAAACACTCAGCGTATGCTCTTGCAAGATTAGATTGGTTTATTAATTTATCTAACTAGGATGTCTCCCACTGTTTACTCAAATTCTTCTTAAAACCTTTTAAAAGAAGAACTAGCCGGGTTTCAATTCACGTCACAATACTTGCTTAACCTTTCAGCCAGGCTAGTGTCGGTACTTCGAGGGAGGTTTTCCAACGCTTTCGCGAAGTTCCTTAATTAAATAACCTCTTTTCCCTGGGGGCGTAACCCCGCTAACACCTTTCTAGACACCTACTAGGTTTATAGCATTGATCGTTAAGCGAAATAATCTCCCGAGAGTAAACCAACTCATCAGTGGGATCGAGATCCAACTGTCATTGTGTGATAACCTAGATGGAATCCACTCTAGTCATCACACTCCAGAAGGTATGCTAAATCTGCAAGTTTCAGTTCTTTTGAAACTCCCGATGTGGTTTTTGCCCCTAGGACCCAAGTGAATTTGACTGAGCCAACATATCAAAGGATCCTAGTCAAGTTCAACCCGTCATTATCTTGACTGCATTAGACCCATCCGTACGAGTCCTTGACTGAGCCAAAATGACCGCACGACTGTCCTAACCAATCACTTTGTATCCTACAGAAAAATATTACATAGCTACCGTTCACCACGCCTCGGCTGAGCACGAAATACGTAGCACGAATACTAAGCAATATCAATCCGAAACGACGGAGGGCTACGACTGGGTTTTGGTGAAAACCCGTTAACGTAGTGAACTTGATATCGTTGAAGGAACATGATACAGTTTTTTGAAAATATAGTGACGAAAACTTTTTGCTAAAGAGGTCACTCCCTGTGAAGGGATCTCGGCTCTTTCCTCGTCGAATGAGGTGCAGGATATTCCAAATTGAATACCTCGATGCAAAGCAAGAATAATCGACTATAGTGAAGTTATTACCCTGACGCAAACTTTTGTCCAAGGGGTCACTCCCGATGAAGGGATCTCGGCCCTTGCCTCGTCGACTGAGGTGCTGGGCATTCACAACCGAATACCGCGATGCAAAACAAAAACGAACGTCCTTGCAATAACAGCTTTTTGAAAAATTGTTCCAACAACGTCTTTTAGGTTTATTTTCTTGCATTAGTTCTTTTAATGTGTCCCATCATTTAAATCCTACCATTGCAGAAAACAACCAAAATATGACGTACGCTTATGCCATTCGCATTCGCCACGGGGCCCCAACATCACCCGTTAGGTTACTTAACTAACGACAGAGCGGGGGCTGGGCTAGCGCGGCTGTAAAACATAAGCAACGCCTAAATAGAAAGCAATGATAGACATTACAGATCACAGATGAATACATTGGATATACTAGCAATCCGCAATCCTTTCGAGCCTGCAACGAAAAGCGGATTACACGGTCGCGGTGAATAGCCAATACCCCACCCAAGACCCCTACGGGTGCGGCAAACTACCCGCCAAGTACCCGGTAGTTTGTGCACCCCTCCATGGGTCTATCCTAGGAGCAAAAATAGTAAAAAGAATTATACAATGACGGCTACAACCCCGACCCGGTTGTGCGGCCATACAAATAATATTATTACATCAATTTACATGTTACAAATGAATGAAAGAAAAACAAAAGCTCATCTCACATCCACCCCGGCTATTCACCCGCGACAGTCCAACACATTCATATACACATTCCAATATCAAACACAGATTACAGAGATGTATAACCCCGACTAATCGACTTATAGCGATTAGCCGACGTTCAATACATACAAGCATCACAGATATAACCATCATAGTCAAAGTGCAGTGAAGTTCGGAAAAAATACGGAATTATAGGACCCAAAAGTAAATTTCTGTTCTGGAAAATCTGGGCACATATAATATATCTTAAAAATCCCAAAACCAACACAGAGACACACTGCACGAAAAACGATGACGAGAGGACAACAAACGGCGGCGGTTCCGCGGCAAATTCCTACCTCATGCCGCGGAACCGCGGTGGTTTGAATGAATCAGTGGATCGTTTTTCTTGGGTGTTCACACAAAACCCTGAGCCGAATTTAGGTGTATAACAAATCTCGTTTTGACCAGAAAAATTTTTAACAGAAACTAGGGTTTTGTTTTTTTTTCGGTTTTGCGATTTTTCCGTTTCGAACTTCCATACACTTCGCTACCAAGCTAGTTTTAGTTTAGTTAGTCTCTGATACCACTGTTAGGTCCACGTTACCTCTCCCGGTACTTTCGGGGATGCGGAAACGGTAAAAAATTTTTTTTCTAAACTTTGTAACATGGACCGTAAAAGCCGGATCTTTGCTAAACTAAACTAGCATACTTGCAAAGAAGAGTTAACTACTCGGCAAAGTGGTTATACCTCAACTTGAACTCCTTCTCTTCTTGTTGTTCTTCTTCTTTCTTTCTCTTTGTAGTAGCTTGAATGGCTTCCCCTCCTCGTCTCCTCTTTGCCGAAGATAGATCCACCTGAGGGCTTCATCCTTGGGCTCCTTTCTCGATCTTGAGAGAACTAAGGTATTCGGCTTGCTAGACCTTCTACCTTAGAGTGAGTAGAGTGTGCTTTGGGGTGTTATATCTTCAAGGAGATGATTCTCAACACATGAGATTTGCTCTCCTTGAACAAGAGGAGGAAGAAGATGAAGTGAGGAGAGAGAATCAATATGATAGAATGAGCTATCCTTTTCCTTTTGCAACCATATCAAAAGAAAAATAATTATCTAATTAGTAATAATAATTCAAATGAGAATAGTTGATGGTTGTAACCCTTCGAAAATCGTTTAGGCAATTTTTCGGTAATCGGCTAATTTTTCGGCTTTTTCCGTAAAAAGTCAAAATAGGTATTTTTCATTGTAGACCTAATTATACAAAATTTAGATAAGATATTAATATAATTTTTTCACTAAAATGTCACTTATAATTTTCTAGTTAAATAAATTTTTTTTCGTAATTAATTATTTTTTTTATTATTTTAAGCTTTTAAAAATACATTTAATTAGTGATAAATACAAATTTAATTGGGTAAATTATATTATTAGGAACCATAATAACTAAAATTTAGTGTAATAAAAAAAAATTTAGCAAACATTTCATGTTTGGTTGCTTTTGGAAAAAGGGGTTGAAAAATTGAAGGAAAAAGGGTTTTTTTTTTGTAAAGTTTGATGTGAAAGCTTTAATTGCACCAAATGAGACATTCCTCATAGAATTTTCTACACTTTTCCCCTTCTCCCTTGCCCTCTCCAGCTCTGGCCGAGAGCTCCTCCAACAGCACCAATTTGTTTCCCCCATTCTCCTTCCTCAAAAATTCATGCAAAATCCACAAAAATCCATAAAAATTCACAATTTCCTTCTCACTTTAAAACCAAAACCCTAATCCATCCCTTCCCAAACCCTAATTTGTTTGAGAAAAGGAGAAAGAAGACATCTTTGGAGGCTAAGTGCAAGAGGTTTCCAACTTTGGAGGTATAAGTTTTAAACTAGTTGTTAAAATTGTAGTTTAAATAAGCTAAATTAGATATTTAAAGTATGAAATTTGGTTATTTTTGCTTGCTAATGAATTTCAAGAAAGGGATTTAATTTTGAATTAGGGTTTGTAGCATGGTTGATGGAGTTAAGTTAGGGTTTGGTTATCTAATTGGTTAGAGTGTTTAATAGTGTAGTGTTATGCTCGCTAAATCGACAAAATTGCGATGTTTGTATCGAATCGGTATGCTTTTGCTTGCTAGATTTTTATGCAAAATAGAATGCGTTAAATTTGCGTTATGTTATCAATATTATTAGCTTCATATAGGATTATTAGAATGCGCGAACGCGGGGTTTCGTCTAGTCGGGTTGTAGTTTTGTCGATTTCCCCGAAATGACGATTTTAGTTAAAGGTTAGCGATTTTTCGTGCGTTTTTCCGCGCACCGAGCGTATGCTATGAGTGATTTGAGAGCGTCGATATTTGTATAACGTTACTTGCATCGTTTTAGGTTATGTAATCTTATACTTGGTGTTGTGCAATATAGGATCGGTCGGAGAAACATCGAACACGGCGCGTAAAGGCAAAGCAGTGGCCGGATTAGATTAGCGGGGATTTCTGGTGAGTAGATATATTCATCTATGGGGGAATCGTCTGGATGGCGCGAGGCGCCCCCCTAGTTAGGATTACCCTACTTTTTGCAAGATTATATTGTTAGTTAGCTTATCCATTCATGTACACTGCATACCCTTATAGCGAACAGTATGTTAAATTGCATGGACATTCATCTCTACCAATGCGATACCATTTCGTAGGACACGAACACCTTACCGTTGGCATCTGTTGCACGCGCACTATTCATGTGACACACACGCCTTTGGTAATTGACATGCCACGTACATGATAGAACCTGTTTATCTTAATATCATCACCTGCATCCATACTTGATATATGAAACTGCATCGCATGCACATATCTCGCATCATCATCATATTTACATAGAACTCTAGCCAAAATTCACATCATACACATTGATATCATAGACATTTATCATATATATAACATGTGGACATTACGATTTTCTTGAGGATTTCAGTTTTGCTGCGATTTCTGGATTTTTGGGGAAAACCGCAAGAATTTAACAAAAGCTTATATTTATCATTTTTAAAACAAAGTTGCGGTTTTCTCGTGATGTATGTGTCGCCCACCATGAGTTTTCATGTTTTCTGTTGGATTTCGAGACCCGATTCGAGGAGTGGATGAACCGTCTCGGGTACATGGTGGGCCCGGTATGGTACCCCGGGGCAAGAAGATCGAGTTGTAGACGATGAGCCTGGCAGGGGAAGACTACCTACCGGTGGTGTCTGGCGCGGCGGATATCCGGAGGATACCGACCGTTGTCGTGAGATTTATGATATGGGCCGATCCGGACTGACGGAGCCCAATATTGAGACAGATATGATTCCTATTTGGTGTCGATGCTTGACACGGGTTTTCAGCTGATTTCTTGATGATACTTAGCTATTGTACAGATATTCATTTTCTAAAAGTTAAGAATGCAGTAACCTTGACATTTAAAACACTTAAAGAGTTAGAAAAGACATTGCATACATGTTCTTGCATACTAGAGATATTATATCACATATGGACATACGTGTTGTGGTGCATTGCGTGCATTCTTACGATTGCCTTATTAGATGTTATATTTACTCACGAGCTGGCAACTCACCCCCGTTGTGCCACAGTGTCTTGCAGGTCGGACTCATCAGTCTTGTAGCAGCGACTATCTTATCATCAGATCCTTTTGCTCAGACTCGCGACATCGCCCGTAGGTGGGTTGCGAGCACACTTTATATCTTTTGCTTTATCATTGTATCTAGTATTCTCCATCTACCACTTGTATTGTATATGCGACCTAGTGATGAGACTGAGAGATTTGTATATTTGTGGTTTCTCTTGGGTCGAGCTCACTTGAGCCGGCGATGTGTTTTCTAATATTTTGCGTTTCTTTTATGCTCTTTTCTTGATATTGCTATTATATTGCATGTGGTTGTGATCCGCCTTGGGCGAAGAGCTAGCTCCCGCTTGGGGATGCCATTTTATGATTACAGGTTTATTATTTTGTTGTACCCATTTTGGGGGATAGAAAATACAGGGGAGACTCTGCCGAAATTTTCGGAAATTTTTGATGTTAAGAAAAGGGAAATTTTCGGAAATCATGGGTATGAAGAGAATCATAGATCTCAAAATATGCACATCCTAAGGTTTCTTAAATGGAGTATCATATTGTAAATATGCCGCAGAACATACGTACGGTACGCCACTCTACTCAAGCTACCTACTTCATCAATCAGGGTCAACCTATGAAACAAAAGTTCGGGTCTAATACCCCCCGTTCAAGTCTAAGTACCGTAAGATCAAGCCAAGGTTCCGAAATACATACCCGCCCTAGACTCCGCATAGTCAAACATATTCTCGAACCAAGGTTAAACTTAGCGCTCTTATACCAATTTTGTCACGACCCGAAATATTAGCTCGTGACCAGCACTTAAATCACGCAACGTCTATAGGCGTAACGTAATTCAAGTAAGCTGAAACCCAGAAATCTAAACCTTTTTAAGAAAATAAAGGAGGTGAAGTTTTGAAATAAAGGTATAATGAAATCAAGTTTTCTTAATGCATAGAAAAGGAACATGAAAAATGCAAGTGAAGTTTACTAGTTTGAAAACGTGTTTCGTCTTTTAAAAAATTTGGGCAGAACCTCCTTGGTATATTTTGATCCAAAACCACAAATACACATAATAATAAAGGCATCCCCAAGCGGGAGCTAGCTCTTTGCCAAACGGCGGATCCACAACAACGCAAAGTATAATTATAAGTATATGATACCCAACAGCGAAGTTCACCACCAAAGATAAGGATAATCAAGGCATAAAACCCATCGCTCAAGTCTCGCACTACAAGTCTTGCTAAGTCTCATTTCTTATACAAATACTAGTTTTGATTTGATGGAGTTAACTAAATACAATATGAAATATAGATACAAGAGTGGGTACGATACAAATGTCCCACCTACCAATGCAAAACACCCGAATGCAACTGTGTTCTAGTGAAGCCGCTACTGATCCATGTGATCAACCTGCAAGAACTGTGGCACAACGGGGGTGAGTTGCCAACTCGTGAGTAGAAAAACATCTACAAGTAGAAATCGAATAAACAACGACTCCTAGGTCAACTATATCATAAAGGTAACACTATGATATCTAGGGTGACCGGGTCGTATATGTTCCAACAATATAATCAACACCTATGAGTATGCGGATATCATCCAACCGTATAATCAATGTATGTATGCATGTGGATCTCGTCCACGTGTCAACCAGTGACACAACAATATCATGCATGTAAATATCATAAAAGAATATGCATGAAAATATGAGGATATAAATCAACGGGTGTCCCTCGTGACACATAAAAATCATGGAACCGGAGTGTCCAACCTCGACACTCGAAAACATCATGAAACCCGTGTCCAGCATCGACATGTAAATCCTCATATCTTGGGCTCCGTCAGTCCGGATCGGCCCATATCATCTCTCGACTCCGGTCGGTATCCTCCGGATATCCGCCGAGCCCAAATACAATCACCGGTAGGTAGTAGTCCCTCTGCCAGGCTCATCGTCATCCACACGAAATCTGAAAGGTTCCTAGGCACCCTAATGAGGTTATACAAGGCATCGAACATGCCATTTTCAAATTTTAACGGTGCCTACAAACCCTAACAAGATCGTTTGCTAGAAAACTAGGCGAAAAAGAACTAGTTAACACTTAACTATGAGAATACGGATATACAACCTTTGTAGATCCGGTGCTCCACCTCCACGGCTCCGCAATAAAGTCTTCTCCGCTGTCCAAATCAAATCCAGGCTCTTGCGTCGGCTTCATCGGAGATAGGACGGGCTAGGTCGTCGACGACGTGCCGAAGATGATCTACGTCGAAGCATCACTAGATCGAGCTCCACCTTCACCAAGCCATGAATACTTGTGAAGGAAACACACTCTACTACTTGGCAAGAGGTAGAGGATGAAGAAATAGGAAGTGGGTTCAATTTATAATTGGATTTCTCACTCTTTATCATCAATCACCATTGATGACCTCAAGGTTTTCTTCTTGAGTTCAAGGAAGAAGAAGAAGAAAAAGATATGATAAGTTCATTAGAATAAATCAAAAAGAATTATTCTTATCATAACATGAACCATGGTTTGTTGTAGAGAGTTAACTCAAGTTAGATGAATGGTTAGGGTTTGAAGAAGAAGACAAAAAGGTTTCATGAGTCAAAGTTGCATGAAGCTTCATGAAGCTTCATGTTGAAAGCAACCTTTTTATTTTCTTCTCACATTTTCTTTTAATCCAAATTAAAAGATAATTGCATGAATAAATGAATAAAAACCTTAACCATTTATTTAACCAAGGTATTAACTCTTTACACAAACCCTAGCTATCATATATCATCATACATGAAACAAGCATGTGCACAAAACTATATCGAATATACAATGTGCACATCCGAGCGAGAAAATCCATTTAAAGTGAACCGATACCAGTTAATGCAAAGTAATATATCAAATATATAATTATGCATCAAATCATTAAATCAACACTTGATTTAACGATCCGGTCATATCGTATATAACCGACTAGTATGCAATGCATCGGTTTATCGAATCAACCCTTGATTCGATAACTAGGGTATATCGCATATAACCTAATCGATACATTCATCGCGAGAATGAAATACAGTATCACATACACGCATTATTCTCGGTCCCGCACATATCTCATATGCGCTCCTATTTCGTTTCGCTTGAGCCAGGAAACCTCTGTGTAGGACTCTAAAGACTCGTCAATACGCCGGCAGCAGGCGATGATCATATCAAACACCCACAAGCCGCAAGCGGTCTGCTAAACGTAACGGCCACCCGGGTATTGAGCGATCTGAAGATCGACGAGCAAGCCCGCTCACACTCCAGTGAATCCGACCAGTAACACTACTGTACAGTCCGGTCTGATCGTCTGATATGTCGCATATCTCGCCTAGGGGTGGTAAACGTCAGACCCTAATAGCTCGATAAGTCGTGTCGATATGAGGTCTATAACAATTCGAGAAACTACTGGTAACACTTACCAGTATATCTCAGCAACCCTGGCCAGGGATTTCCTGTTATAGCCAATCGAACACAGCGCAACATCAACCCCCTATACCGGGAGAGACGAATCCCCTCCTATCGCTCATTGCCTCCATGTGACTCGGGACTGTACCCAAAAACCACCGTTTTGCACGCCCTCTTGGACGTGGTAAGATGGAAATCAAAGCACAGTGGGAATCACACAAGACTCTATGACGATCTCGGGTCAACAGACTACTCTGTACCAGTGTCACCAGAGAACTGCCATCTGACGTGAGGTATAATACCATCTGGGAGTTCTCGGCGAGTCCGTCCAGTGTACCCAGTCTCTACTGAGCACCCGTATATCATCTCCGATGTCAAACACCAATGGATATGGGATCATCCATCGCCCATCTGTATGGGTCGAGAAGGTACACGCTAGTCTACTCTGGTATATCGATGCCCCATCTCGATACACCCACGACTAGGGACTTTGAAGGATGTACTTATGGACTACCATGTCCCCACTAGTATGATCCGCATCATAGTCTAGGTAGTCAAGTACACATCCTAAGGGCTTTACCAACATGTAATAGAGAGACAGTCTGTATACACGTTAAGGTAAAGAGCAACCAGATAGCATACTATCATGTCGAGCAAGAAAGTCCTCCCTATATATGTCCCAGCATCCACTACAATATACATCCTAGGTACAGTAATGGCCTCTAGGGCATACATATAACTAACAAAATCTCTATCTCGCCCCGGGGTACCATACCGGGTCCACAATGTACCCGCAAACGGAATCATCCGCCTCCTCGAATCGGGTTTCACATGTCACTCTCATAACTGAGAAAACACATGGTTGACGCACTGAAATATCATATCAAGAGAAACCGGGTTTTTAAAACAATACATACTTTCTTTTAAAATGACCACAGTTCTCAAGACCAGAAATCTCATGAAAACGACATATCTCAATGCGTAAAATTGTAAAGCGTGATGTATGTGACATATCGAGGGAAAACCGCTCTTTTAAAGGAATCCAGTTTAAAAATATATCTTGTGGTTCCCAAATTCTCCAATGTTACGACCCGAAATTGGTACGTGACGGCACTTAAACTACGCAACGTCTACAGGCGTAACGCAATTTAACTATGCCAAAAACCCAGCAATCTAAACCATCAAAAGTAGTAAACAATAATAGAAATTTTAAAACCTTTGAAATCTCAACCCAAAATTCTTTAAAGTCCAACTTTATTTTCTTTAAAATTTTGGCAGCACCTCCTTTGTAAAAAACCAACACCAAAATGGGTACAACATAAATATAAGTCAAGCATCCCCAACGGTGGAAAACAACCACCACAACAGATATACGACGCCGTAGCGAAGAAATAAAAGACGATAGATGTAAAACTGCATAAAAGACCTCCAAGTGACAAAATAATATACAACATCGTCCTCACATCAAGTCTCTAAGTCATACATGATAATGGTAGATGGAGAGTACATGGATACAACGAATATATAATAAACAACCTTGGATAACCGCAAAACCCACCTAAGAAAAACTGCACAGTGTGAGACGAAGCGGTATCCGCTGCAAAAGATAATGTGATAGATGAATAGCCTTGCCTCTGACTACTGTGAGGAACGTCCTGCAAAACACTGCGGCACAACAGGGGTGAGTTGCCAACTCGTGAATAGTTAATAACATATGCAGGTAATCGCAAGTATGCACGTACAGCGCGAATCTAACATATGCAAGCTAATAGCAATAAATGGTCATATGTATGCAATAGTCATGAAAGATACACTAGCAAGTACAACTAATACATGAAGCAATACTAATATGACAATCTGTATGCAATAATCATGTAAGATACTCTATCAGGTACTACTAATACATGAAGAAATAATATGACAATGTATATATGCAACAGTCATGAAAGTTACTCGAGCAGGTACAACTAATACATGAAGCAATGCATATAAAATAAAGTATGTAAATGCAACAGTCATGGTAGGTACTCTATCAGGTACTACTAATACATGAAGCAGTGCATAAACAATAAATGCGAAGTATGAGATGAAACATGTCATTTTCATGGAATCCTGACATCGTGGTAGGACCAAAGTTCATCAAGACAATCCAAATCCCAATTTCTCAAATCAGCCCCCAATTTGGCTCTCATATCATGTAAGTCTCACAAACCCCGAATGTACAACATCAAGTAAATCACATTTAACCTGAATGTACAAAATAAAGTAAATCCCATATATCTTGTATCCAATATCAAGTGAATCTCATATATCCTGGATAAGTATATTTGCATGAATAATTATGATGATGTATATGAATTGAAATGTATACATATATATTAGCATCCCATTCCACTAATATATATATATATATATATATATATATATATATAACAGCGTCCCATTCCACTGTTATATATACTTAGAAGTAAAAATATCAAGAAACCAAGTGTCAAACATCGACACAAAAATACTGATCCATCAGGTGCTGTCACCACGACTGGCCCCCTAATAGGTACATATCATACGCTATACCGAAAGCTCGAGTGCCTAGCTCTGACCCTTGTCTCTCGACGTATCCATACGTACATGACTCCCGTCGGTATCCCCAAGATAACCGCCGAGTCATTGGTACTGTCACCGGTAGGTACTTGTCCACCTTCCAGGCTCAATCGGCATGGACCGTCGATCATCTTGCCGAGGGGAACCATACCGGGCCCCACCATGTACCCTCACATGGCCCACGACGCTCCTCGCATGGGGTATATATATCAGAACCGATAAAAAACTCATGGTGGCTGCTGAAATATCATATCAAGAGAAACCGGGTTTTTTCAAATAATGCATAATTTCATGAAACTACAACGGTCCTCAAATCCAGAAAACATCATGAAGAATCCATATCTCAATGCGAAAATCCATGAATATAATATATGGAACATAAAACTGCAATGTAAGCATATAAAGGAAAAGCCGCTATTTAACTGTAACAAGTTAGAATATATATATGTGGTTCCTAATTTCTCCAAGTCTATATAAAATTAAATAAAGATAGACATGTAAATACAACCAGATATGTGTGTAAACATGAAGGTATAGCAAGGTATATGTATCTACCTATCAATAATGATTTAATATACCTTCCAGGTATAAGTGAAGTATGTATGTAAGGTATACATGTAGCTATGTTATTATGTATGTATGTACCTATCGCTGATGGTACAATACCCTATAGGTATATAGGTAACTAGCATATAAGCATGTCAAGGCATATGTGTAAGCATGTAGGTATACAGGTATGCTGTATGTCATATGCATAAAGAAAAATGAATCAATGTCTTAATGTCCCTAACCAAACAATATCATATAGGTATGTGTGTTGTGCGTGTCATGACAATTATTGACGGTGTGTGTGGCATACAATCAGTGCTCGTGCAATATGAGCCGTCAATAATAGTGCAGTGTCCTAAGGGTACTAGTCCAAGCACAACAGGTATCTAAGTAATAAGGTGTATGCGCAACTCTATATGTGAAATAGAATATGCGACAAATCAAGTCATCTCTAGCCCAGATGTATAACGCCATGCGGGCGATTCCCCTATAGATGTTAAATCTACTCACCAACGCTCTTGGCTAAGTAAAGCCTACCACTCGCTTTTCCCTGTTCGCAGCGCCCGAAGTCCCCGCATGCGATCTTGAACACATATAATAATAAAGCAAGCGTATATAAGCAATCGACCAAAAATACGTACAACTACGTTTAACCGACGCACCAACTCCAAAGATACTCTCGAGTGTTCGTATAGTGGCTAACGCGCGTAGCGACACTACGGAACGAACTCAAGAGCAAAATCTACACAAAGACACGGACGACGTCGGCATGACCCTAGCTAGGAACGTTAAAACGACACCACCATCAAGCCTAGACCCTGGTCGTAACGATCACGCAAACACAACACAATAATAAACATGGAATCTAATATAAATAACGTCGCAACGTCAAAAGAAACCCATGCCTAAAATATCCGGAAATCTAGTAAGCAACATATAACATTTTAACACAAAACTACAAGTTTTACCAAAAACTAGAGTTTGCAAACATCACAAAATAGCAAGGTTAAACCATTTAAAGCATTACTAAAATTTTAGATTTCACTAATTAGGATTAGCAAAAGTTTAGTTTGTTAATTAGCTTAATTATCCAATTAGGAAAATATTAATTAACAAATTAGCAACTTTATTAAGTTTTCACTTGTCTTAACCTATCACTTAACCATTTCACTAATCTAAACCCTAATTTGATTATCAAAATGATATCTTGAATTTCAAAACATGAATTTAAAAGCTTAAATTAAACATCTAAATAAGCTAATTAAAGTATTAAACAACAAAAAGAGATTAGGGTTAAGGTTTTATACCTTCAAAGAACACAACTTGAAACTAGAAAAAAACTCAAAGTTTAGCATCCAAAAGAACACTTCCATGAAGATCCAAGCTAGATTAGGGTTAAGGAAATGAAGGGAAATGATTATATTTGATTTTCTATGAATTTATTTGGATTTTTCATGATTATTTTGAACTAGAATTTGATGATATGAGGCAAAAGAGAACAAGGGCAGAAAGAAAGAGATGTGGCCGGCCATGTGAAGAAGACTAGGGTTTTGTGGTAAAGTGTGGAAAATTCTATAAGATATTATCAATAATTGCATAATAAAAAAAAAGCTTTAATCCACCTCATTCTTTCTTTTAAAAATTCATTTTAAATCCTAAAAATCTAGATATTTTGGTGAGAAGGTTCTAAACATAATTCTAGTGATTAGTTTAGCATAAAACCACATTATTAGTAATTAACCCACAAAAAAAGTAATTACCACTAATAAAGTGCACAAATAAAGCATTAAAATAATATTTTATTAAAAATTCTATATGAACCAAAACTTCCTATTGACCCCCAAAGTTCGCACACTAGCTTTATTCTAGCTAAACTAGGTGCCGGAAAGTCTATATTGACGTTTGATCACAATCGGTTTAAAACGGAAAATACCGACTATTTTGCCCTAAAAATGGAAATTTCGCAAAACTATTTCTAAAACGTTACAATCTTCCCCCCTTAAAGAAATTCGGTCCCCGAATTTAAAATTTTCACTAAGCGTACCTTCAAAGAGATGAGTACAAAACTCCCAAATCTCGCTGGCAGCCTCCTAAGTAATCACCTCACCATACGGCTACGCCAAAGTACCTTCACAAATGGCAAGACCCTTGACCGAAGTTCCTCCACCTGCCGATCCACTATAACTATCAGCTGCTGGTGAATGAAAGATCGCGTCCAAGCTAAATGGTCTGATGCTGAATCATGTAAAAAAGTTCATGATGGTAATTGTGAAGTATCGACACAAGGAATACTGGGTGTATACTCAAAAATCTGGGCGGAAATGCCAAATTTTAGGCAACGGGACTAACTCGCTTCAAGGATCTCAAAAGGATCTAAAATTTTAGGACTAAGCTTCCCAAAACTCAACACGCCATTTCACCGGAAAAATCCGTAGGAATACATGATCTCCCACTGCGAACTCAAGTCTGCGACCACCACAGTCGGTATAAGACTTCTGTCTGTACTGGGCTACTCTCATCCTGACCTGAACCAATTAGATCTTCTCCGATGTCTCTGGACTAGCTGGGGTCCAAAATCCTGCTCTCGCGGAGTCAGTACAAAAGACTGGCGATCGATACAACCAACCACACAAAGCCAGAAAGGTTACCAATTGGAAAGTCTCCTGATAACAGCTATCGAAGAAGAACCCTAACAATGGCCAGTGACGATCCCAACTGCCGACAACAAAGTTCGCACACAACAAGCATATCCTCCAGAGTCTGTATAATCCGTTCTGTCAAACCACCAGCCAACAGATGGAAAATGGTGTTAAAGATCAACCAGTACCCAAGGCTTTCTAAAGTTCCTTCCCAAGATGGTAAGCGAACAGGGTGCCTCTATTGGATACAACGCATGAAGGAACTCCGTGCAAACGCACAAACTTAACAAAGAACAACAGAGCAAACTGAGCATAACCGGACAACAAACACCTAAATGGAGTCACACCCTGACTAAACCTGGGTAGACGCCACAACGAAATTCACGGAGATCTGCTCACATTCCCACTCCGGAACGGTTAAAGGTTGAAACTCTCAAGCCGGTCTCAAATGCTCAACCTTAGCTCACAACAAGACAGACACCTTGATACGAAATCTGAAACTTCACTCTTCATCCCTGTCCACCCGTAACTATCTTACAAATCACGCTACAAATTAGTGGAACTTGAATGAACCCCGAAAGTTGACTGATGTGCCTGCTTTAGGATTTCGCGTCTCTGCCCATCAGCAACAGGTACACTCAAACGCGTCCCTAAACGTAGCACACCCTAGTCACAAATCAAGGACTCCGAATCATAACCCAGCCGATTATGCTCAAGAATCTCTGACGAACGAGCATCGGCGGGCTGTGCCTCGCGAAAGCGATTAAGGAAAAGTGGTCGGGTGCGGACATGAGCAAGCTATCCCCTCAGTAGAGGAGAACATAAGCTGTACTCAACGATCGAACAAGAACTGTAAATCTGCAGAAGACCGTCTCAACAATCAAAACCCGCTGCAGGAAGATGTACATTAAGCTCTGGTGGTCCGTGAAAATCTGACACGACTCTCCGAACATGTAGTGTCTTCAGATCTTCAACGCACGACCACCGCGGCCATCTCCAGATCATGAGTCGGATATCCTGCTCATACTTCTTCCAACTGTCGGGAAGCATAAGCGATAACTCAATAGTGTCACATCAGCGCAAAATCGAGCCCCACTCGCAAAATATCACAGTTAAACAACAAAGTCGCCCGAACCAGAAAGCAAAGAAAGAACTGGTGCAGTTGTCAACCGAATCTCCAACTGCTGAAAACTCCGCACACATTCCCCAGTCCAAAAAAAGAACCTCCAGTCTGTCCAGTCAGTGGTGCAGCGATACACAAGCAATCCTGCACGAAACATCGGTAAAAACCTGCTAAGCCCAAAATCTACGGACCTCCGTCCGTACACAAGCCTGGGCCAAAGCTGTACGACCTCGATCTTCCTCGGGACCATACGAAAACCGTCTCTCGTAACTACAAGACCTAGGAGTCAACACAATCAAGCCTTAAGGAACACTCCGAGAATTTAGAAAACCGCTGGGGCTCTCCCAATGTCTGCAGAACAAATCCTCAAGTGCTTCTCACGTTCCTCACGACTCTTGGAATAGACCAGAATGTCATTAATGACACAACAATAAACTGTTCGAGGAACGGCCTGAAGAAACCTGGTTCATCATATCCACGAATGCTGCTAGGGCATTGGTGAGTCCAACGACACCACCAAAACATATAAACCCTGTAGCGTGCACAAAGCAGTGTTCGAAATGTCATCACTCCGAACCCGCAACAAATGATGACCTGATCCCAAACAAACATAGAAAATGTCTCACACTCTGGAGCTGATCGAAGAAATCGTCAATGCGAGGTAAAGGATACCTATCTGCACCGTAAGCCGGTTCAATTGACGATCAATCAACTATAAACTCAAACTGTCGTCTTTCTCCTGACGAACAGAATAGGAGCTCCTCGAAGCGAAACACTCAGACGCACAAGACCCCCAACAAACAACTCTGCAGCTGATCCTTAAGCTCACTAAGCTTCGCCGACTCATCTGGAACAACGTCGGAAACTCTCGCACGATAGGAACCCGGTCCAAGAATCCTTCTGTGGCTCCGGTATCATGAATGTAAGCCAAGAATCCACGAAATCCTCTCCTCAAAAGCCGACTAGCGAAAAAGGCTGAATTCAAGCGGTGAGAGGCGGCACCACTGTCCCCCTGCACAACAAGAACTGACTCGCCGGGAAAACAAAACATGTCTGTTTCCTCGCAGTAGTCCATAGACGCCTAACACGTAGCTAACCAGTCCGTGCCCAGGAGAACGTCAAATCCAACCTCTCTAGAAGGATCACAACGATGGACGAATCTCTATCTCATATCCGATTGGCACACGACCGAAATACATGTCGCCTACAAAAGAATCGCTGACAGAAGTTAACACAATGAACGGCTGATCTAGCTAACCGACTCTCCTCGTCCTAAGCCTCTGCTACTCCCACGATGTGCACGAAACCTATCACGGCGACTGAACCTCTGTCTCTGGGCTGGTACACCTGCACTAGCCCTCCTCTGTCCTTGAACCCGTAAAGTCTCGGAAAGACGCTCCTCGTCAAAACGGGCTGCGTCCACTGGTGCTGTGTAGGTGACGGAATGCTGTGTGCTGATCGCAAGGAACAACTGGGTAACAGGGGTGACAGCCTCCTGTCGACGCGCTCTACTGGCCTCAACCAAAGACCTCATCGTCTAGCGCAAGTTCTGCGTCTCTGCCTCAAGCCTAGCGATACGATCTATCGAAGGCGGATCCATCTGCTCCTGTGCAACGAGCGTGGCATCTTGGTCAGTCCTTGTCCCACACAAGTCAACTCTGACCTCGACTCTCGCTGCATCACTCTGAGTCCCCATAGTCATCGGCGGCAAAGGCTATAAATGGAAATAGGATTCGATATGAACACGGAAATCGAATCACAAGGAAGGAATTTCAAGCAATTAGTACTTAGGTCATTTTCGGCGGAGTACCGCGATCGTGAGTATGCCGCGGACATACACACACTAAGTTACTCTGCTTAAGCTACCTACTCCATCATACCAAGGTCATCCTACACTCCGAAATGTAAAACCTAGCGCTCTGATACCAACTTTGTCACGACCCGAAATTGGTACGTGACGGCCCTTAAACTATGCAACGTCTACATGAGTAACGCAATTTAAGTAAGCCGAAAACCCAGCAATCTAAACCATCAAAAGTAGTAAGAAATAATAGAAATTTTAAAACCTTTGAAATCTCAACCCAAAATTCTTTAACGTCCAAATTTATTTTCTTGAAAATTTTGGCAGCACCTCCTTTGTAAAAAACCAACCCCAAAAATGGGTACAACATAAATATAAGTAAAGCATCCCCAACGGGAGCAAATTCATGCCCAACGGCGGAAAACAACCACCACAACAGATATACGACGCCGTAGCGAAAAAATAAAAGACGATAGAAGTAAAACTGCATAAAAGACCTCCAAGTCACAAAAGAATATACAACATCGTCCTCACATCAAGTCTTTAAGTCATATAAGATAATGGTAGATGGAGAGTACATGGATACAATAAATATACAATAAACAACCTTGGATAACCGCAAAACCCACCTAAGTAAAACTGCACACTGTGAGCCGAAGCAGTATCCGCTGCAAAAGATGATGTGATAGATGAATAGCCTTGCCTCTGACTACTGTAAGGAAAGACCTGCAAAACACTGTGGCACAACGGGGGTGAGTTGCCAATTCATGAATAGTAAATAACATATGAAGATAATCGCAAGTATGCACGTACAACGCGAATCTAACATATGCAAGCTAATAGCAATAAATGGTCATATGTATGCAATAGTCATGAAAGGGACACTAGCAAGTACAACTAATACATGAAGCAATACTAATATGACAATCTGTATGCAACAATCACGTAAGGTACTCTATCAGGTACTACTAATACATGAAGAGATGATATGACAATGTATATATGCAACAGTCATGAAAGGTACTCTAGTAGATACAGCTAATACATGAAGCAATGCATATAAAATAAAGTATGTAGATGCAACAGTCATGGAAGGTACTCTACAACTACTACTAATACATGAAGCAGTGCATAAACAATAAATGCGAAGTATGAGATGAAACATGTCATTTCCACGGAATCCTGACATCGTGGTAGGACCAAAGTCCACCAAAACAATCCAAATCCCAATTCCTCAAATCAGCCCCCAAATTGGCTCTCATATCATGTAAGTCTCACAAACCCCGAATGTACAACATCACGTAAATCTCATTTATCCTGAATGTACAAAATCAAGTAAATCTCATATATCATGTATCCAATATCAAGTGAATCTCATATATCCTGAATAAGTATATTTGCATGAATAATTATGATGATGTATATGAATAGAAATGTATACATATATATTAGCGGCCCATTCCACTAATATATATATATATATATGTATATATATATATATATGTATATATATATGTATATATATATATGCATATATAACAGTGTCCTATTCCACTGTTATATATACTTAGAAGTAAATATATCATGAAACCAAGTGTCAAGCATAGAAAAATAAATACTGATCTATCAGCTGTTGTCACCATGACTGGCCCTCTGATAGGTACGTATCATACGCTATACCGAAAGCTCTGTAAGTCCACGTTGCCCACCCCGGTACTTGCGGGGAGGCGGAAAACATAATAAAAACGGATTTTTAATGACTTAGGCAACATGGACCAAGCTTGTGAGGATCTTTGCTAAACTAAAACTAGCTAACCCTAACTACAAAGTAGCTAAGTGATGGAAAGGTTATACCTTTGGTCTTTAGTCCTTCTCTCCTTGCTCGTCGGAACGGTAGAAAGGCCTCACCTTGCTAGTCTCCTTCCGTCAAAGAACGATCCACCCGAAAGCCTCGACCTTTAGCTTCAACTCCAAGCTAGGAGTAACTAGAGTGCAAGAAATGCTAAAACTTGAACCCTAGAAGTGAGTAGAGAAGATCAAGTGAGGGTTTTTCTCAAGCTATTTGTTTCTCAACACATGAGAGGGAGAGAGCTTGAGGGAGAGGATGAACAAGAGAGAGAAAAGATATGATAGAATGATAAAATAGTGAGCCATTCTCACTAATATGTGTGGATAATTTTAATTAGATAATTAGCTTGAAAATTGTCATGATAAATCTTGACATGACCATTATCATTTCAATTTTGCAAAGATCAAAGAGCATCTTCCAAAACAAATGATGATGGTCAAGTAGTCAACAAGGTCAACAAGTCAACGAAGTCAAAATGTCAACAACAACCATGCACAATTTATTAAGCTAATTATCAATTAACAATAATCCACACAAAATCAATAGGGTTAATAAAATGACGATAGTCATTAACCCTAAACAAGGTCCTCTCCCTCAACCTCAAGCAACCGTGCATACGCACCCGCATTCGTGATCCGAGGAACACGAACACAATGAGAAAAACCAATCTCAAATCATATACTAGGATCCGGCTTAAACCAAAGCCCGCTAGTATAAACTGTCCGGACAGCAACCGTGCACAAGTGCGCGGATGCGAACGAACCCTGTCGCAAAACCATGCGACCTCTACTCGTTTTGCCTAAAGGCGAATAGCTCTCTGTGTGGGACTCTAAAGACTCGACACTACGCTGGCAGTGGGTTTAACCACAGACCGCAAGCGGCACTAGCTGTACGTAACGGTCCCCAGGTAGATGTCGATAAGAAGACTGACGAGGTGAACCCCATCTGCACTCCTACTGAGCCTGTATGTGACAATCTCCGTACAGTCCGGTCTGTTCGTCTGATACATCGCATGGCGGGCCTAGGGGGGCGGTGAACGTCAGTCCCCTAATAGCGGTACAAGTCGTGTCGGAGTGTAGCCCAGAACACCCTGAGATAACACTGGAAACCTACCAGTATATCTCGCTTGCCCTGGCCAGGGACTACTCGTGTAATGGCTCTCCTGGACACAGCGCGATGACAACCCCCAATACCGGGAGAGACGAATCCTGTCTAACCGTCACTGCCTCCAAGTGCTTCGGGACTGCACCCAAAAACTACCTGTTTGCACGACTCCTCTGAGCCGTGGTAGGGTAGTAATCAAAGTGCAGTGGGAACACACTCGAGGCGAAGTGACAGTGTCAAGTCAGCGGACTAAGCTGTACTCATGTCACCTGGGAACTGATAACTGACGATAGGTATATTACCAACCAACAGTTCCCGACGAGTCCTGTCCAGTGTACTCGTAACCTAACGAGCACCCGCATACTATCCCAAGTACGACGTACTAACGGCTGTGGGACAGACCGTCTCCCACACTGGGATGAGAAGCGCATACGCTAGTCTACTCTGGAGTATCGATGCCCTGTCTCGATAGTCCAACGACTAGGGACCTGTATAAGGATGTGCTTATAGATTACCCAGCTCCCACGAGTGCGAGCGCCATCGCAACGCTGGTAATCAAGCACAGATCCTAAGGGCTCTACTAATATGTATACCTGCAATATGCTAAAAGAAACACATGCACATATTAAAGCAGAGACAAACCAAGTAGCATACTACCATTTCGAGCAAGATTGTATATACAACTGTGAATATCCCAAGCTTCCATTAAGTAATATACAAACTAGTATGATACAGTAATGGCCTCTAGGGCATATACACTAACAATCTCCCACTTGCACTAAGGCCATGTACTGGCGTATCGAAGACCTATCATCTCGATCAGCCGCTCGAACTGAGTTTGGGGCAAGGCCTTGGTGAATGGATCTGCTGTGTTATCCTCTGATGCAACTCTCCGGACCTCGATCTCCTGGCGATCCACGATCTCCCTGATCAGGTGATACCGCCTTAAGATGTGTCTGGATTTCTGATGGGACCTGGGTTCCTTCGCTAAAGCTATAGCCCCGTTGTTGTCGCAATACAGAGGTATTGGGTCAACAATGGACGGAACCACCTGAAGTTCTTTCAAGAACTTCCTCATCCAGACAGCTTCTTTTGCGGCATCAGATGCAGCGATGTATTCCGCTTCCATAGTCGAGTCAGCAACGGTTTCCTGTTTGGAGCTCTTCCAACACACCGCCCCTCCATTGAGGGTAAAGACAAAACCCGACATGGACTTGGAATCATCCTTGTCACTCTGGAAGCTGGAGTCAGCAAAGGCCTCAATCTGCAGGTCTTTTCCGCCATACACCAAGAACATCTCCTTAGTCCTTCTCAGGTACTTGAGAATGTTCTTTACTGCTATCCAATGTTTCTCCCCTGGGTTTGACTGATACCTGCTTACCACACTCAGTGCATAAGCCACATCCGGTCTGGTACACAACATCGCATACATTATAGAGCCTACCGCAGAAGCGTAGGGTATAATAGACATGCGATCCCTCTCCAAATCAGTCTTGGGAGACATCTCTTTGGAGAGGGTGATCCCGTGACAAGCCGGTAGATTACCGCGCTTGGAATCTTCCATACTGAATCTCTTCAGTATGGTGTCGATGTACCTGGACTGAGAAAGTCCTAATATCCTCTTGGATCTGTCACGGTAGATCCGGATACCCAGAATGTAAGAGGCATCACCCAGGTCTTTCATGGAGAACCTGTGTGACAAGAACCCCTTGACAGATTGTAGCATAGGAATGTCATTTCCTATTAAGAGAATGTCATCCACGTATAAAACGAGGAATACTACAGTTCTCGCTACAAATCTACAATAGATGCATGGTTCATCTGGATTTTTGATAAAGCCAAATTCTTTGACCGTCTCATCAAAGCAGATGTTCCAACTCCGCGATGCCTGCTTGAGTCCATAAATGGACTTGAGCAACTTGCACACCTTTCCGCTGCTCCCACCCTGAATGAAACCCTCTGGCTGGTCCATATAGACACACTCCTCTAAATGACCATTTAGAAAAGCTGTCTTTACGTCCATCTGCCAAATCTCATAATCGTGGAAAGCAGCGATGGCAAGAAGGATCCGAATGGATTTCAGCATAGCTACTGGAGAAAAGGTCTCGTCATAGTCCAAACCAGGTCGCTGACGAAAACCCTTTGCTACCAGTCTAGCTTTATAGGTCTCAACCTGTCCATCTACACCAATCTTCCTTTTGAAGATCCACTTGCATCCTACGGGTTTTACCCCGTCTGGAGCAATGTCCAACGTCCATACTTTGTTGGTGTACATGGACTCCATCTCGGTCCGCATTGCATCCAGCCATTTTACCGAGTCGACGCTCTGAATGGCTTGCTGGAAGCTAGTAGGCTCATCACAATCTAGGATGCAGTCCTCTCTATCCCCGTCAATGAGAAAACCGTAGTACCTCTCGGGCGGATGAGACTGCCTACTACTCCTGCGGAGTGGCATAGGAATGTCCTGTTCTTTCGAACCTTCTGGTTCCTCTAAGCTTTCAGTAATAGTTTGTGGTTCTGGAATTTCTTCCAGTTCTATTGCGCTCCCACTTATTTCTTTTTCTAAAAACTGATGTTCCAGAAAATGGGCATTACGAGAAACAAGGACTTTTTGTTCCTCTGCGTAATAGAAAAGATACCCCCTGGAGTTCTTTGGGTATCCCACAAACTTGCACAGTACTGAGCGTGCCTCGAGCTTGTCCGTATGCTGCTTTTTGACATAAGCTGGACATCCCCAAATCTTCAAGTATTGAAGATAGGGTTTCTTCCCACTCCATAACTCATATGGTGTGGTAGGCACAGTCTTAGTGGGAACACGGTTCAAAAGATATGCCGCTGTTTCTAGCGCATACCCCCAGAACGATCGCAGTAACTCAGCGTTACTCATCATGGACCGTACCATATCCAATAGGGTTCGGTTCCGTCTCTCCGATACACCGTTATGTTGCGGAGTGTATGGAGGAGTAAGCTGAGAGAGAATTCCATTCTCTTTTAAGTAATTCAGGAATTCGGCACTTAAGTATTCTCCTCCTCGATCCGATCTTAGGATCTTGATACTTTTGCCGGTTTGTTTTTCTACTTCATTCTTATATTCCTGGAACTTATCAAAAGCTTCGGATTTATGCTTCATTAAGAAGATGTGTCCGAATCTTGAGAAATCATCCGTAAAAGTAATGAAGTAAGAAAAACCGCTTCGCGCATGTGTAGACATTGGACCGCACACGTCGCTGTGTACGAGTCCCAAGAGCTCGCTCGCTCTTTCTCCGTGTCCAGAAAACGGAGCCTTTGTCATCTTTCCTTTGAGACAGGATTGACAAGTTGCATACGATTGATATTCGAACGGATCCAAATATCCTTCAGTATGTAACTTAGTCAATCTTCTCTCATTGATGTGACCCAGTCTACAATGCCATAAGAAAGTTTTATTAATTTTCGGAGACTTTCTTTTGTGTGTATTCTGGATATTGAAAACCTGCGGTTGGTTTAAAACGTAAATACCGTTGTTCAATGTACCTGACCCAATCAAAACTTGATTAAGGTGAATGTTCACTACATTACTTACAAATGCAAATTCATAACCTTCTTTAGATAATAAAGATACAGATATGATATTACAGGTTGCATTTGGTACATAATAACAACTACGCAAAACCAAAAAGTGTCCATCAGATAATCCCAGGTGATAGTCCCCCACGGCCTCTGCATCCATGCTAGCACCGTTCGCAACTCTGAGGGTCATGTCACCTGTCTTCAAAACTCTACGCTTTCTCAACGCCTGCAAAGAATTACAGATATGAGATCCTGATCCGGTATCCAATACCCAGGATGTAGAGTTTATTGATAGACAGTTTTCAATAACATACACACCTGAAGCTGAAGCTGCAACTCGCTTCAAATCCTGTGTTCTGGCTTTCCAAGCCTTGCAATCTTGTTTCCAGTGGCCACTTTTGTGACAATAGAAGCATTCTTCCTTCCCCACCATCTTCCCCGCTACTTTTGTTGCTTTACCCTTTCCCTTCGTATCCACTTTACCGACACCGCCTCTTGGTTTGGCGGGGGCTTTCTTCTTCTTGCCCTTGGCTTTCGCCCTGGACCTAGAAGAGGAAGATCCTCCTACAAACAAAGTGGATGTCTCCCTACCCTTCTGTAGGGTGCCCTCAGCAGTCCTCAACATGTTCAGAAGCTCGGCAAGTTCAACCTCCTTTCCTTGCATGTTGAAGTTAAGAACGAACTGGGCGTAAGTGGAAGGAAGGGACTGGAGAATCAAATCGGTATAGAGTTCATTCTCCAACGTGGTCCCTAGGTCCGCGAGCTCCTCTATGTAGCCGATCATCTTAAGCACGTGGTCCGCTACCGATGATCCGACGGCCAACCTTGCCGAAAAGAGCTTCTTCGACACTTCGTATCTTGCGATACGAGACTGCTCTCCATACAGTTCTTTTGTATGGAGAAATATGGACTCTAGGTCCATATTCTCGTGCCTCCTCTGATGTTCGTTGTCCATCGAGGCTAGTACGAGGCATCTGGCCCTCGCGCAATCTATCTCCCATGTCTTACGGATTTCTACATCCGCGACGCTGGAGGTGGGACCTGGGACAGGGGGAGCTTTGGTGGTAAGTATATACCCCAGCTTGTCATAAGTGATAGCCATCTTGACATTCCTGAGCCAATCTTTGTAGTTTGGCCCTGTCAATATGTTTTTATCTAATAGTAACTTAAGTCCGGTCATCTTGAATGGTCGCTGCAATTAGGAGAGAGAAAAGAAACACTTTAGCATGATGCTCTTGCAAGTTTAGAGTGGTTTTTAGTTTGTCTAAACTGGATGGCTCCCACTGTCTCTCGAATCCCTTCTCAAACCGTAAAGAAAAGGATTAGCCGGGATCATTCTCACCGTACAATACTTGCTTAACCGTTCAGCCAGGCCAGTGTCGGTACTTCGAGGGAGGTTTTCCAACGCTTTCGCGAAGTTCCTTAATTAAGTAACCTCTTTTCCCTGTGGGCGTAGCCCCGCTAACACCTTTCTAGGCACCTACTAGGTTTATAGCATTGATCGTTAAGTGAGAGTTTTCCCGGGGAGTAGCATATACTCACAGTAGGATCGGGATCCAAATATCATCGCGTGACGAAACTGAAGGAATCCTACCAGAATCACCACACTCCAAATGGTATGCAAATCTAGCAAGTTTCAGTACTTATGAAACTCCCGATGTGGATTTTTGCCCCATGCTCTTATGACCTTGGCGTGAGGTCAAAATGTCATAAGTCACATGTCAAGTTCTTCCCATCATTATCCTGGTTAATTTGAACCCACCCGTACCTACCCTTGACGTAGGCCAAAACGGCAGCACGACTGTCTCAAATCAACGCATTCTATCTATGCAACGGATAAATATCCGGCAGCTACCAATCACTATGCCTTGGCGTGAGGTCAAAATACATAGCTTGAATACTACCGAATATTTAACCGAAATGATGGAGGGCTACGGATGGTTTTGGCGAAACCGTGAACGTAGTGAACTTGATATAATCGATGGAACGAGATAGCTTTTAAAAGGAGTGGTTCAAGCTCCGCGTTTAAAAGTTTAGTTTTGAAAAGAACCGAGTGGTTTTCAAAGTGTTCCAATCGACTTTTACTTGGTTTATTTCTTGCATTAGTTCTTTTAATGCGTCCCATCATTTAATCCTACCATTGCAGAAAACAACCAAAATATGACGTACGCTTATGCCATTCGCATTCGCCACGGGGCCCCGTCATCACCCGTTAGGTTACTTAACTAACGACAGAGCGGGGGCTGGGCTAGCGCGGCTGTAAAACATAAGCAACGCCTAAATAGTTATATATATATATATACAACAATGATAGACATTACAGATCACAGATGAATACATTGGATATACTAGGAATCCGCAATGCGTTCGAGCCTGCAACGCAAAGCGGATTACACGGTCGCGGTGAATAGCCAATACCCCACCCAAGACCCCTACGGGTGCGGCAAACTACCCGCCAAGCACCCGAAGCGAAGCAACCTCCCTCACCACCGCGAGTAGGCCACTCGGCACTTCGAGTACCCGGTAGTTTGTGCACCCCCTCCATGGGTCTATCCTAGGAGCAAAAACAGTAAAAAGAATTATACAATGACGGCTACAACCCCGACCCGGTTGTGCGGCCATACAAAGAATATTATTACATCAATTTACATGTTACAAATGAATGAAAGAAAAACAACGCTCATCTCACATCCACCCCCGGCCATTCACCCGCGACAATCCAATCCATTCATATCCACAAACCAATAGCAATCACAGATCATGTATAACCCCGACTAATCGTCTTATAGCGATTAGCCGACGTTCAATACATGCAAGCATTACAGATATAACCTATGTAGTTAAAGCGTAGTGAAGTTCCGAAAAATACGGATTTATAGGCCCACAAAAGCAAATTTTAGTTCTGGAAAATCTGGGCATATAATATATATCCTAAAAATCCCAAAAACAATACAGAAAGACACTGCACGAAAAACGATGCAGAGAGGGCATCAAACCGCGGCGCTTCCGCGGCACGAGCCTACCTCGTGCGGCGGAAGCGCGGCGGTTTGGATGACTCTCTGTCTCGTTTTTCATGGGTGTTTTAAAAAAACCCTGAGATGAATTTACAAATATAAAGTTTTCTATTTTGAGCAGAAAAAATTTCAACAGAAACTAGGGTTTTTCAAAGTTCGGTTTTTGGATTTTCGGTTTCGAAACTTCGTTACACTTCACTACCTAGCTAGTTTGAGTTTAGTTAGGCTCTGATACCACTGTAAGTCCACGTTGCCCACCCCGGTACTTGCGGGGAGGCGGAAAACATAATAAAAACGGATTTTTAATGACTTAGGCAACATGGACCAAGCTTGTGAGGATCTTTGCTAAACTAAAACTAGCTAACCCTAACTACAAAGTAGCTAAGTGATGGAAAGGTTATACCTTTGGTCTTTAGTCCTTCTCTCCTTGCTCGTCGGAACGGTAGAAAGGCCTCACCTTGCTAGTCTCCTTCCGTCAAAGAACGATCCACCCGAAAGCCTCGACCTTTAGCTTCAACTCCAAGCTAGGAGTAACTAGAGTGCAAGAAATGCTAAAACTTGAACCCTAGAAGTGAGTAGAGAAGATCAAGTGAGGGTTTTTCTCAAGCTATTTGTTTCTCAACACATGAGAGGGAGAGAGCTTGAGGGAGAGGATGAACAAGAGAGAGAAAAGATATGATAGAATGATAAAATAGTGAGCCATTCTCACTAATATGTGTGGATAATTTTAATTAGATAATTAGCTTGAAAATTGTCATGATAAATCTTGACATGACCATTATCATTTCAATTTTGCAAAGATCAAAGAGCATCTTCCAAAACAAATGATGATGGTCAAGTAGTCAACAAGGTCAACAAGTCAACGAAGTCAAAATGTCAACAACAACCATGCACAATTTATTAAGCTAATTATCAATTAACAATAATCCACACAAAATCAATAGGGTTAATAAAATGACGATAGTCATTAACCCTAAACAAGGTCCTCTCCCTCAACCTCAAGCAACCGTGCATACGCACCCGCATTCGTGATCCGAGGAACACGAACACAATGAGAAAAACCAATCTCAAATCATATACTAGGATCCGGCTTAAACCAAAGCCCGCTAGTATAAACTGTCCGGACAGCAACCGTGCACAAGTGCGCGGATGCGAACGAACCCTGTCGCAAAACCATGCGACCTCTACTCGTTTTGCCTAAAGGCGAATAGCTCTCTGTGTGGGACTCTAAAGACTCGACACTACGCTGGCAGTGGGTTTAACCACAGACCGCAAGCGGCACTAGCTGTACGTAACGGTCCCCAGGTAGATGTCGATAAGAAGACTGACGAGGTGAACCCCATCTGCACTCCTACTGAGCCTGTATGTGACAATCTCCGTACAGTCCGGTCTGTTCGTCTGATACATCGCATGGCGGGCCTAGGGGGGCGGTGAACGTCAGTCCCCTAATAGCGGTACAAGTCGTGTCGGAGTGTAGCCCAGAACACCCTGAGATAACACTGGAAACCTACCAGTATATCTCGCTTGCCCTGGCCAGGGACTACTCGTGTAATGGCTCTCCTGGACACAGCGCGATGTCAACCCCCAATACCGGGAGAGACGAATCCTGTCTAACCGTCACTGCCTCCAAGTGCTTCGGGACTGCACCCAAAAACTACCTGTTTGCACGACTCCTCTGAGCCGTGGTAGGGTAGTAATCAAAGTGCAGTGGGAACACACTCGAGGCGAAGTGACAGTGTCAAGTCAGCGGACTAAGCTGTACTCATGTCACCTGGGAACTGATAACTGACGATAGGTATATTACCAACCAACAGTTCCCGACGAGTCCTGTCCAGTGTACTCGTAACCTAACGAGCACCCGCATACTATCCCAAGTACGACGTACTAACGGCTGTGGGACAGACCGTCTCCCACACTGGGATGAGAAGCGCATACGCTAGTCTACTCTGGAGTATCGATGCCCTGTCTCGATAGTCCAACGACTAGGGACCTGTATAAGGATGTGCTTATAGATTACCCAGCTCCCACGAGTGCGAGCGCCATCGCAACGCTGGTAATCAAGCACAGATCCTAAGGGCTCTACTAATATGTATACCTGCAATATGCTAAAAGAAACACATGCACATATTAAAGCAGAGACAAACCAAGTAGCATACTACCATTTCGAGCAAGATTGTATATACAACTGTGAATATCCCAAGCTTCCATTAAGTAATATACAAACTAGTATGATACAGTAATGGCCTCTAGGGCATATACACTAACAAGCTCGAGTGCCTATCTTTGACCCTCGCCTATCGACGTATCCATACGTACATGACTCCCGTCAGTATACCCAAGATAACCACCGAGTCATTGGTACTGTCACCGGTAGGTACTTGCCCACCTTCCAGGCTCAATCGGCATGGACCGTCGATCATCTTGCCGAGGGGAACCGTACCGGGCCCCACCATGTACTCTCACACGGCCCACGACGCTCCTCGCATGGGGTATATATATCAGAACCGATAAAACTCATGGTGGCTGCTAAAATATCATATCAAGAGAAACCGGGTTTTTTCAAATAATGCATAATTTCATGAAACTACCACGGTCCTTAAATCCAGAAAACATCATGAAATATCCATATCTCAATACGAAAATCCATGAATATAATTTATGCAACATAAAACTGCAATGTAAGCATATAAAGGAAAAGCCGCTATTTAACTGCAACAAGTTAAAATATATATATATGCGGTTCCTAATTTCTCCAATTCTATATAACATCAAATAAAGGTAGACATGTAGCTACAACCAGATATGTGTGTAAACATGAAGGTATAGCAAAGTATATATATCTACCTATCAATAATTGTTGGAGATAGTGCCCTCAGAGTCAATTATTGGATCACAGGCACGTGATTGCAATGATTGAGGGAGGACCTATCCCGGTAGGACAGTCTTACTCGAGATGATAGTATGCTATCTGGTTTATCTTTATCATCGTGTACTGCTTTAGGTGACCTGACATGTCGCTATTACACGTTGATAGAGCCCCTAGGATTCTTTCTTGACTACCGGCAGTATTAGGGCGATCATATACGTGGGAGCTGGTAGTCTATAAGCACATCCTTAAAAGGTCCCTAGTCGTAGGAGTTTCGAGACAGGGCATCGATACTCCAGAGTAGACTAGTGTATACAGTCGAGACCCCGACGAGGGGCGGTGGCCGGTCTCACAAGCCACTGGTGTCAGTTGGTTCACCTAAGATGTATACAGGTGCTCATTGGGTTATGAGTACACCGGACAGGACTCGCCGGGAACATGCTGGTTGGTCTTATACCTGACGTCAGATAGCAGTTCCCTGGTGACATGTGTACAGGTTAGTTCATCGACCTGGGGATCGTCATTTGTCTCGTGTGAGTTCCCACTGTACTTTGATTACTACCCTACCACGGCTCAAAGGAGTGGTGCAAACAGGTTTTAGTTGGGTACAGTCCCGAGCCACATGGAGGCAGTGAGCGGATCTTCAGTGGTTCATCTCTCCCGGTATTGGGGGTGAGGTCGCGCTGTGTCTAGGAGAGCCATTACGCAAAGCCCTCGGCCGAGGCAGGAGATTTACTGGTAGGTATTCCAGTAGTATCTCAGGGCGTTCTGGGCTACACTCCGACACGACTTGTACCGCTTTTGGGGGTCTGACTTTTACCAACCCCCTAGGCCCGACATGCGATACTCATAGACGAACGGACCGGACTGTACGGATATTGTCACTGACAGGCTCAGTAGGGTGTCAGGATGAGTTCGCTCATCGACGTCCCTTTTAGTCAATAGCTGGTGGCCCGTTACGTATTGGCTTATACCTCTCACGTGCTAGTGGTTAAATCCACAGCCATAGTATTGACGAGTCTTTAGAGTCCACCACACTTTCAGTTACTCAGGCTTTCGGGCGAAACGCTGTAGAGGCCGTATGGAGATATGGCAGGGTCCGATCAGATACGTGCGGTATTGCACGGATCAGGATCGGACGGTTTTGTACTAGTAGCCGTATAGTTATATGGCAGGGTTCGATCTGATACGTGCGGTATTGCACGGATCAGGATCGGACGGATATTACTAGCCGGCTTTGGTTTAAGCCGGATCCTAGTTTAGTACAGTGTAGATTTTGTCTCATTGCATTTGTATCCGGACGGAATACAGATGCGGGTGTGCATGCACAGTATCGGGGTTTTCCTGTAATTTATTACGGGACCAGTTTTCTGGAGTTGCCAGTTTGCATTCCATTCCGGCCGGTTTTCGTTTGTTCTTTCCCGGCCGGACTTTTCCGATGGAGGGGGTTATTTGCAATTGTGCAAATAACATTTGTGGAGGGGGTTTCTTGCATATATATTCATTATGATAGGATATGTCTCCTTGCTTTTTCATGATGATTTTTTTGCATTAATGAGAGGGTATGGGTTTAATAGTGAGGAGTATGGTTGATGTTTTCTTGCTTGGTGATGTGGTCACCTCTTCTATTCTCCTACACTCACCTCCCTTTGTATTAGTCTTCCTTCCCTCCACCATTCTCACTAGATGAGAGGATGCTTCACTTGAGAGAAAGAAAAGAATGAGAGAGTTCATCCTTGTTATGTGAGGAATTCTTCATCTCCTTCTTCTTCTTGTTTCGGAAAAATGAAAGCACCATTTTTCCTAACCCCATTCCTCCATCATGGCAACTACAAACCCCAAATGAGACTAGCATGATCTACTACACAATCTACAGCATATCTTGAGCATGTCGAGTTGCCGGCTTCATGCTCGAGTTGCCTCGGTATTGAGGCGGGAGCCCGTAAAAGACGCAGGCGTTGTGGTGCCCTTTCCGGCGAGGAGGCGACGATGTGGAGGTAACACTTTCCGCGGGAGATCGGGACGATGAAGAGAAGACTGGAGGACTCGGATCACTCGGTATACTTCTCACCCTATCTCTTGATTGCTAGCATTAGGTTAATGGTTACGATCCGGGTTTTCATTGTCCGCGGTAGCGCCGGTTTTCGAGTAAGGAAAAATTTTGATTCCGCAATTTGGCATCGGGATAGACGGCCGGGGCGCTGCCGTGGCGCAACATGGTATCAGAGCCACGCCATTAACCTTACCTAGCTTCGTTTGATGTGTTTGCGTTTCCGATCGACCGAAATTTCCAAAAACCGTATTTTTCTAGCACATCAGTTTCTGTCGAAATTTTTTGAAGTCCAAAAATTTTTCAGGTGGTCTCAGAATGATGTGCAGGGAGTTCTAAGAACACTGCAAAAATTTGGTGACACGACTCGTCCGTACGACCGCGGAAGGGCGGCCAATAACCCCTTTTAGCCGCGCTTCCGCCGCAGTAGTGTGGGATCGTTTCATTATTTTTTTGCAGTGGGCTTATGGGCTTAAATTAGGGGTTTTGGAATATTAAAATTGGGCCCAGGTTTTCTGTAAGTGCTACAGTTTTGTTTGGGGGCCCACTTGTTAATTTTTGGTCAATCGGAAAATTTTAAACACATTTTTTACAGTATTTACATTATATCTGCGATCGTGAATGTCACTCGATCGGTAAATCCAGTCTAACTGCTATAGCCCGGTTAGACGGATTTGCGAACGTGACTTTCACGTTGATGTTCTTTGTTTATGCTGTGATGTTGCGGATCGGTCGTGGGGGATAGCCTGGATGCAATGCTAGTACTGTGTTGTTGTATTATGTACATTTGTTATTGCGGGGCGAGCGTCCGACTTGTGGACTGCCGTCACTGCCTGATTGTATTATTCTTTTGGGGCACGACCTGGTTGCGGTCGATGTACCCGGTGTATGTATATTTTACATTCAGTACTAGGATTACCCCGCGGCAGGGTGCACGGATAGCCGGGTTCTGGAGGGCAACAAGCCCGCATCTAATGGAATTGAGACGGAGGGGGCTTCACTCTAGGATTGGCAGGCTATTCGCCGCACTCGTAGGGGGTACAGGTTGACCTAGGAGGGGTGCCCAAGTTACCGGATTCCGTGAAGTGCTAGGTGGTCCATTCACGGTGCTGGAGGGGGCTGCCTCGCTTCAGGTTTTGGCGGGTGACTTGCCGCGCCCGTAGGGGTCTAGGATTTCATTGCACAGGCTATCCACACGACCAGGGGAACGTCGGGTTTCAGCAGCGGCTCTGTGAAACCCGGGGTTTCCAGATATCTGTATTGTTCTGTGACGCTGTACATTTCTGTGATGTTGCATTTTATCACGCCTTGAGCGAAATATAATATATTGGTATATATATTAGTAGATGTTGTATATGTTTTGCATCCGCGCTAGTCCAGTCCCCGCTCTGCCGTTAGTAAGCTAACCTAACGGGTGATGACGAGACCCAGTGGCGAATGCGGATGGCATATACGTACGTCAGTATATTTTCGTTCTTTGTGGTGTGATCAATTGATGGGACTGCGTTGATTCGGATCAATGCAAGATAAACAAACCTATTCTGATGTTGTTGGAGCATTTTTCCAAAAGCTGTTATTGCAAGGACGTTCACTTTTGTTTTGCATCGTGGTATTCATTTGGAATATCCTGCTCCTCAGTCGACGAGGCAAGGGCCGAGATCCCTTCACCGGGAGTGACCCCTTGGACAGAAGTTTGCGTCAGGGCATTAACTTCACTATAGCCGATTACTTTTGCTTTGCATCGTGGTATTCAGCTGGAATATCCTGCACCTCATTCTACGGGGAAAGAGCCGAGATCCCTTCGCCGCGAGTGACCTCTTTAGTAAAGGTTTTCGTCACTATATTTTTATAAAAGGCTATGCAGTTCCTTCAACGATATCAAGTTCATTACGTTAAAGGTTTTTCGCCAAAAACCAGCCGTAGCCCTCCGTCATTTCCTACAGGTATTATTTGGTATTCGTGCTGCGTTTGTTGACCTAGTCAAGACGTAGTGTTCGGTAGCTAAGTGGTACTTGTTTGTTGCATAAGTGGGATTGGTTGAGACAGTCGTGCGGCCTTGTTGACCTAGTCAAGGGCACGTGCGGGTGGGTTTAATGCAATCTAGAATAATGACGGGTTGAACTTGACTGGCGGTTTATGGTTTGTTGACCTAGTCAAGGTCATAAACCGCTTGGGGTAAAAATCACATCGGGAGTTTCAAAAGAACTGAAACTTGCCAGGCATGCGCATACCTTCTGGAGTGTGGTGACGTGAGTGGATTCCGTCACGTTATCATGCGATGATAGTTGGATCCCGATTCCCACTGATGAGTTGGTTTACTCCTCGGGTGATCCCGACTAATTCTTCTTTCAGGTTTGGAGGAGAATTTGAGGTACAGTGGGAGGTTTCCAGATTAGATAAATTGGTAACCATTCTGATCTAGGTTAGAGTGCACGCTGAGTGTTTCTTTTCTCTCTCTCTTTGGCAGCGACCATTGACCCGACCCTGGACTATGACTCAGTAACCAAGTTGACCGAACCTTCTTAACACTGGCTTTTGGATTGTCTGAGTTGCAGACCTCATTGCCACTCCTACTTTTACCCTTTTCTCCAGGACACCCCGTATTACTACGAACGTCCACTTCCATTGGACAAAACCATCGTATGGTTATATACGAACTCGAAGGACTTCGAGGATGGTTTCTGGTTCTGGAGAAAATGAATAGGATTATTCAGTTGTCTTTTCTTTTCACCTTCTCTCATTGCGAGTACTCCTTGGTTTAGGAGATAGCACACCTATTACGCAAATTGGATAGTCTTCTTCCAAACCTTAGGCTGGTGCCGACCGGTAGGGAATGAAGGAAACCAATTAGCATAACGATGGTGTGCAGAAGGTATTAAGTTAAGACAAAGCAAGGGATTAGTAAGAGGGCAAAGTAAATTACGACTGCTATTCACGACCGAACCAAGTATTTCTTCGCCAATTCTAAATCACCTTTGTATTTCTCCAGGACACTCCGTATCACTACGAAGATCCACAGTTTATTGGATACTCCATCGTATGGTTATATACGAACTCGAAAGGAACTTATTCCAGTTCGGGGATGGATTCTGGTTCAGGAGAAATAGGAATAAAGTACATTCAGGTGTCTTTTATCTTCACCTTCTCTCGCATTGCGAGTGTTCCTAGGATTGGGACAGTACACCCATTATGCTTATTGGACAGTCTTCTTCCAAACCATAGGCTGGTGCTGAACGGTGGGGAAGGAAGAAAACCATTTGGCCTAAAGGGGTGTGCAGACGGTAATGACTAAAGACATATAAAGGGATTTGGACAGATGGCAAAGAGATATACGGTTACAGTTGTGAATCTGGATAATGGAAGAGGCATTACTAAGAATACCGGAATACCCCACCGAGACATTTCAATGTTTCAGTGTGTAATGTTAAAAGAAAACTGATTTCCCGATTGGATACTTACTCCAGGGTATGTATTTACCAGGTATGATTCTCACATCTGTATGGTTTTACAGATGATGAGTGGGAGTAAGTTATTGGGAATAGGGTGATCATCCTCATTGTATCGGGATTCGTTGTAATCGGTGATATTTGAGGAGATCATCTGGGCTGTTTGCCGGTCGGCAAATATTTGGTTTTGAATATCCGCTGTTGTGCACCAATTTCAAATTGATATATCTGTACGTCTATTTTCATAGAGTGAGATATACCTTTTGATATTATGTCGATGACATTTACCTATATCAGTGGATGGTTAGGTAAGGAGCATTTAACAGCGGTGTAATTCTTCTTAACCATAAGTACAGTTTTCAACCTACGACACACAGTGATAGAGTTGTTAGACTCAGCGGACTTATACAGAGTATTGTATGTTGTCCAGTGTCCATTAGGACAGAGGGGTTGGTCCTCATACTATATTCTGTTTACTTTTAACTTCTCTAGTTCTTAGACATGTGTTTCGTGGAAACACAGGGTCTAAGTTTTGAGGAGTTATAGGTATTTGAATAGAGTAGAGAACCAGGTGTAGCAAGTATCAGGATTCTTCAAAGAGATCGAAGATGTAGATACTTGTGTATGGTATTCAGTTGATAGTAATGACAAAGAGAAATTGCTTCTTTTTCAGGTTACTCATAATTGGAAGCATTCCTAAGTTGAGTAACGCTGATCGGCCTCCTTCCATTTAGCTGACATGCACTGGAGACAGCTGCATGATTTGAATCTGGTTCGATTAAATCAGTGCCTCTGTTTTTATATTGGATATAGAACAGTTCATACCTTGACATTGTTAAGGTACGGGGAGTTGTCCGGCTTATGCTTAAAACCAGACACTGGACAACTCAAGGCACGTTTCTGTAATGGCTGTTTGTGGGTTGACCCAGGCTATGACGAGGGTTGACTTTCTACCATCTGGCAGATCAATAGAAATATTGTTGAAGACTCGCCACAGTTTTATTAAAAATGGATTTTTTCAGAAAACAGTAGTGGGAGTATGGTAGAACTGGAAGTAATTCCAGAACCGCAAACGATTACTGAAGATTTGATAAGGAACCTAAAGATTCAATCTGATTTGACATTCCATTGGCCACTCCGCAGATACGGTGGGTAACTTCAGGCACCCGAGAGGTACTCCGGTAGCCTCAAGGACGGTGACCGGGAAGTTCTTGTTTACCCACACTTACCATTGTTGTTGTTCCAGGCTGCGAGACCCGGCAAGAGGATGAGTATAGCGTCGTTCTAAACTAGTTTTAGAAGTGCACGTCTATATGACTCTGGCAGAGGGTTGTCGTAGTCAGTGGGAGCAGCGGAAGCATTGGTGGACATCAGGCTTATGTCTATTTATAGACTAAAGCAGATGTAGCGGAGACAGATCATCTATTTCTGATGTGACAGTCATAGGTTTGACGTCATCAGAATGGGGGATGGATCTGTTGAGAAGGTAGTAGGAAGTGATATTCCTATACTACGATCGGTTATACTTTGGTCGTCACACAGTGGTTTCTCCACAAGGGACTTGGATATTATATCAGACATACTGGTTACTAGATCTGTGGTTTCAGATCTAGATTTGGGTGGTTTCCCAATCAGGGTACTTAGACAGCATTCTATGAGTATTTAGAATGGACGACTCCTGGCACGGTAGTATACCTGCAGGTAATGGAGTCACCCTCTCTAAAGGTGTCTTATAGACTAAAATTGAGAGGGATGTGCATGATTGGCAGATCACTTGCTTAGGCAATTGAGTCAATCATGAGATGTCAAGTACCACACCAGATGTTGTTCTTGCACTAGATGCAATAAGTTGACATTGATCCAATCCTGGAGAAACAGTCGGAAGCAGTTTTAGAACATAAGTGGATGTTCTAGGGATATGATAACGACAGCCTTTTTTAGGAGACGGTTATCATTCCAGGCTTCCAAGGTGACATGGATGGCAGAGTGGCTGTCAGAGTTATAGTTTTCCTTCTGACGAGGGGCAGTATTTTGGACAGGTGGTCCAAGGCAATACTGAGGGTGGCATGGCGCAGGATACTGATTAAGTTCAGTTGACAATACAGTCTGAGAAGTTTGGATTTGGAGTTCATTTATGAGCTAGGTCCCATCAGACATCCAGACATTCTATGACAGGTATTGCTCATTTCGGGAGATGGCTTTCTCCGCGAACTAGAGTTATAGAGAGACATAGAAAGAAACTTCTCTGCGGATCCACTCACTGAGGCTATTCCTCGAACGCAATAGTTTCGCAAACGGGTTTTGTGAGACTGACTAGTAGAGGAGTTGGGTGTTCGGTATCACACGGGCTGTGAGTATGCGACATCGCAATAATTAGCCTTGAGTGCAAGTGGGAGATTGTTGGAGATAGTGCCCTCAGAGTCAATTATTGGATCACAGGCACGTGATTGCAATGATTGAGGGAGGACCTATCCCGGTAGGACAGTCTTACTCGAGATGATAGTATGCTATCTGGTTTATCTTTATCATCGTGTACTGCTTTAGGTGACCTGACATGTCGCTATTACACGTTGATAGAGCCCCTAGGATTCTTGCTTGACTACCGGCAGTATGAGGGCGATCATATACGTGGGAGCTGGTAGTCTATAAGCACATCCTTAAAAGGTCCCTAGTCGTAGGAGTTTCGAGACATGGCATCGATACTCCAGAGTAGACTAGTGTATACAGTCGAGACCCCGACGAGGGGCGGTGGCCGGTCTCACAAGCCACTGGTGTCAGTTGGTTCACCTAAGATGTATACAGGTGCTCATTGGGTTATGAGTACACCGGACAGGGCTCGCCGGGAACATGCTGGTTGGTCTTATACCTGACGTCAGATAGCAGTTCCCTGGTGACATGTGTACAGGTTAGTTCATCGACCTGGGGATCGTCATTTGTCTCGTGTGAGTTCCCACTGTACTTTGATTACTACCCTACCACGACTCAAAGGAGTCGTGCAAACAGGTTTAAGTTGGGTACAGTCCCGAGCCACATGGAGGCAGTGAGCGGATCTTCAGGGGTTCATCTCTCCCGGTATTGGGGGTGAGGTTGCGCTGTGTCAAGGAGAGCCATTACGCAAAGCCCTCGGCCGAGGCAGGAGATTTACTGGTAGGTATTCCAGTAGTATCTCAGGGCGTTCTGGGCTACACTCCGACACGACTTGTACCGCTTTTGGGGGTCTGACTTTTACCAACCCCCTAGGCCCGACATGCGATACTCATAGACGAACGGACCGGACTGTACGGATATTGTCACTGACAGGCTCAGTAGGGTGTCAGGATGAGTTCGCTCATCGACGTCCCTTTTAGTCAATAGCTGGTGGCCCGTTACGTATTGGCTTATACCTCTCACGTGCTAGTGGTTAAATCCACAGCCATAGTATTGACGAGTCTTTAGAGTCCACCACACTTTCAGTTACTCAGGCTTTCGGGCGAAACGCTGTAGAGGCCGTATGGAGATATGGCAGGGTCCGATCAGATACGTGCGGTATTGCACGGATCAGGATCGGACGGTTTTGTACTAGTAGCCGTATAGTTATATGGCAGGGTTCGATCTGATACGTGCGGTATTGCACGGATCAGGATCGGACGGATATTACTAGCCGGCTTTGGTTTAAGCCGGATCCTAGTTTAGTACAGTGTAGATTTTGTCTCATTGCATTTGTATCCGGACGGAATACAGATGCGGGTGTGCATGCACAGTATCGGGGTTTTCCTGTAATTTATTACGGGACCAGTTTTCTGGAGTTGCCAGTTTGCATTCCATTCCGGCCGGTTTTCGTTTGTTCTTTCCCGGCCGGACTTTTCCGATGGAGGGGGTTATTTGCAATTGTGCAAATAACATTTGTGGAGGGGGTTTCTTGCATATATATTCATTATGATAGGATATGTCTCCTTGCTTTTTCATGATGATTTTTTTGCATTAATGAGAGGGTATGGGTTTAATAGTGAGGAGTATGGTTGATGTTTTCTTGCTTGGTGATGTGGTCACCTCTTCTATTCTCCTACACTCACCTCCCTTTGTATTAGTCTTCCTTCCCTCCACCATTCTCACTAGATGAGAGGATGCTTCACTTGAGAGAAAGAAAAGAATGAGAGAGTTCATCCTTGTTATGTGAGGAATTCTTCATCTCCTTCTTCTTCTTGTTTCGGAAAAATGAAAGCACCATTTTTCCTAACCCCATTCCTCCATCATGGCAACTACAAACCCCAAATGAGACTAGCATGATCTACTACACATTCTACAGCATATCTTGAGCATGTCGAGTTGCCGGCGTCATGCTCGAGTTGCCTCGGAATTGAGGCGGGAGCCCGTAAAAGACGCAGGCGTTGTGGTGCCCTTTCCGGCGAGGAGGCGACGATGTGGAGGCAACACTTTCCGCGGGAGATCGGGACGATGAAGAGAAGACTGGAGGACTCGGATCACTCGATATACTTCTCACCCTATCTCTTGATTGCTAGTATTAGGTTAATGGTTACGATCCGGGTTTTCATTGTCCGCGGTAGCGCCGGTTTCCGAGTAAGGAAAAATTTTGATTCCGCAATTTGGCCTCGGGATAGACGGCCGGGGCGCTGCCGTGGCGCAACAATAATGATGTAATATAACCTCCAGGTATAAGTGAAGTATGTATGTAAGGTATACATGTAGCTATGTTATTATGTGTGTATGTACCTATCGCTGATGGTACAATGCCCTATATGTATACAGGTAACTATCATGTAAGCATGTCAAGAAATATGTGTAAGCATGTAGGTATACAGATATGCTATATGTCATATGAATAAAGAAAAATGAATCAATGTCTCAATGTCCCTAACCAAACAATATCATATAGGTATGTGTGTTGTGCGTGTCATGGCAATTATTGACGGTGTGTGTGGCATACAATCAGTGCTCGTGCAATATGAGCCGTCAATAATAGTGCAGTGTCCTAAGGGTACTAGTCCAAACACAACAAGTATCTAAGTAATAAGGTGTATGCGCAACTCTATTTATGAAATAGAATATGCGACAAATCAAGTCATCTCTAGTCCAGACGTATAAAGCCATGCGGACGATTCCCATGTAGATGTTAAATCTACTCTCCAACGCTCCTGGCTAAGTAAAGCTTACCACTCGCTTTTCCCTGTTCGCAGCGCCCGAAGTCCCCGCCTGCGATCCTGAACACATATAACAATAAAGTAAGCGTATATAAGCAATCGACTAAAAATACGTACAACTACGTTTAACCGACGCACCAACTCCAAACATACTCTCGAGTGTTCGTTTAGTGGCTAACGCGCGTAGCGACACTGCGAAACGAAATCAAGAGCAAAACCTACATAAAGACACGGACGACGTTGGCACGACCCTAGCTAGGAACGCTAAAACGACACCACCATCAAGCCTAGACCCTGATCGTACCGATCGTGCAAACACAACACAATAATAAATGTGGAATCTAATATAAATAACGTCGCAACGTCAAAAGAAACCCATGCCAAAAATATCCGGAAATCAAGTAAGCAGCATATAACATTTTAACACAAAACTACAAGTTTTACCAAAAACTAAAGTTTGCAAACAACACAAAATAGCAAGGTTAAACCATTTAAACCTTTACCAAAATTTTAGATTTCACTAATTAGGATTAGAAAAAGTTTAGTTTGATAATTAGCTTAATTATCCGATTAGGAAAATATCAATTAACAAATTAGCAACTTGATTAAGTTTTCACTTGTCTTAACTTATCACTTAACCATTTCACTAATCAAAACCCTAATTTGATTATCAAAATGATATCTTGAATTTCAAAACATGAATTTAAAAGCTTAAATTAAATATCTAAATAAGCTAATTAAAGTATTAAACTACACAAAGAGATTAGGGTTAAGGTTTTATACCTTCAAAGATCACAACTTGAAACTTGAAAAAAAACTCAAAGTTTTGCCTCCAAAAGAACACTTCCATGAAGATCCAAGCTAGATTAGAGTTAAGGAAATGAAGGGAAATGATTATATTTGATTTTCTATGAATTTATTTGGATTTTTCATGATTATTTTGAACTACAATTTGATGAAATGAGGCAAATAAGAACAAGGGCAGCAAGCAAGAGATGTGGCCGGCCATGTGAAAAAGACTAGGTTTTGTGGTAAAGTGTGGAAAATTCTAGAAGATATTATCAATAATTGCGTAATCAAAAAAAAGCTTTAATTCACCTCATTCTTTCTTTTAAAAATTCATTCTGAATCCTAAAAATCTAGATATTTTGGAGAGAAGGTTCTAAACATAATTCTACTGATTAGTTTAGCATAAAATCACATTAGTAGTAATTAACCCACAAAAAAAGTAATTACCACTAATAAAGTGCACAAATAAAGCATTAAAATAATATTTTATTAGGGAAAAATTCTATGTGAACCAAAACTTCCTATTGATCCCCAAAGTTCACGCACTAGCTTTATTCTGGCTAAACTAGGTGCTGGCAAGTCTATATTGAAGTTTGATCACAATTGGGTTAAAACGGAAAATACCGACTATTTTGCCCTAAAAACGGAAAATTCGCAAAACGATTTCTAAAACGTTACATCCAAAGTCCAATGCAACATCGTATAAAGGTGCATATGCAACTATAGCAAGTAAATTATGCAAAGAGTCATATCATGATGTAGCTGTTCTACTGTGTAGTGGCATTGCAATTATCGCTGATGAAGTGTGTGAGCCGGCAATTCTGTGTACGTTTAACATACGCATCATCGATAATGGTGTAAGTGTACTGGCATAGGTATAAGCAATCCAATGAGAATAACATGAATGCAGCATAAGGTAAAACATATGCAAATGCTGTCAGGTATACGTATATATCATATGTCTGAGTCGGTGAATCTATCAATCGGCATCTAGCCTCACAGCATCACATACGGTATAATCCATCGTACGACATCCTATAGTCAAGGGTATGGATCAATCATCAAGTCAAACCCATCACGTATGGATAATCGTCGTACGGCGGCATAAAACTAATAGGGATCCTATCAACCTATACGACAATGAGGGTACGAACCCAACGTCTCGTACGGTATATCAATCAAGATTCACACATTATAATTATCTATATACCTATGTCCCAGGTCACATCCATAACAATCTCATATCAGGGGACCGACGAAGGTATCAATCATCTCAATCAACTCGCTGTAAGTCCACGTTGCCCACCCCGGTGCTTGCGGGGAGGCGGAAAACGGAATAAAAATCGGATTTTTATGAGCTTAGGCAACATGGACTATGCATAAAAGGATCTTTGCTAAACAAAAACTTTCTAAAGCTAACTAGTAACTAGCTAAGTGCTAGAAAGGATATACCTTGGGCTCTTAGTCCTTCTCTCCTTGCTCCTTGGAGTAGTGGAAGGAGGTCACCTTGTCGTCTTCTCTCGTCAAAGAAAGATCCACCCGAAAGCCTCAACCTTTGGCTTCAACTCCAAGCTAGAAGTAACTAGGGTGCAAGAAGTGCTAATACTTGAACCCTAGATGAGAGTAGAGAAGATCAAGAGAGGGTTTTTCTCAAGCTCAAGTGTTTCTCAACACATGAGAGGGAGAGAGCTTGAGGAAGAGGAAGAACAAGAGAGAGAAAAGATATGATAGAATGAGAAATAATTGAACCATTCTCACTAATATGTGTGAATTATTTTAATTGAATAATTAGCTAGATAATTGTCATGGTTAATCATGACATGACCATTATCATTTCAATCTGCAAGGATCAAAAAGCATCTTCCAAAAGAAATGATGATGGTCAAAGTGTCAACCTAGGTCAACAAGTCAATAAGGTCAAATGGTCAACAACCATAACCATGCACAATTATTAAACTAATTATCAATTAACTATAATACACACATAATCATTAGGGTTAATAAAATGACAATAGCCATTAACCCTAATCAAGGTCCTCTCCCTCTGTCTCAAGCAACTGTGCATACGCACCCGTATTGGTGATCCGAGGAACACGAACACAATGAGAAAAACCAATCCCAAATCATATACTAGGATCCGGCTTAAACCAAAGCCCGCTAGTATAAACTGTCCGGACAGCAAACGTGCACAAGTGCGCGGATGTGAACGAACCCTATCGCAAAACCATGCGACCTCTACTCATTTTGCCTAAAGGCGAATAGCTCTCTGTGTGGGACTCTAAAGACTCGATACTACGCTGGCAGTGGGTTTAACTACAGACCGCAAGTGGCACTAGCTATACGTAACGGTCCCCAGGTAGATGTCGATAAGAAGACTGACGAGGTGAACCCCATCTGAATTCCTACTGAGCCTGTATGTGACAATCTCCGTACAGTCCGGTCTGTTCGTCTGATACATCGCATGGCGGGCCTAGGGGGGAGGTGAACGTCAGTCCCCTAATAGCGGTACAAGTCGTGCCGGAGTGAAGCCCAGAACACCCTGAGATAACACTGGAAACCTACCAGTATATCTCGCTTTCCCTGGCCAGGGACTACTCGTGTAATGGCTCTCCTGGACACAGCGCGATGTCAACCCCCAATACCGGGAGAGACGAATCCTGTCTAACCGTCACTGCCTCCAAGTGCTTCGGGACTGCACCCAAAAACTACCTGTTTGCACAACTCCTTTGAGCCGTGGTAGGGTAGTAATCAAAGTGCAGTGGGAACACACTCGAGGCGAAATGACAGTGTCAAGTCAGCGGACTTAGCTGTACTCAGGTCACCTGGGAACTGATAACCGACGATAGGTATAATACCAACCAACAGTCCCCGACGAGTCCTGTCCAGTGTACTCGTAACCTAACGAGCACCCGCATACTATCTCAAGTACGACGTACTGACGGCTGTGGGACAGACCGTCTCCCACACTGGGATGAGAAGCACATACGCTAGTCTACTCCGGAGTATCGATGCCCTGTCTCGATAGTCCAACGACTAGGGACCTGTATAAGGATGTGCTTATAGATCACCCAGCTCCCACGAGTGTGAGCGCCATCACAACGCCGGTAATCAAGCAAAGATCCTAAGGGCTCTACTAATATGTATATCAGCAATATGCTAAAAGAAACACATGCACATATTAAAGCAGAGACAAACCAAGTAGAATACTACCATTTCGAGCAAGATTGTATATACATCTGTGAATATCCCAAGCTTCCATCAAGTAATATACAAACTAGTATGATACAGTAATGGCCTCTAGGGCATATACACTAACAATCTCCCACTAGCACTAAGGCCATGTACTGGCGTATCGAAGACCTATCATCTCAATCAGCCGCTCGAACTGAGTCTTGGGCAAGGCCTTGGTGAATGGATCTGCTGTGTTATCCTCTGATGCAACTCTCCGGACCTCGATCTCCTGGCGATCTACGATCACCCTGATCAGGTGATACCGTCTTAAGATGTGTCTGGATTTCTGATGGGACCTGGGTTCCTTCGCTAAAGCTATAGCCCCGTTGTTGTCGCAATACAGAGGTATTGGGTTAACAATGGACGGAACCACCTGAAGTTCTCTTAAGAACTTCCTCATCCAGACAGCTTCTTTTGCGGCATCAGATGCAGCGATGTATTCCGCTTCCATCGTCGAGTCTGCAACGGTTTCCTGTTTGGAGCTCTTCCAACACACCGCCCCTCCATTGAGGGTGAAGACAAAACCCGACATGGACTTGGAATCATCCTTGTCACACTGGAAGCTGGAGTCAGCAAAGGCCTCAATCTGGAGGTCTTTTCCGCCATACACCAAGAACATCTCCTTAGTCCTTCTCAGGTACTTGAGAATGTTCTTTACTGTTATCCAATGTTTCTCCCCAGGGTTTGACTGATACCTGCTTACCACACTCAGTGCATAAGCCACATCCGGTCTGGTACACAACATCGCATACATTATAGAGCCTACCGCAGAAGCGTAGGGTATAATAGACATGTCATCCCTCTCCAAATCATTCTTGGGAGACATCTCTTTGGAGAGGGCGATCCCGTGACAAGCCGGTAAATTACCGCGCTTGGAATCTTCCATACTGAATCTCTTCAGTATGGCGTCTATGTACCTGGACTGCGAAAGTCCTAATATCCTCTTGGATCTGTCACGGTAGATCCGGATACCCAGAATGTATGAGGCATCACCCAGGTCTTTCATGGAGAACCTGTGTGACAAGAACCCCTTGACAGATTGTAGCATAGGAATGTCATTTCCTATTAAGAGAATGCCATCCACGTATAAAACGAGGAATACTACAGTTCTCGCTACAAATCTACAATAGATGCATGGTTCATCTGGATTTTTGATAAAGCCAAATTCCTTGACCGTCTCATCAAAACTGATGTTCCAACTCCGCGATGCCTGCTTTAGTCCATAAATGGACTTAAGCAACTTGCACACCTTTCCGCTGCTCCCACTCTGAATGAAACCCTCTGGCTGATCCATATAGACACACTCCTCTAAATGACCATTTAGAAAAGCTGTCTTTACGTCCATCTGCCAAATCTCATAATCGTGGAAGGCAGCAATGGCAAGAAGGATCCGAATGGATTTCAGCATAGCTACTGGAGAAAAGGTTTCGTCATAGTCCAAACCAGGTCGCTGACGAAAACCCTTTGCTACCAGTCTAGCTTTATAAGTCTCAACCTGTCCATCTACACCAATCTTCCTTTTGAAGATCCACTTGCATCCTACGGGTTTTACCCCATCTGGAGCAATGTCCAACGTCCATACTTTGTTGGTGTACATGGACTCCATCTCGGTCCGCATTGCATCCAGCCATTTTACCGAGTCGACGCTCTGAATGGCTTGCTGGAAGCTAGTAGGCTCATCACAGTCTATAATGCAATCCTCTCTATCCCCGTCAATGAGAAAACCGTAGTATCTCTCGGGCGGATGAGACTGCCTACTACTCCTGCGGAGTGGCGTGGGAATGTCCTGATCTTTCGAACCCTCTGGTTCTACTAAGCTTTCAATAATAGCTTGTGGTTCTGGAATTTCTTCCTGTTCTATTACGCTCCCACTTATTTCTTTTTCTAAGAACTGATGTTCTAGAAAATGGGCATTACGAGAAACAAGGACTTTTTGTTCCTCTGCGTAATAGAAAAGATACCCCCTGGAGTTCTTTGGGTATCCCACAAACTTGCACAGTACTGAGCGTGCCTCGAGCTTGTCCGCATGCTGCTTTTTTACAAAAGCTGGACATCCCCAAATCTTCAGGTATTGAAGATAGGGTTTCTTCCCACTCCATATTTCATATGGTGTGGTAGGCACAGTCTTAGTTGGAACTCGGTTCAAAAGGTATGCAGCTGATTCTAGCGCATATCCCCAGAACGATCGCGGCAACTCAGCGTTACTCATCATGGACCGTACCATATCCAATAGGGTTCGGTTCCGTCTCTCCGATACACCATTATGTTGCGGAGTGTATGGAGGAGTAAGCCGAGAGAGAATTCCATTCTCTTTTAAGTAACCCAGGAACTCGGCACTCAAGTATTCACCACCTCGATCAGATCTCAGTGTCTTTATACTTTTGCCTGTTTGTTTTTCTACTTCATTCTTATATTCCTGGAACTTATCAAAAGCTTTGGATTTATGCTTCATTAAGAAGACATGTCCGAACCTTGAGAAATCATCCGTAAAAGTAATGAAGTAAGGATAACCGCTTCGCGCATGTGTAGACATTGGACCGCACACGTCGCTGTGTACGAGTCCCAAGAGCTCGCTCGCTCTTTCTCCGTGTCCAGTGAACAGAGTCTTTGTCATCTTTCCTTTGAGACAAGATTGACAAGTTGCATACGACTGATATTCGAACGGATCCAAATATCCTTCTGTGTGTAACTTAGTCAACCTTCTCTCATTGATGTGACCCAGTCTACAATGCCATAAGAAAGTTTTATTTATTTCCGGAGACTTTCTTTTGTGTGTATTCTGGACATTGAAAATTTGTGGTTGGTTTAATACGTATATACCGTTGTTCAATGTACATGACCCAATCAAAGCTTGATTAAGGTGAATGTTCACTACATTACTTACAAATGCAAATTCATAACCTTCTTTAGATAATAAAGATACAGAAATGATATTACAGGTTGCATTTGGTACATAATAATAACTACGTAAAACCAAAAAATGTCCATCCGACAATCCCAGGTGATAGTCCCCCACGGCCTCAGCATCCATGCTAGCACCGTTCGCAACTCTGAGGGTTATATCACCTGCCTTCAAAACTCTACGCTTTCTTAACGCCTGCAAAGAATTACAGATATGAGATCCTGATCCGGTATCCAATACCCAGGAAGTAGAGTTTATTGATAGACAGTTTTCAATAACATACACACCTGAAGCTGAAGCTGCAACTCGCTTCAAATCCTGTGTTCTGGCTTTCCAAGCCTTGCAATCCTGTTTCCAGTGACCACTTTTGTGACAATAGAAGCATTCTTCCTTCCCCACTAGCTTCCCCGCTATCTTTGTTGCTTTACCTTTTCCCTTCGTATCCACTTTACCGACACCGCCTCTTGGTTTGGCGGGGGCTTTCTTCGTCTTACCCTTGGCTTTCGCCCTGGATCTAGAAGAGGAAGATCCTCCTGCAAACAAAGTGGATGTCTCCCTACCTTTCTGTAGGGTGCCCTCAGCACTCCTCAACATGTTCAGAAGTTCGGAGAGTTCAACCTCCTTTCCATGCATGTTGAAGTTAAGAATAAACTGGGCGTAAGTGGAAGGAAGGGACTGGAGAATCAAATCAATATAGAGTTCATTCTCCAACGTGGTCCCAAGGTCCGCGAGCTCCTCAATGTAGCCAATCATCTTAAGCACGTGTTCCGCTACCGATGATCCGACGGCCAACCTTGCCGAAAATAGCTTCTTCGACACTTCGTATCTTGCGATACGAGACAGCTCCCCATACAGTTCTTTTGTATGAAGAAATATGGACTCAAGGTCCATATTCTCGTGCCTCCTCTGATGTTCATTGTCCATCGAGGCTAATACGAGGCATTTGGCCTTCACGCAATCTATCTCCCATGTCTTACGGATTTCCTTATCCGCGACGCTGGAGGTGGGACCTGGGACAGGGGGAGCTTTGGTGGTAAGGACATACCCCAACTTGTCGTAAGTGATTGCCATCTTGACATTCCTGAGCCAATCTTTGTAGTTTGGCCCTGTCAATATGTTTTTATCTAGTAATAACTTAAGTCCGGTCAACTTGAATGGTCGCTGCAATTAGGAGAGAGAAAAGAAACACTTTAGCATGATGCTCTTGCAAGTTTAGAGTGGTTTTTAATTTGTCTAAACTGGATGGCTCCCACTGTCTCTCGAATCCATTCTCAAACCGTAAAGAAAGGATTAGTCAGGATCAATCCCACCGTACAATACTTGCTTAACCGTTCAGCCAGGCCAGTGTCGGTACTTCGAGGGAGGTTTTCCAACGCTTTCGCGAAGTTCCTTAATTAAGTAACCTCTTTTCCCTGTGGGCGTAGCCCCGCTAACACCTTTCTAGACACCTACTAAGTTTATAGCATTGATCGTTAAGTGAGAGTTTTCCCGAGGAGTAGCATATACTCACAGTAGGATCGGGATCCAAATATCATCGCGTGATAAAACCGAAGGAATCCTACCAGAATCATCACACTCCAAATGGTATGCAACGCTAGCAAGTTTCAGTACTTATGAAACTCCCGATGTGGATTTTTGCCCCATGCTCTTATGACCTTGGCGTGAGGTCAAAATGTCATAAGTCACATGTCAAGTTCTTCCCATCATTATCCCGGTTAATTTGAACCCACCCGTACCTACCCTTGACGTAGGCCAAAATGGCAGTACGACTGTCTCAAACCAACGCATTCTATCTATGCAACAGATAAATATCCGGCAGCTACCAATCACTATGCCTTGGCGTGAGGTCAAAATATATAGCTTGAATACTACCGTATATTTAACTGAAATGATGGAGGGCTACGGATGGTTTTGGCGAAACCGTGAACGTAGTGAACTTGATATAATCGACGGAACGAGATAGCTTTTAAAAGGAGTGGTTCAAGCTCCGCGTTTAAAAGTTTAGTTTTGAAAAGAACCGAGTGGTTTTCAAAGTGTTCCAATCGACTTTTACTTGGTTTATTTTCTTGCATTAGTTCTTTTAATGCGTCCCATCATTTAATCCTACCATTGCAGAAAACAACCAAAATATGACGTACGCTTATGCCATTCGCATTCGCCACGGGGCCCCGTCATCACCCGTTAGGTTACTTAACTAACGACAGAGCGGGGGCTGGGCTAGCGCGGCTGTAAAACATAAGCAACGCCTAAATAGTTATCATATATAAATATATAGCAATGATAGACATTACAGATCACAGATGAATACATTGGATATACTAGGAATCCGCAATCCGTTCGAGCCTGCAACGAAAAGCGGATTACACGGTCGCGGTGAATAGCCAAATACCCCACCCAAGACCCCTACGGGTTCGGCAAACTACCCGCCAAGTACCCGAAGCGAAGCAACCTCCCTCACCACCTTGAGTAGGCCACTCGGCACTTCGAGATACCCGGTAGTTTGTGCACCCCCTCCATGGGTCTATCCTAGGAGCAAAAACAGTAAAAAGAATTATACAATGGCGGCTACAACCCCGACCCGGTTGTGCGGCCAAACAAATAATAATATTACATCAATTTACATATTACAAATGAATGAAAGAAAAGCAACACTCATCTCACATCCACCCCGGCTATTCACCCGCGACAATCCAACCTATTCATATACACAAACCAGTATCAATCACAGATCACAGATATGTATAACCCCGACTAATCGACATATAGCGATTAGCCGACGTTCAATACATGCAAACATCATAGATATAACCTTTGTAGTCAAAGTGTATTGAAGTTCGAAAAAAATACGGATTTATAGGCCCCCAAAAATAAATTTCTATTCTGGAAAATATGGGCACAAATAAACCATCTGAAAAATCCTAAAACCAAGCCAGAAATACACTGCACCAAACTCGACCAAGTGAAGAGCCAAGACGGCCGCGGTTGCGCGGCAATAGCTTCCTATTGCCGCGGAACCGCGGCACTTTGGTCGATTCGCTTGCTCGTTTTTGGTGGCTATCTTTAAAAAACCCTAAGACGATTTTAGGAGTACAACAAATTTTGTTTTGACCAGAAAAAAATTTAACAGAAACTTAGGGTTTTTAAAACTCGGTTTTTCGATTTTTCGGTTTCGAACTTCGACACACTTCACTACTTAGCTAGTTTATGTTTAGTTAGTCTCTGATACCACTGTAAGTCCACGTTGCCCACCCCGGTGCTTGCGGGGAGGCGGAAAACGGAATAAAAATCGGATTTTTATGAGCTTAGGCAACATGGACTATGCTTAAAAGGATCTTTGCTAAACAAAAACTTGCTAAAGCTAACTAGTAACTAGCTAAGTGCTAGAAAGGCTATACCTTGGGCTCTTAGTCCTTCTCTCCTTGCTCCTTGGAATAGTGGAAGGAGGTCACCTTGTCGTCTTCTCCCGTCAAAGAAAGATCCACCCGAAAGCCTCAACCTTTGGCTTCAACTCCAAGCTAGAAGTAACTTGGGTGCAAGAAGTGCTAATACTTGAACCCTAGATGAGAGTAGAGAAGATCAAGAGAGAGTTTTTCTCAAGCTCAAGTGTTTCTCAACACTTGAGAGGGAGAGAGCTTGAGGGAGAGGAAGAACAAGAGAGAGAAAAGATATGATAGAATGAGAAATAATTGAACCATTCTCACTAATATGTATGAATTATTTTAATTGAATAATTAGCTAGATAATTGTCATGGTTAATCATGACATGACCATTATCATTTCAATTTGCAAGGATCAAAAAGCATCTTCCAAAAGAAATGATGATGGTCAAAGTGTCAACCTAGGTCAACAAGTCAATAAGGTCAAATGGTCAACAACCATAACCATGCACAATTATTAAACTAATTATCAATTAACTATAATACACACATAATCATTAGGGTTAATAAAATGACAATAGCCATTAACCCTAATCAAGGTCCTCTCCCTCTGTCTCAAGCAACTGTGCATACGCACCCGTATTCGTGATCCGAGGAACACGAACACAATGAGAAAAACCAATCCCAAATCATATACTAGGATCCGGCTTAAACCAAAGCCCGCTAGTATAAACTGTCCGGACAGCAAACGTGCACAGGTGCGCGGATGAGAACGAACCCTGTCGCAAAACCATGCAACCTCTACTCATTTTGCCTAAAGGAGAATAGCTCTCTGTGTGGGACTCTAAAGACTCGACACTACGCTGGCAGTGGGTTTAACCACAGACCGCAAGCGGCACTAGCTGTACGTAACGGTCCCCAGGTAGATATCGATAAGAAGACTGACGAGGTGAACCCCATCTGAACTCCTACTGAGCCTGTATGTGACAATCTCCGTACAGTCCGGTCTGTTCGTTTGATACATCGCATGGCGGGCCTAGGGGGCGGTGAACGTCAGTCCCCTAATAGCGGTACAAGTCGTGCCGGAGTGAAGCCCAGAACACCCTGAGATAACAATGGAAACCTACTAGTATATCTCGCTTTCCCTGGCCAGGGACTACTCGTGTAATGGCTCTCCTAGACACAGCGCGATGTCAACCCCTAATACCGGGAGAGACGAATCCTGTCTAACCGTCACTGCCTCAAAGTGCTTCGGGACTGCACCCAAAAACTACCTGTTTGCACGACTCTTTTGAGCCGTGGTAGGGTAGTAATCAAAGTGCAGTGGGAACACACTCGAGGCGAAGTGACAGTGTCAAGTCAGCGGACTAAGCTGTACTCATGTCACCTGGGAACTGATAACCGACGATAGGTATAATACCAACCAACAGTCCCCGACGAGTCCTGTCCAGTGTACTCGTAACCTAACGAGCACCCGCATACTATCTCAAGTACGACGTACTGACGGCTGTAGGACAGACCGTCTCCAACACTGGGATGAGAATCGCATACGCTAGTCTACTCCGGAGTATCGATGCCCTGTCTCGATAGCCCAACGACTAGGGACCTGTATAAGGATGAGCTTATAGATCACCCAGCTCCCACGAGTGTGAGCTCCATCACAACGCCGGTAATCAAGCAAAGATCCTAAAGGCTCTACTAATATGTATATCAGCAATATGCTAAAAGAAACACATGCACATATTAAAGCAGAGACAAACCAAGTAGCATACTACCATTTCGAGAAAGATTGTATATACATCTGTGAATATCCCAAGCTTCCATCAAGTAATATACAAACTAGTATGATACAGTAATGGCCTCTAGGGCATATACACTAATACTCGCATCCGTATACTAACATATCATCATATCACATGTCAAATCGTATTCTCTTTTCATCGCATTTATATCTCACAAAGGAAAATTTTACCAATACAATCTACCTTTACTATAAGCATAAGTATATAATCTAACATACACACACGAACCATACAAACAGTTTTTGAAAGATGCGAATCGTAGTTTTGAAAGTAGGGGCTACGGTGTTTTTAAGGAAAAGATATCATTTGAAAATTCGTAACGTCCCTGAAGGTATCTGTTTAAAAGATGTATACGATTCTTCAGTTTGGAAATAGGTATGGTTCGGATGACACGTCTTCGTCGGCTACCTAGTCCTACAGTACCCTAAACGGCAATATCATCAAGCATCATCCTCAAATCCCGTCACCACATACTAGCCGTAACATATGACTTCTAACTATCCTTTAGTTACTAATATAGTTCTCTAACTATCTTTTAACTCTATCTATAGTTTCTATTAGAGGTTTCCTTAACCAAATACCATGAATCGGTTTCCATCAAAAACTTACGGGGGTGTTATACGCCATCCACCCGCCTTCCCCCGTGGATATAGATCCACTCACCTTGATCCTCGCTTACTGGAGCAGATGACGCCACGTGATTGATCGTTGTTTTTTCTTATGTGCATTTTGAAACCAAAGAATTAACCAAAATCAAGAACGGTGTCGCTTGGTAGCTAGCCGGTTGAGTACTGGTCGGTCCACAGGGAAAATGTGTATTTTCTAGTTGTTCTAACGAGTCAATTCTTTTTTGTGGTAGGTTTTGATTATCTATAAAAACTGAGGTTGAATGTGATTAGGATTAAAACCTTGCTAGGGTTAGGATTATATTAGTTTGGAAAGTCAATTATTCTCTCCTCTTTATTTGCCCTAATTAAGAACTTTAGGTGTTAAGGTAATAGTTAACAAAGGGAATTAGCACGTCGGGGAAGAAACTAGCTTTCTTCCCTTTGGTCCTTGTCCGTCCTTTCTTAACTCTTAGCCCTAACCTCTTTGAAAATCAAACACAACAGATCTTAACTATAGAATCACCGCTACCTCGTGGGATAGGGTATCGTAGTGAGCGGTGTGTGTTTGTATTGCATAGAGCCCTTATTTTAAAATATTGAACGGGCAAGAAAGGGGTGAGAGATTTTCATCTCTCAAACCTTCCCTAAACCTAACCCTAACAAGTGTGGAGCTACTCACACATTAGGGAATTAACAAAGGAATTCATTTTTTTTATTTTTCTTTTAAATAACTACGGCAGATAAAAATTGCAGAAAATAACTACTGCAGATTAAAATTGTAGAGAAATAAAATTGCAGATAAAAAGAAATTCAAGATAAAAAACTTACTTTTTATTGATGCACTCTTTGACTACAAGGAATGAAAATTTAAACTAGAGAAATAAAAAGAGGCATGCTCCAAAAAGAGCTATAGGCTTCCTATTTATAGATAATAGAAATCCTAGGGTTTACATCTGATCCACATCTAGAATTACAAAACTAGCCTGAGAAGCCTGGTTAACGCACCGACACCCACCGACAAGATGCACCGACACGTGCTTAGCACGGCCGCGGAACCACGGCCATAAGCCTTGTTTGGCTGCGGATCCGCGGCCAACTTCGGGGCTCTCTGTCTCAATTTTCCAGGGTTTCTTTCTGTTGCTTTTTCCTTCTATTTTCTTCACTTGATTCTTCAGAATCTTTTCTAGTTTCTTTCAGATTTCCACAGCGCAGAATGTTGTGGACTTTTACTGTTCGCTTCATGTTGAAGTCTTGAATCTTGTGCTGCCTTCGTACCTTGTGCAATTGAACTGTTCATTGATCTTCACTTGTTCCTTAAACTGTAGGCGGCATCATAAAGATTCTTCTATTTGTTGGTCGTAGTCTCACTTTGGTAGCGTTTTTTCATCATTTTCACTGTATTGTTCCGAGAACCTGTAACTAGACATGGATCAAAAGCACCTATTTATTTGCAATATGATCAAGAATGAGGAATATAATAATGCAAAATTCTGATATGAACAAATACGCCCAAACTTATCTTTTGCTCGTCCCGAGCAAAACTAGTTTTATTCTTGAAAAAGCATAACCTCACTTTCGCAGGGAAACGCGATTGCACTGAGCTCGTGCAACAAGCCATTAAACCTCTAGGTCTCCCTAATAGGAGGAGTGTTGTCTCCTGAGGGTTTTCAGCGGATACTACCTACAAAATCCGATCAATTTGGCCTATTGACTTTCATTCTTCAATTTGGTGTTCTAGCGAGACATTCTATTATCTTCAACTTAGAAATTATCAACCTATATTTTTCACGCTTCCTTATCATTTAACTTAAGATTGTATATGTTCTGTAAATTTATTTAGCTTTTAGCATCTTTTGAATTTTCATTTTAAGGTTCCATCTCATCATAGGAATTCTTATAATCTCTACTAAAGATATAAGTCCTATTTTCCATTCCTATCTCTCATCCAAACCCCAATCATATACCCCTACGTGTGTGTATGTAATACCCATACACTTGGAAATTCAATTCAAGCTATTATACTCTTGTCCATCGTCCAAAATACTTTTAGTTGGTGAATTTTTAGATGAAATTGCTCGCAAATCCTTCATGCGACCGTTAATACTTCTTGAGGTACTAACGACCGATTACAAAATGTTTTTGCGCATTAAGGCGTAATTCCTCGTCTTGTAATACCTAAGGCTTTAACAGTGACTCCCAAACCAGTTGGTCTAAGGCACTAGGTGATAAAGCACCCTCGCTATATATTTTTTATTTTACGCAGCCTTAAGTAATTACAAAACCAGTGTTCATTTTTTTATATCTTTTTATTCACACTTATAATTTTATTTTCCTTCATAATAACGATTTTAGACAAGAGCATTTAAAGGTATCCTCTACTATTCCAAGCTTCAAGGTGCGTGTATGTGCGAGTTGTAGAGTATATATTTTCAGAATTTAGACTAAAGATTTGGAGTTGTTTTTCAGACTAAAACTTCAGTAAAAATTTCAATACTCTTCCCTTATTTGGATATAGCCCAAGAACTGAACTCAAAATTTACCTCTTTCTAAATAATCTACAAGGACATATATTTTCTATAGTTAAACTTTAAGAAAGGTTATTTTTAGGGTTTTTAATTTACTAAGTTTGGGATCTAGTTATTCACTACTGTTCAACTGCCACGTCAAATATGGCCAAAATTGAACTTTTCAATTTTTATGGGTTTTAAAAATAAGTATGCAAATGCAAAAATATACATATGAATGCGACGGAAGAAAGCTTACCGAGCATACACCCAAACTTAAATTTGACAGTGTCCTCACTGTCAGGCTACACCAATAGGGTCAAAATTGTCAGCACTCCCATATTTGTTTATTTTTTTTATTATTAACAGAAAATTTATATATACACAAAAAGGTACCCCCCAAACTTAAGTGAAATATTGTTTGTACTTTCGCCATTTTTAAAATCTCATAAACTTGTAATCTTGGGAGGAAAAATTTATTAACGGGGACGTAAAATATGATTGTGAAAATTGTTAGGTCCACGTTACCTCTCCCGGTACTTTCGGGGATGCGGAAACGGTAAAACAAATTTTTTCTAAACTTTGTAACATGGACCGTAAAAGCCGGATCTTTGCTAAACTAAACTAGCATACTTGCAAAGAAGAGTTAACTACTCGGCAAAGTGGTTATACCTCAACTTGAACTCCTTCTCTTCTTGTTGTTCTTCTTCTTTCTTGCTCTTTGTAGTAGCTTGAATGGCTTCCCCTCCTCGTCTCCTCTTTGCCGAAGATAGATCCACCTGAGGGCTTCATCTTTGGGCTCCTTTCTCGATCTTGAGAGAACTAAGGTATTCGGCTTGCTAGACCTTCTACCTTAGAGTGAGTAGAGTGTGCTTTGGGGTGTTATATCTTCAAGGAGATGATTCTCAACACATGAGATTTGCTCTCCTTGAACAAGAGGAGGAAGAAGATGAAGTGAGGAGAGAGAATCAATATGATAGAATGAGCTATCTTTTTCCTTTTGCAACCATATCAAAAGAAAAAGAATTATCTAATTAGTAATAATAATTCAAATGAGAATAGTTGATGGTTGTTTTGGAATGACCACTATCATAACTTCATTAAATGAATGTTGGCAAGAATCAAGGAGCATCCTTGCAAAATAATGATGATGGTCAAACATTCAACCATGGTCAACAAGTCAACCATGGTCAACAAGTCAACAAAACCAACCATAACATAATTCCATTTAATTACTATTATTAATAGATATCTCACAAATTCATTAGGGTTTGGAAAAAAAACGAATGTCAACTGTGCATGCGCACCCGTTCCGAAACCCTAATGAAAAACCTCTTCTTCCGCCTCAAACAACTGTGCATACACACCTGCATTCTTGTTCTGATGAACATGAATACTGAGAGATAAAAGTGACCCCAAAACATATACCAGTATCCGGCTCAAACCAGAGCCCGCTGGCAATATCCGTCCGGACTCCAAACGTGCACAAGTGCGCGGATGAGAACGAACCCTGTCGCAAAACCATGCGACCTCTACTCTGTTTTGCCCAGAGGCGAATACCCTCTGTGTGGGAGTCTAAAGACTCGACACTACGCTGGCAGTGGGTTTAACCACAGACCGCAAGCGGCACTAGCTGTGCGTAACGGTCCCCAGGTAGATGCCGATAAGAAGACTGACGAGGTAAAACCCATCTGAACTCCTATTTAGTCTGTATGTGACATTCTCCGTACAGTCCGGCCTGTTCGTCTGATACATCGCATGTCGGGCCTAGGGGGGCGGCAAGCATCAGACCCCTAATAGCGGTACAAGTCGTGTCGGAGTGAAGCCCAGAACACCCTGAGATAACACTGGAACCTACCAGTATATCTCGCTTGCCCTGGCCAGGGACTACTTGTGTAATGGCTCTCCTAGACACAGTGTAATGTCAACCCCCAATACCGGGAGAGACGAATCCTGTCTAACCGTCACTGCCTCCAAGTGCTTCGGGACTGCTCCCAACTACTACCTGTTTGCACGACTCAGTAGAGCCGTAGTAGGGTAATCAAAGAACAGTGGGAACACACTCGAGGCGAAGTGACAGTGTCAAGTCAGCGGACTAAGCTGTACTCATGTCACCTGGGAACTGATAACTGACGATAGGTATAATACCAACCATCAGTTCCCTACGAGTCCTGTCCAGTGTACTCGTAACCCAACGAGCACCCGCATACTATCTCAAGTACGACGTACCGACGGCTGTGGGACAGACCGTCTCCCGTGCTGGGATGAGAAGCGCATACGCTAGTCTACTCCAGAGTATCGATGCCCTATCTCGGTACTCCCACGACTAGGGACGTGTATAAGGATGTGCTTGTAGATTACCCAGCCCCCACGAGTGTGATCGCCATCACAACGCCGGTAATCAAGCAAAGATCCTTAGGGCTCTACTAATGCGTATAGGTGATATAATAAATAAACACACATGTACACATTAAAGCAGAGACAAACCAAGTAGCATACTACTATATTGAGCAAGATTGTCTGTACAACTGTGAATATCCCAAGCTTCCATCAAGTAATATACATACTAGTATGATACAGTAATGGCCTCTAGGGCATATACACTAACAATCTCCCACTTGCACTGAGGCCATGTACTGGCGTATCGAAGACCTATCATCTCGATCAGCCGCTCGAACTGAGTCTGGGGTAAAGCCTTCGTGAATGGGTCCGCAGTGTTGTCCTTTGTGTCCACTCTCCGCACCTCGATCTCCTGTCGATCAATGATCTCCCTGATCAGGTGATACCGCCTTAAGATGTGCCTGGATTACTGATGGGACCTTGGTTCCTTCGCTAAAGCTATAGCCCCATTGTTATCGCAATACAAAGGTATTGGGTCAACAATGGACGGAACTACCTGAAGTTCACTAATGAACTTCTTCATCCAGACCGCCTCTTTTGCGGCATCGCTTGCAGCAATGTATTCAGCCTCCATCGTCGAGTCTGCGACGGTTTCCTGCTTGGAACTCCTCCAACATACCGCCCCTCCGTTGAGGGTAAACACAAAAACCGAGACGGACTTGCAGTCATCTTTGTCACTCTGGAAGCTTGAATCGGTAAAGGACTCGACCCTGAGGTCTCCATTACCGTAAACCAGGAACATCTCCTTAGTCCTTCTCAGGTACTTGAGAATGTTCTTCACTGCTGTCCAGTGGTCCTCCCCTGGGTCTGACTGATACCGGCTTACCGCGCTCAACGCGTAAGCTACATCTGGTCTTGTACATAGCATCGCATACATTATAGATCCTACCGCCGAAGCGTAGGGTATAGTGCTCATGCGAACCCTCTCCTCGTCAGTCTTAGGAGACATCTTCTTGGAGAGGGTAATTCCGTGCAATGCGGGTATGTTACCGCGCTTGGAACCCTCCATACTAAATCTCTTTAGTACGGTCTCTATGTACCTGGACTGCGAAAGTCCCAATAGTCTCTTGGATCTATCTCTATAGATCTTGATCCCCAGAATGTACGAGGCATCACCCAGGTCTTTCATGGAGAACCTTTGTGACAAAAATAGCTTGACCGACTGTAGCATAGGAATATCATTTCCTATCAAAAGAATGTCGTCCACGTACAAGACTAGGAATACGACAGTTCGTCCTACAATCTTCTTATATACACAGGGTTCATCTTCGTTCTTGATGAAATCAAATTCCTTGATTGCCTCATCAAAACAGATGTTCCAGCTCCGCGATGCCTGCTTTAATCCATAAATGGATTTAAGCAACTTGCACACCCTTCCGCTGCTCCCACTGTCTACGAAACCTTCTGGTTGATCCATGTAAACGCACTCTTCCAAACAACCGTTTAGGAAAGCCGTCTTAACATCCATCTGCCAGATTTCATAGTCATGGAAGGCAGCAATGGCAAGTAAGATCCGAATGGATTTGAGCATAGCCACCGGAGAAAAAGTCTCGTCATAGTCCAAACCAGGTCTTTGACGAAAACCTTTTGCAACGAGTCTAGCTTTATAGGTTTCCACCTGCCCATCTACACCAAGTTTCCTTTTGTAGATCCATTTGCATCCAACGGGTTTTACCCCAGGTGGAGCAATATCCAAGGTCCACACTTTATTGGCGTACATGGACTCCATTTCGGATTGCATTGCTTCCTGCCACTTATCAGAGTCCCTACTGATAATGGCCTGCCTGAAACTGGTAGGGTCATCTTCTTCCAAGATGCAATCCTCTCGATCCCCGTCTATGAGAAAACCGTAGTATCTCTCGGGCGGATGAGAAATCCTACCAGATCTGCGGAGTGGCTGAGGTTCTTCTGGGGTTATTGAATTCTGAGGTTCTGTCAAATTTTCAGTTTCATTTTGTGGTCGCTGAATTTCATCCAGTTCTACCGAACTCCCACTTGTTTCTTTTGCAAGAAATTGCCACTCTAAAAAGGTGGCGTGGCGAGATACAAACACCTTCTGTTCCTCGGTGTGGTAGAACAGATATCCTGCGGAGTTCTTAGGATATCCCACAAATTTACATAGAACTGAACGTGCCTTAAGTTTGTCCGGATTTTGTACTTTTACATAGGCCGGACAACCCCATATCTTAGATCTTTTAAGATATGGCCTTTTTCCATTCCATATCTCGAACGGAGTCTTAGGCACTGATTTAGACGGAACATCATTCAATAGGTATGCTGCTGTCAAAAGCGCATGTCCCCAAAATGAAAGAGGCAACTCGGCTTTACTCATCATGGAGCGAACCATATCCAGAAGGGTACGATTCCTCCTCTCCGATACACCGTTGTGCTGTGGTGTATAAGGAGGAGTAAGCTGAGAGAGAATACCATTCTCTTTTAAGTAATCTAGGAATTTCGTGCTTAAGTACTCCCCTCCCATGTCAGACCGGAGGATCTTGATACTTTTGCCTGTCTGGTTCTCTACTTCGTTTCTAAATTCCTTGAATTTCTCAAAAGCTTCAGATTTGTGTTTCATCAGATACACATATCCGAACCTAGAGAGATCGTCAGTGAATGTGATGAAGTACGAGAACCCACCCCTTGCATGTATAGACATTGGACCGCATACATCACTATGTACGAGTCCCAAGAGCTCTGCTGCTCTTTCTCCATGTCCGGTGAACGGAGATTTGGTCATCTTCCCTTTGAGACAAGACTGACAAGTTTCATAAGATGAAAACTCGAACGCATCCAAGAGTCCATCTTTATGCAACTTACTCAGTCTTTTCTCTCCGATATGACCAAGTCTACAATGCCACAAGTAGGATTCATTCGTATCTGAATTCTTCCTCTTGCGTGTGTTTTGTATATTGAGAACTGTATTCTGATTTAAAACGTAGATACCATTACACAGTGTACCCTCTGCAACCAGTACCTTATCAAGGTAAATATTAATGATATTCTTTTCAAGAACAAAGTTATATCCATCTTTATCGAGTAAAGAAACTGATATGATGTTGCAAACCATGGAGGGTACATAGTAGCAATCAGTCAAAATCATAGTCTTGCCATTTGGCAATACTAGGTGATATTCACCGACGGCTGCCGCATTAACTTGTGCTCCGTTCGCTACTCTGAGCGACATATCACCCGGTGCAACTTTCCTACTTTTTCTCAGTCCCTGCAATAAATTACAGATATGAGATCCTGATCCGGTATCAAGTACCCAGGAGGTAGGGCTGACTGTAAAACAGTTCTCAATTACAAGAACACCTGAAGTAGATGCAAAACCATGCTTCTTCTTCAAATGGGTATTCTGGAAATCCATACAATCCCCTTTCCCATTCTCATACTCATGACTGTTGTCACAAGTTAGAGCTGAACCAACTTTCCCTAGTCCCGAATAAGAATTCGGATCGGTCAAGCGATACATTTTATTATCTTGATTAGGACGTGAAAAGGTTGCTGCCTGGAGAGAGAGAAAAGAAACACTCAGCGTATGCTCTTGCAAGATTAGATTGGTTTATTAATTTATCTAACTAGGATGTCTCCCACTGTTTACTCAAATTCTTCTTAAAACCTTTTAAAAGAAGAACTAGCCGGGTTTCAATTCACGTCACAATACTTGCTTAACCTTTCAGCCAGGCTAGTGTCGGTACTTCGAGGGAGGTTTTCCAACGCTTTCGCGAAGTTCCTTAATTAAATAACCTCTTTTCCCTGGGGGCGTAACCCCGCTAACACCTTTCTAGACACCTACTAGGTTTATAGCATTGATCGTTAAGCGAAATAATCTCCCGAGAGTAAACCAACTCATCAGTGGGATCGGGATCCAACTGTTATTGTGTGATAACCTAGATGGAATCCACTCTAGTCATCACACTCCAGAAGGTATGCTAAATCTGCAAGTTTCAGTTCTTTTGGAACTCCCGATGTGGTTTTTGCCCCTAGGACCCAAGTGAATTTGACTGAGCCAACATATCAAAGGATCCTAGTCAAGTTCAACCCGTCATTATCTTGACTGCATTAGACCCATCCGTACGAGTCCTTGACTGAGCCAAAATGACCGCACGACTGTCCTAACCAATCACTTTGTATCCTACAGAAAAATATTACATAGCTACTGTTCACCACGCCTCGGCTGAGCACGAAATACGTAGCACGAATACTAAGCAATATCAATCCGAAACGACGGAGGGCTACGACTGGGTTTTGGCGAAAACCCGTTAACGTAGTGAACTTGATATCGTTGAAGGAACATGATACAGTTTTTTGAAAATATAGTGACGAAAACTTTTTGCTAAAGAGATCACTCCCTGTGAAGGGATCTCGGCTCTTTCCTCGTCGAATGAGGTGCAGGATATTCCAAATTGAATACCTCGATGCAAAGCAAGAATAATCGACTATAGTGAAGTTATTACCCTGACGCAAACTTTTGTCCAAGGGGTCACTCCCGATGAAGGGATCTCGGCCCTTGCCTCGTCGACTGAGGTGCTGGGCATTCACAACCGAATACCGCGATGCAAAACAAAAACGAACGTCCTTGCAATAACAGCTTTTTGAAAAATTGTTCCAACAACGTCTTTTAGGTTTATTTTCTTGCATTAGTTCTTTTAATGTGTCTGTAACGTTTTGAAAATCGTTTCGGTGGAATTTCGAAAAAAAGGTAAAATAAAGGGGTTTTCTGTAAAAAGTCAAAATACAAATATCTTATTATAAAAATTAAATATACATATTCTAGCTATGTAATTGCTATTATTTGGTGTTTATTGAGCCGCTGGTGAAATTTCAAATTTTCTGAAAAAAATATTATTTTATTATTATTTTAAGCCGTCACTAATACATTTAATTAGGGAAAATTACAAATTGGAATGAGTTGAAACAAATTTTGTGCATCATAAAACATTAAATAAAAATTTATCATGTGGTTTTTGGAACGAAATCATTTGCCAAAACGGTTAGGAAATTATTGAAGAAAAAAGGTTTTTTTTTAGCGTAAATGGATGTTCGGGGTATTGTATTTATCATTTTTCATCACCCCACACCCGTGCCCACACCCACACACCCCCACTTACCCCTCCCCTTATCCAAATTCAGCAGCCCCTCTTTGGTCCCCACTTGAATTTCATAGGAAAGAAAAGGGAAAGAAAAGAAAAGAAAAAGAGTAGAAAATGATATATTTTGAGTTGACTTTGACTTGAAACAACTTTCCCCACCTCACTCTCTCTCCTCACTCACCCACCCCCCCTCAAATCTGGCCAAAATCTGATCCTAAACCAGCAGCCCCCCTTCCCCAAGTTCTCACTCAATTTTGCATCAAAAAACTCCACAAAATGCTTCAAAATCAACACAAATTCAAAGCAAAATTCAAATCCAACTCCTACCCATTATTTCTTTGCCTTGGCTAGCATGAATCAAGGAGCAAGATGATGATTTGGGAGGCTAAGATTTCATGCTAAATCTCAAGATTCTAGGAGGTATAAATCATAACCCTATAATGAAATTGTTAGTTTTTGCTTAAAGCAAATTGATGTAAGTGTTAATTATAGTTTAATTTCATGTTTTGGAAATTTAAGAGAAGGGTTTAAATACTAAGTTAGGGTTTAGATCAATTGATCATGATCTAATTGTTTGGTTAATATCTAGTGGGCTTGCTAAAGCAAAGCTAATTACTAGGTTACTAATTGTTTTATTAAATTGTTCTAATTATGCTAATTTGCTAACTAGGTTTTAATGAAATACTTATATAATGGAGATTAAAATCTAATTAGGTTTTGCATGGTATTAATAACATTTTAAAGTGTAGTTTAATACTTCATTTCATGCAAATCCAAACTAGTTTGTTGTATGTGCATTTTGCTATAAAATGGTCGAAATTGGTTAATATTGCAAACTAGTTTTTGTAAATATTGTGTTAAATCGAGAATTAAAATATGGTTAGGGTTTCATCATATCTTAAAAATTACATTGAGTGGTTTAACCATTTAAAATATGCAAAACCAAGTTTAATTGTAAAATTATGAATTTTACATTAAAAAGTGTTAAAATTGTTATTTTTGCAAACTAGGATTTTGGAAATTATGCAAATTTATGTGATTAAATTATGGAAATGGTTTTATTGACTTATTTAAGTTATTTAATAAGTATTATGGCCGCTAGAATTGTTTAAACATCGAGTTTTGTACTAAAACGGGTAATTTTGCTTGCTAGTTTTTCGGAAAAACGGCTTTTAGAGTGAATTTGGGGTTTTCGTGAATTTTAACCTATTTTATATTAAAATTAGTGTCCGTGAATGTGCAAATGAGTGTATTTGGGTTTTACCTCGGTCACTTGGCGTTTGTACGACTACATCGAGTGATTTCGGGTTGTTTTGCGAAGGCTAACCGTAGGTTCTAACCTATAGGCCTTTTAGCGTATCGTGTTGGTTTTAGCGTGTCATTTTAAGTTTCGATTTGGTTTTGATGTGATGCGATACGTATGATATGTGTAGGTACCCCCACGACGATCCGAGATGATGCAGAAGATGAAGGCGACATCGATACCGACACGTAGGATACAGGTGAGTAGATTTATATCTACGGGGAGAAGTCGGGTGGATGGCGTATAGCACCCCCGCAGTTCGTGGTGATGTATACGAATACGTATACACATAGATATTGATTATATTGTTTGAGATTGTTGATGATAGAGACGGATCCTAGGTGTGATTGGATTGGTTTAGTATTGCGAAACCCTAGAGTAGTGGTTGCACCACACATACACACACACACCCATACTTGCATACATTCTTCTTTCATATGTACTCATAGGATTCTTTATAGTTATGTGTTCACATGGGTATGGGACTATGTGTTCACATACGGCTTGAGGATGATACTTGGGATTGAACTGAGTCGATGAGATTCGATTTGAGGCCGTGAGATCGGTGATATAGCAGGGTTCGTATCTTAGATACGACATGACGTTGTAGCGGGTCCTTGACGTAGTGTTTCACACACGTCCATGCATACGTAGGCGGTATCAGTATGGTACTAGACGTAGATCAGTACCTCGACCATGATATTTGATAAGAGGATACCGGGTGAATAGTATGATGAATGTGATATTGACCCGTACCCAGATTGGGATGCCGTACGACGGATTTACGTACGAGCTATATTGATGATTGATCCGCACTCTTGACTTGGGACGCCTGATTATAGATATGGTATCGGATATGATATTATTGAGGCGGGATCACCGACTATACATATACAGGTATGTATATGTATCGACTTAGATGATAGGCGGTTTCCTTACCTGTAGTTCAGCTTGTTAGTTCAGCCGTATAGTTTAGTGTAGTTGTTAGATTAGATTAGACTTCTTACCTATTTCAAAAACTAACGAATCGTGGGCATTTTTAAAGACAGCTCGAGGGAATCTACGGATATTTCAAAAACGACGTATCTTTTCATAAAAACACCGTAGCCCCTATTTTCAAAACCCCATGATTCGTGTTATTTCAAAAGGCACCATTTGTAGGACTTATATTAGATTATTGTAGATTAGTTATCGTTGTGTCTAGTATTCAGCTCCCGCACATTATTGCTGTTCGCTCTGCCTCGCGTATTTATTTGGCTGCATATTCCATTATTGATATCATGCTGTTAGGACACCAGCACCATTACCGATGATGCGTATGTACCACGTACACCTACTTGCCGGCTCACACACATCTTCATCGGTAATTGCCATGTCACGTACACTTTAGAGAATATAATTGTTTGACTTAGATTGTTAGCTGGTAGTTTTGACATGATATTAGTGTATTTCCCTTATATGCCATATTAGACATTGTAATTATTACTTGTTACATCATGCATGTTATTATTCATGGATTTTTATGCCTATATGCACTGTTTACATGCTATTGAGGATTGGATTCGGATTTCCATGAGATTTTCTGGATTTGGGGGAAAACCGCAAAACTTATATAAACTTCTTTTCTCTCTTTAAAATAAAAAGTGCGGTTTTCCCATGATGTATGAGTCGTCCACCATGAGTTTGCTGATGGATTTGGAAACCCGATTCGAGGAGACGGATGAACCGTTTCGGGTACATGGTGGACCCGGTGCGGTACCCCGGGGCAAGATGAATGTGGTGATGACGTTGAGCCTGGCAGGGGAGCACTACCGATCGGTGATTTTACCTGACGCGTCGGATATCCGGAGGATACCGTCGTGGTCATGAGATTTATGGTAGGGGTCGGTCTGGACTGACGGCGCCCTAGATATTGAGATTGAGACATTGATATTTCGAGACAGTGAGATTTATGATTTGTGTCGATGCTAGACACTGTTGATACCTCAGTTTTAAAAATACGAAGGAAATCTCACTAATTTATGGAAACAGTTTCTTCATTTACATGTATTCTGTTTCATGCATTCATACCTCATTCATATGATATATTGCCACCTGAGGCACTGACACGGGCACATGAGATTACACTCGGGTTAGATATTACCCTAGACATTGTCATAGGCTGCCTGTTATACATTTTTGAGGATATATTATGATCATTGACCTAGGTTGCGTTATTTATGCGATTTCTGTGCGTAGATGTTTTCTATTCACGAGTTGGCAACTCACCCCCGTTATGCCCAGTTTCTTGCAGATTTGCTGTACAGGTTTCATTACGGCTTGCGGGCTCAGTTTCATTCGGGTGATTTGCTAGTAGGTGGGTTTACTTGTATCATACCCCCATTATATACTTTGTATATCATTATTCTGTTGTATCTAGAAGTTCCATCAACCAAACATGTATTTTGAGATAGAGACCAGTGTTGTTTATTCTTTCGACTTTAGAGTCGCTCGTTATATTTCTGGTGGTTTGAGTTCCCTTTTGAGTTTTTGATCCTCGCCGTTGGCGTTGTATATTATTTTGCTTGTGTGGTTGTGACCGTCGATTGACGAAGAGCTAGCTCCCGCTTGGGGATGCCTTTTTCTTGATTTCGTATACTATTCATATTGTATCCCGTTTGGGGGCCAGTATTTACAAAGGAGACTCTGCCGAAATTTTCAGTGAATTTTGATGTTTTAAAAACTGCATAATTTGGCTTATGCTATTGAAATTACTTGCTTTAAGTTGGTTTTTCCTGCACTCTACAACTTTTCTTGGTTTGGATTTCTGGGTTTTCGGTTTACTTAGATTACGTACGCCTCGAGACGTTCGTAGTTTAAGTGCCGGTCATGTTCCGTACTTTCGGGTCGTGACAAGTTGGTATCAGAGCGTTAGGTTTTACCTTCGGAGCGTAGGATGACCCTTGGTTGATGGAATAGGTGACTAAAGTAGAGTGACGTACCGTTGGTATGTTCCGCGGCATATTTACGACACGCCACTCCACTTATGAAGCCTTAGGATGTACATTTCCTTATTCAGTATTATATTCCTTCCTGATCTAGCCTCATCGGTACCAGTTTGGTTTTGCTGCTACGGTTACCGGCAGGGAGAGCTACGGCTAGAGTTGCGGTCAGCACAAGCTCGTCACGAACGAGGACTGACCAGGACGAAATTCCGGCGACACACGATTGCAGAGATGTGTCTTTTTACTGTGTTTCCGCGCCGTGAGCGTTTGGCGGATCGCCTTTATGAGGTTACTCGGATGTGCTGATCGACACTAAAGGATTGAGCCACTGACAGAGGCCAGCCAGATTTTGATGACCGTTGGTGTGTTGCTTATTCATGATGATTGAGGCACGGTTCAGCGTGCAGACGAGTGAACCCGTTATTGCTGCGAACGACGAGATATCGCCCCAGATGTTGGTGCTATTGCAGTACGAGTTGTACTAAGAGATGATTGAAGGTCGCTAGTCACCGAGGATGAATGACTAGGACATGTGGTTCGTTCGCTACCCCGATGCGAGGTCATCAGATAGATTGATTCCAGCTAGAGACGACTTCACACGGAGACGTTGGGAGTCGACAGTGACGATCGAATGTCAGAAACCTACTATTCCAAGTTTAAAGTATTCGGAAAGACATGCAGGCAATTCTATGGTCCCTCTAGAAGAATGAAACCCTAACTCGACTTAATGACCGTATGAAAGCCTTTGAACCTTAGGGTTTGCGACAGTTCTGCGGCGCCATTAGTGAGGCTTGGGTTTGCCCTTCTACGGCTGGACCACCGATGTTGTGGTATGTACTCGATACTATTAAACTGTGCCCAAGATGTTGAGCTCTTGGGGGATTATGAGGTTTTGACGACTCGATCGGATGGCTCGACTTAATTCGGATGCTAGGTGGTGAGATGCATTCTTGGGAGACTCCAGATACGATGATAGTCGTTGGAGCTCAGTCCATGCAGCCGCGACGAGACAAGTCCAAAGCAGACGACATTAGAGAAAAGTGAAGTAAGAGGTTCGTACCAGATCTAGATGAGATGACGTTCCACTCCGCCGACATCAGAGATGCGATGCGCATGCCGAGGCAGAGTACTGGATATACCTTCCAGAAGGAGTCGCGATGGGTATGCAGCCGTTACAGAGCAAAGATGCAGATATAGGAAAGGACAATGACTTCCGGACAGTTGGCAGAAGGCGAGACATGGAAGAGACCGTGAGCAGGATTCCTTCCAGGACACTGCTGCAATGATACTTGCACCCAGGATCAGATGTGTCACGTACATTCAGAGAGCCAGAGGCCGACGCCAGTGATATGCTGCCTCACGAGTGGTCGCGATGATTGACCAAGAGATGACCAGAGGAGTGCCAGAACGGAATCGTCCCCGTTAGCACACCTGATAGGGCCGATGAGCCGATGGACCGAAGGATTGGTAATTCACAGTGAAGACCTTGACCCAGGAGTGGCCATGGTTACGCATCCCAGCAGGATAGAGTTCATGATCATCGACGAGACGTCCCACTAGTGACCGCGACAGTTGGCCCGAGATTCTTAGAGGATGCACTTGAGCGGTACTATTCCGCCATTATTGATTCCGATGTTTTGGGTGATTTATTCGTATGATTTGATTTTGATGATTGAGGATTTACGATCTTTGCATAGTATTGCACTTGATATCGTTTTCGTTCTTTAGTTTCACATGTTTGTGATTTTACGGTTTTAGACATTTGAGTTGATTTTGTGCATATGCACGCACACGATTTGGTTCCTGCACTCTGTATAGTTTATATATGCTTGCAGTGCAGTGATACGCCTTTTGTGCATTTAGATGCACTGGACTTTGATTTCGATTGTGATACTCGATATTTGTTTTGTGCACCTTGTGCACCTGAGTGATTTTACGCACGTTCGGCGCTTGATATTGGATTTCAAGATTTCGTGCACGATGGATGCACCTGATTTAGATTTTCGCGCATGTTGAGCGCATGTCTTGAGATGCGATTTTGGTGCACACCAGATGCACTAAATCGAGATTTTTCGTGCATGTCAGATGCACCTGATTTTGCTGTCAGGCACACCCGTTGCCTACGACAGATGTTTCGTGCACAACCCGATGCACTTAGATGTTGTTTCTGTGCGCATGTATGGCACATTCATGGATTTTGATTTCCGTGCGCACCAGACGCACGTAGTATTCATGTGCATATTTTGGGATGGATTTCTTATAGAGCAGTACGTTTTTATGATATTGCAATGTGTTTTCGTACTGGGCAGGACTAGTCAGAGGACAGTACCTGAATACATTTTGCATGCATTGATAGTTATTGAAGGGACTCCCAAAAAGCGAGCTATAGCCTCAGTATTTACCTACGTGTCTGATATGACACGAAATGTTTAAAACAAGGAGACCCTTCTAAATTGTTTCCAAAACGGCGGAACGTACATTTCAAACAAAAGTATATATGTATATAGTTATTTTCTTATGGTAGACGTCCGCCACTGTGCAGTGTTATACGCGTTGCACAGCGACTTAAAGAGATTTGGCATGCATTTCCTTCAGATGCTTACAGATATAGATTCGATATTTACATTTATAGTTTCGAGTTATATCATATTGGTTTTGATTTGGATTTGGCATTGATGTCTTCTCCACGACTCCGATGATCGCGGGATGCTTGGAGGAGTTTTGATTTGAGTTATATACTCATTTTTCAAGCGTATGCGCTGCGCTACGAACTGTTTTATGTATTTACAATTTCGGAGCCCCGACGACATAATGGGTTTTCTTAGATGTTTTAGTATTTGGGGGAGTTTGAATTTAAATTCGGGGACCGAATTTCTTTAAGGGGGGAAGATTGTAACGTTTTGAAAATCGTTTCGGTGGAATTTCGAAAAAACGGTAAAATAAAGGGGTTTTCTGTAAAAAGTCAAAATACAAATATCTTATTATAAAAATTAAATATACATATTCTAGCTATGTAATTGCTATTATTTGGTGTTTATTGAGCCGCTGGTGAAATTTCAAATTTTCTGAAAAAAATATTATTTTATTATTATTTTAAGCCGTCACTAATACATTTAATTAGGGAAAATTACAAATTGGAATGAGTTGAAACAAATTTTGTGCATCATAAAACATTAAATAAAAATTTATCATGTGGTTTTTGGAACGAAATCATTTGCCAAAACGGTTTGGAAATTATTGAAGAAAAAAGGCTTTTTTTTAGCGTAAATGGATGTTCGGGGTATTGTATTTATCATTTTTCATCACCCACACCCGTGCCCACACCCACACACCCCCACTTACCCCTCCCCTTATCCAAATTCAGCAGCCCCTCTTTGGTCCCCACTTGAATTTCATAGGAAAGAAAAGGGAAAGAAAAGAAAAGAAAAAGAGTAGAAAATGATATATTTTGAGTTGACTTTGACTTGAAACAACTTTCCCCACCTCACTCTCTCTCCTCACTCACCCACCCCCCCTCAAATCTGGCCAAAATCTGATCCTAAACCAGCAGCCCCCCTTCCCCAAGTTCTCACTCAATTTTGCATCAAAAAACTCCACAAAATGCTTCAAAATCAACACAAATTCAAAGCAAAATTCAAATCCAACTCCTACCCATTATTTCTTTGCCTTGGCTAGCATGAATCAAGGAGCAAGATGATGATTTGGGAGGCTAAGATTTCATGCTAAATCTCAAGATTCTAGGAGGTATAAATCATAACCCTATAATGAAATTGTTAGTTTTTGCTTAAAGCAAATTGATGTAAGTGTTAATTATAGTTTAATTTCATGTTTTGGAAATTTAAGAGAAGGGTTTAAATACTAAGTTAGGGTTTAGATCAATTGATCATGATCTAATTGTTTGGTTAATATCTAGTGGGCTCGCTAAAGCAAAGCTAATTACTAGGTTACTAATTGTTTTATTAAATTGTTCTAATTATGCTAATTTGCTAACTAGGTTTTAATGAAATACTTATATAATGGAGATTAAAATCTAATTAGGTTTTGCATGGTATTAATAACATTTTAAAGTGTAGTTTAATACTTCATTTCATGCAAATCCAAACTAGTTTGTTGTATGTGCATTTTGCTATAAAATGGTCGAAATTGGTTAATATTGCAAACTAGTTTTTGTAAATATTGTGTTAAATCGAGAATTAAAATATGGTTAGGGTTTCATCATATCTTAAAAATTACATTGAGTGGTTTAACCATTTAAAATATGCAAAACCAAGTTTAATTGTAAAATTATGAATTTTACATTAAAAAGTGTTAAAATTGTTATTTTTGCAAACTAGAATTTTGGAAATTATGCAAATTTATGTGATTAAATTATGGAAATGGTTTTATTGACTTATTTAAGTTATTTAATAAGTATTATGGCCGCTAGAATTGTTTAAACATCGAGTTTTGTACTAAAACGGGTAATTTTGCTTGCTAGTTTTTCGGAAAAACGGCTTTTAGAGTGAATTTGGGGTTTTCGTGAGTTTTAACCTATTTTATATTAAAATTAGTGTCCGTGAATGTGCAAATGAGTGTATTTGGGTTTTACCTCGGTCACTTGGCGTTTGTACGACTACATCGAGTGATTTCGGGTTGTTTTGCGAAGGCTAACCGTAGGTTCTAACCTATAGGCCTTTTAGCGTATCGTGTTGGTTTTAGCGTGTCATTTTAAGTTTCGATTTGGTTTTGATGTGATGCGATACGTGTGATATGTGTAGGTACCCCCACGACGATCCGAGATGATGCAGAAGATGAAGGCGACATCGATACCGACACATAGGATACAGGTGAGTAGATTTATATCTACGGGGAGAAGTCGGGTGGATGGCGTATAGCACCCCCGCAGTTCGTGGTGATGTATACGAATACGTATACACATAGATATTGATTATATTGTTTGAGATTGTTGATGATAGAGACGGATCCTAGGTGTGATTGGATTGGTTTAGTATTGCGAAACCCTAGAGTAGTGGTTGCACCACACATACACACACACCCATACTTGCATACATTCTTCTTTCATATGTACTCATAGGATTCTTTATAGTTATGTGTTCACATGGGTATGGGACTATGTGTTCACATACGGCTTGAGGATGATACTTAGGATTGAACTGAGTCGATGAGATTCGATTTGAGGCCGTGAGATCGGTGATATATCAGGGTTCATATCTTAGATACGACATGACGTTGTAGCGGGTCCTTGACGTAGTGTTTCACACACGTCCATGCATACGTAGGCGGTATCAGTATGGTACTAGACGTAGATCAGTACCTCGACCATGATATTTGATAAGAGGATACCAGGTGAATAGTATGATGAATGTGATATTGACCCGTACCCAGATTGGGATGCCGTACGACGGATTTACGTACGAGCTATATTGATGATTGATCCGCACTCTTGACTTGGGACGCCTGATTATAGATATGGTATCGGATATGATATTATTGAGGCGGGATCACCGACTATACATATACAGGTATGTATATGTATCGACTCAGATGATAGGCGGTTTCCTTACCTGTAGTTCAGCTTGTTAGTTCAGCCGTATAGTTTAGTGTAGTTGTTAGATTAGATTAGACTTCTTACCTATTTCAAAAACTAACGAATCGTGGGCATTTTTAAAGACAGCTCGAGGGAATCTACGGATATTTCAAAAACGACGTATCTTTTCATAAAAACACCGTAGCCCCTATTTTCAAAACCCCATGATTCGTGTTATTTCAAAAGGCACCATTTGTAGGACTTATATTAGATTATTGTAGATTAGTTATCGTTGTGTCTAGTATTCAGCTCCCGCACATTATTGTTGTTCGCTCTGCCTCGCGTATTTATTTGGCTGCATATTCCATTATTGATATCATGCTGTTAGGACACCAGCACCATTACCGATGATGCGTATGTACCACGTACACCTACTTGCCGGCTCACACACATCTTCATCGGTAATTGCCATGTCACGTACACTTTAGAGAATATAATTGTTTGACTTAGATTGTTAGCTGGTAGTTTTGACATGATATTAGTGTATTTCCCTTATATGCCATATTAGACATTGTAATTATTACTTGTTACATCATGCATGTTATTATTCATGGATTTTTATGCCTATATGCACTGTTTACATGCTATTGAGGATTGGATTCGGATTTCCATGAGATTTTCTGGATTTGGGGGAAAACCGCAAAACTTATATAAACTTCTTTTCTCTCTTTAAAATAAAAAGTGCGGTTTTCCCATGATGTATGAGTCGTCCACCATGAGTTTGCTGATGGATTTGGAAACCCGATTCGAGGAGACGGATGAACCGTTTCGGGTACATGGTGGACCCGGTGCGGTACCCCGGGGCAAGATGAATGTGGTGATGACGTTGAGCCTGGCAGGGGAGCACTACCGATCGGTGATTTTACCTGACGCGTCGGATATCCGGAGGATACCGTCGTGGTCTTGTGATTTATGGTAGGGGTCGGTCTGGACTGACGGCGCCCTAGATATTGAGATTGAGACATTGATATTTCGAGACAGTGAGATTTATGATTTGTGTCGATGCTAGACACTGTTGATACCTCAGTTTTAAAAATACGAAGGAAATCTCACTAATTTATAGAAACGGTTTCTTCATTTACATGTATTCTGTTTCATGCATTCATACCTCATTCCTATGATATATTGCCACCTGAGGCACTGACACGGGCACATGAGATTACACTCGGGTTAGATATTACCCTAGACATTGTCATAGGCTGCCTGTTATACATTTTTGAGGATATATTATGATCATTGACCTAGGTTGCGTTATTTATGCGATTTCTGTGCGTAGATGTTTTCTATTCACGAGTTGGCAACTCACCCCCGTTGTGCCCAGTTTCTTGCAGATTTGCCGTACAGGTTTCATTACGCCTTGCGGGCTCAGTTTCATTCGGGTGATTTGCTAGTAGGTGGGTTTACTTGTATCATACCCCCATTATATACTTTGTATATCATTATTCTGTTGTATCTAGAAGTTCCATCAACCAAACATGTATTTTGAGATAGAGACCAGTGTTGTTTATTCTTTCGATTTTAGAGTCGCTCGTTATATTTCTGGTGGTTTGAGTTCCCTTTTGAGTTTTTGATCCTCGCCGTTGGCGTTGTATATTATTTTGCTTGTGTAGTTGTGACCGTCGATTGACGAAGAGCTAGCTCCCGCTTGGGGATGCCTTTTTCTTGATTTCGTATACTATTCATGTTGTATCCCGTTTGGGGGCCAGTATTTACAAAGGAGACTCTGCCGAAATTTTCAGTGAATTTTGATGTTTTAAAAACTGCATAATTTGGCTTATGCTATTGAAATTACTTGCTTTAAGTTGGTTTTTCCTGCACTCTACTACTTTTCTTGGTTTGGATTTTTGGGTTTTCGGTTTACTTAGATTACGTACGCCTCGAGACGTTCGTAGTTTAAGTGCCGGTCATGTTCCGTACTTTCGGGTCGTGACAGTGTCCCATCATTTAAATCCTACCATTGCAGAAAACAACCAAAATATGACGTACGCTTATGCCATTCGCATTCGCCACGGGGCCCCATCATCACCCGTTAGGTTACTTAACTAACGACAGAGCGGGGGCTGGGCTAGCGCGGCTGTAAAACATAAGCAACGCCTAAATAGAAAGCAATGATAGACATTACAGATCACAGATGAATACATTGGATATACTAGCAATCCGAAATCCTTTCGAGCCTGCAACGAAAAGCGGTTTACACGGTCGCGGTGAATAGCCAATACCCCACCCAAGACCCCTACGGGTGCGGCAAACTACCCGCCAAGTACCCGGTAGTTTGTGCACCCCTCCATAGGTCTATCCTAGGAGAAAAAACAGTAAAAAGAATTATACAATGACGGCTACAACCCCGACCCGGTTGTGCGGCCATACAAATAATATTATTACATCAATTTACATGTTACAAATAAATGAAAGAAAAACAAAAGCTCATCTCACATCCACCCCGGCTATTCACCCGCGACAGTCCAACACATTCATATACACATTACAATATCAAACACAGATTACAGAGATGTATAACCCCGACTAATCGACTTATAGCGATTAGCCGACGTTCAATACATACAAGCATCACAGATATAACCATCATAGTCAAAGTGCAGTGAAGTTCGGAAAAAATACGGAATTATAGGACCCCAAAAGTAAATTTCTGTTCTGGAAAATCTGGGCACATATAATATATCTTAAAAATCCCAAAACCAACACAGAGACACACTGCACGAAAAACGATGACGAGAGGACAACAAACGGCGGCGGTTCCGCGGCAAATTCCTACCTCATGCCGCGGAACCGCGGCGGTTTGAATGAATCAGTGGATCGTTTTTCTTGGGTGTTCACACAAAACCCTGAGCCGAATTTAGGTGTATAACAAATCTCGTTTTGACCAGAAAAATTTTTAACAGAAACTAGGGTTTTGTTTTTTTTTCGGTTTTGCGATTTTTCCGTTTCGAACTTCCATACACTTCGCTACCAAGCTAGTTTTAGTTTAGTTAGTCTCTGATACCACTGTTAGGTCCACGTTACCTCTCCCGGTACTTTCGGGGATGCGGAAACGGTAAATTTTTTTTTTTCTAAACTTTGTAACATGGACCGTAAAAGCCGGATCTTTGCTAAACTAAACTAGCATACTTGCAAAGAAGAGTTAACTACTCGGCAAAGTGGTTATACCTCAACTTGAACTCCTTCTCTTCTTGTTGTTCTTCTTCTTTCTTTCTCTTTGTAGTAGCTTGAATGGCTTCCCCTCCTCGTCTCCTCTTTGCCGAAGATAGATCCACCTGAGGGCTTCATCCTTGGGCTCCTTTCTCGATCTTGAGAGAACTAAGGTATTCGGCTTGCTAGACCTTCTACCTTAGAGTGAGTAGAGTGTGCTTTGGGGTGTTATATCTTCAAGGAGATGATTCTCAACACATGAGATTTGCTCTCCTTGAACAAGAGAAGGAAGAAGATGAAGTGAGGAGAGAGAATCAATATGATAGAATGAGCTATCCTTTTCCTTTTGCAACCATATCAAAAGAAAAAGAATTATCTAATTAGTAATAATAATTCAAATGAGAATAGTTGATGGTTGTAACCCTTCGAAAATCGTTTAGGCAATTTTTCGGTAATCGGCTAATTTTTCGGCTTTTTCCGTAAAAAGTCAAAATAGGTATTTTTCATTGTAGACCTAATTATACAAAATTTAGATAAGATATTAATATAATTTTTTCACTAAAATGTCACTTATAATTTTCTAGTTAAATAAAAAAATTTTCGTAATTAATTTTTTTTATTTTTATTTTAAGCTTTTAAAAATACATTTAATTAGTGATAAATACAAATTTAATTGGGTAAATTATATTATTAGGAACCATAATAACTAAAATTTAGTGTAATAAAAAAAAATTTAGCAAACATTTCATGTTTGGTTGCTTTTGGAAAAAGGGGTTGAAAAATTGAAGGAAAAAGGGTTTTTTTTTGTAAAGTTTGATGTGAAAGCTTTAATTGCACCAAATGAGACATTCCTCATAGAATTTTCTACACTTTTCCCCTTCTCCCTTGCCCTCTCCAGCTCTGGCCGAGAGCTCCTCCAACAGCACCAATTTTTTTCCCCCATTCTCCTTCCTCAAAAATTCATGCAAAATCCACAAAAATCCATAAAAATTCACAATTTCCTTCTCACTTTAAAACCAAAACCCTAATCCATCCCTTCCCAAACCCTAATTTGTTTGAGAAAAGGAGAAAGAAGACATCTTTGGAGGCTAAGTGCAAGAGGTTTCCAACTTAGGAGGTATAAGTTTTAAACTAGTTGTTAAAATTGTAGTTTAAATAAGCTAAATTAGATATTTAAAGTATGAAATTTGGTTATTTTTGCTTGCTAATGAATTTCAAGAAAGGGATTTAATTTTGAATTAGGGTTTGTAGCATGGTTGATGGAGTTAAGTTAGGGTTTGGTTATCTAATTGGTTAGAGTGTTTAATAGTGTAGTGTTATGCTCGCTAAATCGACAAAATTGCGATGTTTGTATCGAATCGGTATGCTTTTGCTTGCTAGATTTTTATGCAAAATAGAATGCGTTCAATTTGCGTTAGGTTAGCAATATTATTAGCTTCGTATAGGATTATTAGAATGCGCGAACGCGGGGTTTCGTCTAGTCGGGTTGTAGTTTTGTCGATTTCCCCGAAATGACGATTTTAGTTAAAGGTTAGCGATTTTTCGTGCGTTTTTCCGCGCACCGAGCGTATGCTATGAGTGATTTGAGAGCGTCGATATTTGTATAACGTTACTTGCATCATTTTAGGTTATGTAATCTTATACTTGGTGTTGTGCAATATAGGATCGGTCGGAGAAACATCGAACACGGCGCGTAAAGGCAAAGCAGTGGCCGGATCAGATTAGCGGGGATTTCTGGTGAGTAGATATATTCATCTATGGGGGAATCGTCTGGATGGCGCGAGGCGCCCCCCTAGTTAGGATTACCCTACTTTTTGCAAGATTATATTGTTAGTTAGCTTATCCATTCATGTACACTGCATACCCTTATAGCGAACAGTATGTTAAATTGCATGGACATTCATCTCTACCAATGCGATACCATTTCGTAGGACACGAACACCTTACCGTTGGCATCTGTTGCACGCGCACTATTCATGTGACACACACGCCTTTGGTAATTGACATGCCACGTGCATGATAGAACCTGTTTATCTTAATATCATCACCTGCATCCATACTTGATATATGAAACTGCATCGCATGCACATATCTCGCATCATCATCTTATTTACATAGAACTCTAGCCAAAATTCACATCATACACATTGATATCATAGACATTTATCATATATATAACATGTGGACATTACGATTTTCTTGAGGATTTCAGTTTTGCTGCGATTTCTGGATTTTTGGGGAAAACCGCAAGAATTTAACAAAAGCTTATATTTATCATTTTTAAAACAAAGTTGCGGTTTTCTCGTGATGTATGTGTCGTCCACCATGAGTTTTCATCTTTTCTGTTGGATTTTGAGACCCGATTCGAGGAGTGGATGAACCGTCTCGGGTACATGGTGGGCCCGGTATGGTACCCCGGGGCAAGAAGATCGAGTTGTAGACGATGAACCTGGCAGGGGAAGACTACCTACCGGTGGTGTCTGGCGCGGCGGATATCCGGAGGATACCGACCGTTGTCGTGAGATTTATGATATGGGCCGATCCGGACTGACGGAGCCCGATATTGAGACAGATATGATTCCTATTTGGTGTCGATGCTTGACACGGGTTTTCAGCTGATTTCTTGATGATACTTAGCTATTGTACAGATATTCATTTTCTAAAAGTTAAGAATGCAGTAACCTTGACATTTAAAACACTTAAAGAGTTAGAAAAGACATTGCATACATGTTCTTGCATACTAGAGATATTATATCACATATGGACATACGTGTTGTGGTGCATTGAGTGCATTCTTACGATTGCCTTATTAGATGTTATATTTACTCACGAGCTGGCAACTCACCCCCGTTGTGCCACAGTGTCTTGCAGGTCGGACTCATCAGTCTTGTAGCAGCGACTATCTTATCATCAGATCCTTTTGCTCAGACTCGCGACATCGCCCGTAGGTGGGTTGCGAGCACACTTTATATCTTTTGCTTTATCATTGTATCTAGTATTCTCCATCTACCACTTGTATTGTATATGCGACCTAGTGATGAGACTGAGAGATTTGTATATTTGTGGTTTCTCTTGGGTCGAGCTCACTTGAGCCGGCGATGTGTTTTCTAATATTTTGCGTTTCTTTTATGCTCTTTTCTTGATATTGCTATTATATTGCATGTGGTTGTGATCCGCCTTGGGCGAAGAGCTAGCTCCCGCTTGGGGATGCCATTTTATGATTACAGGTTTATTATTTTGTTGTACCCATTTTGGGGGATAGAAAATACAGGGGAGACTCTGCCGAAATTTTCGGAAATTTTTGATGTTAAGAAAAGGGATTCTATGCAACTTAATTGATTTCAAAACCGTTTTCATTTAAGGTTTTCCTTCACTCTCTTTTGATTTGGTTTAGATTTTTCTGGGTTTTGGCTGACTTAGGTTACGTTACGCCTTTAGACGTCTCGTAATCAAAGTGCCAGTCACGTTCCGTACTTTCGGGTCGTGACAATGGTTGTTTTGGAATGACCACTATCATAACTTCATTAAATGAATGTTGGAAAGAATCAAGGAGCATCCTTGCAAAATAATGATGATGGTCAAATATTCAACCATAGTCAACAAGTCAACCATGGTCAACAAGTCAACAAAACCAACCATAACATAATTCCATTTAATTACTATTATTAATAGATATCTCACAAATTCATTAGGGTTTGGAAAAAAAACGACTGTCAACTGTGCATGCGCACCCGTTCCGAAACCCTAATGAAAAACCTCTTCTTCCGCCTCAAACAACTGTGCATACACACCTGCATTCTTGTTCCGATGAACATGAATACTGAGAGATAAAAGTGACCCCAAAACATATACCAGTATCCGGCTCAAACCAGAGCCCGCTGGCAATATCCGTCCGGACTCCAAACGTGCACAAGTGCGCGGATGAGAACGAACCCTGTCGCAAAACCATGCGACCTCTACTCTGTTTTGCCCAGAGGCGAATACCCTCTGTGTGGGAGTCTAAAGACTCGACACTACGCTGGCAGTGGGTTTAACCACAGACCGCAAGCGGCACTAGCTGTGCGTAACGGTCCCCAGGTAGATGCCGATAAGAAGACTGACGAGGTAAAACCCATCTGAACTCCTACTGAGTCTGTATGTGACATTCTCCGTACAGTCCGGTCTGTTCGTCTGATACATCGCATTTCGGGACTAGGGGGCGGCAAGCGTCAGACCCCTAATAGCGGTACAAGTCGTGTCGGAGTGAAGCCCAGAACACCCTGAGATAACACTGGAACCTACCAGTATATCTCGCTTGCCCTGGCCAGGGACTACTTGCGTAATGGCTCTCCTAGACACAGCGCGATGTCAACCCCCAATACCGGGAGAGACGAATCCTGTCTAACCGTCACTGCCTCCAAGTTCTTCGGGACTGCTCCCAACTACTACCTGTTTGCACGACTCAGTAGAGCCGTGGTAGGGTAGCAATCAAAGAACAGTGGGAACACACTCGAGGCGAAGTGACAGTGTCAAGTCAGCGGACTAAGCTGTGCTCATGTCACCTGGGAACTGATAACTAACGATAGGTATAATACCAACCATCAGTTCCCGACGAGTCCTGTCCAGTGTACTCGTAACCCAACGAGCACCCGCATACTATCTCAAGTACGACGTACCGACGGCTGTGGGACAGACCGTCTCCCGTGCTGGGATGAGAAGCGCATACGCTAGTCTACTCCAGAGTATCGATGCCCTATCTCGGTACTCCCACGACTAGGGACGTGTATAAGGATGTGCTTGTAGATTACCCAGCCCCCACGAGTGTGATCGCCATCACAACGCCGGTAATCAAGCAAAGATCCTAAGGGCTCTACTAATGCGTATAGGTGATATAATAAATAAATACACATGTACACATTAAAGCAGAGACAAACCAAGTAGCATACTACTATATTGAGCAAGATTGTCTGTACAACTGTGAATATCCCAAGCTTCCATCAAGTAATATACATACTAGTATGATACAGTAATGGCCTCTAGGGCATATACACTAACAAAAATCTCCCCCAAACTTATTTTTGACTCACCACTTTGAGTTAAAAAAAATTATTTTCAAGAGCCAAATCATAACCCCCTCCCCAAACTTAAATTAAACAATGCTAAGCTTTTTAAAGAGGGGGGTCAAAGTTATCGGTCAATGCCAAGCTCTGCAAGGACCAAAAGTCAACACCAACCATTCGAAGAATTTATCAATGTAACATATAGGTCGGTGGAAGAACAGGTTATATAGAGCCAAGAAGAAGTGGGGAAGAGATAAGTGGTGGTATGGAAAGGGTTTGCGTGAATGTGAATGTGAGGAGATAAGAGGTGATGATAAATAAAAACGAGAATGTGAATGATCAGAAATGAGTGGAATATTGGAATTCTCGTATTTTATAAGAAGAAAGGGTTGTGGTTCAACTTCTATAAATGGAGGTTGATTAATCACAAAATCCATGTTGTTTAGGAATGCAAGTTTGTCAGCAAAAAGTTCTTTAAAACTCCCATCGATGTAATTGAACATTCTGCTGTCAGCAAGTTTTGTGCCAGAATTTATCATACTTGATTTATCAAAAATTATGGAGGTAGGAGACTTGAAAAACTCATCTACCTCATTTTCAAAACTATCCAAATCAAGTTGGCTTTCTGGAATGATCAAACTTGAATTATCGGATTGTGATTCATCAACACTCACTGAAATTATAGGAAGAATAGAAGAAGAACCTGAGAAAGTGGGAGAAAGAAGTTGAATACAAACTTGAGGGTGGAGATGGAGTGTATAAATTTGCACAATTTGTAATGACCGATGTGTAAAAAACGATTGTGCTAATCTAATAACCTACTGGCTATCAGAGATAGGGTAAATGATACCACTATCAAGACATTTTACAATCTCCTTTTTAACAGCCTCCTTCATTATGGGGTTGAGGCGTCTCTGTGGATCCCTTACTGGCTTGGCTTCATCCATCATATGTATATGATGTTCAACTATGAGGGGATTAATCCCCTTGATGTCCGCCATAGTCCAGCCAAAAGCTTGCCGATTATTTTGTAAGACCGTTAAAAGGGCTGTCTCTTGCTCGAGGGCTAGAGAGGCCGAGATGATGAAAGGAAGGGTCTCATTCTCACCTAAGTAAGCATATTTAAGGTGAGACGGCAATAGCTTGAGTTCGAGTTTTGGAGGTGAAACAATTGAAGGTAAAATTGGTGAAACTGTCTCGAACTTGAAGGATTCCAACAATGGTTCGAAGCGAGTGTAGGTAACCGAGTCGGATGGTTCTGCTAACTCATCTGAAAATTCAAAGGACTCAAACTCGGGTGGTGAGTCTTCAAAATTGTCTGAAAAGGTGAAACGCTCGTAATCGCTATCGGGTGTGAAAACTGCGTCAGATTCAAGGAGGAACATACTAGTGGCGTCAAAACTGCTGTGATCGAACAGAAATTTTTCGAGCTCACAGTCCTCCTGAGTGATCTTTTGGATCGAGAAAACATCAAGTATATTAGCATTAGGCTCGGAGGTCTGATTCCCCAACTTAAAAATGTTGAGTTCAATTGTCATGTTTCCAAAAGATAGGTTCATCGAACCATTTCGACAATTGATCACCGCATTAGAAGTCGCAAGGAATGGTCGACCGAGTATCACCGGAATTTGACTCCGGTGGTTAGCTACAGGCTGTGTGTCCATAACAATGAAATCAACGGGGAAAATGAAGTCCCCTACTTTAATTAACACATCCTCTAACTCACCCCTAGGATGGGTGATGGATCGGTCGGCCATTTAAAGAGTACATTGTGTGGGTTTAAGCTCTCCAACGCCTAATTGTTCATATACTGAATAGAGAAGCAAATTAACACTGGCACCAAGATCTAAAAGTGCGCGATTGATGTTCTTATCCCCAATTGTTATTGAAATTGTAGGACAGCCAGGGTCCTTATGTTTTTGGGGTAAAGGTTGGGTAAGAGCATCACTTACTGCACTAGCCAAGAAAACTTTCATAGGTACCTGTGATTTCCTCTTCTTGGTGCATAAGTCCTTTAAGATTTTAGCGTAAGAAGGGACTTGTTAGATTGCATCCAAGAGAGGTATGTTAATGCTAACCTGTTTGAATAACTCCATAATCTTCTCCATTTGTGGAGTTTGTTTATTGGATCTCAACCTGTTTGGAAATGGAATATTTTGAAAATTTGTTGAGTCCAATGTTTGTAGAGTAGATTGTGGAGTTGGAACGGATCCCAATGTTGGTGTTTTAGTGTAGTGAGATGGGGGTCCGTTCGAATTAGAAGAAGTAGAGCCTTGTGAAGAATCAAGAACAGGCTCTGAAGAAGACGAAGAAGATGAAGAAGAAGAAGAAGAAGCGGCGGCCGGGGTGTCATTATCGCCAACATTGTTATGCAATACCTTTCCAGATCTCAATATAGTCATGGCACTCACATTTTGATTTTGTTGTTCATGAGCAACATATGTATTTTGTGTGTGACCGGGATTTGGCAGTGGTTGAGATGGAAGTTTACCCTTTTCTCGCTCGCTTAACGCAGCATTCAGTTGTGCAATTTGGGCTTCAATTATTTTGATGCTCTGATCATATGAAGCGGTATGTTGCACCAAAGACTGAATGGACGATTGGATGCTGGCTGAGGATTGCGTAGATTGTTTTAAAAACGCATCCAAACTTCGTTCTAGCGATGAAACCTTATCGTTATTCGGCTGAACAAAATTGTTTTGAGGATAAGAGTTGTTTGGTACAAAATTGTTCATTTGGTTTTGGTATGGTTGGGGTTGGAAAGGTTGCTGATATTGAGTTTGTTGAGGGGCTTGTTGTTGTGGAGGAGGCCTCTGAAAGTTGTTATTGCCTTGGAATTGTTGTTGATTTTGATTCCAAGCAAAATTTGGGTGGCTCCTCCAACAAGGATTGTAAGTTGAATAGTATGGATCATTTCTTTGTTTCTGCTGAAATGCAGCATTGACTTGATCTTTTCCTTGAACAGGTGGGTTTTAAGGACACTCTTCGGTTAGATGGGATGGATCCGAACAACACGCGCAAACAGTGCGTGGGGGTAAAACAGGGGCAGGAGAAGGCGATGAGAATTTGCTCTCAATTGCCTCTAGTTTTTTCGTGAGTGGAGCCATTTCGGCCTTCATTGCAATCGACATATCAAGTTGATGTATGCCTGCCTAGACTGACCTGATGAAGTAGATGAAGTGCTCTTAGTGCTTTCCCACTGAAGTGTTTGTTCAGCAAGATCGTCGAGAAATTGCCAAGCTTCCTCGCTTGATTTTGTAAGAAAGTAACCTTGACAAATGGTTTCCAACAACTACTTAGTTGCTGGGTTCGGTCCTTCGTATAAAGTTTGGAAAAGTTGCCAATTCTCGATACCGTGGTGAGGGCACTGAACAAGAAGGTCCTTAAATCTTTCGAAACACTTCCAAAAAGGTTAGGAAGGAAGCTGGAAAAATTGAATAATTTCGTTGCGAATTCTCGCGGTCTTGTTGTGTGGGTAAAAATTTTTTAGAAAAGCCTTAACAAACTCTTTCCGATTTTTTATGGAGTGCGATGCTGTGCTATATAACCGTTTTTCAGCTAGGTCACATAAAGTGAATGGAATGACACGTAACCTTATAGCATCATCAGAAAGTTGTGTGGTCTTCATCATTCCGCAAACATTCTGGAATTTTTTAATGAAGATGTAGGCATCTTCGGATTCCAGCCCGTGAAATTTGGGCAACATATTGATGAAGTGGGGTTTAATCTCGAAGTTATCCCCATTAGTCGGTGGAAGTGAAAGACAAGTGAGAAGTGCGGTGCGGATGTGATAGAAAAGATCGTGGAGCGCGATTCGTTGGGGCGCTTCGACAGGAGGGTGTGGTGGGTTATTCGTACCTAGTGGAGGTAGAATCAGTCCCGTAGGTAAGGGGCTGTTAGGATTGAATCCCGACATCTCCTTAGAAGATGATGAATTTGAATATGAAAGTAAACAAGTGGATGGAATTTCGACTTCAGAGTCGAAAGCGTCGTCAGTCGGCACTAACGAAACACGGACTAAACGGGCACTAGTGTCCGTAGTCCAACTGGATATACACTAAAGAGGTGTAGTGTAGTCAAAAGGTAAAAACAGAAGGTGGGGGTAAGAAAAGGTCAATGAGAGGAAGTGGTGTGCAATGGATTTCTAGCGACAAAATGGCAAGTTTTAAAAAAAATTTGTGGTTTTTTTTTATATTAGGATTTTTTTTGCAAAAAGATTTTTATAAGGTGCTTAGACACACTTTCAAGCGATCACAATATGCACAATCAAGCCTAGAGCTAGAGTTTCCTAAGTCAACTAGGCTGCTCCTAACTGTTCTAAAGGACAAGTTGTGAGATTCTCAAATCGCCTCTTCACCGCCAATTGTGGCCAGGTAAGCACAAGTAAAGAAAGGAGGGATCCGCTCACGAATCACCATGAAACGGGCCTTTTAAAATTACCTTTCCCACTTGTCTAGCCTAGGCACCACAAAGTCTGGTTTAGATAAACGACCGATGCCTACAACTTTTCCTTTGTCCTAATGAGCACGACAGTCCTTATTGGCTGAGTCTAATATCATTTAATTAACTCGAAGGTTGATGCAAAATGCATTTTGTGATTTTTGGGGTCCTAGGAAGGGTAATGAAATCCCCACCCAATCCGGATTGGTGCTATAGCCCCTTAAAAGTCTGTTTTAAAAATGCAAAGCAGTAAGCACACAAAAATCCAAAACACTTACAAAATAATTTTTTTTATTTGCGGCGCAAAGAATCCTTCATAAAATCAAGTTATTAGAGAAGGGGAGAATTTTTGCGCAAAGAACCCTGCAGGAAAATTTTTCAGAGGAGGTAATGAATACTTACAGAAAAAAATTGGATCGCTGACGTCAGCAAAAGGCCGCGGATCCGCCGCCAAATGCTGCCTAAGACCGCGGCTCCGCGGTGTGATGGTTGCTTCAAATCTCCAAAATCATTCTGTTTGCTGTTTTTATTCTCCTCTGTCTGTTCAGATCTTCTGTTTCTGGATTTGTTCACTGAGCTTGCTCCAGATCTGAATCAGTCTGTCTTTCCGTTCCTGCACAATTCGCACAAAAACCCTTCAAAAAATAACAAGATGATAAATTTTTTTTCTTCAGTTTTTATGATTTTTTCCAATTTTTAAACTAACCCGAAATTACAAAAACAAAATAACTACCGTTATCCCCGGCAACGACGCCATTTGATTGATCGTTGTTTTTGCTTATGTGCATTTTGAAACCAAAGAATTAACCGCAATCAAGAACGGTGTCGCTTGGAAGCTTGCCGGTTGAGTACGGGTCTGTCCACAGGGAAAACGTGTATTTTCTAATTATTCTAACGAGTCAATTCCTATTTTTGGAAGGTTTTGATTTTCTATAAAAACTGAGGTTGAATGTGATTACGATTAAAACCTTGCTAGGGTTAGGATTAGGTTAGTTTGGAAAGTCAATTATTCTCACCGCATTCTTTGCCCTAATTAAAAACTTTAGGTGTTAAGGTAATAGTTAACAAAGGGGATTAGCACGTCCGGGAAGAAACTAACTTTTTTCCCTTTGGTCCTTGTCCGTCCTTTCTTAACTCTTAGCCCTAACCTCTATGGAAATCAAACACAACCGGTCTTAACTATGGAATCACCGCTACCTCGTGGGATAGGGTGTCGTAGTGAGAGGTGTGTGTTTGTATTGCATAGAGCTCTTATTTTAAAATATTGAACGGGCAAGAAAGGGGTGAGATATTTGCATCTCTCAAACCTTCCCTAAACCTAACCCTAACAAGTGAGGAACTACTCACTCATTAGGGAATTAACAAAGGAATTCATTTTTTTTTATTTTTCTTTTAAATAACTACGGCAGATAAAAATTGAAGAAAAAAACTACGGCAGATAAAAATTGTAGAGAAATAAAATTGCAGATAAAAAGAAAATCAAGATAAAAAACTTACTTTTTATTGATGCACTATTTGTCAATTACAAGGAATGAAAATTTAAACTAGAGAAATAAAAAGAGGCATGCTCCAAAAAAAGCTATAGGATTCCTATTTATAGATAATAGAAACCCTAGGGTTTACATCTGATCCACATCTAGAATTACAAAACTACCTTGAGAAGCCTGGTCAACGCACCGACACCCAACGACAAGATGCACCGACACGTGCTCGGCACGGCCGCGGAACCACGGCCATAAGCCTTGTTTGGCCGCGGATCCGCGGCCATCTTCGCGGCTCTTTGTCTCAATTTTCCAGGGTTTCTTTCTGTTGCTTTTTCCTTCTATTTTCTTCACTTGGTTCTTCAGAATCTTTTCTAGTTTCTTCCAGATTTCCACAGTGCTGAATGTTGTGGACTTTTACTGTTCGCTTCGTGTTGAAGTCTTGAATCTTGTGCTGCCTTCGTACCTTATGCAATTGAACTGTTCATTGATCTTCACTTGTTCCTTAAACTGTAGGCGGCATCATAAAGATTCTTCTATTTGTTGGAAGTAGTCTCACTTTTGTAGCGTTTTTCATCATTTTCACTGTATTGTTCCGAGAACCTGTAACCTGCAACTATTCAGCAGACATGGATCAAAAGCACCTATTTATTTGCAATATGATTAAGAATGGGGAATATAATAATGCCAAATTATGATATGATCACCACGCTCTCCTCGTCATCTCGAATTCTACGCGGGGTACCTACAACCAATATACAATCGCAAATGCATATTAAAATCAAGGCAGAAAACCAAAACGGCACAAGTTTCGCTCATAGGTTAAAATCTATAGCTTCGCGTGCAAAATACGACCAATAACCCTAGTCATTGACGTTCAAACGCCACACGACCAAATACAAATCCCAATATCAAAACCAAGCATCCCAAAATATGGAAAACATAGCCAAAAACACCCCACTGTGCTCCCAGATTTTATCCTAGACGAAATTAGCAAATTTTGCATATGTAAGGGGTCTAGTTCACTGGAGATGGAGCTACAGAACAAGCACGGATCAAACCCAACTCACCTTGGCCGCAAATTGCGGCCAGATGGCATAAATCTGCGGCCTGGACTTTAGGTTAGGGGCTCGGGTCTTTAGGGTATGCTCTATATCACCTGCACATCTCCCTGTGTTTGCTAACTAATTTTCTAGCTCTCCGGGTGTTAGCGGATATCCAAAAACCATCACAATTTCCCGTATCAGCAGAATTTCAAAGTTAGTATTTGGGGTTAAGTCTTATGTTTAGTTCTAGAATCACCTCTAAAGTCTTATTGACAGCCACAAAACATCATCAATTCCAAACAACACTCAAACCCTTCTCTTGAATTCCTAAGTTCACAAACCCATTCGCAAACAACATCTAAACTAACCTAGAATGCTAGGAACACTTGAAACTAAACTAAAGGAAATGAATTATACCTCATGGATGTAGCCAAGCAAAACCCTAGCTCTCCCAAGTCCTCAAAATCCAACATTGATGGGTCCAAAGTGTAGAGGGTGAAGAGAGGATCAACTTTAGTGAAAGGGGTTTAGGGTTTTGATGAAGTTTTTGAGATGATACCTTGAGGTGAAGGTGGAGAGAAGGTGAAGATGAAGAAGATGAAAAGAAATGGGGAGGAAATGAAATGAGGCAGCCCCTCTCTCTCTCCTCGCTTATTCTAACCCCCTCTCTCAATATTTACTCTTATACCCTTTTCCATTTTTTTCTCTTTTATATTTTAAAACCGAAACACATAATACCCATAAATAACACAAGAACACAACATGTAATCAAAATAAAACACGACATGGTGCACTAGCCTCGGAAAACTGTAGAAACACGGATTTGGCTTAATCACGATTAGCAGTGCACTAATCGAGTTTTTATCCAAACTGCGTATAATAAATTTTAAAAATGCCAAATCCTTTAAATATATTCTAAAAATGAATAAATCATTTTAATTTCCATTTATTTCACAATTATTGGTATATATTTATACCCTTTTTCAAAAACCCCAATTTCGGAAGTCGGGCAGTTTTCGGGAAATATATTATTTTAATATTAAATTCCAAAAAAAATATTTTATATTTTCCTGAAATGTTACAACAAGGTCGCACGACTACCCTAATCCAATCGTATTATATGATTTGCAGATAAGCACTAATCAGCTACAGCACACTACGCCTTGACAAGGTCAACAAACGCAGCACGAATACTAAATACTACTTATCTGAAATGACGGAGGACTACAACAGGTTTTTAAGAAAACCCTTTGCATAATGAACTTGATATCGTTTGTAGAATCGAGTGATTTTGAAAAGGAGTGTTTTTAGGCTTTTACTAGTTTTGCTAAAGAGGTCACTCCCGGTGAAGGAATCTCGGCTCTTTCCTTATCGAATAAGGTGCAGGATATTCTGCAAGGAATACCACTATGCAAAGCAAGAACTAGAGCTGTTTTTATTTTTAAAACAAGTTTCTACAATATCTTTAGGTTTGTTTTTCTTTCATTAATCTCATTAATAAAATCCCATCAATTTATGCTTCCTAAGCATCACAGAAGAAACGAAAGTATCAATATTTATTATATATCATATATATTTATAATATAAGCATTCGTCTCAGAATATCAAGTGATCACATCACAGAATATCAGTAGCAGAAGAACATATATGAAATATTGGATATACTAGGAATTCCGTGTTTTAAATTAAGCCAGTATAAAACACGGATTCCACGGTCGCGATGAATAAACATACCCACATCCCTAGACCCATACGAGAGCGACAAGCAACCCTACCAATTCTAGAGTTAGGAGACCCGATCTTGACTCCTTGAGATGGTCTCCCACTGGACCCTAGAACCTGTTACTTGTGCTCTCCTCCTTGGGTCTATCATAATGCGGAAAAGTAAATAATATACATCAATGGTGACATCATCCTCAACCCGGAAGTGCCCCAATAAAAGAATATTACATAAAATCTTTTACATGAATGAAAATGAAAAACTCTCATCTCACATAAAAAAAAACCGACAATTCAAGACACGACGATCCAATATAACATATTACAGCAACAAATAACATCACATGTCATCAACGTAAGTAATTATGCGTATCCCAATTGTCGTTGACGTATAGCAACGAAATCGGCGATACACCACATATTACACTTACGGTCGCAGAAAAAAAAGTGAAAAACTACAACAATTGGAATCCGCAACTACCTTAGACATCATAAACCCAATGTATCATATACTTTGGATTTCATGCCTTACCAAATGAATTCCTTAGACATCACATGCCTAACGATTATAAACCCCGCATTTTAGTCTCGATATTGAAAACACTTTCCAATAACCTGTCGGGTAATTCAACAAGATTCCCGATAACCTGATCGAATGCTCGTCGGAAACTTTAGTAGACGGCCGCACCCCCGATGCCGTCGACGAAATGCACTAAGACGGAACACCGCGGCCGCGAGCACCCGAACGGATGCTTTTGGCGACGGGGTTCTCCTACAGTCACTTAGTCGGAGCTATGGGGTGTGGCTATCTAGTAAGGTTACCCGGCGAGTATCCGCGTACACTACGTAATTGCGACGGACTTTTAATCCACATCAAAATTCCGGGGTAACCGATCAAATGAGACTGAACTGCTAGATTTATAAAATTCAAACCAGTTATCTCATAACTAGTTATTATGGATTCCAAGTATTGTATCACAATCACAGATAGCTAGACGAAGTTAAACTTTTCGATCGAATAAACAAGAACCCAAAATTTCCCAATGAGCTCAACACTTAAGCGGAGTTCAAAACGTACCCAGAACACGCCATAGCACCTATGAACCATCCGTAGAAGGGTCGACCCATGCCTCACTCATGTCGCCACGGAACTGCGGCAAACCCAAGGGTATGACCGCGGTTCCGCGATCCAAAAAGTCGAGTTTGGATATCGTTCTTCTAGAAGGTCCACATAATCGCTTGCATGATTTTCAGAAGATTTTAAACTCGGAAAAATCGAACACTTGGAAAATTTCTAGCGGGGAAAAATTGGGTTATTGATATCCATTCAAACTTTTTAACATCATCTAAATAACCCGAATACATGTTAGAATTACGACTACGAAACACTCTGAGTTGCCTTTGCAGAAAGTTATCATCACATGAAAATTTAGCAAAAACAAACAACACCTGAAACACCAAAACCCAGAGACTGGAACACCATGAAAATTTGAAGCCAAGAAACCCACTTTGACCCGGTCAGCTCGGTTTTTAGCCCTATGTGGCCAGCCAAATTCATGTGGAAATGCATCAAATTTGTATGGTGTTCATGTTCTATCATATACAACATTATGCAGTTGCTAAATTTTTTTTTACACCTTTAAAAATTCGACAGAAACTAGATTAATGTGTTTCAAGTTTCGGAGTAGTTTCGGTTTCATAATCTAAAAACATCGTTTAAATCTCTAGCTTGGCTCCGATACCACTGTATCGTTCCCTAGCGCGGCAGCAAGGTTTCGGGAGACATCGTCCGTGCCGTTTTCAAAATTTTGCCGTACTAAAGAACCCTAACCATAGAATCTTAACTAGATATTTAAACGAACAAGCAATGTTAACATCTTAACATCATAAGTGAATGAGGAATATAACCTTTGTAGACCGGTCCTTCACTTCTAAAGCTCCGTGTGGTAGTCCATTCGCTCCAAGTAGTGAACTCCCGAACTCTAGTAAGGGTTCATATGAAGAAATGAACAACCTTGCTCGATATCTTCGAGGCCGAAGATGATCTACGTCGAGGAGACTCAAGCTCATGCTACCTCTTCACTAATTGTAGATTAGTGAAGCAAACACCCTAAACTAAATGGCTAATAGTAGAGGATGATGAAGTAGGAAATGAGCTCACTTTAGATTTGTTTTTCTCACAATATTTTCTCGCCTTGAGAAAAGCTAGCAAGCTTTCTCAATGAAGAAGAAGAAGCTCAAGTCAAGAATGAGAGAAAATGAACTCATGAGGTGAGAATAGCTACCATGGGTGTGTTAGTGTCATACACTACCTTATATAGAGATTAAACCATAGCTAACTATAATGGTTAGGTTAATAAATATCTACAAGTAAAATAAAATTAGTGGACTTGGTCAATGGTTCCACAAGCTTCTACAAGCTCCAACCATGTGACTAATTACCATTAATTTTGATTAACTTTAAATAAATAAAACCCTCTATTATATCAAGCATGGTGTGAGTCTCATACACCTATGTAGCATGTGACATCTAGCATGACACAAATGTTGTACATTAATATATATCATATATATTCTATATGAACACAAGTGAGAAAAAGAAATTTTCAAGTGAGCTAATATTAGTTAATGTAAATTAATATATCACGTATATAATTATACATTACATTATCAAATAAACACTTGATTTAATAATCCGGCTATATCACATACAACCGACTAATATCAAATGTAACAATCTATCGAATCAACACTTGATCCGATAACACGGCTATATCACATAAACGATATCACATATCGCTAGAATAGAATACGGTATCACATACGCTCATTAATCTCGGTCCCGCACATATCACATATGTTCTCCTACTTCGTTACGCACGAAACAGGAAACCTCTATGTAGGACTCTAAAGACTCGTCAATACGCCGGCATTAGGTGATGATCATATCAAACACCAATAAGCCTCAAGCGGTCTGCTAAACGTAACGGCCACCCGGGTATTGAGCGATCAGAAGATCAACAAGCAAGCTTGCTCTCCTGCGAATCCAATCAGTAACACTGCCGTACAGTCCGGTCTCTTCGTCAAATATGTCGCATATCACAGCCTGGGGGTGGTATAACGTCAGACCCCAATAGCCTGATAAGTCATGCCGATGCAAGGTCCATAACGGTTCGAGAAACTACTGATAACACTTACCAGTAAATCTCAGCAACCCTGGCCAGGGATTTCCTGTTATGGCCAATCGAGCATAGCGCAACATCAACTCTCAATACCAGGAGAGACGAATCCCCTCCTATCGCTCATTGCCTCCATGTGATTCGGGACTGTACCCAAAAACCACCTTTTTGCACGATCTCATGACCGTGGTATGGTGGAAATCAAAGCAAAGTGGGAATCACACAAGACTCTATGACGATCTCGGGTCGACAGACTAACCTGTACCAGTGTCACCAGAGAACTGCTATCTGATGATAGGTATAATACCATATAGGGGTTCTCAGCGAGTCCGTTCAGTGTACCCAGTCTTCACTGAGCACCCGTATACCTTCTCTGATATCAAACACCAATGGATGTACGACCATCCATCGCCTATCATATGGGTCAAGAAGCGCATACGCTAGTCTACTCTGGAATATCGATGCCCTGTCTCGATACTCACACGACTAAGAACAATTATAGGATGTACTTTTGGACCACGCTTCGCCCCACTAGTATGATCTCCATCATAGTCCTGGTAGTCAAGTACACATCCTAAGGACTTTATCAACATGTGAGAGCAAGAAAGCATCACTTATACAAGTCAACATGTTAAGACAAAGTGCAACCAGATAGCATACTATCATGTCGAGCAAGAAAGCCCTCCCTATATATGTCTAAGCATCCACTACAATATGCATCACATGTACAGTAATGGCCTCTAAGGCATACATATAACTAACATACGGGTGGGTCTAAATCGATCATGAAATGACGGGTAGAACTTGACTAGCGCTTATGATTTTTTGACCATAGTTAAGGTCATAAGTCGCTAGGGGTAAAAACCATATCGGGAATTTCAAGTGTTGAAATTTGCAATGAGATTGCATACCTTCTATTTAATAGTCGGACCCCGATCCCACTGTGAGTAATAGTTACTCTCAGGAGAGTTTTGCACTTTACAATTAGCTAATCCAGTAGGTGTCTAGAAAGATGTCAACGGGGTTATGCCTCTAGGGAAACGAGGTTTATTTTAATTAGGTCTGTGCGAAAGCACGGGAAACCTCTCTCGGAGTACCGACACTGACCTGGCTGACCGGTTAGCGAACTTGTGGAATGTAATTAATCCTGGCTAATTTTCTTTTTAAGGTTTGAAGGAAAATTTGATAAAAAGCAATGGGAGACATCGATTAGATAAGATTAATAACTAATCTAATCATACAAGAGCTTTTGCCGAGTGTCTTCTTTTCTCTCTCCTAATGGCAGATAACCAATGACAGGACTTAAGCTTCTATTATAGAAAATAAACTAACGGGACCAAATTGTTAGTTATATGTATGCCCTAGAGGCCATTACTGTACATAGGATGTATATTGTAGTGGATGCTGGGACATATATAGGTAGGACTTTCTTGCTCGACATGATAGTACGCTATCTGGTTGCTCTTTATCTTAACATGTATACTTTCTGTCTCTCTGATTACATGTTGACAAAGCCCTTAGGATGTGTACTCGACTTCCAGGACTATGATGAAGATCATACTAGTGGGGCCTGGGTAGTCAATGAGTACATCCTTCATTGTTCCTAGTCGTGGGAATATCGAGACGGGGCATCGATATTCCAGAGTAGACTAGCGTATATCTTCTCGACCCATGTGATGGGCGATGGATGATCCCATATCCATTGGTGTTTGACATCAGAGATGGTATGCGGGTGCTCAGTGGAGACTGGGTACACTGAACGGACTCGCCGAGAACTCCCAGATGGTATTATACCTCACGTCAGATGGCAGTTCTCTGGTGACACTGGTGCAGCTTAGTCTGTTGACCCGAGATCGTCATAGAGTCTTGTGTATCTCCCACTGTGCTTTGATTTCTACCCTACCACGGCTCTACTGAGTCGTGCAAACAGGTGGTTTTTGGGTACAGTCCCGATTCACATGGAGGCAATGAGCGATAGGAGGGGATTCGTCTCTCCCGGTATTGGGGGTGGATGTAGCGTTATGCTCGACTGGCCATAACAGGAAATCCCTGGCCAGGGTTGCAGTGATATACTGGTAAGAGTTATCAGTAGTTTCACGATTGTTATGGACCTTACGTCGGCATGACTTATCAAGCTACTGGGGTCTGAAGTTTACCACCCCTAGGCGAGATATGCAACATATCAGACGAACAGACCGGACTATACGGTAAGTGTTACAGGTTGGATTCACAGGAGTGTGAGCGGGCTTGCTCGTCGATCTTCTGATCGCTCAATACCCGGATGGCCGTTTCGTTTAGCAGACCGCTTGCGGCTTGTGGGTGTTTGATATGATCATCATCTGCTGCCGGCGTATTGACGAGTCTTTAGAGTCCTACACAGAGGTTTCCTGGCTCAAGCGAAACGAAATAGGAGTGCATATGAGATATGTGCGGGACCGAGAATAATGCGTGTATGTGATACCGTATTCTATTCTCTCGATTAATGTATCGATTAGTTATATGCGATATAACCTAGCTATCGAATCAAGGATTGATTCGATAAGCCGATACATTGGATATTAGTCGGTTATATGCGATATGACCGGATCGATAAATCAAGTGTTGATTTAATGATTTAATACATAATTATATATTTGATATATTACTTTACATTAACTAGTATCGGTTCACTTTAAATGGATTTTCTCACTTGAAATGCACATTGTATATGTGATATATTTTTTGTGCACTTGTTTGTATCATGTTTGATGATACATGCTCACTTGGGTTTGTGTAAAGATTAAACCATGGTTGTGTAATGGTTAGGATTTTCATTTTATTATCTATTTATTTATTTATTATTCATTTTGTTTATTTTGGCAAAAGAAAATGATAAAGAGAAAATGGTGGCTTTCTTTGTTTGTTATTGAAGTTTCATGAAGCTTTGACTAAGTGACTATTTTGTCTTCATGCTTAACCCTAACCATTCAAACTAACCATGATTCATTCTCTACACCTAACTATGGTTGCTATATGATAAGTATTCATTTATTTTCTATTTTAGAAAATACTTATCATATTCTTTCTTCTTCTTCTTCATCTTCAACAATGAAGAAAGCTTGCCTCCATCAATGGCAACTTGTGAAATTGAGTGAGAAATCCAATTCCAAAGTGAACCCACTTCCTATTTCTTCATCCTCTACCTCTTGCCAAGTAGTATAAGGTGTTTTCTTCACATGTTTTATGACTTGGTGAAGTGGGAGGTTGATCTTGTGATGCCTCGACGTAGATCATCTTCGGCATCGAAGTCGACGACCTAGCCCGCCCATTTCTCCGATGAAGCCGATGCTAGAGTCATGGATTTGATTTGGACAGCGGAGGGACGTCATCACGGAGCCTAGGAGGTGGAGGACCGGATCTACAAAGGTTGTATCCCCTTCCCTTTAGCTATAAATTCGTTTATTTGCATTGCATCGCCTATACATCTAGTTAACGATCCGTATTAGGGTTTCTCGGCACTTGTAAAATTTTAATTGGCCATGTTTAATCACTTGTGAGACCTCATTAGTGTGCATAGGAACCCTAAAGTGGTATCAGAGCCTAGCTAGAGCCTTAGGCGATGCGTAGACGGAGTTTGAAGTCCGATCGAACCGAAACCCTAAAATCAAAATGCTCTCTGGACTTTTTTCAAAACCTGGGTTTTTTCCAGATTAAAAATATGCAGAAAAATCAGCAGGAGTTTATAAGAGTTACTGTGAAATTCGAGTCCCTAACTCCATCAAACCGCCGCGGTTCCACGGCACGAGCATGGCTCGTGCGGCGGTTCCGCGGTCGTACGGCCTCCTTGTTCAATGAATTTTACACAGTAACTCCTAATTGATAGTGCTGGTTTTCCTGGGAATTTTTAAACTGAAATCAAGAGTTGAGTTTTCTGGGTTGTATTGGGAATTCGTAGATTCGATCGGATTATCAAACTTTGTCTATGTAGTTTTCCGGGTAATTTTAGAATATGTTAAAAAGTTCGACCGGATATAAATACCCACTTTTTCCCCTGCCGGGAAATTTCCAAATGTTGGACTTTTCCGTAGTTTAATGACGTTCTGAGTAGTGCAAGTAACGCGATGGTCCCTCTAGAAGACAACAAACCTTAACTCGATTATGTGACCGTCTTGAACTGCCCTTTGAACCTTCGGGTTTAGGGCAGTACGGCGTGCCACATGTGAGGCGTTGGCTTGACCCTTCTACGGCTGGACCGTTGGTACTGAGGCACGAACTGAATGTTGTTAGACTTATTTCATGTGTTGAGCTGTATCGGCAAAACTTGGGTGTTCGATTGTTCGATCGGAAAGTTTAACATTTTCTATTTATCCGGAATGTGATACAATAATTGGAATTCACAAGCAGTTATGAGATAACTGAATGAATGTTATAAATCTAGCGGTTTAGTCTCACTTGATCGGTTGCCACGGAATTTTGATGTGATCAAAAGTCTGTTGCAATCACGTAGCGTACGCGGATACTCGCCTGGTAAACTTAATAGACAGCCTCACCCCATAGCCCCGACCAAGTGACTGTAGGAGAACCCCATCGCCGAAAGCATCCGTTCGGGTGCTCGCGGCAGCGGTGTTCCGCCTTGGTGCACTTCATCGACGGTATCAGGGATGCGGCCGCCTACTAAAGTTTGCGACGAGCATTCGATCAGAATGTCGGGAATCTTGTTGAATTGCCCGACTTGATATTGAAAAGAGTTTTCGATAATGAGACTAAAATGCGGGGTTTATAATTGGTAGGCATGTGATGTCTAAGGGATTCATTTGATTAGGCATGCGATGTCTAAAGAATTTGCGGATTCCAACTGTTGTAGTTTAACACTTTCTTTTCTGTGACCGTAAGTGTAATATGTGATATCGCCGGTTTTGTTGCTATATGTCAACGACAATTGGGATGCGCATATTTACTTACGTTGATGACATGCGATGTTATGAGTTGCTGGATATGTTATATTGGATCGTCGTGTTTGAATAGCCGAGATGAGTGTTTTTCATTTTCATTCATGTAAAAACTTGTATGTAATATTCTTTTATTGGGGCACTTCTAGGTTGCGGAAGATGTCACCGTTGATGTATATTATTTACTTTTCCGCATTAGGATAGACCCAAGGAGGGGAGCACAAGTAACCGGGTTCTGGGGTCCAGTGGGAGACCATCTCGAGGAGTCGAGTTCGGGTCTCCTAACCCTAGAATTGGTAGGGTTGCTTGCCGCTCTCGTAGGGGTCTAGGGGTGTAGGATTGGCTATTCATCGCGATCGTGGAATCCGTGTTTCATACTGGCTCGTATTAAAAACACGGACGTCCTAGTATATCCAATATTTTATATGATATATTCTGCTACGTTATCTGTGATGTGATCATGTGATTTGTTCAGATAGATATAGTATATAGTATATATGATATATTATATAGACGTTGCTTATGTTTTACACCCGCGCTAGCCCTGCCTTGCTCTGGCGTTAGTTACCTAACCTAACGGTGCAGACGGGATATCGAGGCGAATGCGGATGGCATAAGCGTACGTTATATTTATCTGTGATGTTTAGGTGGACTTAAATGATGGGATATTCATTAATGAGATTAATGAAAGAAAATAAACCTAAAAGATGTTGTGGAATCGAATTTCAAAATAAAAACAGGTAGCTACAGTTCTTGCTTTACATCGCGGTGTTCCTTGTAGAACATCCTGCACCTTATTCGATAAGGAAAGGACCGAGATCCCTTCACCGGGAGTGACTCCTTTAGAAATAACTGGCAGATGCTACAACACTCGGTTTTTCTTTTGATTGCTTCTATAGTTTCTGCTTTGCACAGTGATATATATGATATATCCCGCACCTTATTCGACGAGGAAAGGGCCGACGATCCCTTCACCGGGAGTGACCCCTTTAGCAAAACTAGAAAAGCCTCAAAAACATTCCATTTAAAAACCATTTGATTCCGCAACGAGATCAAGTTCAAAGCGTTAAAGGTTTTCATAAAAACCATTCGCAACCCTCCGTCATTTTAGGAAGTAGAGTACTTAGTACTCGTGCTGTGTTTGTTGACCATAGTCAAGGCACAGTGTACGGTAGCTAAGTGATGTCTTCCTATACCGCATATGATGCGATTAGTTAGGACAGTCGCGTGACTTTGTTGACCTTAGTTAAGGGTCATGTGGGTGGGTCTAATTAATCATGAAATGACTGGTAGAACTTGACTAGTACTTATGATTTGTTGACCTTAGTTAAGGTCATAGGTTCTAGGGGTAAAAACCTTTATCGGGAGTTTCAAGTGTTGAAATTTGCAATGAGATTGCATACCTTCTATGTGATAGTTGGATCCCGATACCCATTGCGAGTAATTTTTACTCCTGGGAGAGTTTTGCACTTTGCAATTAGCCGATCAAGTAGGTGTCTAGAAAGGTGTCAACGGGGTTACGCCTCTGGGAAAACGAGGTTTACTGTAATTAGGTCCGTGCGAAAGCACGGGGAACCTCCCTCAAAGTACCGACACTGGCCTGGCTGAAAGATTGGCGAACTTGTAGAGTGTAATTAATCCCGGCTAGTCTTTCCTTTTAGGGTTTGAAGGAAGATTTGATAAAAACAGTGGGAACCATCCTGATTAGATAAAATATATAACCAATCTAATCTTGCAAGAGCGCACGCAGAGTGTTTTCTTCTCTCTCTCTCCAGGTAGCGACCATATCACGCCTTAATCAAGATAATAATATGTATGTATTGACCGAACCCGCTTGTTATACTGAGCTGGGGAACGTTGATCCCGCTCCAACTTATAATTGTTATAAGACAGAGCAGGAAATGGGGGAATACCAGGATTCCCATGCCGCCCAAACGAAGAAAGTGCATGAGATGCGTCTCCTTCGGGTGTGTTCATTACAAAGAACTGTTTCTCAGTATCCTCTGCATCCTGGGTATTTGATACCGGATCAGAATCCCAGATATGTAATCTGTTACATAGGGCTACAAAAAGGTAGAAAACTGAGAACGGGTGATAAGTTTCATGAGACAGAAAACGGGACAAGTGTTGCAGCCAAGTCTATTGGTCACTATCACCCTGTATTAACAATACATTGATTCTGAACGAATGTTATTAGATACCGAACCTGATATACAAAATCATATCAATCTCTTTATTTAATAAAGAAATGATAAAATTTTGTATTGGTGGATAATGTTTTGAACATTTCCTATATCAAAAGTTGATCGGTTCAAGCACGTTATCTAAAAGCATTGACGTTCTAAATCAAACTACAGTTCCTAGTATACAGAACACACACAAGAGGAAGAGTTCAGAAATGAACGAATCCTTCTTGAGGCATTGTAGACTAGGTCATATCAATACGACCCGACTGGCTGAAGTTACATTTTAGATGCATATTTAAATCAGTTTGAATTTACATCTTGTGAAACTTGCCAGTCATGTCACAAAGATTAGATGACCATAGCTCTGTTTATTGGAAACAGAGAAAGAGTTAGTAAACTCTTAGGACTGATACATGATGATGCATGTAAGGTCTCCTGTCTACATATGCCAGGACCGGTTCTTTGTACTTCATTATATTCTCTGATAATCTCTCAAGATTCAGTCATATGTTTCTGTTGAAACATGAGTCCGAACCTTTTGAGGTATTCACAGAATATAAGTTGGAAGTAGAGAACCAAAATATGGATATAAGTATTTTGTCCTATGATGAGATCTGGGAGGAGAATACTTGTGCATGAAATTCCTGGACTATTCTAAAGGAGAATAAGATTCTCTCTCAGTGTTACTCCTCTGAATACACCACAGCACAATGGTGTATCGGGGTGGAGCAATCACACCGTATTAGATATGGTGTGCTCTATAATGAGTACTACTGAGTTTCCTATTACCTTTTGGGAGTTATGCGCTTGAGAAGCTGCATACCTATTGAATAGGGTTCAAATCAAATTAATTGCCTACCACTTCATATGTGATATGGAAAGGGAAGAGCCCATATCTTAAGTTAGTTAAGATTTAGGGTTGTCCGGCCTGTGTCTAAAAGCAAAATCCGGACAAGATCGAGGCAATGTCAGTTCTGTAGAACTGGGAAGGTTCCAGCTATACAAAACTGCAGCTGATGATTTGACAGAATCAAAGGATTCAATAGTTCCCGACGAACCTCAGCCTCTCCGTCGATGTGGTAGGGTTTCTCATCCGCCTGAGAGATACTTCGGTTTCTCGATGACAGTGGGAGCGAGGAACGCATCATGAGATGATGACCCATCTAGTATCGAGCAGGCCATCGAGAGTAGGGACTCTGTAAGAATGGCTGGATGCTTAGCGATCTGAGATGGAATCCATATACACCAACAAAGTATGGACTTTGGTTGCGATATCTGAAGGTTTAAATCCCCATCAGGAGCAAGTATATCTTGGGAAGATTACTAGGTGTAGATGGAAAAGTTGAGACTTTCAAAGCTAGACTTGTTAAAGGTTTTCGTCATCGACCAAGAGTGGAAAATGATGAAACCTTTTCCAGGGACTATACTTAAGTCCATCCGGATCCTACTTACCATTGCTACATACCATGACTGCGATATCTGGTGGTTGGGTGTCATGACTGCTTTTCTAAATATTGATTTAGAATAGAAAGTCTATAAGTACACAGCCAGAGGGCTTCGTAAACAGTGGGAGCAGCGGAAACATGTGCAAGTTGCTTTACAGGATAAAGTAGGCATCGCGGAGTTGGAACATCTGTTTTGATGTGGTAGTCAAAGAGTTTGACTTCATCAAAATGGTAGATGAACCTTGAATATACAAAAGGGTAGTATGGAGTATGGTAATGATCCTCGTAGAGTACGTGGATGACATACTCCTGATAGGAAAGGAGTTTCCTATGCTACGATCGGTCGATCTCCTCTTATCACATAGATTCTCCATATAGGATCAAAGTCATACCTCCTAAATCCTGAGATTTGGGTCTATGAGATAGATCTAAATGGATGTTAGGATTCTCACTAATTGCAGTGAGATGGTATCAGTTGATCCTGGGGAGAATCACTGGAAAGGTTCCAGGGTGATAAGGACGACTGAATGTCAGTCGCGGGCATTGTCTTTACCCTCAGTGAAGGGACGGTATGTTGGAAAGGTTCCAAGCTAGATACCGTGGCAAACTAGACGATAAAGGCTGGTAACATCGCTATTAAAGATACTACCAAAGAGGCAGTTTGGGTGTATATTGGTTCATAAGATGAACTAGGTTCCTACCATTGTATGACAATGGATTTGTGGCTTTGGCCCAGGAACCCCGATCCCATCAGTGACCCAGACATATTCTGAGGAAGCATCACCTGATCATGGAAATAGTTGATCTCCAGGGTGATCGAGGTTAGGAGAGTAGACTCAGAGGACAACACGGCGGATCCACTCACGAAGGCCTTTTCCCAGAGAGAGACTCATATGGGATGGTTGAGTATTAGATACTGCAACCACTGCTACAGATGGCCCTAGTGCAAGTGGGAGATTGTTAGTTATATGTATGCCCTAGAGGCCATTACTGTACATAGGATGTATATTGTAGTGGATGCTGGGACATATATAGGTAGGACTTTCTTGCTTGACATGATAGTACGCTATCTTGTTGCTCTTTATCTTAACATGTATACTTTCTGTCTCTCTGATTACATGTTGATAAAGCCCTTAGGATGTGTACTCGACTTCCAGGACTATGATGAAGATCATACTAGTGGGGCCTGGGTAGTCAATGAGTACATCCTTCATTGTTCCTAGTCGTGGGAATATCGAGACGGGGCATCGATATTCTAGAGTAGACTAGCGTATATCTTCTCGACCCATGTGATGGGCGATAGATGATCCCATATCCATTGGTGTTTGACATCAGAGATGGTATGCGGGTGCTCAGTGGAGACTGGGTACACTGAACGGACTCGCCGAGAACTCCCAGATGGTATTATACCTCACGTCAGATGGCAGTTCTCTGGTGACACTGGTGCAGCTTAGTCTGTTGACCCGAGATCGTCATAGAGTCTTGTGTATCTCCCACTGTGGTTTGATTTCTACCCTACCACGGCTCTACTGAGTCATGCAAACAGGTGGTTTTTGGGTACAGTCCCGATTCACATGGAGGCAATGAGCGATAGGAGGGGATTCGTCTCTCCCGGTATTGGGGGTGGATGTTGCGCTATGCTCGACTGGCCATAACAGGAAATCCCTGGCCAGGGTTGCAGTGATATACTGGTAAGAGTTATCAATAGTTTCACGATTGTTATGGACCTTACGTCGGCATGACTTATCAAGCTACTGGGGTCTGACGTTTACCACCCCTAGGCGAGATATGCAACATATCAGACGAACAGACCGGACTATACGGTAAGTGCTACTGGTTGGATTCACAGGAGTGTGAGCGGGCTTGCTCGTCGATCTTCTGATCGCTCAATACCCGGGTGGCCGTTACGTTTAGCAGACCGCTTGCGGTTTGTGGGTGTTTGATATGATCATCATCTGCCGCCGGCGTATTGACGAGTCTTTAGAGTCCTACACAGAGGTTTCCTGGCTCAAGCGAAACGAAATAGGAGCGCATATGAGATATGTGCGGGACCGAGAATAATGCGTGTATGTGATACCGTATTCTATTCTCGCGATTAATGTATCGATTAGTTATATGCGATATAACCAAGTTATCGAATCAAGGATTGATTCGATAAGCCGATACATTGGATATTAGTCGGTTATATGCGATATGACCGGATCGATAAATCAAGTGTTGATTTAATGATTTAATGCATAATTATATATTTGATATATTACTTTGCATTAACTAGTATCGGTTCACTTTAAATGGATTTTCTCACTTGAAATGCACATTGTATATGTGATATATTTTTTGTGCACTTGTTTGTATCATGTTTGATGAGATGGCAGTTCTCTGGTGACACTGGTGCAGCTTAGTCTGTTGACCCGAGATCGTCATAGAGTCTTGTGTATCTCCCACTGTGGTTTGATTTCTACCCTACCACGGCTCTACTGAGTCATGCAAACAGGTGGTTTTTGGGTACAGTCCCGATTCACATGGAGGCAATGAGCGATAGGAGGGGATTCGTCTCTCCCGGTATTGGGGGTGGATGTTGCGCTATGCTCGACTGGCCATAACAGGAAATCCCTGGCCAGGGTTGCAGTGATATACTGGTAAGAGTTATCAATAGTTTCACGATTGTTATGGACCTTACGTCGGCATGACTTATCAAGCTACTGGGGTCTGACGTTTACCACCCCTAGGCGAGATATGCAACATATCAGACGAACAGACCGGACTATACGGTAAGTGCTACTGGTTGGATTCACAGGAGTGTGAGCGGGCTTGCTCGTCGATCTTCTGATCGCTCAATACCCGGGTGGCCGTTACGTTTAGCAGACCGCTTGCGGTTTGTGGGTGTTTGATATGATCATCATCTGCCGCCGGCGTATTGACGAGTCTTTAGAGTCCTACACAGAGGTTTCCTGGCTCAAGCGAAACGAAATAGGAGCGCATATGAGATATGTGCGGGACCGAGAATAATGCGTGTATGTGATACCGTATTCTATTCTCGCGATTAATGTATCGATTAGTTATATGCGATATAACCAAGTTATCGAATCAAGGATTGATTCGATAAGCCGATACATTGGATATTAGTCGGTTATATGCGATATGACCGGATCGATAAATCAAGTGTTGATTTAATGATTTAATGCATAATTATATATTTGATATATTACTTTGCATTAACTAGTATCGGTTCACTTTAAATGGATTTTCTCACTTGAAATGCACATTGTATATGTGATATATTTTTTGTGCACTTGTTTGTATCATGTTTGATGATACATGCTCACTTGGGTTTGTGTAAAGATTAAACCATGGTTGTGTAATGGTTAGGGTTTTCATTTTATTAACTATTTATTTATTTATTATTCATTTTGTTTATTTTGGCAAAAGAAAATGATAAAGAGAAAATGGTGGCTTTCTTTGTTTGTTATTGAAGCTTCATGAAGCTTTGACTAAGTGACCATTTTGTCTTCATGCTTAACCCTAACCATGATTTATTCTCTACACCTAACTATGGTTGCTATATGATAAGTATTCATTTATTTTCTATTTTAGAAAATACTTATCATATTCTTTCTTCTTCTTCTTCATCTTCAACAATGAAGAAAGCTTGCCTCCATCAATGGCAACTTGTGAAAATGAGTGAGAAATCCAATTCCAAAGTGAACCCACTTCCTATTTCTTCATTCTCTACCTCTTGCCAAGTAGTATAGGGTGTTTTCTTCACAAGTTTTATGACTTGGTGAAGTGGGAGCTTGATCTTGTGATGCCTCGACGTAGATCATCTTCGGCATCGAAGTCGACGACCTAGCCCGCCTATTTCTCCGATGATGCCGATGCTAGAGTCATGGATTCGATTTGGACAGCGGAGAGACGTCATCACGGAGCCTAGGAGGTGGAGGACCGGATCTACAAAGGTTGTAGCCCCTTCCCTTTAGCTATAAATTCGTTTATTTGCTTTGCATCGCCTATACATCTAGTTAACGATCCGTATTAGGGTTTCTCGGCACTTATAAAATTTTAATTGGCCATGTTTGATCACTTGTGAGACCTCATTAGTGTGCATAGGAACCCTACATAAATTATAAAGACTGGCTGAGGAACGTGAATATTGCCCTTACCTATGATAGGGTTGCATACGTCCTTACTGCTCCAGTCTCTCCCATCCCAGGCCTTGATTCCTCTATTGTGGATAAGGAAATCCGCAAGACATGGGATATCGATTGCACCATAGCCAAATGCCTCACGCTTGCTTCAATGGACAACAAACATTAGAAGCAACATGAGAAGATGGATGTGCAATCCATCTTTCTCCATACAAAGGATTTGTATGGGGAGCAATCTCGTATTCTTCGTTACGAAGCCTTAAGAAAGTTGTTTCAGATGAGGATGGCTGCTGGTACATGGGTAGGTGATCATGTGCTGAAGATGATAGGTCTTATTGAAGAACTATAGGACCTGGGATGGACGATGGAAAATGAACAATATATTGATATAGTTCTACAGTCTCTCCCTTCTGCCTATGCTCAGTTTATAGTAAACTTCAACATGCATAATTTGGAGAGATCACTTCCTGAACTTCTCAATATGTTGAGAAGTGCAGAGAGCACACTAAAAGCAGTGAAAACTACGTCTCTTGTTGATGGACCATCTTCCTCTTCCGTCCCAAAACCGAAAGCTAAGGGAAAGAAGAAGAAGAAACCCATCAAACCGAGAGGTGGAGTTAAAAAGGCGCAGGGGAAAGGCAAATCGGGGGCTGTGGCATCAGGAAAAGGGGAATGCTTCTACTGCCACAAGACTGGGCACTAGAAGAGAAACTGCGTTGGGTACCTCGCTGATCTCAAGAAGAAGAAGCATGTTGATGCTTCCGCTTCAGGTGTGTTTGTTATCGAAAACTGTTTTTCAATAAACTCTACTTCCTGGGTATTAGATACCAGTAAGGGATCTCACATCTGCAATTATGTACAGGGACTGTGAAATAGAAAGGTTTTAAGGAAAGGTGATCACACTCTGCGTGTTGGGATTGGTTCAAATGTACATACTGTATCAGTGGGAGAGTATCACCTAGGGTTGCCTTCAGGGTGTATACTGGTTTTGAAACCCTGTTTTTTTGTACCAAGTATGTTATGTAACATAATATCTGTTGGAGATAGTGCCCTCAGAGTCAATTATTGGATCACAGGCACGTGATTGCAATGATTGAGGGATGACCTATTCCGGTAGGACAGTCTTACTCAAAATGATATTATGCTAACTGGTTTATCTTTATCATCGTTTACAGCTTTAGGTGACATTACAGATCACTATTGCACGTTGGTAGAGCCCTTAGGATTCTTGCTTGACGGCCAGCGGTATGATGGTGATCATATACGTGGGAACTGGGGTCTATAAGCACATCTTTAAAGTGGTCCCTAGTCGTGGGGGTACTCGAGACAGGGCATCGATACTCCGGAGTAGACTAGTGTATACAGTCGAGACCCCGACGAGGGGCGGTGGCCGGTCTCATAAGCCACTGGTGTCAGTTGGTTCACCTAAGATGTATACAGGTGCTCATTGGGTTATGAGTACACCGGACAGGACTCGCCGAGAACCTTTTAGTTGGGATTATACCAGACGTCAGATAGCAGTTCCCTGGTGACATGTGTGCAGGTTAGTTCATCGACCTGAGATCGTCATTTGTCTCGTGTGAGTTCCCACTGTGCTTTGATTACTACCCTACCACGGCTCAAAGGAGTCGTGCAAACAGGTTTAGTTGGGTACAGTCCCGATCCACTTGGAGGCAGTGAGCGGATCTGCAGGGGTTCGTCTCTCCCGGTATTATGGGTGAGGTCGCGCTGTGTCTAGGAGAGCCATTACACGAAGTCCTTGGCCAAGGCAGGATATTTACTGGTAGTTATTCCAGTAGTATCTCAGGGTGTTCTGGCTACACTCCGACACGACTTGTACCGCTTTTGCGGGTCTGACTTTTACCAACCCCTAGGCCCGCCATGCGATGCTCATAGACGAACGGACCAGACTGTACGGATATTGTCACTGACAGGCTCAGTAGGGTGTCAGGATGAGTTCACTCATCGACGTCCCTTTTGGTCAATACCTGGTAGCCCGTTAATACCTCTGACGTGCTAGTAGTTATATCCACAGCCAAAGTATTGACGAGTCTTTAGAGTCCCCCACAGACAGTTTCTCAAGTTTCGGGCAAAACACTATAGGAGCCGTATGGATATATGGCATGGTTCGATTCTGTATGTGCAGTATTGCACGGATCATGATCGGACGGGTGATACTAACGGGCTTTGGTTTAAGCCGGATCCTAGTATTGTACAGTGTAGATTTTGTCTCATTGCATTTGTATTCGGTCGGAATACAAATGCGGGTATGTATATACAGTCGCGGGGTTTTCCTATAATTTATTACGGGATCGTTTTTTTGAATTTGCCAGTTTGCATTGCGTTTCGGCCATTTTCCTTTCTATCTTTCTTTGGCTGAAAATTGATGGGAGGGGGCTTATTTGCAAATGTGCAAATTAGCAATATGGAGGGTTGTTTTTGTGATGATAGGTTCATGATGGTTCTAGCTTCTATTGACTTCTTTTTGTTCATCATTGCTTGCTATGATGGGTTGAGTGATGGGTTTTTGAGTTGGACTTTTTGGTGTGACATATTTCATCATCATCACCCTTTTCTCTTCCTTGCATTATTGTCTCTCTCCCTTCACCACTCATGGCTGGCCACACAAGAGGAAGGGGCTGTCCAAAAATTTGAGAGTGGGATTTTTATCTCTTTTGCTCATACAAAATCCCATAGCACCATTTTAAAAGTTCATCCCTCCACCTACACATCCAAATGGAAACTTCACATAACCCCTTAAGACAAACCATTCTACACTCAGCCTACAACATTCTTGGACACGTCGGCTCGCCAACTTCATGCCCGAGTTGCCTCGGTCCAGAGGTGGGAGCCCGTAAAAAGACCCGGCGATGTGGTGCCCTTTCCGACGAGGAGATGAAGACCGGAGATTCCGCGAGGCGATCGGGATGGAGGCCAAAGATCGAAGGACATGGATCGCTCGGTATAGCTTTCTACCCTTTCTTCAATTAGCTAGTAGTAGGTTAATGGCTCGATCCGGGTTTATAGTCTGCGGTAGCGCCGGTTTCCAAGTAAAGAAAAGTTCTTGTTTCCGCATTTTGGCCTCGGACAGACGGCCGGGGCGCTACCGTGCACTTACATAGTATCAGAGCCACGCCATTAACCTAGTCTTGCTTGCTCTAGCGTGTTTAAAACTTCGATCGAACAAATATTCCAAAACCGCGATTTCAAGAGCATCAGTTTCTGTCGATTTTATTTGTGCTCGAAAAATTCTTTTGACTGTTGCAGAAATTCGTGAAGTTGATTTTAAAGAGTTCTGTGAAAATTTGGTGCCCTAATATTACTGTTCAGCCGCGGAACCACAGCCACACCTATGCTCTGGCCACGGTTCCGCCGCCATATTATCTCCTCTCTGCACCAAATTTCTACAGTAGGTCTCTGTCTTGAAAATGGGGTTTTTGGTATATTCTGTTTGGGCCCAGATTTATTTTGAGTTCTACAGTTGTGCTTGGGGCCCACTTCGGAAATTTTGTCGATCGAAAATTTTAAACAAGTTAGTTCACGGTATTTACATTATATCTGCGACCGTGAATGTCATTTGATCGGTAAATCCTGTCTAATTGCTATAGCTTTCTTAGACGGATTTGCGAACGTGACATTCACATTGATGTTCTGTGTTGTGCTATGATGTTGCGGATTTGTCGTGGTGGATAGCCTGGTTGCAATGTTAGTACAGTTTGGTTGTATATGTACAGTTGATATTGCGGGGCGAGCGTCCGACATGTTGACTGCCGCTACTGCCTGTTTGTATATTATTCTTTTGGGGCACGACCGGGCTGAGGTCGATATACCCGTTGTATATATTTTACTTTCCGTACTAGGATTACCCCACGGAGGGGTGCAAGGGTAGCCGGGTTCTAGAGGGCAACGGGCCCGCATCTTATGGCGTTGAGACGGAGGGGGCTTCACTCTAGAATTGGCGGGCTATTCGCCGCACTCGTAGGGGGTACAGGTTGACCTAGAGAGGGGTGCCCAAGTTACCGGATTCTATGAAGTGCTGGGTGGTCCATTCACGTTGCTGAAGGGGGCTGCCTCGCTTCAGGTTTTGGAGGGTAACTTGCCGCGCCCGTAGGAGTCTAGGATTTCATTGCACAGTCTATCCACACGACCAGGGGAACGTCTGGTTTCAGTAGCGGCTCTATGAAACCCGGGGATCCCAGATATCTGTATTGTTATTTGATATTTATTACATTTCTGTGATGTTGCATTTTATCACGCCTTAAGCGATTATTATATATTGATATATATACTAGTAGATGTTGTATATGTTTTGCATCCGCGCTAGACCAGTCCCCGCTCTGTCGTTAGTTAAGTAACCTAACGGGTGATGACAGGACTCAGTAGCGAATGCTCATGGCATATACGTACATCATTATTTTCGTTCTTTTGTGGTGTGATCAATTGATGGGACTGCGTTGATTCGGATCAATGCAAGCTAAACAAACCTATTCTGATGTTGTTGGAACAATTTTCAAAAAGCTGTTATTGCAAGGATGTTCTCTTTTGTTTTGCACTGTGGTATTCGGTTATGAATATCCAGCACCTCAGTCGACGAGTGTAACACCTTAGAATGTGTTTTGTAGCTAATTATATTTTAAAATGTGGTTTTTAATAAAAAGTTTACCAAATTAAGTTTTAAATATTTTATCTTATTTAATGTGTATTTTATTAGAATTTTGTTAGGCACACACACACTTGTGCATGTAAACTAGGGTTGTTTTTGGGGTTAAACCATGATTAGCAATCATGGTTAGCTAACCATTGTCTTAAGTTCTTAATTGATTTGTTTAAGTGTTTTGGGTTTTAAGTGTATGGTTGTAATTAGTAGTGTTGGTTTTAATTTGAAAAAGGAATTTTAAAAAGGGTTTATTATTTTGTTTTGTTGACTTTGGGGAGAGAGAGAGAGGGAAAGCATGGGACACCATGGCTTGTGCCATGCTTCTAGATTGAGAGAGAGAGGGTGAGAAGAGGGGGTGTTGGAAATTCCTCTCATTCTCATTTCCCTCACTCTCATTCTCTCATCTCACACACACACACACACACACTCACTGCAGAGAGAGAGAGAGAGAGAGAGAGAGAGGCAGTGGCAGCAGCAGCAAGCTGCATCAGCAACAGCAGCCCCAGCATCTTCTGCAGCAACTCAAGAAGACAACAACAACAACAATAACAACAGCAACATCATCAGCAACATTATCATCATCATCCTCATCATCTCCAGCTACAACAACAACAACACAAAAACAATAACAACAGCAATATCATCATCAGCAGCAGCAACAAGATCAGCAACAACAACTTTTGGAGTTCCAGCAACTGCAGCAGCCTCATCTCCTCCACACACTTCTTCACCTGCTCTCTAGGGTCCAATAGGGTATATTTCTGAACCCCAATCCCTAGTTTGCTTAATTGTGTGTGGTTTTGTGTCAATTAGTGCTAAATAGCTAATTTAGTGCTAGTTTTGGTGAATTGTGTGTTGTGATGGCAAATTGTTGATTTGGTTAGCTACCCTAGGTAAATTTAGTGTTAGCAAGGCCACTTGAACTGAGTTTAAGCCAGATTACACTAAAATACCATAGGTTTCCCTTATTGTGCAAATTAGTGTTTTTAAGGTGATATTAGTGACTTTTGTGATCTGCTATAGACCCGATGCCTTCAGGTAAAAATTGGGAAAACTGGGGCATACTACCTAGGTTTAGACACCAACACCAGAACCCGACCCCCTAACTCCATCTTCAGGCCGCCAATTTCTTCATTCTGGCCGCAAATTGCGGCCAGATGGGTAGGGTTTGGGTTAGGGTTTGGTCCGGTAGGTGTCTACTGTGTTGTGTAGTGTGTTGGTATGTCTAGTTTTGCAATATCTTGCCTGTAGGAAAATCTGGGACTATATATCGCTTTTGTGTTTTGATGTGTTTGCGCGATACGCGCGATACGTGAGTGGGTTCTGTGATCCAGCGTATCGCGGCGTGTCGCGATGGTTTTTAGACGCGTACACACACGATTCAGCGTATCGTGCACACGCGCGTTTAGTTCGCGACGCGAGTTTCTCGTTTCGTTTCGATATCGCGTTTCGAGAGATTTTGGGCTTATATGTGATTTCATGTCGTATTTGCAGGTTTGCAGACGGACACAGCCAGGGGGAGCAGGTGATAGGATTCATCCAGCGTGGAGTTTAGGTGAGTAGATATAACATCTACAGGGGAATCGCCCGCATGGCGTTATGCGTCTGGGCTAGAATTCAATTACCTGTCGCACATTCTACGTCATTGTAGAATTGCACCTTACTGCATTTCCTAGATATAGCTATATACTGTGACTAGCAGCCGTAGGACACTGCACACATTATTGACGGTTCATGTTGCATGAGCACGGATTGCATGCTACACACACACCGTCAATAATTGCCATGTCACACACTACCCCTTATAGCTACCATTGCTTACCACACTTGACATCTAGTTTATCGGTATACCTATAGTGTATCATACCTTTAGTGATAGGTATATTTTCACTTGTGATACAGCTACAGGTATACCTCCGACATATTTTACTTATACCGGGAGGGATTTCCTATATATGTTACTATACCCAGGGGGTATACGACATCAGTTCCTATAGGTAGATACCTATACTTTGCTACACCTATATGTTAGATACATATTCAGTTGTTGTCGCATATTCACATTTACTGATGTTACTTAGCTGTACCTTATCATGATTTCGCATACATCTTGTTCAGCTATATACTTGTGTTTACCTGCTCGCATTCAGATATATCTCATATATTTATTCTTGGATTGCGCATTGTTTATCGGGATTTTATATGATGTTTTCGGGATTTGGGAACCGCGGAAGTTCATGAAATTATGCATACATGAACAACCCGGTTTCCTTGATATGATATTTCGAGCGTCCCCCATAAGTTTAATCGGTGCTGATTACCTACTCCATACGAGGTGTGGTTGCCGTATGAGAGTACATGGCGGGGCCCGGTATGGTTCCCCTCCGCAAGAAGATGATGGGTTTTCCGATTGAGCCTGGAGGCGGGCGAGTACCTACCGGTGATTGTTTGGACCTGGCAGTTGTCTGGAGGCTACTGGCCAGAGTAGAGAGATGGATGCGGGATGACCTGTACTGTCGAGGCCGAGGGCCGACACTGCAGACGGACCCCGTGGGCTGTCCGGACTGACGGAGCCCCATATACGAGGATTTCTGTGTCGATGCTTGGCACACGGTTTCATGATATTTCTTTAAACCCCTTTTTGTATATATAACAGGGGACTTAGCCGTTGTTATATATACCCTTACACCAATATTAGTGGAATGGGACGCTAATATATGTGTATTGCCCCCATCATATTTATTTCTGTACATATATTTACCTTTAGGATGCTAGAAACTTACTTGAGATTGGACTTGGGATACTAGGTGATTCAATGGGATTTGGACATTGGATATACCTATGTGATTGGTGACTTGTACATTCGGGATATAGGAGATTACTCGACATTGTTCATTGAGGAGATGTGAGACTTATTTGATGTGAGTGCCCAATGTGGGGCCTGGTTTGAAGATTTGGGATTGGAGTATCTTGGTGGATTGTGATCCTGGCACGACGTCAGGTTTCCGTGAAAAATGACATATTCCACCCTACGCCTCACCATTACCTATCTTATGCACAGATTCATATATTGGTAGTACTTGTAGTGTACCCTTATGATAGTTGCATATTTGCTTTCTCATATCCCTATTGCATAGACATTGCATACTACTATCATGCCATCATTGCTTCACATATTGATTGTACCTGCTAGTGTACACTCCCTATTTCAGCATTGCATGATATATTATTATTGTAATCGCATATCTTAGATTCATGCTGTACGTGCATTCCTGCGATTACCTGCATATGTTTTATACTATTCACGAGTTGGCAACTCACCCCCGTTGTGCCACAGGTGTTTCAGGTTTTTCCCCAGAGTAGTCGAGGCAGGCTATTCCCCTATCCAGCTATCCAGCTATTACCTTTTGCTACAGATACCGCATCAGCTCACAGTACCCTTTTGCATAGGTGGGTTAGACGGTTATCTGTATTATATATTGTACCTTCGTTGTATTGTACTCTCCATCTACTGTTGTATTATTGACATAGAGACTTGGTGATGACGTAATGTGTATTATGGTGGATTTGATGTCTTTATATATACAGCTTTTTCTCTACTGTCCTTATTCTTCTGTTGTATTCATATTGACTAGTCTTTATAAAAAAATGGGGTGTTGCTAAATTTTAAAGAAAGAAAGCAAGACTTTTAAAGAATTTGGGTTGCGATTTCAAATGTTTCAAAACTTATATTATCTTTTCCGTATTTTTATGGTTTAGATTTCTGGGTTTTGGCTTTCTTTTACTATGTTGCGTCTTTAGGCGTTGCGTAGTATTAGGGTCGTCACGGGCCATTCTTGGGTCGTGACAAAGTTGGTATCAGAGCGTTAGGTTTTACCTTTCGGAGTGTAGGATGACCTTAGTATGATGGAGTAGGTAGCTTAAGCGGAGTAACATAGTGTGTGTATGTCTGCAGCATACCCACAGCGCGGTACTTTGCATTAAGTGACCTAAGTACAATTTGCTTGACATTCCTTCCTTGATGATTCATATCTTTGAGATTCGGTTTCCTCATTCTTATCGAATCTCATCTTATATCTATTTATAGCCTTGCCGCCGATGACTATGGGGACTCAGAGCGATGCAGTGAGGGCCGAGGTCAGGGTTAGCTCGGGTGAGACGAGTACTGGCCAGGATGGCACGCTAGTTGCACAGGTGCAGACGGATCAGCCTACCATCTATACTATGGATAGACTTTTGGTAGAGATGCAGGAGTTCCGCCAGACGATGAGTTCCTTGGTTGATGTCGTTCGGGAGCTACGACAGGAGGTTGTCACCCCTGTTACTCAGCTGTCCCTTACGATCAGTATGCAGCAGTCCGTCACCTACATAGCACCAGTGGTTGCAGCTCCAGTTGACGAGTCACATATTCCAGGACAGTGGAGGACTCGTACCAGCGTACCAGCCCAGAGACAGAGGTTTGGTCGTCGAGACAGATTTCATGGCCGTAGAAGGAGTAGCAGAGGCTTGGCACGAGGACAGTCGTTCAGCTCTCATCCCCAGGATGGTCAGCAGTCAGCACGAGGGTGTTTTCGATGCGGGAGCCTTCAGCACTTCGTCAGGGATTGTTCCTTAGCACCTCGTCATGATCGCTTCCAGAGAGGCCGTGGACATGGAAGGTTTGCTCAGAGGGCTCAGGCTACCAGAGGAGTTCATCCAGCTGCGAGTAGAGGGCAGACACAGGAGTTTGCTTCTACTCATCGGGACGCGCAGACGTCCAATGTGGAGTTTTCAGGTACCCTTGAGTTACATTTTCTCTTGGTGTATTTGTTTGTTTCTTGCTCGTACCGTGGTTGGGTAGATTAGTCGTAGTTGTTCTAACTTCTGTCAGCGATCCTTTGGTTGCGCGACACGTATTCAGTTGTGTGCCAACCGGATAGGAGATAGAGATTTTATCCGTCGTTTTGATCCTTCTAGAGATGTTGGGTTTGACGTTCTCCTGGGCACGGACTGGGTAACTACGTGTTAGGCGTCTGTGGACTACCGTGTGGGAACAAGTTAGGTTTTGCTTTCCCAGGCAAGTCAGTTCTTGTTGTGCAGGTGGATAGTTGTGCCGCCTCTCACAGCTTGAATTCAGCCTTTTTCGCTAGTCGGCTACTGAGGAGATGTCGTGGATTCTTGATGTTCGTTCGTGATACCGGAGCCACCGTGGGATTGTTGGACCGGGTTCTTTTCGTGCGGGATGTTTTTCCGACGTTGTTCCTGATGAGCCGGCGAAGCTGAGGGAGCTTAAGGATCAGCTGCAGAGTTTTGGTTTGGGATGTTTTGTGCGTCTGAGTGTTTCGCTTTTGGGAGCTCCGATTTCTGTTCGTCGAGGAGGAAGACGGCAGTTTAGGGTGGCGTATCGACGGATCGTCAATTGAACCGGCTTACGGTGCGGATAGGTATCCTTTACCTTGCCGTGACGATTTCTTCGATCAGCTCCAGAGTGCGAGACATTTCTCTAAGTTTGTTTGGGATCAGGTCATCATTATTGCGGATTCGGAGTGACGGCATTCCGAAGACTGCCTTGTGCGTGCTACGGGCTTTGTGTGTTTTTGTGAGTCGTTGGATTCACTGTCGCCCTAGCAGCACTCGTAGATATGATGAGCCAGATTTCTGCAGGCCGTTCCTCGACCAGTTTTTGTTGTGTTATTTACGACACTCTGGTTTACTTAATGTGTCTTGAGGGACAGGAGTAGCACTTGAGGATTTGTTATGCAGATACTGGGAGAGCACCAGCAGTTGCTAAATTCTCGGAGTGTTTCTTCAGGCTTGTTTGTGTTGACTCCTAGGTCTTGTAGTCGCGGGAGACGGTTCCGTATGGTTCCGAGGGAGATCGTGGCCGTACAGCTTAGGCCCAGACTTGTGTGCAGGATGGAGATCCGCGGATTGTTGGGCTTAGCAGGGTTTTTACCGCCGTTTCATGCAGGATTGCTAGAGTAGTGCTGCACCGTCGACTGAATGGACCAGAAAGGAGGTTTCTTTTCTTTAGACTGAGGCATGTGTACGGAGTTTTCAGCAGTTGAAGATCCAGTTAGCAACTGCATCAGTCTTTCTTTGTTTTTGGTTCGGGCGACTTAGTTGTTTAACTGTAATGTTTCTTGAGTGGGCTCGAGGGTGTACTGAGGTGACACTATAGAGATATCGCTTTTGCTTTCCCTACCCTTGGGGGAAGTACGAGGAGGATATTCCACTCATGATCTGGAGATGGCCGCGGTGGTTTTGCGTTGGAGATTTGGAGACACTACTTGCTTGGGAGTCGTGTCAGATTTTCCACGAACCACTAGTGCTTAATGTACATCTTCCTGCAGCGGATCTGGATTGTTGTGTTAGTCTTCTGCAGATTTACAGTTTTGTGTGATCGTTGAGTATAGCTTGAGTTCGTCTCTACGGAGGGGACAGCTTGCTCATGTCCGCGCCCGACCACCTTCCTTAAGTCGTTTTAGCGAGACACTGCCCGTCGAAGCTCGTACGTCAGAGATACTTGAGCATATTCGGCCGGGTAACGATTCAGAGACCGTGAATTGTGACAATGAGGTGCTAAGTTAAGGACACGTCTGTGTACCTGCCATTACCAGGTAGAGGCGTGTGATCCTAGAACATGCACGTCTGTCAACTCCCCCTATGCATTCAAGTTCCACCAGCTTTGGCGTGACTTGTGAGGTAGTTACGAGTGGACAGGAATGTAAGGAGAAGTTTCAGGTTTCGTTTCAAGTGTCTGTCTTGTTGTGTGCTTGAGTCGAGCATCTGAGGCCGGCTGGAGAGTTGCAATCTTTTAACCGTTCCGAAGAAGGAATGGGAGCAGATCCCCATGAATTTCGTTATGGTTTCTACCCAAGTTTGGATAGGGTGTGACTCCATTCGGATTCTGGTCATCCGGTTATACTCAGTTTGCTCAGTGGTTTTGTTAAAGTTGTGTAATTGTTTTGTTTGGTCGTCAGCAGCTTGGGATCGTCACACGCCATCGTTAGGGTTCTCCTTCGGTAGCTGTTATCAGGAGACACTCCAATTGGCCACCCTTAGGCTTAGGGGTTAGGTTGTGTCGATCGCCAGCCTGCTGTTTTCTGACTCTGCGTAGGTAGGACCTTGGACCCCAGCTAGTCTAGAGCTTCGGAGATAGTCCAGTTGTGTTCAGGTCAGGATGAGAACTGTCCATTGCAAACGGATGACTTATGCGACTGTGCTGGTCGCAGGCTTGAGTGCGCATTGGCAAATCATGGATTCCTATGGACTTTCCGATGAATGACGTGTTGGATTTTGGGAAGCTTATCCCAGGATTTTAGGTCCTTTAGATCCTATTAGCGAGTTAGTCTTGTTGCCTTTAATTTGGCACTTCCGCCCAGATTATTAGATTTTCACCCCGTATTCCTTGTGATGATACTTTACAATTACCTTCTTGACCTTTCTCACATGTTTGCACCAGACCTTTTAGCTGGACGCGATCTTTCGTTCACCAGCAGCCATGTGTGTTAATGGCTCGACAGGTGGAGAAACGTCGGTCAAAGGTCTTGCCATCGGCGAAGGGTTTTCTTGGACGTTGCCGTATAGTGAGGTAGTCACTTGGGAGGCTGCGAGCGAGACTTGAGGATTTTAATCTTCTTTTTGAAGGCACAGGTAACAGTATAAGTTTTAAATTCGGGGACGAATTTCTTTTAAGGGGGGGAGATTGTAACACCTTAGAATGTGTTTTGTAGCTAATTATATTTTAAAATGTGGTTTTTAATAAAAAGTTTACCAAATTAAGTTTTAAATATTTTTATCTTATTTAATGTGTATTTTATTAGAATTTTGTTAGGCACACACACATTTGTGCATGTAAACTAGGGTTGTTTTTGGGGTTAAACCATGATTAGCAATCATGGTTAGCTAACCATTGTCTTAAGTTCTTAATTGATTTGTTTAAGTGTTTTGGGTTTTATGTGTATGGTTGTAATTAGTAGTGTTGGTTTTAAATTGAAAAAGGAATTTTAAAAAGGGTTTATTATTTTGTTTTGTTGACTTTGGGGAGAGAGAGAGGGAAAGCATGGGACACCATGGCTTGTGCCATGCTTCTTGATTGAGAGAGAGAGGGTGAGAAGAGGGGGTGTTGGAAATTCCTCTCATTCTCATTTCCCTCACTCTCATTCTCTCATCTCACACACACACACACACACACACTCACTGCAGAGAGAGAGAGAGAGAGGCAGTGGCAGCAGCAGCAAGCTGCATCAGCAACAGCAGCCCCAGCATCTTCTGCAGCAACTCAAGAAGACAACAACAACAACAATAACAACAGCAACATCATCAGCAACATTATCATCATCATCCTCATCATCTCCAGCTACAACAACAACAACACAACAACAATAACAACAACAATATCATCATCAGCAGCAGCAACAGGATCAGCAACAACAACTTTTGGAGTTCCAGCAACTGCAGCAGCCTCATCTCCTCCACACACTTCTTCACCTGCTCTCTAGGGTCCAATAGGGTATATTTCTGAACCCCAATCCCTAGTTTGCTTAATTGTGTGTGGTTTTGTGTCAATTAGTGCTAAATAGCTAATTTAGTGCTAGTTTTGGTGAATTGTGTGTTGTGATGGCAAATTGTTGATTTGGTTAGCTACCCTAGGTAAATTTAGTGTTAGTAAGGCCACTTGAACTGAGTTTAAGCCAGATTACACTAAAATACCATAGGTTTCCCTTATTGTGAAAATTAGTGTTTTTAAGGTGATATTAGTGACTTTTGTGATCTGCTATAGACCCGATGCCTTCAGGTAAAAATTAGGAAAGCTGGGGCATACTACCTAGGTCTAGACACCAACACCAGAACCCGACCCCCTAACTCCATCTTCAGGCCGCCAATTTCTTCATTCTGGCCGCAAATTGCGGCCAGATGGGTAGGGTTTGGGTTAGGGTTTGGTCCTGTAGGTGTCTACTGTGTTGTGTAGTGTGTTGGTATGTCTAGTTTTGCAATATCTTGCCTGTAGGAAAATCTGGGACTATATATCGCTTTTGTGTTTCGATGTGTTTGTGCGATACGCGCGATACGTGAGTGGGTTCTGTGATCCAGCGTATCGCGGCGTGTCGCGGTGGTTTTTAGACGCGTACACACACGATTCAGCGTATCGTGCACACGCGCGTTTAGTTCGCGACGTGAGTTTCTCGTTTCGTTTCGATATCGCGTTTCGAGAGATGTTGGGCTTATATGTGATTTCATGTCGTATTTGCAGGTTTGCAGACGGACACAGCCAGGGGGAGCAGGTGATAGGATTCATCCAGCGTGGAGTTTAGGTGAGTAGATATAACATCTACAGGGGAATTGCCCGCATGGCGTTATGCGTCTGGGCTAGGATTCAATTACCTGTCGCACATTCTACGTCATTGTAGAATTGCGCCTTACTACATTTCCTAGATATAGCTATATACTGTGACTAGCAGCCGTAGGACACTGCACACATTATTGACGGTTCATGTTGCACGAGCACGGATTGCATGCTACACACACACCGTCAATAATTGCCATGTCACACACTACCCCTTATAGCTACCATTGCTTACCACACTTGATATCTAGTTTATCGGTATACCTATAGTGTATCATACCTTTAGTGATAGGTATATTTTCACTTGTGATACAGCTACAGGTATACCTCCTACATATTTTACTTATACCGGGAGGGATTTCCTACATATGTTACTATACCCAGGGGGGTATACGACATCAGTTCCTATAGGTAGATACCTATACTTTGCTACACCTGTATGTTAGATACATATTCAGTTGTTGTCGCATATTCACATTTACTGATGTTACTTAGCTGTACCTTATCATGATTTCGCATACATCTGGTTCAGCTATATACTTGTGTTTACCTGCTCGCATTCAGATATATCTCATATATTTATTCTTGGATTGCGTATTGTTTATCGAGATTTTATATGATGTTTTCGGGATTTGGGAACCGCGGAAGTTCATGAAATTATGCATACATGAACAACCCGGTTTCCTTGATATGATATTTCGAGCGTCCCCTATGAGTTTTATCGGTGCTGATTACCTACTCCATACGAGGTGTGGTTGCCGTATGAGAGTACATGGCGGGGCCCGGTATGGTTCCCCTCGGCAAGAAGATCGATGGGTTTGCCGATTGAGCCTGGAGGCGGGCGAGTACCTACCGGTGATTGTTTGGACCTGGCAGTTCTCTGGAGGCTACTGGCCAGAGTAGAGAGATGGATGCGGGATGACCTGTACTGTCGAGGCCGAGGGCCGACACTGCAGACGGACCCCGTGGGTTGTCCGGACTGACGGAGCCCCATATACGAGGATTTCTGTGTCGATGCTTGGCACACGGTTTCATGATATTTCTTTAAACCCCTTTTTGTATATATAACTGGGGACTTAGCCGTTGTTATATATACCCTTACACCAATATTAGTGGAATGGGACGCTAATATATGTGTATTGCCCCCATCATATTTATTTCTGTACATATATTTACCTTTAGGATGCTAGAAACTTACTTGAGATTGGACTTGGGATACTAGGTGATTCATTGGGATTTGGACATTGGATATACCTATGTGATTGGTGACTTATACATTCGGGATATAGGAGATTACTCGACATTGTACATTGAGGAGATGTGAGACTTATTTGATGTGAGTGCCCAATGTGGGGCCTGGTTTGAGGATTTGGGATTGGAGTATCTTGGTGGATTGTGATCCTGCCACGACGTCAGGTTTCCGTGGAAAATGACATATTCCACCATACGCCTCACCATTACCTATCTTATGCACAGATTCATATATTGGAAGTACTTGTAGTGTACCCTTATGATAGTTGCATATTTGCTTTCTCATATCCCTATTGCATAGACATTGCATACTACTATCATGCCATCATTGCTTCGCATATTGATTGTACCTGCTAGTGTACACTCCCTATTTCAGCATTGCATAATATATTATTATTGTAATCGCATATCTTAGATTCATGCTGTACGTGCATTCCTTCGATTACCTGCATATGTTTTATACTATTCACGAGTTGGCAACTCACCCCCGTTGTGCCACAGGTGTTTCAGGTTTTTCCCCAGAGTAGTCGAGGCAGGCTATTCCCCTATCCAGCTATCCAGCTATTACCTTTTGCTACAGATACCGCATCAGCTCACAGTACCCTTTTGCATAGGTGGGTTAGACGGTTATCTGTATTATATATTGTACCTTCGTTGTATTGTACTCTCCATCTACTGTTGTATTATTGACATAGAGACTTGGTGAGGACGTAATGTGTATTATGGTGGATTTGATGTCTTTATATATACAGCTTTTTCTCTACTGTCCTTATTCTTCTGTTGTATTCATATTGACTAGTCTTTATTAAAAAATGGGGTGTTGCTAAATTTTAAAGAAAGAAAGCAAGACTTTTAAAGAATTTGGGTTGCGATTTCAAATGTTTCAAAACTTATATTATCTTTTCCGTATTTTTATGGTTTAGATTTCTGGGTTTTGGCTTTCTTTTACTATGTTGCGTCTTTAGGCGTTGCGTAGTATTAGGGCCGTCACGGGCCATTCTTGGGTCGTGACAACGAGGCAAGGGCCGTGATCCCTTCACCGGGAGTAACCCTTGGACAGAAGTTTGCTTCAGGGTAATAACTTCACTATAGCCGATTGCCTTTTGCTTTGCATCATGGTATTCAGTTGGAATATCTTGCATCTCATTCTACGGGGATAGAGCCGAGACCCCTTCGCCGGGAGTGACCTCTTTAGCAAAGGTTTTCATCACTATATTTTTTATAAAAAGCTATCCGGTTCCTTCAACGATATCAAGTTCATTACGTTAAAGGTTTTTCGCCAAAAACCATTCGTAGCCCTCCGTCATTTCAGAAAGGTAGCACCTAGTACTCATTCTATGTATGTTGGCCTACGTTAAGGCATAGGGTATGGTAGCTACTTGTTACTTTTCTGTTGCATAGATAGATGCGTTAGTTTGGGATAGTCGTACTACTATTTTGGCCTACGTCAAGGGTATGTACGGGTGGGTTCAAATTAACCTGGATAATGACGGGTAGAACTTGACATGTGACTTATGATATGTTGGCCTACGTCAAGGTCATAAGAGCATGGGGTAAAAATCACATCGGGAGTTTCTAAAGAAAATGAAACTTGCCAGATATGCGCATACCTTCTGGAGTGTGATAACGTGAGTGGATTCCATCACGTTATCATGTGATGATAGTTGGATCCTGATTCCCACTGATGAGTTGGTTTACTCCTCGGGTGATCCCGACTAATTCTTCTTTCAGGTTTGGAGGAGAATTTGACGTTACAGTGGGAGGTTTCCTGATTAGATAAATTGGTAACCATTCAGATCTAGGTTAGAATGCACGCTGAGTGTTTCTTTTCTCTTTCTTTTAAGTCCACGTTGCTCACCCCGGTTCTTACGGGGAGGCGGAAACGGCGAAAAACAATAATTTGACGCAAGGCAACATGGACTCAAAAGCAAGGATCTTGGCTAAACTAGAAACTAGCAAACAAGTAGAGGCTTTAACTACTATGCTTTAGAAAATATACCTCACGGAACCGGTCCTTCGGGTCTTCTCTCCGCTGTCCGGCTCGTCCATACGTGCTCCGAGGGTCGATCCGGATCTTGGTCATCTCCGCGGCCTTCTTGAGTCGAAGACGATCCACCCGAGAGTTATACACTAAGCTCCGCCTCAAGCCAAGGCAACTAGGGCAAAGAGATTGCTAATCTAAATGCCTTAGGTTGTGTAGAAGAGATAGATGGAAGTGTTTATCTATGTGGATTCTTTTTCTCTCAACACATGAGATCAAAAGAATTTTCAAGAGGAGGAAGATGAAGGAGAAAACTTAGCAACCATGGAGCTTTTCTTTTCTTCTCATTTCAAGAGAGAGAATGAGAAGATAATAATGAAAAGATTAACCCAAATGAATTGAACCATGGTTGCAATAATACACCCAAAACCATCATTACTAATCCTATCATGATAAAGTTGATGCTACATTGAATTGACCATTATCATAATCAAAAGAGAAAAAGAAAATGAAAGAAGAGTGTAGACCTCTCTTGAAGGTCAATGGTCAACACGGTCAACGGGTCAACAAAGTCAAGAGAGGTCTAAGTGGTCAAATGGTCAATGCAATTAGCCATCACTAAACTATCACTAAAAGGATTAGTAAACAATGTCTCCGGCTCATAATGGTTTCGACCAAACAAATTGTCAAAACCCTAATGAGTCCGCCACATTACGTTTTTGGCCGAACCAACTGCCAAAACCCTAATGGGGCACCTTCTCCTTTATCGCTCCTCAAAACTGTGCATACACACCCGCATCCGCATTCCGTAGAATGCGAATGCACAGAAGACAAAACAAATCCATCCGTGCAATACTAGGATCTGGCTTAAACCAAAGCCCACTAGTACTTCCTGCCCGAACAGCATACGCACACAAGTGCGCGTAAGTGATCGTAGCCCTGCCGTAAAACCATACGGCCTCTACACGTTTCGCTCAGTGCAGGGAAACTCTCTGTGTGGGACTCTAAAGACTCGACACTACGCTGGCAGTGGGTTTAACCACAGGCCGTAAGCGGCACTATCTGTACGTTACGGTCCCCAAGTAGATTTCGATAAGAAGGCCGATGAGGTAAACCCATCCGAACACCTACTGAGCCTGTATGTGACAATCTCTGTACAGTCCGGTCTGTTCGTCTGATACATCGCATGGAAGGCCTAGGGGGGTGGTGAACGTCAGTCCCCTAATAGCGGTACAAGTCGTGTCGTAGTGTAGCCCAGAACACCCTGAGATAACACTGGAAACCTACCAGTATATCTCGCTTTCCCTGGCCAGGGACTACTTGTGTAATGGCTCTCCTAGACATAGCGCGATGTCAACCCCCAATACCTAGAGAGACGAACCCTGTCTAACCATCACTGCCTCCAAGTGCTTCGGGACTGCACCCAACTATTACCTGTTTGCACGACTCCTTTGAGCCGTGGTAGGGTAGTAATCAAAGTACAGTAGGAACACACTCGAGGCGAAGCGACAGTGTCAAGTCAGCGGACTAAGCTGTACTCATGTCACCTGGGAACTGATAACTGATGATAGGTATAATACCAACCAATAGTTCCCGACGAGTCCTATCCAGTGTACTCGTAACCTAACAAGCACCCGCATACTATCTCAAGTACGACGTACTGACGGCTGTGGGACAGACTGTCTCCCTCGCTGGGATGAGAAGCGCATACGCTAGTCTACTCCGGAGTATCGATGCCCTGTCTCGATAGTCCTACGTGTAGGGACCTGTAAAAGGATGTGCTTATGGATTACCCAGCCCCCACGAGTATGACTGCTATCACAACGCTGGTAATCAAGCAAAGATCCTAAGGGCTCTACTAATATGTATATAAGCGATATGCTAAAAGAAACACATGCACATATTGAAGTAGAGAAAAACCAAGTAGCATACTACCATTTTGAGCAAGATTGTCTATACAACTGTGAATATCCCAAGCTTCCATTAAGTAATATACAAGCGAGTATGATACCGTAATGGCCTCTACGGCATATACACTAACAATCTCCCACTTGCACTAAGGCCATATACTGGCGTATCGAAGACCTATCATCTCGATGAGCCGCTCAAACTGAGTCTGGGGTAGGGCCTTCGTGAGTGGATCTGCAGTGTTGTTCTCCGTATTTACTCTCTTCACCTCGATCTCTCGGCGATCTACGATCTCCCTGATCAGGTGGTACCGCCTCAAAATGTGCCTGGACTTCCGATGGGACCTGGGTTCCTTCGCTAAAGCTATAGCGCCGTTGTTGTCGCAATACAACAGTATTGGATCAACAATGGTAGGAACCACCTGAAGCTCCGTGAGGAACTTCTTCATCCAGACAGCTTCCTTTGCGGCATCGCAAGAAGCTATGTACTCCGCTTCCATAGTTGAGTCTGCAACGGTCTCCTGCTTGGAACTCTTCCAGCAAACCGCCCCTCCATTGAGGGTAAAGACATAACCCGACATGGACTTGGAGTCATCCTTGTCACTCTGGAAGCTGGAGTCAGTAAAGGCCTCGAGCTGGAGGTCTTTTCCGCCATACACCAAGAACATCTCCTTAGTCCTTCTCAGGTACTTGAGAATGTTCTTTACCGCTATCCAGTGTTTCTCCCCTGGGTTCGACTGATACCGGCTTACAACGCTCAATGCGTATGCTACATCTGGTCTGGTACATAACATCACATACATTATAGAGCCTACCGCAGAAGCGTAGGGTATAATAGACATGCGATCCCTTTCCAAATCAGTCTTGGGAGACATCTCTTTGGAGAGGGTGATCCCGTGACAAGCCGGTAAATTTCCGTGCTTGGAATATTCCATACTGAATCCTTTTAGTATGGTGTCGATGTACCTTGACTGTGAAAGTCCCAACATCCTCTTAGATCTATCACGATAGATCTGGATCCCCAGAATGTAGTTAGCATCGCCCAGGTCCTTCATGGAGAACCTCTGCGACAAGAATCCTTTGACTGACTGTAGCATATGAATATCATTTCCTATTAGGAGAATGTCATCCACGTACAAGACGAGGAATACCACAGTTCTCCCTACGATCTTACTGTAAATACATGGTTCATCTGGGTTTTTGATAAAGTTGAATTCTTTGACAGTATCATCAAAGAAGATGTTCCAACTCCGCGATGCCTGCTTAAGTCCATAGATGTAATTTAGCAACTTGCACACTCTACCGCTGCTCCCACTCTGAATGAATCCTTCCGGCTGATCCATATAGACGCACTATTCCAAATTTCCATTTAGAAAGCCGTCTTTATGTCCATCTGCCAGATTTCATAATCGTGGAAGGCAGCAATGGCAAGAAGGATCCGAATGGATTTCAGCATAGCCACTGGAGAAAAGGTCTCGTCATAGTCCAAACCAGGTCTTTGACGAAAACCCTTTGCAACAAGTCTAGCTTTATAGGTCTCAACCTGCCCATCTACACCAATCTTCTTTCTGAAGATCCATTTGCAGCCTACGGGTTTTACCCCTTCTGGTGCAAAGTCCAAAGTCCAAACTTTGTTGGTATACATAGACTCCATCTCGGTCCGCATTGCATCCAGCCATTTTACCGAGTCTCCGCTCTGAATGGCTTGCTGGAAGCTAGTAGGCTCACCATAATCCATAGTGCAATCCTCTCTATCCCCGTCTATGAGAAAACTGTAGTATCTCTCGGGCGGATGAGACTGCCTACTACTCCTGCGGAGTGGCGCTGGGATGTCCGGTTCTCTTGAAACTTCTGGTTCTTCCAAGCTTTCAGTAATAGCTTGAGGTTCTGGAATTTCTTCCAGTTCTACTACGCTCCCACTTGCTTCTTTTTCTAAAAAACTGATGTTCCAGAAAGTGGGCATGACGAGAAACAAAAACCTTTTGTTCCTCTGCGTAATAGAAAAAATAACCCCTGGAGTTCTTTGGGTATCCCACAAACTTACACAGTACTGAGCGTGCCTCGAGCTAGTCTGCATGCTTCTTTTTTTCAAAAGCTGGACATCCTCATATCTTCAAATACTTAAGACAGGGTTTCTTCCCACACCACATCTGATATGGTGTGGTAGGCACAGTCTTGGAGGGAACCTTGTTCAAAAGATATGCAGCTCATTCTAGTGCATAACCCCAGAAGGATCGCGGTAACTCAGCCTTACTCATCATGGAACGAATCATATCCAATAGGGTTCGATTCCGCCTTTCCGATACACCGTTGTGTTGTGGTGTGTATGGAGGAGTAAGTTGAGAGAGAATTTCATTCTCTTTTAAGTAGCCTAGAAACTCGGCACTTAAGTATTCACCACCTCGATCAGATCTCAGTGTCTTGATACTTTTGCCTGTTTGTTTTTCAACTTCATTCTTGTATTCCTGAAATTTCTCAAAGGCCTCGGATTTGTGCTTCATCAAGAAGACATGCCCATACCTAGAGAAATCATCTGTGAAAGTAATGAAGTATGAATAACCACTTCGCGCATGAGTAGACATTGGACCACACACGTCACTGTGTATGAGTCTCAAGAGCTCGCTCGCTCTTTCTCCGTGTCCAGTGAACGGAGTCTTTGTCATCTTTCCCATGAGACAAGATTCACAAGTGGCATAAGACTGGTACTCGAACGGATCCAAGTATCCTACTTTATGTAACTTGGTCAACCGTGTCTCATTGATGTGACCCAGTCTACAATGCCATAAGAAAGCCTGATTTAATACCGGAGACTTTCTTTTAAGTGTGTTCTGGACACTGAAGATCTGAGCTTGACTCAAAACGTATATACCGTTTTTCAATGTACCTGACCCAATCAGAACTTGATTTAGGTGGATGTTTACTACATCGCATACAAAAGTAAAATCATATCCTTCCTTAGAAAGTAAGGATACAGATATGATGTTACAAGTCGCACCTGGTACATAAAAATACTCACGCAGAATCAATATCTGCCCAGTTGTCAGTCCTAGATGATATTCCCCTACGGATTCAGCATACATGCTCATTCCGTTAGCAACCCTGAGAGTCATATCATCTTTCTTGATAACCCTACGGTTTCTCAGAGCCTGTAATGAATTACAGATATGAGATCCTGATCCGGTATCTAATACCTAAGAAGTAGGGTTAACCGACATACAGTTCTCTATTCCAAACACACCCGAAGCCGAAGCCACAACATGCTTCGAATTCTGGCTGCTGGCTTTGCAAGCCCTGCAATCCTTCTGCCCATGTTCATTCCTGTAACAATAGGAACGTCCCTCTTTCACTATATCCATTCCTGAAACTTCTGCCCTTCCCTTTCTTTCTACTTCCCTGGTTTCCTTCAGGGTAGTAGGTAGAGACTGTTGAACTAAGTCAGCATCTGACCCGTTCTTCAACGTGGTCTTCAAGTCCGAGAGCTCAAAAGAGCTGGTCTCTATAAGGACGTTGCCCTTTACAGATGACCCGATAGCCAACCTCGCTGGAAGCAATTCGTTCGAGGTCTCATATCTTGCGATACGAGATTGCTCTCCATATAAATATTTGTTATGGAGGAAGATAGAAACTGAGTCCATCTTCTCGTGCTGCCTCTGGTATGTACCATCAACTGAGGCTAACACGAGGCACTTGGCTTTCGCACAGTCTTCTTCCGATGTCCTACGGATATCAATATCCGTGACAGGGGAAACTGGACCTGAGACGGCAGGGGTTGGATCAGTCAAGAGGTGTCCCAGCTTGTCATGGGCAATGGACATCTGGACAGACCTTTGCCAGTCATAATAGTCAGATTTAGTCATTTTATTATCTAGATGTAACCTATGTGCGGTCACTGGGTCGATGCAATTAAGAGAGAGAGAAGAAAACACTTAGCATGATGCTCTTGCAAGTTTAGATTGGTTTTTAATTTATCTAAACAGGATGGCTCCCACTGTCTCTCGAATCCCTCCTCAAACCATAAAGGAAGAATTAGTCAGGATCAATCTCACCGTACAATACTTGCTTAACCGTTCAGCCAGGCCAGTGTCGGTACTTCGAGGGAGGTTTTCCAACGCTTTCGCGAAGTTCCTTAATTAAGTAACCTCTTTTCCCTGTGGGCGTAGCCCCGCTAACACCTTTCTAGACACCTACTTGGTTTATAGCATTGATCGTTAAGTGAAAGAGTTCCCGAGGAGTAGCATATACTCACAGTAGGATCGGGATCCAAATATCATCGCTTGACAAAACTGAAGGAATCCTACCAGAATCATCATACTCCAAATGGTATGCAGCGCTAGCAAGTTTCAGTACTCTTGAAACTCCCGATGTGGATTTTTGCCCCATTCTCTTATGACCTTGACGAAGGCCAACATATCATAAGTCACATGTCAAGTTCTACCCGTCATTATCCAGGTTAATTTGAACCCACCCATACATACCCTTGACGAAGACAAAAATAGTAGTACGACTGTCCCAAACCAACGCATCTATCTATGCTACAGATAAATATTCAGCAGCTACCAATCACTATGCCTTGGCGAAGGTCAAAATACATAGCTTGAATACTACTGAATATTTAACCGAAATGACGGAGGGCTACGAATGGTTTTGGCGAAACAGTGAACGTAGTGAACTTGATGTAATCGATGGAACGAGATAGCTTTTAAAAGGAGTGGTTCAAGCTCCGCATTTAAAATGCTGGTTTTTGAAAACAACCGAGTGGTTTTCAAAGTGTTCCAACGACTTTTACTTGGTTTATTTTCTTGTATTAATTCCAATGCGTCCCATCATTTAATCCTATCATTGCAGAAAACAACCAAAATATGGCGTACGCTTATGCCATCCGCATTCGCCATGGGGTCCCGTCATCACCCGTTAGGTTACTTAACTAACGACAGAGCGGGGGCTGGACTAGCGCGGATGCAAAACATAAGCAACACCTAAATAGTTATCATATATAGATATATAGCAATGATAGGCATTACAGATCACAGATGAACACTTTGGATATACTAGGAACCAGCGATTCGTTCGAGCCTGCAACGAAAAGCGGATTACACGGTCGCGATGAATAGCCAAACCCCACCCTAGACCCCTACGGGTGCGGCAAACTACCCGCCAAATACCCGAAGCGAAGCAACCTCCCTCAACACCGTGAGTAGGACACTCGGCACTTCGAGATACCCGGTAGTTTGTGCACCCTACCTTGGGTCTATCCTAGGAGCAAAAACAGTAAAAAGAAATTATACAATGACGGCTACAACCCCGACCCGGTTGTGCAGCCAAACAAATAATATTACATCAATTTACAAATTTTACAATGAATGAAAGAAAATGGAAACTCTCATCTCACATCCATTCCCGGCTATTCATCCGCGACAATCCAACGAGTTCATATACACAAACCAACAACATTACAGATCACAGATATGTATAACCCCCACTAATCGACGTATAGAGATTAGCGAACGTTCAATACATATATCACATCACACATAATATTCATTAGTCAAAGAGCACGGAATATCGATCAAAATACGGATTTATAACCACCCCAAAAGTCAATTTGCTCTCTGTAAATTCTGGGTGAAAAAACATGAATTAAAAATATCAAAACAACAAGCTAAGAACACGGCAGCAAAACTGAGACGCGGCCGAGTCAACTCGGCCGCGGATCCGCGGCCAAACCCATGGTTTGGCCGCGTTTCCGCGGTAAGTTGACCGAGTCGGACGCTCAGTTTTTCTGTGTGTTCTATAAAAACCCTGAGACGAATTTTCATGTATGTCAAATAATTTTTTGAACAGTATAAAAATTCGACAGAAAGTTGGTTTTTGTCGGATGTGTTTTGCGACCTTTTTCCGATCGATATTCTAAACACTTTGCTAACTTACTAGTTTATGTTTAGCTAGGCTCTGATACCACTGTAAGTCCACGTTGCTCACCCCGGTTCTTACGGGGAGGCGGAAACGGCGAAAAACAATAATTTGACGCAAGGCAACATGGACTCAAAAGCAAGGATCTTGGCTAAACTAGAAACTAGCAAACAAGTAGAGGCTTTAACTACTATGCTTTAGAAAATATACCTCACGGAACCGGTCCTTCGGGTCTTCTCTCCGCTGTCCGGCTCGTCCATCCGCGCTCCGAGGGTCGATCCGGATCTTGGTCACCTCCGCGGCCTTCTTGAGTCGAAGACGATCCACCCGAGAGTTGTACATTAAGCTCCGCCTCAAGCCAAGGCAACTAGGGAAAAGAGATTGCTAATCTAAATGCCTTAGGTTGTGTAGAAGAGAAAGATGGAAGTGTTTATCTATGTGGATTCTTTTTCTCTCAACACATGAGATCAAAAGAATTTTCAAGAGGAGGAAGATGAAGGAGAAAACTTAGCAACCATGGAGCTTTTCTTTTCTTCTCATTTCAAGAGAGAGAATGAGAAGATAATAATGAAAAGATTAACCCAAATGAAATGAACCATGGTTGCAATAATACACCCAAAACCATCATTACTAATCCTATCATGATAAAGTTGATGCTACATTGAATTGACCATTATCATAATCAAAAAAGAAAAAGAAAATGAAAGAAGAGTATAGACCTCTCTTGAAGGTCAATGGTCAACACGGTCAACGGGTCTACAAAGTCAAGAGAGGTCTAAGTGGTCAAATGGTCAATGTAATTAGCCATCACTAAACTATCACTAAAAGGATTAGTAAACAATGTCTCCGGCTCATAATGGTTTCGACCAAACAAATTGTCAAAACCCTAATGAGTCCGCCACATTACGGTTTTGGCCGAACCAACTTCCAAAACCCTAATGGGGCACCTTCTCCTTTATCGCTCCTCAAAACTGTGCATACACACCCGCATCCGCATTCCGTAGAATGCGAATGCACAGAAGACAAAACAAATCCATCCGTGTAATACTAGGATCTGGCTTAAACCAAAGCCCACTAGTACTGCCTGCCCGAACAGCATACGCACACAAGTGCGCGTAAGTGATCGTAGCCCTGCCGTAAAACCATACGGCCTCTACACGTTTCGCTCAGTGCAGGGAAACTCTCTGTGTGGGACTCTAAAGACTCGACACTACGCCGGCAGTGGGTTTAACCAAAGACCGCAAGCGGCACTAGCTGTACGTAACGGTCCCCAGGTAGATGTCGATAAGAAGGCCGATGAGGTAAACCCATCCGAACTCCTACTGAGCCTGTATATGACAATCTCCGTACAGTCCAGTCTGTTCGTCTGATACATCGCATGGCGGGCCTAGGGGGACGGTGAATGTCAGTCCCCTAATAGCGGTACAAGTCGTGTCGGAGTGTAGCCCAGAACACCCTGAGATAACACTGGAAACCTACCAGTATATCTCGCTTACCCTGGCCAGGGACTACTTGTGTAATGGCTCTCTTAGACACAGCGCGATGTCAACCCCCAATACCTGGAGAGGCGAATCCTGTCTAACCGTCACTGCCTCCAAGTGCTTCGGGACTGCACCCAACTACTACCTGTTTGCACGACTCCTTTGAGCCGTGGTAGGGTAGTAATCTAAGTACAGTGGGAACACACTCGAGACGAAGCGACAGTGTCAAGTCAGCGGACTAAGCTGTACTCATGTCACCTGGGAACTGATAACTGACGATAGGTATAATACGAACCAACAGTTCCCGATGAGTCATGTCCAATATACTCGTAACCTAACGAGCACCCGCGTACTATCTCAAGTACGACGTACTGACGGCTGTGGGACAGACCGTTGATTAAGAAAGGTTTTGTCGATCAAAAATAATTACCGCAATCAAGAACGGCGTCGCTTTGCAGCTAGCCGGTGAATACGGGTCGGTCCACAGGGATGTGTAAATCTTCTTTAAGTTCTTACGAGTTAATTCCAAATGGTGTTTGGATGTTTAATTAAATCTAAAAATCGAAGTTGTATGAAGGTAGAATTAGAAACTTGCTAGGATTAGGTTTAGGGAAAATTTGGTAAATAAAGATTGACATCTCTTTCCATTGCCATCAATTAAATCAATCATATTAGAGTTATGGTAAATATTAACAAAGGGGATTAGGATGATTGGGAAGATTGATTCTTCCTCTAGATCCTTGTCCTTCCTTTCTTAATCTTCACCCTAACCTCCATGGAAAACCTTAAGATCCGGGCCTTTAGACTACGGAGTTCACCGTTACCTTGAAGGTAAAAGTGCCGTAGGGAGCGGAATCGAAAGGTATGCATGGAGTTCTAATGTTCATAAAAGTTTAGCGATGAAAAGAGATGAGAGATCTTCATCTCTCAAATCCTTCCCTATTCCTAACCCTAACAAGCGAGGAAACTACTCGCTCATTGAGGGGATGAAAGAAAACAAGAATTTATTAAGGAGAGAAAACATCGATTGCAAGTTAATAAAAATTAAACTAAGGCGAGAAAATAAGAACAGATATGAAAAACTAAAATTATTGCAAGGAAAAATAACCTAGTTACTGTTGATGCACTCTAACTTCAAGAAAATAGAATTTTATTCATGAGAAAGAGGCATGAGAAAATACAAGGTCTTGGGTTCTATTTATAGGACATAGAAACCCTAGGGCTACAGATTGCACCGCATGTCTAAAGTTACAATTATACCCCTAAAAAGATCTTTCCAGAGCCGCCACACATTTTGGTAAAATTTCTGCGCATTAGGGTTCCTCTCCGCCGCGGAAGGGCGGTCTGGGTGGGCTTTGGGCCGCGGTTCCGCGGCCCAATGATGAGGTCAACTGCTGTATTTTTCTGGGTTGCTTGGTATTTCTCTGGGATTCTTGGTTCTGTATCCAGATTATCATATGGGCTTCTACAGTGATACCAGATTTTCAACGAACACTTTGCAATGGATCTTTTAACCGTCTTTCTTGTAAATTTGGATCTTTTGTTGTCTTGTTGCTGGTGAACCGTTCTTCTGCTGAGCTTTACTAAGATCTTCCTATTTGTTGGTCAAAAATCCTTCTTTTGTGTCGTCTTTTGTGTTTTTCACTGTTTTCGTGTCAAGAACCTGTAACCTGTAACATGTAGCAGACATGGGTCAAAAGCACCTGTTTTTATTCATAAATGCATAAGAATGGGGCATACAAAATGCAATATTATGTGATAAACAAATACCCCCAAACTTATCTTTTGCTCGCCCTCGAGCAAACTTATTATTTAAAAATCTAACCTAGCCACACTTTCACAGGGAAACGCGATTGCACTGAGCTCGTGCAACAAGCCGTTAAACCTCTAGGTGTCCCTAGTAGGAGGAGTGTTGTCTCCTGAGGGTTTTCAGCGGATACTACCCACAAAATCCTATCAACTTGGATTCTCGACTTTTGTTCTCCATTTAGGTCTTCTAACAAGAAACTCTATTATCGTCGACCCGCAAATTATCCACCCATATTCTTCACGCTTCCTCATTATTTAACTTAAGATTACATATATCCTGTAGAATTATCTAGCCTTCGGCATTTCTTAAGTTTTCCTTCTAGAGTTCCATCTCCACTTAGGAATTTTTATCAACTCTATTAAAGACACAAGTTCTATTCTTCATTCCTTTCTCTTATCTAAACTCTAATCACATATCCCCACGTGTGTGTAAATATCACCCCTACACTTGGAAATTCAAATCAAGCAATCGTACTCCCGCCCATTGTCCAAAGCACTGGTGAGACTTCGCTTTCACATCCTTCATGCGACTGTTAATACTTCTTGAGGTACCAACAACCGATTACCAGATGCGTTAGCACTTTAAGGCGTACTTCCTAGTTTTGCAACACCCAAGGCTTTTAGCAGTAGCACTTTTGCTAAATATTTTTCAATTTTTTTTTTTTTTTTAGCCTTAAGTAATCACAAAAACCAGTGTCCATTTTTTTCTTTTTCATTGTGCTAAGGACGTTAGACAAGAGTATTTCAAGGTCTCTTCTACTAATCCAAGTTTCAAGGTGCGTGTTTGTGCAAATTGTAAGGTATACATTTTCAGAATCTAGACTTAAGCTAGGAACTATTTTTCAAACTTATACTCTAATAAAAGTTTTAATACTTTTCCTTCGTTTCGACTTAGCCCAAGAACTGAACCCAAAATTTGCCTATTTCTAAATAACCTACAAAGACATATGCTTTCCACAGTTAAACTCTAAGGAAGGTTATTTTTAGGGTTTTTAATTTGCTAAGTCTAAGATTTAGTTTTTCCTAGCCAGTTAACCTATTTATCAAACTCAAGTCAATTAACCAGAATTGAATACATTAATTTTTATAATTTTCGAAATTTTTCAATTTTTTATGGGTTTTTCTATTTTCTAATTTTTTTTATTTTTTCAAAATTTTCAAATTTTTATGATTTTTTATATAAAGATGCAATGCAGAAATATACATATGAATGCAAAAGGAAAACTTACCGAACATACCCCCAAACTTATAATGGACAGTGTCCTCACTGTCATGCTGCACCAAATGGGTTGATAATATCGGTGAGTTCCTGCTTATTATTATATTTACATAGTATACACACCCCCAAACTTATTTGAAATAAAGTTTTGAAAAAAAAGGAAATTCGAGGGTGAAGGTGGAGGAAAATCAATCGGTGTAAATCGGCTCCTGCAAGAACAGGAGCTCCTCCGAAGGGTCCGCTGAGAAGAACGGTTTCAAACGATGTCCATTTACTTTGAATAAAGTACCGTCTTCTGGATTCTCAAGATCAACCGCACCGTGCGGATAAACGGTGCGGACTACAAAAGGTCCTCTCCATCTAGAACGGAGCTTGCCGGGATGAAAGTGTAACCGAGTATCATATAATAAAACCTGTTGACCCGGTTTAAATGTCTTTCGCAAAAGGTTTTTATCATGAAATACTTTAGCTCGGTTCTTAGCAATCACGGCATTATCATATGCCTCATCCCGCAGCTCCTCCAATTCATTCAACTGCAGCTTTCGATTGCTGCCCGCATCTCCTAAAGATAAATTCAGCTCCTTAATGGCCCAAAATGCCTTGTGCTCAATTTCTACTGGAAGGTGGCAGGCCTTCCCGGAAACAAGCCGGTATGGAGACATGCCAAGATCGGTCTTGTATGCAGTACGGAAAGCCCATAGTGCATCTATCAATTTTAGTGACCAATCCTTACGGTGTTTAGAAACCGTTTTCTCCAAGATTTGCTTAATTTGCCGATTCGAGACCTCGGCTTGCCCACATGTTTGGGGGTGGTATGGCGTTGACAGCTTATGTGTGATAGAGTATTTGCGCATTAGGGACTCAAACGTCCTATTGCAAAAGTGAGAACCATTATCACTTATTATCGCGCGAGGATGCCCAAATCGAGAAAAGATGTGATCTTTAAGAAATCGAACGACAACCTTGTTATCATTCGTTCGACTAGGCACAGCCTCGACCCATTTTGAGACATAGTCAACAGCCAAAAGAATATACACATTTCCAAAAGAGTTAGGAAATGGTCCCATGAAGTCTATACCCCAAACATCAAAAATGTCTACAACCAAAATCGGTTGGAGCGGCATTTCATTTCTCCGCGATATCCGGCCCAAGTGTTGGCACCGGGAGCAAGTTTTGCAGTATTCGAATGCATCTTTGAAGAGTCGTGGCCAATAGAAACCACACTGCAAAACTTTCTCGGCTGTCTTCTTTGGGCCAAAGTGCCCGCCACATGCTTGATCGTGGCAAAAAGACAGCACACTCTTAACCTCATTTTCAGGTACACACCGGCGAATGATTTGGTCGGAACAATATTTAAAAAGATAAGGTTCATCCCAGTAAAAATGCTTTACTTGGGACAAAAATCGTAGTTTGTCTTGTTTCGACCAATCGTTAGGTATCAAGCCGGTGGCTAAGTAGTTTACAATGTCGGCGAACCATGGTTCGCAAGAGACGGTCAAGAGTTGCTCATCGGGGAAAGCATCAGTTATAGGCAGTTCAAGTGTAGGCGAAGAAGGAAGTCGTGAAAGGTGATCGGCTACTACGTTTTCACATCCCTTTTTGTCCCTTATAACAAGGTCAAATTCTTGCAGCAAAAGGATCCAACGTATTAGCCTAGACTTAGCATCCTTCTTCGCAAAAAGGTGGCGAAGAGCCGAGTGATCCGTGTACACTATAACTGGAGAGCCGATTAAATAAGGCCGAAATTTTTCAAGTGCAAACACAACCGCCAAAAACTCTTTTTCTGTTGTTGTGTAGTTTAATTGGGCCTCATTTAATGTTCGGCTAGCGTAGTAAATTACATGCGGCATCTTGTTAATATGCTGTCCAAGAACAGCACCAATGGCAAAATCTGATGCGTCGCACATAATTTCAAAAGGGTGCGTCCAGTCTGGAGATGAAAGAATGGGCGCAGAAATGAGTGAGTGTTTCAAAAACTCGAACGCTTTCATGGAAGTTGAGTCAAAAACAAAAGTAGTGTCCTTGGCCAACAAGAGAGTCAAGGGTCTAGCAATCTTGCTAAAGTCCTTGATGAACCGTCTATAAAAACCGGCATGGCCAAGGAAAGCTCGGATATCTTTGACGCATTTAGGAGGAGGAAGATTAGAAATGACTTCAATTTTTGCTCTATCAACCTCGATGCCGTTTTGCGAGATGACATGTCCTAAGACAATGCCTTCTCGTACCATAAAGTGGCACTTCTCCCAATTCAAAGTTAGGTTCTTTTCCCTACAGCGGGTGAGAACTGCGTCAAGATGTCGTAAACACTCATCGAAGGAGTCACCAAAAATGGAGAAATCATCCATAAAGATTTCCAAAAACTTCTCCACCATGTCCGAAAAGATCCCCATCATACACCGCTGAAATGTAGCGGGTGCGTTGCATAACCCAAAGGGCATGCGACGATAAGCAAAGGTGCCAAAGGGACAAGTAAATGTAGTCTTGTCTTGATCCTCTTTGGCTATGGGGACTTGGTTATAACCGGAATAGCCATCTAAAAAGCAGTAGAATTCATGCCCCGCCAATCGTTCTAGCATTTGGTCAATGAATGGTAAAGGAAAGTGGTCCTTCTTTGTCGCGGCATTGAGTTTTCGGTAGTCGATGCAAACTCGCCACCCAGTTTGGGTGCGAGTGGGTATTAACTCATTTGCCTCATTGGTGATGACCGTGATGCTCGATTTCTTTGGCACGACATGAATGGGGCTAACCCATTGGCTATCCGAGATAGGGTAAATGATACCGCTATCAAGACACTTAACAATCTCCTTCTTGACCGCCTCTTTCATGATGGGGTTGAGGCGTCTTTGTGGATCCCTAGCCGGCTTGGCATCATCCATCAAGTGTATATGATGTTCGACTATGAGGGGACTAATCCCCTTAATGTCCGCCATAGACCAGCCGAAAGCTTGCCGATTATTGTATAAGACCGTTAAAAGAGCCTTCTCTTGCTCAAGAGCTAGAGAGGCCGAGATGATAACGGGCAAGGTCTCATCTTCACCTAGATAAGCATATTTTAGGTGCGACGGCAAAAGCTTTAGTTCGAGTTTAGGTGGTGAAACAATAGATGGTAACAATGGAGTAACTGTTTCAAACTCGAAGGATTCCATCAAAGGTTCAAATTGAGTGTACGCTACCGAGTCGGATGGTTCAATTAACTCATCCGAAAAAGCAAAAGACTCAAACTCGAGTGGAGAGTCTTCAAGATCATCGACAAAGGTGAAACACTCATAATCTTTGTCCGACGTGAAAGCTGTGTCGGATTCTAGGAGGAACGCACTAGTGGCGTCAATAATACTGTGATCAAACATGAAATTCTCGAACTCACAGTCCTCCTCCGCGATCTCATCGATCGAGCACACATCAAGTACGCTAGAATTAGGCTCGCAAGGCTGACTCCCTAACTTGAAAATGTTAAGTTCAACTGTCATCTTGCCAAAAGATAGATTCATTGAACCATTACGACAGTTGATTACTGCGTTAGAAGTCGCGAGGAATGGTCGACCAAGTATCACCGGAATTTGATTACGGGGGTTAGCGACAGGCTGTGTATCCATAACAATAAAGTCCACGGGGAAAATGAAATCCCCAACTCTAATTAACACATCCTCCAACTCTCCCCTAGGGTGGGTGATTGATCGGTCAGCCATTTGGAGAGTGCAATGAGTAGGCTTGAGCTCTCCAACGCCTAATTGTTCGTACACCGAATAGGGTAGCAAATTAACACTAGCACCAAGATCTAATAGTGCTCTATTGATGGTCTTGTTCCCAATTGTGATCGAAATAGTAGGACAACCGGGGTCCTTGTGCTTTGGGGGCAAAGAATTGACAAGAGCATCACTAACAGCACTAGCTACGAAAACTTTCTTTGGTACTTGTGACTTCCTCTTTTTGGTGCATAAGTCCTTTAAGATTTTTGCATATGAAGGAACTTGTTGGATTGCATCCAAAAGAGGGATATTTATGCTAACCTGCTTGAATAACTCTACAATCTTCTCCATCTGTGGAGTTGGTTTATTGGATCTCAACCGATTTGGAAAAGGAACATTTTGAAAAGTTGTTGAGTCCAATTTTTGTGGATCAGATTGTTGAGTTGGAACGGAACCCCGTGTAGATGTGTTCGTGTTGTGAGAAGAGGGTCCATTCGAGCTAGAAGAAGTAGAGCCATGTGAAGGATGGAGAATAGGCTCTAACGAAGAAGAAGAAGAAGAAGAGGAAGATGAAGAACCACCGGCAGAGGTGTCACGGTGCATACCCACATTGTTGTGCAGCACCTTTCTGGATCTCAACGTGGTCACAGCATTCACGTTATGATTCTGCTGTTCATGTGCAACATGTGCGTGACCGGGATTTGGGAGTGGTTGAGACGGAAGTTTCCTTTTCTCACGCTCTTTCAATGCTGCGTTGAGTTGTGCAATTTGTGCCTCAATAGCTTTGATGCTTTGATCGTGTGAGGCACTGTTTTGCACCAAAGATTGAACAGAAGTCTCTATCCTAGCTGTGGATTGTTGTGATTGCACCAAAGTTTGTGCAGATTGCTTTAGGAATGCTTCTAGACTTCTTTCGAGCGAGCTAACAGCATTTTGAGGGGGAACAAAATTGTTGGGCACAAAATTGTTCATCTGATTAAGGTAAGGTTGCTGTTAGGGAGGCTGCTGAAATTGAGTTTGTGGAGGTGCTTGTTGTTGTTGTGGAGGAGGAGCTCTTTGAAAATTGTTGTTTCCTTGGACTTGTTGATTTTGGTTCCAAGCGAAATTAGGGTGGCTCTTCCAACCCGGATTGTATGTTGAAGAGTATGGATCATTTCTTTGTCGTTGCTGAAAGGCAGCATTGACTTGATCTTGTCCTTGGGTGGATGCAGTGTAAGGACACTCTTCAGTGAGGTGTGATGGATCCGAACAACACGCACAAATAGTTCGTGGGGGCACAACAGGGGCAGGAGAAGGTGCTGAGATTTTGGTCTCAAGCGCCTCTATCTTTTTCATAAGAGCGGCCATCTCGGCCTTCATAGCAATTGACATCTCTACTTGATGTATGCCTGCCCTAGGTTGACCAATAGAAGAAGAAGAAGATGTGGTCTTGGTGCTCTCCCACTGAATCGTTTGCTCACTAAGATCCTCAAGAAACTGCCACGCTTCATCACTAGATTTGGACAGAAAGTGACCTTGACTAAGGGTTTCTAGCAACTGCTTCGTTGCCGGGTTCAATCCCTCGTATAATGTTTGGCAAAGTTGCCATCTTTCGATTCCATGGTGAGGGCATTGAACGAGAAGGTCTTTGAATCTTTCAAAACATTTCCAAAATGGTTCGGCAGGAAGCTGTGAAAATTGAATGATTTCATTACGGATTTTTGCAGTTTTGTGATGAGGATAGAACTTTTTAAGAAAAGCTTTCACAAACTCGTCCCAATTTCTGATTGAGTGTGATGCGGTGCTGTATAGCCACTTCTCGGCTAGGTCACATAAGGTGAAAGGAATGACCCTTAGCCTTATAGCGTCATCACTTAATTGGGTAGTTTTCATCATGGCGCAAACGTTTTGGAATTTGTTGATAAAGATATATGCATCTTCGGATTCCAAACCATGAAACTTAGGCAGCATGTTGATGAAGTGGGGTTTGATCTCAAAGTTGTCCCCATTAGCCGGTGGAAGGGAAAGACAAGTAGGAAGGGCGGTGCGGATGGGGTAGAAAAGATCCTGGAGCGCGACTCGTGCGGGCGCTTCGACAGGCGGAAGATTCGGGTTATTCGCACCTGGCGGAGGTGGAATCCTTCCCGTCTGTAAGGTGTTGTTAGGATCGTATCCCGACATACCTTCGAAAGAATGTGATGGTGAAAGTGAAGAAGTGGACAAGATTTCGACTTCGGAGTCGAAAGGTTCGTCGGTCGGCACCAACGAAACACGGACTAATCGGGCGCTAGGGTCCCTAGTCCAACCGGACATACACTAAAAGGGTCAGTGTAGTCGAGACAGAATGTGAGTGCAAAGATTCTTTAGCGACAAGTTGCAAGTTTTGAAAAGATTTTCCTTTTTCTTTTTAAGTGTGCTTTTGCAAAAAGATTTTGAAAAGAGACTAGTGACACAACTGCAATTAACCACACATGCACAATCAGGCCTAAGTCTAGGGTTGCCTAGGTCAGCTAGACAGCTCCTAACTATTCCAAAGGGCTAGATATAGAACCTCAAACCGCCTCTTCACGGACAAGTACGGCCAGGTAAGTGGGAAGGAACCACCACTACAGTGGGCCTAATTAAAAACCACTAGCCTAGTCACCGCAATGTCGGTTAGGATAAACGGCCGATGCCTATACTAGTCCTCTGTCCTATTGAGCTCGACGTCCTTAGGGCTGAGTCTAATATTTTTTAGATTAAAAGTGGTCAATGCAGATGCTTTAAGTGATTTCTGGGGTCCTGGGAAGGGTAATGAAATCCCCACCCAATCTGAATAGGTCAATAGCCCCTTAAAGTCAGATTAAAGTATGCAAAGCAGTAAATCACTTGCAATCAATTTTCTTTTAAGCGCGGCGCAAAGAATCCTGCAGAAAATCAATTATCGGAAGGGGGAAGAAGATTTTTTAGCGCGAAGAATCCTGCAGAAGATTTGACAGAGATATATGGAGATTTGAAGAGGGGAAGAATAAGGAAACAAACAGTGCAAAAATTTCGCAGAGAAGGCTCCAAGTTGCGGCGGAAGGGCGGCGCGAGGTAGGGTTATGCGGCCGGAATCAGGAGGAACCAAATGCCAGAACTGGGTCGAGGACCAGTACCGACGGGGCAGATTCGCTTTATCCAACAGCTGGAGGGTAACGCCGCCACGAAAGCACGAGCCCAAGGCCGCAATAGACACGAAGATTCTGGCAGCATCAGGAGGAACCAAATGCGGGCGACTGAACGAAGGAGTTGAACTACCCCTGCCAGAGCGAAAGGCATCCGAGATGGACAAGAAGATATTCAAGACGAGGAAAAGGTTCGCCAAAGCCATGTCAATGGGAATGAGGCTACCACCCTTGGAAGGAGACATACACAATGGGGCGGAGAAGCACCCCGACTACTGCGCATATCATCGGAAAGTCTCACACCCCACAGAAGAGTGCGACGCCTTTAAGATATGGTGGCAAGGATATGTTGCTCGTCGGCAACATTTCAAACGCATGAAACGCAAGAGCCGTCGGGAGCAAAGAAGCGCCGTTGACGGGCCCAACAGAATTACTGGCAACTGTTATATGGCTCATGCCGAGGGGTCGCAAGTCCTCACCTTTGGGAGCGACTCTGACGAAGAAGTGACTCTGGGCCCTCTCTTTGAAGAATCCACGCTAAGGAAAGATGAGGAATCAGAAGCCTGCGGAAACACTCAGCTGCGCAATCGCACGCTCCCGGAAAAGAATCTCGGGCCTACGAACAGAAAAGATAAGGGAAAGGAAAAGGTCACTGAAGATATCACTTTGGATGACCAAGTTGTGAAAGAACTGGCTGCCAAAGACCCTCCTAGGAGGAGTAAAGTGGACTATAACATCCTCGCGCATCTAAGGAAGCTACCTTCTCAGCTTAGCATTCTCGACGCCCTCCTATTATCAAAAGAAGCACGGGACTCACTAATTAAGGCACTACAAGAACCTGAGCAATTCCAAGCCTTTCTCGCCACTGAAAAGATGAAGGACGAACTGGAAGAAGTGCATACGGCCGACGTCACTTTCGGTGATGAAGACCTCCTTCTAGGGACGTGCGACCATAACCGTCCCCTATATGTCTCTGGGTACTGCCATGACATCAAGATAGGCAAGATCCTGGTGGATAACGGATCCTCCGTTAATCTCCTTAATGTTCGGGTGTTGAAGGAAATCTGCATGAGTGTGCAGCATCTCGCTCGGGACAAAATTACTATCTCCGGTTTCGATTCACAATCGTCACGGACTCTTGGATCTGTGATACTAACGTTACGCTTCGGGCTTCTCGTCACAGACATCAAGTTCCATGTCATTGACGCCAAGACCTGTTACAATGCCTTGCTCGGCCGTCCTTGGTTACACGAGTACAACATCGTCCCTTCTACACAACATCAGTGTATGAAGTGCTTTAAAGATGGTTTCGGGTATACTGTAACTGGTGAGCTGAACCCATTTTCCGTGAACGAAGTCCGCAAATACGAGGATGCGAAATACTTTTTGCCAGACTTTGAAGATACAGAAAGGCGTCACGACTCGGAGAACAAGGCCGCCGCCACCATCCCTGTTTTCGGAAGCGATACCGAAGAAGAAGAAGAGATAGTTTATACGGGGCCATCTCAACGCAACAACCGAAGGACGCCCACCCCCATACTGGTCTTCGGAAGTGATTCGGAAGATGAGGTCAATGCCATATTCTCCAATCGGCTTTCAATACAAGCACCTCCTGGCGATGACCATAACTTCCAAATCACCATGGTACCGCGAAAACACTACAAGGACCTCGACACGCTTCAAGCTCACAGTGTGCAAGAGCTGCAAACGTTTTGCGTCCCCCCCAGGCGAAAGGGTGAGAAGATGATCCTATTCTATCGATCCTCAGAGTCGAAAGTAGAGAAAGAGATCTGGCACGGCGTAGATGCTACATGCGACAGACTCCAGCCCATCCGTCTGCCCAGATACTATACAAATGGATTAAAGAAGGTATTGAAGCGCCAAGGGGTACCGTTAAAACAAACTGTTCAACAGGCTCGGTTCTACAACAGGATTTGGGATGTCCCTGGAACCCAACGCAAATTGCCTAATGGGAAAATGGAGACACTCGGGCTTGGATACGCAAGAACCGGAAAACGAGAACGGGCTCATAACAGCTACGCTATATATACCTTTGATGAAGAAGAGGACGCCCTGTCAGGAGATGCCAACCCCTCATCAAAACCAGACCACGCGATTGAGGCGCCAAGTCCGTCATTTCTAGAACGAATGGACAAGCCTATCAGGAAAGTGGGTCAGAAAGGTCGGGAAGACCCCAACCACGAAATGGCCATCTACGAGAAGGCCAGGACGCAACGTCTATTTCAACAGGCTGCGAAAGGCAAGAATGCTCATCCTTGTCTACCCATCATGCGAAAGGCCCGACGCGGAGACGGAAATAAGTCGAGAAGCGGAAGAAAGAGCCGACAACAAAGACGCAAGATTAGAGGGTTACGTGATCGGGTACTGCACAGCTCGGATTCGCCCTTCATAAAAAAGATGAGTCGAGCGTACTCCTTCCCCCGAGACAAGACGGAAAGGTTACTCAAGCTAGCCCTAAAACATCGGATGATCACGCTTCCGGAGTCTAAACACCCTGAGCAAGCTAATAAGGCCTCTCGCTCGGGCTATTGCTCTTATCACCGAGCCGCAGGACATCCTACCGAAGACTGCTTCACCTTCAAGAACTGGGTCGAGGACCAGTACCGACGGGGCAGATTCGCTTTATCCAAAAGCTGGAGGGTAACGCCGCCACGAAAGCACGAGCCCAAGGCCGCAAGAGCGGAGCCGGATCCGCCTCGGCCCCGGGAGTGGATTCGCACCTGTTATACGATTACGATAGACAACCCTCCCCGGTGCCTCGAGAACAGCGATGATGAGGTTATCTCAGAATTCCCGCCCGCTCCGAAAGAACTGGAAGACGGTATACATACTACCGCAGATAACCTCAGAAAGATTGAGTTGGGATCGGCAGAGGACCCGCGACCAACATTTGTCAGCGAGCTACTCTCTGAAGAAAGGGTGGCCGCGTTAAAGAACGTGCTTCTACGGCATAAAGATTGCTTCGCGTGGAACTACTCCGAGATGCCAGGTTTAGATCCGGAGGTCGCTGTGCATAAATTAGCAATATCCCCAGATATCAAGCCAGTCAAGCAGGCACCAAGAAGGATGCGACTCGAGCTTGAGATGAGCATCAACGCCGAAGTCAAGAAACTGATCGATTCTGGATTTATCCAAGAAGTCCAATATCCCGATTGGATCGCCAATATCGTCCCGGTGATGAAGAAGAATGGGACGGTGCGTATATGCGTGGATTTCAGGGATCTCAACAAAGCCTGTCCAAAAGATGATTTCCCGGTGCCGGTAACCGAGCTAATGATAGATAACACGTCCACTCACGAGATTTTCTCCTTCATGGACGGTTCCTCAGGATACAATCAGATAAAAATGCATCCCGAAGACCAGAAGCACACTGCTTTCCGGACCCCTTTGGGTGTATTTTGCTACAGGGTTATGCCCTTCGGTCTAAAGAATGCCGGCGCTACCTATCAAAGGGCCATGACAAAGATCTTCGACGACCTCATACATGACATCGTCGAGTGCTATATCGATGACCTTGTAGTAAAGAGTATGTCATACGAAGATCACTTAAAGCATCTAGAGACTGTATTTCAACGCCTTCGGCAATATAATTTGAAGATGAATCCCCTCAAATGCGCGTTTGGAGTCTCCTCGGGAAAATTCCTGGGATTCGTCATCCGACACCGAGGTATCGAGATAGATCCGTCAAAGATTAAAGCGAGCATGGAAATGCCTCCGCCAAGAACCCTCAAACAGTTGCGGTCTCTCCAAGGGAAGCTTGCATACATCCGGCGATTTATCGCAAATCTTTCAGGCAAATGCCGCCCCTACAGTCACCTGATGAAGAAGGGAACCCCATTCGTCTGGGATCAAAAATGCCAAGGTGCACTAGACGAGATCAAGCAGTACCTGCAGAACCCGCCGGTGTTGGCCGCGCCGGTCAAGGGAAAACCCCTCATTCTTTATACAACCGCCCTCGAAGGTTCCTTGGGCGCACTATGGGCGCAAGAGAACGATCAGGGGAAAGAGAGAGCACTTTACTACTTAAGTCGAGTCCTACTCGGGGCAGAAAGCAATTACTCCCCCATTGAAAAACATTGCTTGGCATTGATCTTCGCGATAACAAAGCTCAGACACAATGCGTTGGCACACGAAGTCTGCCTCATCTCGAAGGTGGACCCTCTTAAGTATCTGATGTCAAAAGCCATATTGACGGGACGACTCGCTAAATGGGCCCTGCTCTTGATGGAGTTCTCGATAACATATCGACCTCTCAAGGCAGTGAAAGGCCAGGCCATTGCCGATTTCCTCGCTGAGCACCCGATACCGGCCGATTCTCCTCTGAATTGTGATTTGCCGGACGAGCATGCATTTGATGCGATTAGCGGCGGAAGCACCCAATGGGAACTCTATTTCGATGGGGCGTCCTCCGTAAAGAAACAGAAACAAGGTATCCCAATGATCAAATCGGGGATAGGCCTCATTTTTGCAACCCCACAAGGAGGGATAATGCGCTTCGCCTTCTCCTTAACAGAGCCGAGGACAAACAATGAAGCTGAATACGAAGCCCTGATAGCAGGTCTCGAGCTTCCCATTGACATGGGAATTGAAGACCTCCTCATATACGGGGATTCTCAGCTGGTCGTTAGTCAAGTGAATGGTGACTATCAAACGTGCAAACCGGAGCTGGTGAAATACGGCGAAAAGGTGCAACAACTGTTGACCCAAATCCCCTCCTATACTTTGGAAAATATACCACGCGCAGAAAACAGCAAAGCAGACGCATTGGCTAAGCTTGCTAAAGAACTGGCCGACGAGAACCTCGATGATGTCAGAATCGTGGTACAAAGCCGTCGAGTGCTCACCCCCGCAGAAATACCTCCGGAATTATATAAAGAGGGAGCAACTGAGCAGACAACCATACAAATAAAAGACCAAGAGAAGGCCGAGGACTGGAGGGAAGTCTTCAAAGACTACTTTAAGTCCCGCCGCATACCCAAAGAAGCGTCCTCGAGGCATCAGCTCATGAAACGAGCTCTATCTTTCGCTTTCGTCAACGATACTCTATACAAGAGATCGCTTGATTCTCTATGGCTGAGATGCTTGGGACCTGACGAAGCAGAAAAAGTCATTCAGGAAGTTCACGACGGGCTTTGCGGCTCTCATCAAGCAGGCCCAAAGATGAAGTTAAAAATCAAACGGATGGGTTATTACTGGCCCACGATGATCCAGGACTGCCTCGAATACGCGAGACAATGCCACTCGTGCCAAATTCATGGAGACTTCATCCACCAACACCCAAATCCACTACACCCCACGGTGGCTAGCTGGCCATTCGAAATGTGGGGAACTGACATAGTCGGACCCATCGAGCCGGCATCATCTCGGGGACATCGTTTCATCCTGGCGACAACTGATTACTTCTCCAAATGGGCAGAAGCAATACCATTGAGGGAAGTGAAGACGGAGAATATCCTCCATTTCTTCAAAACGCACGTCATCTATCGGTTTGGAACCCCACGGCGGATTATCTCCGATAACGGGCCAGCCTACAGAAGCCATAAGATTAGCCGCTTCGCGCAGCAGCACAATATAGACTGGAGGTATTCTTCAGTTTACAACCCACGAGCCAACGGTCTGGCCGTGGCCTTCAATAAGACCTTGACAAAGATCATAAAAAAGACCGTTTCCCGGAATAAGAGAGACTGGCACGAGAGGCTGCAAGAAGCCCTTTGGGCTTATCGAACTACATTCAAGACGGCCACAAACACAACGCCATACGCGTTGGTGTTTGGGACGGAAGCAGTACTCTCCCTCGAGATAGAGTTACCCTCTCTACGAGTGGCAGTCCACCACGAACTGACCGACGAAGAAAATGCTCACCTTCGACTTGAGGAGCTTGATGCCCTCGACGAAACCCGACTCATAGCGCAACAACATCTAGAAGCCTACAAAGCAAAGATGACGCGCTCGTACGAAAGATTGACCAGGCCAAGGGCATTCCGCCAAGGCGAACTCGTGCTGGTAGTCAAAAGACCTATGATCCCCAATCGTGCCAAGCGGGGAAAATTCGAGCCAAACTATGAAGGCCCGTACATCATAGACCAGGTTTACCAGGGTGGAGCCTATCTACTCGTGGACATGCACGGTGAAAGGCCTTTCAGGCCAATAAATGGCCGCTTCTTGAAGAAATACTATGCTTAGTGAGCCACAGCCTGGGTCAACGGTAGATGACGACGACTATGTCCGCTCGCTATCTTCCTAGGCTCAGACTTTACAAGCAGTAGCTGGCCCTCCCATAACGACGGACCGAAACGTCCTTAAACTAACAAGGGACCGAAACGTCCTTAAACTATCAACAGACCGAAACGTCTTTAAACTAACGGTGGACCGAAATGTCCTTAAACTAACGACGGACCGAAATGTCCTTAAACTAACGACGGACCGAAACGTCCTTAAACTAACGACGGACCGAAACGTCCCTAAACTACTACCGCTGCATCCTTAGGCTGACGAGATAAAAAAAAAGAAAAAAAAAATAATATATAAAATAAAAAAATAAAAAAAAACGGTATGTCCACAAGCAAAATGGGCACGGATGAAAACCCGAAAGGGCTCCGTGAGTAAAAACAGCAGGACTACCGGCGAGTGTTTCTGAAAACCCGAAAGGGCGCAACCTCGTTAAAAGACACTTATAGGGTCCTCTCGACCTTGTAAGGAGAAACCACCTGCGTGAGATCCTTACGACTCACAAAGGAGCAACACACTTAGGGATCCTCACGATTCCTAAGGAGAAAATACACTTACGAGATCCTCACGACTCGTAAGGAGAACTCTCTTATGGGACCCTCACGGCTCATAAGATTTGAAAGTCTTAAGTTACAGAGACCTAAACCTGTTCTTAAGCAAGTCCTCCACAACCTCCGACATTGCCCTACAAGCGGCTCGAACTGACCCTTGTATACAATCCACGGGCGCGAATAAACATTTCCCTAATAAAGTCCCACCCGTGACTGGGGATATATCCATATGGTGAACAACCCTTGCAAGTCCTCTCGACTTATAAGGGGAAAATCCTCTTCGTAAGATCCTTACGACTTACAAGAGAACATGCACTTAAGAATCCCCACGATTCTTAAGGAGAAAACACACCTGCAAGATCCTCACGACTTGTAGGGAGAAACACCTTTGTGAGACCCTTACGGCTCATGAAGTCAAAAGCCTTGGTCGACAGGACCCCTAACCCTGTTTGCTAAGCCACCTTTGTTCAAACGTCGACAGAGGCAAATGATGATTCGCTCCTGGTAAACATTCCAGTTGTAGCGGTGCTGATGCCGAAACCGGTATCCAAAAAAAAAAAAAATCTGAGCTTGCCGCGAAAAAGCTAGCAAGCCACACATGCATGACAAAATAGCCGAAATGATGGGACAACTTGCAATAAAAAGAAGCAAGCAAAATCTCGGCGGTTCACAGATAACTTAGTGATCACCACCGTGGCATTCGTCTCGATACAGCAGACGCGATACCAGCAAATGAAGCGAAGGCCAAATTCCTAGCTTCATTGTCTCGACGACACAACATCGAGCGAAACGGAACAGCGGCAACCCCAAGTTCCATGGCTCGGCGACACATATCGCCAAGAGTCAACCCCCATCCCGTGAAATGCGGATACAATCAGCAAACTTCCTGGTTACGTGGAAAGCGGATAACGTCACTCTTTGACCCCGTGGAAAACGTCCAGAGCGGATCCTGGTCCTCGCAGAGCATGGCAGTGAACCCGTGCGAAGCATCCAGAGCGGAGCCTAGTCCTCGCCTAACACGGCAGTGAACCCGTGTGAAGCATCTAGTGCAAACTTCCTGGTTACGTGGAAAGCGGATAACGTCACTCTTTGACCCCGTGGAAAACGTCCAGAGCGGATCCTGGTCCTCGCAGAGCATGGCAGTGAACCCGTGCGAAGCATCCAGAGCGGAGCCTAGTCCTCGCCTAACGCGGCAGTGAACCCGTGTGAAGCATCTAGTGCAAACTTCCTGGTTACGTGGAAAGCGGATAACGTCACTCTTTGACCCCGTGGAAAACGTCCAGAGCGGAGCCTAGTCCTCGCCTAACGCGGCAGTGAACCCGTGTGAAGCATCTAGTGCAAACTTCCTGGTTACGTGGAAAGCGGATAACGTCACTCTTTGACCCCGTGGAAAACGTCCAGAGCGGATCCTGGTCCTCGCAGAGCATGGCAGTGAACCCATGTGAAGCATCCAGAGCGGAGCCTAGTCCTCGCCTAACGCGGCAGTGAACCCGTGTGAAGCATCTAGTGCAAACTTCCTGGTTACGTGGAAAGCGGATAACGTCACTCTTTGACCCCGTGGAAAACGTCCAGAGCGGATCCTGGTCCTCGCAGAGCATGGCAGTGAACCCATGTGAAGCATCCACAGCGGAGCCTAGTCCTCGCCTAACGCGGCAGTGAACCCGTGTGAAGCATCTAGTGCAAACTTCCTGGTTACGTGGAAAGCGGATAACGTCACTCTTTGACCCCGTGGAAAACGTCCAGAGCGGATCCTGGTCCTCGCAGAGCATGGCAGTGAACCCGTGCGAAGCATCCAGAGCGGAGCCTAGTCCTCGCCTAACGCGGCAGTGAACCCGTGTGAAGCATCTAGTGCAAACTTCCTGGTTACGTGGAAAGCGGATAACGTCACTCTTTGACCCCGTGGAAAACGTCCAGAGCGGATCCTGGTCCTCGCAGAGCATGGCAGTGAACCCATGTGAAGCATCCAGAGCGGAGCCTAGTCCTCGCCTAACGCGGCAGTGAACCCGTGTGAAGCATCTAGTGCAAACTTCCTGGTTACGTGGAACGTGGATAACGTCACTCTTTGACCCCACGGAAAACGCCCAGAGCGGAGCCTGGTCCTTGCCAAGCACGGCAATAAACCCGTGTGAAGCATCCAGAGCAAACACCGGACTGTGGAGTCCTTAAAATCCACGGACTATGAAGTCCTTAACCTCGACCGCGATGTCTTAAAACTAACGATCGACCACCCCTATTCCTTATAGATTTTTGCCTTGGTTTAAGGGTACATCCCTTCACTCCTTTGATGCCTAGCGTTGTAATTCCTCAACGTCTTCAAAGAGGTGACGGGTCCCTGTAACCAAACATCGGACTGTGGAGTCCCTAAATCCACGGACTATGAGGTCCTTAACCTTGACCGTGATGTCTTAAAACTAACATCGGACTGTGGAGTCCTTAAATCCACGGACTATGAGGTCCTTAACCTTGACCGCGACGTCTTTAAACTACAATATCTGGAGAAACCCTTGACTCCGTAGAACACGGACAAGGGTAACCGCATCCAGCACTTACAAGTCCTCACGGCTGGGAGAAAAACTCTTTATGAGACCCTCGTGGCTCGTAAAATGCAGAAGTCTTAGGAAGCATATCTTAACCCTGAATCCCGAGCCATCGCTGTCCTGCAAGGAGATCAAGATAGAATATCCGCAGAATGCATTCAATAAAAAGGGGACACACCATTGAAGAGAAGAATACGCCTTCATTTATAAACCTCCCTTCGACAACAATACTCGATCTAAAGCCAGCGCAAACCACCCGATACGGGAGATAACACGGCAAGTTTCTGATCTGTATCCTATCAGGCACGCATTTGCAACTGTATGAATGTTTAATGTTGCCCGAGGCACTGATGTGCATGCAACGTAACGATGGTGCTCGTAATTAAAGAAAAACAAACAGCTCATTTACGCAAGCAAGACACACGTACGACTGTCTGACAAGCATGAAAATTCAACAGAAGGCATGCAAACCACCAATGATTAAAGGAGTACATTGATTCAAACATACTACATTGGTGGGAAAAGATCACCAAACAAGGGATCAGAAATACAAGGATTAACAAAGCAAAACACAAAATTCTCCAACTCCCTCTCCGCCTTCTCCAGCACGTCAAAACGGCGGTTTTCGCGAGGAGTCGCTCCCCACCGGTTGGAGCCGTGCTCATCAACAAAAGCAGACATGACGGCCCGACGAGCTCTTATCTGACTCAGTAAATGAACTGAGTGATCCTTCAGAGCTTGAGTGATTAGACAAGCCTCATGAAAACACTCAAGCTTGTCCTCCGCCGCGTCAAGGATCGCCGAAGTCATCTCCGCCGGATGAGGGGGTATATCGGCAAGCACAGACAGGAGGATCATCCGGAGCCAAATGGAGCCCATGGGAAGAGGAGAGCCCCGACGAGTCAGTAGCTCATACATCACCGTGTCACATTGATCATCGGTGAGAAGGGGATCTGCCAGCCGCGCAGCGAAGCGAGGGATTATCTCTTCAATGGGCACATCCCATGGTTTCTGAAGAGCATGGGGACGATTGCAAGCCATGGCGATTGATCGGGTTCTCAAAGAGGATCACCTTAAGGTATGAATGAAGTTCTCTGTGAAGAAAAGAAGTAAGGAATGGGTTCAGGTTATAAAGGGGAGCATTTAATGCTACGCACAAAAAATGTTGTGCATGGTGGGACGATTCTCAAAGCCCGGAAAAAAGGGGAGAGCGTTGGAAATGAAATCCAACGACGCATTGGAATCAGGTTAGGGAAATGAAACGTCCCCATCAAACAGATCCCTGCATACGCAACACATGAGCACTAGCCTTTGATTGGCGAATGAGGCGGCATTGCACAGACACAACAGAGAACTAAGCTCTGAGAACGAGAATCAAATTCTTAAAAGAAAGGTTTGAAAGGAAGGACATGGAAAAGTGAAGACGCTTCTGAAAAGACGTTTCGTCTACCCTACTCCCCAAAGCAGATCCAACGGTCACAAGAGGTAACAGCGTTGCACTCACGTCCAGACACGTGAGAACAACGCTGTGGGGGCATTTGTTTCCTGATTTAAAATCAGGAAAGCTTCTGGGAAAAGCTTCAGAAGAGGGTCACGTGCTTACACGTGACCGGCAGTCACGTGTTGGCACGTGACACCTAAACGAATCATCAAGGCAAGTTCAGTTTCCTGACGACATTGAAAAAAAAGGGGCTTCAGAAAGAGTCACGTGCTCCCATGTGACCAGCGTCAAAGTCACCACGGATCCCTGATCAAATCGAGGAAAAAGCTTCAAAAGATGTCACGTGCTCCTACGTGACCAGGGGTCACGTGTTGGCACGAGACGTTCAAAACATCAGAATTGTTCTCCAGTTAATCAAGAAAAAGAGTCCAGACAAGGGTCACGTGCTCACACGTGACCAGGGGTCACGTGGTGGCACGTGACAGTTAAGCAGCAATCAGAAGACAGAGCGCAAAGGAAAGGAAAAGGCTCATTCCAAAGAGGGTCACGTGCTCACACGTGACCATGGGTCACGTGGTCACACGTGACCGGCTTTCAAAGCCCTTTTTGTCAACAGAATTAAATTCTGAGAGAAATGCAAATCTTTCCAAAGGAACGCAAATATATGCATCCAATCAAATTAAAGATTCAGAGGTCATTTATTTATGGAAAATCTCGGGTTTGGAAAGATTTCCCCCTTAAATCTAACCAAAATAACAAGGGAGAATCTCTGGATCTGAAATCCAACGGTGAATAAAATTCACCTGATAATCCAAAGGTCCAGAACGAATGAAGGATGCAAATCAAATCTCTCAATGAAGATTCGTCACAAAACTAACTGATTCAGCTGCTTCTCCTATAAATAGGAGCCAAGAGACACAAAAAAGAGATACATGCGCAGAGAAGAGAAAGAAAAAAGGAGGAGAGCTTTGATACTTTGAAAAGGCTCGGATCTTCTGCAAAAAACCCTAGGTAAGAAAGGGAAAGCCTTTTGAGAGAAAGAGAATTTAATTCTCAACAGAGTTTGACTCTGATACATAAAACAGAAGAGTAGATTTCTTCTCTCTTTGATAGAGGATCTGCAAAGTGCACATCTCCCCTTAAGGTTGAGAATTTAATTCTCAATGGGTCGAGATCCTGCCATGCAGATCCAAAACATAGAGAAAGAATGCAGGCCTGAGAATTTAATTCTCACAGAACTATAGGAATTTAATTCCTCTAAGATAAAAGTAGGGCTTGACCCTGTGTTATGGGAATTTAATTCCTTCAAAATAAAAAGAAGCAGGGTTTAACCCTAATTAAGAATTTAGGTCTGTTGAAACAATGGGAATTTAAGTCCTTTAATCATGATCTGACGGGAAACGGAAGTTTGATTCCTTAAAAAGTTTTTTGTTAGGGTTTAACCCTATTCAGTTCTTCACATTAACGAGGAATCTAATTCCTACAGAAGGTTCAAGGATCAAAAGGAAGCAGGAATTTAATTCCTTTGAAAATTAAAGCTAGAGGAATTTAATTCCTGAAAAGAAAGATCAACAGATTCTCTAAAAATGGAGGTAGGGTCACGTGCCACCACGTGACCCTCTCAAAAGAGCTACAGAAGTCCCTTTGAGGCAGCACCCCACGTGATCCACGTGACCTTGGTAGAAACTCTAATACACAGGCATTTGAATGCCCATCACGTGATGGCACGTGATGCTTTGAAGGAAATGATAATTTCAGCGGAACAAAAGAAGGGAGGGCGCCCTCACGTGCTGCCACGTGACCCTTCTTGCCTTAGTGTTTAACACTAAAATTAAAACTCTCAAGCCCAGTGTTAAAACACTGTTGGGCCTTAGCATTCAACACTGATTAAAAAGCCTTATTTGCAGTGTTCAACACTGATCTGCTTTAGTGTTTAACACTAATTTGAAAAAGCCTTATTGCTGGCGTTTAACACCAATTATCTCTTAGTGTTGAACACTAACTCAACAACCTTGTTCCCAGTGTTCAACACTGATTGCTCTGAAGTGTTTAACACTAGGCTTGGGCCCAATTGGCTAAAGGGATGGAGGCAAACATTTTCCCTCAATGGACCAACAAAGAGTCAATATTCCAGACCTGACTGGACTTAGCCCAAGCTGGCCATAAGTCCTCAATTTGTGATTAACTGGGCCGATAGGCTCATAACATAATTGATCAGTCTTGACCCAAATTGGGCCAAGGACTATTTAATCCACCCCGGTTCTAGGGTACATCTCTTCACTCCTTTGATACTTGGCATTGTAATCCCTCAATGTCTTCAAAGAGGTGACGGGTCCCGAAGACCATTCATGATATGGACTGTGGGGTCCTTAAACCCATGCATAATACAAAATTCCTGGTTACGTGGAACGTGGATAACGTCACTCTTTGACCCCGCGGAAAACGTCCAGAGCGGATCCTGGTCCTCGCAGAGCACGACAGTGAACCCGTGTGAAGCATCCAGAGCGGAGCCTGGTCCTCGCCTAGCACGGCAGTGAACCCGTGTGAAGCATCCAGAGCACATACCAGACTGTGGAGTCCTTAAACCCATGGACTATGACGTCCTTAACCTTGACCGAAATGTCTTAAAACTACCAACGGACCGCAATGTCCTTAAACTACCCACGGACCGCAATGTCCTTAAACTACCCATGGACCGCAATGTCCTTAAACTACCCATGGACCGCAATGTCCTTAAACTACCCACGGACCGCAATGTCCTTAAACTACCCACGGACCGCAATGTCCTTAAACTACCCACGGACCGCAATGTCCTTAAAACTATCCACGGACCGCAATGTCCTTAAACTACCCACGGACCGCAATGTCCTTAAAACTACCCATGGACCGCAATGTCCCTAAACTAGAATCATAGAGCTTCCATATGCTCTTTCGCTGGATCTAAACGGTCCTGTTTAAGTTGATCTTAGCCTCGAGGATGGCTAACGCGTCCTTAAACCTTCAAGCAGACTGGACTATGAATCCCCCCCTAATTAATTTTGGCTCGAGGGTACATCTCTGAACTCCTCTGACATCCGTCGTTGTAATCCTTCAACGTCGTCAGAGAGGTGACGGGTCCCGACGGCCACACATACGATGGACCACTATGTCCCTAAAACTGGAACAATGGAATCCAAACACTCCCTTGTCGGATCTAAACGATCCCGTTAAGTTGATCTTAGTCATAAAGTTAGACTAACGTATCCTTAACAAACGTTTGAGTTGATCTTAGCCTCAAGTATGGCTGACGAATCCTCAAACCGAACCCCCAAACCTAAATTTAAGATAATGCGGATTTGGACCAGTCCATGCCCTACGGGCGACGACATAACTCAGTCTCCGTAAATGATCCACGGGCAATAAAATATAAAACAAAAACACACGACACGAAGCGACCATATGGAGAATGAGAAAGTTGTTACCGCGATGCGGTAGCGTAATTAACTGCAGAGGCTTGCGCCTGCAGGGAAGAGCGTCCCCACAATCAAAAAACCCCTCAAACGAGGGGGAATCTGACGAAGTCTGCTACATCGGACGCATCCGTCTAAACCTCCAATACATGGCGCCATGAATCAACTTGGCATCCTCGGAGAGGTGGACGGATAGCACCTATTGGCATCTTCCCCGAACCTCAGGCGAGACGGCCCCCACGTCCCGCGTGTCCGTTCGGAGGGGAACAGATTCTGGCACGCCCGGTGGGACTGACAATCAAAAAACTTCGCGCCGGGAATCTCCCCCGCTGGAATGAGAAGCGCATACGCTAGTCTATTCCGGAGTATCGATGCCCTGTCTCGATAGTCCTACGACTAGGGACCTGTATAAGGATGTGCTTATGGATTACCCAGCCCCCACGAGTATGACTGCCATCACAATGTTGGTAATCAAGCAAAGATCCTAAGGGCTCTACTAATATGTATATAAGCGATATGCTAAAAGAAACACATGCACATATTGAAGTAGAGACAAACCAAGTAGCATACTACTATTTTGAGCAAGATTGTCTATACAACTGTGAATATCCCAAGCTTCCATTAAGTAATATACAAGCTAGTATGATACAGTAATGGCCTCTAGGGCATATACACTAGCATCTCTCTCTTTGGCAGCGACCATGACCCGACCTTTGACTATGACTCAGTGACCAAGATTAACCGAACCTTCTTAAACACTGGCTTTTAGATTGTCAGAGTTGCATACCTCCTTGCCACTCCTACTTTTACTCTTTTCTCCAGAACACCTCGTATTACTACGAACGTCCACTTCCATTGGATAAAACCATCGTAAGGTTATATACGAACTCAAAGGAACTTGTTCCAGATTCGAGGATGGTTTCCGGTTCTGGAGAAAACGAATAGGACTATTCAGTTGTCTTTTCCTTGTACCTTCTATCAGGTTGCGAGTGCTCCTTGGATTAGGGGATAGTACACCCGTTACGCCTATTGGATAGTCTTCTTCCAAACCTTAGGTTGGTGCCGAAAGGTAGGGAATGAGGAAAACCAATTAGCCTAACGATGGTGTACAGAAGGTAATAAGTTAAGACAAATAAAGGGATTAGTAAGAGGGCAAAGTAAATTGCGACTCTATTCACGACCAAACCAAGTATTTCTTCGCCAATCCTACATCACCTTTGTATTTCTCCAGAACACTCCGTATCACTATGAAGATCCACAGTTATTTGGGTACTCCATCGGATGATTATATACGAACTCGAAAGGAACTTGTTCCAAGTTCGGTGATGGATTCTGGTTCAGGAGAAATAGGAATAAGGTTTATTCAGCTGTCTTTTATCTTTACCTTCTCTCGGGTTGCGAGTGCTCCTAAGATTAGGACAGTACACCCATTATGCTTATTGAATAGTCTTCTTCCAAACCATAGGCTGGTGCCGAACGGCAGGGAAGGAAGAAAACCATTTAGCCTAAGAGGGTTTACAGAATGTAATGACTAAAGACAAATGAAGGGATTTGGAGAGATGGAAAAGAAATATACGGTTACAGTTATGAATCTGATAATGGAAGATGCATTACTAGGAATACCCGGATACCCCTTCGAAACATTTACATGTTTCAGTTTCACTGTGTATTGTTAAAAGAAAAATTGTTTTCCCGATTAGTCTTGCTCCAGGGTATGTACTTACCAGGTTTGATTCTCACATCTGTATGGTTTTACAGATGATGAGTGGGGGTAATTTATTGGGAATTAGGTGATCATCCTCATTATATCGGAATTCGTTGTAATTGGTGATATTTGAGGAAATCGCCTGGGTAGTTTGCCCGACGACAAATATTTGGTTGTGAATATCCGCTGTTATGCACCAATTTCAAATTGATATATCTGTACGTCTATTTTTATAGAGTGAGATATAACTTTTTGAAATTATGTATATGACATTTACCTATGTCAGTGGATGGTTAGGTAAGGAGCATTGAACAACTGTGTAATTCTTCTTAACCATAAGTACAGTTTTCAACCTACGACACACAGGGAATGAGTTATTAGACTCAGGGGAATTATACAGAGTATTGTATATTGTCCAGTGTCCATTAGTACAGAGGGGTTGGTCCTCGTACTATGTTCTGTTTACTTATGACTTCTCTAGTTCTCAGACAAGTGTTTCGTAGAAACACAAGGTCCAAGTTTCGAGAAGTTATAGGTATATGAATAAAATAGAGAACCAGGTATTGCACGTATCAGGATTCTTCAAGGTGATCGAAGATGTAGATACTTGTGTATGGTATTCAGTTGATAGTAATGATTTTGAGAAACTTGTTTCTCTTTCAGGTTACTCATATCTAGATAGGATTCCTAAGTTGAGTAATGATGATCAGCCTCTCTCCATTTAGTTGACATGCACTGGAGACAGCTGCATGATTTGAGTTCCAATTAAATCAGTGCCTCTGTTTCTATATTGGATATAGAATGGTTAATATCTTAACGATGTTAAGGTACGGGGAGTTGTCCGGCTTATGCTTAAAACCAGACTCTGGATGACTCAAGGCACGTTTCTGTAATGGTTGTTTGTGTGTTGACCCGGGCTATGACGAGGGTTGACTTTCTACCATCTGGAAGATCAATAGTGATATTGTTCTAGACTCACCACAGTTTTAAGTAAAATAGATTTTTTCAGAAAACAGAAGTGGGAGTATGGTAGAACTGGAAGTGATTCCAGAACCGCAAACGATTACTGAAAATTTGATAAGAACCTAAAGATTCAATCTGGTTTAACATTCCATTGGCCACTCCGCAGATAAGGTGGGTAACCTCAGGCACTCGAGAGGTACTTCGGTATGCTTAAAGACGGTGACAGGGAGGTTCTTGTTTACCCAGACTTGCCATTGCTGTTGTTCCAGACTGTGAGACCCGGCAGGAGGATGAGTATAGCGTCGTTCTAGACTAGCTTTAGAAGTGTACGTGTATATGACTCAACCAGAGGGTTGTCGTAGTCAGTGGGAGCAGCAGAAGCTTAGTGGAAAGTGGCTTATGTCTATTTATAGACTAAAGCAGAAATAGCGGAGATAGATCATCTATTTCTGATGTAACAGTCATAGGTTTGATTTCATCAGAATAGGGGATGGATCTGTTAAGAAGGTAGTAGGGTGTGATGTCCTGATTTGTGGATGACATACACAGAGTAGGAAGTGAAGTTCCTATACTACGATCGGTTATGCTTTGGTTGTCACACGGTGGTTTCTCCACATAAGGAGTTGGATATTATATCAGAAATTCTGGTTACTAGATCTTTGGTTTTAAATCTAGATTTGGGAAGTGTCCCAATCTGGGTACTTAGACAGCATTCTAAAGCTGTTTTAGGATGGACGACTCCTGGCACGGTAGTGTACCTGCAGGTGATGGAGTCAACCTCTCTAAAGGTGTCTTACAGACTAAAGGGAAGAGGGATGTGCATGATTGGCAGATCACTTGCTTAGGCAATTGAGTCAATCATGAGATGTTAAGTACCACACCAGATATTGATTTTGCACGAAATGCAATATGTTGATATTGATCCAATCCTGGAGAAAAGATCGGAAGCAGTTTTAGAACATAAGTGGATGTTCTAGGGATCTGATAACGGCAGCCTCTTTCAGGAGACGGTTATCATTCCAGGCTTCTAAGGTGACCTGGATGACAGAATGGCTGTCAGAGTTATAGTTTTTCCTCCGACGAGCGGCAGTAGTTTGGACAGGTGGTCCAAAGGGATACTGAGGGAGGCATGGCGCAGGATACTGATTAAGTTCAGTTGACGATACAGTCTAAGAAGTTTGGATTTGGAGTTCATTTATGAGCTAGGTCCCATCAGATATCCAGACATATTCTGAGACAGGTATTACTCATTTTGGGAGATGGCTTTCTCCGAGAACTTGAGATAAAGAGAGATATAGAAAAAAACATCATAGCGGATCCACTCACTGAGGCTATTCCTCGAACGCAATAGTTTTGCAAACAGGCTTTGTGAGACTGATTAGTAGAGGAGTTGGGTGTTCGGTATCACACGGGCTGTGAGTATGCGACATCGCAATAATAAGCCTTGAGTGCAAGTGGGAGATTGTTGGAGATAGTGCCCTCAGAGTCAATTATTGGATCACAGGTACGTGATTGCAATGATTGAGGGAGGACCTATGCCAGTAGGACAGTCTTACACGAAGTCCATGGCCAAGGCAGGAGATTTACTGGTAGTTATTCCAGTAGTATCTCAGGGTGTTCTGGGCTACACTCCGACACGACTTGTACCACTTTTGGGGGTCTGACTTTTACCAACCCCCTAGGCCCGCCATGCGATGCTCATAGAAGAATGGACCGGACTGTACGGATATTGTCACTGACAGGCTCAGTAGGGTGTCAGGATGAGTTCGCTCATCGACGTCCCTTTTGGTCAATACCTGGTTGCCCGTTATGTATGGCTAATACCTCTGACGTGCTAGTGGTTAAATCCACAGCCAAAGTATTGATGAGTCTTTAGAGTCCCCCACAGACAGTTTCTCAAGTTTCGGGCGAAACGTTGTAGAGGCCTAAGGATATATGGCAGGGTTCGATCATGTACGTGCGGTATTGCACGTATCATGATCGGACGGATGATACTAGCGGGCTTTGGTTTAAGCCGGATCCTAGTATTGTACAGTGTAGATTTTGTCTCATTGCATTTCTATTCTGTCGGAATACAAATGCGGGTATGTATATACAGTCGTGGGGTTTTCCTGTAATTTATTACGGGATCGTTTTTTTGAAGTTGCCAGTTTGCATTGCGTTTCGGTCATTTTCCTTTCTATCTTTCTTTGGCTGAAAATTGATAGGAGGGGGCTTATTTGCAAATGTGAAAATTAGCAATATGGAGGGTTGTTTTTGTGATGATAGGTTCATGATGGTTCTAGCTTCCATTGACTTCTTTTTTTTCATCATTGCTTGCTATGATAGGTTAAGTGATGGGTTTTTGAGTTGGACTTTTTGGTGTGACATATTTCATCAACATCACCCTTTTCTCTTCCTTGCATTATTGTCTCTCTCCCTTCACCACTCATGGCCGGCCACACAAGAGGAAGGGGCTGTCAAAAAATTTGAGAGTGGGATTTTTATCTCTTTTGCTCATACAAAATCCCATAGCACCATTTAAAAGTTCATCCCTCCACCTACACATCCAGATGGCAACTACACATAACCCCTTGAGACAAACCATTCTACACTCAGCCTACAGCATTCTTGGACACGTCGGCTCGCCAACTTCGTGCCCGAGTTGCCTCGGTCCAGAGGTGGGAGCCCGTAAAAAGACCCGGCGATGTGGTGCCCTTTCCGACGAGGAGATGAAGACCGGAGATTCCGCGAGGAGATCGTGATGGAGGCTGAAGACCGAAGGACACGGATCGCTCGGTATAGCTTTCTACCCTTTCTTCAATTAGCTAGTAGTAGGTTAATGGCCCGATCTGGGTTTATAGTCCGTGGTAGCGCCGGTTTCCAAGTAAAGAAAAGTTTTTGTTTCCTCATTTTGGCATCGGACAGACGGCAGGGGCGCTACCGTGCACTTACAATATCTGTATCATTGTTGGACAATGAAGAATATAATTTTGTGTTACAAAGTAATGTTATGAACATTAACCTAAATTAACAGTTGATTGGGTATTGTACATTAAATAACGGAATCTGCGTCCTGTATCAACACAGAGTTTTTAACATACAGCACACAAACAAAAGGAAGATTTCAGATATAAATGAACCTTTCATTTGGCATTGTAGATTTGGTCATATTAACGAAATAAGACTATCCAAGCTACATAAAGATGGATATTTAAACCCGTTTGAATATAAATCGTATGCGACCTGTCAGTCTTGCATCAAAGGTAAAATGACCAAAACTCCGTTTACTGGACACGGAGAGAGAGCTACTGAACTCTTAGGCCTCTTACATAGTGATTTATGTGGACCAATGTCTACACATGCAAGAAGCGGTTATTCCTACATCATAACTTTTACTGATGATTTCTCAAGATTTGGACACGTGTTCTTGTTGAAACATAAGTTTGAAGCCTTCGAAAAGTTCAAGGAGTATAAAATTGAATTAGAAAAATAAACTGGATTGAGTATCAAGAAACTTCGATCAGATCGAGGAGGAGAGTACTTAAGTACATAGTTTCTAGATTTCCTAAAAGAGAATGGGATTCTTTCTCAGCTCACTCCTCCGTACACATCACAGAACAATGGTGTGTCAGAACGGAGAAATCGTACCCTATTAAATATGGTACATTCGATGATGAGTGACGCTGATTTGCCATTTTCTTTTTGGGGGCATGCATTGGAGACTGCAACATATCTATTAAACAGAGTTCCGACCAAATCTGTGTCTACCACTCCATATGAAATATAGTATTGGGAGAGACCATCTCTTAAATGAGTTAGGATATGGGGTGTCCTGCTTTTGTTAAAAAGCAGAATCCAGAAAAACTCGAGACACGATCGGTTTTGTGTAAATTTGTGGGATATCCCAAACATTCATATGGGTATCTTTTCTACCACAAGGAGGAACAAAGAGTGTTTGTTTCTTAATATGCCATACTTTTAGAGAATGGGTTTTTTACAAATGATACTGCTGGCAATATGGTAGAATTGGAAGAAATTTTAGAGCCACAAACAAATACTGAAGATTTGGTTGAACATGAAGTTTCAATAGAACCCAACGAGCCTCAGTCACTCCGTAGATCTAGTAGAACTTCTCACCCACCAGATAGATACTTTGGTTTTCTAATTGATGGTGATAGAAAAGATTGCATCATAGATGATGATGACCCTACTAGTTTTCAGCAAGCTATCACGAGCAGTGACTTGGTGAAATGGGTGGATTCCATGCGATCCGAAATGGAATCCATGCACACCAACAAAGTATGGACTTTGGAAGTTGCACCTTCTGGAGTAAAACCCATAGGGTGCAAATGGAACTTTAAGAAAAAGATTGGTGTGGATGGACAGGTAGAGACCTATAAAGCTAGACTAGTAGCGAAAGGATTTCTTCAAAGACCAGGATTGGACTATGTTGAGACTTTCTCTCCAGTTTCAATGCTTAAATCCATTCAGATCCTTCTTGCTATTGCTGCTTACTACGACTATGAAATCTGGCAGATGGACATTAAAACAACATTTCTAAATGGTGATTTGAATGAATGCGTTTTTATGAATCGGCCGGAGGGCTTCATTGACTGTGGGAGCAGCAAAAAGAAATGCAGGTTGCTTAAATCCATTTATGGATTAAAGCAGACATCATGGAGTTAGAACATCTGCTTTGATGATACAATCAAAGAGTTTGATTTTATCAAAAATGTAGATGAACGTTGCATTTATAAAAAGATTGTAGGGATTACAGTCACATTCCTCGTATTGTATGTGGATGACATTCCCTTGATAGGAAATGACATTCCTATGATACAATCGGTCAAACTATTCTTATCACAAAGGTTCTCCATGAAGTACCTGGGTGATGCCTCATACATTCTAGGCATTAAGATCTATAGATATAGATCTAAGAGATTGTTGGGATTGTCCCAATCAAGATACATAGACACCGTACTAAAGAGGTTTAGTATGGAAGATTCCAAGCGAGGTAATTTACCCGCTAGTCACGGAATCACCCTCTCTAAAGAGATGTCTCCAAAGACTGATGAAGAGAGGGATCGCATGAGCATTATACCCTATGCTTCATCGGTATGATCTATAATGTATGGGATATTATGTACTCGCCCAGATGTAGCTTACGCACTGAGTGTAGTAAAAAGGTATCAATCCAATCTATGGGAGAAACACTGGACTGCTTTGAAGAACATTCTTAAGTACTTGCGAAGGACTAAAGAAATAATCTTGGTATATGGTAACGGAGATCTCCAGATGGAGGCCTTTACCGATTCAAGTTTCTAGAGCGATAAGGATGACAGCAAGTCCATCTCGGGTTTTGTATTTACCCTTAATGGAGGGGCGGTATGTTGGAAGAGTTCCAAGTAAGATACCGTCGCTGACTCTACGATGGAATCTGAGTATATTGCTGCTAATGATGCCGCAAAAGAGGCAGTCTGGATGAGAAAGTTCATTTCTGAACTTCAGGTGGTTCCATCCATTGCTAATCCAATACCTTTGTATTGCGATAACAATGGAGCCATGGCTTTGGCAAAGGAACCGAGGTACCGTCAGAAATCTAGACATATCTTGAGGCGGTATCACCTGATCAGGGAGATAGTGGATCGCCAGGAGATCGAGGTGCAGAGAGTAGACACAAAAGATAACACGGCAGATCCCTTCACCAAGGCCATCCCTCAAGTCAAGTTCGAGACTGTTCGAGATTTTGGGCATGCGGTACGCCAGCAACTGGCTATAGTTCAAACGATAGGTACTTATTGCGCCAATTACAGGCCTTAGTGCAAGTTGGATATGTATGCCCTGGAGGCCTTTATTGTATAGGATGTTAGGGATATGTATGTACAGAAACAATCTTGCTCAAAATGATAGTACGCTATTTGGTTTCTCTTTATCTTAACATGTGATGTGTTTTATTTAGTATTTCATATCTTGCATACATGTTGATAAAACTCTTAGGATCTTTGCTTGACAACAAGGACTATGATGTAGATCATACTAGTGGGGCTTAGGTAGTCCAAAAGCATATCCTTTATGTTAGTTGTATGTATGCCCTAGAGGCTATTATTGTACATGATTGTATATTATAGTGGATGCTTGGACATATATAGGAAGGACTTTCTTGCTCGACATGATAGTATGCTATCCAGTTACTCTTTATCTTAACATGTATACTTGTGCTATCTCTCCGTTACATGTTGATAAAGCCCTTAGGATGTGTACTTGACTACCAGGACTATGATGCAGATCATACTAGTGGGGCCAGAGTAGTCCACAAGTACATCCTTTAATTGTTCCTAGTCGTGGGTGTATCGAGACGAGGCATCGATATTTCAGAGTAGACTAGCGTATACGCTTCTTGACCCATATGATGGGCGATGGATGATCCCATATCCATTGGTGTTTGACATCAAAGATAGTATACGGGTTCGTAGTGGAGACTGGGTACACTGAACAGGACTCGCCGAGAAATCCTAGATGGTATTATACCTATCGTCAGATAGCAGTTCTCTGGTGACACTAGTACAGGTTAGTCTGTAAACCCGAGATCGTCATAGAGACTTGTGTGATTCCCACTGTGCTTTGATTTCCACCTTACCACGTTCAAGAGAGCATGCAAAACGGTGGTTTTTGGGTACAGTGCCAAGTCACATGGAGGCAATGAGTGATAGGAGGGGTTTCGTCTCTCCCGGTATTGGGGGTTGATGTTGTGTTGTGCTTGATTGGCCATAACAGGAAGTCCCTGGCCAGGGCTGATATTGAGATTTACTGGTAAGTGTTATCAGTAGTTTCTCGACCCGTTATGAGTCTCACATCGACATGACTTATCAAGTTATTGGGGTCTGACGTTTACCACCCCCAGACTAGATATGCAACATATCAGACGAAGAGACCGGACTGTACGGTAGTGTTACTTATTGGATTCAAGGGAGTATGAGAAAGCTTGCTTGTTGATCTTCTAATCGCTCAATGCCCGGGTAGCCGTTACGTCCAGCTAGTACCGCTAACGGCTTGTGGGTGACTGATATGATCATCACCTACTGCCGGCGTATTGATGAGTCTTTAGAGTCCTACATAGAGGTTTCCTAGCTCATACGAAACGAAGTAGGGAACATATGTGATATGTGTGGGACCGAGATTAATAGTGTATGTGTTACCGTATTCTAATCTCGCGATATGTGATATCGGTCGGTTATATGTGATATAGCCGGGCTATTGAATCAAGTGTTGATTCGATAAGTTGATACATATGATATTAGTCGGTTATATGTGATATAGCCGGATTATTAAATCAAGTGTTGATTTAATAATTCAATATATAATTATATATTTGATATATTAACTAATATTAGCTTACTTAAGAATTTCTTTTTCTTATTGTACATTTAATATATATATTAATGTATTATTCTTGGTGTCATGCTTGATGATACATTGTAGATGGGTGTATGAGACTTATACCATACCATAGATAATTAGGGTGATTATTTATTTAGAGAAAATTCAAAATTACGTGGAAATTAGCATGACTAAGAGGCTTGGAGAAGCTTGTGGAAGCCTTGACTAAAGTCCACTAGTTTTGTTTTTACTTGAGATATTTATTAACCCAACCATTATCTTTAGTCATGGTTAAGTCTCTACAATGATAAAATAAGTCATATTATCTCACCCATTGTTGAAATTCACTCTCATTCTATTCTTGACTTCATCTCAAGTTTGCTCACTAGGTTTTCTTGAGGTGAAGAAAAAGAGTGAGAAAAATTATTCTAAAGTGAGCAAAATTCCTACTTCATCAATCTACACTAGACTAGCCATTTAGTATAGGTTGTTTGCTTCATTAATTCTTAATTAGTAAAGAGGTAGCTTGAGTTAGAGTCTCCTCGACGTAGATCATCTTCGGCCTCGAAAATCTTTGAGCAAGCTCGTTTCTTTTGCCTAGTGGAGCCTAATGAGAGTCCGGGAGACCACTACTTGGAGCTAAGGAACTACTACACGGAGCTTTAGAAGTGAAGGACCGATCTACAAAGGTTGTATTCCTTGTTTACTTAGAGTAAAGGTGTTTACTTGCTTTATCTAACCCTAATTCTTTAGTTAGATCCTTGGTTTAGGGTTTCTTAGCACTCTAGATTTTTAAAATTGCATGCTTGATGCCTTAGAAAACATTGTGAGGATGCTAAGAAACCCTACAGTGGTATCAGAGCTTTGCTTGAGCATTATGAGTGGCCTAGACGATGTTAAAGTGTTCGATCAAACTTCGAAAACAATATTTCCCATGCTCTCTGGAAATTTTTCAAATGTTGGATTTTTCCTAGTTAAAAATATTCAAAAATCATGCAGGGTTTTCTATGGATCCTAGAGAAGAACGAACTCCTAACTCGACCATACGACCGCGGAACCGCGGCCAAACCTTAGGGTTTACGGCGGTTCCGCGGCGCCGTTGGTGAGGCCAGGAACGACCCTTCTTCAGTTGGTCCGTAGGTGCTTGTGTCATGTTCTGGGTAATTTTAAAACTGTCTCAAGTGTTGGGGTCTCTGGGAAATGTGGGTGTTTGTTGATTCGATCGAAATGTTTAACATCGTCTATCTATCTGTGAGATGTGATACAATATTTGAAATCCACAATAATTAGTTTTGTGAAAACTGGTTTGAATTTTGCAAACCTAGCAATTTAGTCTCATTTGATCGGTTGCCGTGGGGTTTTGATTCGGATCAAAACTCCATCGCAATCTCGTATAGTACGCGAATGCACGCTGGGTAACACTAATAGATAGCTGCGCCCCATAACGCTGGGTAACATTACTCCGTCGCAAACTTCGAGAACCCCGTTGCCTAAAGCATCCGTTCGAGTGCTCGCGGCCGCGGTGTTCCGCCTAAGTGCACTTCGTCGACGGCATCGAGGGTGCGGCCGTCTACTAATGTTTCCGACGATCATTCGATCATTCATTGGGAATCTTGTTGAATTTCCCGACTAGTTATTGAAAAGTGTTTTCAATATCGAGACTAAAATGCGAGGTTTATAATGTTAGGCATGAAATTCAGAATATGAGATATTCCGGGTTTATGATGTCTAAGGAATTCATTTGGTTAGGCATGAAATCCGAAGTATGTCATATTTAGGATTTATGATGTCTAATGTTGTTGTTGATTCCAATTATTGTAGTTTTCACTTTCTTTTCTGCGACCGTAAGTGTAATATATGGTGTATCGCCGGTTTCGTTGCTATACGTCAACGACAATTGGGATACGCATATTTACTTACGTTGATGACATGTGATGTTATGTGTTGCTGGGATATGTTATATTGGATCGTCGTGTTTGAATAGCCGGGGGGTTTTGCGTGAGATGGGAGTTTTTTTATTTTTATTCATGTAAAGGCTTGTATGTAATATTCTTTTATTAGGACACATCCGGGTTGAGGATGATGTCACCATTGATATATATTATTTACTTTTCCGCATTAGGATAGACCCAAGGAGGGGAGCATAAGTAACCGGGTTCTAGAGTCCAGTGGAAGACCATCTCGAGGATTCGAGACCGGGTCTCCTAACTGTAGAATTGTTAGGGTTTCTTGCTGCTCTCGTAGGGGTCTAAGGATGTGGGTTTGGCTATTCATCGCGACCGTGGAATCCGTGTTTTTTTATTGGCTTGATTTAAAACACGGACCTCCTAGTATATCCAATATTTCATATGTTGACTTCTGCTGCAATGTTCTGTGATAAGATCATATAACTGCGTGAGACGGATGCTTTATATTATATATATGATATATAATAAAAGTTGCTTATGTTTTGCATCCGCGCAAGTCCTGCCCCAATCCGGCGGTAGTTAAGTAATCTAACGGTGCATGACGGGACTCTGTGGCCAATGCGGATGGCATAAGCGTACGTTATATTTTCGTTTCATTATCTGTGATGCTTAGGAAGCATAAATGATGGGACTTCATTAATGAGATTAATGAAAAGGAAAGAAACCTAAAGATATTGTAGAATCCTATTTTAAAAACTGGTAGCTCTAATTCATGCTTTGCATAGTATTATTCCTTGATGAATATCCAGCATCTCATTCGATATGGAAAGAGCCGAGATCCCTTCTCCAGGAGTGACCTCTTTAGCGAAACTAGCAAATGCTACAACCCACTCAGTTTTGTCTTTTGATTGCTTCTCTAGTTCTTGCTTTGCATAGTGGTATTCCTTGTTGAATATCCAGCACCTCATTCGATGAGGAAAGAGCCAAGATCCCTTCACCGGGAATGACCTCTTTAGCAACTAGTAAAACCCTCAAAAACACTCCTTTTCAAAATCACTTGATTCTACAACGTTATCAAGTTCATTACGCAAAAGGTTTTCTTAAAAACCTGTCATAGCCCTTCGTCATTTCAGATAAGTACTACTTAGTATTCGTGCTACGTTTGTTGGCTTCCGTCAAGGCGTAGTGTGCGGTAGCTAACTAGTGCTTATCAGGAAAACATAAGATGAGATTGGATTAGGGTAGTCGTGCAATTTTGTTGGCCTCCGTCAAGGGTCGTGCGGGTGGGTTTAATTCAATCATGAAATGTACGGGTTGAACTTGACTAGCAGCCTATGGTTTGTTGGCCTCCGTCAAGATCATAGGATGTTAGGGAAAAAATATTATTGGGAATTTCAAGTGTTGAAATTTGCAATGATATTGCATAACTTCTATGAGATAGTTGGATCCCGATATCCACTGCGAGTAAGAGTTGCTCCTGAGAGAGTTTTTCACTTCACAATTAGCCGATCAAGTAGGTGACTAGAAAAGTGTCAAGGGGGTTATGCCTTTAGGAAAACGAGGTTTATTTTAATTGGGTCCATGTGAAAGCACGGGGAACCTCCCTCAAAGTACCGACACTAGCTTGGCTGAACGATTGGCGAACTTGTAGGGTGTAATTTATCCCGGCTGGTCTTACCTTTTAGGGTTTGAAGGAAGATTTGATAAAAACAGTGGGAGCCATTCTGATTAGATAAAATAATAACCGATCTAATCTTGCAAGAGCATACGCAGAGTGTTTTCTTCTCTCTCTCTCTCCAGGTACCGACCGTGACATTCCATAAGCAAGATAATAATATGGATGTATTGACTGAACCCGCTTGTTATACTGGGCTAGGGAACGTCGGTTCCGCTCTATCTTATAATTGTTATAAGTCCGAGCAGGAAATATGGGAATATCTGGATTCCCACGCCACCCAAACGAGGAATGAGCATGTTGATGCATCTTCTTTGGGTGTGTTTGTCACCAAGAACTGTTTCTCAGCATACTCTACGTCCTGGGTAAAGATACCGGATCAGGATCCCACATATGTAATATGTTACATGGGCTAATGAAAAGTAGACAACTGAGAAAAGGTGATCATTCTATAGAAGTAGGGAATGGTGCAAATGTTGCAGCCAAAGCAGTTGGAGAATATCACTTTGTATTACCAACTGGTAATACATTGATTCTGAACGAATGTTATTACATACCGAACCTGATATGCAATATTATATTAGTTTCTTTATTAAGTAAAGAACGATATAATTTGTATTGCAGGATAATGTTATGAACAGTTTTCTAAATCAAAAGTTTATTAGATCAGGCACGTTATATAATGGCATATACGTTCTAAATCAAACTACAGTTCTTAACGTACAGAACACACACAAGAGGAAAAGTTCAAAAATGAACGAATCCTTCTTGTGGCATTGTAGACTAGGTCATATCAATGCGACACAACTAGCTAAATTACATAAGGATGAATATTTGAATCCGTTCGAATTTACATCTTATTAAACTTGCCAGTCATGTCTCAAAGGCAAAATGACCAAAACTCTGTTTACTGGACACGGAGAAAGAGCTACTGAACTCTTGGGATTGATACATAATGATGCATGCGGTCCCATGTCTATACATGCCAGGAATGGTTCCTCGTACTTCATTACATTCGCTGATAATCTCTCAAGATTCGGACATGTGTTCTTGTTGAAACACAAGTCTGAAGCTTTTGAGAAATTCAAGGAATATAAGTACAAAGTAGAGAACCAGATGGGTAAAAGTATTAAAATCCTTCGATATGATCGGGGAGGAGAATATTTAAGCACGAAGTTCCTGGATTATTTAAAAGAGAATGGGATTCTCTCTTAGCTTACTCCTCCGTATACAAGGGGCGGAGGAATGCGCCCTATTAGATATGGTGTGCCCTATGATGAGTATTGCTGAGTTGCCTGTTTTCTTTTGGGGTTATGCACTTGAGAAGCCGCATACCTATTGAATAGAGTTCCCACCAAATCCGTGCCTACCACTCCATATGAGATATGGTATGGGAAGAGACCATATCTTAAACGAGTTAAGAAATGAGGTTGTCTGGCCAATGTTGAAAGGCAAAATCCGGACAAGCTCGAGACAAGGTCGGTTCTGTGTAAGTTTGTGTAAGTTTGTTGGATATCCCAAACATTCGTGAAGGTATATCTTCTACCACACCGAGGAACAAAAGGTGTTTTGTTTATCGGCATGCCACCTTTTTAGAAAAAGGAATTTCTTAAAAAAGAAATTAGTGGTCAGAGGTAGAACTGGAAGGAGTTCCAGCTACACAAACTACAGTTGATGATTTGGTATAACCAGAGGATTCAATAGTTCCTGACGAACCTCAGCCTCTCCGCCGATCTAGTAGGGTTCCTCATCCACCTGAGAGATACTACGGTTTTCTCAATAACAGTGGGAGCGAGGATTGCATCATGGAAAATGATGACCCAACTAGTTTCGAGCAGGCCATCATGAGTGGAGACTCTGTGAAATGGCTGGATTCTATGCGATCTGAGATGGAATCCATGTACACCAACAAAGTATGACTTTGGAAGTTGCACCTGAAGGGGTAAACCCCATCGGGAGCAAGTGTATCTTGAGAAGATTCTTGGTGTAGATGGAAAAGTTGAGACTTTCAAAGCAAGACTTGTAGTAAAAGGTTTTCGTCAATAACCAGGTGTGGATTATGATGAAACCTTTTCTCCAGTGGCTATGTTTAAGTCCATCCGGATCCTACTTACCATCGCTACATACCATGACTACGAAATCTGGCAGATTGATGCTAAGACCGCTTTTCTAAATGGTGATTTAGAAGAGAGCGTGTGCATGACACTGCCAGAGGGTTTCGTAGAAAGTGGGAGCGGCGGAAAGGTGTGCAAGATGCTTAAATCAATTTGCGTATAAAAGCAGGCATCGCGGAGCTGGAACATCTGTTTTGATGTGGCAGTCAAAGAGTTTGGCTTCATCAAAATGGTTGATGAACCTTGTATATACAAACGGGTTGTAGAGAGTAAAGTTGTCTTCCTCGTATTGTACGTGGATGACATACTCTTGATAGAAAATGGTGTTCCTATGCTACATGATTTGAGTTTGATGTTATGTGATCAAAGAATTAATTACCGCGATCAAGAACGGCGTCGCTTGTTAGCTAGCCGGTGAGTACGGGTCGGTCCACAGGGATTTTGTGTATTCTCAATTTGTTCTAACGAGTTAATTCCAAACGGTGTTGGATTGATTATCGCAAAAAACTGAAATGAGTTTATTAGGATTAAAATCTTGCTAGGGATAGGTTTAGGTTAAGTTTGGAAAGTCAATATTCCTCACCGCTTTCTATGCCCTAATTATGATCTATGAGGTGTTATGGTAATAATTAACAATGTGGATTAGCACGATCAGGAAGAAACATCGTTTCTTCCTCTAGGTCATTGTCCTTCCTTTCTTAATTTTTACCCTAACCTCCATGGAAAATATATACAACCGGTCTTTTAAACTACGGTATCACCGCTACCTCGTGGGATAGGGTGCCGTAGTGAGCGGTGTGTGTATGTATGCATGGAGTCCTATAAAAATATGTGATGGGCAAAAAAAGGGTGAGGGATTTTCATCTCTCAAACCATCCCTATTCCTAACTCTAACAAGTGAGGAACTACTCACTCATTAGGGAATTGATAAACATGTTCTAAACTAATTAACTAGGGCAGATAATAAAAGTTATACTAGGGCAGAAAGAAAGTTATACTAGGGCAATAAAAAGAAAACTTACTCTAATTTTTATTTGATTCTCTCTTCAAACATTTGCAGGAATTGAATTCTGAATTTTGATAAATACAATGAGGCACAAGAAGAGTCATACCTCAAAAAGAGATTTAGGGTTTCTATTTATAGATCATAGAAACCCTAGGGTTACATTCGATTCACATTCGCATTTACAAATATACCCTAAAGAAGCCTAGTCAACGCACCGCCGCACCGACTCAAAATTGCACCGACACGTGCTCCATATGGTCGTGGAACCACGGCCAAAAGCCAGGTTTGGCCGCGGTTCCGCGGCCATGTTGTGGGGTCGTTGGTTCAATTTTTCTGGTCTTGGTCTGGTTGCATTTGGGTACTTGTTTCTTCACTTGGTTTCTCAGATTGTCTTCTAGTTTTCTTCCAGATTTCCACAGTGCATAATGTCGTGGACTTTTACCATTTTCTTCATGTCGAAGTCTTGAACCTTGCGCTGCCTTTTTGCTTTGTGAAATTGTCCATTGATCTTCGTTTATTCTTCAAACTGTAGGCGTGATCAAGATTCTTCCATTTGTTGGTCGTAGTCTCACTTTTGTATCGTCTTTTCATCATTTTCACTGTTTTGTTCCGAGAACCTGTAACCTGCAACTATGTAGCAGACATGGATCAAAAGCACATGTTTATTTGTAAAATGAATAAGAATAGGGAATATAATAATGAAAAATTATGTTATGAACAAATACCCCCAAACTTATCTTTTGCTCGTCCTCGAGCAAAACTAGTTTATTCTCGAAAAAGCCTAACCTCACATTCGCAGGGAAACGCGATTGCACTGAGCTCATGCAACAAGCCGTTAAACCTCCCTAGTAGGAGAAGTGTTGTCTCCTGAGGGTTTTCAGCGGATACTACCCACAAAATCCTATCAATTCGGCCTATTGACTTTTATTCTCCAATTAGGTTTTCTAACAAGAAACTCTATTATCTTCGACTCAGAATTTATCAACCCATATTTTTCGCGCTTCCTTATCATTTAACTTAAGATTATATATGATTTGTATATTTACTTAGCTTTTAGCATCTTTTGAGTTTTCCTTCTAGGGTTCCATCTCAACTTAGGAATTTTTATCATCTCTACTAAAGATATAAGTCCTATTTTTCATTCCTATCTCTTATCTAAAACCCAATCATATACCCCTACGTGTGTGTATATATCACCCCTACACTTAGAAATTCAAATCAAGCTATTATACTCTTGTCCATCGTCCAAAGTACTTTTCAATTGGTGAATTTTTAGATGAAATTGCTCACACATTCTTCATGCGACCGTTAATACTTCTTGAGGTACCAACGGCCGATTAAAAAATGTGTTTGCACTTTAAGGCGTAATTCCTAGTCTTGTAATACCTAAGGCTTATAGCAGTGACTCCAAAACCAGTTGGTCTAAGGCACTAGGTGATAAAGCACCCTCGCTAAAATATTTTTTTATTTATGCAGCCTTAAGTAATTATAAAAACCAGTGTTCATTTTTTATCTCTTTATTCACACTTGTATTTTTATTTTATTTTTCTTCGTACTAAGGATTTTAGACAAGAGCATTTCAAGGTCTCTTCTACCATTCCAAGTTTCAAGGTTCGTGTTTGTGCAATTTGTAGGGTATATATTTTCAGAATTTAGATTTAAGCTTAGGAATTATTTTTCAAACTTATACTTTAATAAAAATATCAATACTTTTCCTTTGTTTTAACTTAGCCCAAGAAGTCAACTCGAAATTTGCCTATTTCTAAATAAACTACAAAGACATAAACTTTCTACCGTTAAATTTTAAGAAAGGTTATTTTTAGGGTTTTTAATTTACTAAGTCTAAGATCTAGTTGTTCCTAGCTAGTTAACTGTCTTGTCAAACTTAAGTCAATTATGTCCAAAATTGAATTTTTCAATTTTTATATTTAAAATTTTTCAATTTTTATGGGTTTTAAAATAAGTATGCAAATGCAAAAATATACATATGAATGCGAAGGAAGAAAGCTTACCGAGCACACCCCCAAACTTAAACTTGACAGTGTCCTCACTGTCATGCCACACCAAGAGGGTCAAAATGGCCGGTATTGCCCTGTTTATTTTTATTTTATTTTTTTTATTGTTAACAGAAAACCAAAACAAAAAATATATACAAAAAGGTCACCCCTCCCCAAACTTAAGTGAAACAGTGTTTCCGCTGTTGAAGCATTAAAGCTCAGAGTTATGGAGGAGAAAAACACAGTATCAAGCAATACAAGGCCTTACACAGGCCAAAGGTTAGCACCAACCATTCAAAAATTTTATCGTTAGAATTGTGGGGTTGGTGAAAGAATGGAGTGTGGAGAAGAGAAATGAGAAACACACGAGACTGTATGGGAAGAAAGGTGGAATATGGTCTCGGTATAGGAGAAGAATGTCCGAAAAGAGAAATAAGTGTAGTACGAACTTGAGGGTGTAAATTGAGTGAATAAATTAGCACAAATTGTGATGACCGATGTGTTAAAAGCGATTGTGCTAATCTATCAACCCGTCGAGAAATGGGGTCAAATCCCTCAAGATTCGCGAGAAAACATGGGTACGTTGAACTTGGTAAACCATCCATTGAAATTGAAAGCGTGACGGATTCTTGAGCGGTCAAAACGATGGAAAGGACGAAGGAGAGTGATTTAGGAAGGGTCTCATTCTCACCTAAGTAATCGTATTTAAGATGAGACGGCAACAGCTTGAGTTCGTGTTTTTGAGGTGGTAAAATTGGTGAGAATGTCTCGAACTCGAAAGATTCCATCAATGGTTCGAAATCACCGTAAGCAACCGAGTCGGATGGTTCAACTGACTCATCCGAAAATTCAAAGGAGTCAAACTCGGGTAATGAGTCTTCAAAATCGTTCGAAAAACTGAAACACTCGTAATCATTATCGGTTGTGCAAACTGTGTCAGATTCAAGGAGGAACGCACTAGTGGCGTCAAAACTTCTGTGATCGAACAGAAATTTTTTAAGCTCACAGTCCTCCTGCGTGATTTCTTGCGTGGTCGGAACGATGGAAAGGATGAAGAGGGGTGATTTAGGAAGTATAACAGTTAAAGGTTCAGGAGGATGAATTGGAATATCCGACTCATCAAACAAAACTGGTTCATTCTCAATACTATCCTCAATACTCTCCTCAATACTATCCTCATAATTCTCCTCAAAAGTTATCCCACCCATGCAATTATCATCAAAATCAAGACGCATATGAAGTTTTGGAGAAACATTTAATGACTCGGGATGATGAATTGGAAGGAAAAATTCAGTCAAATCTGCGGGTTCATCATCAAAATTATTCCTTGCGTCAATATCCTTAATCAAGTGAAAATAAATTTTTTCAGACACCTCATCAAAAGCATGGATATTTATCAATTCAGGTTCTAGATTTGAGGTGTAGAGGTCGAAAAGATTGGTGATGGTTTCACTCGAAAGGGACCCTTCACAATCTGGCAAATCAAGCACTACAAAGTTGCACAACTCATTAAACGTTTTATTTTCAACTGGTGAATCATTTGGGACACGTGATAGACATTCAAAATTGGAGTTGTGGGATTCAATTGGTGATGTGTAGGTTTGATTTGGAAAGGTGCATAGCTCACTCTCTCCACTCAAATTCTTAATCTGTCCAACCGCCTCATCATACATTGGAAAATTTAGAGCTAGTTGGAAACTAGCTACCGGTTCACTAGGTTGTCTTGATGACTTAAGGGCGGCAATGGACGCATCCAAATTCCTCATCTGTTGGTTTGTCGCTACAATATAAGCTTCCAACGACTGTTCCAGACTAGACATGGGTTGTGAAGGGGTTTCAGTAAAAGATTCAAAATTGTTTGGATTCTGGAAACTCCCAAATGGCTGTGTAGAAGCAATGTCTAGGGAAGGTGCGAAAGTCGGGTAGGACTGGTAGGAATTGAATGGTTGGATAGGAGTAGGATCAACATTTGGATAAAAAGGTGAATGGACTTGTTGATCCCGAGAACTGGAAGTGTTGAAAGGAATGAAAGATCGGTTACGAGATTGTTCAATATGTTCAGCAATAGACATGGGTTTCGGAGTTACAGCAAAACTCGAAAAAGGAGTATCAACGTAAGAAGGTAGTGAAGGATGAAATGGTTGATACAAAGTGGATTGCGGAGTCCAACTATTTCTCCTAAACGCTTATATTCTATCTTTCAAAGAAATTTTGGGCATGGTGGGGTCGTCCGTAATTCGACCAAAACAATTCGCGTATGAAGCAATGTTTGGATGAGGGTACCAAAGTTCGGCAAGAGTTTTGTGAGGTGGGGTACCCATGATGTAAGAAAGGAGAAGAAAAAGAATGTGGGTGCAAGTGGGGTGCATGGATTTCTTAGCGACAAATTGCAAGTTTTTGTAAAAAAATTTCTTTTTGAGTTATTTTTTATGGAGCTTTTTGCAAAAAGATTTTCAATTAAAGGCTTAGACACACGTTCAATCAATCACAAATGCACAATCAAGCCTAGATCTAGGGTCACCTAGGTCAACTAGACTGCTCCTAACTGTTCCAAAGGGCAAGTTGTGAGGACCTCAAACCGCCTCTTCATCGCCAATTGTGGCCAGGTAAGCACAAGTAGAGAAAGGAGGGATCTGCTCACGAATCACCGTGAGACGGGGCTTTTAAAGTTACCTTTCCCTACCTGTCTAGCCTAGGCACCACAAAGTTAGGTTAGGATCAACGGTCGATGCCTACAACTATTTCTTTGTCCTATTGAGCGCGAAGTCCTTAGGGCTGAGTCTAATCTTTTTTTCATTAATTTGATGGTCAATGCAATATGCTTTATGTGATTTTGGGGGTCCTGGGAAGGGTAATGAAATCCCCACCCAATCTGGATTGGTGTTCAAGCCCACTAAAGTCAATTTAGATATGCACAGCAGTAAACACAATCAAACACTTGCAAACAATTTTTTTTAGTGCGGCGCAAAGAATCCTGCACAAGATCAAGTTATTAGAGAAGGGGAGAAGTTTTTGCGCAAAGAACCCTGTAGGAAATTTTTCAGAGGAGATAATGGGGTTCAGAGAAGAAAAGGGGGCTTACAGAAGAGTTTTTGCTTGCTGACGTCAGCAAAGCGCCGCGGTTCCGCGGCTAAATGTAGCCTTTGACCGCGGTTCCACGGTCAAATCATTGGTTCAGATCCCCAAATCTTTTCTGTTTTCTGTTCTGATTATCCTCTGCTTGTTCAGATCTTCTGTTTGCTGTTTTGCTCTCTGGATTTTTCCAGATCTGAATCTGTTCGTCGATCCTACACAATTCAAACGAAACACCCTTCAAAGAAGAACAAGATGATAAAATTTTTTATATTTTTATATTTTTCAGTTTTTATGATTTTTCAATTTTATATTAACCCGAAATTACAAAAAGAAAATAACTACGCCATCCCCGGCAACGGCGCCATTTGATTTGAGTGTGATGTTATGTTGGATTGATTATCGCTAAAAACTGAAATAAGTTTATTAGGATTAAAATCTTGCTAGGGTTAGGTTTAGCTTAAGTATGGAAAGTCAATATTCCTCACCTCTTTCTATGCCCTAATTAAGATCTATGAGTATTATGGTAATAATTAACAAAGTGGATTAGCACAATCGGGAAGAAACGATGTTTCTTTCTCTAGGTCCTTGTCCTTCCTTTCTTAATTTTTACCCTAACCTCCATGGAAAATATATACAACCGGTCTTTTAAACTACGGTATCACCGCTACCTCGTGGGATAGGGTGCCGTAGTGAGCGGTGTGTGTATATATGCATGGAGTCCTATAAAAATATGTGATGGGCAAAAAAGGGGTGAGAGATTTCCATCTCTCAAACATTCCCTATTCCTAACCCTAACAAGTGAGGAACTACTCACTCATTAGGGAATTGATAAAGATGTTCTAAACTAATTAACTAGGGCAGATAATAAAAGTTATACAAGGGAAGATAATAAAAGTTATAATAGGGCAGAAAGAAAATTAACTAGGGCAATAAAAAGAAAACTTACTCTAATTTTTATTTGATGCTCTCTTCAAACATTTACAGGAATTGAATTCTTAATTTTGATAAATACAATGAGGCACAGGAAGAGGCTGTTAGTGTTTATGCCCTAGAAGGCCATTACTGTATCATACTAGCTTGTATATTACTTAATGGAAGCTTGGGATATTCACATGTATATAACAGTCTTGCTAAACATGGTAGTATGCTACTTGGTTTTTCTATCTTAATATGTGAGTGTACGTATTGATAGAGCTCTTAGGATCTTGCTTGTCTACCAGCGTTGTGATGGCAGTCACACTAGTGGGGCTGGGTAGTCTACAAGCACATCCTTATTCAGGTCCCTGGTCGTTGGATTATCGAGACAGAGCATCGATACTCCGGAGTAGACTGGTGTGTACGCTTCTCATCCCAGTTGGGGAGATGGTCTGTCCCACAGCCGTCAGTACGTCGTACTAGAGATAGTATACAGGTGCTCGTTAGGTTACGGGTACACCGGACAGGACTCACAGGGAACTGTTGGTTGGTTTGATACCAGTCGTCAGTGAACAGTTCCCAGGTGACATGAGTACAGCGTAGTCCGCGGACTTGACACTGCTACTTCGCCTCGAGTGTGTCCCACTGTTCTTAGATTGCTACCCTACCACGGCTCAAAGGAGTCGTGCAAACAGGTAGCAGTTGGGTGCAGTCCCGAGCACTTGGAGGCAGTGGCGGTTTGACAGGATTCGTCCCTCCCGGTATTGGGAGTAGATATCGTGCTGTGTCAGAGAGCCATTACGCAAAGTCCCTGGCCAGGGCAAGCGAGATTTGCTGGTAGGTTCCAGTAGTTTCTCAGGGAGTAATGGGCTTCCCTCCGACACGACTTATACCGCTATTAGGGGACTGACGCTTGCCGCCCCCTAGGCCCGATATGCGATAGTCTTGGACGAACGGACCGGACTGTATGGAGATTGTCACATCAGACTCAGTAGGAGTTCGGATGGGTTTTCTCATCGGCCTTCTTATCAACAACTACCTGGGGACCGTTACGTACAGCTAGTGCCGCTTGCGGTCTGTGGTTAAACCCACTGCCAGCGTAGTAGTCGAGTCTCTAGAGTCCCACACAAAGAGTTTCCTACTCCAGGCAAAACGATATAGAGGTTGCATGGTTTTGCGACAAAGGGTTCGGACGCATACGTGCGTTTACGCACGTACGACTTTCGGACAGTTTTTACCAGTCGGCTTTGGTTTAAGCCAGTTACTGGTATCCGGTTATTGAATTTTTACAGTCTAAAGTTTTTCCGTATTTTTGCGGATTGGAGGGGCGTTCTCGTAATTGTACGAGAAGCTTCTAGAAGATGTGACTAAGGAGGTTTCTTTTGGATAAGAAAGTGAGTCATGGTGGTGATTCATTCATTTCATTAATGCACATTTATTGCTTAATGACTCATGCTAATGAATCACCACTAGATATTTTATGAAGCATGATTTATCATCACTCTTTATTCTTTTCTCATTATTAGAAAATGCTTCATAATATATTATGATACACTCTTTCTCTTCTCATTATCTTATCTCACATTCTCTCTCCTCAAGCTCTCATCTTCAAACCCTAATCCTTACACCTCATGAGTTGAGATCAAAGGATTAGTTAGACTAAACAATCCATAACCATCACTCTATCTCATCCTAACTTCTTCGATTAGCAATCCAAGAAGGTTAGTTGCCTCAAGTTTAGAGGTTTAGCTTGGAGTTTCGCTCTCGGGTGGATCGTCTACTACCTAGAGAAGGCCGAGGAGAACAAGGAGATCGTAAAGACGAAGGACTAGTTTCGTTAGGTATAATCCCTTAACACTATAGTTTAGTATAGCTATGTGTTCGGTTATTATTTGTTTAGCTTCGATTCAAGCGGTTAGTCGATGTTTGTTCTTTAAACTTGATCGTTTTTGAAAATTCCGCCTCCCCATAAGTACTGGGGTGCACTACATCGACTTACAGTGGTATCAGAGCCTCGCTAAACACTAAATAACTTAATCGCAAATTTGTACGAATTTCGAACGGAAAAACGAAACCGGAAAACCCTAAAAATTGCAAGTTTCTGTCGAATTTAAAACGATGTCAGAAAATTTTTCAGGTGTGTTCAGAAAGCTAGAAAGGAGTCCAGGAGAACACCCAAGAAATTCGAGCCCATGAATCGGCAACTCGGCCGCGGAAGCGCGGCGGATCGGTGTGATCCGCCGCCCTTCCGCGGCGCTTTGGTCGAGTCATAGACTCATCTTTCTTGTGTGGGTCCCCTGTGATATTTGGGGTTTTCTGGAATATTTAATATTTGCTCAGGTTACTGTTTAACAGAGCAGATTTTGGAGCAATATTGATGTTGTTTAGTCGATCGAAATTTTACAGTATTTGCATATTGGATTATATCTGTGATTGTTTAATGTGTTCGTAAACCTCCCCCAACTGCTAGTATGTCGGTTGGCAGGGGGTTGCACATTTCTGAAATGGTTATATCTGTTTGTGCATATAAACTGTATTGGACTGTTGTGGTGTATAGTCGGGGTTAGCAATGGGTTATTCTTTAATTCATTTGTTGTAAATGTAATTTGTTGTAATATTATTTTCGCGGGGCACTTCCAGGTTGCGGTCGTAGCCACCGTTGTATTATTTCATTTTACTGTTTTTGCTCCTAGGACTGACCCAAGGTGGGGTACACAGACTGCCGGGTGGGTAGTTTACCGTACCCGTAGGGGTCGAGGGTGGGGTAACGGCTATTCATCACAACTGTGTAATCTGTCTTTTCTTGTAGGCTCAAAAGAAATACAGATTGCTTGCAATTCCAATATTGTTTATCTGTGTTCTGGAATGAATATCATTGCGTCAGACGAATGTAAAATATCTATATTTATGATAGCTATTTAGACGCCACTTATGTTTTACACCCGCGCTAGCCCAGCCCCCGCTCTGTCGTTAGTTAAGTAACCTAACGGGTGATGACGGGACCCCGTGGCGAATGCGGATGGCATAAGAGGACGTTGTATTTTCGTTGTTTTCTGCAATGATAGGTTAATGATGGGACGCATTATCTATAATGCAAAGTAAAACAAACCAAAGTTTAAATCGTTGGAACAATTTGAAAGAAACCACTCGGTTATTTTTTAAAACAGATATTTTTAAATGCGGAGATTTAACCACTCCTTTTAAAAGCTATCAGGTTCCTTCGGTTATATCAAGTTCACTACGTTCACGGTTTCGCCAAAACCATTCATAGCCCTCCGTCATTTCATTTGGGTATTCAGTAGTATTCAAGCTATGCATTTTGGCCAAAGTCAAGGCATAGTGTTTGGTAGCTACTGGGTTTTCATTTGTTGCATAAGATAGATGAGTTGGTTTGGGACAGTCGTATTACCATTTGACCAAAGTCAGGGGTATATACGGATGGGTTCAAATTGACAAGATAATGACGGGTAGAACTTGACATGTGACTTATGACATTTTGACCAAAGCCAAGGTCATAAGAGCATGGGGCAAAAACATATATCGGGAATTTCAAAAGAAACTAAAATTTGCAAAGAGATGCATACCATTTGGAGTTTGATGAATGTTGGTAGCACTCCTTTAACATTATCATACGATGATATTTGGATCCCGATCCTACTGTGAGTATATGCTACTTATCAGGATATTCGTCGCTTAACGATCAATACTATAAACCTAGTAGGTGTCCAGAAAAGTGTCAGCGGGGTTACGCCCCCAGAGAAAAGAGGTTATATAATTAAGGAACTTCGCGAAAGCGTTGGAAAACCTCCCTCGAAGTATCGACACCGGCCTGGCTGAACGGTTAAGCAAGAATTGTACGGCGAGAATAGTCTTGGCTAATTCTTCTTTTATGGTTTGAGGAAGGATTCGAGAAACAGTGGGAGCCATCCAGTTTAGATAAACTAAAAACCATTCTAAACTTGCAAGAGCATCATGCTAAAGAGTTTTCTTCTCTCTCTCCTAATTGCAGCGACCCTGAAAATGACTGGACTTAAGTTACTTTTAGAGAAAAATATACTGACAGGGCCAAACTATAAAGATTGGCTGCGGAATGTCAAGATGGCTTTGACCTATGACAAACTGGGATACGTCCTCACCGCTACAGCACCTGCTGTCCTTGGTCCCAAATCCAGCAATGCGGATAAGGAAATCCGCAAAACCTGGGATTTAGATTGCGCGAGAGCCAAGTGCATCGTGCTTGCCTCGATGAACAATGAACATCAGAGGAGGCACGAGGATATGTCCCTAGATGGCATATTTCTCCATACAAAAGAACTTTATGGAGAGCAATCTCGTATAGCAAGATACGAGACCTCTAAGAAATTATTTCGAGCGAGGTTGGTTGTCGGGTCATCCGTAGGTGAACATGTCCTACAGATGATCGGCTATATTGAAGAGCTCGCAGACCTTGGGACGACTTTGGATAATGAGCTCTATACAGACCTTGTTCTCCAGTCCCTTCCTCCCACCTACGCCCAGTTTATCCTCAACTTCAATCTTCAATTAAAAGAAGTTGAACTTGCGGAACTCCTGAACATGTTAAGGAGTGCAGAGGGCACCTTGCAGAAGGCAAGGGAAACATGTTTGTTGGCGGTGCATCTTCTTCCGGGTCCAAGGCTAGGGCCAAAGGAAGGAAGAAGAAGGCCGTACCCAGACCTAGAGGAGGTGTTAGTAAGGTGGGAAAGAAGGGAAAGAAAAAGTTTACAGCACCGGTAGTTGGCCTGGATGAGTGCTTCCATTGTCACAGGAAAGGGCACTGGAAGAAGGATTGCAAGGCGTGGAACGCCAAGAACCAGGAACCGAAGCAAGCTGTGGCTTCGACTTCAGGTGTGTTTGTAATTGAGAATTGTCTGTCAATCAACTCTACTTACTGGGTATTGGATACCGGATCAGGATCTCATATTTGCAATTCATTGCAGGCACTGAGAAACCGTAGAGTGCTGAAGGAAGGTGATATGATCCTCAGGGTTGCTAACGGAGCTAGCGTGGGAGCTGCGTCCGTCGGGGATTATCACCTAGGATTGACGAGTGGACACATTTTGGTTTTACATAACTGTTATTTTGTACCCAGCTTAACGTGTAATATCATATCAGTTTCCTTGTTATCAAATAAAGGTTATGATTTCACGTTTGTAAGAGATGTTGTCAACATCCACCTTAATCATGGTTTGATTGGGTCCGGTACTCTAAATAACGGCATATATGTGTTAAACCAACTCCAAATTTTCAATGTCCAGAACACACTAAAAAGAAAGTCTCCAGATTTAAATAAAGCTTTCTTATGGCATTGTAGACTGGGTCACATCAATGAGAGAAGGTTGACTAAGTTGCATAGAGAAGGATATTTGGACACGTTCGAATATCAAACTTATGACACTTGTCAATCTTGTCTCAAAGGAAAGATGACAAAGACTCCATTCACTGGACAAGGAGTAAGAGCGAGCGAGCTCTTAGGACTCATACACAGCGATGTATGCGGTCCAATGTCTACACATGCAAGAGGTGGTTTTTCCTATTTCATTACTTTCACGGATGATTACTCAAGATACGGATTCATTTATCTGATGAAATATAAATCCGAAGCTTTTGAGAAATTCCAAGAGTATAAGAATGAAGTAGAAAACCAAACAGGCAAAAGTATTAAAACACTGAGATCTGATCGAGGTGGAGAATACTTAAGTGCCGAGTTCCTAGGTTACTTAAAAGAGAAAGGAATTCTCTCTCAGCTTACTCCTCCATACACTCCACAGCATAACGGTGTATCGGAGAGACGGAATCGGACCCTATTGGATATGGTACGATCCATGATGAGCAATGCTGAGTTACCGCGATCTTTCTGGGGTTATGCGCTAGAATCAGCGGCATATCTTCTGAACAGAGCTCCTACCAAGACTGTGCCTACCACTCCATATCAGATGTGGACTGGGAAGAAACCCCATCTTCAGCATATGAAGATTTAGGGATGTCCAGCTTTTGTTAAAAAGCAGCATGTGGACAAGCTCGAGGCACGATCAGTAAAATGTATGTTTGTGGGATATCCAAAGAACTCCAAGGGATATTATTTCTATTACACAGAGGAACAAAAGGTTTTTGTTTCTCGTAATGCCCATTTTCTGGAAAATCAGTTTTTAGAAAAGAAAATAAGTGGGAGCGAAATAGAACTGGAAGAAATTCCAGAACCACAAACTGCTACTGAAAGTTTGGTAGAACCAGAGGTTCAAGAAGAACAGAACATTCCCGCACCCCTCCGCAGGAGTAGTAGGCCGTCTCATCCGCCTGAGAGATACTACGGTTTTCTCATAGACGGGGATAGAGAGGATTGCATCATAGATGATGATGAACCTACTGACTTCCAGCAGGCCATCCAGAGCGGCGACTCAGTACGATGGCTAGATGCAATGCGGACCGAAATGGAGTCCATGTACACCAACAAAGTATGGACTTTGGACTTTGCTCCAGATGGGGTAAAACCCATAGGATGCAAATGGATCTTCAAGAAAAAGATTGGTGTAGATGGACAGGTGGAAACCTATAAGGCTAGACTTGTTGCAAAGGGTTTTCGTCAAAGACCTGGTTTGGACTATGACGAAACTTTTTCTCCAGTGGCTATGCTCAAATCCATTCGGGTCCTTCTTGCTATTGCTGCCTTCCATGATTATGAAATCAGGCAGATGGACGTAAAGACGGCTTTTCTGAATGGAAATTTAGAAGAGAGCGTCTATATGGATCAGCCAGAGGGTTTCAATCAGAGTGGGAGCAGCGGGAAAGTATGCAAGCTGCTTAAGTCTATTTATGGACTAAAGCAGGCATCGCGGAGTTGGAACATCTGTTTTGATGAGACAGTCAAAGAATATGACTTTATCAAAAATCCAGATGAACCGTGCATATATAGTAAAGTTGTGGCCAGAAGTGTCCTATTCCTCATCCTGTACGTGGATGACATTCTATTGATAGGAAATGACATTCCTATGCTACAATCTGTCAAAGGATTCTTGTCACACAGGTTCTCCATGAAAGACCTGGGTGATGCCTCTTACATTCTGGGGATCCGGATCTATCGTGATAGATCCAAGAGGATGTTGGGACTTTCGCAGTCCAGGTATATCGACACTGTACTGAAAAGATTCAGTATGGAAGATTCTAAGCGCGGTAATCTACCGGCTTGTCACGGAATCACCCTCTCCAAAGAGATGTCTCCCAAGACTGATTTGGAAAGGGAACGCATGTCTATTATACCCTACGCTTCTGCGGTAGGCTCTATAATGTATGCGATGTTGTGTACCAGACCAGATGTAGCTTACGCACTGAGCGTGGTAAGCCGGTATCAGTCAGACCCAGGGGAGAAACACTGGATAGCAGTAAAGAACATTCTCAAGTACCTGAGGAGGACTAAAGAGATGTTCTTGGTTTACGGCGGAAAAGACCTCAGGTTGGAGGCCTTTGCTGATTCCGGCTTCCAGAGTGATAAGGACGATTCCAAGTCCATGTCGGGTTATGTCTTTACCCTCAATGGAGGGGCGGTGTGCTGGAAGAGCTCCAAGCAGGACACCATTGCTGACTCGACGATGGAAGCGGAGTATATAGCTGCTTGCGATGCCGCAAAAGAAGCAGTCTGGATGAAGAAGTTCCTAACAGAACTTCAGGTGGTTCCTACCATAGTTGATCCAATACCTCTGTATTGTGACAACAACGGAGCTATAGCTTTAGCGAAGGAACCAAGGTCCCATCAGAAGTCCAGACACATCTTGAGGCGGTATCACCTGATCAGGGAGATCATTGATCGTCAGGAGATCGAGGTTCGGAGAGTTGCTTCAGAAGAGAACATTGCTGATCCATTCACGAAGGCCCTTCCTCAGATTCAGTTCGAGAGGCTACTCGAGATCATTGGTCTACGATATGCCAGTACATGGCCCTAGTGCAAGTGGGAGATTGTTAGTGTTTATGCCCTAGAAGGCCATTACTGTATCATACTAGCTTGTATATTACTTAATGGAAGCTTGGGATATTCACATGTATATAATAGTCTTGCTAAACATGGTAGTATGCTACTTGGTTTTTCTATCTTAATATGTGAGTGTACGTATTGATAGAGCTCTTAGGATCTTGCTTGTCTACCAGCGTTGTGATGGCAGTCACACTAGTGGGGGCTGGGTAGTCTACAAGCACATCCTTATTCAGGTCCCTGGTCGTTGGATTATCGAGACAGAGCATCGATACTCCGGAGTAGACTGGTGTGTACGCTTCTCATCCCAATTGGGGAGATGGTCTGTCCCACAGCCGTCAGTACGTCGTACTAGAGATAGTATACAGGTGCTCGTTAGGTTACGGGTACACCGGACAGGACTCACAGGGAACTGTTGGTTGGTTTGATACCAGTCGTCAGTGAACAGTTCCCAGGTGACATGAGTACAGCGTAGTCCGCGGACTTGACACTGCTACTTCGCCTCGAGTGTGTCCCACTGTTCTTAGATTGCTACCCTACCACGGCTCAAAGGAGTCGTGCAAACAGGTAGCAGTTGGGTGCAGTCCCGAGCACTTGGAGGCAGTGGCGGTTTGACAGGATTCGTCCCTCCCGGTATTGGGAGTAGATATCGTGCTGTGTCAGAGAGCCATTACGCAAAGTCCCTGGCCAGGGCAAGCGAGATTTGCTGGTAGGTTCCAGTAGTTTCTCAGGGAGTAATGGGCTTCCCTCCGACATGACTTATACCGCTATTAGGGGACTGACGCTTGCCGCCCCCCTAGGCCCGATATGCGATAGTCTTGGACGAACGGACCGGACTGTATGGAGATTGTCACATCAGACTCAGTAGGAGTTCGGATGGGTTTTCTCATCGGCCTTCTTATCGACAACTACCTGGGGACCGTTACGTACAGCTAGTGCCGCTTGCGGTCTGTGGTTAAACCCACTGCCAGTGTAGTAGTCGAGTCTCTAGAGTCCCACACAGAGAGTTTCCTACTCCAGGCGAAACGATATAGAGGTTGCATGGTTTTGCGACAAAGGGTTCGGACGCATACGTGCGTTTACGCACGTACGACTTTCGGACAGTTTTTACCAGTCGGCTTTGGTTTAAGACAGTTACTGGTATCCGGTTATTGGATTTTTACAGTCTAATGTTTTTCCGTATTTTTGCGGATTGGAGGGGCGTTCTCGTAATTGTACGAGAAGCTTCTAGAAGATGTGACTAAGGAGGTTTCTTTTGGATAAGCAAGTGAGTCATGGTGGTGATTCATTCATTTCATTAATGCACATTTATTGCTTAATGACTCATGCTAATGAATCACCACTATATATTTTATGAAGCATGATTTATCATCACTCTTTATTCTTTTCTCATTATTAGAAAATGCTTCATAATATATTATGATACACTCTCTCTCTTCTCATTATCTTATCTCACATTCTCTCTCCTCAAGCTCTCATCTTCAAACCCTAATCCTTACACCTCATGAGTTGAGATCAAAGGATTAGTTAGACTAAACAATCCATAACCATCACTCTATCTCATCCTACTTCTTCGATTAGCAATCCAAGAAGGTTAGTTGCCTCAAGTTTAGAGGTTTAGCTTGGAGTTTCGCTCTCGGGTGGATCGTCTACTACCTAGAGAAGGCCGAGGAGAACAAGGAGATCGTAAAGACGAAGGACTAGTTTCGTTAGGTATAATCCCTTAACACTATAGTTTAGTATAGCTATGTGTTCGGTTATTATTTGTTTTGCTTCGATTCAAGCGGTTAGTCGATGTTTGTTCTTTAAACTTGATCGTTTTTGAAAATTCCGCCTCCCCATAAGTACTGGGGTGCACTACATCGACTTACAGAGGCATACCTCAAAAAGAGGTTTAGGGTTTCTATTTATAGATCATAGAAACCCTAGGGTTACATTCGATTCACATCCGCATTTACAAATATACCCTAAAGAAGCCTAGTCAACGCACCGCCGCACCGACTCAAAATTGCACCGACACGTGCTCCATATGGCCGCGGAACCGCGGCCAAAAGCCAGGTTTGGTCGTGGTTCCGCGGCCTTGTTGTGGGGTCGTTGGTTCAATTTTTCTGGTCTTGGTCTGGTTGCATTTGGGTACTTATTTCTTCACTTGGTTTCTGAGATTGTCTTCTAGTTTTCTTCCAGATTTCCACAGTGCATAATGTCGTAGACTTTTACCGTTTACTTCATGTCGAAGCCTTGAACCTTGCGCTGCCTTTTTGCTTTGTGAAATTGTCCATTGATCTTCGTTTATTCTTCAAACTGTAGGCGTGATCAAGATTCTTCCATTTGTTGGTCGTAGTCTCACTTTTGTATCGTCTTTTCCTCATTTTCACTGTTTTGTTCCGAGAACATGTAACCTGCAACTATGTAGCAGACATGGATCAAAAGCACCTGTTTATTTGTAAAATGAATAAGAATGGGGAATATAATAATGCAAAATTATGTTATGAACACTACACTCGGTTAAGCTCCTCTTATCACAATGTTTCTCCATAGAGGATCTGGGCGATGCCTCCTACATCCAGTGATTAAGATCTATAGAGATAGATCTAAGAGGATGTAACATACTTACTAGGTGTAGTGAGTAGGTGTCAATCAGATCCTGCGGAGAAACACTGGTGAGCTGTGAAGAACATTCTTAAGTACTTGAAAAGGACTAAAGAAATGTTCTTGGTGTTTGGTAACGGTGAACTCCATATGGAGTCCTTTACCGATTCGAGTTTCCAGAGTGATAAGGTCGACTGTAAGACAGTCGCGGGTTTTGTCTTTACCCTCAGTGGAGGGACAGTATGTTGGAAGAGTTCCAAGCTAGATACCGTAGCAGACTAGATGATAAAGGCTGAATACATCGCTACCAATGATGCTACCAAAGAGGTCGTCTGGATAAAGATGTTCATGAGATGAACTTGGTGAGGTTCATATCATTGTGGTGACAATGGAGCTGTGGTTTTGGCCTAGGAACCCCAGTCCCATCAGTGATCCAAACATATTCTTAGGCACTATCACCTGATCATGGAGATAGTTGATCTCCGAGCGATCGAGGTCAGGAGAGTTGACGCGAAGAAGAACATGGCGGATCCACTCACGAAGGCCTTTCCCTAGAAAGACTTTAAGGGATGTTGCTTATGGGATATTATAACAACTGGCCTTAGTGCAAATGGGAGATTGTCAGTTGTATGTATGCCCTAGAGGCCATTATTGTACATGATTGTATATTATAGTGGATGCTTGGACATATAAAGGGAGGACTTTCTTGCTCGACATGATAGTATGCTATCTGGTTACTCTTTATCTTAACATGTATACTTATGTTGTCGCTCTGTTACATGTTGATAAAGCCCTTAGGATGTGTACTTGACTACCAGGACTATGATGCAGATCATACTAGTGGGGCAAGGGTAGTCCATAAGTACATCCTTTAATTGTTCTTAGTCGAGGGTGTATCGATACGAGGCATCGATATTCTAGAGTAGACTAGCGTATACGCTTCTTGACCCATATGATGGGCGATGGATGATCCCATATCCATTGGTGTTTGACATCAAAGATGGTATACGGGTGCTCAGTGGAGACTGGATACACTGAACAGGACTTGCCGAGAACTCCTAGATGGTATTATACCTATCGTCAGATAGCAGTTCTCTGGTGACACTGGTACGGGTTAGTCTGTAAACCCAAGATCGTCATCGAGTCATGTGTGATTCCCACTGTGCTTTGATTTCCACCTTACCACGTTCAAGAGAGCATGCAAAACGGTGGTTTTTGCGTACAGTCCCAAGTCACATGGAGGCAATGAGCGATAGGAGGGGTTTCGTATCTCCCTGTATTGGGGGTTGATGTTGCGTTGTGCTCGATTGGCCATTACAAGAAGTCCCTGGCCAGGGATGATACTGAGATTTATTGGTAAGTGTTATTAGTTGTTTCTCGACCAATTATGATCCTCACATCAGCATCACTTATCAAGTTATTGGAGTCTGACGTTTACCACCCCCAGACTAGATATGCGACATATCAGACGAAGATACCAGACTGTACGGTAGTGTTACTTAATGGATTCACGGGAGTTTGAGAAGGCTTGCTTGTTGATCATCTGATCGCTCAATACTCGGGTAGTCGTTACATCCATCTATTACCGCTGACGGCTTGTGGGTGACTGATATGATCATCACCTACTGCCGGCGTATTGACGAGTCTGTAGAGTCCTACACAGAGGTTTCCTAGCTCATGAGAAACGAAGTAGGGCACATATGTGATATGTGTGGGACCGAGATTAATACGTGAATGTGATACCGTATTCTAATCACGCGATATGTGATATTGGTCGGTTATATGTGATATAGCCGGGTTATTGAATCAAGTGTTGATTTGATAAATTGATACATATGATATTAGTCGGTTATATGTAATATAGCCGGATTATTAAATCAAGTGTTGATTAATAATTTAATATATAATTATATTTGATATATCAATATATATTAACTAATATCAGCTCACTTAAGAATTTCTTTTTCTCATTATACATTTAATATATATGTGATATATATTAATGTATTATTCTTGGTGTCATGCTTGATGATACATTGTACATGGGTGTATGAGACTTATACCATACCATAGATAATTACGATTATTATTTATTTAGAGAAAATTCAAAATTAGGTGGAAATTAGCATGGTTAAGAGGCTTGGAGAAGCTTGTGGAAGCCTTGACTAAAGTCCACTAATTTTGTTTTTACTTGTGATATTTATTAACCCAACCATTATCTTTCGCCATGGTTAAGTCTCTACAATGATAATATGTCATATTATCTCACCCATGGTTGCAATTCACGCTCATTCTATTCTTGACTTCATCTTCTTCATCTCAAGTTTGCTCACTAGGTTTTCTGGAGGTGAAGAAAAAGAGTGAGAAAAATTATTCTAAAGTGAGCAAAATTCCTACTTCATCAATCTACACTAGACTAGCCATTTAGTATAGGTTATTTGCTTCACTAATTCTCAATTATTGAAGAGGTAGCTTGAGTCAGAGTCTCCTCGACGTAGATCATCTTCGGCCTCGAAGATCTTTGAGCAAGCTCGTTCCTTTCGCCTAGTGGAGCCTAACGAAAGTCCGGGAGACCACTACTTGGAGCTAAGGGTTTACAACATGGAGCTTTAGAAGTGAAGGACCGGTCTGCAAAGGTTTTATTCCTTATTCACTTATTGTAAAGTTATTTACTTGCTTTATCTAACCCTAATTTTCTAGTTAGATCCTTGGTTTAGGGTTTCTTAGCACTCTAGATTTTTAAAATTGCATGCTTGATGCCTTAGAAAACATTGTGAGGATGCCGAGGAACCCTACACTTTAATAGTTCCTAGTCGAGGGAATATTGAGACAGGGCATCGATATTCCAGAGTAGACTAGTGTGTACGTTTCTTGACCCTATATGGGGGTGATGGTAGATCCCACAACCATTGGTTTTTGACATCAAAGATTGTACACAGATGCTCATTAGAGAATGGGTACACCGAACAGGACTTGTCGAGAACTCCTAGATAATATCATACCTTTCGTCAGATAGCAGTTCTCTGGTGACACTTGTACAGGTTAGTCTGTAGACCCGAGATCGTCATAGTGTCTTGAGTGGTTCCCACTGTGCTTTGATTACCTCCCTACCACGGCTCATCAGAGTCATGCAAACAGGTGGATTTTGGGAATAGTCCCGAATCACATGGAGGCAATGAGCGATAGGAGGGGTTTCGTCTCTCCCGGTATAGGGAGTTGATGTTGCACTTTTCTCGATTGGCTATAACAGCATATCCGTGGCCAGGGTTGTTGAGATTTATTAATAAGAGTTATCAGTAGTTTCTCAAACCATTATGAGCCACACATCGGTATGACTTATAAAGTTTCTAGGGTCTGACGTTTACCACCCCTAGACTTGATATGCGAGATATCAGACGAAGAGACTGGACTATACGGTAAGTGTTACGTATAGGCTCGTTGGGGTTAGGATGAGTTCGCTCGTCGGCCACCTTTTCGACATATACCTGGGTAGCCGTTACGCACAGCTAGTGCCGCAAACGGGCTTGTGGTTAAACCCACTGCCAGTGTACTGTCGAGTCTTTAGAGTCCGACACAAAGGGTTTCTCTAGTTCAGACGAAACGATGTACAGGCCGTAAGGTGTCACGGTAGGATTTCGATCATATACGTGTACTGGCTACACGAATGATGTTCGGAAGGATAATAACGGTAGGCTTTGGTTTAAGCCGGATACCGGTATTATATTATTGAATTATTAGTATCTCATTGTATTCGTATTTTTGGAATATGAATACAGGTATATTTATATGGTATACGGTGAGGGGCATTCTTGTAATTGTACAAGAAAAGGCTTCTAGAAGGAGACACCTCATATATGGATTTTATTTTGTGAAAATAAAATTTATGAGGCGAAATTTGGAGTATGGATAAAAGCATGGATAATTGAATATTGTATTCATTTAGATCTTGTTGGATATAGTGCCCTCAGAGTCAATTATTGGATCACAGGCACGTGATTGCAATGATTGAGGGAGGACCTATGCCGGTAGGACAGTCTTACTCGAGATGATAGTATGCTATCTGGTTTATCTTTATCATCGTGTACTACTTTAGGTGACCTTACGAGTCGCTATTACACGTTGATAGAGCCCCTAGGATTCTTGCTTGACTACCAGCAGTATGAGGGCGATCATATAAGTGAGAGCTGGAGTCCATAAGCACATCCTTAAAAGGTCCCTAGTCGTGGGAGTTTCGAGACAGGGCATCGATTCTCCAGAGTAGACTAGTGTATACAGTCGAGACCCCGACGAGGGGCGGTGGCCGGTCTCACAAGCCACTGGTGTCAGTTGGTTCACCTAAGATGTATACAGGTGCTCATTGGGTTATGAGTACACCGGACATGACTCGCCGGGAACCTGCTAGTTGGGATTATACCAGACGTCAGATAGCAGTTCCCTGGTGACATGTGTACAGGTTAGTTCATCGACCTGAGATCGTCATTTGTCTCGTGTGAGTTCCCACTGTACTTTGATTACTACCCTACCACGCTCAAAGGAGACGTGCAAACAGGTTTTAGTTCGGTACAGTCCCGAGCCACATGGAGGCAGTGAGCGGATCTGCAGGGGTTCGTCTCTCTCGGTATTGGGGGTGAGGTCGCGTTGTGTCTAGGAGAGCCAAAACATGAAAAGTCCTTGGCCAAGGCAGGAGATTTACTGGTAGGTATTCCAGTAGTATCTCAGGGTGTTCTGGGCTACACTCCGACACGACTTGTACCTCTTTTAGGGGTCTGACTTTTACCAACCCCCTAGGCCCACCATGCGATGCTCATAGACGAACGGACCGGACTGTATGGATATTGTCACCGACAGGCTCAGTAGGGTGTCAGGATGAGTTCGCTCATCGACGTCCCTTTTGGTCAATAGCTAGTGGCCCGTCACGTATTGCTAATAGCTCTGACGTGCCAGTGGTTAAATCCACAGCCATAGTATTGACGAGTCTTTAGAGTCCACCACACACAGTTACTCAGGTTTCGGGCGAAACGCTGTAGAGGCCGTATGGAGATATGGCAGAGTTCGATCAGATACGTGCGGTATTGCACGGATCGTGATCGGACGGATTTTACTAGCCGGCTTTGGTTTAAGCCGGATCCTAGTATCAGATAGTGTAGATATTGTCTCCTTGCATTTGTGTTCAGTAGGAATAAAAATACGGGCATGTATATGCAGTAGTGGGGTTTTCCTGTAATTTATTACGGGATCAGTTTTCTGAAGTTGCCAGTTTGCATTCTGTTCCGGCCGGTTTTCCTTTGTTCCTTCGCGGCCGTACTTTCTGATGGAGGGGGGTTATTTGCAGTTTGCAAATAACTGATTGTGAGGGGCTTTCTTGCATTTGTGGCTTTTTGATGAGACTAGCATCATGAGATTCTTTTTCTTTCTCTTCTTTTGCATTAATGAGAAAAGGGATTGATTAGGTTTTGATAGGATTTGGATGTGAGATAATTTGATCTTATCTTCACATATTGTTATGCCTTTTTTTCTCTCTCCAATCTTCTTCTTGATCAAGAGGGGCCGGCCACTATTTTGAGAGAGAGAGATGGGATTTCATTTTTGATGTGGAGAAAAATGTTCATCTCATTTTTGTATCAAAGTTCCCAAGCTCCATTTCTCATTGCTCTTTTTGATTCTCCACCTCCATCCTCCATGGCAACTTCTAACCCTCAAGAGACATAGCCTACTACACTAGTCTACAGCAAATCTTGGACGTGTCGGCTAGCCAACTTCGCGCTCGAGTTGCCTCGGTCAAGAGGTGGGAGCCCGTAAAATTATTCGGCTACGTGGTGCCCTTTCCGACGAGGACGTGACGGACGGAGATTCCGCGGGAGATCGAAGTGGAGACGAAGACCGAAGGACACGGATCGCTTGGTATACTTCTCTACCCATCTTTTACTTTGCTAGTTGCTAGGTTAATGGCCCGATCTGGGTGATAAGTGTGCGGTGGTGCCCGTTTGCTAGTTTGCAAAGTTTTTGTTTCTGCGTTTCCTGTGTCGGATCGACGGCCGGGGTGCCGCCGTGGACTTACATTGGTATCAGAGCCACGCCATTAACTATGCCTAGCTTTCTCTAGTATGTTTAAAACCCGATCGAACAAAAATCCCCAAAAACCGTATTTTAGTGCACATGTGTTCTCTGTCGAAATTTTTTCAGCTCCAAAAATTTTTCAGGGTGTTTCAGAATGTTGTGCAGGGAATTCTAAGCAATCTGTGAAAAATTGGTCAAGTGATCTCACCATACGACCACGGAACCGCGGCCAAACCCATGCTTGGGCCGCGGTTCCGCCGCTCTTTTGACTCCTCGTTTGACCAAATTTTTGCAGAATGCTCCTGAGTTCAAAATGGGGGTTTTGGGATATTCTTTTTGGGTCCAGATTTTCTGTAAGTGCTACAGTACTGCTTGGGGCCCACTTCGGTAAATTTGTTCGATCGGATATTTTAAACATATTAGTTCACAGTATTTACATTATATCTGCGACCGTGAATGTCATTTGATCGGTAAATCCAGTCTATCTACTATAGCCCTTTTAGACGGATTTGCGAACGTGACATTCACGTTGATGTTCTGTGTTGTGCTGTGTTGTTGCGGATCGGTCGTGGGGGATAGCCTGGATGCAATGGTAGTACAGTTTTGTTTTATATGTACATTTGATATTGCGGGGCGAGCGTCCGACATGTGGACTGCCGTCACTGCCTGTTTGTATTATTCTTTTGGGGCACGACCGGGTCGAGGTCGATGTACCCGTTGTATGTATATTTTACTTTCTGTACTAGGATTACCCCATGGAGGGGTGCACGGATAGCCGGGTTCTAGAGGGCAACGGGCCTGTATCTCATGGCGTTGAGACGGAGGGGGCTTTACTCTAGAATTGGCTGGCTATTCGCCGCACTCGTAGGGGGTATAGGTTGACCCAGGAGGGGTGCCCAAGTTACCGGATTCCGTGAAGTACTGGGTGGTCCATTCACGTTACTGAAGGGGGCTGCCTCGCTTCAGGTTTTGGAGGGTAACTTGCCGCGCCCGTAGGGGTCTAGGATTTCATTGCACAGGCTATCCACACGACCAGGGGAACGTCGGGTTTCAGCAGCGTCTCAGTGAAACCCGGGGATCCCAGATATCTGTATTGTTCTGTGATGCTGTACATTTCTGTGATGTTGCATTTTATCACGCCTTGAGCGAAAATTATATATTATATATATAGTAGTAGATGTTGTATATGTTTTGCATCCGCGCTAGTCCAGTCCCCGCTCTGTCGTTAGTTAAGTAACCTAACGGGTGATGACGAGACCCAGTGGCGAATGCGGATGGCATATACGTACATCATTATTTTCGTTCTTTTGTGGTGTGATCAATTGATGGGACTGCGTTGATTCGGATCAATGCAAGCTAAACAAACCTATTCCTTTTGCGAATGACGACAGTACGGCAATTTCGGCTTTCAAAAAAAAAGGGTGCCGGAATCTATTTTTCTCCTTGCTCATAAAGCCAATCCCCAAGGCTCGGGTTTTGATGTTGTTGGAACACTTTTCAAAAAGCTGTTATTGCAAGGGCGTTCTCTTTTGTTTTGCATCGTGGTATTCAGTTAGAATATCCTGCTCCTCAGTCGACGAGGCAAGGGCCGAGATCCCTTCACCGGGAGTGACCCCTTGAACAAAAGTTTGCGTCAGGGCAATAACTTCACTATAGCCGATTACTTTTGCTTTGCATCGTGGTATTCAGTTGGAATATCCTGCACCTCATTCTACGGGGAAAGTGCCGAGATCCCTTCACCGGGAGTGACCTCTTTAGCAAAGGTTTTCGTCACTATATTTTTTAAAAGCTATCTGGTTCCTTCAACGATATCAAGTTCATTACGTTAAAGGTTTTCGCCAGAAACCATTCGTAGCCCTCCGTCGTTTCATATGGATAGTCAATAGTATTCAAGCTGTGTATGTTGGCCAAAGTCAAGGCACAGTGTTTGGTAGCTGTTGGCTATTCATATGCAGCATAGATAGATGCGTTGGTTTGGGACAGTCGTACTGCCATTTTGGCCAAAGTCAAGGGCTTGTACGGGTGGGTTCAAATTAACCAGGAGAATGACGGGTAGAACTTGACATATGACTTATGATATGTTGGCCAAAGTCAAGGTCATAAGATCATGGGGCAAAAATCCACATTGGGAGTTTCAAAAGAACTGAAACTTTCCAGATATGCGCATACCTTCTGGAGTGTGATAGCGTGAGTGGATTCCGTCACGTTATCATGCGATGATAGTTGGATCCCGATTCCGACTGATGAGTTGGTTTACTCCTCGGGTGATCCCGGCTAATTCTTCCTTCAGGTTTGGGGAAGAATTTGACGTTACAGTGGGAGGTTTCCAGATTAGATAAAGTGATAACCATTCTGATCTAGGTTAGAGTCCACGCTGATTGTTTCTTTTCTCTCTCTCTTTGGCAGCGACCATTGACCCGACCATAGACTATGACTCAGTGACCAAGTTGACTGAACCTTCTTAACACTGGCTTTTGGATTGTCAGAGTTGCAAATCTCATTGCCACTCCTACTTTTACCCTTTTCTCCAGGACACCCCGTATTACTATGAACGTCCACTTCCATTGGACAAAACCATCGTATGGTTATATACGAACTCGAAGGAATTCGAGGATGGTTTCCGGTTCTGGAGAAAACGAATAGGACTATTCAGTTGTCTTTTCCTTTTACCTTCTCTCAGGTTGCGAGTACTCCTTGGTTTAGGAGATAGTACACCTATTACGCAAATTGGATAGTCTTCTTTCAGACCTTAGGCTGGTGCCGACCGGTAGGGAATGAAGAAAGCCAATTAGCCTAAATGGTGTACAGAAGATATTAAGTTCAGACAAAGCAAGGGATTAGTATGAGGGCAAAGTAAATTGCGACTGGTATTCACGACCAAACCAAGTATTCTTCGCCAATCCTAAATCACCTTTGTATTTCTCCAGGACACTCCGTATCACTACGAAGATCCCAGTTTATTTGATAATCCATCGTGTGGTTATATACGAACTCGAAAGGAACTTGTTCCAGTTCGGGGATGGATCCTGGTTCAGGAGAAATAGGAATAAGGTTCATTCAGGTGTCTTTTATCTTCACCTTCTCTCGCGTTGCGAGTGCTCCTAGGATTAGGACAGTACACCCATTATGCTTATTGAATAGTCTTTTTCTAAAGCATAGGCTGGTGCCGAAAGGTAGGGAAGGAAGAAAACCATTTGGCCTAAAGGGGTGTACAGAAGGTAATGACTAAAGACATATAAAGGGATTTGGAGAAATGACAAAGAATTATACGGTTATAGTTGTGAATCTGGATGATGGAAAAGGCATTACTAAGAATACCTGGATACCCCATCGAAACATTTCAATGTTTCAGGTTCACTGTGTACTGTTAATAGAAAACTGATTTCCCGATTAGACACTTGCTCCAGGGTATGTATTTACCAGGTATGATTCTCACATCTGTATGGTTTTACAGATGATGAGTGGGAGTAATTTATTGGGAATTAGGTGACCATCCTCATGATATCGGGATTCGTTGTAATTGGTGATATTTGAGAAAGCCACCTGGGTTGTTTGCCGGTCGGCAAATATTTGGTTTTGAATATCCGTTGTTATGCACCAATTTCAAATTGATATATCTGTACGTCTATTTTTATAGAGTGAGATATTTCTTTTTGAAATTATGTCTATGACATTTACCTATATCAGTAGATGGTTAGGTAAGGAGCATTGAACAGCGGTGTAATTCTTCTTAACCATAAGTACAGTTTTCAACCTACGACACATAGTGAATGAGTCATTTGACTCAAGGGACTTGTACAGAGTATTGTATATTGTCCAGTGTCCATTAGGACAGAGAGGTTGGTACTCGTACTTATTCTGTTTACTTTTGACTTCTCTAGTTCTTAGACATGTGTTTCGTAGAAACACAAGATCAAAGTTTTGAGAAGTTATAGGTATAAGAGTAAAGTAGAGAACCAGGTATTGCAAGTATCGGGATTCTCCAAGGTGATCGAAGATGTAGATACTTGTATATGGTATTCAGTTGATAGTAATGGTTAAGAGAACTTGCTTCTCTTTCAGGTTACTCATAATTGGAAGTACTCCTAAGTTGGGTAACGCTGATCGGCCTCCTTCCATTTAATTGACATGCACTGGAGACAGCTGCATGATTTGAATCTGGTTCAATTAAATCAGTGCCTCTGTTTCTGTATTGGATATAGAACAGTTCATATCTTGACATTGTTAAGATACGGGGAGTTGTCCGGCTTATGCTTAAAACCAGACACTGGTCGACTCAAGGCACGTTTTGTTGGAGATAGTGCCCTCAAAGTCAATTATTGGATCACAGGCACGTGATTGCAATGATTGAGGGAGGACCTGTCCCAGTAGGACAGTCTTACTCAAGATGATAGTATGCTATCTGGTTTACCTTTATCATCGTGTACTGCTTTAGGTGACCTTACAGGTCACTATTGCACGTTGATAGAGCCCCTAGGATTCTTGCTTGACATCCGGCAGTATGTGGGCGATCATATACGTGGGAGCTGGTGGTCTATGAGCACATCCTTAAAAGGTCCCTAGTCGTGGGAGTTTCGAGACAGGGCATCGATTCTCCAGAGTAGACTAGTGTATACAGTCGAGACCCCGACGAGGGGAGGTGGCCGGTCTCACAAGCCACTGGTGTCAGTTGGTTCACCTAAGATGTATACAGGTGCTCATTGGGTTATGAGTACACCGGACAGGACTCGCCGGGAACCTGCTAGTTGGGTTTATACCAGACGTCAGATAGCAGTTCCCTGGTGACATGTGTACAGGTTAGTTCATCGACCTGAGATCGTCATTTGTCTCGTGTGAGTTCCCACTGTGCTTTGATTACTACCCTACCACGGCTCAAAGGAGTCGTGCAAACAGGTTTTAGTTGGGTACAGTCCCGAGCCACATGGAGGCAGTGAGCGGATCTGCAGGGGTTCGTCTCTCCCGGTATTGGGGGTGAGGTCGCGCTGTGTCGAGGAGAGCCAGAACATGAAAAGTCCTTGGCCAAGGCAGGAGATTTGCTGGTAGGTGTTCCAGTAGTATCTCAGGGTGTTCTGGGCTGCACTCCGACACGACTTGTACCGCTTTTGGGGGTCTGACTTTTACCAACCCCCTAGGCCCGCCATGCGATGCTCATAGACGAACGGACCGGAATGTACGGATATTGTCACGGACAGGCTCAGTAGGGTGTCAGGATGAGTTCTCTCATCGACGTCCCTTTTGGTCAATACCTGGTAGCCCGTCACGTATTGGCTTATACCTCTGACGTGCTAGTGGTTAAATCCACAGCCATAGTATTGACGAGTTTTTAGAGTCCACCACACTCAGTTACTCAAGTTTCGGGCGAAACGCTGTAGAGGCCGTATGGAGATATGGCAGGGTTTGATCAGATACGTGCGGTATTGCACGGATGTGATCGGACGGATTTTACTAGCCGGCTTTGGCTTAAGCCGGATCCTATTATTAGATAGTGTAGTTTTGTCTCTTTACATTTGTGTTCAGTGGGAATACAAATGCGGGCATGTATTTGCAGTAGTGGGGTTTTCCTGTAATTTATTACGGGATCGGTTTTCTGAAGTTGCCAGTTTGCATTCCGTTCCGGCCGGTTTTCTTTCATTCCTTCTCGGCCGGGCTTTGTGATGGAGGGTGTTAATTGCAAGTTTGCAATTAACATTTTGTGAGGGGTTTCTTTGCATGAGTGTGGCTTCATAATCATGATATTCTTTTCTTGTCTACTCATTGCTTTTCGCATGATGGTTGTATGAGTGGATTGTGAAAGGAAATGGTTGTGACCATTTTCTTTTAGATATTGTTTTTGATTCTTTTTCGTAGAGAGTGAGAGAGGTCTTTTTCTCTCTCCAATCTCCACCATGGAGGAGAGGGCCGGCCACTTGGAGGGGTGAGAATGAGAGAGCTTCATTTTGTGTGAAACATTATCTTCTCATCTCATTCTAAGAAAATTTGAGAGCTCCATCTTTCTCCTTCTCACAAGTTTCATTCTTTTCCTCCACATACAATGGCAACCTCGTAAACCCTAAAGAGACATGGATACTACACCATTCTACAGCATCCCTTGGACGCGTCGGCTAGCCAACTTCGCGCCCGAGTTGCCTCGGTCAAGAGGCGGGAGCCCGTAAAAGATTCCGGCTACGTGGTGCCCTTTCCGACGAGACGATGATGGACGGAGATTCCGCGAGAGATCGGAGTGGAGATGAAGACCGAAGGACACGGATCGCTTGGTATAACTTCTCTACTCTTTTCTTGTTTGCTAGTTAGCTAGGTTAATGGCCCGATCCGGGTGAAAAGTCCGCGGTGGTGCCGGTTTGCAAAGTTCGCAAAGTTTTTGTTTCCGCGTTTCCGGCGTCGGATCGACGTCCGGGGCGCCCCCGCGGGCTTACGCATTTCTGTAATGGCTGTTTGTGGGTTGACCCGGGCTATGACGAGGGTTGATATTCTACCATCTGGAAGATCAATAGTGATATCGTTCTAGACTCGCCAAAGTTTTATTAAAAATGGATTTTTTCAGAAAACAGTAGTGGGAGTATGGTAGAACTGGAAGTGATTCCAGAACCGCAAACGATTATTGAAGATTTGATAAGAACCTAAAGATTCAATCTGGTTTGATATTCCATTGCCACTCCGCAGACATGGTGGGTAACCTCAGGCACCCGAGAGGCACTTCGGTATGCTCGAGGACGGTGGTAGGGAGGTTCTTTTTTACCCAGACTTGCCATTGTTGTTGTTCCAGACTGTGAGACCCGGCAGGAGGATGAGTATAGCGTCGTTCTAAACTAGCTTTAGAAGTGTACGTCTATATGACTCTGCCAGAGGGTTGTCGTAGTCAGTTGGAGCAACGGAAGCATTGGTGGACATAAGGCTTATGTCTATTTATAGACTAAAGCATATATAGCGGAGATAGATCATCTATTTCTGAAATGACAGTCATAGGTTTGACTTCATCAGAATAGGGGATGGATCTGTTAAGAAGGAAGTAGGGTGTGATGTCCTGGTATTTGATGACATACACAGAGTAGAAAGTGATATTCCTATTCTACGATCGGTTATACTTTGGACGTCACACAGTGGTTTCTCCATACAGGACTTGGATATTATATCAGACATTCTGGTTACTAGATCTATGGTTTTAGATCTAGATTTGGGTGGTTTCCCATTCTGGGTAGTTTGACGGCATTCTAAGAGTATTTAGAATGGACGACTCCTGGCACGGTAGTGTACCTGCAGGTGATGGAGTCACCCTCTCTAAAGGTGTCTTACAGACTAAAGGGGAGAGGGATGTGCATGATTGGCAGATCACTTGCTTAGGCAACTGAGTCAATCATGAAATGTCAAGTACCACACCAGATGTTTTTCTTGTAGTAGGTGCAATAAGTTGATATTGATCCAATCCTGGAGAAACATACGGAAGCAGTTTTAGAACAAAAGTGGATGTTTTAGGGATATGATAACGGTATTCTCCTTCGGGAGACAGTTATCATTCCAAGCTTCCAAGGTGACGTGGATGACAGAGTGGCTGTCAGAATTATAGTTTTCCCTCTGACGAGGGGCTGTATTTTGGACAGGTGGTCCAGGTGGATACTGAGGGAAGGCATGGCGCAAGATACTGATTAAGGTCAGTTGACGATACAGTCTAAGAAGTTTGGATTTGGAGTTCCTTTATGAGCTAGGTCCCATCAGACATCCAAACATATTCTAAGACAGGTATTGCTCATTTCAGGAGATGGCTTTCTCCGCGAACTTGAGATAGAGAGAGACATAGAAAGAAACATCAGAGCGGATCCACTCAGTGAGGCTATTCCCCGAACGCAATAGTTTCGCAAACGAGCTTTGTGAGACTAACTAGTAGAGGAGTTGGGTGTTCGGTATCACACGGGCTATGAGTATGCGACATCGCAATAATTAGCCTTGAGTGCAAGTGGGAGATTGTTGGATATAGTGCCCTCAGAGTCAATTATTGGATCACAGGCACGTGATTGCAATGATTGAGGGAGGACCTATGCCGGTAGTACAGTCTTACTCGAGATGATAGTATGCTATCTGGTTTATCTTTATCATCGTGTACTGCTTTAGGTGACCTTACAAGTCGCTATTACACGTTGATAGAGCCCCTAGGATTCTTGCTTGACTACCAGCAGTATGAGGGCGATCATATAAGTGAGAGCTGGAGTCCATAAGCACATCCTTAAAAGGTCCCTAGTCATGGGAGTTTCGAGACAGGGCATCGATTCTCCAGAGTAGACTAGTGTATACAGTCGAGACCCCGACGAGGGGCGGTGGCCAGTCTCACAAGCCACTGGTGTCAGTTGGTTCACCTAAGATGTATACAGGTGCTCATTGGGTTATGAGTACACAGGACATGACTCACCGGGAACCTGCTAGTTGGGATTATACCAGACGTCAGATAGCAGTTCCCTGGTGACATGTGTACAGGTTAGTTCATCGACCTGAGATCGTCATTTGTCTCGTGTGAGTTCCCACTGTACTTTGATTACTACCCTACCACGCTCAAAGGAGACGTGCAAACTGGTTTTAGTTGGGTACAGTCCCGAGCCACATGGAGGCAGTGAGCGGATCTGCAGGGGTTCGTCTCTCCCGGTATTGGGGGTGAGGTCGCGCTGTGTCTAGGAGAGCCAGAACATGAAAAGTCCTTGGCCAAGGAAAGAGATTTACTGGTAGGTATTCCAGTAGTATCTCAGGGTGTTCTGGGTTACACTCCGACTCGACTTGTACCGCTTTTGGGGGTCTGACTTTTCCCAACCCCCTAGGCCCGCCATGCGATACTCATAGACGAACGGACCGGACTGTATGGATATTGTCACCGACAGGCTCAGTAGGGTGTCAGGATGAGTTCGCTCATCGACGTCCCTTTTGGTCAATAGCTGGTGGCCCGTCACGTATGGCTAATACCTCTGACGTGCCAGTGGTTAAATCCACAGCCATAGTATTGACGAGTCTTTAGAGTCCACCACACACAGTTACTCAGGTTTCGGGCGAAACGCTGTAGAGGCCGTATGGAGATATGGCAGAGTTCGATCAGATACGTGCGGTATTGCACGGATCGTGATCGGACGGATTTTACTAGCCGGCTTTGGCTTAAGCCGGATCCTAGTATCAGATAGTGTAGATATTGTCTCCTTGCATTTGTGTTCAGTGGGAATACAAATGCGGGCATGTATATGCAGTAGTGGGGTTTACCTGTAATTTATTACGGGATCAGTTTTCTGAAGTTGCCAGTTTGCATTCTGTTCCGACCGGTTTTCCTTTGTTCCTTCGCGGCCGTACTTTCTGATGGAGGGGGGTTATTTGCAGTTTGCAAATAACTGATTGTGAGGTTCTTTCTTGCATTTGTGGCCTTTTGATGAGACTAGCATCATGAGATTCTTTTTCTTTCTCTTCTTTTGCATTAATGAGAAAATGGATTGATTAGGTTTTGATAGGATTTGGATGTGAGATAATTTGATCTTATCTTCACATATTGTTATGCCTTTTTTTCTCTCTCCAATCTTCTTCTTGATCAAGAGGGGCCGGCCACTATTTTGAGAGAGAGAGATGGGATTTCATTTTTGATGTGGAGAAAAATGTTCATCTCATTTTTGTATCAAAGTTCCCAAGCTCCATTTCTAATTGCTCTTTTTGATTCTCCACCTCCATCCTCCATGGCAACTTCTAACCCTCAAGAGACATAGCCTACTACACTAGTCTACAGCAAATCTTGGATGCGTCGGCTAGCCAACTTCGCGCTCGAGTTGCCTCGGTCAAGAGGTGGGAGCCCGTAAAAGTATTCGTCTACGTGGTGCCCTTTACGACGAGGACGTGACGGACGGAGATTCTACGGGAGATCGGAGTGGAGACGAAGACCGAAGGACACGGATCGCTTGGTATACTTCTCTACCCATCTTTTACTTTGCTAGTTGCTAGGTTAATGGCCCAATCCGGGCGATAAGTGCACGGTGGTGCCGGTTTGCTAGTTTGCAAAGTTTTTGTTTCCGCGTTTCCGGCGTCGGATCGACGGCCGGGGCGCCGCCGCAGACTTACAGATCTACTATTGAAGCATGGTTGATTATTTTTGAGAAAAATAATCTATGCTTCAATAATTCAAACCTTAGCCATATCATTTTCATTCACAAGACTTTTTCTCATTCTCACTATCGCATTCACCCTCCAAACTATCTCCTCCCTCAAGCTCAACCCTAACCCTTCACATGAGTTGTGATTCATAGGGTATTGAGATCAAATAATCCTATAAATGTTCTCTTCATCATCTAAGTAGCCTTTGTAGGGATCCTAGGCACACAAATGAAGTCTCACAAGGCATCAAACATGGCTAATTTAAATTTTATGAGTGCCGAGAAACCCTAACACGGATCGTTAACTAGATATATAGGCTATGCGATGCAAGTTAACGACTTTAACTTAAAAGGAAAGGGGGTACAACCTTTGTAGATCCGATCCACCACTTCCTAAACTCCGCGATGATGTCCCTACGCTGTGCAAATCGGATTCCGGACTCTGGCATCGGCTTCATCGGAAAAATGGGCGGGCTTGGTCGTTGATCTTGTGATGCCTCGACGTAGATCATCTTCAGCATCGAAGCCGAAGACCAGGATCGAAACTATGCTCTGATACCACTATCAAAGCACAGTGAGAGACACACAAGACTCTATGACGATCTTGGGTCAACAGACTAAGCTGTACCAGTGTCACCAGAGAACCGCCATCTGACGTGAGGTATAATACCATCTGGGAGTTCTCGGTGAGTCCGTTCAGTGTACCCAGTCTCCACTGAGCACCCGCATACCATCTCCGATGTCAAACACCAATGGATATGGGATCATCCATCGTCCATCACATGGGTCGAGAAGATATACGCTAGTCTACTCTGGAATATCGATGCCCCGTCTCGATATTCCCACGACTAGGAACAAAGAAGGATGTACTCATTGACTACCCAGGCCCCACTAGTATGATATTCATCATAGTCCTGGAAGTCGAGTACACATCCTAAGGGCTTTATCAACATGTAATCAGAGAGACAGAAAGTATACATGTTAAGATAAAGAGCAACCAGATAGTGTACTATCATGTCGAGCAAGAAAGTCCTACCTATATATGTCCCAGCATCCACTACAATATACATCCAATGTACGGTAATGGCCTCTAGGGCATACATATAACTAACAGCCTTCTTTAGCATATTAGACTTCTTATTAATCTCATTAGTAGAGGTTGAAGCTTGATCCAAAGCTCTCGGGTGGATCTTCATAGTGTCTTGTGTGGTTCCCACTGTGCTTTGATTTCCTCCCTACCATGGCTCATCAGAGTCGTGCAAACAGGTGGATTTTGGGAACAGTCCCGAATCACATGGAGGCGATGAGCGATAGGAGGGGTTTCATCTCTCCCGGTATAGGGAGTTGAAGTTATGCTATGCTCGATTGGCTATAACAGCAAATCCCTGCCCAGGGTTGTTGAGATTTACTAATGAGAGTTATCAGTAGTTTCTCAAACCGTTATGAGCCACACATCGGCATGACTTATCAAGTTACTGGGGTCTGACGTTTACCACCCCTAGACTTGATATGAGACATATCAGAAGAAGAGACTGGACTGTACGGTAAGTGTTACTTATAGGCTCGTTGCGGTTAGGATGAGTTCGCTCGTCGGACCCTTTTCGATATGTACCTGGGTAGCCGTTACACATAGCTAGTGCAGCTGACGGGCTTGTGATTCAACCCATTGCCAGCGTACTGTCGAGTCTTTAGAGTCCTATACAGAGGGTTTCCCTGGTTCAGGCGAAACAATGTAGAGACCGTAAGGTGTTACGGCAGGATTTCGATCATATATGTGTACTGGCTACACGAATGATGTACGTAAGGATAATACCGGTAGGCTTTGGTTTAAGCCGGATACTAGTATTATATTATTGGATTATTGGTATCTCGTTGTATTCGTATTTTTTGGAAATATGAATACGGGTATATTTATACGGTATACGGTGAGGAGCATTCTTGTAATTGTACAAGAAAAGGCTTCTAGAAGGAGAAACCTCATATATGGATTTTATTTTGTGAAAATAAAATTAATGAGGTGGAATTTGGAGTATGGATGAAAGCATGGCTAATTTAATATTGTATTCATTTGAATCTACTATTGAAGCATGGTTGATTATTTTTGAGAAAAATAATCCATGCTTCAATAATTTAAACCTTAGCCATATCATTTTCATTCACAAGAATTTTTCACATTCTCTCTCCAAATTATCTCCTCCCTTAAGCTCAACCCTAACCGTTCAAATGAGTTGTGATTCATAGGGTATTAAGATCAAATAATCCTCTAAATATTCTCTGCATCATCTAAGTAGTCTTCTTTAGCACATTAGACTTCTTAGTAACCTCATTAGTAGAGGTTGAAGCTTGACCCAAAGCTTTCGGGTGGATCATCTATAGCGTAGAGGAGACCGGAGACCAAGATCAACTCCAGCACCCAAAGAACCTAGGAGCACAGCGGAAAGAAGACCCAAAGGACCGGTTCAAGAAGGTTTAATCCCTATCATAGTAGTTAAAACTCCTAGATAGGGTCACTAGTTATGGTTTAGTAAAAGATCCATGTTCAAAAGTCGATATTGCATGCTTCAAAATTGTTGTATGCTAATTCCGCCTCCCCACAAATGTTGTGAGGGCATCCAACATCTACTAACAGCTCTGCCAGCTTTGGGCGCACCGGTATTTTTCAACATTGAAGGAGGTGTGCCTCAATGTCAGTTATTACAATTTGCGTTTAGTGATCTGAGTATCACACTTTATTCACTTGGACTTTAGTTTTGATGATTTAGTTTCGTGGTATTTGTTTTTGTGCACCGTAGCTGCACTTCACTGGGCATTTTCATTTGTGCACAGTTGTTGCACTTGATTTATGCTTTATACATCTATTGCATTGCTTATGATTTGTGCATATCAATTGCACTTGATATCGATTTTGTGCCTTGGCAGCACATATTTATGATTCTGTGGATTTCGATACTGTCAATTTGACTTTGTGCATGATGTATGCACTTGACTTTGACTTATGCACTCGGTATAGTTCATATGTGCTTGCAGTGTATTGATATGAGTTTTGTGCATGTAGTTGCAAACATTTATGATTTTATATACCTTGGTATGCTCGATGTCATTTTTATGCGTTTTGAGATATTGACGGGTTTTCGGGAACTTAGTGCACCTGATATTGTTTTCGTGCATCTGTTGTACTAGATGTTTTGTGCGGATCTGACACACTTGATTTAGATTTTTGCCGACACTGGACGCATGGGATGTGATTTTGTGCACACCGGATGCGCTTGATCAAGATTTTATTCGTGCATGTTGGTTGCAGTTGGTTGAGATTTTCGTGCGACGCACTTGATGTTGTTGTCGTGCACACCCGGTGCACTCGACAGATGTTGTCGTGCACACCCGTTGCACTTGACAGATGCTTTCATGCACACTCGTTGCACATAGTTTTTGCTTCTGTTCATATTCGTGGCACTTGTATTTGACTTCGATTTCTGTGCGCACCAGACGCACGTGATATTGGATACGCCTTTTGAGGCTGATTTTACTCATGAGCATCATATCTTTATGATAGGTACTATATTATATAGTAGTCGAGCATGACTGGTATGAGGACAGTAACTGAGTATTTTTTCATGTGTAAAAATTTTACCAAGATGTTTTCAAAAAGGAGTTATAGTCTCGCTATTTCTTACGTGCCCATAGTGACACGAACTCTTACAAGGAGAAGCTTTTAGGATATTTCAAAAAAGTGAGACGTATATTTTGAGCAAAACATATATGAATGTATATTTATTTCTTTACAAAATGAGTGTCCGCCACTTGTACCGTGAGTTACGCATCACACGGCAGTTTGGAAAGGATTTTGCATGTATTTTATTCAACTTTTTAGACGGTTTTACAAGGATGCGTATGATATAGGTACTATGATTTTGATTATAGTATATTTGAGAATAGCATTGGATTTCGAGACTTGCATCTCTATTATAACTCCTATGATTGCTTAACGCTTGACGAAGTTTCGATTTTGAGTGTTGCACTCGCATTATTGCGCACACGATGCGCTGTGTTACATTTGAGTATTCAATGATTTCAGAGCCCCGTTGATTTGACTAATTATGGAAATGTTTTATTATTTGGGGGTTTAAATTTAAATTCGGGGACCGAATTTATTTAAGCGGGGAAGATTGTAACATTTCAGAAATATAAAATACTATTTTTTAAATTTAAATAATAAAATAATAAATTTCACAAAAAATATTCGAGTATGAATTTGGGGTTTTCGTAAAATGGTATAATTATATATACCAATATTTGTAAAATAATTGGAGATTAATATGTATGATTAATTATAAAGGCATTTATTGGATTTGGAAATTTTATAAATAATTATACAATTAATTATATGCAAGTTTATGTTAAACTTGATTAGTGCACTACTAATCATGCTTTAGGCCAAATCCACTTTGTTAAGCCATGGCTAATGCACCATAACTCCTTCTTCATCTTCATTCTCCACCTTCACTCCCACCCCCAAAACACCTTAAAATTCTCATCAAAACCTCACCTCATCTTCACAAAAAAGGTGCACCATGTTAGTGTATATGCCCTAGAGGCCATTACTGTATCATACTAGTATGTATATTACTTGATGGAAGCTTGGGATATTCACAGTTGTACAGACAATCTTGCTCAATATAGTAGTATGCTACTTGGTTTGTCTCTGCTTTAATGTGTACTTGTGTGTTTATTTATTATATCACCTATACGCATTTGTAGAGCCCTTAGGATCTTTGCTTGATTACCGGCGTTGTGATGGCGATCACACTCGTGGGGGCTGGGTAATCTACAAGCACATCCTTATACACGTCCCTAGTCGTGGGAGTATCGAGATAGGGCATCGATGCTCCGGAGTAGACTAGCGTATGCGCTTCTCATCCCAGCACGGGAGACGGTCTGTCCCACAGCCGTCGGTACGTCGTACTTGAGATAGTATGCGGGTGCTCGTTAGGTTACGAGTACACTGGACAGGACTCGTCGGGAACTGATGGTTGGTATTATACCTATCGTCAGTTATCAGTTCCCAGGTGACATAAGTACAGCTTAGTCCGCTGACTTGACACTGTCACTTCGCCTCGAGTGTGTTCCCACTGTTCTTTGATTGCTACCCTACCATGGCTCTACTGAGTCGTGCAAACAGGTAGTAGTTGGGAGCAGTCCCGAAGCACTTGGAGGCAGTGACGGTTAGACAGGATTCGTCTCTCCCGGTATTGGGGGTTGACATCGCGCTGTGTCTAGAAGAGCTATTACACAAGTAGTCCCTGGCCAGTGTAAGTCGATGTAGTACACCCCAGTACTTATGGGGAGGCGGAATTTACAAAAACTTATCAAGTTTAAACAACGAACATCGACTAACCGCATGAATCGAAGCTAAACCCTAAAAACCGTATTCTTATGAGTTTCTTTACATAAGTGATTAGGGATTATACCTAATGAACCGGTCCTTCTTCTTTATGTCCTCCTTGGTTCTCCTCGGCCTTCTCTAGGTAGTAGACGATCCACCCGAGAGCGAAACTCCAAGCTAAACCTCTAACTTGAGGTAACTAACCAACTTTGATTGCTAATCAAAGATGATAGAATGATAAAGAGTGAAGGTTATGGATTGTTTAGTCTAACTAATCCTTTGATCTCAACACATGAGGATTAAGGATTAGGGTTAGAAGATGAGAGCTTGAGGAGAGAGAATGTGTGATATCATAATGAGAGAAGAGAGAGAGTGTGTCATAATATTATGAAGCATTCTTTTTATCAAATAATGAATAAAGGAAATGAATAAGCATGCTTCACAAAATATCTTGTGATGATTCATTAACATGAGTCATTAAGCAATAAATGTGCATTAATGAAGTGAATGAATCACCACTATGACTCACTCTCTTTCCAAAACAAACCTCCTTAGTCACATCTTCTAGAAGCTTCTCGAGTAATTACGAGAACGCCCCTCCGATCCGTAAAAATACGGAAAAACTTTAGACTGTAAAAATCCAATAACCGGATACCAGTAACTGGCTTAAACCAAAGCCGACTGGTAAAATCTGTCCGAAAGTCGTACGCGCGTAAACGCACGTATGCGTCCGAACCCTTTGTCGCAAAACCATGCAACCTCTATATCGTTTCGCCTGGAGTAGGAAACTCTCTGTGTGGGACTCTAGAGACTCGACTACTACGCTGGCAGTGGGTTTAACCACAGACCGCAAGCGGCACTAGCTGTACGTAACGGTCCCCAGGTAGTTGTCGATAAGAAGGCCGATGAGTAAACCCATCCGAACACCTACTGAGTCTGATGTGACAATCTCCATACAGTCCGGTCCGTTCGTCCATGACTATCGCATATCGGGCCTAGGGGGGCGGCAAGCGTCAGTCCCCTAATAGCGGTATAAGTCGTGTCGGAGTGAAGCCCATTACACCCTGAGAAACTGCTGGAACCTACCAGCAAATCTCGCTTGCCCTGGCCAGGGACTTTGCGTAATGGCTCTCTGACACAGCACGATATCTACTCCCAATACCGGGAGGGACGAATCCTGTCTAACCGCCACTGCCTCCAAGTGCTCGGGACTGCACCCAACTGCTACCTGTTTGCACGACTCCTTTGAGCCGTGGTAGGGTAGCAATCTAAGAACAGTGGGACACACTCGAGGCGAAGTAGCAGTGTCAAGTCTGCGGACTATGCTGTACTCATGTCACCTGGGAACTGTTCACTGACGACTGGTATCAAACCAACCAACAGTTCCCTGTGAGTCCTGTCCGGTGTACCCGTAACCTAACGAGCACCTGTATACTATCTCCAGTACGACGTACTGACGGCTGTGGGACAGACCATCTCCCCAACTGGGATGAGAAGCGTACACACTAGTCTACTCCGGAGTATCGATGCTCTGTCTCGATAATCCAACGACCAGGGACCTGAATAAGGATGTGCTTGTAGACTACCCAGCCCCCACTAGTGTGACTGCCATCACAACGCTGGTAGACAAGCAAGATCCTAAGAGCTCTATCAATACGTACACTCACATATTAAGATAGAATAACCAAGTAGCATACTACCATGTTTAGCAAGACTGTTATATACATGTGAATATCCCAAGCTTCCATTAAGTAATATACAAGCTAGTATGATACAGTAATGGCCTTCTAGGGCATAAACACTAACAATCTCCCACTTGCACTAGGGCCATGTACTGGCATATCGCAGACCAATGATCTCGAGCAGCCTCTCGAACTGAATCTGAGAAAGGGCCTTCGTGAATGGATCAGCAATGTTCTCTTCTGAAGCAACTCTCCGAACCTCGATCTCCTGACGATCAATGATCTCCCTGATCAGGTGATACCGCCTTAAGATGTGTCTGGACTTCTGATGGGACCTTGGTTCCTTCGCTAAAGCTATAGCTCCGTTGTTGTCGCAATACAGAGGTATTGGATCAACTATGGTAGGAACCACCTGAAGTTCTGTTAGGAACTTCTTCATCCAGACTGCTTCTTTTGCGGCATCGCAAGCAGCTATATACTCCGCTTCCATCGTCGAGTCAGCAACGGTGTCCTGCTTGGAGCTCTTCCAGCACACCGCCCCTCCATTGAGGGTAAAGACATAACCCGACATGGACTTGGAATCGTCCTTATCACTCTGGAAGCCGGAATCAGCAAAGGCCTCCAACCTGAGGTCTTTTCCGCCGTAAATCAAGAACATCTCCTTAGTCCTCCTCAGGTACTTGAGAATGTTCTTTACTGCTATCCAGTGTTTCTCCCCTGGGTCTGACTGATACCGGCTTACCACGCTTAGTGCGTAAGCTACATCTGGTCTGGTACACAACATCGCATACATTATAGAGCCTACCGCAGAAGCGTAGGGTATAATAGACATGCGTTCCCTTTCCAAATCAGTCTTGGGAGACATCTCTTTGGAGAGGGTGATTCCGTGACAAGCCGGTAGATTACCGCGCTTTGAATCTTCCATACTGAATCTTTTCAGTACAGTGTCGATATACCTGGACTGCGAAAGTCCTAACATCCTCTTGGATCTATCACGATAGATCCGGATCCCCAGAATGTAAGAGGCATCACCCAGGTCTTTCATGGAGAACCTGTGTGACAAGAATCCTTTGACAGATTGTAGCATAGGAATGTCATTTCCTATCAATAGAATGTCATCCACGTACAAGACGAGGAATACGACACTTCTGGCCACAACTTTACTATATATGCACGGTTCATCTGGATTTTTGATAAAGTCATATTCTTTGACTGTCTCATCAAAACAGATGTTCCAACTCCGCGATGCCTGCTTTAGTCCATAAATAGACTTAAGCAGCTTGCATACTTTCCCGCTGCTCCCACTCTGATTGAAACCCTCTGGCTGATCCATATAGACGCTCTCTTCTAAATTTCCATTCAGAAAAGCCGTCTTTACGTCCATCTGCCAGATTTCATAATCATGGAAGGCAGCAATAGCAAGAAGGACCCGAATGGATTTGAGCATAGCCACTGGAGAAAAGGTTTCGTCATAGTCCAAACCAGGTCTTTGACGAAAACCCTTTGCAACAAGTCTAGCCTTATAGGTTTCCACCTGTCCATCTACACCAATCTTTTTCTTGAAGATCCATTTGCATCCTATGGGTTTTACCCCATCTGGAGCAAAGTCCAAAGTCCATACTTTGTTGGTGTACATGGACTCCATTTCGGTCCGCATTGCATCTAGCCATCGTACCGAGTCGCCGCTCTGGATGGCCTGCCTGAAGTCAGTAGGTTCATCATCATCTATGATGCAATCCTCTCTATCCCCATCTATGAGAAAACCGTAGTATCTCTCAGGCGGACGAGACGGCCTACTACTCCTGCGGAGGGGTGCGGGAATGTTCTGTTCTTCTTGAACCTCTGGTTCTACCAAACTTTCAGTAGCAGTTTGTGGTTCTGGAATTTCTTCCAGTTCTATTTCGCTCCCACTCTTCTGATTTTCTAAAAATTCAGTTTCTAAGAAGTGGGCATGACGAGAAACAAAAACCTTTTGTTCCTCTGCGTAATAGAAATAATATCCCTTGGAGTTCTTTGGATATCCCACAAGCTTACACAGTACTGAGCGTGCCTCGAGCTTGTCCACATGCTGCTTTTTTACAAAAGCTGGACACCCCCATGTCCTAAAATGTTTTAGACAGGGTTTCTTCCCACTCCACATCTGATATGGTGTGGTAGGCACAGTCTTGGTTGGAACCTGGTTCAAAAGATATGCTGCTGATTCTAGCGCATAACCCCAGAAAGATCGCGGTAACTCAGCATTACTCATCATGGATCGTACCATATCCAATAGGGTTCGATTCCGTCTCTCCGATACACCGTTGTGCTGTGGAGTGTATGGAGGAGTAAGCTGAGAGAGAATTCCTTTCTCTTTTAGGTAACCTAGGAACTCGGTACTTAAGTATTCTCCACCTCGATCAGATCTTAGTGTCTTAATACTTTTGCCTGTTTGGTTTTCCGCTTCACTCTTGAATTCCAGGAATTTCTCAAAGGCCTCTGATTTATGCTTCATTAAGAAAACATACCCATACCTAGAGAAATCATCTGTAAAAGTAATGAAGTAGGAATAACCACCTCTCGCATGTGTAGACATTGGACCGCATACATCACTGTGTATGAGTCCTAAGAGCTCGCTCGCTCTTACTCCTTGTCCAGTGAATGGAGTCTTTGTCATCTTTCCTTTGAGACAAGATTGACAAGTGTCATAAGTTTGATATTCGAACGTGTCCAAATATCCTTCTCTATGCAACTTAGTCAACCTTCTCTCATTGATGTGACCCAGTCTACAATGCCATAAGAAAGCTTTATTTAAATCTGGAGACTTTCTTTTTAGTGTGTTCTGGACATTGAAAATTTGGAGTTGGTTTAACACATATATGCCGTTATTTAGAGTACCGGACCCAATCAAACCATGATTAAGGTGGATGTTGACAACATCTCTTACAAACGTGAAATCATAACCTTTATTTGATAACAAGGAAACAGATATGATATTACACGTTAAGCTGGGTACAAAATAACAGTTATGTAAAACCAAAATGTGTCCACTCGTCAATCCTAGGTGATAATCCCCGACGGACGCAGCTCCCACGCTAGCTCCGTTAGCAACCCTGAGGATCATATCACCTTCTTCCAGCACTCTACGGTTTCTCAGTGCCTGCAATGAATTGCAAATATGAGATCCTGACCCGGTATCCAATACCCAGGAAGTAGAGTTGATCGACAGACAATTCTCAATTACAAACACACCTGAAGTCGAAGCCACAGCCTGCTTCGGTTCCTGGTTCTTGGCGTTCCACGCCTTGCAATCCTTCTTCCAGTGCCCTTTCCTGTGACAATGGAAGCACTCATCCAGGCCAACTACCGGTGCTGCAATCTTTTTCTTTCCCTTCTTTCCCACCTTACTAACACCTCCTCTAGGTCTGGGTGCGGCCTTCTTCTTCCTTCCTTTGGCCCTAGCCTTGGACCCGGAAGAAGATGAACCGCCAACAAACATAGCGGGTGTTTCCCTTGCCTTCTGCAAGGTGCCCTCTGCACTCCTTAACATGTTCAGGAGTTCCGCAAGTTCAACTTCTTTTCCTTGAAGATTGAAGTTGAGGATAAACTGGGCGTAGGTGGGAGGAAGGGACTGGAGAACAAGGTCTGTATAGAGCTCATTATCCAAAGTCGTCCCAAGGTCTGCGAGCTCTTCTATATAGCCAATCATCTGTAGGACATGTTCACCTACCGATGACCCGACAGCCAACCTCGCTCGAAACAATTTCTTTGAGGTCTCGTATCTTGCTATACGAGATTGCTCTCCATAAAGTTCCTTTGTATGGAGAAATATGCCATCTAAGGACATATCCTCGTGCCTCCTCTGATGTTCATCATTCATCGAGGCAAGCACGATGCACTTGGCTCTCGCGCAATCTAAATCCCAGGTTTTGCGGATTTCCTTATCCGCATTGCTGGATTTGGGACCAGGGACAGCAGGTGCCGTAGCGGTGAGGACGTACCCCAGTTTGTCATAGGTCAAAGCCATCTTGACATTCCGCAGCCAATCTTTATAGTTTGGCCCCGTCAGTATATTTTTCTCTAAAAGTAACTTAAGTCCAGTCATTTTCAGGGTCGCTGCAATTAGGAGAGAGAGAAGAAAACTCTTTAGCATGATGCTCTTGCAAGTTTAGAGTGGTTTTTAGTTTATCTAAACTGGATGGCTCCCACTGTTTCTCGAATCCTTCCTCAAACCATAAAAGAAGAATTAGCCAAGACTATTCTCACCGTACAATACTTGCTTAACCGTTCAGCCAGGCTGGTGTCGATACTTCGAGGGAGGTTTTCCAACGCTTTCGCGAAGTTCCTTAATTAAAGAACCTCTTTTCTCTGGGGGCGTAACCCCGCTGACACTTTTCTGGACACCTACTAGGTTTATAGCATTGATCGTTAAGCGACGAATATCCTGATAAGTAGCATATACTCACAGTAGGATCGGGATCCAAATATCATCGTCTGATAATGTTGTAGGAATGCTACCAACATTCATCAAACTCAAAATGGTATGCATCTCTTTGCAAATTTCAGTTTCTTTAGAAATTCCCGATATAAGTTTTTGCCCCATGCTCTTATGACCTTGACTAAGGGCCAACAAATCATAAGTCACATGTCAAGTTCTGCCCATCATTATCCTGTTGATTTGAACCCATCCGTATACTCTTGACTAAGGGCCAACAAAGTAATACGACTGTCCCAAACCAACTCATCTATCTATGCAACAAATGAATACCCCAGCAGCTACCAATCACTATGTCTTGACTAAGGGCCAAACAAACATAGCTTGAATACTACTGACCATTCATAAGAAATGACGGAGGGCTACGACTGGTTTTGGCGAAACCGTGAACGTAGTGAACTTGATATAACCGAAGGAACCTGATAGCTTTTAAAAGGAGTGGTTAAATCTCCGTATTTAAAAATATCTGTTTTAAAAATAACCGAGTGGTTTCTTTTAAATTGTTCCAACGATGTAAACTTTGGTTTGTTTTACTTTGCATTACAGATAATGCGTCCCATCATTAACCTATCATTGCAGAAAACAACGAAAATATAACGTCCTCTTATGCCATCCGCATTCGCCACGGGGTCCCGTCATCACCCGTTAGGTTACTTAACTAACGACAGAGCGGGGGCTGGGCTAGCGCGGGTGTAAAACATAAGTGACGTCTAAATAGCTATAATAAATATAGATATTTTACATTCGTCTGACGCAATGATATTCATTCCAGAACACAGATAAACAATATTGGATTTGCAAGCAATCTGTATTTCTTTCGAGCCTGCAAGAAAAGACAGATTACACAGTTGTGATGAATAGCCGTTTACCCCACCCTCGACCCCTACGGGTACGGCAAACTACCCACCCGGCAGTCTGTGTACCCCACCTTGGGTCAGTCCTAGGAGCAAAAACAGTAAAATGAAATAATACAACGGTGGCTACAACCGCAACCTGGAAGTGCCCCGCGAAAATAATATTACAACAAATTACATTTACAACAAATGAATAAATCAATAAACCATTGTTAACCCCGGCTATACACCACAACAGTCCAATACAGTTTATATGCACAAACAGATATAATCATTTCAGAAATGTGCAACCCCCTGCCAACCGACATACTAGCAGTTGGGGAAGGTTTACGAACACATCAAACAATCACAGATATAATCCAATACGCAAATACTGTATTTTTCGATCGAATAAACAACTTGAAAATTGCTCCAAAATCTGCTCTGTTAAACAGTAACCTGAGCAATAATTAAATATTCCAGAAAACCCCAAATCTCACAGGGGACCCACACAAGAAAGACGAGTCCATGACTCGACCAAAGCGCCGCGGATGCGCGGCAGATCCCACCGATCCGCCGCGCTTCCGCGGCCGAGTTGCCGAGTCATGGGCTCAAATTTCTTGGGTGTTCTCCTGGACCCCTTTCTAGCTCTCTGAACACTCCAGAAAAATTTTAGGACTTCATTTTCACTTCGACAGAAACTTAACAGAACTAGGGTTTTCCGGGATCGTTTTTTCGTTCGAAATTCGTACAAATTTGCGATTAAGTTATTTAGTGTTTAGCGAGGCTCTGATACCACTGTAAGTCGATGTAGTACACCCCAGTACTTATGGGGAGGCGGAATTTACAAAAACTTATCAAGTTTAAACAACGAACATCGACTAACCGCATGAATCGAAGCTAAACCCTAAAAACCGTATTCTTATGAGTTTCTTTACATAAGTGATTAGGGATTATACCTAATGAACCGGTCCTTCTTCTTTATGTCCTCCTTGGTTCTCCTCGGCCTTCTCTAGGTAGTAGACGATCCACCCGAGAGCGAAACTCCAAGCTAAACCTCTAACTTGAGGTAACTAACCAACTTTGATTGCTAATCAAAGATGATAGAATGATAAAGAGTGAAGGTTATGGATTGTTTAGTCTAACTAATCCTTTGATCTCAACACATGAGGATTAAGGATTAGGGTTAGAAGATGAGAGCTTGAGGAGAGAGAATGTGTGATATCATAATGAGAGAAGAGAGAGAGTGTGTCATAATATTATGAAGCATTCTTTTTATCAAATAATGAATAAAGGAAATGAATAAGCATGCTTCACAAAATATCTTGTGATGATTCATTAACATGAGTCATTAAGCAATAAATGTGCATTAATGAAGTGAATGAATCACCACTATGACTCACTCTCTTTCCAAAACAAACCTCCTTAGTCACATCTTCTAGAAGCTTCTCGAGTAATTACGAGAACGCCCCTCCGATCCGTAAAAATACGGAAAAACTTTAGACTGTAAAAATCCAATAACCGGATACCAGTAACTGGCTTAAACCAAAGCCGACTGGTAAAATCTGTCCGAAAGTCGTACGCGCGTAAACGCACGTATGCGTCCGAACCCTTTGTCGCAAAACCATGCAACCTCTATATCGTTTCGCCTGGAGTAGGAAACTCTCTGTGTGGGACTCTAGAGACTCGACTACTACGCTGGCAGTGGGTTTAACCACAGACCGCAAGCGGCACTAGCTGTACGTAACGGTCCCCAGGTAGTTGTCGATAAGAAGGCCGATGAGTAAACCCATCCGAACTCCTACTGAGTCTGATGTGACAATCTCCATACAGTCCGGTCCGTTCGTCCATGACTATCGCATATCGGGCCTAGGGGGCGGCAAGCGTCAGTCCCCTAATAGCGGTATAAGTCGTGTCGGAGTGAAGCCCATTACACCCTGAGAAACTGCTGGAACCTACCAGCAAATCTCGCTTGCCCTGGCCAGGGACTTTGCGTAATGGCTCTCTGACACAGCACGATATCTACTCCCAATACCGGGAGGGACGAATCCTGTCTAACCGCCACTGCCTCCAAGTGCTCGGGACTGCACCCAACTGCTACCTGTTTGCACGACTCCTTTGAGCCGTGGTAGGGTAGCAATCTAAGAACAGTGGGACACACTCGAGGCGAAGTAGCAGTGTCAAGTCTGCGGACTATGCTGTACTCATGTCACCTGGGAACTGTTCACTGACGACTGGTATCAAACCAACCAACAGTTCCCTGTGAGTCCTGTCCGGTGTACCCGTAACCTAACGAGCACCTGTATACTATCTCCAGTACGACGTACTGACGGCTGTGGGACAGACCATCTCCCCAACTGGGATGAGAAGCGTACACACTAGTCTACTCCGGAGTATCGATGCTCTGTCTCGATAATCCAACGACCAGGGACCTGAATAAGGATGTGCTTGTAGACTACCCAGCCCCCACTAGTGTGACTGCCATCACAACGCTGGTAGACAAGCAAGATCCTAAGAGCTCTATCAATACGTACACTCACATATTAAGATAGAATAACCAAGTAGCATACTACCATGTTTAGCAAGACTGTTATATACATGTGAATATCCCAAGCTTCCATTAAGTAATATACAAGCTAGTATGATACAGTAATGGCCTTCTAGGGCATAAACACTAACAGCCAGGGCAAGCGAGATGTACTGGTAGGTTCCAGTGTTATCTCAGGGTGTTCTGGGCTTCACTCCGACACGACTTGTACCGCTATTAGGGGTCTGACGCTTGCCGCCCCCTAGGCCCGACATGCGATGTATCAGACGAACAGACCGGACTGTACGGAGATTGTCACATACAGACTCAGTAGGAGTTCGGATGGGTTTACCTCATCGGCCTTCTTATCGACATCTACCTGGGGACCGTTACGTACAGCTAATGCCGCTTGCGGTCTGTGGTTAAACCCACTGCCAGCGTAGTGTCGAGTCTTTAGAGTCCCACAGAGAGAGTTTCCCTGCATTGAGCGAAACGTGTAGAGGCCGTATGGTTTTACGGCAGGGCTGCGATCACTTACGTACACTTGTGTGCGTGTGGTGTTCGGGCAGGAAATACTAGTGGGCTTTGGTTTAAGCCGGATCCTAGTATTGCATGGATAGATTTGTTTTGTCTTCTGTGCATCCGCATTCTACGGAATACGGATGCAGGTGTGTATGCACAGTTTTCCGGAGCGATGAATGAGGAGGTGCCTCATTAGGGTTTTGGCAGTTGGTTTGGCCAAAACCGCTATGTGGCAGGCTCATTAGGGTTTTGACAGTTGATTCGGTCAAAACCATTTTGAGGCGGAATCATTAGGGTTTCGACAGTTCGTTTGGTCAAAACCATTATGAGCCGGGGACATTATTTACTAATCCTTTCATTGATAATTTTGTTATGGCTAATTACATTGACCATTTGACCATCTTGACTTTGTTGACCATTTGACCAAAGTTGACTTGGATCTTCTTAGAAGATCTAAAGTATTCTTTGGTTTTCTTTTTCTTTTGTTATGATAATGGTCATGTCATTTGTAGCCATCACCTTTATCTTGATGGGATTAGTAATCATAATGTTTGTGCTTTATTGCAACCATGGTTAGTTTTTCTCTTGGTTAAGCTTTTCATTTGCTCATTCTCATTCTCTCTCTTGAAATGAGAAGCTCCATGGTTGCTAGAAAACTCCTTCTTCTTCCTCCTCTTGATTTCTCCTTTGATCTCATGTGTTGAGAGAAAAAGGATTTCACTTGACAAATACATCCATACATCTTCTCTACACATCCTAGGGCTTCTAGATTAGCAATCTCCTTGCCCTAGTTACCTCGGCTTGAGGTGGAGCTCGGTGTACATTTCTCGGGTGGATCGTCTTCGACTCAAGGAGGCCGCGGAGGTGACCGAAGTCCGGATCAACCATTGAGCAAGCAAAGAGAAGAACAACAAGAAGAGAAGAACATCAAAGAAGAACAACAACAACAAGAGAAGGAGTTCAAGTTGAGGTATAACCCCTAACCGAGTAGATACAACTCTTGTTAGGATGCTAGTGTATTGTTTAGCGAAGATCCGGCTTTTACGGTCCATGTTACAAAGTTCAGAAAATTTTTTGTTTTACCGTTTCCGCAACCCCGAAAGTACCGGGAGAGGTAACGTGGACCTAACAGTGGTATCAGAGCCTAACTAAACATAAACTAGCTTGGTAGTAAAGTATATCGAAGTTCGAAAGGGAAAAATCGAAAAAAAAAACAAGTTATAAAAACCTGAGTTTCTGTTAAAATTTTTCCTGGTCAAAACAAAAATTGTTATACTCCAAAAATCATCTCAGGGTTTTTAGAAGAAAGCCACCAAACACGAGACAGCGACTCCACCAAAGCGCCGCTCTTCCGCGGCAATAGCAAGCTATTGCCGCGGAACCGCGGCCAACTTGGTGAGTTGCTGCATCGATTTTGGTGCAGTGTGTTTCTGACGTGGTTTTAGGATTTTTAAGATATATTATTTGTGCCCAGATTTTCCAGAATAGAAATTTGTTTTTGAGGGCCTATAAATCCGTATTTTTTCGAACTTCAATATACTTTGACTATAAAGGTTATATCTGTGATGTTCTTATGTATTGAACGTCGGCTAATCGCTATATGTCGATTAGTCGGGGTTATACATATCTGTGATCTGTGATTGTTGTTGATGGTTTGTGTATATGAACTCGTTGGATTGTCGCGGATGAATAGCCGGGGTGGATGTGAGATGAGAGTTTCTTTTTCTTTCATTCATGTAATAAATTTGTAAATTGATGTAATATTATTTGTATGGCCGCACAACCGGGTCGGGGTTGTAGCCGTCATTGTATAATTCTTTTTACTGTTTTTGCTCCTAGGATAGACCCATGGAGGGGGTGCACAAACTACCGGGTATCTCGAAGTGCCGAGTGGCCTACTCATGGCGTTGAGGGAGGTTGCTTCGCTTCGGGTACTTGGCGGGTAGTTTGCCGCACCCGTAGGGGTCTTGGGTGGGGTTTTGGCTATTCATCGCGACCGTGTAATCCGCTTTTCGTTGCAGGCTTGAACGAATCGCGGGTTCCTAGTATATCCAAAGTGTTCATCTGTGATCTGGATTGCCTATCGTTGCAGTATTGCTATATATAATAACTATTTAGGCGTTGCTTATGTTTTACAGCCGCACTAGCCCAGCCCCCGCTCTGTCGTTAGTTAAGTAACCTAACGGGTGATGACGGGGCCCAGTGGCGAATGCGAATGGCATAAGCGTACGTCATATTTTGGTTGTTTTCTGCAATGGTAGGATTTAAATGATGGGACGCATTAAAAGAACTAATGCAAGAAAATAAACCTAAAAGACGTTGTTGGAACAATTTTTCAAAAAGCTGTTATTGCAAGGACGTTCATTTTTGTTTTGCATCGCGGTATTCGGTTGTGAATGCCCAGCACCTCAGTCTACGAGGCAAGGGCCGAGATCCCTTCACCGGGAGTGACCCCTTGGACAAAAGTTTGCGTCAGGGTAATAACTTCACTATGGTCGATTATTCTTGCTTTGCATTGAGGTATTCAATTTGGAATATCCTGCACCTCATTCGACGAGGAAAGAGCCGAGATCCCTTCACAGGGAGTGACCTCTTTAGCAAAAGTTTTCGCCACTATATTTTCAAAAAAGGGTGCAATCATGTTCCTTCAACGATATCAAGTTCATTACGTTAACGGGTTTTTCGCCAAAAACCCAGCCGTAGCCTTCCGTCATTTCGGATTAATATTAGTTAGTATTCGTGCTGCGTTTGTTGACCTAGTCAAGGCGTAGTGAACGGTAGCTAAGTAATATTTTTCTGTGGATTGCAAATGTGATTGGTTAGGACAGTCGTGCGGCCTTGTTGACCTAGTCAAGGGCACGTACGGGTGGGTCTAATGCAATCAGGATTATGACGGGTAGAACTTGTCTAACAGTTTGTGGCTTGTTGACCTAGTCAAGGTCATGAACCGTTAGGGGAAAAAACCACATCGGGAGTTTCAAAAGAACTGAAACTTGCAGATTTAGCATACCTTCTGGAGTGTGGTGACTAGAGTGGATTCCATCTAAGTTATCACACAATGACAGTTGGATCCCGATCCCACTGATGAGTTGGATTACTCTCGGGAGATTATTTCACTTAACGATCAATGCTATAAACCTAGTAGGTGTCTAGAAAGGTGTTAGCGGGGTTACGCCCCCAGGGAAAAGAGGTTCTTTAATTAAGGAACTTCGCGAAAGCGTTGGAAAACCTCCCTCGAAGTACCGACACTAGCCTGGCTGAAAGGTTAAGCAAGTATTGTGACGTGAATTAAAACCCGGCTATTTCTTCTTTTAAAAAGGTTTTAAGAAGAATTTGAGGAAACAGTGGGAGACATCCTGGTTAGATAAATTAATAAACCAATCTAATCTTGCAAGAGCATACGCTGAGTGTATCTTTTCTCTCTCTCCAGGCAGCAACCTTTTCATGCCCTAATCAAGATAATAAAATGTATCGCTTGACCGATCCGAATTCTTATTCGGGAATGGGGAAAGTTGGTTCAGCTCTAACTTGTGACAACAGTCATGAGAATGGGAAAGGGGATTGTATGGATTTCCAGGACACCCAGTAAACCCTTCACATTTTTCTTGTTATCAAATTTCTTTATCTCCTATTTGTTTTTAGAGTTTGATTATGCTAGATTAGAGACCTTGGAAATTTCTAGGATGTTTTTAGTGGATGATTTGAGTAGTAAAGATGCAAATGAGGTTTAGTTAGTTGCCCCAAGCCATTAGTGATGATATTCTGACCAGAATTGATACTAGAACCCCAAAACATGAACATAGAATTTTCCCGATGTCGGTTTTTGACAGTTTGTGATGTTTATATGGAATCTAGTATCACTCGAGAGCTCTATAAAATAAGTTTCCAACACAGTGAGACATGCAGGCCACCTAGAATCTACCCCCGAAACCCAAGCCCATATCTCCCTAATCAGGCCGCAGATTTATTAGTTGTGGCCGAAAATTGCGGCCACATTTGTGAGTTTGGAGTTGGTTCCTGGTCCATGGTTCGCTTATCTTATATGTAGACCTGCCCTATATGCAAAATCTCCAAATTTGACCTAGGGTAGAATCTGGGAGTGTTTTTCCATGTTGCTGATTTCGAGTTTCCGATTTCTGAAAACTTGATTTTTGTATTTGAGTTTGGACACGGTCATTGTACGTTTGGACGTCAACGCTGAGGGTTAATTGGTTGTTCTTGAATGCGTGGGTTATAGGTTCTAACCTATGAGCACATCGCGTGCCGTATCAGTTTTCGGATTTGGTTTTGATATCGTTACAATGTGTATTGATGTGTAGGTATGTTAGTGTATATGCCCTAGAGGCCATTACTGTATCATACTAGTTTGTATATTACTTGATGGAAGCTTGGGATATTCACAGTTGTATATACGATCTTGCTCGAAATGGTAGTATGCTACTTGGTTTGTCTCTTATTTAATACGTGCATGTGTTTCTTTTAGCATATCGCTGATATACATATTAGTAGAGCCCTTAGGATCTTTGCTTGATTACCAGCGTTGTGATGGCGCTCACACTCGTGGGGGCTGGGTAATCCATAAGTACATCCTTATACAGGTCCCTAGTCGTTGGACTATCGAGACAGGGCATCGATACTCCGGAGTAGACTAGCGTATTTGCTTCTCATCCCAGTGTGGGAGACGGTCTGTCCCACAGCCGTTAGTACGTCGTACTTGAGATAGTATACGGGTGCTCGTTAGGTTACGAGTACACTGGACAGGACTCGTCGGGAACTGTTGGTTGGTATTATACCTATCGTCAGTTATCAGTTCCCAGGTGACATGAGTACAGCTTAGTCCGCTGACTTGACACTGTCACTTCGCCTCGAGTGTGTTCCCACTGCACTTTGATTACTACCCTACCACGGCTCAAAGGAGTCGTGCAAACAGGTAGTTTTTGGGTGCAGTCCCGAAGCACTTGGAGGCAGTGACGGTTAGACAGGATTCGTCTCTCCCGGTATTGGGGGTTGACATCGCGCTGTGTCCAGGAGAGCAATTACACGAGTAGTCCCTGGCCAGGGCAAGCGAGATATACTGGTAGGTTTCCGGTGTTATCTCAGGGTGTTCCGGGCTACACTCCGACACGACTTGTACCGCTATTAGGGGACTGACGTTCACCGCCCCCCTAGGCCCGCCATGGGATGTATCAGACGAACAGACCGGACTGTACGGAGACTGTCACATACAGGCTCAGTAGGAGTTCAGATGGGGTTTACCTCGTCAGTCTTCTTATCGGCATCTACCTGGGGACCGTTACGTACAGCTAGTGCCGCTTGCGGTCTGTGGTTAAACCCACTGCCAGCGTAGTGTCGATTATTTAGAGTCCCACAAAGAGAGCTATTCGCCTTTAGGAAAAATGAGTAGAGGTCGCATGGTTTTACGACAGGGTTCGTTCACATCCGCGCACTTGTGCACGTTTGTTGTCCGGACAGCTTATACTAGCGGGCTTTGGTTTAAGCCAGATCCTAGTATATGATTTGGGATTGGTTTTATCTCATTGTATTCGTGTTCATCGGATCACGAATACGGGTTCGTATGCACAGTTTCTTGAGACAGAGGGAGAGGACTTTGATTAGGGTTAATGACCATTGTCATTTTATTAACCCTAATGCTTATGTGTGAATTATGGTTAATTGATATTAGTTTAATATAATTGTGCATGGTTATGGTTGTTGACCATTTGACTATCTTGACTTATTGACCTTAGTTGACATGTTGACCATCATCATTCCATATAAAAGATGCTCTTTGATCCTTGCAATTAGCATTAAATATGAAATGATAATGGTCATGTCTTGATTAAGCCATGACAATTATCTCACTAATTATCTAATTATAATAATTCACACATATATATGAGAATGGTTATTATTCTGTCATTCTATCATTCATTTTCTCTCTCTTGTTCTTCCTCTCCCTCAAGCTCTCCCCTCTCATGTGTTGAGAAACACTTGAGCTTGAGAAAAACCTCTTCTTGATAATCTTTACTCTCATCTAGGGTTCTAGGATTAGCACTTCTAGCACCCTAGTTACTTCTAGCTTGGAGTTGAAGCCAAAGGTTGAGGCTTTCGGGTGGATCTTTCTTCGACGTGAGAAGACGACAAAGGTGACCTCTTTCTACTACTCCAAGGAGCAAGGAGAGAAGGACACAAAGCCCTAGGTATAACCGTTCTAACCCTTAGCTAGTTTCTTGTTAGCTTTAGCTTGTTTTTGTTTAGCAAAGATCCTTCTTTGTCTAGTCCATGTTGCCTAAGTTGATAAAAATTTGATTTTTATTCCGTTTTCCGCCTCCCCGTAAGCACCGTGGTGGGCAACATGGACTTACAGTGGTATCAGAGCCTAACTAAACATAAACTAGCTAGGTAGTAAAGTGTATGGAAGTTCAATCGGAAAAAATCGAAAAACCGAGTTTTCAAAACCCTAACTTTCTGTTAAATTTTTTTCTGTTCAAAACAAAATAAATCATACCCCAAAAATCATCTCAGGGTTTTGTGAAGAAAGCCACCAAAAACGATCCAGAGATTCGCTCAAAGAGCTGCGGTTCCACGACAATAGCAAGCTATTGCCGCGCAACCGCGACCGTTTTGGCTCGGCTCTGGGTCGAGTTTGGTGCAGTGTTTTTCTGGCTTGGTTTTAGGATTTTTAAGATGGTTTATATGAGCCCAGGTTTTCCAGAATAGAAATTTGTTTTTGGGGGCCTATAAATCCGTATTTTTTATCGAACTTCAATACACTTTGACTAAAGGGTTATATCTTTGATGTTTATATGTATTGAACGTCGGCTAATCGCTATATGTCGATTAGTCGGGGTTATACATATCTGTGATATGTGTTTGATGATGGTATGTGTATATGAATGCGTTGGATTGTCGCGGGTGAATAGCCGGGGTGGATGTGAGATGAGTGTTTCTTTTTCTTTCATTCATTGTAATATGTAAATTGATGTAATATTATTTGTTTGGCCGCACAACCGGGTCGGGGTTGTAGCCGTCATTGTATAATTCTTTTTACTGTTTTTTCTCCTAGGATAGACCCATGGAGCGGTGCACAAACTACCGGGTATCTCGAAGTGCCGAGTGGCCTACTCACGGTGTTGAGGGAGGTTGCTTCGCTTCGAGTACTTGGCGGGTAGTTTGCCACACCCGTAGGGGTCTTGGATGGGGTATTGGCTATTCACCGCGACCGTGTAATCCGCTTTTCGTTGCAGGCTTGAACGGATTGCGGATTCCTAGTATATCCAATGTATTCATCTGTGATCTGTAATGTCTATCATTGCTATATATTTATATATGATAACTATTTAGGCGTTGCTTATGTTTTACAGCCGCGCTAGCCCAGCCCCCGCTCTGTCGTTAGTTAAGTAACCTAACGGGTGATGATGGGGCCCCGTGGAGAATGCGAATGGCATAAGCGTACGTCATATTTTGGTTGTTTTCTGCAATGGTAGGATTAAATGATGGGACGCATTAAAAGAACTAATGCAAGAAAATAAACCAAGTAAAAGTCGATTGGAACACTTTGAAAACCACTCGGTTCTTTTCAAAACTAAAACTTTTATACGCGGAGCTTGAACCACTCCTTTTAAAAGCTATCTCGTTCCATCGATTATATCAAGTTCACTACGTTCACGGTTTCTCCAAAACCATTCGTAGCCCTCCGTCATTCCACATGAATGATCAAAAAGTATTCAAGCTATGTATTTTGGCCAAAGTCAAGGCATAGTGATTGGTAGCTATTGGGTATTCATGTGCAGCATAGATAGATGCGTTGGTTTGGGACAGCCGTGCTGACATTTTGGCCAAAGTCAAGGGTAGGTACGGGTGGGTCCAAATTAACCAGGAGAATGACGGGTAGAACTTGACATGTGACTTATGATATTTTGGCCAAAGTCAAGGTCATAAGAGCATGGGGCAAAAATCCACATCGGGAGTTTCATAAGTACTGAAACTTGCTAGCGCTGCATACCATTTGGAGTGTGATGATTCTGGTAGGATTCCTTCGGTTTTATCACGCGATGATATTTGGATCCCGATCCTACTGTGAGTATATGCTACTCCTCGGGAAAACTCTCACTTAACGATCAATGCTATAAACCTAGTAGGTGTCTAGAAAGGTGTTAGCGGGGCTACGCCCACAGGGAAAAGAGGTTACTTAATTAAGGAACTTCGCGAAAGCGTTGGAAAACCTCCCTCAAAGTACCGACACTGGCCTGGCTGAACGGTTAAGCAAGTATTGTACGGTGGGATTGATCCTGACTAATCCTTTCTTTACGGTTTGAGAAGGGATTCTAGAGACAGTGGGAGCCATCCAGTTTAGACAAATTAAAAACCACTCTAAACTTGCAAGAGCATCATGCTAAACTGTTTCTTTTCTCTCTCCTAATTGCAGCGACCATTCAACATGACCGGACTTAAGTTATTACTAGATAAAAACATATTGACAGGGCCAAACTACAAAGATTGGCTCAGGAATGTAAAGATGGCAATCACATACGACAAGTTAGGGTATGTCCTTACCACCGAAGCTCCCCGTGTCCCAGGTCCCAAAACCAGTGTCGTAGATAGGGAAATCTACAAGACCTGGGAAATAGATTGCGCGAAGGCCAAATGCCTCGTACTAGCCTCGATGGACAACGAACATCAGAGGAGGCACGAGAATATGGACCTAGAGTCCATATTTCTTCATACAAAAGAACCGTATGGGGAGCAGTCTCGTATCGCCAGATACGAAGTGTCGAAGAAGTTGTTTTCGGCAAGGTTGGCCGTCGGATCATCGGTAGCGGAACACATGCTTAAGATGTTGGCTACATTGAGGAGCTCGCGGACCTTGGGACCACGTTGGAGAATGAACTCTATACTGATTTGATTCTCCAGTCCCTTCCTTCCACTTACGCCCAGTTTATCCTTAACTTCAACATGCAAGGAAAGGAGGTTGAACTTTCCAAACTTCTGAACATGTTGAGGAGTACTGAGGGCACCCTACAGAAAGGTAGGGAGACATCCACTTTGTTTGTAGGAGGATCTTCCTCTTCTAGATCCAGGGCGAAAGCCAAGGGTAAGAAGAAGAAAGCCCCCGCCAAACCAAGAGGCGGTGTCGGTAAAGTGGATACGAAGGGAAAAGGAAAAGCAACAAAGGTAGCGGGAAAGCTGGTGGGGAAGGAAGAATGCTTCTATTGTCACAAAAGTGGTCACTGGAAATAGGATTGCAAGGCTTGGAAGGCCAGAACACAGGATTTGAAGCGAGTTGCAGCTTCAGCTTCAGGTGTGTATGTTATTGAAAACTGTCTATCAATAAACTTTACATCCTGGGTATTGGATACCGGATCAGGATCTCATATCTGTAATTCTTTGCAGGCGTTGAGAAAGCGTAGAGCTTTGAAGGCAGGTGAAATGACCCTCAGAGTTGCAAACGGTGCTAGCATGGATGCTGAGGCCGTGGGGGACTATCACCTGGGATTGTCGGATGGACACTTTTTGGTTTTGCGTAGTTGTTAATATGTACCAATTGCAACCTGTAATATCATTTCTGTATCTTTATTATCTAAAGAAGTTTATGAATTTGCATTTGTAAGTAATGTAGTGAACATTCACCTTAATCAAGTTTTGATTGGGTCAGGTACATTGAACAACGGTATATACGTTTTAAACCAACCACAGATTTTCAATGTCCAGAATACACACAAAAGAAAGTCTCCAGAAATCAATAAAACTTTCTTATGGCATTGTAGACTGGGTCACATCAATGAGAGAAGGTTGACTAAGTTACATACAGAAGGGTATTTGGATCCGTTCGAATATCAATCGTATGCAACTTGTCAATCCTGTCTCAGAGGAAAGATGACAAAGACTCCGTTCACTGGACACGGAGTAAGAGCGAGCGAGCTCTTGGGACTCGTACACAGCGACGTGTGCGGTCCAATGTCTACACATGCGCGAAGCGGTTATTCTTACTTCATTACTTTTACGGATGACTTTTCAAGGTACGGTTATGTCTTCTTAATGAAACATAAATCCGAGGCTTTTGAAAAATTCCAGGAGTATAAGAATGAAGTAGAAAAACAAACAGGCAAAAGTATCAAGGCACTGAGATCTGATCGAGGTGGTGAATACTTGAGTGCCGAGTTCCTGGGTTACTTAAAAGAGAATGGAATTCTCTTTCAGCTTACTCCTCCATACACTCTGCAACATAACGGTGTATCGGAGAGACGGAACCGAATCCTATTGGATATGGTACGGTCCATGATGAGTAACGCTGAGTTGCCGCGATCGTTCTGGGGAAATGCGCTAGAATCCGCTGCATACCTTTTGAACCGAGTTCCAACTAAGACTGTGCCTACTACACCATATCAGATGTGGTGTGGGAAAAGACCCTATCTTAATCATATTAAGACATGGGGATGTCCAGCTTTTGTAAAAAAGCAGCATGCGGACAAGCTCGAGGCACGCTCAGTACAGTGCAAGTTTGTGGGATATCCAAAGAACTCCAAGGGATATTTCTTCTATTGCGAAAAGGAACAAAAGGTGTTAGTTTCTCGCCATGCCCACTTTCTAGAACACCAGTTCATTGAAAAAGAACTAAGTGGGAGCGCAATAGAACTGGAAGAAATTCCAGAACCACAAGCTATTACTGAAAGCTTAGTAGAACCAGAAGGTTCGAAAGATCAGGACATTCCCACGCCACTCCGCAGGAGTAGTAGGCAGTCTCATCCGCCCGAGAGATACTACGGTTTTCTCATTGACGGGGATAGAGAGGATTGAATCATAGATTGTGATGAGCCTACTAGCTTCCAGCAAGCCATTCAGAGTGTCGACTCGGTAAAATGGCTGGATGCAATGCGGACCGAAATGGAGTCCATGTACACCAATAAAGTATGGACGTTGGACATTGCTCCAGATGGGGTAAAACCCGTAGGATGCAAGTGGATCTTCAAAAGGAAGATTGGTGTAGATGGACAGGTTGAGACCTATAAAGCTAGACTGGTTGCAAAGGGTTTTCGTCAAAGACCTGGTTTGGACTATGACGAAACCTTTTCTCCAGTAGCTATGCTGAAATCCATTCGGATCCTTCTTGCCATTGCTGCCTTCTACGATTATAAGATTTGGCAGATGGACGTAAAGACAGCTTTTCTAAATGGACATTTAGAGGAGTGTGCCTATATGGACCAGCCAGAGGGTTTCATTCAGAGTGGGAGCAGCGGAAAGGTGTGCAAGTTGCTGAAGTCCATTTATAGACTAAAGCAGGCATCGCGGAGTTGGAACATCTGTTTTGATGAGACGGTCAAGGAATTTGGCTTTATCAAAAATCCAGATGAACCATGCATCTATTGTAGATTTGTAGCGAGAACTGTAGTGTTCCTCGTTTTATACGTGGGTGACATTCTCATAATAGGAAATGACATTCCTATGCTATAATCTGTCAAGGGGTTCTTGTCACACAGGTTCTCCATGAAAGACCTGGGTGATGCCTCATACATTCTGGGTATCCGGATCTACCGTGACAGATCCAAGAGGATATTAGGACTTTCACAGTCCAGGTACATCGACACCATACTAAAGAGATTCAGTATGGAAGATTCCAAGCGCGGTAATCTACCGGCTTGTCACGGGATCACCCTCTCCAAAGAGATGTCTCCCAAGACTGATTTGGAGAGGGATCGCATGTCTATTATACCCTACGCTTCTGCGGTAGGCTCTATAATGTATGCGATGTTGTGTACCAGACCGGATGTCGCTTATGCACTGAGTGTGGTAAGCAGGTATCAGTCAAACCCTGGGGAGAAACATTGGATAGCAGTAAAGAACATTCTCAAGTACCTGAGAAGGACTAAGGAGATGTTCTTGGTGTATGGCGGAAAAGACCTCCAGATTGAAGCCTTTGCTGACTCCAGCTTCCAGAGTGACAAGGATGATTCCAAGTCCATGTCGGGTTTTATCTTTACCCTCAATGGAGAGGCGGTGTGTTGGAAGAGTTCCAAACAGGAAACCGTTGCTGACTCGACTATGGAAGCGGAATACATCGCTGCATCTGATGCCGCAAAAGAAGCTGTCTGGATAAGGAAGTTCTGGAAAGAACTTCAGGTGGTTCCGTCCATTGTTGACCCAATACCTCTGTATTGCGACAACAACGGGGCTATAGCTTTAGCGAAGGAACCCAGGTCCCATCAGAAATCCAGACACATCTTGAGGCGGTATCACCTGATCAGGGAGATCGTGGATCGCCAGGAGATCGAGGTTCGGTGGGTTGCTTCAGAAGATAACACAGCAGATCCATTCACCAAGGCCTTGCCCCAGACTCAGTTCGAGCGGCTGATCGAGATGAAAGGTCTTCGATACGCCAGTACATGGCCTTAGTGCAAGTGGGAGATTGTTAGTGTATATGCCCTAGAGGCCATCACTGTATCATACTAGTTTGTATATTACTTGATGGAAGCTTGGGATATTCACAGTTGTATATACGATCTTGCTCGAAATGGTAGTATGCTACTTGGTTTGTCTCTGCTTTAATATGTGCATGTGTTTCCTTTAGCATATCGCTGATATACATATTAGTAGTGCCTTTAGGATCTTTGCTTGATTACCAGCGTTGTGATGGCGCTCACACTCGTGGGGGCTGGGTAATCCATAAGCACATCCTTATACAGGTCCCTAGTCGTTGGACTATCGAGACAGGGCATCGATACTCCGGAGTAGACTAGCGTATGCGCTTCTCATCCCAGTGTGGGAGACGATATGTCCCACAGCCGTTAGTACGTCGTACTTGAGATAGTATACGGGTGCTCGTTAGGTTACGAGTACACTGGACAGGACTCGTCGGGAACTGTTGGTTGGTATTATACCTATCGTCAGTTATCAGTTCCCAGGTGACATGAGTACAGCTTAGTCCGCTGACTTGACACTGTCACTTCGCCTCGAGTGTGTTCCCACTGCACTTTGATTCCTACCCTACCATGGCTCAAAGGAGTCGTGCAAACAGGTAGTTTTTGGGTGCAGTCCCGAAGCACTTGGAGGCAGTGACGGTTAGACAGGATTCGTCTCTCCCGGTATTAGTGGTTGACATCGCGCTGTGTCCAGGAGAGCCATTACACGAGTAGTCCCTGGCCAGGGCAAGCGAGATATACTGGTAGGTTTCCAGTGTTATCTCAGGGTGTTCTGTGCTACACTCCGACACGACTTGTACCGCTATTAGGGGACTGACGTTCACCGCCCCCTGGGCCCGCCATGCGATGTATCAGACAAACTGACCGGACTGTACGGAGACTGTCACATACAGGCTCAGTAGGAGTTCAGATGGGGTTTACCTCGTCAGTCTTCTTATCGGCATCTACCTAGGGACCGTTACGTACAGCTAGTGCCGCTTGCGGTCTGTGGTTAAACCCACTGCCAGCGTAGTGTCGAGTCTTTAGAGTCCCACACAGAGAGCTATTCTCCTTTAGGAAAAATGAGTAGAGGTCGCATGGTTTTGCGACAGGGTTCGTTCACATCCGCGCACTTGTGCACGTTTGTTGTCCGGACAGCTTATACTAGCGGGCTTTGGTTTAAGCCAGATCCTAGTATATGATTTGGGATTGGTTTTATCTCATTGTATTCGTGTTTCTCGGATCACGAATACGGATGCGTATGCACAGTTGCTTGAGACAGAGGGAGAGGACTTTGATTAGGGTTAATGACCATTGTCATTTTATTAACCCTAATGCTTATGTGTGAATTATGGTTAATTGATATTAGTTTAATATAATTGTGCATGGTTATGGTTGTTGACCGTTTGACTATCTTGACTTGTTGACCTTAGTTGACATGTTGACCATCATCATTCCATATAAAAGATGCTCTTTGATCCTTGCAATTAGCATTAAATATGAAATGATAATGGTCATGTCTTGATTAAGCCATAACAATTATCTCACTAATTATCTAATTATAATAATTCACACATATATGTGAGAATGGTTATTATTCTCTCATTCTATCATTCATTTTCTCTCTCTTGTTCTTCTTCTCCCTCAAGCTCTCCCCTCTCATGTGTTGAGAAACACTTGAGCTTGAGAAAAACCTCTTCTTGATAATCTTTACTCTCATCTAGGGTTCTAGGATTAGCACTTCTAGCACCCTAGTTACTTCTAGCTTGGAGTTGAAGCCAAAGGTTGAGGCTTTCATGTGGATCTTTCTTCGACGTGAGAAGACGACAAAGGTGACCTCTTTCTACTACTCCAAGGAGCAAGGAGAGAAGGACATAAAGCCCTAGGTATAACCGTTCTAACCCTTAGTGTCACGACCCGAAAGTACGGAACGTGACTGGCACTTAGATTACGAGACGTCTAAAGGTGTACCCTAACCTAAGTCAGCCAAAGCCCAGAAAATCTAACCCAAAAACAAAAGAGAGTGAAGGAAAAACCTTTAATGAAAATGATTTTCAAATCAATTAAGTTGCAAAGAATCCCCTTTTTAAAACATCAAAAATTTCCAAAAATTTCGGCAGAGTCTCCCCTGTATTTTTCTATCCCCCAAAATGGGTACAACAAGATAATAAACCTATAATCATAGAAATGGCATCCCCAAGCGGGAGCTAGCTCTTCGCCCAAGGCGGATCACAACCACATGCAATATAATAGTAATGTCAAGAAAAGAGCATAAAGAAACGCAAAATACCAGAAAACACACGTCGGCTCAAGTGAGCTCGACCCAAAAGAACCACAAATATACAAGTCTCTCAGTCTCATCACTAGGTCGCATATACAATATAAGTGGTAGATGGAGAATACTAGATACAATGATAAAGCAAAAGAAATAAAGTGTGCTCGCAACCCACCTACGGGCGATGTCGCGAGTCTGAGCAAAAGGAACTGATGATAAGATAGCCCGCCGCTACAAGACTGACGGGTCCGACCTGCAAGACACTGTGGCACAACGGGGGTGAGTTGCCAGCTCGTGAGTAAATATAACATCTAATAAGGCAATCGTAAGAATGCACGCAATGCACCACAACATACATGTCCATATGTGATATAATATCTCCAGTATGCATGCACAGGTATGCAATGTCATTATTAAGTCTTTAAGTGTTTTAAATGCTAAGGGTATTGAATTCTTAACATTAGAACATGAATATCTGTATAATAGCTAAATACCATCAAGAAAAATCATCTGAAAACCCGTGTCAAGCATCGACACCAAATAGGAATCATATATGTCTCAATATCGGGCTCCGTCAGTCCGGATCGGCCCATATCATAAATCTCACGACAACGGTCGGTATCCTTCAGATATCCGCCGCGCCAGACATCACCGGTAGGTAGTCTTCCCCTGCCAGGCTCATCGTCTACAACTCGATCTTCTTGCCCCGGGGTACCATACCGGGCCCACCATGTACCCGAGACGGTTCATCCACTCCTCGAATCGGGTCTCGAAATCCAACAGAAAACATGAAAACTCATGGTGGACGACACATACATCACGAGAAAACCGCAACTTTGTTTTAAAAATGATGAATATAAGCTTTTGTTAAATTCTTGCGGTTTTCCCCAAAAATCCAGAAATCGCAGAAATACTGAAATCCTCAAGAAAATCATAATGTTCACATGTTATATATATAATAAATGTCTATGATATCAATGTATATGATGTGAATTTTAGCTAGAATCTATGTAAATATGATGATAATGCGAGGTATATGCATGCTATGCAATTTCATATATCATGTATGAATGCAAATGGCGATATTAAGTTAAACAGGTTTCTAGTGCACGTGGCATGGCAATTACCAAAGGCGTGCGTGTCACATGAATAGTGCGCGTGCAACAGATGCCAATGGTAATGGTGTTCGTGCCCTACGAAGTGTTATCGCAAATGTGCATATGAATATTCATGCAATCTAGCATATTATTAACTATAAGGGTATGCAATGTCAATGAAGAGGTAAGCTAACTAAGAACATGAATCTTACAAGAGATAAGGAAATCCTAACTAGGGGGCGCATCGCGCCATCCAGACGATCCCCCCATAGATGAATACATCTACTCACCTGAAATCCCCGCTAATCCGTTCCGGCCACCGCCTTGCCTTTTCGCGCCGTGTCCGATGTTTCCCCGACCGATCCTATATTTGCACAATATCAAGCATAAGATTACAAAACCTAACACAATGCAAGTCACAACATACAATTATCAACGCTCTCGAATTAATCATAGCATTCACTCGGTGTGCGGAAAAACGCATGAAAATCGCAATCCTTTAACTAGAATCGTCATTTCGGGGAAATCGACAAAACTACAGCCCAACTAGACGAAACCACGCGTTCGCACACTCTAATAGTCCTATACGAAGCTAATTATATTGCCAAAATAACACAATTAGATCAACTCCTAAAATTTTAGAAAAACTAGTAAGCAATTAGCATAGTAACATCGATGAAATTGTCGCGATTTAACGGTGTAGCGATCGCTACATCGCATAACCATCCGACCTAATACACTAGATGGCCACAAAACTAATCTAAACACACTTATTCAACTTCAAACCCTAATTAGGGCATCTCCACCTCTCTTGAATTTCAAAAAAAAAACAACCATTACAATAAAATTAACACTTTAAAACACTAAACTAGCTTATTTAAACTACAAATTTAACAACTAGTTTAGGATTTATACCTCCCAAGTGAACCCCAAATTGCACTTGACCTTGAAAGATGACTCCTTTCACCTTGTTTTAAAACAAATTAGGGTTGGAAAGAGGTGGACAAGGATTATGGTTTGAATTTATGAAGAAAATGGTGTATTTTTGTGGATTTTCATTGATTTTTGTAAGAATTTGAAGGAAAAATGAGAAGGGAAAGTGGGGTGCAGCAGCTGAATAGCTTGGACAGAGCTAGGAGGGGTGAGTTGTGAGAGATTTGTGTAGAAATTTCTACACAAAAAGTCATTCCCAAGCTCAATTAATGTCCATCACATCAAATTTTCACAAAAAAACCCTTTTTCATTCATTTTTTTGCCATGAAACAACAAATCTTAGAAAGTTTTGGTAAAATTTTTGTTAATAATTAATTTTAGTTTATAATGGTTCCTAAGTGTGTAATTTACATAATTAAATTTGTATTTATCACTAATTAAATGTATTTTTGAAAGCTTAAAATAATATTAAAAATAATTAATTACGAAAAAAAATTTATTTAACTAGAAAATTATAAGTGACATTTTAGTGACAAAATTATAGTAATATCTTGTCTAAATTTTGTATAATTAGGTCTATAATGAAAAATATCAATTTTGACTTTTTACGGAAAAAGCCGAAAAATTAGCCGATTACCGAAAAACTGCCTAAACGATTTTCGAAGGGTTACACTTAGCTAGTTTCTTGTTAGCTTTAGCTTGTTTTTTTTTAGCAAAGATCCTTCTTTGTCTAGTCCATGTTGCCTAAGTTGATAAAAATTTGATTTTTATTCCATTTTCTGCCTCCCCGTAAGCACCGGGGTGGGCAACGTGGACTTACAAGGTACCTTCGCATGGACTTCCGATATGACGAAGGAGATCAAGATGTTCATCGACTTCGGCTAAGCAAGGATATTGCAGGTGAGTAGATCTATATCTACGGGAGAAGTCGAGCGGATGGCGTATAGCACCCCCGCAACCATAGTAATAGGAGAACCGATATGTAGAATATAATTGGAGAAGCCAAAGCTTAAGTACCTATGGATATAATCATAATGATAAGTACAAGATTGTAAGCCCGCGGGGGCGCCCCGGCCGTCGATCCGACGCCGGAAACGCGGAAAACAAAAACTTTGCGAACTTTGCAAAACGGCACCACCGCGGACTTTTTACCCGGATCGGGCCATTAACCTAGCTAGCAAGCAAAATAGAAAAGAGTAGAGATGTACCGACTGATCCGAGTCCTTCGGTCTTCATCTCCACTCCGATCTCCTGCGGAAAATCCGTCACCTCCTCGCTCGTCGGAAAGGGGCACCACGTAGCCAGAATCTTTTACGGGCTCCCGCCTCTTGACCGAGGCAACTCGGGCGCGAAGTTGGCTAGCCGACGCATCCAAGGTTTGCTATAGAATAGTGTAGAATCCTTTTCTCTTGGGGTTATGAGGTTGCCATGATGTGGAGGAATGGAGAAGAGAAGGAGAGAAAGAATGAGTTTTTAAGCTAATCTTTTGCAACCATAGAATGAGATGGAAAAATGCCACACCCCAAAAAAAATATCCTCTCTCTCTCTCTCCCTTGAAGTGGCCGGCCCCCTCTCTCAAGAATGAGATTGGAGAGAGAGAAAGAAAACCTCTCCAAGAATTATCATGTGAAAAAGAAATGATAAATCAACAAAAGGCTCACATCAATTCCAATCCAAATCAATTCCTCATCTAATCTCACCATCACATGAAAAGCTAAGAAAGGGACAAGAAAGGCATCTCATGATGATGAAGCCACACTCATGCAAAGAAACCCCTCACAAAATGTTAATTGCAAACTTGCAATTAACACCCTCCAAAAAGAAAGTCCGACCGAGAAGGAATGAAGGAAAACCGGCCGGAACGGAATGCAAACTGGCAACCCCAGAAAATCGATCCCGTAATAAATTACAGGAAAACCCCGCTACTGCAAATACATGCCCGCATTTGTATTCCCACTGAACACAAATGCAAAGAGACAAAACTACACTATCAAATACTAAGATCCGGCTTAAACCAAAACCGGCTAGTAAAAACTGTCCGATCACGATCCGTGCAATACCGCACGTATCTGATCGAACCCTGCCATATCTCCATACGGCCTCTACAGCATTTCGCCCGAAACCTGAGTAACTGAGTGTGGTGGACTCTAAAGACTCGTCAATACCTTGGCTGTGGATTTAACCACTAGCACGTCAGAGGTATAAGCCAATACGTGACGGGCCACCAGGTATTGACCAAAAGGGACGTCGATGAGCGAACTCATCCTGACACCCTACTGAGCCTGTCAGTGACAATATCCGTACAGTCCGGTCCGTTCGTCTATGAGCATCGCATGGCGGGCCTAGGGGGTTGGTAAAAGTCAGACCCCCAAAAGCGGTACAAGTCGTGTCGGAGTGTAGCCCAGAACACCCTGAGATACTACTGGAATACCTACCAGCAAATCTCCTGCCTTGGCCAAGGACTTTTCATGTTCTGGCTCTCCTCGACACAGCACGACCTCACCCCCAATACCGGGAGAGACGAACCCCTGCAGATCCGCTCACTGCCTCCATGTGGCTCGGGACTGTACCCAACTAAAACCTGTTTGCACGACTCCTTTGAGCCGTGGTAGGGTAGTAATCAAAGCACAGTGGGAACTCACACGAGACAAATGACGATCTCAGGTCGATGAACTAACCTGTACACATGTCATCAGGGAACTGCTATCTGACGTCTGGTATATGCCCAACTAGCAGGTTCCCGGCGAGTCCTGTCCGGTGTACTCATAACCCAATGAGCACCTGTATACATCTTAGGTGAACAAACTGACACCAGTGGCTTGTGAGACCGGCTACCGCCCCTCGTCGGGGTCTCGACTGTATACACTAGTCTACTGTGGAGAATCGATGCCCTGTCTCGAAACTCCCACGACTAGGGACCTTTTAAGGATGTGCTTGTACACCCCAGCTCCCACTTATATGATCGCCCTCATACTGCTGGTGGTCAAGCAAGAATCCAAGGGGCTTTATCAACGTGTAATAGCGACTCGAAAGGTCACCTAAAGCAGTACACGATAATAAAGATAAACCAGATAGCATACTATCATCTCGAGTAAGACTGTCCTACTGGGACAGGTCCTCCCCTCAATCATTGCAATCACGTGCCTGTGATCCAATAATTGACTCTGAGGGCACTATCTCCAACAATCTCCCACTTGCACTCGAGGCTAATTATTGCGATGTCGCATACTCACAGCCCGTGTGATACCGAACACCCAACTCCTCTACTAGTCATTCTCACAAAGCTCGTTTGCGAGACTAATGCGTTCGAGGAATAGCCTCAGTGAGTGGATCCGCTTTGATGTTTCTTTCTATGTCTCTCTGTATCTCAAGTTCGCGGAGAAAGCCATCTCCCGAAATGAGCAATACCTGTCTTAGAATGTCTGGATGTCTGATGGGACCTAGCTCATAAGTGAACTCCAAATCCAAACTTCTTAGACTGTATTGTCAACTGAACTTAATCAGTATCCTGCGCCATGCCTTCCCTCAGTATCCACCTGGACCACCTGTCCAAAATACTGCCCCTCGTCAGAGGGAAAACTATAACTCTGACAGCCACTCTGCCATCTAGGTCACCTTGGAAGCCTGGAATGATAACTGTCTCTTGAATGAGGCTGTCATTATCATATCCCTAGAACATCCACTTATGTTCTAAAACTGCTTCCGATTGTTTCTCCAGGATTGGATCAATATCAACTTATTGCACCTACTGCAAGAACAACATCCGGTGTGGTACTTGACATCTCATGATTGACTCAATTGCCTAAGCAAGTGATCTGCCAATCATGAACATCCCTCTCCCTTTAGTCTGTAAGACACCTTTAGAGAGGGTGACTCCATCACCTGCAGGTATACTACCGTGCCAGGAGTCGTCCATTCTAAATACTCATAGAATGCTGTCCAAGTGCCCAGATTGGGAAACTACCCAAATCTAGATCTAAAACCATAGATCTAGTAACCAGAATGTCTGATATAATGTCCAAGTCCCATATGGAGAAACCACTGTGTGACGACCAGAGTATAACCGATCGTAGTATAGGAATATCACTTCCTACTCCCTTCTCAACAGATCCATCCCCTATTCTGATGACGTCAAACCTATGACTGTCACATCAGAAATAGATGATCTATCTCCACTACATCTGCTTTAGTCTGTAAATAGACATAAGCCTGATGTCCACCAATGCTTCCGCTGCTCCCACTGACTACGACAACCCTCTGGCAGAGTCATACAGACGTGCACTTCTAAAGCAAGTTTAGAACGACGCTATACTCATCCTCCTGCTGGGTCTCGCAGCCTGGAACAACAACAATGGCAAGTGTGGGTATACAAGAACTTCCCTGTCATCGTCCTTGAGGCTACCGAAGTACCTCTCGGGTGCCTGAAGTTACCCACCTTATCTGCGGTGTGGCCAATGGAATGTCAAATCAGATTGAATCTTTAAGTTCCTTATCAAATCTTCAGTAATCGTTTGCGGTTCTGGAATCACTTCCAGTTCTACCATACTCCCACTGCTGTTTTTGAAAAAAATCCATTTTTAATAAAACTGTGACGAGTCTTGAACAATATTTCTATTGATCTCCCAGATGGTAGAAAGTCAACCCTCGTCATAGCCTGGGTCAACCCACAAACAGCCATTACAGAAACGTGCCTTGAGTTATCCAGAGTCTGGTTTTAATCATAAGCCGGACAACTCCCCGTACCTTAACAATGTTAAGATATGAACTGTACTATATCCAATATAGAACCAGAGGCACTGATTTAATTGAACCAGATTCAAATCATGCAGCTATCTCCAGTGCATGTCAACTAAATGGAGAGAGGCCGATCAGCGTTACTCAACTTAGGAATACTTCCAATTATGAGTAACCCGAAAGAGAAGCAAGTTCTCTTAATCATTACTATCAACTGAATACCATGTACAAGTATCTACATCTTCGATCACTTTGAAGAATCCCGATACTTGCAACACCTGGTTCTCTACTTTATTCTTATACCTATAACTTCTCAAAACTTCGACCCTGTGTTTCTACGAAACACTTGTCTAAGAACTAGAGAAGTCATAAGTAAACAGAATACAGTACGAGGACCAACCCCTCTGTCCTAGTGGACACTGGACAATATACAATACTCTGTATAAGTCTCCTGAGTCTTGCGGCTCAATCACTGTGTGTCGTAGGTTGAAAACTGTACTTTTGGTTAAGAAGAATTACACCGCTGTTCAATGCTCCTTACCTAACCATCCACTGATATAGGTAAATGTCATCGACATAATATCAAAAGGTATATCTCACTCTATAAAAATAGACGTACAGATATTTCAATTTGAAATTGGTGCACAACAGCGGATATTCAAAACCAAATATTTGCCGACCGGCAAACAACCCAGATGATCTCCTCAAATATCACCGATTACAACGAATCCCGATATAATGAGGATGATCACCTAATTCCCAATAACTTACTCCCACTCATCATCTGTAAAACCATACAGATGTGAGAATCATACCTGGTAAATACATACCCTGGAGTAAGTGTCTAATCGGGAAATCAGTTTTCTTTTAACAGTACACAGCTGAACTGAAACATTAAAATGTTTCGATGGGGTATCCTGGTATTCCTAGTAATGCCTCTTCCATTATCCAGATTCACAACTATAACCGTATAATTCTTTGCTACCTCTCCAAATCCCTTTATATGTCTTTAGTCATTACCTTCTGTACACCCCTTTAGGCCAAATGGTTTTCTTCCTTCCCTACCGTTCGGCACCAGCCTATGGTTTGGAAGAAGACTATCCAAAAAGAACAAAGGGTGTACTGTCCTAATCCTAGGAGCACTCGCAACGCGAGAGAAGGTGAAGATAAAAAACACCTGAATGTACTTTATTCCTATTTCTCCTGAACCAGGATCCATCCCCGAACTGGAACAAGTTCCTTTCGAGTTCGTATATAACCATACGATGGATTATCCAATAAACTGGGATCTTCGTAGTGATACGGAGTGTCCTGGAGAAATACAAAGGTGATTTAGGATTGGCGAAGAAATACTTGGTTTGGTCGTGAATAGCGGTCGCAATTTACTTTGCCCTCTTACTAATCCCTTGCTTTGTCTGAACTTAATACCTTCTGTACACCGTTTAGGCTAACTGGTTTTCTTCATTCCCTACCGGTCGGCACCAGCCTATGGTTTGGAAGAAGACTATCCAATTTGCGTAATAGGTGTACTACTCCTTAACCAAGGAGTACTCGCAACCTGAGAGAAGGTGAAAAGAAAAGATAACTGAATAATCCTATCCGTTTTCTCCAGAACCAGAAACCATCCTCGAAGTCCTTCGAGTTCGTATATAACCATACGATGGTTTTGTCCAATGGAAGTGGACGTTCGTAGTAATACGGGGTGTCCTGGAGAAAAGGGTAAAAGTAGGAGTGGCAATGAGGTCTGCAACTCTGACAATCCAAAAGCCAGTGTTAAGAAGGTTCGGTCAACTTGGTCACTGAGTCATAGTCTAGGGTCGGGTCAATGGTCGCTGCCAAAGAGAGAGAGAAAAGAAACACTCAGCGTGCACTCAATCCTAGATCAGAATGGTTATCACTTTTTCGAATCAAGAAACCTCCCACTGCACCTCAAATTCTCCTCCAAACCTGAAAGAAGAATTAGTCGGGGTCACCCGAGGAGTAAACCAACTCATCAGTGGGAATCGGGATCCAACTCTCATCGCACGATAACGTGACGGAATCCGCTCACGGTATCACACTCCAGAAGGTATGCGCATATCTGGCAAGTTTCAGTTCTTTTGAAACTCCCGATGTGGATTTTTTTGCCCCATGCTCTTATGACCTTGACTAAGGCCAACAAATCATAAGTCACATGTCAAGTTCTACCCATCATTGTCCAGGTTGATTTGAACCCACCCGTACAAGCCCTTGACTAAGGCCAACAAGGCTATACGACTGTCCCAAACCAACACATCTATCTATGCAGCATATGAATACCCAATAGCTACCAAACACTGTGCCTTGACTAAGGCCAACAAACACAGCTTGAATACTATTAACTACCCATATGAAACGACAGAGGGCTACGAATGGTTTCTGGCGAAAACCTTTAACGTAGTGAACTTGATATCGTTGAAGGAACGGATAGCTTTTTAGAAAATATAGTGACGAAAACCTTTACTAAAGAGGTCACTCCCGATGAAGGGATCTCGGCTCTTTCCCCGTAGAATGGGGTGCAGGATATTCCAACTGAATACCACGATGCAAAGCAAAAGTAATCGGCTATAGTGAAGTTAATGCCCTGACGCAAACTTCTGTCCAAGGGGTCACTCCCGGTGAAGGGATCTCGGCCCTTGCCTCGTCGACTGAGGAGCAGGATATTCCAAATGAATACCACGATGCAAAACAAAAGTGAACGTCCTTGCAATAACAGCTTTTTGAAAAGTGTTCCAACAACATCAGATTAGGTTTGTTTATCTTGCATTGATCTGAATCAACGCAGTCCCATCAATTGATCACACCACAAAGAACGAAAATATACCGACGTACGTATATGCCATCCGCATTCGCCACTGGGTCCCGTCATCACCCGTTAGGTTAGCTAACTAACGACAGAGCGGGGACTGGACTAGCGCGGATGAAAAACATATACAACATCTACTAATATATATACCAATATATTATATTTCGCTCAAGGCGTGAAAAGAATGCAACAGCATAGAAATGTACAGCATCACAGAACAATACAGATATCTGGGATCCCCGGGTTTCACAGATCCACTACTGAAACCCGATGTTCCCCTGGTCGTGTGGATAGCCTGTGCAATGAAATCCTAGACCCCTACGGGCGCGGCAAGTTACCCGCCAAGACCTGAAGCGAGGCAGCCCCCTTCAGCGACGTGAATGGACCACCCAGCACTCCACGGAATCTGGCAACTTGGGCACCCCTCCTGGGTCAACCTGTACCCCCTACGAGTGCGGCGAATACCGGGAGAGACGAACCCCTGCAGATCCGCTCACTGCCTCCATGTGGCTCGGGACTGTACCCAACTAAAACCTGTTTGCACGACTCCTTTGAGCCGTGGTAGGGTAGTAATCAAAGCACAGTGGGAACTCACACGAGACAAATGACGATCTCAGGTTGATGAACTAACCTGTACACATGTCACCAGGGAACTGCTATCTGACGTCTGGTATATGCCCAACTAGCAGGTTCCCGGCGAGTCCTGTCTGGTGTACTCATAACCAAATGAGCACCTGTATACATCTTAGGTGAACCAACTGACACCAGTGGTTTGTGAGACCGGCCACCGCCCCTCGTCGGGGTCTCGACTGTATACACTAGTCTACTGTGGAGAATCGATGCCCTGTCTCGAAACTCCCACGACTAGGGACCTTTTAAGGATGTGCTTGAAGACCCCCAGCTCCCACTTATATGATCGCCCTCATACTGCTGGTGGTCAAGAAAGAATCCAAGGGGCTTTATCAACGTGTAATAGCGACTCGAAAGGTCACCTAAAGCAGTACACGATAATAAAGATAAACCAGATAGCATACTATCATCTCGAGTAAGACTGTCCTACTGGGACAGGTCCTCCCCTCAATCATTGCAATCACGTGCCTGTGATCCAATAATTGACTCTGAGGGCACTATCTCCAACAAAGATGATTTGAATTGAGATGTTGATATGATGAAATGAGAATATGATAAAACAAGATGCTTGGATTGATATGTTGATATACAGATGCTAGGCGATATCTATACACATATACTTATGCCGATATATATATATATATATATATATATGAGAATAAAAGATGATATTATGTATAGGATGATAGATCCTTATTCTGTTTAATGACACCGTATGCTGGATTACTATACGCGATAAGATATACCGGATGATTGGTCTGCACTCGTGACTTGATGATGATGTACGATGATAGCGCCACATCTGATACTATGAGGCTGGATCGCCGACTTTTGGATTGTCTTGATTCGGAGAATCATTGATTTCTAAACACCTTGGTAGATAATGGTTTATATTGATGAATCTAGGTGTAGCTGTGTACCTTATACCGTTCATACTTAGATTGTATCATTTCCTTGCGACATACGTACTATGTTCCCAGCACTTACCTGCATATGGCTTCGTTTTCTAGTACAACTGCACTATTACCGATGATGCGCATGTTACACTTACAGAGATTTGCCGGCTCACACATTCATCATCGGTAATTTCCATGCCACTTACATAGTAGAACTGCTATATCACTATATTGCTCTTGACTGAAAAGTACAATCATTGTTCAGTAATTATCACATGACATGCTTACATGATAATACTTGAGATGCTTACAGTACTGTTTTATGCTTGCATATACTGCACTTTATGGTTACATACATTGAGATGATGTTTTCATAAGATCTCTGGATTTGAGAACCGCGGTTATATTTCAAAGGAAAATATGATTTGTTTTAAAAACGCGGTTTCTCGTGATGTGATTTGTGGAGTCTACCATGAGTTTTCTCGGTTCTGAGCTATGTGATACCCGATTCGAGGAGTGAGGAGGCACCGTCTGCGAGTATATGGTGGACCCGGTACGGTACCCTGGGGCAAGAAGATCGTATAGATAGACGATGAGCATGGTAGGGGATGCACTACCTACCGGTGATAGTTTGGGCTCGGCAGTTATCCGGAGGATACCGACCGGAATCGTGAGATCAGATGGATATGAGGGTCGATCCGAGGATGCGACGCCTGAGATATAAGGATTTACGCGTCGATACTAGATACAGGTTTTTTGATATTTTCGAGTGTCGATGTTGGAAACTTAGATTTCATGATGATTAATGTGTCGTTGATGGACACACGTTCGATGACATAAATGTATACATGCATATATTGTAGATGACCGATATTACATACTGATTACTGGCACGACATTGTTGTTGATACATATGCATATACGATCACCCTTGATACCATAGTATTACCTTCATGTTACAGTAGGACGTAGAGATCGTTGTTCATTCGATTTCGACCTGCTGATATTTTCTACTCATGAGTTGGCAACTCACCCCCGTTGTGCTACAGTTTTCTTATAGGTTTGACCGCTCGGATCTGTAGCGGCTCGCTGGCACACAACTTTTTTCAGGGTGTTTTGCTTCGGTAGGTGGGATACACATTTAGATGACAACTCTTGTACCTACTTATTTCTATTGTATCTAGTAAAAGCTCCATGAACCAGAAACCAGACTTCGTATATTTGGTAGACTAAGACACGGACTTTTATATTTCTTGAGGCTTAGAGCGATATGTGTGTATTGTCTTTCTTTTGAGCTGGATAGTGTCTTGGGTTTACTTATTATTCTTTATGTGATTGATCTTCTCCGTAGGGCGTCGTATATATGCTTTATTGCGTGGTTATGATTCCGCCAATTGGCGAAGAGCCAGCTCTCGCTTGGGGATGCTTTTTCATTGGATGTATATGGTTTTGGATCAAAATATAAAAGGGAGGTGCTGCCCAAATTTCAAAGACGAAAATGTTTTCCAAGTTAGTTTACTATCATTGCATTTTCATATGATATGACTTATACTTTTAAAAGAAAGGCTTAAATTCATTATGCCGATGTTTCAAAACTGCACCTCCACTATTTTCCTCAAAAAGGTTTAGATTTCTGGGCTTCGGCTTACTTGAATTACGGCAGGGTTCTATAGACTTCACGTAATTCTCGTGCCGGTCACGTGCCAATTCCGGGTCGTGACATTTTCGTCCTTGAAATTTGGGCAGCACCTCCGTTATAAATTTTGATCCAAAACCAATACATAACAATATATATAGGTATCCCCAAGCGGGAGCTAGCTCTTCGCCAATTGGTGGAATCATAACCACACACAATACATATATACGACGCCCAAGGCGAATATCAAACACAGAAAGAAAGACCAAGACATCATCAAGCTCAAATAAAGAACAATACACCCATCTCGCTCTAGGTCTCAAAAATATACAAGTTTCTGGTAAAAAGGTTTACCAGAATAGTTTTCTCGCATTTTAGTTAGATTAATTAATATTATATTATTATTTGTTTTGGCTTGCACACACGTGTGCACGTTAATGTGAGGGTTAGTTTGTGTTAATCTCGTTAGTGATCATGACAACCTTAAGTTAAACCTTTAAGTTAATCATTCCTTGCTTAACCTTAACCCCTTGATATTTGTTGTGAGAGGAGATATTTTCCTTGAGTTTTGTTTTGGTTGAGGTGGCAAGTGACTCATGGGATAATCTTGCAAGCATTAATTGAGGAGAGGGAGAGAGTAAGTGTACGGGTGCACTCACCCTACACTCACCCCCTCTCATCCTTATCACCTCCCTCACTCATTATCATCTCACTTTATCTCTTTCCCATTATTTTCTTCAACTCCTCTTCACTCTCAACTGAACCCTTCACTACCCCTTCACTAAATCTTGCTAAACCTTCACTAAACATCACCCAAATCACCTCTCATGTCTTGTTTTGCCTCTAAGATCACTTGGAGCTTGGAAAGCTAGGATCTTTGAGCATGTGTGGTTAGGTAATGAACTCTAAACTGTTAAATAGATGTTATAGTGTTGTGTAGCTTATTAGTTTTAGTTTAGAACACATAAAATTTAGTTTCGTGCACATATCGTATTTTTAGTGTCATATTATGATATCTGTGATCTGCTGTGACCCCGAGTGTATACTGGAAAATCTAGCAATGTAGTTGTATTGTACCAGAGACCCTAAGCATTCACCTGAAGCACGAATCCCTTTGGCTCGGATTTGGCCGGCGACATGTGGGTAAAATCCGGCGACCTCGGTTAGGTAGGGGAGTTGGGACTTGGGTTTTGTAGGGTAGCTGTCTGCAGTTGTTTAGAAGTGTTTGGTACTGTTTGATTTTTATGTTTTGACAGTATACAAAATCTGGGATCACTTTGCTTGTTTCTAGTGTTACGACTACGCGTGTTACGTTATCCGACACGGTACGTGTACCTTGTATAGCTTTGACTCTTGGGTTGGTTTTGTAGTGTCGCTACGCACGTTAGCCACTAAACGAACACTTGAGAGTATGTTTAGAGTTGGTGCGTCGGTCAAACGTAGTGGTTACGTGTAAGTGGTCGATTTCTAATATGAACTTGTTATATTGTTATTTTATGATCTTAGGGACGCAGGCAGGGACTTCGGACGCTGCGAAGAAGGAAAAGCGAGTGGTTGGCTTTACTTAGCCCAAGATCATCCGTGAGTAGATTTAACATCTACAGGGGAATCGCCCGCATGGAGTTATGCGTCAGGGCTAGATATGATATAATATTAGCAGCATGTTTATATTGCATATATAGAGATTGTGAATGAACTTCATTGCATATCATTACTTGTTGTGCTTGGACTCGTTCCCATTGGACACTGCACTATTATTGACGGTTCATATTGCACGAGCACTAATTGTATGCTACACCCACACCGTCGATAATTGCTATGACATGCTTACACCTATGCATACGTGATATTGTATTGGTTAGGGACATTGAGACATGATCCTTATTTTCATTGTGCATATGAGATATAGCATACCTGTATACCTACATGCTTACACATATGTCTTGATATGCCTACATGATTACACATATACCTAGAGGGTATTACATCATTATTGACAGGTATAGACACATATCTGGCTACAGCTACATGTACATCATACCTACATACTTACATGTATACCCATATACCTTGATATAGCTACACATATACCTGGAGGGTATTAATCATTATTGATAGGTATATACTCATATCTTGCTATAGTTACATATTCACCTTTACATGATGTTGCGTTGGATTTTGGAGAAATTAGGAACCGCATGATGTAAGTCCATGCTACCCTTCCCGGTACTTTCGGGCATGCGGAATTTGGTGAAAAACAATTTTCTAGTGGCGGGTAACATGGACTACCAATACGGATCTTTGTTAAACTACTAGCTAACAACCTAACAAGAGTTTACCTACTCGGTTAGGGGGCTATACCTTTCTTGAACTCCTTCGTCTTTGACTCCTCCCGGTGTACGGATCGGCCTCACCTCGTTGTCTCCTTGCGCCGAAGATGGATCCACCCGAAAGCTTCTACCTTTGGCTTCTTCTTCGAACTTTGAAGAAACTAGATCACTTGGCTTGCTAGGCCTTGTGAACTAGAATGAGTAGAGGAATGTTTTGGTGTCTTTTTATCTCTAAGACAATGAGTCTCAACACATGAGAATGGTTTGCCTTGAGGTTGAGAGAGCAAGAGGAAGAGGGAGAGCTTGAGAATGAGAGAGCTCAAGAGAGAGAAAACAAATGATAGAATGAACCATACTCATCTCATTCTCACCTCTCATAATCCAAAAGCCATCATCACAAAAATAGTAATCAAGTATTGTGTAAATGGTTTAAGTCAAAATGGCTATATCATTTCATGCACTCATTTTGCATAAATAAACAAGCAAGCAAAAGTATTTACCATGGAATGATAGCCATTGTCATGATGATGGTCAACTAGTCCAACCTAGTCAACCGGTCAACAAAATCAACAAGTCAACAATGTCAACCCCTCAACAACCATGTCACTATAATACTTAATTAATATTAATGTTAATCATATATCTTATTCTCATTAGGGTTAAGAAAAAGTCAATGGTCAACAGTCAACTGTCAACAATCAACAGTCAACAACCCCAATGAGAATACTCTGCCTCTGTCTCTCTGTCAACTGTGCATACACACCCGCATCTGCGTTCCGAGGAACACGAATACATACGAGATAAAACCAACCCCAAAACGTACACTAGGATCTGGTTTAAACCAAAGCCCGCTAGTGTTAACTGTCCGGACAATGTACGTGCATAAGTGCACGGATGTGACCGAACCCTGTCGCAAAACCATGCGACCTGTCGCAAAACCATGTGACCTCTACTCTTTTGCCTAAAGGCGAATAGCTTTCTCTGTGGGACTCTAAAGACTCGACACTACGCTGGCAATGGGTTTAACCACAGACCGCAAGCGACACTAGCTGTGCGTAACGGTCCCCAGGTAGATGCTGATAAGAAGACTGACGAGGTGAAACCCATCTGAACTCCTACTGAGTCTGACTGTGACAATCTCTATACAGTTTGGTCTGTTCGTCTGATACATCGCATGGCGGGCCTAGGGGGCGGTAAACGTCAGTCCCCCAATAGCGGTACAAGTCGTGTCGGAGTGAAGCCCAGAACACCCTGAGAAAACACTGGAAACCTACCAGTATATCTCGCTTGCCCTGGCCAGGGACTACTCGTGTAATGGCTCTCCTAGACATAGCGCAATGTCAACCCCCAATACCGGGAGAGACGAATCCTGTCTAACCGTCACTGCCTCCAAGTGCTTCGGGACTGCACCCAAAAACTACCTGTTTGCACGACCCTTTGAGCCGTGGTAGAGTAGTAATCAAAGTGCAGTGGGAACACACTCGAGGCGAAGTGACAGTGTCAAGTCAGCGGAATAAGCTGTACTCATGTCACCTGGGAACTGATAACTGACGATAGGTATAGTACCAACCAACAGTTCCCGATGAGTCCTGTCCAGTGTACTCGTAACCCAACGAGCACCCGCATACTATCTCCAGTACGACGTACTGATGGCTGTGGGACAGACCATCTCCCACACTGGGATGAGAAGCGCATACGCTAGTCTACTCCGTAGTATCGATGCCCTGTCTCGATAGTCCTGCGACTAGGGACCTGCATAAGGATGTGCTTATAGATTACCCAGCCCCCACTAGTGTGACTGCCATCACAACGCTGGTAATCAAGCAAAGATCCTAAGGGCTCCACTAATGTGTATAGGTGATATACTAAAATAAACACACGTATACATTGAAGTAGAAACAAACCAAGTAGCATACTACTATATTGAGCAAGATTGTTTATACAACTGTGAATATCCCAAGCTTCCATTAAGTAATATACAAACTAGTATGATACAGTAATGACCTCTAGGGCATATACACTAACAATCTCCCACTTGCACTAAGGCCATGTACTGGCGTATCGAAGACCTATCATCTCGATCAGCCGCTCGAACTGAGTCTGGGGCAAGGCCTTTGTGAGTGGATCAGCAGTGTTGTCTTCTGTAGAAACTCTCCGAACCTCGATCTCCTGGCGACCCACGATCTCCCTGATCCGGTGATACCGCCTTAAGATGTATCTGGACTTCTGATGGGACCTTGGTTCCTTTGCTAAAGCTATAGCCCCGTTGTTGTCGCAATACAAAGGTATTGGATCAACAATGGACGGAACCACCTGAAGTTCAGTTAAGAACTTCCTTACCCAGACAGCTTCTTTTGCGGCATCTGCAGCAGCGATATATTCCTCTTCCATCGTCGAGTCAGCAACAGTTTCCTGTTTGGAACTCTTCCAACACACCGCCCCTCCATTGAGGGTAAAGACATAAACCGACATGGACTTGGAATCATCCTTGTCACTCTGGAAGCTGGAGTCAGCAAAGGCCTCGATCTGGAGGTCTTTTCCGCCATACACCAAGAACATCTCCTTAGTCCTTCTCAGGTACTTGAGAATGTTCTTTACTGCTATCCAATGTTTCTCCCCAGGGTTTGACTGATACCGGCTTACCACACTCAGTGCATAAGCTACATCTTGTCTGGTACACAACATCGCATACATTATAGAGCCTACCGCAGAAGCGTAGGGTATAATATACATGCGATCCCTTTCCAAATCAGTCTTGGGAGACATCTCTGTCACGACCCGAAAGTACGGAACATGACCGGCACTTAGATTACGAAGCGTCTAGAGGCGCCACGTGACCTAAGTAAGCGGAAGCCCAGAAATCTAAACCATAAAAGAAGAAAAAGAAGAAAAGAAAAGAAAACAAATATAAAAACATCAGCAAATTTTACCAAAAATTTCGGCAGAGTCTCCTCTGTAAAAACTGGCCCCCAAACGGGTACAACAAGTATAATATGAATAAACAATAAAAAGCATCCCCAAACGGGTGCTAGTTCAACGCCAACAAGCGGAAACAACCACAACAAACACAATAATATACAACGCCAAAGGGCGAGGCTCAAAACTTAAAAGAAAACAAAACCACCAGATCAGAATAATACATGCGCGACTCTAAGGTCGAAATAACAGAATGGTCCAATAAACTTATCAAGTAATACAAATATGGTTGATGGAGCTTACTAGATACAAATGAGTGAATAAAAGTACAATGGTGGTTCGGATACAAGTGAACCAAACTACCGTGCAAGTCACCCTGAAAGAATAAATGTGCCAGCAAGCTGCCAGGGAAACCTGTACACCGAACCTGTAATAAAATTTGGCACAACGGGGATGAGTTGCCAACTCGTGAGTAGAAGACATCTACGAAAAGAAATCGAATGCACGACGCTATCCTAGGTCATAATAATAATACACTACTATATCTCAATCATCTAGTAATAGCAGGGTAATACTACGTGTAAGTGCAAATACTCCGTGTCGTGTCAGTGCCTCATATAGTACTATGTCATATAAATGGATATGCATGCACCATGAATGTAAAATAAACAAATCCTGAAATCCAGGTATATCTGTATAAGAAATCTTTAGCTGTTATCATAGTAAAACAGGTATAGAAACCGGAAATAACAACAATGAAATCCATGGAAATCCGTGTCAAGCATCAACACAAACATGTAAATCTCAAGTCTCAATATGTCGGGCTCCGTCAGTCCGGATCGGCCCATATCATCAAATCTCACGACAACGGTCGGTATCCTCCGGATATCCGCCGCGCCAGACATCACCGGTAGGTAGTCTTCCCCTGCCAGGCTCATCGTCTACAACTCGATCTTCTTGCCACGGGGTACCATACCGGGCCCACCATGTACCCGAGACGGTTCATCCACTCCTCGAATCGGGTCTCGAAATCCAACAGAAAACATGAAATCTCATGGTGGACGACACATACATCACGAGAAAACCGCATCTTATTTTAAAAGAGAGGAGGAGAGAGAGAGAAGGTTTTATAATTTCTTGCGGTTTTCCCCAAAAATCCAGAAATCTCATAGAAATCCAAATCTTAAAATCATGAGTAAGTATATGATAAGTGTCGGCATATGCCCATAATACTGCAGGATAACATGAAAATATGAATGCATGAATGTCTAAGCAATAAATATCATGTCTGTACTAATGTCAGAGAATAATCACAATGTTATATCGGTCTAGTTGTTAACTGATTCTATCCATAAAAGACAATATGATCTAAAGTGTACGTGACATAGCAATTACCGATGATGATGTGTGTGAGCCGGCAAATAAGTGTGCGTGGAATATGCGCATCATCGGTAATGGTGCTGGTGTCCTAACAGGTAAAGTTTATACTGATTATAGCAACATATAAAAGAACATGCACCATGATGATTACAGTATGAATGCAAGACAGATGTGCATTATCAACTCCTCTGCGATATACGAGTACAACTACCACTATATGAGTCGAACCTAAACCAGTGTCCATCTAACATCCTAAGGAACTAAACCTAATAGACTAGTCAGTAAGAAACTAGAGTCTACCTAAGGTCTGAATCAATATCTCTAATAGTCGGCGATCCCACCTCAATAGCGTCACGTACGTAGTACGGCTTCCTCGAATCAAGAGTGCGGATCAATCATCAAATCTAAGCCTCGTACGGTAAAATCCATCGTACGGCATCCCAATATCGGGGTACGGTCAAGTATCTCCTAGGTGTCTCCTCATTCGTATAATGTCATCATCAACACATCTCATGATCAAGGTGCTAAACTATAATCGCATACATCAATCATATATCATTTCCATCATGGAATAATCATTAGTTATCCTCAGAAATATCATGTCACATGTATCATATTGTGATTAAGTCATACCGATATCTTATCGTCATCAAGTCACAAGCTACAGCCCAGGTACTATTTTAGCGTCCCATGTACCTCAATATCATCACCACCTTTCATAATTTATATATTCATGTTCATTATCTCATTCTCTAATGATCCGCTACACTTTAATACGACTGTATAGTCAAGAATCACGGCATCAAGCCCAGTTATACTGTGTCATCATACCTCAGATATCATATCACATCAATGAATCCCATATACATGTTGTATATATATATACACCTATACCTAGTTTTATATATATATACACACATATACGTATACTCCATGTCGAGTTTCAGTTTGTGCGTGTGTGTTTCTACCTGAAACCTAAGAACTTTTCCAAGGTACTCATCCCCTGATAAGGTTTTCCTAAATCAGTCTAGTTCAGCCTAGGGTTATTACTAGGGTCCTACGCGTTAAGTATCTAGGGTCACATCTGGTTTCCTACTGACAATAAATACTATTCCTATTCTACGTTGCGGGGGTGCTAAACGCCATCCACCCGACTTCCCCCCGTAGATGTGCATCTACTCACCTGGTCCATGTCTGCCGACGACGGTGTCGCCATCCTCCTCTTCATCGCCCGTAGTCCACATGAGGGGTACCTAAACGCAATCATATAAATAGTATCGTAAACCGAATCACATACAAAAGTCAAACGATACAAAGAACAAGCACAGGTTAAAACCTATGTCCCGTCCACGCAAAAGAACCAAATACCGCTCGATATCGGCGTACAAACTCCGATGGATCGAGATAACATCATCAAACAACTTGTAGTTTTAAAACACATTACTTATATTGTAAAACATGATCAAATTCATCGAAACACTAAAATCGATCAAATCGTCCGTTTTCGAAAAACCCGAAAATGCCAATTTACCGTTTTTCATCGAAACTTGACATTTAAATGAAACCAATGGTCATAAAACTCATTAAATAGCATTACTAGACTATACAAACCATTAATATATTTTTATTACACAATTTTGCATTTATTTGAAATTTCCAGTTTGCAACTTTTAACAATTTTAACATTTTTCAAGCAAAATACCACAATTCCATCACAAAACATAATTTTGCATGAATTAATGTATTAAACCACAATTCATGATGATAATGATTTAATGAAACCATAAATTATATTTTTAATCTCCTTTATTTAGGAATTTTCAAAATCTAGTTTACAAAATAATAGCATTTTATTAGTATTTTCCAATTCTCAAAGTAATCTAGTGATCAAACTAAGTTTTTCTTTCCATTTACATGCTAATACTCTCACTAAAACTACAATCTAATGATAGCAACTTTAATTGGAATTTTATATTACCCACAAACACATTTTAGAAAAATCTAGTTAGCTAATTTCCTTATTTAAAACAATTTTAAATGAAAATTTTACAATTTAACAACCATGCAATATTTTCCAATTCTAAAATTGTTAAACTAACTATTATAACCCTAATTAATTATTCAAAACCCTAACTTGAATTTAAAACCCTAACTTGCATTTTTTTAAAAAAACATAGAATTAATTCATTAAATCTAATTAAGCTTAAATGATCATCTAATAACAATAAATCAAAAGAAAGAAAATTATACCTCCAAAATGTGAAATCCAAACAAGAAATGAGCCTCCAAAATACATGCTTTCCCACTCCAAAATCCATATAAAAAAGGGTAGAGAATAAAGGGTATGAAGAGATTAGGATTTTGTGTATTTTTTGTTGAATTTTTGATGTAATTTGATGGATTTTTGTGCAAAAATGAGGTGGGAAATGGGGGGGAGGGGCAGCCATGGGAGGGTTGTGGCGGGCCTTGATGGAGTGAGGGAGAGAAAGAAATGATTAAGGAAAAGTGTAGAAGTTTCAAGAGGAGAAATGTCACTTAAAGGTCTTTTCATGGTTTATTTAATTATTTATTTATTTGTTTACTATAGCAACTCAAGAAAGCTCTAGAAAATAGGAAAAATTTGCAAATAATTTTTGCATGATACATACTAAATTCTAACATGCCATGGTTCATTTTTACAAATTAAAACCATTTAAATTTGTAATTTACACTAATTTAGTGTAAAAATAAAGCTTATGTTAATATTTAAAATAATTAATTTAGGAAATTTTTTTAATTAAACTAAAAATTTATAAGTGGCTAAATAAACACTATTTACTAGTAATTACATAATTAAATAGGTATTTTTGAATTTATAATGAAAAACAATTGCGGTTTGATTTTACGAAAAATACATTTTGCTTTACCGAAAATCATAAAATTCACTTAAACAATTTTATTCATTTAATTATTTATTTAATTATTTTTAAAACGTTACAATCTTCCCCCCTTTAAGAAATTCGGTCCCCGAATTTAAATTAAAACTCCCCCTCCAAATACTAAAACATTTAGCAAAACACTCAAATCGTCGGGGCTCCGAAATCATCAACACATAACAAAAATCAACTCCGTCAAGCATAACGCAATCATCGGAGTTATGGCGAGAATAAAATATCATAACCCAATATGAAAACCATTATAATATACATCAATCTATAACTTATATATAGTGTGCATCATAGTGAAACCGTACAATATCCGGATAAGGAAATATGCAAACCCCTTTTTGAAAATTGCCGTGTGAGGCACGTGTCACGGCATAAGTAGCGGACGTTTATAAAAAAAATAACTATATATATATATATCTTTTATTTAACATACACGTCCCGCCTGGTTACTAAATCAAATAATAATGATTATGAAAATATACTGCTCAAACTGAAATCAATCCCAATCACATCAATAAAATATCATGTGTGCGCACTGAAATCGAAACCAAATACAGATACCACGAATACACACAACAACAAAACTAAGTGCAACAGGTGTGCACCAAAAACATCTGTCAAGTGCAACGGGCGTGCACGACTCAATATCAGGTGCATCTAATCTGCACAAAACCCCGATTTAGTGCATCTGGTGTGCACAAAATCGCATCAAGTGCGCCAAGTATGCGCAAGAACCCTAATCAGGTGCACATGGTGCACGAAAACATACATTGAATATCAAAATCGAAATCACAGCACAAAAATGCATGAAAAATAGGTCGAAACATATGTCAAAATCACGTGTAACCCCTATGCACGAAATCAAATCAAAAATCTCAAAAAATATATAAAACCAAATCAAGTGTACCGGTTGTGTACTAAACAACATCAATACAATTGATACATGAAACACAAATAGAATGTAATGAAGGTACACACATGAAATACCAATCGTAGAACAAAGTCCTCAAAATACCAAAATCCAATCAACGAAAATATGAAATTCAAATCACTAAATCACAATCGTAAACACTATCATCAATTGCTTCGAACTCGTCTCTTCGTAGCTGTGCTGACTGCGCTACCAACGGCAATACTCATGTCTAGAGCCTCCCACATAGTCGATCCCTTCACTTGATGTCCGGACTACATTAAACTTTTCGATCGATCCATCAAAATCCCATAATTCCCCGAGAGCTCAACACTCAAGTACAGTTTAAAAATATCCGGTACATACCCCAGCATCGATGATCCAGCCGTATTAGGGCAAACCCAAGCCTCACTAATGGCACCGCGGAACTGCCGTAAACCCTAAGGTTCAAGGGCGTTCTCGTGGTCATTATGTCGAGTTAGGGTTTCATTCTTCTAGAGGGTCCATCGAAATACCTGCATGTTCTTTCGAATACTTTAAACTTTGGAAAATGGTTTCCTGATAATCATTCGAACCCTTTAACTTCATCCGGACGGCATATGAATACCCTTCGTCCGCACGCTAAGCAATGCTTCAATCCTCAAGAATAACCAATACTCTAATGGTTATCGCATTCGAGCAGCAGCTCCCTCTGCCCGTGCGCCCGTGGTAACAGAACCACCCTCCGACATCGACGAAGATAGATCAAAGGAACAAAAGAAATACGGTGCAAACAAATGTACCTCCTAAGGCTCCTTACGCAGAGTAGCGTATCGTAAGTATGCCGCGGACCATACTCACGGTATGTTACTCTACCTAAATCGCCTACTCCATCAACCAAGGGTCACCTAGACTTATACAAGGTTAAACCTAGCGCTCTGATACCAACTTTTTCACGACCCGAAAGTACGGAACGTGACCGGCACTTAGATTACGAAGCGTCTAGAGGCGCCACGTGACCTAAGTAAGCCGAAGCCCAGAAATCTAAACCATAAAAGAAGAAAAAGAAGAAAAGAAAAGAAAACAAGTATAAAAACATCAGCAAATTTTACCAAAAATTTCGGCAGAGTCTCCTCTGTAAAAACTAGCCCCCAAACGGGTACAACAAGTATAATATGAATAAACAATAAAAACCATCCCCAAACGGGTGCTAGCTCAACGCCAATAGGAGGAAACAACCACAACAAACACAATAATATACAACGCCAAAGGGCGAGGCTCAAAACTCAAAAGAAAACAAAACCACCAGATCAGAATAATACATGCGCGACTCTAAGGTCGAAATAACAGACTGGTCCAATAAACTTATCAAGTAATATAAATATGGTTGATGGAGCTTACTATATACAAATGAGTGAATAAAAGTACAATGGTGGTTCGGATACAAGTGAACCAACCTACCGTGCAAGTCACCCTGAAAGAATAAATGTGCCAGCAAGCTGCCAGGGAAACCTGTACACCGAACCTGTAATAAAATTTGGCACAACGGGGGTGAGTTGGCAACTCGTGAGTAAAAGACATCTACAAAAAGAAATCGAATGCACGACGCTATCCTAGGTCATAATAATAATACACTACTATATCTCAATCATCTAGTAATAGCAGGGTAATACTACGTGTAAGTGCAAATACTCCGTGTCGTGTCAGTGCCTCATATAGTACTATGTCATATAAATGGATATGCATGCACCATGAATGTAAAATAAACAAATCCTGAAATCCAGGTATATCTGTATAAGAAATCTTTAGCTGTTATCATAGTAAAACAGGTATAGAAACCGGAAATATCAACAATGAAATCCATGGGAATCCGTGTCAAGCATCGACACAAACATGTAAATCTCAAGTCTCAATATGTCGGGCTCCGTCAGTCCGGATCGGCCCATATCATCAAATCTCACGACAACGGTCGGTATCCTCCGGATATCCGCCGCGCCAGACATCACCGGTAGGTAGTCTTCCCCTGCCAGGCTCATCGTCTACAACTCGATCTTCTTGCCCCGGGGTACCATACCGGGCCCACCATGTACCCGAGACGGTTCATCCACTCCTCGAATCGGGTCTCGAAATCCAACAGAAAACATGAAATCTCATGGTGGACGACACATACATCATGAGAAAACCGCATCTTATTTTAAAAGAGAGGAGGAGAGAGAGAGAAGGTTTTATAATTTCTTGCGGTTTTCCCCAAAAATCCAGAAATCTCATAGAAATCTAAATCTTAAAATCATGAGTAAGTATATGATAAGTGTCGGCATATGCCCATAATACTGCAGGATAACATGAAAATATGAATGCATGAATGTCTAAGCAATAAATATCATGTCTGTACTAATGTCAGAGAATAATTACAATGTTATATCGGTCTAGCTACATGCTATGCGTCTGTGGACTGCCACGAGAAAACAGTCAGGTTTTGTTTTCCCGGCGAGTCAGTTCTTATTGTGCAGGGGGACTGTGGTGCCGCCCCTCATGGCTTGATTTTAGCCTTTTCGTTAGTCGGCTTTTGAGGAGAGGATGTCGAGGATTCTTGGCTTTCATTCATGATACCGGAGCCATAGTCGATTCGTTGAACCGGGATCCTATCGTGCGAGAGTTTTCCGACGTTGTTCCAGATGAGCCGGCGGAGCTTAGGGAGCTTAAGGATCAGCTGCAGAGTTGTTTGTTGGGGGACTTGTAAGTCCATGTGTTTCGCCTTGGGGAGCTCCTATTCTGTTCGTCAAGAAGAAGGACAACAGTTTGAGGTTGTGTATTGATTTTCGTCAATTGAACCGAGTTACGGTGCGGATTAGGCATCCTTTACCTCGCATTGACGATTTCTTTGATCAGCTCTAGGGTGCGAGACATTTTTCTAAGTTTGATTTGGGATCAGGTCATCATTAGTTACGGGTTCAGAGTGATGACATTCCGAAGACTGCTGTTATGCGCGCTACGGGCATTATGAGTTTTGGTGGTGTCGTTGGACTCACCAATGCCCTAGCAGCATTTGTGGATGTGATGAACCAGATTTTTCAGGTCGTTTCTCGACCAGTGTATTGTTGTGTTATTGATGACATTCTGGTCTATTCCAAAAGTCGTGAGGAACATGAGCAGCACTTGAGGATTTGCTTTGCAGACATTGGGAGAGCACCAGCTGTTTGCTAAATTCTCGGAGTGTTCCTTCAGGTTTGATATTGTTGACTTCCTAGTTCATAAGGTTACGGGAGACGGTATTCGTATGGACCCGAGGAAGATAGAGGCCGTACAGCTTTGGCCCAGACTTGTATCAAGGACAGAGGTTCATAGACTTTTGGGCTTAGTCGGTTTTTATTTCCGTTTCGTGCAGGATTTCTTGTGTATTCGCTGCACCGTTGACCGGACTGACCAGAAAGTAAGGGAGTTCCTTTTCTTTAGACTGAGGCATGCGTGATGAGTTTCAGCAGTTGAAGACTCGGGTGACGATTGCACCAGTTCTATCTTTGCCTTATGGATCGGGCGACTTTGTTGTTTATTATGATGTTTCACGAGTGGGGCTCGATCGTGTACTGATGTAGCATGATAGAGTTATTGCTTATGCTTCCCGACAGTTGGAGGATGTACGAGCAGGATTTATCCTACTCATGATATGGAGATGGCCACGGTGGTCTTGCGCTAGAGATTTGGAGACAATACTTGTACGGAGAGTCGTGTCATATTTTCACGGACCACCAGAGCTTAATGTACATCTTCCTGCAGTGGGATCTGAAGTTAAGACAGCGACGTTGGATGGAGCTTGTGAAGGATTGTGATTGTGAGATCCTTTATTGCCTGGGGCAAGGCGATTGTGGTAGCTGATTCTTTGAGTCGTAGGCCTGGGGGAAGCTTGTTCCAGTTGTGCGCAGTTCAGAGACAGTCTTATGCAGATTTACAGTTCTTGTGCGACGGATGAGTACAGTTTAAGTTCACCTCTACTGAGGGACAGCTTGCTCATGTCCACGCCCATCCACTTTTACTTAATCGTTTTTGTGAGGCACATCCCGCCAATGCTCGTTTGTCTGAGATTCTGAGCATGTTCGGCAGGGTAAAGATTCGGAGTTCTTGATTTATGACCAGGGTGTGCTACGTTTAGGGATGTGTTTGTGTTTACCTGATACCGATGAATAGAGACGTGAGGTCCTAAAGCAGGCACATCAGTCAGCTTTCTATGTTCACCCCAAGTGCCACCAAGATGTAACGTGACTTGAGAGTAGATACGGGTGGGCAGGGATGAAGAGTGGAGTTTCAGATTTCGTTTTGATGTGCTTGTCTTATCCGCGATCTAAGGTTGAGCATTTGAGACCGGATGGAGAGTTGCAACCTTTTAACCATTCCGGAATGGAAATGGGAGCAGATCTCCATGAAATTCGTTGTGGGTCTACCCAGGTCTAGTCGAGGGTATGACTCCATTCGGGTGATTGTTGTCCGGTTATGCTCAGTATGCTCAATTTGCTTATTTGTTCTTTGTTATGTTTGTGTGTTTGCACGGAGTTCCTTCATGCGTTGTATCTAATAGAGGCATCCAGTTTGATAGCCGTTGTTGGCAGAAGCTTCAGGAAGCCTTGGGTACTGGTTGAGCTTTAGCTCCGCTTTTCCATCTGTAGGCCGATGGTCAAACAGAGCGGACTATATAGACTGTGGGGGATATAATTCTGTGTGCGTGCTTAATTTTTGTTGGCAGTTGGGATCGTCACTTGCCATTGATGGAGTTCTCCTATGATAACGGTTATCAGGAGACGTTTCAAATGGTAACTTTCAGGATTTGTGTGGTAGGTTGTGTCGATTGCCAGTCTGTTTTACTGACTCCGCGAGAGCAGGATTTTTGGACCCCAGCTAGTCTAGAGACTTCGGAGATAATCCAGTGATTCAGGTCAGGATGAGAGCAGCCCAGTGCAGATAGAAGTCTTATGCCGACTGTAGTTGTTGCAGACTTGAGTTCGCAGTGGGAGATCATGCATTCCTATGGATTTTTCTGATGAAATGGCGTGCTGAGTTTTGGGAAGCTTAGTCCCAGAATTGTAGGTCCTTTTGAAATCCTTTACCGAGTTAGTACCGTTGTCTATAAGTTGGCACTTCCGCCCAGATTTTTGAGTATTCACCACGTATTCCTTGTGTCAATACTTCGCAAATACCTTCATGACATTTCTCACATGATTCAGTATCAGACCATTTAGCTTGGACACGATCTTTTCGTTCACCGGCAGCCGATAGTGTTAGTGGATCGACAGGTGAAGAAACTTCGGTCAAGGGTCTTGCCATCTGTGGAGGTTTCTTTACCGTAGCCGTTTAGTGAGAAGATCACTTGAGAGGCTGCGAGCGAGATTTGGGAGTTTTTTATTCATCTTTTTGAAGGTATGCATAGTAAGAATTTTAAATAGGGGACGAATTTTCTTTAAAGGGTGGAGATTGTAACACCTTAGAATGTGATTAGTGTTAATTATGCGATATTGCGGGTTTTTGGTAAAATGGTTTACCAAAATAGCTTTCTCGCATTTTAGTTAGATTAATTAATATTTTATTATTATTTGTTTTGTCTTGCACACACATGTGCACGTTAATGTGAGGGTTAATTTGTGTTGATCTCGTTAGTGACTATGACAACCTTAAGTTAAACCTTTAAGTTAATCCTTCCTTGCTTAACCTTAACCCCTTGATATTTGTTGTGAGAGGAGATATTTTCCTTGATTTTTGTTTTGGATGAGGAGGTGGCAAGTGACTCATGGGATAAGCTTGCAAGCATTAATAGAGGAGAGGGAGAGAGTAAGTGTAAGGGTGCACTCACCCTACACTCACCACCTCTCATCCTTATCACCTCCTTCACTCATTATCATCTCACTCAATCTCTTTCCTATTATTTTCTTCAACTTCTCTTCACTCTCAACTGAACCCTTCACTACCCCTTCACTAAATCTTGCTAAACCTTCACTAAACATCACCCAAATCACCTCTCATGTCTTGTTTTTCCTCGAAGATCACTTGGAGCATGGAAAGCTAGGATCTTTGAGCATGTGTGGTTAGGTAATGATCTCTAAACTGTTAAATAGTTGTTATAGTGTTGTGTAGCTTATTAGTTTTAGTTTAGAACACTTAAAGTTTAGTTTCGTGCACATATCGTATTTTTAGTGTCATATTATGATATTTGTGATCTGCTGTGACCCCAAATGTATACTGGAAAATCTAGCAATATAGTTGTGTTGTACCAGAGACCCTAAGCATTCACCTGAAGCACGAACCCCTTTGGCTCGGATTGGGCCGACGACATGTGGGTAAAATCTGGCGACCTCGGTTAGGTAGGGGAGTTGGGACTTGGGTTTTGTAGGGTAGCTGTATGCAGTTGTTTAGAAGTGTTTGGTACTGTTTGATTTTTATGTTTTGACAGTATACAAAATCTGGGATCACTTTGCCTGTTTCTAGTGTTACAACTATGCGTGTTACGTCATGGTACACGGTACGTGTACCTTGTGTAGCTTTGACTCTTGGGTTAGTTTCGTAGTGTCGCTACGCACGTTAGCCACTAAACGAACACTTGAGAGTATGCTTGGAGTTGGCGCGTCGGTCAAACGTAGTGGGTACGTGTTATTGGTCGATTTCTAATATGAACTTGTTATATTATTTTTTTATGATCTTAGGGACGCAGGCGGGGACTTCGGACGCTGCGAAAAAGGGAAAGAGAGTGGTTAGCTTTACTTAGCCCAAGATCATCTGTGAGTAGATTTAACATCTACAGGGGAATCGCCCGCATGGCGTTATGCGTCAGGGCTAGATATGATATTATATATGCCGCATGTTTATATTGAATATATAGAGATTGTGCATGAACTTCATGTTAGGTTTACCTAGCACCCTATGCAGAGTTTGGAAGCATCACATGTCACAAAGATCAAATTTTTATGGTGCTAAGCAAGCATACAAAGGATCTTATCCTAGAAAATTAGGGTTTCATGATTATACAAGCGACAAAGGCTAGGGTTTCGAGACAACAACCTTTGTAGCTCCCCTCGCTGGACTCTTTGGCCTCTTGAGTGTTGGAGGAAGGTTCTCTTGAAGTCTTCTAGCATCCACGACGATCCACCCGATGCTCCTAGTCCAAGCTTCCAACTTCACTTTTCCAGAGGAGAAATGAAGATAACACTCTACACAAGTGGGCTAAACTCGTGTAGAATGATGTTGTGGTTCTAATTCTCACTTCAAAAACCTTTCTTGATGTATGTTTTGCTCACTAGAAGAAACTAGAGAGCAAAGGAAGAAGAAGGAGGAAGATGATGGCTTTTCTTTTGAAGAAGAGAAAAGATTAACCTTAGAAAAGAAATGAAATATATCTATATATATTTTATTTCTTCTCATCTCAAACCATGGTTAAATGTTTGAGTTATTATTTAATTAGAGTTTAAAACATAGAAGGAAAGTTTAATCCAAGGTTAAGGGTAGGTGAGGATGGTTAGGTTAAAGAAGGATGTAGAAACAAGTCAAGAATTATCCTTTCCTTTTCCATTTTGTTTTAAACACAAAATCAAATAATAATCCATATATTTATCCTTGGTGTGAGTCTTATATTTCCACCATTATCCATGTGTAATCATCCATGATAGATGGTGTATGTATGTATGTATGTATGCACATCCATATATGCATGAAACTAAAAGAAAGATAGCATACATGCATGCATACATCCATCATGAAAAAGAAAAGGTTTCAAGTGAGAAAACTAATGGTTAAATGATAAATCAACACTTGATTTATCAATCCGGCCATATCACATATGACCCCACCAAAAGCAAGCCGCCCGATCAATATACGGTATCCTATACGCGCATTTTAATCGGGTCTATGCGCATATCGCATACGCGCACCACAACGTTTCTCCTGGACCAGGTAACTCCTTTGTGGGACTCTAAGACTCGTCAATACGCCGGCAGTGGGTGATGATCATATCAAGCACCCCCAAGCCGCAAGCGGTCAGCTAAACGTAATGGCCACCCGGGGATTGAGCGATCAGAAGAAAACAAGCGAACCTGCTACAACTCCCGTCGAGCCAACCGGCAACACTACCGTACAGTCCAGTCTCTTCGTCAGATATGCTGCATATCGAGCCTAGGGATGGTCACGTCGACCCCAATAACTCAATAAGTCATGCCGGTGAATGGTCTATAACAGATCGAGAAACTACTGATAACACTTATCAGCAAATCTCAGCAGCCCTGGCCAGGGACTTGCTGATATAACCAGTCGGGCACAGCACAGCATCAACTCCCAATACCGGGAGAGAAGAAACCCCTCCTATCGCTCATTGCCTTCGTGTGTCTCGGGACTGTACCCAACGGCCACCTGTTTGCACAACTCAGTAGAGCCATGGTAGGGTGGCAATCAAAGTACAGTGGGAGAACACACAAGACTCTATGACGATCTCGGGTCTACAGACTAACCTGTACCAGTGTCACCTGAGAACTGCTATCCGACGATAGATATAATTCCATATAGGAGTTCTCGGTGAGTCCGTCCAGTGTACCCAGTCACCACTGAGCACCCGTATATGATCTTGATGTCAAACATCGATGAACGTAGGAACATTCATCGCCCATCGTATGGGTCTAGTATCATATACGCTAGTCTACTCTGGTATATCAATGCCCCGTCTCGATATACCCACGACTAGGGACTTTCCAGGATATGCTTATAGACTACAGATGTCCCACTAGTATGATCTCTATCATAATCACTGTAGTCAACCCGATATCCTCAGGGCTTTATCAGCATGTATGAATGAATAAAAGCATGATCAAATCAACATGTCAGATAAAGGAGAACCAGATAGCATACTATCATGTCGAGCAAGAATGTACACTGAATATATATATATATATATATATATATAAAAATACATCCACTATTACATAATGGCCTCTAGGGCATACATATATCCAACAATCTCCCACTTGCACTAAGGCCAGTTATTGGCGTATCTCATACCCAACATCTCAAAAAGTCGCTCATGCTGCGGCTGAGGGAGGGCCTTGGTGAGTGGATCCGCGGCGTTATTCTTTGTGTCTACTCTCTTAATCTCGATCTCGCGGCGATCTACAATCTTCCGGATCAAATGAAAGTGTCTCAGGATGTGTCTGGACCGCTGATGGGACCTGGGCTCCTTGGCTAACGCCATAGCCCCACTATTATCACAATACAAGGGTATTGGATTAATAATGGTTGGAACTACTCTTAGCTCCGAGACGAACTTCTTCATCCAGACGGCTTCCTTGGCGGCATCATTTGCAGGAATGTACTCAGCCTCCATCGTAGAGTCTGCAACGGTATCCTGTTTGGAACTCTTCCAACTTACCGCCCCTCCATTGAGGGTAAATACAAACCCTGAGATAGATTTGCTGTCGTCCTTATCGTTCTGGAAGCTCGAATCGGTAAAGGCCTCCATTTGGAGATCTGTATTACCATACACCAAGAACAATTCTTTAGTCCTTCGTAAGTACTTAAGAATGTTCTTCACGGCTGTCCAGTGGTTCTCCCCTGGGTTGGATTGATACCTACATACAACACTAAGTGCATAAGCTACATCTGGGCGTGTACATAACATCGCATACATTATAGATCCTACTGCCGTAGCATAGGGTATAATGCTCATGTGAGCTCTCTCTTCATCGGTCTTTGGACAAGAATCCTTGGAGAGAGTGACTCCATGGCAAGCGGGTAAGGCACCCCGCTTGGAGTCTTCCATACTAAACCTTTTTAGGATGGTGTTGATGTACCTGGTTTGGGACAATCCCAATAACTTTTTAGATCTATCCCTATAGATCCTTATACCCAGGATGTATGTGGCATCACCCAGGTCCTTCATGGAGAACCTTAGTGATAAGAAAGATTTGACCGACTGTAGCATAGGAATATCATTTCCTATCAGAAGAATGTCATCCACGTACAATACGAGGAATGTGATAGCTCTTCCTACAGCCTTCTTATAAACACAAGGTTCATCTGGATTTTTGATGAAATCAAACTCTTTGATAACATCATCGAAACAGATGTTCCAACTCTGAGATGCCTGTTTTAACCCATATATCGATTTAAGCAATCTACATACTTTCCCGCTGCTCCCACTATCAATGAAGCCCTCTGGCTGATCCATATAAACGCATTCTTCTAAATCTCCATTTAGAAATGCTGTTTTAACGTCCATCTGCCAGATTTCATAGTCGTAGTGAGCAGCAATAGCAAGTAGGATCCGAATGGATTTAAGCATGGCTACGGGCGAAAAAGTTTCGTCATAGTCCAAACCTGGTCTTTGGCGAAAACCCTTTGCCACAAGTCTTGCCTTATAGGTCTCTACCTGCCCATCTACACCAATCTTTCTTTTAAAGATCCATTTGCATCCCACAGGTTTTACCCTAGGGGGTACAATGTCCAAAGTCCATACTTTGTTGGTGTACATAGACTCTATTTCGGATCTCATGGCATCCAGCCACTTCACAGAGACACCACTCGTGATAGCTTGCTGAAAACTGGTAGGATCATCATCATCCATGATGCAGTCTTCTCCGTCACCATCAATGAGGAAACCGTAGTACCTCTCTGGTGGGCGAGAAGTCCTACTAGACCTTCGGAGTGGCCGAAGTTCTTCAGTTTCTATTGCAACAGCCGGTTCAACCAAATCGTCATTGGTAGTTTGTGTCTCTAGAACCTCTTCTAGATCCACCACTTTGCCATCATCTTCATCTGTGAAAAACTCTTTTTCCAAGAATGTGGCATACTGAGAAACAAACACCTTTTGTTCCTCTTTGTGGTAGAATAGATATCCATAAGAATTCTTTGGATACCCCACAAAATTACACATGACTGACCGTGTCTCGAGTTTGTTCGGATTCTGCTTTTTAACATAGGCCGGGCAACCCCAAATCTTAATTCTTTTAAGAGATGGTCTCTTCCCATGCCATATCTCATATGGCGTGGTAAAGACGGTTTTGGTCGGAACCCTGTTTAGCAGAAACGCTGCAGTCTCCAATGCATGCCCCCAAAATGAGACGGGTAACTCAGCATCACTCATCATGGATCGGACCATATCTAATAGGGTCCTATTCCATCGTTCAGACACACCGTTGTGCCGTGGTGTGTAAGGAGTGAGCTGAAAGAGAATCCCATTCTCTTTTAGGAAGTTTGCAAGTTCTGTACTAAGGTATTCCCCACCTCGATCTGATCGAAGAATCTTGATACTCAAGCCGGTTTGTTTTTCTACTTCTTGTTTATATTCAAAGAATTTCTCCAAAGCTTCGGACTTGTGCTTTAATAAAAATACATGACCGAATCTTGAGAAATCGTCAGTGAACGTAATGAAGTAAGAAAAACCGCCTCTAGCCTGTGTAGACATTGGCCCGCATACTGTTAGTTATGTATATGCCCTAGAGGTCATTGTTGTACATTTGATGTATATTATGATGGATGCTTAGATATATACATAGAGGACTTTCTTGCTCGTCATGATAGTATGCTATTTGGTTTCACTTTATCTTAACATGTTGACTTGTATTGGTTTACTGTCTTTCTCTCACATGTTGATAAAGCCCTTAGGATCTGTACTCGACTACTGGGATTATGATGAGATCATACTAGTGGGGCCACGGTAGTCGATGAGTACATCCTATAAATGTTCCTAGTCGAGGGTATATCGAGACAGGGCATCGATACACCAGAGTAGACTAGCATATACGCATCTTGACCCATATGATGGGCGATGGATGATCCCATATCCATCGGTGTTTGACATCAAGGATGATGTACGGGTGCTCAGTGAAGACTGGGTACACTGGACGGACTCGCCGATAACTCCCAGTTGGTGATATACCACACGTCAGATGGCAGTTCTCCGGTGACACTGGTACAGGGTAGTCTGTAGACCCGAGATCGTCATAGAGTCTTGTGTGATTCCCACTGTGCTTTGATTTCCACCTTACCACGTCCAAGAGGGCGTGCAAAACGGTGGCTTTTGGGTACAGTCCCGAATCACATGGAGGCAATGAGCGATAGGAGGGGATTCGTCTCTCCCGGTATAGGGAGTTGATGTTGTGCTGTGTTCGATTGGCTATAACTGGAAGTCCCTGGCCAGGGATGATATAGAGATTTACTGGTAAGTGTTACTAGTAGTTTCTCGACCTGTTATGAGCCTCACATCGACACGACTTATCGGTTACTGGGGTCTGACGTTTACCACCCCTAGACTTGATATGCGACATATCAGACGAACAGACCGGACTGTACGGGAGTGTTACTGATTGGGTTCACAGGAGAACGCACAGGCTAGCTTGTTGATCTTCTGATCGCTCAATACCTGGGTGGCTGTTACGTTTAGCTGACCGCTTGCAGCTTGTGGGTGTTTGATGTGATCATCACCTGCTACTGGCGTATTGACGATTCTTTAGAGTCCTACACAGAGGTTTCTTGGCTCAGGCGAAACGGAGTAGAGGCACATATGTGATATGTGCAGGACCGAGGATAATGCGATATGAGATACCGTATTATATTCTCGAAATAGTTTGATATGAATCGGGACATCGGATCAAGTGTTGATTCGATGAATCGGTACATGAGATATTAGCCTGTTATATTCGATATAGCCGGATCGTTGGATCAAATGTTGATTCGATGATTTAATGTATAATAATATATATGATATATTGTATTACATTATCTAATATTGGCTCACTTTATTATTTCATTTTCTCACTGGATTAATACATTGATATATATGCGATATATGTTAAATGTATTTTTTTTTTTTGTTGCAAATATATAATATATATGTGATATATATTATTGTGACATGATATGATTTATTATTAAACATGTTTAAGGATGATTAAATGGGATTAGGGTTTGATTAGGGTTAGCTTCTTCTTGCACATTCTAGAAGCTTTTCCTTTTGTCTTGGTTAAGATATTATGGTTGATACTTATCCTTAACCTAACCAAACCCTAACTCTAGTTTATTCTCTACAACTTCTTGGCCACTCATCCTTGACCATGGTTGATATATCAATCATATAGATTTCTTTTCTATTCATCAAAAAGGATTATTTTTTCCATTATCATCTTCTTCTCTCTTGAGTTCTAAAAGAAAATGCTTACTAGTTAATTCTTGTTTGATGATTTAGTTTGAGAAAGTGAATAAAAAGAAAGCATAAATACTACTCCCTCATCCTCATCTCATCTAGCCCATGAGATTAGGGTGTTCATCTCTATAGAGTGAGAAAGCTTGGGTTTTTGCAACTTCGACGTAGATCATCGGAGATTCAGAACACTTCAAGCTAGCATGGATCGTTCGAGTCGTGGAGCCTCTCTTGAGTCCGGGAGATCGTGGATCGCGGCAAAGGGACTTCTACTCGGAGCTTGTGAAGCGAAGGAGCGGACTACAAAGGTTGTAATCCTTCACACTTAGATAAAAAGATGTTATCTTGCATGCTAAACCCAAATAATCTAGCAAAGATCCCGTCTTTGGGTTGTTCGGCGCATGTAGAATTTTATTCGGGCATGTTTGATGCTCTATGAACCTTCACTAGTGTGCCTAGGAACCCTACAGTAGTATCAAAGCCTAGCTAGAGCATTAGGCGATGTGTTAACGAAGTTAAAACTCCGATCGAACCCAAACCGACAAAATTTACCCCCTCTCTGGAAATTTTTCAAAATCTGGGATTTTTCTGAATTAAAAATACGTAAAAAAATCAGCAGGGAATTCTAAGAATTACCATGAAACACGGGCCCACAACTCCACTAAACCGCGGCGGGAACCTGCTTCCCGCGGCGGTTCCGCGGCCGATTTTTGGAATTGTGACGCGTGGCTTCATGATAATATCCGTAGGTGCTTGTTGATGCTTCTGGGTATTTCTAAAGTGACTCAAGTGTTGAATATTCTGGGGTTTGCTTTGTATTCGTAGATTCGATCGGAATATTTAAATTCGTTTTTATTTCCGGATATTTAGAAACTGTTAAACTATTTGAACGGATATCATTGACCTATTTTATCCCGGAACGACAAACTTTCAAGTGTTGAATTTTTATTGGGTTTAAATCTTTCGGAAAAATTGTACAAGTTAAGCGGTGGACCCTCTAGAAGACAACAAACCTTAACTCGATTATGTGACCGTCTTGAACTGCCTTTTGAACCTTCGGGTTTGGGGCAGTACGGCGTGCCACATGTGAGGCGTTGGCTTGACCCTTCTACGGCTGGATCACTGGTACTGTGACATATTCTGGGATTATTTAAACTCCGCTCAAGTGTTGAGCTGTTTGGGAAATTCTGGGTATTTGATTATCTGTTCGAAAAGTTTAATACTGTCTATTTATCTAGAATGTGATACAATAATTGGAATTCATTGTGTTAGGCATGAAATGCGAAGTATGTGATATTTCGGATTTACGATGTCTAAAGTGATTGTGGATTCCAAATATTGTAGTTTTACAATTTATTTTCTGTGACCGTAAGTGTAGTATGTAGTTGTATTGCCGGTTGTCGTTGCTATACATCGACGACGATCGGTGTATGCATACTTACTTACGTTGATGATATGAGATATTATGTGTTGCTGAGATATGATGTGCAGGATTGTCGCGATTGAATAGCCGGGGGTTTTATGTGAGATGAGAGTTTTATATTTTCATTCATGTAAATTCAAATGTAATGTAATATTCTTTTATTTGGGTCACTTCCAGGTTGAGGTTGATGCCACCAGTATTGTATATTATTTACTTTTCCGCATTAGGATGGACCCAAGGTGGGGAGCACAGGTGTCCGGGTTCTGGGGTTCAGTGGGAGGCCATCTCGAGGAGTCGAGACCGGGTCTCCTAAACTCCAGAATTGGTAGGGTCACTTGCCGCTCTCGTAGGGGTCCAGGGTCTGGGCTTGGCTATTCATCGCGACTGTGGAATCCGTATTTTCTATTGTTGGCTAAATACTAAATACGGACGTCCTAGTATATCCCACATTATATCTATGTTTCTGCTGTGATATCTGTGATGTGATCATTTGATATGTTCTGATGGATACATTATATAGTATATATGATATATTATATAGATGTTACTTATGTTTTACACCCGCACTAGCCCTGCCCTGCTCTGTCGTTAGTTACCTAACCTAACGGTGCACGAGGGGACATCGAGGCGAATGCGGATGGTATAAGTGTACGTCGTATTTATCTGTGATGCTTAGGAAGCATAAGCTGATGGGATTTTATTAATGAGATTAATAAAAAGAAAAGAAACCTAAAGATGTTGTAGAATCGAAACTTTATAAAAAGGGTAGCTACAGTTTTTTGCTTCGCACAGTGATATATATGATATAACCTGCACCTTATTCGATGGGGAAAGAGCCGATATCCCTTCACCGGGAGTGACCTCTTTAGCGAAACTGGCAGATGCTACAAAACGCGGTTTGTCTTTTGAATGCTTTTAGTGTTTTGCTTTGCACAGCGGTATATGTGATATATCCTGCACCTTATTCGATGAGGAAAGGGCCGACGATCCCTTCACCGGGAGTGACCCCTTTAGCGAAACTAAGAAAAGCCTCAAAAACACTCCTTTTCTAAAAACACTTGATTCTACGACGATATCAAGTTCATTACGCTCAGGGTTTTCTGAAAACCTGCGTAGCCCTCCGTCATTTCAGATAGAGACTAGTTAGTATTCGTGCTGCGTTTGTTGACCTTAACCAATGCGTGGTGTACGGTAGCTAATTAGTATTTATCTGCTAAAACATGAGATGTGATTGAGTTAAGGTAGTCGTGCGACTTTGTTGACCTTAGCCAAGGGTCGTACTGGTGGGTTTAATTCAATCAGGAAATGACGGGTTGAACTTGACTAGCGCTTATGATTTGTTGACCTTAGCCAAGGTCATAAGTTGCTAGGGGTAAAAACATTATCGGGAATTTCAAATGTTGAAATTTGCAATGAGATTGCATACCTTCTATGAGATAGTTGGATCCCGATACCCACTGGGAGTAAGAGTTACTCCTGGGAGAGCTTTACACAGGACAATTAGTCGATCAAGAAGGTGTCTAGAAAAGTGTTAACGGGGTTACGCCTATGGGAAAACGAGGTTTACTTTAATTAGGTCCGTGCGAAAGCACGGGGAACCTCCCTCAAAGTACCGACACTGATCTGGCTGAAAGATTGACGAAATTGTAGGGTGTAATTAATCCCGGCTAATCTTACCTTTTAGGGTTTGAAGGTAGATTTGATAAAAACGGTGGGAGACATCCTGATTAGATAAGATAATAACCAATCTAATCTTGCAAGAGCATACGCTAAAGTGTTTTCTTCTCTCTCTCTCCAGGTAGCGACCATGTCAGGCCATAATCAAGATAATAATATGGATGTATTGACTGAACCCGCTTATTATACTGAGCAGGGGAACGTTGGACCCGTTCTTTCTTATAAAAGTTATAAGACTGAACAGGGAATAGAAGAATATCTAGATTCTCAAGCCGCCCAAAAGAATATGCATGTTGATGCATCTTCTTCAGGTGTGTTAGTTATTGAGAACTGTTTTTCAGTTCATCCTACGTCCTGGGTATTAGATACCGGATCAGGATCCCACATATGTAAATTGTTACATGGGCTACGTAAAGGTAGAGAACTGGAAAAAGGTGATCATTCCGTTCAAGTAGGGAACGGTGCAAGTATTGCAGCCAAAGCAGTTGGCGAATATCACCTTGTATTGCCAAGTCGTAATACACTGATTCTAAATGAGTGCTATTATATACCGAACATGATGTGCAACATTATATCAGTTTCTTTATTAAGTAAAGAAGGATATAATTTTGTAGTAAAGGATAATGTTATGAACATATTCCTAGATCAAAAGTTGATTGCATCAGGCTCGTTACATAATGGCATATTCATTTTAAATCAGAATACAGTCCTCAATATACAAAACACACATAAGAGGAAACGTTCAGAAATGAACGAATCTTTCTTGTGGCATTGTAGACTTGGCCATATCAATGAGACACGGCTAGCTAAGTTACATAAAAATGGATATTTGAATTCATTCGAATTTTCATCTTATGATACTTGCCATTCATGTCTCAAAGGAAAAATGACCAAAGCTCCGTTTAGTGGACACGGAGAAATAGTTACGGAACTCTTAGGACTAATACATAGTGATGTATGCGGTCCCATGTCTATGCATGCCAGGAACGGTTCTTCCTACTTCATTACATTCACTGACGATCTCTCAAGATTCGGATATGTGTTCCTGATGAAACACAAGTCTGAAGCTTTTGAGAAATTCCGAGAATATAAGCACGAAGTAGAGAATCAAACGGGCAAAAGTATTAAGATTCTTCGATCTGATCGAGGAGGTGAATACTTAAGCAATGAGTTCCTAGATTATCTAAAAGAGAATGGGATTCTCTCTCAGCTTACTCCTCCTTATAAACCACAGCACAACGGTGTATCGGAGCGGAGGAATCGCACCCTATTAGATATGGTACGCTCTATGATGAGTACAGCTGAGTTATCTATTTCCTTCTAGGGGTATGCGCTGGAGACAGCCATATATCTATTGAATAGAGTTCCAACATAATCTGTGCCTACCACTCCATATGAGATATGGAATGGAAAGAGACCATCTCTTAAAAGAGTTAAGATATGGGGTTGTCCGGCTTATGTTAAAAAGCAAAATCCGGACAAACTCGAGGCACGATCAGTTCTTTGTAAGTTTGTAGGATATCCAAGCAATTCGTATGGATATCTATTCTACCACAGTGAACAACAAAAGGTGTTTGTTGCTAAACATGCCACCTTTTAAAAAAAGGAATTTCTTACAAAAGAAATTAGTGGCGATGAGGTAGAGCTGGAAGAGGTTCCAGCAACACAAACTACAACTGAAGATTTAGTGGAACCAGAGGATTCAGTAGTACCCGACGAACCCCAGCCTCTCCGCCGATCTAGCAGGGTTTCTCATCCGCCTGAGAGATACTATGGTTTTCTCATTGATGGTGGAAGCGAGGATTGTATCATGGAAGATGATGACCCGACTAGTTTCGAGCAGGCCATCACGAGTGGTGACTCTATGAAATGGCTGGATGCAATGCGATTTGAGATGGAATCCATGTACACCAATAAAGTATGGATTTTGGAAAATGCTCCTGAAGGGGTAAAACCCATTGGGAGCAAGTGGATTTTTAAAAAGAAATTTGGTGTAGATGGAAAAGTTGAGACTTTCAAAGCTAGACTTGTAGCAAAGGGTTTTCGTCAACGACCAGGTGTGGATTATGACGAAACCTTTTCTCCAGTGGCTATGCTTAAGTCCATCCGGATCTTACTTGCCATTGCTGCATACCATGACTACGAAATCTGGCAAATGGATGTTAAGACCGCCTTTCTAAACGGTGATTTAGAAGAGAGCGTGTACATGACTCAGCCAGAGGGCTTCGTAGATAGTGGGAGCAGCGGAAAGGTGTGCAAGCTGCTTAAATCCATTTATGGGTTAAAGCAAGCATCGCGGAGTTGGAACATCTGTTTTGATGTTGTAGTCAAAGAGTTTGACTTCATCAAAAATATAGATGAACCTTGTATCTATTAGAAGGTAGCAGAGGGTAAGGTTGTCTTCCTCGTATTGTACATAGATGACACACTCTTGATAGGAAATGATATTCCTATGCTGCAATCAGTCAAGCTCTTCTTATCACAAAGATTCTCAATGAAAGATCTAGGTGATGCCTCATGCATATTGGGGATTAGGATCTATAGAGATAGATCCAAACGGATACTGGGATTGTCCCAATCCAGGTACATTGACACCATACTAAAAAGGTTTAGTATGGAAGAATCCAAGCATGGGAACCAACCCACGATCTCTGGACTCACTCTCTCCAAAGAGATGTCTCCCAAGACTGATTTGGAGAGAGCTCGCATGCAAGGGATACCCTATGCTTCGGCAGTAGGCTCTATCATGTATACGATGCTATGTACCAGACCCGATGTAGCATACTCACTAAGTATAGTGAGTCGGTATCAAGCAGATCCTGGAGAGAGTCACTGGACAGCTGTAAAGAACATTCTCAAGTACTTGCGAAGGACTAGAGACATGTTCTTGGTGTATGGTAACGGAGAACTCCGAGTGGAGTCCTTTACCGATTCCAGCTTCCAAAGTGATAAGGACGACTCTAAGTCGCACTCGGGATTTGTCTTTACCCTTAATGGAGGGGCGGTATGTTGGAAGAGTTCCAAACAGGATACCGTTGAAAACTCGACGATGGAGGCTGAATACATCGCTGCCAACGATGCTGCCAAAGAGGCTGTCTGGATGAAGAAGTTCATCACTGAACTTGGTGTGGTTCCATCCATTGAACATCCAATACCTCTGTATTGCGATAACAATGGAGCTGTGGCTTTGGCCAAGGAACCCAGATCCTATCAGAAATCCAGAAATATTCTGAGGCGGTATCACCTGATCAGGGAGATAGTTGATCGCCGGGAGATACGAAGGACAACACTGCGGATCCACTCACGAAGGCCATTCCCCAGATACAGTTTGAGAGATTATTCGGGATGCTAGGTATGAGATACTACAGCAGCTGGCCTTAGTGCAAGTGGGAGATTGTTAGTTATGTATATGCCCTAGAGGCCATTGTTGTACATTTGATGTATATTATGATGGATGCTTAGATATATACAGAGAGGACTTTCTTGCTCGTCATGATAGTATGCTATTTGGTTTCACTTTATCTTAACATGTTGACTTGTATTGGTTTACTGTCTTTCTCTTACATGTTGATAAAGCCCTTAGGATCTGTACTCGACTACTGGGATTATAATGAGATCATACTAGTGGGGCCACGGTAGTCGATGAGTACATCCTATAAATGTTCCTAGTCGAGGGTATATCGAGACAGGGCATCGATACACCAGAGTAGACTAGCGTATACGCATCTTGACCCATATGATGGGCGATGGATGATCCCATATCCATCGGTGTTTGACATCAAGGATGATGTACGGGTGCTCAGTGAAGACTGGGTACACTGAACGGACTCGCCGAGAACTCCTAGTTGGTGATATACCACACGTCAGATGGCAGTTCTCCGGTGACACTGGTACAGGGTAGTCTGTAGACCTGAGATCGTCATAGAGTCTTGTGTGATTCCCACTGTGCTTTGATTTCCACCTTACCTTGTCCAAGAGGGCGTGCAAAACGGTGTCTTTTGGGTACAGTCCCGAATCACATGGAGGCAATGAGCGATAGGAGGGGATTCGTCTCTCCCGGTATAGGGAGTTGATGTTGTGCTGTGTTCGATTGGCTATAACTGGAAGTCCCTGGCCAGGGCTGATATAGAGATTTACTGGTAAGTGTTACTAGTAGTTTCTCGACCTGTTATGAGCCTCACATCGACACGACTTATCGGTTACTGGGGTCTGACGTTTACCACCCCTAGACTTGATATGCGACATATCAGACGAACAGACCGGACTGTACGGGAGTGTTACTGATTGGATTCACAGCAGAACGCACATGCAAGCTTGTTGATCTTCTGTTCGTTCAATACCTGGGTGCTGTTACGTTTAGCTGACCGCTTGCAGCTTGTGGGTGTTTGATATGATCATCACTTGCTACTGGCGTATTGACGATTCTTTAGAGTCCTACACAGAGGTTTCTTGGCTCTGGCGAAACGGAGTAGAGGCACATATGTGATATGTGCAGGACCGAGGATAATGCAATATGAGATACCGTATTATATTCTCGAAATATTTTGATATGAATCGGGACATCGGATCAAGTGTTGATTCGATGAATCGGTACATGAGATATTAGCCGGTTATATTCGATATAGCCGGATCGTTGGATCAAGTGTTGATTCGATGATTTAATGTATAATAATATATATGATATATTGTATTACATTATCTAATATTGGCTAACTTTATTATTTCATTTTCTCACTGGATTAATACATTGATATATATGCGATATATGTTAAATGTATTATTTTCTTTTGTTGCAAATATATAATATATATGTGATATATATTATTGTGACATGATATGATTTATTATTAAACATGTTTAAGGATGATTAAATGGGATTAGGGTTTGATTAGGGTTAGCTTCTTCTTGCACATTCTAGAAGCTTTTCCTTTTGTCTTGGTTAAGATATTATGGTTGATACTTATCCTTAACCTAACCAAACCCTAACTCTAGTTTATTCTCTACAACTTCTTAGCCACTCATCCTTGACCATGGTTGATATATCAATCATATAGATTTCTTTTCTATTCATCAAAAAAGGATTATCTTTTCCATTATCATCTTCTTCTCTCTTGAGTTCTAAAAGAAAATGCTTACTAGTTAATTCTTGTGTGATGATTTAGTGTGAGAAACTGAATAAAAAGAAAGAATAAATACTACTCCCTCATCCTCATCTCATCTAGCCCATGAGATTAGGGTGTTCATCTCTATAGAGTGAGAAAGCTTGGGTTTTTGCAACTTCGACGTAGATCATCGGAGATTCAGAACACTTCAAGCTAGCATGGATCGTTCGAGTCGTGGAGCCTCTCTTGAGTCCGGGAGATCGTGGATCGCGGCAAAGGGACTTCTACTCGGAGCTTGTGAAGCGAAGGAGCGGACTACAAAGGTTGTAATCCCTCACACATAGATAAAAAGATGTTATCTTGCATGCTAAACCCTAATAATCTAGCAAAGATCCCGTATTTGGGTTGTTCGGCACATGTAGAATTTTATTCGGACATGTTTGATGCTCTATGAACCTTCACTAGTGTGCCTAGGAACCCTACACATACATCACTATGTATGAGGCCTAGGAGCTCAGTAGCTCTTTCTCCGTGTCCGGTAAACGGGGTTTTGGTCTTTTTACCCTTGATACAAGACTGGCAAGTCGCAGAAGATTTATATTCAAAAGTGTTTAAATATCCATCTTTGTGTAACTTGTTTAGTCTTGTTTCGTTAATATGACCAAGTCTACAGTGCCAAAGAAAAGCTTCATTTAATTCTGAAAGTTTTCTTTTATTAGTGTGTTGTATACTGAAAACTGTGTGTTGATTTAGGACGTATATCCCATTATTAAGTGTACCATACCCAACCAACATTTGATTCGGGTGAATGTTCATAACATTGTTCTGCAATATAAAGTTATATCCTTAATTGTCTAACAAAGAAACTGATATTATATTACATAGCATACTTGGTACAAAATAACATGGGTTCAAAACCAAAATACATCCAGATGGCAACCCCAAGTGATACTCTCCCACTGCGACTGTATGTACATTGGAACCATTTCCAACGCGGAGAGTCTGGTCACCTGTCTTCAAAACTTTGCTATTTCTCAGTCCCTGCATAGAATTGCAAATGTGAGAACCTGAACCGGTATCTAATACCCAGGAAGCAGAGTTTATTGAAAAACAGTTTTCTGTCACAAACACACCTGAAGCGGAAGCATCCCCATGCTTCTTCTTGAGGTTCAAGTACTATGTACAGTTGCGCTTCCAATGTCATGTCTTATGGCAATGAAAACATTCGCCTTTCCCCGAGTCTCCAGCTTTGGACTTTTCTTTTCCCTTCACCTTTTTAACTCCACCCTTAGGATTGGTGGGCTTCTTCTTTTTCTTTCCCTTGGCCTTAGCTTTCGGGCGAGAAGAGGAAGACTGTCCAACAGTCATAACGGGAGTTTTTGCTGACTTCATAGTGCTCTCTGCACTCCTTAACATGTTAAGGAGTTCAGGGAGTTCCTTCTCCATGCCGTGCATGTTGAAGTTCACTATGAATTGAGCAAAGGTGGAGGGGAGGGACTGTAGAATAATATCTATATATTGTCCATTGTCCATTGTCCATCCAAGGTCCTCAAGCTCTTCTATAAGAGCTATCATCTTCAGAACATGGTCTCCTACTGATGTGCCAGGGGCCATTCGCATCTGAAACAATTTCTTTGATGCTTCGTATCGTAATACGCGGGATTGCTCTCCATACAACTCCTTTATATGGAGCAATATACCGTGAATGTCCATATCCTCGTGCTGCTTTTGATATGTGTTATCCATCGATGCAAGCGCGAGGCATTTTGCCGTGGCACAGTCAGCGTCCCATATCTTGCGGACTTCAATGTCCGCAACCGAGGATTTTGGAACTGGGGCGGGCGGGGCTGAAGCCGTGAGGACATATGATACTTTATCATACGTCAAGGCTATTTTCAGATTCCTCAGCCAGTCTTTATAATTGGTCCCATTCAGTTTATTTTTATCTAGTAGAAGCTTGAGTCCAGTCATTGGTATCTGCCATTAAGAGAGAGAAAAGAATACACTCAGCGAAAGCACTTGCATAGATCAGATTGGTTATTATCTTGTCTAATCGATGTCTCCCACTGCTTTAATCAAGTTTTTCTTTCAAACCTTAAAAAGAAAACTAGCCAGAATTAATTACAGTCTACAACTTCGCTAACCGTTCAGCCAGGCCAATGTCGGTACTTGAGGGAGGTTCCCCGTGCTTTTGTACGGACCTAATTAAAGTAAACCTCGTTTTCCCTGAGGCGTAGCCCCGTTAACACCTTTCTAGACACCTAATGAGTTAGCTAATTCTAAACTGCAAAACTCTCCTAGGAGCAACTATTGCCCACAGTGGGATCGGGATCCAACCATCACATGGAAGGTATGCAATCTCATTGCAAATTTCAACACTTGAAATTCCCGATGTAATTTTTACCCCTAGTACTTATGACCTTAACTATGGTCAACAAATCATAAGTACCAGTCAATTTCTACCCGTCATTTCTTGATCAATTAGACCCACCCATATGACCCTTAACTATGGTCAACAAAGTCGCATGAATGTCCTAATTAATCTGCATCAAATGCAGTGTAGGAAGACATCACTTAGCTACCGTACACTACGCCTTAACTAAAGTCAACAAACGTAGCACGAATACTAAGTACTCTACTTCCTAAAATGATGGAGGGTTGCGGATGATTTTTAAGAAAATCTTTAATGCTTTGAACTTGATATCGTCGTAGAATCAAATGGTTTTGAAAAGGAGTGGCTTGTGCTCCGCAATTTTTGAAATACAGCTTTTTCATAAAGAGCCGAGTGGTTTTCAAATCCGATTCTACAACATCTTTTTAGGTTTATTTTCTTTACATTAATCATATTAATGTAATCCCATCATTTAAGTCCTTAAGCCAATCAGAGAAATGAAACGAAAATAACACGTATGCTTATGCTATCCGCATTCGCCGCAATGTTCCGTTATGCACCGTTAGGTTACTTAACTAATGGCATACCGGGACGGGACTAGCGCGGGTGTAAAACATAAGCAACGTCTACTATATATCATATATATAATATGTCATTCGTCTCAGATATCTCAGAACACAGGTAGCAGAAACATATATATAATGTGGGATATACTAGGACGTCCGTATTTAGTATTTAGCCAATAATAGAAAATACGGATTCCACAGTCGCGATGAATAGCCAAGCCCACACCCCTAGACCCCTACGAGAGCGGCAAGCGACCCTACCAATCCTGGAGTTTATGAGACCTGGTCTCGACCCCTCGAGATGGCCTCCCACTGAACCCCAGAACCCGGTCACTTGTGCTCCCCTCCTTGGGTCTATCCTAATGCGGAAAAGTAAATAATATACAATACTGGTGACACAACCTCAACCCGGAAGTGCCCCAAATAAAAGAATATTACATTACATTTGAATTTACATGAATGAAAATATAAAACTCTCATCTCACATAAAAAAACCCGGCTATTCTATCGCAACAATCCTGCACATTATATCTCAGCAACACATAATATCACATATTATCAACGTAAGTAAGTATGCGTACCCCAATTGTCGTTGATGTATAGCAACGAAACCGGCGATATCGAACATGCTACACTTACGGTCACAGAAAAGAAAGTGTAAAACTACAATATTTGGAATCCACATACACTTTAGACATCATAAATGCGAAATATCACATACTTCGTGTTTCATGCCTAAACTATATGAATTCCACATATTGTATCACATTCCAGATAAACAGACAGTATTAAAATTTTCGAACGAACGATCAAATACCCAAGATTCACTAAAGCTCAACACTTGAGCAGAGTTCAAAAACCTGGAGTGTAACACAGTAGTAGCGGTCCAGCCGTAAAAGGGTCAAGCCAACGCCTCACATGTGGCACGCCGTACTGCCCCAAACCCTAAGGTTCAAAGGGCAGTTCAAGACGGTCACATAATCGAGTTAAGGTTTAATGTCTTCTAGAGGGTCCACCACAAAAAGACTTGCACGTATCTCCAAAATATTTAAACCCCGTGAATAGTGAGCAAATGATACTCGTTCAAACACTTCAATACTTTCTAGTTTACCCGGAAAAGAAACGAAATGAAAATTCCGATTGAATCGTCAAGTCCAAAACCATCTCCAGAATTTACAGTACTTAATTCAGATTAAACATACCTAAAACAATATACAAGAAGTAGTATGAATTACTGTGCAAAAATGAAGTAATGAAGCCTCTGTACGGCCGCGGAACCGCGACCTAAGCAAGGATATGCCGCGGTTCCACGGCGGTTTGTACAGATCATTGGTTCGTTTTTCACAGTATTTCTTATATTTTCCTGCTATATTTTTTAAGTATTTTTATTCAGAAAAATGTCAGATTTTAAAATTTGTCCAAAGAAGGTCTCGAAAGATCGTATTTTGATCCGATCGGGATTTTTACTTCGTAAAAGTGTCACCTAATGTTCTAGGTCGGCTCTGATACCAATGTTAGGTTTACCTAGCATCCTATGTAGAGTTTGGAAGCATCACATGTCACAAAGATCAAATTTTTATGGTGATAAGCAAGCATACAAAGGATCTTATCCTAGAAAATTAGGGTTTCATGATTTTACAAGCGAAAAAGGCTAGGGTTTCGAGACTACAACCTTTGTAGCTCCCCTCGCTGTACTCTTTGGCCTCTTGAGTGTTGGAGGAAGGTTCACTTGATGTCTTCTAGAATCCACGACGATCCACCCGAAGCTCCTAGTCCAAGCTTGCAACTTCACTTTTCAAGAGGAGAAATGAAGATAACACTCTACACAAGTGGGCTAAACTCGTGTAGAATGATGTTGTGGTTCTAATTCTCACTTCAAAAACCTTTCTTGATGTATGTTTTGCTCACTAGAAGAAACTAGAGAGCAAAGGAAGAAGAAGGAGGAAGATGATGGCTTTTCTTTTGAAGAAGAGAAAAGATTAACCTTAGGAAAGAAATGAAATATATATATATATATATTTTATTTCTTCTCATCTCAAACCATGGTTAAATGTTTGAGTTATTATTTAATTAGAGTTTAAAACATAGAAGGAAAGTTTAATCCAAGGTTAAGGGTAGGTGAGGATGGTTAGGTTAAAGAAGGATGTAGAAACAAGTCAAGAATTATCCTTTCCTTTTCCATTTTGTTTTAAACACAAAATCAAATAATAATCCATATATTTATCCATGGTGTGAGTCTTATATTGCCACCATTATCCATGTGTAATCAACCATGATAGATGGTGTATGTATGTATGTATGTATGCACATCCATATATGCATGAAACTAAAAGAAAGATAGCATACATGCATGCATACATCCATCATGAACAAGAAAAGGTTTCAAGTGAGAAAACTAATGGTTAAATGATAAATCAACACTTGATTTATCAATCCGGCCATATCACATATGACCCCACCAAAAGCAAGCCGCCCGATCAATATACGGTATCCTATACGCGCATTTTAATCGGGTCTATGCGCATATCGCATACGCGCACCACAACGTTTCGCCTGGACCAGGTAACTCCTTTGTGGGACTCTAAGACTCGTCAATACGCCGGCAGTGGGTGATGATCATATTAAGAACCCCCAAGCCGCAAGCAGTCAGCTAAACGTAACGGCCACCCAGGTATTGAGCGATCAGAAGAAAACAAGCGAACCTGCTACAACTCCCGTCGAGCCAACCGGCAACACTACCGTACAGTCCAGTCTCTTCGTCAGATATGCTGCATATCGAGCCTAGGGATGGTCACGTCGACCCCAATAACTCAATAAGTCGTGCCGGTGAATGGTCTATAACAGATCGAGAAACTACTGATAACTCTTATCAGCAAATCTCAGCAGCCCTGGCCAGGGACTCGCTGATATAACCAGTCGGGCACAGCACAGCATCAACTCCCAATACCGGGAGAGAAGAAACCCCTCCTATCGCTCATTGCCTTCGTGTGTCTCGGGACTGTACCCAACGGCTACCTGTTTGCACAACTCAGTAGAGCCGTGGTAGGGTGGCAATCAAAGTACAGTGGGAGAACACACAAGACTCTATGACGATCTCGGGTCTACAGACTAACCTGTACCAGTGTCACCTGAGAACTGCTATCCGACGATAGATATAATTCCATATAGGAGTTCTCGGTGAGTCCGTCCAGTGTACCCAGTCACCACTGAGCACCCGTATATGATCTTGTTGTCAAACATCGATGAACGTGGGAACATTCATCGCCCATCGTATGGGTCTAGTATCATATACGCTAGTCTACTCTGGTATATCAATGCCCCGTCTCGATATACCCACGACTAGGGACTTCCCAGGATATGCTTATAGACTACAGATGTCCCACTAGTATGATCTCTATCATAATCACTGTGGTCAAGCCGATATCCTCAGGGCTTTATCAGCATGTATGAATGAATAAAAGCATGATCAAATCAACATATCAGATAAAGGAGAACCAGATAGCATACTATCATGTCGAGCAAGAATGTACACTGAATATATATATATATATATATATACATGTATAAATACATCCACTATCACATAATGGCCTCTAGGGCATACATAAATCCAACACTTCAATGCATATCATTACTTGTTGTGCTTGGACTTGTACCAATTGGACACTGCACTATTATTGACGGTTCATGTTGCACGAGCACTAATTGTATGCTACACCCACACCGTCGATAATTGCCATGACATGCTTACACTTATACATACGTGATATTGTATTGGTTAGGAACATTGAGACATGATCCTTATTTTCATTGTACATATGAGATATAGCATACCTGTATACCTATATGCTTACACATAGGCCTTGCTATGCCTATATGATTACACATATACCTAGAGGGTATTACATTATTATTGACAAGTATAGACACATATCTGGCTATAGCTACAAGTACATCATACCTACATACTTACATGTACACCCATATACCTTGATATAGCTACACATATACTTGGAGGGTATTACATCATTTTTGATAGGTATATTCTCATATCTTGCTATAGTTACATGTTCACCCTTACATGATGTTGCGTTGGATTTTGGAGAAATTAGGAACCGCATGATATATTTAATAACTTGTTGCAGTTAAATAGCGGTTTTTCCTTTATATGCTTACATTACTGTTTTATGTTGCATATATTATATTCATGGATTTTCGCATTGAGATATGGATTTCACATGATGTTTTCTGGATTTGAGGACCGTGGTAGATCATGAAATTATGCATTATTTGAAAGACCCGGTTTCTCTTGATATGATATTTCAGTGCGTCCACCATGAGATTTCTCGGTTTTGAGATTTGTGATATATACCCGATGCGAGGAGTGGAGTGGGCCGTGTACGGGTACATGGTGGGGCCCGGAGGTACCTCGGAGCATGATTTTCGCAGATGATGGCGATGAGCTCGAGGCAGGGGAGTACTACCTTACCGGTGACATTACTTGGTTTCGACGATTATCGTGGGGATACCGACCGAAGTTATGTACGGACATACCTTGAGGATTTTGGGTGTTGGATACTCAGGTTCCATAAGATGTACGGACATGACATCAGGGCCAGTCGTGGTGACGGTGCCTGACAGATGAGTATTTATGTGTCGATGCTGGACACTAGTTTTCATGATGTTTTCGGATGTCCATGTTGGACACTCAGGTTCCATGAGACCTACAGGTTATGGAGGCCGATCTGAGGTCCGATTTAAGGAATTTGGGATTTAGATTGTCTTGATGGACACTGGTCCTGCCACGATGAGGATTCCGTGAGGTTGACATGTTTTATCCCATACTCCGCATTTATTTGATATGCATTGCTTCATGTATTAGTAGTACCTGATAGAGTATCTTTCATGATTGTTGCATAGACATATTGCCATTTATTGCTATCAGCTTGCATATGATAGATTATCGCAGTACGTGCATACTTGCGATTACCTGCATATGTTATTTACTATTCACGAGTTGGCAACTCACCCCCGTTGTGCCACAGTGTTTTGCAGGTAGTTCCTCAGGACAGTCATGGCAAGGCTTCTTCCTATCGTATCATCTTTTGCAGCTGATACCGCTGCGGCTGACTGTGTGCAGTTTTTGTCATGACCCGAAAAGTACGGAACATGACCGACACTTAAATTACGAAACGTCTCGAGGCATACGTAATCTAAGTAAGCCAAAACCCAGAAATCAAAGCCAAAGAAGAGTAGAGTGAACGCAAAACCAATTTAAAGCAAGTAGTTTTAATCAACATAGGCCGAAGTATGTATTTTTAAAATCTCAAGTATTTTCTGAAAATTTCGGTAGAGTCTTCTTTGTAAATACTGGCCCCAAACGGGATACAACATGAATAGTATACGAAATGCAACAAAAAGGCATCCCCAAGCGGGAGCTAGCTTTTCGTCAATCGACGGCCACAACCACGCAAGAAATATAATATACAACGCTGAAGGGCGAGGATCAAAACTCAAAAGAAATCCTAAAATCAACATGAAAACCATAATAATACAACGCACGACTCTAAGGTCGAAAGAATAACAGGCATGTTTTTCTATCTCTCTCAAATATACAATCTGGTTGATGGAGTTTCTAGATACAACTGAAATAATAATAAACAATGGTGGTACTGATGCAAAGAACCCACCTGCTAAAGCAATCACCCGGAAAGAACAGTGTGCCAGCAAAGCCGCAAAGAACCTGTACGGCAAAACCTGTAAGTAACTGTGGCACAACGGGGGTGAGTTGCCAACTCGTGAGTAGAAAACACCTACGAGTAGAAATCACTTGCATAATGCTATCCTAGGTCATATCAGGTAATATCCTCAAAAAAATCCTGGTCCAGCTATGTATAATGTAATACTACATGCTCGTGTCAGTGCCTCAGATAGTAACATATAAGATATATGATGTATGAATGCATTACGAATGGAAACAGAATGTATCATGAGTGAGACAATTGTTTTCTTTAATCAATGAGATTTCTATATGTATGTCAATCATGTATCATCAATGAATGCAATAGAGAAATCAGTGTCATGCATCGACACAAAACATAAGTCTCAGTATCTCAGTATCAAATCTCAATATCTCAAATCTTGAATCAAGTCTCAAATATCAATACCTCAGGCATCCGTATCATCTGCGGGATCGCCCCGCGGGCTCCGGCAGAATAGATCAGCCCATATCATCAATCTCACGTCCACGAACGGTATCCTCCGTATATCCGCCGCGCCAGGTAAAATCACTGGTAGGTAGTCTTCTCTTGCCGGGCTCATCGTATAATACTCAAACTTCTTGCCCGGGGGTACCATACCGGGTCCACCATGTACCCGCAGACGGTTCATCCAACTCATCGAATCGGGTCTCGAAAACTATCTCAGAACCGAGAAATCATGGTGGACACTACTCATCATATCAAGGAAAAACCGCATTTTTCTCTTTAAAATACATCATCAGTTATAAAACTTTCACATGCGATTTTCCAAATCCATAAAATCTCAAGACTGATCCGAAAACATCAAATCACCATGTCAATAAAAGTGAAAACCGACATAATGTCCATAATACTGTATAACCAATGAATATATGAATGCATCAGATGTCATGCAATGAATGCAATATTTTAACCAGCATATGAAAGCTATAACATATTGCAACATCAATTAGCAAGCTATTTCAATGAAATAGTATTTTCTAAAGTGTACGTGACATGGCAATTACCGATGAAGATGTGTGTAAGTTGGCAAGAGAGTGTACATGGAGCATACGCGTCATCGGTAATGGTGCTGGTGTCCTAACAGCATGGTTTCATAATTACTACATACACAATAACATGCAATGATGCGATAACAACATAATAAGGAAAATGAATAGTAAATACAACAATAATATGCGGAACATGAATAATAACGTAACAACAAGGAATCTACCTTACTATACATGTGTTATACTGTTTTGCTGTTTGAAATAGTACGAATCGTGGTGTTTGAAAATAAGGACTATGGTGTTTTTAAGAAAAGATACGTCTTTTAAAATATCCGTAGTATCCATTGGTATGTCTTTAAAAGTCTCACGATTCATCAGTTTTGGAAATAGGTATAACTCGGGTCTAGTCTGACATCTACTAGGTAAACTACAGGTCTAACTAACAACCAATCAAAAGGGGTACGGAAACCACCTACATCTGAGTCGTTATACACACACACACACGTATGATAGTCGGTGATCCCGCCTCAATAATATCATGTACGATACAACATATCATATGACATCCTCAAATCAAGAGTGCGGATCAATCGTCAATATACAGCTCATACGGTAAATCCGTCGTACGGCCTCCCAAATCTAGGTACGGGTCAAATGTTACATCTATCACATTAATCATCTGGTATCTCTTTATCAAATATCATGATCGGGGTACCGATCTACGTCTAGTACAATACTGATACCATCTATGAAATGCATGCGTGTGTATGAAAACACCACGCCTAATGAACCCGCTAAAATATCTTGTCGTATCTCAAATACGGACCATATCACATCACCGATCTCATGGCCTCAAGCTCAATCTCATCGACTCATCTCCAAATATCATACAATATCCTCAACATTCATGCATGTGTATGTGAATGTATATATGCATAGTCCCATACCCATGCGTATATACATATATACACATTCCCATATACGCACAAGAAGACGATATATGAAAGTGTATATGTGTGCGTGTATGCAAATCCTTACACTAGGGTTCGTGACTAAGAAATCCACTAATGTCCTTTCTTCAATTTTAGCTAACCCTAAACCCATAAGCTCCTAAGGCTTCTCTTACTAGGTGTTCATATCTCACAATAACATATAAAAGTATATCGTTAACACATCACCTCATTCCTCATAACTTGCGTGGGTGATATACGCCATCCACCCGACTTCACCCTGTAGATATAAATCTACTCATCTGGTCTTCGCTCGCCGGTGCCGACGTCGCCACGCGCGTGCTTGTTGTCTTGAAGTCCACATGGGTACCTACATGTCACAACGTATCGTATCGTATAAAAACCCATTTCGAAATCGAAACGGCATACGAAAACTAATTCGACACGCGTATCACGTATAGGTCAAAACCTATCGCCTACGCATGCAAGAACAGCCAAACCAACCCTTGATGTCGATGTACAAACGTCAAACCATCAAGAACAACACCAAACGTACCAATCATGGTTTCACAAATCACTAATTATATAAGAAATAGGTTAAAATTCACAAAAAACCCCAAACTCGCTTTAAAAGCTATTTTTCCGAAAACCTAGCAAGCAAAAATTAACCGTTTCAGTACAAAACTTGATGTTTTAGCAAAATTAGTGGTCACACTACTCACTAATTATATAAGAATTAAGGTTTAATGCATCAAGACCAAAAATTAAACAAATCGTTTTATTTTTTAAAAAAACTAGTTTGCAATTTTAACCAATCTCGACCATTTTATAGCAAAAATGCACAAACAACAATCTACCTTGGATTTGCATGATCTAAAACATTAAACTACAATTTAAAATGTTAATGAAGTCATGAAAAACCTAATTACATTTTTCTCTTAATCAAATTCATGGTTTACAAAAACCCAGTTTGTTAAAAAGCTTAAATTTGGACATTTTTCAAGTAACAACTTGTAATTAGCAACTGGATTAGTTTTAACAAGTTTCAAGATGTAAGCCCACATCACATAACCATGCACAATTGATCACAACCCAACTCCAAAACAAAACCCTAACTTGAATTCCTTAATCATGCAATTGAACCCATTTAAAACCTAATTAACACTTAATTAAGCTAACTACAAGAAATTAACAACAAATTAAGCAAAAGGGTTAGAATTTACCCAAACAATTTGAAGATCCCACAAGCATACTTAGCCTCCCAAATTGAAATCTTGTTCCCTAGATCCATACTAGAATAGCCAATAACAAATGGCTAGGGATTAGATTTTGATTTTTGTGGGTTTTTTTGATGAATTTGTGAGGATTTTAGCACAAGAATTGAAGAAGCAAAAAGGGGGCTGCTGCTAGAGGGAGGCTCGGCCAGATTAGGGAGGGGGAGGAGAGAGTGAGGTGAGGAATATATCATCAAGTCAACACCAAAGTCAAAGCCCACTCATTTATCTAATTTCTTTCTTTCATTCCTTTGTTTTATTCCTTCCTTTTAACAATTCAAGTGGGGAAATGAGGGGGGGCAACTTGGGGATACTGATTTGGGGAGAGAAGAGAGGGTGTGGGTGAGTATGGGTGAGGGAAAAATGATAAATGTTATACCCCAATATCTATTTACACTAATTTCACTATTTAAGCCTTTTTCTAAAATATTTTCTAAAACCGTTTGACAGCTTCATTTTATTTCAAAAACAACATGTTAAAATTTTGTTTAATGTGTTATGATGCACAAAATTTGTTTCAGCTCATTCCAATTTATAATTTTCCCTAATTAAATGTATTAGTGACGGCTTAAAATAATATTAAAATAATTAATTTCGGAAAAAATTTCAGAAAATTAGAAATTTTACCAGTGGCTCAATAAACACCAAATACTAGCAATTATATAGCTAGAATATGTATATTTAATTTTTATATTAAAAGATATTTATATTTTGACTTTTTACGGAAAACCCCTTATTTTACCGATTTTCCGAAATTTCACCGAAACGATTTTCAAAACGTTACAGTTTTACTATAGGTGGGTTTTGCGGTTATTCGATATCACTCATTGTATATTCATTGTATCCAGTACTCTCCATCTACTACTTCATGTATTGACTTAAAGACGAGTTGTGAGAACGATATTGTATATTATTTTGTGACTTTGGAGGTCTTTTATGCTGTTGTCTCTTTATATCGTCTTTTTCTTCGCTACAACGTCGTATATTTGCTGGTGGTGGTTGTTTTCCGCCGTTGGGCGTGGATTTGCTCCCGTTGGGGATGCTTTACTTATATATTATGTTTGTACCCTTTTCGGGGCTAGTTTTTACAAAGGAGGTGCTGGCAAATTTTTTTAAAGGAAGTAAATTTTGGACTTTAAAGATTTTTACTTGAGATTCCCAAAACCTTTAAACAATGTTCTTTCTACTTTGATGGTTTAGATTTGCTGGGTTTTCGGCTTACTTAGATTGCGTTACGCCTGTGGACGTTACGTGGTTTAAGGGCCGTCACGTGCCAAATTTCGGGTCGTGACATCATATCATATGCGAACATGTGCGAAAATCCAAATCAAGTGCATCCATCAGGTCCGTAAAAAACATCTAGTGCAATAGCATGTACGAAAAAAATATAAGACTGGTGTAACAAATGCACAAAAATACAAATCTGGTGCATCAAATGCACAAAATACAAACAATATTCCAATGCATAAAAAGAAACACCGAGTGTACCAAGGTGTATAAGGTCAAAAACGTGTGCAACTGCATGCACAAAACACATATCAATGCACTACAAGCACATATAAGCTATACCGAGTGCAAAATCAAATCGAGTGCGTAGCACATGCACAAAATCAAATCCACTGTATGAAATCCAGGAAATTATAAACATGTGCAGCCAAGGCACAAAATCAATATCAAGTGCAATAGATATGCACAAATCATAAACCAATACAACAGTCTGTAAATCGTATATCAAGTGCGATATCTATGCACAAAAATATAAATACCCAGTAGGTGCAGCCATGGTGCACGAAATCAATATCATGAAACTCAATCATTAAAACTCAAATCCAAGCGATATAAGTGTGATACTCAGATCACAACGCAAATCGCAGCAAATGACATTGAGGTACACCTCCTACAATGTCGAAAAATATTGGTGCGTCCAAAACTGGAAGAGTAAGAACATCCGCTTGCCTCCTGCTCACAGTCTGGCGTCCTCTGTCTCTGGGTCCTTATTTCTCTGTGGATTACCAATCTCGCAATCCATCGGCTCATCGGTTCAGTCAGGTGTGCTAACGGAAATGATTCCGCTCTGGCACTTCTCTGGTCAACTCTTGGCCAATTAGTTTGACCACACATAAAGCATCACGTCACCAGCGTCGGCCTCTGTTCCTCTGAATACCTGTCACACATCTGATCCTGGGTGCAAATCTTATCGCAGCAGTATCCTGGAAGGAACCTGCTCAGGGTCACTTCTGATCTTGCCTATGCCGAACTATACGGAGACTGGTACTCTTACAAAATCCTTTCTCGCTTTCTGGACATCTGCGTTCTCAGCACAGCTTCTCCTCGGGAACTGGTTGTATCTCACGCCTTTGTATACATATCAGATCTCTAATCTCAACGGGGAGTAGAAACATCTCGTTTGACATCTCGCACAAACCTCTTGCTCCACTCGTCTTTATTATCGTCTGCTTCGACGTCACGTCAAGCTATCTACGTACTGCAATTGTCTCGGCTACAGTCAATCCAGAATCTCTCACACAGACTCGAAATTGCGAACTCGGTATCTGCATCACTCTGTAGAAGATCTCTAGCTGAACACGTCCTCGGGAACTCGTCCATACTATCGTAGGAATACTCAATACTCGTCCGTTCTCGATCAACTCACAACGCATCTGGGTGAGGTCCTCAATCTGAAGCCGGTCCACTTACTGGTCTCCTATCACATAATATCCGGACGATACTAAACTTTTTGTTCGATTTGTCAAAGTCCCATAATTCCCCAAAAGCTCAACTCTTGAGTATAGTTTAATAATATCCGGTACATGCCACAGTACCAATGGACCAACCGTATAAGGGCAAACCCAAGTCTCATTAATGGCATTGCGGAACTGCCGCAAACCCTAAGGTTCAAAAGCGTTCCCATGGTCATTATATCGAGTTAGGGTTTCATTCTTCTAGAGAGTCCACGGAATTACTTGCATGTTTTTCCGAATACCTTAAACTTGGAAAATTGGGTTTCTGACATTCGTTCGAATTTTTTAACTTTTCCTAGACAACATGTCGTAAGTCCATGTCATGCACCCCACGTGTTCGCGGGGAGGCGGAATATATGAAAAACAATTATCAAAGCTTCGTAACACGGACTTGAGCACACAGATCGTATCTAAACCATTACTAGCAATCTACGAGAGGTTTAACTACTCTGATTCGAAGTTATACCTCACGTTACTTGTCCTTCAGGTCTTCATCACTGTCCTCCACACCTCGTCGGCTCAATGGAACATGGGTACCTCAACGGCCTCCTCGAGTCAAAGACGATCCACCCGAGAGTCTATAGTCCGAGCTCCTATATCGAATCTGAGATAACTACAGCTTCTAGTTTGCTAATCTAGAAGTCCTAGAGGGTGTAGAGTATTTAGATGGATTACTTAGTCACTTTAAACCCTGGGATTCTCAACTCATGAGAGATTTTAGGGTTTGAGGAAGAAGATGAAGACTTGAGAAGAGAGAAGTTTTTGTGATTATGAATGAACTATTCTAATTTGTGAATATCATGAAGCATAATAATATCATCAAAATAAATATCTAGCTAATATTCATCATGCTTCATTTAATTCACAAGGTGAATCATCTAATGAGTCACCTAATGAGTCATGGATCATTTAATGAAACTACACCTCATCTCCTCCACCTCATTTAGTTTAAATCTAAAAAGAAATAAACACAATGAGTCACCTCCTTCTAGAAGCTTCCCGACAAATTACGAGACTGCCCCTCCCATCCGTATTTCCGAAAAACACGGATAAACTGAGACTGAATAAATCCGTCTGTATAATACTAGGATCCGGCTTAAACCAAAGCCCACTAGTATTATCTGCCTGGTCACAATACGTGCACAAGTGTACGTAAATGATCGTTGCCCTGCGGTAAAACCACATGGCATCTACACCTTTTGCCCGATGCAGGGAAACTCTCTGTGTGGGACTCTAAAGACTCGACACTACGCTGGCAGTGGGTTTAACTACAGGCCGCAAGCGGTACTAGCTGTACGTAACGGTCCCTAGGTAGATGTCGATAAGAAGGACGATGAGGAAACCCATCCGAACTCCTACTGAGCCTGTATGTGACAATCTACGTACAGTCCGATCTGTTCGTCTGGGCTATCACATATCGGGCCTAGGGGGCGGTAAATGTCAGACCCCTAATAGCGGTATAAGTCGTGTCGGAGTGAATCCCATTACACCTTAAGAAACTACTGGAGCACCTACCAGTAAATCTCGCTTGCCCTGGCCAGGGACCTTGCGTAATGGCTCTCCATACACAGCGCGATATCAACCCCCAATACCGGGATAGACGAATCCTGTCTAACCGCTACTTTCTCCAAGTGCTTCGGGACTACACCCAACTACTACCTGTTTGCACGACTCCTTTGAGCCGTGGTAGGGTAGTAACCTAAGTACAGTGGGAACACACTCGAGGGGTAGTAGCAGTGTCAAGTCGAAGGACTAAGCTGTACTCATGTCACCTGGGAACTGCTATCTGACGATAGGTATAGTACCAACCTGCAGTTCCTGGCTGGTCCTATCCGGTGTACCCGTAACTTAACGAGCACCTGCATACTATCTCCAGTACGACGTACTGATGGCTGTGGGACAGACCATCTCCCCAGCTGGGATGAGAAGCGTATACACTAGTCTACTCCGGAGTATCGTTGCCTCGTCTCGATAATCCTACGACCAGGGACCTACATAGGATGTTGCTTATAGACTACCCAGCCCCCACTAGTGTGACTGCCATCACAACGCTGGTAATCAAGGAAAGATCCTAAGGGCTCTACTAATATGTATAAGCGATATGTTAAAAGAAACATATGCATATATTAAAGTAGAAACAAACCAAGTAGCATACTACCATTTTTAGCAAGACTATCAATACAACTGTGAATATCCCAAGCTTCCATTAAGTAATATACAAACTAGTATGATACAGTAATGGCCTTTAGGGCATATACACTAACAAACTCCCACTTGCACTAGGGCCATGTACTGGCATATCTCAGACCTATCATCTCAAATAGCCTCTCGAACTGCGTCTGAGGAATGGCCTTTGTGAATGGATTAGCAGTGTTATTCTCCGTATCTACTCTCTTCACCTCGATCTCCCGGCGATCTATGATCTCCCTGATCAGGTGATACCGCCTTAAGATGTGTCTGGACTTCTGATAGGATCTGGGTTCCTTCGCTAAAGCTATAGCGCAGTTGTTGTCGCAATACTGAGGTATTGGATCAACAATAGTAGGGACCACCTGAAGTTCTGTGAGGAACTTCTTCATCCAGACAGCTTCTTTTGCGGCATCGCAAGCAGCTGTGTACTCAGCTTCCATCGTCGAGTCAGCAACGGTGTCCTGCTTGGAACTCTTCCAACAGATCGCCCCTCCATTGAGGGTAAAGACATAACCCGATATGGACTTGGAGTCATCCTTTTCACTCTGGAAGCTGGAGTCAGCAAAGGCCTCGATCTGGAGGTCCTTTCCGCCATACACCAATAACATCTCCTTAGTCCCCCTCAGGTACTTGAGAATGTTCTTTACCGCTATCCAGTACTTCTCCCCTGGGGTTGCCTGACACCGGCTTACAACGCTCAATGCGTATGCTACATCTGGTCTGGTACATAACATCACATACATTATAGAGCCTACCGCAGAAGCGTAAAGTATAATCGACATGCGAGCCCTTTCCAAATCAGTCTTGGGTGACATCTCTTTAAAGAGGGAGATTCTGTGACAAGCCAGTAGGTTACCGCGCTTAGGATCTTCTATACTAAATCTTTTCAATATGGTGTCTATGTACCTGGACTGCGAAAGTCCCAACATCCTCTTTGATCTATCACGATAGATCTGGATCCCCAGAATGTAGGAAGCATCACCCAGATCCTTCATGGAGAACTTATGTGACAAGAATCCTTTGACTGACTGTAGCATAGGAATATCATTTCCTATTAAGAGAATGTCATCCACATACAAGACGAGGAATACTACAGTTCTCTCTACAATCTTACTATATATGCATGGTTCATCTGGATTCTTGATAAAGTCGAATTCTTTGACAGTGTCATCAAAACAGGTGTTCCAACTCCACGATGCCTGCTTTAGTCCATAAATGGACTTAAGCAACTTGCACATTTTACCGCTGCTCCCACTCTGAATGAATCCCTCCGGCTGATCCATATAGACGCATTCTTCCAAATTACCATTTAGAAAAGCCGTCTTTACGTCCATCTGCCAGATCTCATAATCGTGGAAGGCAGCAATGGCAAGAAGGACCCGATTGGATTTGAGCATAGCCACTGGAGAAAAGGTTTCGTCATAGTCCTAACCAGGTCTTTGACGAAAGCCCTTTGCAACAAGTCTAGACTTATAGGTTTCAACCTGTCCATCTACTCCAATCTTCTTTCTGAAGATCCATTTGCATCCTACGGGTTTTACCCCATCTGGAGCAATGTCTAAAGTCCATACTTTGTTAGTATACATGGACTCCATTTCGATTCGCATTGCATCCAGCCATTTTACCGAGTCGCCGCTCTGAATGGCTTGCTGGAAGCTAGTAGGGTCATCATTTTTAATAATGCAATCTTCTCCAACCCCGTCTATGAGAAAACCATAGTATCCCTCGGGCAGATGAGACTGCCTACTACTTCTGCGGATAGGCGCTGGGATGTCCCTTTCTTCTGAAACTTCTGGTTCTACCATACTTTCAGTAACAGCTTGTGGTTCTGGAATTTCTTCCAGTTCTATTGCACTCCCACTCTTCTGATTTTCTAAAAATTCAGCTTTCAAGAAGTGGGCATGACGAGAAACAAAAACCTTTTGTTCCTCTGCGTAATAGAAATAATACCACATGGAGTTCTTTGGATATAACACAAACTTACATTGTACTGAGCGTGCCTCGAGCTTGTCTGCATGCTTCTTTTTAACAAAAGCCGGACATCCCCATGTCCTAAAGTGTTTTAAGACAGGGTTTCTTCCCACTCCACATCTGATATGGTGTGGTAGGCACAGTCTTGGTTGGAACCTGGTTCAAAAGATATGCAGCTGATTCTAGTGCATAACCCCAGAAAGATCGCGGTAACTCAGCCTTACTCATCATGGAACGAACCATATCTAATAGGGTTCGATTCCGCCTTTCCGATACACCATTGTGTTGTAGTGTGTATGGAGGAGTAAGCTGAGAGAGAATTCCATTCTCTTTTAAGTATCCCAGGAACTCGACACTTAAGTATTCACCACCTCGATCAGATCTCAGTGTCTTGATACTTTTTCCTGTCTGTTTTTCCACTTCATTTTTGTATTCCCGGAATTTCTCAAAAACCTCGGATTTATGCTTCATCAAGAATATATGTCCATACCTAGAGAAATCATCCGTAAAATTAATGAAGTAGGAATAACCACCTCTTGCATGTGTAGACATTGGACCTCACACGTCACTGTGTACGAGTCCCAAGAGCTCGCTCGCTCTTACTCCGTGTCCAGTAAACGGAGTCTTTATCATCTTTCCCATGAGACAAGATTCACAAGTAGCATAAGATTGATATTCGAACGGACTCAAATATCCTTTTCTATGTAACTTAGTCCACCGTGTTTCATTGATATGACCTAGTCTACAATGCCATAAGAAAGCCTGATTTACTTCCGGAGACTTTCTTTTAAGTGTGTTTTGGACATTGAAAACTTGAGCTTGATTTAATACGTATATACCATTATCTAATATACCAGACCCAATCAGAACTTGATTTAGGTGGATGTTTACCGCATCGCTTACGAATGTAAAATCATATCCCTCTCTAGAAAGTGAGGATACTGATATGATATTACAAGTCAAACTAGGTACATACAAACAGTTACGTAGAATCAATATCTACCCACTTGTCAGTCCTAGGAGATATTCTCCCACGGATTCAGCATCCATGCTCAATCCGTTCGCAACTCTGAGAGACATATCACCTACCCTGATAACTCTATGGTTTCTCAAAGCTTGTAACGAATTACAGATATGAGATCCTGATCCGGTATCTAGTATCCAGGAAGTAGAGTTAATTGACAAACAGTTCTCAATTACAAACACACCCGAAGCCGAAGCCACAACATGCTTCGAATCCTGGCTACTGGTTTCTAAAGCCCGGCAATCTTTCGGCCAATGCCCCTTCCCATAACCATAGGAACATCCCTCCTTCCCTATACCAAGTCCCAAAACTTTTGCCCTTCCCTTTCCTTTTACCTTACTGACACTGTATATCGGCTTTGTGGAGGTTTTCTTCTTTTCACCCTTTGCTTTCTCCCTGGATGCAGAAGAAGAAGGTTCCCCATTAAGCAGAGCGGGTGTCTCCCTGGTTTCTTTCAGTATGTAAGTAGAGGGTAGGGACTGTGGAAATAAGTCAGCATATGACCTATTTCCCAACGTGGTCTCCTGGTCCGTGAGCTCATCAATATAGCTAGTCATCATAAGGACGTTGTCCCTTACAGATGACCCAACAGCCAACCTCGCTTGAAGCAATTCGTTTGAGGTCTCATATCTTGCGACACAAGATTTCTCTCCATATAAATCTTTGTTATAGAGGAAGATGGAAACTAAGTCCATCTTCTCGTACTGCTTCTGGTATACACCATTCTCTGAAGCCAACACGTGGCACTTGGCATTCGCACTGTCATTTTCCCTTGTCTAACGGATATCCATATCCGCGACGGTGGAAACTGGACCTGGGACGGCAGGGGCTTGAGTAGTAATAGAGTGGTCCAGCTTGTCATAGGCAATGGACATCTGGACAAACCTTTGCCAGTCATAAAAGTCAGATTCAGTCAACTTATTATCTAGATGTAACCTAGTCATGGTCACATGGTCGCTGCAATTGAGAGAGAGAAGAAAACACTTTAGCATGATGCTCTTGCAAGTTTAGATTAGTTTTTATTTTATCTAAACTGGACGGCTCCCACTATTTCTCGAATCTTTCCTTAAACCATAAAAGAAGAATTAGTCAGGACTGATCTCACCGTACAATACTTGCTTAACCGTTCAGACAGGCTAGTGTCGGTACTTCGAGGGAGGTATTACGACGCTTTCGCGAAGTTCCTTAATTAAATAACCTCTTTTTCCTGGAGGCGTAGCCCGTTGACACTGTTCTAGACACCTACTTGGTTTATAGCATTGATCGTTAAGTGACGAATTTCCTGATGAGTAGCATATACTCACAGTAGGATCGGGATCCAAATACCATCGTGTGATAATGCTGAAGGAATCCTACCAACATAATCAAACTCCAAATGGTATGCAATACCAGCAAGATTCAGTTTCTTTAGAAACTTCCGATGTGGATTTTTTCCCCATGCTCTTATGACCTTGACTAAGGGCCAACAAATCATAAGCCACATGTCAAGTTCTATCCGTTATTATCCAGGTTGATTTGAACCCACCCGTATATACTCTTGACTAAGGGCCAACAAAGTAATATGACTGTCCCAAACCAACGCATCTATCTATGCAACATGTGAACACCCTAGCAGGTACCAATCACTATGTCTTGACTAAGGGACAAACAAACATAGCTTGAATACTACTGACCATTCATATGAAATGACGGAGGGCTGCGACTGGTTTTGCCAAAACCGTGAACGTAGTGAACTTGATATAACCGAAGGAACCTGATAGCTTTTTAAAAGGAGTGGTTAAAGCTCCGCAATTAAAAAAAATCTGCTCTTTTAAAATAACCGAGTGGTTTCTTTTAAATTTGTTCCAACGATTCAACTTTGGTTTGTTTTTCTTTGCATTAATATAATGTGTCCCATCATTTATCCTAACATTGCAGAAAACAACGAAAATACAACGGCCGCTTATGCCATCCGCATTCGCCACTGGGTCCCGTCATTCCCCCGTTAGGTTACTTAACTAACGACAGAGCGGGGGTTGGGATAGCATGGATGCAAAACATAAGCAACGCCTACTAGATATCATATATAGATATTGTACATTTTTCAGACGCAATAATAGGCATTCCAAATCACAGATGAACATATTGGATATACTAGGAATCCGCGTTTCGTTTGAGCCTGCAACAAAAGACGGATTACACGGTCACGATGAATAGCCAAACCCCCCTAGACCCCTACAGGTGCGGCAAACTACCCGCCTAGTACCAGAAGTGAAACAGTCTCCCTCATCAACGTGAGTAGGCCATTTAACACTTCAAAGTACCTGGTAGTTTGTGCACCCCATCTTGGGTCTATCCTAGGAGCATAAAACAGTAAAAGAAATAATACAACGGTGGCTACAACCTCAACCCGGATGTGCCCCGCAAAAAAGAATATTACAACTGTTAGTTATATGTATGCCCTAGAGGCCATTACTATACATGAGATGTATATTGTAGTGGATGCTGGGACATATATAGGTAGGACTTTCTTGCTCGACGTGATAGTACGCTATCTGGTTGCTCTTTATCTTAACATGTATACTCTATGTCTCTCTGTTACATGTTGATAAAGCCCTTAGGATCTGTACTCGACTTCCAGGACTATGATGTAGATCATACTAGTGGGGCCTGGGTAGTCCATGAGTACATCCTTCAATGTTCCTAGTCGTGGGAATATCGAAACGGGGCATCGATATTCCAGAGTAGACTAGCGTATATCTTCTCGACCCATGTGATGGGTGATGGATGATCCCATATCCATTGGTGTTTGACATCAGAGATGGTATGCGGGTGCTCAGTGGAGACTGGGTATACTGAACGGACTCGCCGAGAACTCCCAGATGGTATTATACCTCACGTCAGATGGCAGTTCTCTGGTGACACTGGTACAACTTAGTCTGTTGACCCGAGATCGTCATAGAGTCTTGTGTGTCTCCCACTGTGCTTTGATTTCCACCCTACCACGGCTCTACTGAGTCGTGCAAACAGGTGGTTTTTGGGTACAGTCCCGATTCACATGAAGGCAATGAGAGATAGGAGGGGATTCGTCTTTCTCGGTATTGGGGGTTGATGTTGCTCTATGCTCGACTGGCCATAACTGGAAATCCCTGGCCAGGGTTGCTGTGATTTACTGGTAAGAGTTATCAGTAGTTTCACGCTTGTTATGGACCTTACATCGGCATGACTTATCAAACTACTGGGGTCTGACGTTTACCACCCCTAGGCGAGATATGCGACATATCAGACGAACAGACCGGACTGTGCGGTAAGTGTTGCTGGTTGGATTCACAGGAGTGTGAGCGGGCTTGCTCGTTGATCTTCTGATCGCTCACTACCGGGGTGGCCGTTACGTTTAGCAGACCGCTTGCGGCTTGTGGGTGTTTGATATGATCATCACCTGCTGCCGACGTATTAACGAGTCTTTAGAGTCCTACACAGAGGTTTCCTGGCTCAAGCGAAACGAAATAGGTGCGCATATGAGATATGTGCGGGACCGAGAATAATACCAGTATGTGATACTGAATTCTCTTCTCGCTATTAGTATCATCGGACGGTTATATAAGATATAGCCGGGTTACCGAATCAAGTGTTGATTCGATACATTGATACACTTGATATTAGTCGGTTATATGCAGTATGACCGGATCATTAAATCAAGTGTTGATTTAATGATTTAATGTATAATTATATATTAGATATATTACTTTACATTGACTAGTATTGTTCACTTAAGATTGATTATCTCACTTGATTGTGCACATTGTATATATGATATATGTTTGTGCACTAGTTTGTATCATGTTTAATGATACATGCAAACTTGGGTGTGTGTGTGGATTATACCATGTTTAGGTTAAAGGTTTAGTTTTTATTTAATTTATGTAAAATAAAATGGAGGCTTACTTTGTCTTTGCTTGAAGCTTCATGAAGCTTTCAAGCATCTTTGACAAAGTCCACCATTTTGTTTTACATAAGATTTTCCTTAACCTAACCTTTAACATAAACTTGAGTTTAGTCTCTACATAGGTTAATCTCACCCATGGTTGCATTATGATAACTTCACTTGAATTTTATTTTCACAAGAATTCTTTTTCCTTCTTCTTCTTCATCTTCTTCTTCAAGTGAAGAAACCATTCTTGAAAATTTCCAAGTGATGAAATCAAGTGAGAAATCCAAATCCAAAGTGAACCCACTTCCTATTTCTTAATCCTCTACCACTTTCCATGTTGTATTGGGTGTTATCTTCATAAGTTTCATGACCTAGTGATGATAGAGTTTGAGTTAGAGTCGCCTCGACGTAGATCATCTTCGGCATCGAAGTCAATGACCTAGCCCGATCATTTCTCCGATGAAACCAATGCTAGAGTCCGGGATCCGGTTGATCGCAGCGGAGGGACGTCATCACGGAGCTAAGGAAGTGGAGGACCGGATCTACAAAGGTTGTAGTCACTTTCACTTGTAATTAAGTTGTTAACTTGCTTGCTTTCGCCTATCCTCTAGTTAACGATCTAGTTTAGGGTTTCTCGGCACATGAAAAATTTGAATTGGACATGGTTGATCAGTTGTGGAACCTCATGGGTGTGCCTAGGAACCCTACAGTGGTATCAGAGCCTAGCTAGAGCTTTAGGCGAAGAGCAGACGATGTTAGAAACCCGATCGAACCCCGAAACCCTAAACTTTACCCTTCTCTGTACATTTTCTGAAACTGTGGTTTTTTGTGAATTAAAAATATCCAAAAAATTCAGCAGGGAATTGTAGGAGTTACTGTGCACCACGTGACCCCAACTCAACCAATGCGCCGCGGAACCGCGGCCCCACCATGGCTTGAGCGGCGGTTCCGCGGCCATATTGGTGAGTTAGGCCACGTGGTTTGCACAGTAATTTATTTCTAGAATTGCTGTGTTTTCTGGGAATTTTTAAATTTTACTCAAGAGTTGAGTTTTCTGGGTTGTATTGGGGACTCGGTGTTTCGATCGGGAAGTCTAATTGCGTCTATGTGTTTTTCCGGGTAATTTAGAATATGTTAAAAAGTTCAACCAGATATAAATACCCACTTTTTCCCCTTCCGGGAAATTTCCATGTGTTGGATTTTTCCGAAGTTTAAGAACGTCTAAGTAGTGCAAGTAACGCGATGGACCCTCTAGAAGACAACAAACCTTAACTCGATTATGTGATCGTCTTGAACTGCCCTTTGAACCTTAGGGTTTGGGGCAGTACGGCGTGCCACATGTGAGGCGTTGGCTTGACCCTTCTACGGCCGGACCGTTGGTACAGTGGCATGAAGTGAATGTTTTTAAACTTATTTCATGTGTTGAGCTGTTTCGGGAAAACTTGGGTGTTTGATTGTTCGATCGGAAAGTTTAACATTTTCTATTTATCCGAAATGCGATACAATATTTGGAATCCACAAGTAGTTATGAGATGAATGATTTGGATGTTATAAGTCTAGCACTTTAGTCTCACTTGATCGGTTGCCACGGAATTTTGATGTGATCAAAAGTCCGCCGTAATCACGTTGAGTACGTGGATACTCGCCGGGTAAACTTAATAGACAGCCACGCCCCATAGCCCCGACTAAGTGACTGTAGGAGAACCCCGTCGCCGAAAGCATCCGTTCGGGTGCTCGCGGCAGCGGTGTTCCACCTTAGTGCACTTCGTCGACGGTATCGGGGGTGCGGCCGTCTACTAAAGTTTGCGACGAGCATTCGTTCTGGATGTCGGGAATCTTGTTGAATTGGCCGACTTGATATTGAAAAGAGTTTTCGATAATAAGACTAATATGCGGGGTTTATAATTGTTAGGCATGCGATGTCTAAGGAATTCATTTGGTTAGGCATGCGATGTCTAAGCAGGTTGCGGATTCCAACTGTTTTAGTTTTACACTTTCTTTTCTGTGACCGTAAGTGTAATATGTGATATCGCCAGTTTCGTTGCTATATGTCAACGACAATTGGGATGGGCATATTTACATACGTTGATGACATGTGATGTTATGTGTTGCTGGATATGTTATAGTGGATCGTCGTGTTCGAATAGCCGGGGGTTTTTATGTGAGATGAGTGTTTTTTCATTTTCATTCATGTAAAAAACTTGTATGTAATATTCTTTTATTGGGGCATTTCCAGGTTGCGGATGATGTCACCATTTGTATATTATTTACTTTTCCGCATTAGGATAGACCCAAGGAGGGAAGCACAAGTAACCGGGTTCTAGGGTCCAGTAGGAGACCATCTCGAGGAGTCGAGTCCGGGTCTCCTAACTCTAGAATTGGTAGGGTTGCTTGCCGCTCTCGTAGGGGTCTAGGGGTGTGGGTTTGGCTATTCATCGCGACCGTGGAATCCGTGTTTTATACTGGCTTGTATTAAAAACACGGACGTCCTAGTATATCCAATATTTCATATGATATTTTCTGCTGCGTTATCTGTGATGTGATCATGTGATCATGTGATCATTTGATATGTTCAGATAGATATTGTATATAGTATATATGATATATTATATAGACGTTGCTTATGTTTTACACCGGCGCTAGCCCTGCCTCGCTCTGCCGTTAGTTACCTAACCTAACGGTGCAGACGGGACATCGAGGCGAATGCGGATGGCATAAGCGTACGTTATATTTATCTGTGATGTTTAGGTGGACTTAAATGATGGGACATTCATTAATAAGATTAATGAAAGAAAATAAAGCTAAAAGATGTTGTGGAATCGAATTTCAAAATAAAACAGGTAGCTACAGTTCTTTCTTTGCATCGCGGTGTTCCTTGTAGAACATCCTGCACCTTATTCGATAAGGAAAGGGCTGAGATCCCTTCACCGGGAGTGACCCCTTTAGCAATAACTAGCAGATGCTACAACCCTCGGTCTGTTTTTTATTGCTTCTATAGTTTTTGCTTTGCACAGTGGTATATATGATATATCCTGCACGTTATTCGATGAGGAAAGGGCCGACGATCCCTTCACCGGGAGTGAACCCTTTAGCAAAACTAGAAAAGCCTAAAAAACACTCCATTTAAAAACCATTTGATTCCGCAACGAGATCAAGTTCAAAGCGTTAAAGGTTTTCATAAAAACCATTCGCAACCCTCCGTCATTTTAGGAAGTAGAGTACTTAGTATTCGTGCTGTGTTTGTTGACTATAGTCAAGGCACAGTGTACGGTAGCTAAGTGATGTCTTCCTACACCGCATATGATGCGATTAGTTAGGACAGTCGCGTGACTTTGTTGACCTTAGTTAAGGGTCATGTGGGTGGGTCTAATTAATCACGAAATGACGGGTAGAACTTGACTAGTGCTTATGATTTGTTGACCATAGTTAAGGTCATAAGTGCCAGGGGTAAAAACCTTTATCGGGAGTTTCAAGTGTTGAAATTTGCAATGAGATTGCATGCCTTCTATATGATAGTTGGATCTCGATACCCACTGCGAGTAATTGTTACTTCTCGGAGAGTTTTGCACTTTACAACTAGCCGATCAAGTAGGTGTCTAGAAAGGTGTCAACGGGGTTACGCCCTTGGGAAAACGAGGTTTACTTTAATTAGGTCCGTGCGAAAGCACGGGGAACCTCTATCAAAGTACCGACACTGGCCTGACTGAAAGATTGGCGAACTTGTAAAGTGTAATTAATCCCGGCTAGTCTTTCCTTTTAAGGTTTGAAGGAAGATTTGATAAAAACAGTGGGAGCCATCCTGATTAGATAAAATAAATAACCAATCTAATCTTGCAAGAGCGCACGCAGAGTGTTTTCTTCTCTCTCTCTCTCCAGGTAGCGACCATATCACGCCTTAATCAAGATAATAATATGGATGTATTGACCGAACCCGCTTGTTATACTGAGCTGGAGAACGTTGGTCCCGCTCCAACTTATAATTGTTATAAGACAGAGCAGGAAATAGGGGAATACAAGAATTCCTATGCCGCCCAAATGAAGAAAGTGCATATGATGCATCTCCTTCGGGTGCGTTCATTACAAAGAACTGTTTCTCAGTATCCTCTGCATCCTGGGTATTTGATACCGAATCAGGATCCCAGATATGTAATCTGTTACATAGGGCTACAGAAAGGTAGAGAACTGAGAACGGGTGATAAGTTTCATGAGACAGAAAACAGTGCAAGTGTTGCAGCCAAGTCTGTTGGTCATTGTCACACTGTATTATAAATACATTGATTCTGAACAAATGCTATTAGATACCGAACCTGATATACAACATCATATCAGTCTCTTTATTTATTAAAGAAGGATATAATTTTGTATTTTTGTATATTGTTTTGAACATTTCAAAAGTTGATCGGTTCAGGCACGTTATCTAAAAGCATTGACGTTCTAAATCAAACTACAGTTCCTAGTATACAGAACACACACAAGAAGAAGAGTTCAGAAATGAACGGATCCTTCTTGAGGTATTGTAGACTAGGTCATATCAATGTGACCCGACTAGCTTAAGTTACATTCTAGATGCATATTTAAATCAGTTTGAATTTACATCTTGTGAAACTTGCCAGTCATGTCACAAAGATTAGATGACCATAGCTCCGTTTACTGGAAACAGAGAAAGAGTTAGTAAACTCTTGGGACTGATACATGATGATGTATGTAAGGTCCCCTGTCTACACATGCCAAGACCGGTTCTTTGTACTTCATTACATTCTCTGATGATCTCTCAAGATTCAGTCACATGTTCCTGCTGAAACATAAGTCCGAAGCTTTTGAGAAATTCACAGAATATAAGTTAGAAGTAGATAACCAAAAACCGGGTATAAGTATTATGTCCTATGATAAGATCAAGGAGGAGAATACTTGTGCATAGAATTACTGGACTATTCTAAAAGAGAATGAGATTCTCTCTCAGTATTACTCCTCTGAATACACCACAGCACAACGGTGTATCGGGGCGGAGCAATCACACCCTATATGATATGGTGTGCTCTATGATGAGTACTACTAAGTTACCTGTTTCTTTTAGGGGGTTATGCACTTGAGAAGCTTCATACCTATTGAATTAGTTTCGAATCAAATCAGTGCCTACCATTCCATATGAGATATGGTATGGGAAGAGCCTATCTCTTAAGTAAGTTAAGATTTGGGATTGTCCGGCCTATGTCAAAAGCAAAATCCTGACAAGATCGAGGCAAGGTCAGTTCTGTAGAACTGGAAGGATTTCCAGCTATACAAATAACAGCTGATGATTTGATAGAACCAAAGGATTCAATAGTCTCCGAAGAACCTCAGCCTCTCCGCCGATCTAGCAGGGTTCCTCATCCGCATGAGAGATACTTCGGTTTCTCGATGACAGTGGGAGCGAGGATTGCATCATGAGATGATGACCCGACTAGTTTCGAGCAGGCCATCAAGAGTGAGGACTCTGTAAGAATGGCTGGATTCTTAGAGATCTGAGATGGAATCCATGTACACCAACAAAGTATGGACTTTGGATGCAATATCTGAAGGGTTAAATCCCCATCAGAAGCAAGTATATCTTGAGAAGATTACTTGGTGTAAATGGAAAAGTTGAGACTTTCAAAGCTAGACTTGTTAAAGGTTTTCGTCATCGACCAGGCGTAGATAATGATGAAACCATTTCCAGTGCCTATGCTTAAGTCCATCCGGATCGTACTTGACATTGCTACATACCATGACTACGATATCTGGTGGTTGAGTGCCATGCCTGCTTTTCTAAATAATGATTTAGAAAAGAACGTCTATAAGAACACAGCCAGAGGGCTTCGTAAATAGTGGGAGCAGCGGAAACGTGTGCAAGATGCTTTACAGATTAAAGCAGGCATCGCGGAGTTGGAACATCTGTTTTGATGTAGTAGTCAAAAAGTTTGACTTCATCAAAATGGTAGATGAACCTTGTATATACAAAACGGTAGTAGAGAGTAAGGTGGTCATCCTCGTATTGTACGTGGATAACATACTCTTAATAGGAAAAGAGTTTCTTATACTACACACGGTCAATCTCCTCTTATCACAAGGATTCTCCAATAGGATAAAGGTGATACCTCCTAAATCCTGGCTTTTGGATCTATAAGATAGATCTAAATGGATGTTAGGATTCTCACTAATTGTAGTGAGATGGTATCAGTTGATCAAGGGGAGAATCACTGGAAAGGTTCCAGGGTGATAAGGACTACTGAATGTCAGTCGCAGGCATTGTCTTTACCCTCAGTGGAGGGACGGTATGTTGGAAGAGTTCCAAGCTAGATACCGTGGCAAACTAGACGATAAAGGCTGGTAACATCGCTATTAAAGATACTACCAAAGAGACAGTTTGGGTATATAATGGTTCATGAGATGAACTAGGTTCCTACCATTGTGTGACAATGGAGGTGTGGCTTTGGCCCAGGAACCCTGGTCCCATCAGTGACCCAGACATATTCTGAGGCAGCATCACCTGATCATGGAGATAGTTGATCTCCAGGGTGATCGAGGTTAGGAGAGTAGACTCAGAGGACAACACGACGGATCCACACACAAAGGCCTTTTCCCAGAGAGAGACTTTTATGGGATGGTTGAGTATGAGATACTGCAACCACTGCTACAGATGGCCCTAGTGCAAGTGGGAGATTGTTAGTTATATGTATGCCCTAAAGGCCATTAATATACATGAGATGTATATTGTAGTGGATGCTGGGACATATATAGGTGGGACTTTCTTGCTCGACATGATAGTACGCTATCTGGTTGCTCTTTATCTTAACATGCATACTTTATGTCTCTGTGTTACATCTTGATAAATCCCTTAGGATCTGTACTCGACTTCCAGGACTATGATGTAGATCATACTAGTGGGGCCTGGGTAGTCCATGAGTACATCCTTCAATGTTCCTAGTCGTGGGAATATCGAGACGGGGCATCGATATTCCAGAGTAGACTAGCGTATATCTTCTCAAACCTTGTGATGGGTGATGGATGATCCCATATCCATTGGTGTTTGACATCGGAGATGGTATGCGGGTGCTCAGTGGAGACTGGGTACACTGAACGGACTCGCCGAGAACTCCCAGATGGTATTATACCTCACGTCAGATGGCAGTTCTCTGGTGACACTGGTACAGCTTAGTCTGTTGACCCGAGATCGTCATAGTGTCTTGTGTGTCTCGTACTGTGCTTTGATTTCCACCCTACCACGGCTCTACTGAGTCATGCAAACAGGTGGTTTTTGGGTACAGTCCCGATTCACATGAAGGCAATGAGCGATAGGAGGGGATTCGTCTCTCCCGGTATTGGGGGTTGATGTTGCGCTATGCTCGACTAGCCATAACTGGAAATCCCTGGCCAGGGTTGCTGTGATTTACTGGTAAGAGTTATCAATAGTTTCACGCTTGTTATGGACCTTACATCGGCATGACTTATCAAGCTACTGGGGTCTGACGTTTACCACCCCTAGGCGAGATATGCGACATATCAGACGAAAAGACCGGACTGTGCGGTAAGTGTTACTGGTTGGATTCACAGGAATGTGAGCGGGCTTGCTCGTTGATCTTCTGATCGCTCAATACCCGGGTGGCCGTTACGTTTAGCAGACCGCTTGCGGCTTGTGGGTGTTTGATATGATCATCACCTGCTGCCGGCGTATTGACGAGTCTTTAGAGTCCTACACAGAGGTTTCCTGGCTCAAGCGAAACGAAATAGGAGCGCATATGAGATATGTGCGGGACCGAGAATAATACCAGTATGTGATACTGAATTCTATTCTCGCGATTAGTATCATCGGACGGTTATATAAGATATAGCCGGGTTACCGAATCAAGTGTTGATTCGATACATTGATACACTTGATATTAGTCGGTTATATGCAGTATGACCGGATCATTAAATCAAGTGTTGATTTAATGATTTAATGTATAATTATATATTAGATATATTACTTTACATTGACTAGTATTGTTCACTTAAGATTGATTATCTCACTTGATTGTGCACATTGTATATATGATATATGTTTGTGCACTAGTTTGTATCATGTTTGATGATACATGCAAACTTGGGTGGGTGTGTGGATTATACCATGTTTAGGTTAAAGGTTTAGTTTTTATTTAATTTATGTAGAATAAAATGGTGGCTTACTTTGTCTTTGCTTGAAGCTTCATGAAGCTTTCAAGCATCTTTGACAGAGTCCACCATTTTGTTTTATATAAGATTTTCCTTAACCTAACCTTTAACTAAAACTTGAGTTTAGTCTCTACATAGGTTAATCTCACCCATGGTTGCATTATGATAACTTCACTTGAATTTTCTTTTCACAAAAATTCTTTTTCCTTCTTCTTCTTCATCTTCTTCTTCAAGTGAAGAAACCATTCTTGAAAATTTCCAAGTGATGAAATCAAGTGAGAAATCCAAATACAAAGTAAACCCACTTCCTATTTCTTAATCCTCTACCACTTTCCATGTTGTATTGGGTGTTATCTTCACAAGTTTCATGACTTAGTGAAGATAGAGTTTGAGTTAGAGTCGCCTCGACGTAGATCATCTTCGGCATCGAAGTCAATGACCTAGCCCGATCATTTCTCCGATGAAACCAACGCTAGAGTCCGGGATCCAGTTGATCGCAGCGGAGGGACGTCATCACGGAGCTAAGGAAGTGGAGTACCGGATCTACAAAGGTTGTAGTCACTTTCACTTGTTGTTAAGTTGTTAACTTGCTTGCTTTCGCCTATCCTCTAGTTAACGATCTAGTTTAGGGTTTCTCGGCACATGAAAAATTTGAATTAGACATGGTTGATCATTTGTGGAACCTCATGGGTGTGCCTAGGAACCCTACAACAACATATTACAATTTACATCGATTGAAAGATAAAAACTCTCATCTTACATCCTCGGCTATTCATCAACGACGATCCAATGAAGTTCATATCCACAAACCAATATCCATTACAGAAATGTGCAACCCCCAACTAACCGACATACTAGCAATTAGCGGAGGTTTACGAACACATCAAACAACACAATTAGCAAAATAATTTAGAATTTCGATCGACAACCTATTTCCGAGTCTACCCCAAATGCAAGCCAGCACTGAAAAGCCCTAGGCAGAAACAAAATATACAGGAAAACAGAACACCTAAAAATAAGACAAACTGTGTAAATACGAGTCCACTCGGAGTCGACTCGGCCGTGGATCCGCGGCGTATTGCACCAATCGGCCGTGCTTCCGCGGTCGTCTCACCTAGTTAGCAACTCGTATTTCTCCAGTATTCTTAGAATTCCCTGCTGTGAATTTTCATACTTCTGAAATAATATTTTCGACAAGTTTAAAATCGACAGAAACATTAGGGAAGCGGGGTTATGTTTTCGTGTTTTTCCGACGATCGAAGTTCTAATTAGTTGCTAACAAGCCAGTAAATGTTTAGTAGGCTATGATACCACTGTAAGTCCATGTCACGCACCCCACATGTTCGCGGGGAGGCAAAATATATGAAAAAAAATTATCAAAGCTTCGCAACATGGACTTGAGCCCACGGATCGTGTCTAAACCATTACTAGCAATCCACGAGAGGTTTAACTACTCTGATTCAAAGTTATACCTCACGTTACTTGTCCTTCGGGTCTTCATCGCTGTCCTCCACACCTCGTCGGCTCTATGGAACATTGGTACCTGATTGATCGTTTCCGTGTCGTGTTTAGAAATGTTTCACAACCAAAGAAATTTATACCGCAATCATTTAACGGTGTCGATGTAGCGTGTTAATGAATACGGATCGTCCACTGAGATGTGTGTTTTGATCGATTTTGTTTTAGATGAGTCAAAATGAAAAGATAAAAGAAAATTGCAAGAAAAATTGATTCAAGATTTGTGAAATTTAGTTTCAAGAATCATAAGGAACAAGATCTAAAATCAAGAATTAAGAAATGTTCCCAAATTGTTTGAATTATCAAGATTTGTAAAGAGGCTTGTAGGAATCGATCCAATCGATAGTGATGATGAAGAATAATGATTACAAATTCTTATCTATTGAAGATTTGTTACTAGATCGATGACAATCAACGAGGTTTAGGGATCTATTGAATAAACTAGGGTTTCTTCATCATCATCCCTTGTCCTTTCGTTGATTAGCATTCAAATTCTAGCCTCTAGAAAATTTAATCATCGATCATTGATCTCTAATTTAGAGCGAGAACATTCAAGAAAGCATCTCGCTCAAAATTAAGTCGTCGTTGATTCAATTTTCTAAAGTTTACAAAACTCATAAGACTTAAGAATCGTTCAAGAATTTAATCATCATCATCTATTTATTTTCTCGATTCCTCCACAAGCAGAGTTTTTACTCAAACATCATGAAAAAGATAACAATCAAGAATCGATAACTCTTCATAATGCTCAAATGTAAATAAAAGCAAGATCAAGAATTTTCACCTTTTATAAATCAACGTTTCGTTACAATTCACTCAAAGATTACAAGATTTTGAGGAGAGAACTCAATCGTCGAAACTAGCTTCGCATCTTCTTCTTGAGTCGCGGATCGTCATGGGTCACTTGCTCGAATGAAGATCGTCGTTGCTTCAAAAAGGCTCGTTGAATGCTTGCTTGAATCGGTACTTGATGAATCTTGATATGGATCAAATTGTGTCACTCAATTTGATTTAGATATGATTTGGAGCTCAATACAATTCTTTTACCACTCAAATGATGAACAACCTTCAACCACTCAACAACCTTTTTAATGAAGCATTAGGTCCCTTTATATAGTTTTCCCTCAAGCTTCCCCTAGAAGCTAGGTTTAGCTTCCCTTGGAAGCTTGGTTGTTATGAAGCTTGCATAGGAAGCTAGGTAGTTATAGAGAAGCTTCTAGATTAAGGTAGTTATCTAGCTTGCATGAGAAGCTTGGTGGTTATGAGGCTTGTACAAGAAGCTTGGTAGGTATTAAGCTTGCACAAGAAGCTTAGCTGTTAGAAGGGAAGCTTCTGGATATCTCTAAGGACTGAAGTGTCTTGAAGAAGTTTTGCTATTTATAGAGAAGCCCCAGACAATGTGTCTGCCCCCAATGAGTCAACGCGGCCACGGATCCGCGGTGGATCGGCCAACTCGGCTGTGGATCCGCGGCCGTTTGGTGTATTTGCTGCATGAAACTTTCAGGGTATTTTTGTGTTGTCTTTAAGGCACTTTTTTGATGTCTGGAATATTTTTATACTTTCTTATTCACTGCCATATTTCAAGTCTTGGACTTGACGTATTTAACAGCACTTTTAGCAGTTCCGGCTCTTTTACCTGGAGAATTTTCTGCACACAATCTCGAGACAAGTGTTGATTCACAAAAGATCATGCGTGCAATAATAAACACTCAATTTCCCTCAAAATGCCGGTTATAATATATAACACATGTTATTTGGTATTTTACAGACAAATTGCTAATATGTACTATATTTATACCAAACACCTTTAGATGATTGCAAAGAGTAGGGAAATTGATGTGTTAAAAATGCTATATTTTCGACTGATCAAATTCCCCCAAACTTAATTTTGGTCGTCTCGAGCAAACTTGTTTTATTCAAAAGAAGGAGAAAATATAAGAAAAAGAAAAACTAACTAGTACACTTTCGTAGGCAACACGATTGCACTGAGCACGTGCAACAAGCCTTTAAACCTCTAGGTGTCCCTAGTAGGAGGAGTGTTGTCTCCTGAGGGTTTTCAGCGGATTGCACCCACAAAATCCCATACTAAAAGGAAGACCGTGAAAGTTACATAAAAAGATAAGAATTATTAAAGAAATACTTTGAAAATCAGAGTTTCCAACTAATACTAGCTTTTCGGTTGTCATGAACCCTATCTTAATAGTCATGAAAAGATGTTAGAAATCGCATCATCCCTCAATAAAACATCGTATTTATTCTTCATTCCTACCTTTCTTCCAAACATCGATCATATACCCCTACGTGTGTGTAAAAGGCATCCCTACACTCGGAGAATTCAATTCAAGCTATCATACTCTTGTCCATCACCTCAGTACGTTTTAATCGGTGAATATTTAGATGAGATTGCTTACACATTTTTCATGAGACCGTTAATACTTCTTGAGGTACTAACCGACCGATTACTCATGTGCTTGCTTATTAGGAGTATTAGTATTTTCCTCGTCTTGCACCACCTAAGGCTTAGCAGTGACTCCCAAACCAGTTGGTCTAAGGCACTAGGTGATGAAGCACCCTCGCTATATTTTTTATTGCTGCCTTGGTGATAACAAAACCAGTGTTCATTTTTTTTCTTCACCATTTTATATTTTCTTCATTTATTATTTCCTTCATACTTTGGCTTTTAGACAAGATCATTTCAAGGTATCCTCTACTATCCCGAGTTTCAAGACGTGTGTAAGTGCGTATAGTAGGGTATCAACGTTCAAATGTTTGGCTTCCAGAATAGGAACTATTTTTCAGACTTATTTTTATTCTCAGATTAGTGACTTCCTTCATCTTACTAACCCTTGGGACAATGGCTCATAACTACTTATTACTAGTTCGTTTAAGAAAACTTCTAATTTTCTTGGTTTTCTTAAACTTTTCCAATCTTTTGGATGTAATTTTTCACTATATAATCTTTTATTATCTTATTTATGTACAATTTTTTTATATGTTTTGTGCTTATGCAAGTATGATGCAAAGTGATACGTAAATACGCACAAACCTCCCCCAAATTTGTTTTCAACAGTTTCATCACTGTTATCTTCTGCTAAAACTCAAAAAACCTGTAAGCTTGGGAGGACATTTATTAATGGGGGCAAATATATTAAAGTGAAAATCCTCCCCCAAACTTATTTTTGGCTCACAATATTGAGGACAACGGTTATTTTCGAGAGCCAAAAATATACCCCCCCCTCAAACATGAGTTAGACAATATTAAGCATTTTAAGAGGGGGTGAGTCATTTGGTCAAAATAAGACTTTACAAAGACCAAAAGTTAATACCAACCATTCAAAGATTTTACAGTGTAGCATATAGGTCGGTGGAAGAACATGTTGTATCGAGTCAGAAAAAAGTTGGAAGAGATAAGTGGTGGTCTGGAAAGGGTTTGAGTTTTAAATTAGAGAAATGAAAGAATGAGGATGAATGTGAATGATTAGGAAGAAGGAGTGGTGGCGGTTCAACTTCTATAGGTGGAGGTTGATCAATCACAAAATCCATGTTGTTTAGGAATGCAAGTTCGTCAGCAAAAAGTTCTTCAAAACTTTCATCAATGATGTGATCGAACATTTTGCTTTCAATAAGTTTTGTGCCAGAATTTATCCTACTTGATTTTTCAAAATACATGGAGGTAGCAGACTTGAAAAACTCATCTACCTCCTTTTCAAAAGTATCTAAATCAAGTTGGCTTTCTGGGATTGTCGAACTTGAATTAACGGATTGTGATTCATCAACACTCACTATCATTATAGGAACAGAAGAAGAACCGAAGAGTGTGGAAGATAAAATGGGTAAACAAATTGGTGTGTCGAGTATTGCTGAACCAGATGTGGGAGATGAAGGCTGAATTTCAGTCTGATCTTCAGTTATACGATTATCATCAACTTCAAGATGCATTTGGGGTTCGGGAAGAATTAAAGGCTCAAGATGATGACCGCAAGGAAGTGAAAGGATCTGATGAATTGGTGGGACAAACTCATCCAAAATTTCGGGTTCATCAATCAATATATCCCTAACATCAATCACCTCATTCAAGTGAAAGTTAAAATTCTCAAACACCTCATTCAAATTATGGTTTTCAATCAATTTTGGTTCAAGAGTGGAAGTGTAGAGATCACAAGGATTTGGCATGGTTTCAGTTGAAATGGACCCTTCACAGTCGGGTAAATCAAACACTGCATTATTACACAACTTCTCATACATTCTATCGTCCATTGGTGAATCATTTGGTGTACTCGATGAATCTGTGAAACTGGAGTTGTGGATTTCAGTTTGGAAAGGGAATGTTTGATTAGGAAGGGTGTATAATTCGGTCTCACTACCCAAATTCTCATTTTGTCCTATGCCCGAATTATATATTGAAAAAATTTGGGCTGGTTTGAAATTATGTGCTTGCATCCACTCTGTCATTTGGTTCGACATTTCCAAAAAAATTTCTAATGTCTGCTCAAGACTAGACTTGGGCCGATAAGGGGTTTCAGTATAAGAATGAAATTCCTGTGGATACTTAACACTCCCAAATGACTGATAAGAAGAACTGTCTAGAGAAGGTGGAAAAGTAAGATTGGATTGATAGGAACAGAATGGTTGTGAAAATTGGGCAGGAGTAGGGTCAACATTGTGATAAGAAGAATATTGATATTGGTTGGTCGGTTAGCTATTGGACATCATACATGCCACAAACCGATTATGAAATTCTTCTATAGAAAGTGGAGGCGATGGTTGATATTGGTACGGATTGAAACTTTGGCCTCTAGCCCTAGCTATATGCTCATCAATGGACATGCGTCTAAGGGAATCCTCACTCGGAGTATCAACTGAAACGGATGTAGAATTAGGATACGGTTGATATTGGTCCGGATTGAAACTTTGGCCTCTAGCCCTAGCTATATGCTCAGCAATGGACATGCGTATAAGGGCATCCTCACTCGGAGTATCAACTGAAACGGATGTAGAATTAGGATATGGTTAATAAGACTTGGACTGTGGTTGCCAACTGTTTCTACCCGCTTGTTCTATCCGATCTCTTAAGGACATGGGAGAGTCGGACGGTATACCGAAGGGATTACGAAAACAAGAAATATCTGGTTGTGGAAAGCAAACATCGGCAAGAGTTCTTCTGTTTGGGTCACCCATTATACGAAGAGAAGAGGGGGAAAAGGGTAAAAAGGGGAGAAAATAATTGGTTTGTTTTGAAAAAGGACGGATTTATGAAAATTCACACAAATATGCACATGCATCCCTATATCTAATGGTCACCTAGGTCAAGTCTCTAGACCGCTCCTAGACTTCCAGAAGACAAATCACAGGATAAATCCTCTACTGCCTCTTTGCCCCTTCTGTGGCCAGGTAAGTGGGAGGTTCTCCACTATGTAAGTAGTGGGCCTAATTAAGTAACCACTTGCCTTAGACACACTTTCCTTAGACACCACAAAAGAAACGCGGATAAGCAATAGATTACCCACGACCTCCTTCTGTCCTAATTGAGCGCGACGGTCCTTAGAGTCTTGTCTAGATTTCTTTTAATTTATAAGGGTGATGCGGATGCAAGTTTGTGATTTCCGGGGCTTAGGAAGGGTAATGAACTCCCCACCTAATCTGAATTTGGTCTTTGCCCCTTAATTTCCGTATTAAAATATGCACAAAACAACCAATTTCAAGAATCGCAACAAATTTATTTTTTAGCGGCGCTGAATTTTGCAAAGAATCCTGCAAAAAATGGTTATTGGAGAAAATCAGAGAGATGAGGGGAACACAGAGAGCAGACCTGAGAAATTTGGCACAATGCAAACCCTAAACGGCGGCGGTTCCGCCGCAAAAACGCCACTATGACCGCGGATCCGCGGCGCTATGGGGGAATTAAGGTTTGAAATTTTCTCTGCAGGTCCCTGTGCTTCTCTGGATTCTTCAGATCTTCTCTGAATCTTGATCTCACTGCTGAAATGATTCCAGATTCCCTCGCGAAAATTCAAACATTAATCGTTAAGCACTTGAAGCGAATCTTGGATGGAAATTTGATGGAATAATAATTTTTCAACTCATATAACAAAAATGAACAAAATAGCACACATCCCCGGCAACGGCGCCATTTGATTGATCGTTTCCGTGTCGTGTTTAGAAATGTTTCGCAACCAAAGAAATTTATCGCAATCAATTAACAGTGTCGATGTAGCGCGTTAATGAATACGGATCGTCCACTGAAATGTGTGTTTTGATCAAATTTTTTTAGCTGAGTCAAAATGAAAAGATAAAAGAAAATTGCAAGAAAAATTGATTCAAGATTTCTGAAATTTAGTTTAAAGAATCATAAAGAACTAGATCTAAAATCAAGAATTAAGAAATGTTCCCAAATTGTTTAAAGAGGCTTGTAGGAATCGATCCAATCGATAGTGATGATGAAGAATAATTATTACAAATTCTTATCTATTGAAGATTTGTTACTAGATCGATGACAATCAACGAGGTTTAGGGATCTATTGAAGAAACTAGGGTTTCTTCATCATCATCCCTTGTCCTTTCGTTGATTAGCATTCAAATTCTAGCCTCTAGGAAATTCAATCATCGATCATTGATCTCTAATTTAGAGCGAGAACATTCAAGAAAGCATCTCGCTTAAAACTAGGTCGTCGTTGATTCAATTTCCTAAAGTTTACAAAACTCATAAGACTTAAGAATCGTTCAAGAATTTAATCATCATCATCTATCTATTTTCTCGATTCCTCCACAAGCGGAGTTTTCACTCAAACATCACGAAAAAGATAACAATCAAGAATCGATAACTCTTCATAATGCTCAAATGTAAAGAAAAGAAAGATCAAGAATTTTCACCTTTTATAAATCAACGTTTTGTTACAATTCACTCAAAGATTACAAGATTTTGAGGAGAGAACTCAATCTTCGAAACTATTTTCGCATCGTCTTCTTGAGTCGCGGATCGTCATGGGTCACTTGCTCGAATGAAGATCGGTGTTGCTTCAAAAAGGCTCGTTGAATGCTTGCTTGAATCGGTACTCGATGAATCTTGATTTGGATCAAATTGTGTCACTCAATTTGATTTAGAATGATTTGGAGCTCACTATAATTCTTTTACCACTCAAATGATGAACAACCTTCAACCACTCAACAACCTTTTTAATGAAGCATTAGGTCCTTTTATATAGTTTTCCCTCAAGCTTCCCTTAGAAGCTAGGTTTAGCTTCCCTTGGAAGCTAAGCTAGGTTTAGCTTCCCTTGGAAGCTTTGTTGTTATGAAGCTTGCATAGGAAGCTAGGCAGTTGTAGAGAAGCTTCTAGATTAAGATAGTTAGCTAGCTTGCATGAGAAGCTTGGTGGTTATGAGGCTTGTATAAGAAGCTTGGTAGGAATTAAGCTTGCACAAGAAGCTTGGCTGTTAGAAGGGAAACTTCTGGAGATCTCTAGGGACTGAAGTGTCTTGAAGAAGTTTTGCTATTTAAAGTGAAGCCTCGGACAATGTGTTTGCCCCCAATGAGTCAACACGGCCGCGGATCCGCGGCGGATCAGCCAACTAGGCCGCGGATCCGCGGCCATTTGGTGTATTTGTTGCATGAAACTTTCAGGGTATTTTTGTGTTGGTTTTATGGCACTTTTCTGATGTCTGGAATATTTTTATACTTTCTTGTTCACAGCCAGATTTCAAGTCGTGGACTTGACGTATTTTATCAGCACTTTTAGCAGTTCCGGCTCTTTTACTTGAAGAATTTCCTGCACACAATCTCGAGACAAGTGTTGATTCACAAAAGATCATGCGTGCAATAATAAACACTCAATTTCCATCAAAATGCCGGTTATAATGTATAACACATGTTATTTGGTATTTTACAGACAAATTGCTGATATGTGCTATATTTATACCAAACACCTTTAGATGATTTCAAAGAGTAGGGAAATTGATGTGTTAAAAATGCATTATTTTCGACTGATCGGTACCTCAACGGCCTCCTCGAGTCAACGACGATCCACCCGAGAGTCTATAGTCCAAGCTCCTATCTCGAATCTGAGATAACTACGGCTTCTAGTTTGCTAATCTAGAATTCCTAGAGGGTGTAGAGTATTTAGATGGATTACTAAGTCACTTTAAACCCTAGGATTCTCAACTAATGAGAGCTTTTAGGGTTTGAGGAAGAAGATGAAGACTTGAGGAAAGAGAAGTGTTTTGTGATTATGAATGAACTATTCTCATTTGTGAATATCATGAAGCATAATAATATCTAGCTAATATTCATCATGCTTCATTTAATTCACAAAGTGAATCATCTAATGAGTTACCTAATGAGTCATGGATCATTTAATGAAACTACACCTCATTTAGTTTAAATCTAAAAAGAAATAAACACAAATGAGTCGCCTCCTTCTAGAAGCTTCCCGACAAATTACGAGACTGCCCCTCCCATCCGTATTTCTGAAAAACACGGATAAACTGAGACTGAATAAATCCATCTGTATAATACTATGATCCGGCTTAAACCAAAGCATACTAGTATTATCTGCCCGGTCACAATACGTGCACAAGTGTACGTAAGTGATCGTGGCCCTGCCGTAAAACCATACGGCCTCTACACCTTTTTCCTGGTGCAGGGAAACTCTCTGTGTGGGACTCTAAAGACTCGACACTACGCTGGCAGTGGGTTTAACTACAGGCCGCAAGCGGTACTAGCTGTACGTAACGGTCCCCAGGTAGATGTCGATAAGAAGGACGACGAGGAAACCCATCCGAACTCCTACTGAGCCTGTATATGACAATCTCCGTACAGTACGGTCTGTTCGTCTAGGACTATCGCATATCGGGCCTAGGGGGCGGTAAACGTCAGACCCCTAATAGCGGTATAAGTCGTGTCGGAGTGAAGCTCATTACACCTTGCGTAATGGCTCTCCATACACATCGCGATATCAACCCCCAATACCGAAAGAGACGAATCATGTCTAACCGCCACTGCCTCCAAGTGCTTCGGGACTGCACCCAACTACTACCTATTTCCACGACTCCTTTGAGCCGTGGTAGGGTAGTAACCTAAGTACAGTGGGAACACACTAGAGGCGAAGTAGAAGTGTCAAGTCGACGGACTAAGCTGTACTCATGTCACTTGGGAACTGCTATCTGACGATGGGTATACCAACCTGCAGTTCCTGGCGAGTCCTGTCCGGTGTACCCGTAACCTAACGACCACCTGCATACTATCTCCAGTACGACATACTGATGGCTGTGAGACAGACCATCTCCCCAGCTGGGATGAAAAGAGTATACACCAGTCTACTCCGGAGTATCGATGCCCCGTCTCGATAATCCTATGACTAGGGACCTGTATAGGATGTTTCTTATAGACTACCCAGCCCCCATTAGTGTGACTTCCATCACAACGCTGGTAATCAAGAAAAGATCCTAGGGCTCTACTAATATGTATAAGCGATATGTTAAAAGAAACATATGCACATATTAAAGTAGAAACAAACCAAGTAGCATACTACCATTTTTAGCAAGACTGTCAAAACAACTGTGAATATCCCAAGCTTCCATTAAGTAATATACAAACTAGTATGATACAGTAATGGCCTCTAGGGCATAAACATTAACACATATGGATACCCTTCGTCTCTCAACTCAAGATAGACTAGCTATCATCTGTCGCAGCTCTGCCTGAAAGCTTCAGCAATCTCAGCTCGTAAAGTATGGAGGCGACATCCTATCAATCTCAGCAACAGCTGGGTCATCTGTCTGCACGGTAGACGACATCACAATCTCTGAGGTATGATGTACATCAAAATTCCTCTCATAACTGTCAGCCTCTATCAACGTTCCAATCATACGGTGCAAAGCCGAGCACTCGCCTTAAACGAGAAGTCACAACACCAATACAAAATCGAGACGTTCTCATGTCACCAGAAAACACAATGGTCAGTCCTCATCCATGACGAGATCGCCCTGACCGCAACACTAGCAGTAGCTCAATCTGCACTCAAACCATGGTGACTGGAACCTCAAGCATGTATCGATGAAACCATATCAATGGAATGAAAGGAATCAACAGATCCCAAAATGGATACATGAACATAAGGAGGAATGGAATCAATAAAAGTGTGATCATGGAAACAAATAGAATCAAAGATCACAATCTATGTACATCCTAAGCTTTCTTAAGTGGAGTATCGTATCGTAAATATGCCGCGGAAGATACTACGGTACATTACTCTACTCAAGCTACCTACTCCATTAATCAGGATCAGCCTATGTAACGAATGTTCGGGTCTAATACCCCCATGTCCAAGTCTATGTTCCGTAAGTTCAAGCCTAGGTTCCGAAATATTTATGCCCCAGACTCCACACAGTCAAACCTAAACTCAAACAAAGGTTAAACCTAGCGCTCTGATACCAACTTTGTCATGACCCAAAATATTAGCACGTGACCAGCACTTAAATCACGCAACGTCTAAAGGCGTAACGTAATTCAAGTAAGCTGAAACCCAGAAACCTAAACATTTTCAAGAAAATAAAAGAGGTGAAGTTTTGAAATAAAGGTATGATGAAATCACATGCTTTCTTAAATGCATAAAAAGGGGAACATGAAAAATGCATGTTTATTTTATAATTGAAGAACATGTTTCATCTCCTTTTAAAAAAATTGGGTAGCACCTCCTTTGTATATTTTGATCCAAAACCATAAATACATGATAATATAAAAGGCATCCCCAAGCGGGAGCTAGCTCTTCGCCAAATGGTGGATCACAACCACGCAAGTAATAAAACAAGTATACGACGCCCAATCGGCGAAGATCAACACAGAAAATAATGAATAAAGTAAGACAACCAACCCATAAAGCGAACAAATAACTCATCGCTCAAGTCTCGTAACTACAAGTCTTGCTAAGTCTTACAATATATACAGATACTAGTTTTGATTGATGGAGTTGACTAGATAGAATATGAATAATAAGTACAAGAGTGGGCACGATACAACTGTCCCACCTACCAAAGCAAGTCACCCGAATGCAAGCTGTGTACCAAGGATGCCGCTACCGATCCATGCGGTCAACCTGCAATAACTGTGGCACAACGGGGGGTGAGTTGCCATCTCGTGAGTAGAAAACATCATCAGGTAGAAATCAAATAAATTAACGATTTTCTTGGTCAACTATATCATAAAGGTAATACTATGATATCTAGGGTGACCGTATGTAAAAATGTGCCAAAAATAAATAAATGCAAGTATGTAAGTGGATATCATCCAATAATATAATCAATGCCAATATACATGTGGATCTCGTCCACTCGAAACATCGTAATAGCATATGCATGTAAATATATTAGGATATCAAGAATGTGTGTGTCCATCAATGACACACCAAAACATGTAACCTGAGTGTCCAACACCGACACTCGAAATATCATGAAACCCGTGTCCAGCATCGACACGTAAATTCCCATATCTCAGGCGCTGCATCTTCAGATCGGCCCTCAAATTCATCTCTCTACTCCAGTCGGTATCCTCCGGATAACCGCCGAGTCCAAATACTATCACCGGTAGGTAGTGCTCCCCTGCCAGGTTCAACGCCATCATCTGCGACCATCTTACCCCGGGGTACCTCACCGAGTCCACCATGCACCCGCAGACGGTTCCTCCTCCTTCTCGAATCGGGTGTCATATGCCAATCTCAGAACCGAGAAAACACATGGTGGACACACTGAAATATCATATCAAGAGAAACCGGGTTATTAAAACAATACATACTTTCCTTTAAAATAACCACGGTTCTAAAATCCAAAAATCTCATGGAAACAGCATATCTCAATGCGTAAAATCGTAAAGCATGATGTATGCGACATATAACAGAATGTAAGCATATCCGTAAATCATGCAACATGGAACAGTAATATGCATATATCAAGGGAAAACCTCTCTTTAAAATGAATCCAGTTTTAAAATATATCCTGTGGTTCCCAATTCGTCCAAGGTCAAATGCAACATCGTATAAAGGTGTATATGTAACTATAGCAAGTAAATTATGCAAAGAGTCATATCATGATGCAGCAATTCTACTGTGTAGTGGCACGGCAATTATCGATGATGAAGTGTGTGAGCCGGCCAATCTGTGTAAGTGTGACATACGCATCATCGATAATGGTGCAGGTGTACTAGCACAGGTATATGAAATGCAATAGTAATGACATGAACGTAGCATAAAGTAAATCGGCAGCTAAAAAGTATAAGGTATACGTATCTAACATGACCGAGTCGGCGAATCTATCAATCGGCCCCTCTAGTCAAGGGTATGGATCAATCATCAATTAACTCATCACGTACAGTAACTCATAGTACGACGTCATAAAAGAATTTAGGATCCTAACAACCTATGTGACAAGGAGGGTATGGACCTCACATCTCGTACGGCTTATCATTCAAGATTCACAACATATGTATATCTATATACCTATATCACCGGTTCATATCCATAACAATCGACTCGCGTCCATATACCGATGTATCAACCAAGTCATCTTATCAATCTAAAGTCGTATATTATCAACCTCATGATATCTCACTAAAATCTCCCATTGGTTCTCTTTACAACTACTTATCTATGTCTATCATATCATGTCACCTAAACCCTAAGCTATAATTTTAAGTCATGGTATATCTTATCTCCTACTAATTCCTTAACCCCATTCCAAACTTTGTAATATGGTTTCTCTAGCCATATCCTATAGTTTTCTAGTCTAGGTTTCCTTAACCGTATTCTATAAATCGGTTTCCATCAAAACTTGCGGGGGTGCTATACGCCATCTACCCGACTTCCCCCATAGATATAGATATACTCACCTTGATCCTTGCTCGCCGAAGTCGATGACGCTAAGCTCCATCGTCTCGGAATCCACGCGAAGGTACCTACAATATCAACACATATCGCAATGCTATTAAAATCGAGTTCGGAAAACCAATATGGCACACGGTGCGTCCATAGGTTAGAACCTATAGTCTCATATGCAAAACAGAACCAAATAACCCTCGTCGTTGACGTACAAACGCCACACGATGAGTTCAAATCAAATACAAAAACCAAGTTTTCAGAATCGGAAAACATAAATTCAGCAACATGAGAAATCCATCCCAGATTTTCCAACAGGCAAAATTAGCCAATTTTGCACATGGGGTTGCTTTAGATATAGGATAACAATACCTCAGACCAAAAATCACAAGGTTTCACTCCAACTTGGCCGCAATTTGCAGCCAATCCGAATAAATCTGCGGCCATATCAGTGAATTAGGGGTTCAGGCTTCAAGGGTTGCTTCTATGTTGCCTGCTCATCTCTCTGTAAAGGCAACTTATTTTATACGTCTCTCGGGTCACAGCAGATCACTAATTGTCATCACAAATTCTACAATTTCCGCTATCGGCAGATTTCAAAGTTCGCATTTTGGGGTTTGGTCAGGGATTCTATCACTACAGGGGTTTAAAGTCACTAATAAACCTCAATTTCACCATCTCAATTAAAATCAAACCCTAACCTCAACTTGAAGCTTTCAAATGTCACAAAACGACACTTAAACAAATTCTAAACTACACTAAATTGCTAGAAAAGCTAAAACTGAACTAAGGCATGGGATTTACCTCAATTGGGCAACTCAAGAAAAACCCTAGTTGTCCCAAGTCATCAAAATCCAACTTTGCTTGGTCCATTTTGTATAGGATGAAGAGGGGATCATTTTTAATGAAAGGGGTTTAGGGTTTGGATGAAGAATTTGAGATGATTTCTTAGGATGAAGGTGGAGGGAAGCTTGAGGATGAAGGAGATGAGAAAAGAAAATGGGGACGAGTTATGATGGCTACCCCCTCTCTCTCTCTCTCTTCCTCTTATTCTCACCGTCACCCTCACTCTTTTACTCTTTTACCCTTTCTCATTTTCTTTTCTTTTTTACCAATAAAACCAAATCACAAAATACTCCAAAAAAACAACGCAAGAACGCAAGTAACCAAAATGTAACATGACATGGTACACTGGCCATGGAAAACTGTAGAAACACGGATTTGGTCTAATCACAATTAGCAGTGCACTAATCGGGTTTTATCCAAACTGCATATAATAAATTTTTAAAAATGCCAAATCCAATAAATATATTTTTAAATGAATAAAATCATTTTAATTTCCAATTATTTCACAATTATTGGTATACATCTATAACTTTTACGAAAACCACAATTTCGCAAATCGGGTAGTTTTCGCGAAATATATTATTTTAATATTAAATTCCAAAAATAATATTTTATATTTTCTGAAATATTACAAAAATGTATAACGATCCCTAAGTCATACTATAACATAAAGGTAATACTATGTGGTATCTAGGATGATCGCGTATACATATGGTTGGGGTCAAAATTTACACCCCGGTTGACCAAGTCAAAATCAAAGTCAACCCCAAGCCAAATGGGCGCAAGCGCAGGTCAAGTGGGCCAATGCCCGGGTCGAGCCCGAACATGAAGCGGTCGGCCTCCCCCAATGGTAAAATAAAAATTTTGTTGTATTTCTTTTGTTTTATTTTATGAATAGATATAAGAAAAATGGGCATAAAGCCAAATTTTTGTAAAGCTCATCGCTTATGTGCAAAAAGAAATAGCACATGAGCCATGGGATAGGCAAAATGCCATTTTTGTAAAGCCCAAGGGGCTATATGTAAAGTGTATAGCCTATAAAGGAAAAGATAATGAAAATATCTCAACAACTTTTCTCTCTCCCAAAAATAATCAAGATCTGTGATCTTCTCTTTCCTCAAGGTTAAAAACCTTCTTCTTTCTTTTGAATTAAATCAAGAGTTTTACTCCTTTTCCAAAACTAAATAGTTTTTCACCACAAAACCCACAAAGGGGAGCTCGGATCTTCCATCAGATCTTAAAAAGGAGGAATTTTTAAAATCTCACCCCTCTTATTCTTCAAGTATCACGACCCGAAAGTACGGAACGTGACCGGCACTTAGATTACGAAGCGTCTAGAGGCGCCACGTGACCTAAGTAAGCCGAAGCCCAGAGATCTAAACCATAAAAGAAGAAAAAGAAGAAAAGAAAAGAAAACAAGTATAAAAACATCAGCAAATTTTACCAAAAATTTCGGCAGAGTCTCCTCTGTAAAAACTGGCCCCCAAACGGGTACAACAAGTATAATATGAATAAACAATAAAAAGCATCCCCAAACGGGAGCTAGCATCACGCCAACAGGCGGAAACATCCACAACAAGCACAATAATATACAACGCCAAAGGGCGAGGCTCAAAACTCAAAAGAAAACAAAACCACCAGATCAGAATAATACATGCGCGACTCTAAGGTCGAAATAAAAGACTGGTCCAATAAACTTGTCAAATAATACAAGTATGGTTGATGGAGCTTACTAGATACAAATGAGTGAATAAAAGTACAATGGTTGTTCGGATACAAGTGAACCAACCTACCGTGCAAATCACCCTGAAGAAAAGATGTACCAACAAGCTGCCACGGAAACCTGTACATCGAACCTGTAATAAAATTCGGCACAACAGGGGTGAGTTGCCAAATCGTGAGTAGAGGACATCTACGAAAAGAAATCGAATGCACGACGCTATCCTAGGTCATAATAATACACTACTATATCCCAAACATCTAGTAATAGCAGGGTAATACTACGTGTAAGTGCAACTACTCCGTGTCGTGTCAGCACCTCATATAATACTATGTCATATGAATGAAATGCATGCACCATGAATGTAAAGTAACAAATCCTGAAATCCAGATATATATGTATAAGAAATCTTTAGCTGTTATCATAGTAGAATGTGTATAAGAGTCTGAAATCTCAATAATGAAATCCATGGAAATCCGTGTCAAACATCGACACAACACATGTAATCTCAAGTCTCAATATCTCGGGCTCCGTCAGTCCGGATCGGCCCATATCAAATCTCACGACAACGGTCGGTATCCTCCGGATATCCGCCGCGCCAGACATCACCGGTAGGTAGCCTTCCCCTGCCAGGCTCATCGTCTACAACTCGATCTTCTTGCCCCGGGGTACCATACCGGGCCCATCATGTACCCGAGACGGTTCATCCACTCCTCGAATCGGGTCTCGAAATCCAGTAGAAAACATGAAATCTCATGGTGGACGACACATACATCACGAGAAAACCGCATCTTATTTAAAAAGAGAAGAGGAGAGAGAGAGAGAAGTTTTTATATATTTTTGCGGTTTTCCCCAAAAATCCAGAAATTTCAAATAAATGCAAAATTGTGTAATAAAAATATAGTAATGGTTTGTATAGTCTAGTAATGCTATTTAATAAGTTTTATGACCATTAGTTTCATTTAAATGTCAAGTTTTGATGAAAAACGGTAAATTGGCATTTTCGGGTTTTTGCGAAATTGGACGGTTTGATAGATTTTAGGGTTTCGATGGATTTAATCGTGTTTTATGGTATAAGTAATGTGTTTTAAAACTACAAGTTGTTTGATGATGTTATCTCGATCCATCGGAGTTTGTACGCCGATATCGAGCGGTATTTGGTTCTTTTGCGTGGACGGGACATAAGTTTTAACCTGTGCTTGTTCCTGGTATCGTTTGACTTTTGTATGTGATTCGGTTTATGATGCTATTTATATGCTTGCGTTTAGGTACCCCTCATGTGGACTGCGGGCGATGAAGAGGAGGATGGCGACACCGTCTTCGGCAGACATGGACCAGGTGAGTAGATGCATATCTACGGGGGGAAGTCGGGTGGATGGCGTTTAGCACCCCCGCAACGTAGAATAGGAATAGTACTTATTGACATTAGGAAACCCGATGTGACCCTAGATTCTTACTGAGCAGGACCCTAGTACTGACCCTAGGCGGGACTAGACTGATTTAGGAAAACCATATCCGAGAATGAGTACCTTAGAAGAGGTTCGTAGGTTTCAGATAGAAACACACCCACGCACACACACTGAAACTCGACATGGGGTATACATGTATATGTATATATATAGAACGAGGTATAGGTATATACATATATATACAACACGTATATGTGATTCGTTGATGTGATATGATATCCGAGATATGATGAAACAATGTAACGGGGCTTGATGCCGAAATTCTTGGCTATACAGTCATATTAAAGTGTTAGCGGATCATTAGAGAAGGAGATAATGAACATGAATATATAAATCATAAAGAGTGGTGGTGATATTGATGTACATGGGACACTAGAATAGTACCCGGACTGTAACTTGTGACTGATCACGATATGATATATGTATAACTTGATTACGACATTATATTGGTATGACCTGATGCCGATATCATATAAGTATGACTTAATCAATATGATACATATGACATGATATTTCTGAGGATGAACTAATGATGCTATCATGATGGCAATGATATATGATTGATGTATGCGATCACAGTTTAGAACCTTCATCATGAGATGTGTTGATGATGACGCATTACGAATAATGAGACACCTAGGAGATACTTGACCCGTACCCCGATATAGGGATGCCGTACGATGGATTTTACCGTACGAGGCTTAGATATGATGATTGATCTGCACTCTTGATTCGAGGAAGCCGTACTACGTACGCGGCGCTATTGAGGCGGGATCGCCGACTATTAGAGATATTGGTTCAGACTTTAGGTAGATGCTTGTTTCTTACTGACTAGTTTCTTAGGTTAGTTCCTTAGGATATTAGATGGACACTGGTTTAGGTTCGACTCACATAGTGGTAGTTGTACTCGTATCTCGCAGAGGTGTGGATAATGCACACCTGTATTTGCATTCGTACTGTAATCATCATGGGCATGTTCTTTTATATGTTGCTATAATCAATATAAACTTTACCTGTTAGGACACCAGCACTATTACCGATGATGCGCATATTCCACGCACACTTATTTGCCGGCTCACACACATCATCATCGGTAATTGCTATGTCACGTACACTTTAGATCATATTGTCTTTTATGGATAGAATCAGTTAGCAACTAGACAGATACAATATTGTGATTATTCTCTGACATTAGTATAAGACATGATATTTATTACTTAGACATTCATGCATTCATATTTCATGTTATCGCACAGTAGTATGGGCATATGCCGACACTTATCTTATACTTACTCATGATTTTGAGATTTGGATTTCTATGAGATTTCTGGATTTTTGGGGAAAACCGCAAAAATATATAAAAACTTCTCTCTCTCTCCTCTTCTCTTTTTAAATAAGATGCGGTTTTCTCGTGATGTATGTGTCGTCCACCATGAGATTTCATGTTTTCTACTGGATTTCGAGACCCGATTCGAGGAGTGGATGAACCGTCTCGGGTACATGGTGGGCCCGGTATGGTACCCCGGGGCAAGAAGATCGAGTTGTAGACGATGAGCCTGACAGGGGAAGGCTACCTACCGGTGATGTCTGGCGCGGCGGATATCCGGAGGATACCGACCGTTGTCGTGAGATTTGATATGGGCCGATCCGGACTGACGGAGCCCGAGATATTGAGACTTGAGATTACATGTGTTGTGTCGATGTTTGACACGGATTTCCATGGATTTCATTATTGAGATTTCAGACTCTTATACACATTCTACTATGATAACAGCTAAAGATTTCTTATACATATATATCTGGATTTCAGGATTTGTTACTTTACATTCATGGTGCATGCATTTCATTCATATGACATAGTATTATATGAGGTGCTGACACGACACGGAGTAGCTGCACTTACACGTATTATTACCCTGCTATTACTAGATGTTTGGGATATAGTAGTGTTTATTATGACCTAGGACAGCGTCGTGCATTCGATTTCTTTTCGTAGATGTCCTCTACTCACGAGTTGGCAACTCACCCCCGTTGTGCCAAATTTTATTACAGGTTCGATGTACAGGTTTCCGTGGCAGCTTGTTGGCACATCTTTTCTTCAGGGTGATTTGCACGGTAGGTTGGTTCACTTGTATCCGAACAACCATTGTACTTTTATTCACTCATTTGTATCTAGTAAGCTCCATCAATCATACTTGTATTATTTGACAAGTTTATTGGACCAGTCTTTTATTTCGACCTTAGAGTCGCGCATGTATTATTCTGATCTGGTGGTTTTGTTTTCTTTTGAGTTTTGAGCCTCGCCCTTTGGCGTTGTATATTATTGTGCTTGTTGTGGATGTTTCCGCCTGTTGGCGTGATGCTAGCTCCCGTTTGGGGATGCTTTTTATTGTTTATTCATATTATACTTGTTGTACCCGTTTGGGGGCCAGTTTTTACAGAGGAGACTCTGCCGAAATTTTTGGTAAAATTTGCTGATGTTTTTATACTTGTTTTCTTTTCTTTTCTTCTTTTTCTTCTTTTATGGTTTAGATCTCTGGGCTTCGGCTTACTTAGGTCACGTGGCGCCTCTAGACGCTTCGTAATCTAAGTGCCGGTCACGTTCCGTACTTTCGGGTCGTGATAAAGTTGGTATCAGAGCGCTAGGTTTAACCCTGTATAAGTCTAGGTGACCCTTGGTTGATGGAGTAGGCGATTTAGGTAGAGTAACATACCGTGGGTATGGTCCGCGGCATACTTACGATACGCTACTCTGTTTAAGGAGCCCTAGGATTTACATTGTTTGCACCGTATTTCATTCGTTCTTTTGATCTATCTTCGTCGATGTCGGAGGGTGATTCTGTTACCACGGGCGCACTGGCAGAGGGAGCTGCGGCTCGAATGCAATAACCATTAGAGTATTGGTTATTCTTGAGGATTGAAGCATTGCTTAGCATGCGGACGAAGGGTATTCACATGCCGTCCGGATGAAGTTAAAGGGTTCGAACGATTATCAGAAAACCATTTTCCCAAGTTTAAGGTATTCGGAAGAACATGCAGGTATTTCGATGGACCCTCTAGAAGAATGAAACCCTAACTCGACATAATGACCACGAGAACGCCCTTGAACCTTAGGGTTTACGGCAGTTCCGCTGTGCCATTAGTGAGGCTTGGGTTTGCCCATCTACAGTTGGATCATCGATGCTGGGGTATGTACCGGATATTTTTAAAACTGTACTTGAGTGTTGAGCTCTCAGGGAATTATGGGATTTTGATGGATCGATCGGAAAGTTTAATGTAGTCCGGATAGCAGGTGAAGAGATCGACTACGTGGGAGACTCTAGATATGAGTATTGCCGTTGGTAGCGCAGTCAGCACAGTTACGAAGAGACGAGTTCGAAGCAGTCGACATCAGAGGAAAGAGGCGCACATTGACGATAGTGTTTACGATTGTGATTTAGTGATTTGAATTTCATATTTCTCGTTGATTGGATTTTGGTGTTTTGAGGACTTTGTTCTATGATTGGTATTTCATGTGTGTACCTTCATTTCATTCTATTTGTGTTTCATGTATCAATTGTATTGATGTTGTTTAGTACACAACCAGTACACTTGATTTGGTTTATATATTTTTTGAGATTTTTGATTTGATTTCGTGCATAGTTACACGTGATTTTGACATATTTTTCGACCTAGTTTTTATCCAGTTTCGTACTGTGATTCGAGTCTGATATTCGATGTATGTTTTCGTGCTCCATGTGCACCTGATTAGGATTCTTGCGCATACTTGGCGCACTTGATGCGATTTTGTGCACACCAGATGCACTAAATCGGGGTTTTGTGCAGATTAGATGCACCTGATTTTGAGTCGTGCACGCCCGTTGCACTTGACAGATATTTTTGGTGCACACCTGTTGCACTTAGTTTTGTTTTGTGGGTATTCATGGTTTCTGCATTTGGTTTCGATTTCAGTGCGCACCGGACGCACATGACATTTTATTGATGTGATTGGGATTGATTTTAGTTTGAGCAGTATGTTTTCATAATCATTATTATTTGATTTAGAAACCAGGCGGGACATGTATGTTAAATAAAAGATATATATATAGTTATTTTTTTAACGTCCGCTACTTAGACCGTGACACGTGCATTGCACGGCGATTTTCAAGAAGGGGTTTTTGTATGCTTCTTTATTATGATGATTCGGCGATTTTACTACGATGCGAACTATATATAAGTTATTGATTGATGTATATTATGATGGTTTTCACATTGGGTTATGATATTTTACTATCACCATAACTCCGATGATTGCGTCATGCTTGACGGAGTTGATTTTTGTTATATATTGATGATTTCGGAGCCCCGACGATTTGAGTGTTTTGGTAGATGTTTTAGTATTTGGAAAGGGAGTTTCAATTTAAATTCGGGGACCGAATTTCCTAAAGGGAGGAAGATTGTAACGTTTTAAAAATAATTAAATAAATAATTAAATGAATAAAATTGTTTAAGTGAATTTTATGATTTTCGGTAAAGCAAAATGTATTTTTCGTAAAATCAAACCGCAATTGTTTTTCATTATAAATTCAAAAATACCTATTTAATTATGTAATTACTAGTAAATAGTGTTTATTTATCCACTTATAAATTTTAATTTTAATTAAATATTTTTCCTAAATTAAATATTTTAAATATTAACATAAGCTTTATTTTTTACACTAAATTAGTGTAAATTACAAATTTGAATGGTTTTAATTTGTAAAAATGAGCCATGGTATATTAGAATCAAGTGTGTAATATGCAAAATCTTTTCCAAAATCTCTCCATGGTTCTAGAAATTTCTAAGAAAAGGGTTAAATTGAAAAAGTTAGATAATAAAGGGTTTAAGTGAAAAAATGCATTATTTATGAACTTTCTACACAATACCACACATTTTTTCTCTCTCTCCACCCTCATCCCTCTCCATGGCCGGCCACAAACCCCCCATGGCTGCCCCCCCCCATTTCCACCTCATTTTTGCAAATTAAAACCATTCAAATTTGTAATTTACACTAATTTAGTGTAAAAAATAAAGCTTATGTTAATATTTAAAATATTTAATTTAGGAAAAATATTTAATTAAAATAAAAATTTATAAGTGGCTAAATAAACACTATTTACTAGTAATTACATAATTAAATAGGTATTTTTGAATTTATAATGAAAAACAATTGCGGTTTGATTTTACGAAAAATACATTTTGCTTTACCGAAAATCATAAAATTCACTTAAACAATTTTATTCATTTAATTATTTATTTAATTATTTTTAAAACGTTACATTAAGATCCAGCCAATAGAGGATGAAGAAGGAGACCCATCTCCAAAGACCCCACTTTGGGGAAGGTCCAGGGCTCAAGGGAGAAGCCCCTTCATCAGCTCCAAGAATACCTTAGGAGTTTAACTCCTCAAAACACACACACACACACACACACACACACACACAAAATAATAAGTATATTCTTTCTGGGAGTACAACTCCCAGTGAAGGGACCAACTCCCTTTTTTGCGCCCAAAGCGCTAGCGCCCAAAGTGCTAGCGCCCGAGCACCTACGTGCCTGGCACGTGAGGCGCTAGCGCCCTTGCGCTCAAAGCGCTAGCGCCCGAGCGCCCATGTGCCTGGCACGTGAGGCGCTAGCGCCCTTGCGCTCAAAGCGCTAGCGCCCAAAGCGCCTGGCACGTGATGCGCTAGCGCCCTTGCGTTCAAAGCGCTAGCGCCCGAGCGCCCACATGCTCAAAGTTCTAGCGCCCAAGCGCCTACGTGCATGGCACGTGATGCGCTAGCGCCCTTGTGCCCAAAGCGCTAGGGCCCAAAGCGGTTGCGCCTGAGCGCCCATGTGCCTGGCACGTGAGGCGTGAGCGCTCAAGGCGCTGGCGCTTTTTCCGACGCATCCTTTGGATGCCCTCTCCCCCTTATATATATATACGTATGTATGTATGTATGTATATATATACGTATGTATGTATGTATATATATACGTATGTATGTATGTATGTATATATATATACGTATGTATGTATGTATGTATATATATACGTATGTATGTATGTATGTATGTATATATATATACGTATGTATGTATATATATACGTATGTATGTATATATATACGTATGTATGTATATATAAATATATATGTCTATATATACGTATGTATGTATATTAATATATATATATGTATATGTATATATATATATACATATATATGTATATGATATATACATATATATGTTCATACATACATATATATGTATGTATATATATATGTATGTATGTATGTATGTATGTATGTATATATACATATACACACACACATACTCTACAACACTGTCCCCCGTTAGAAAAAAATTTCTAACGGGGCGCTTCCTCTTACCACGCAAGGGGGCTGCTAGCCCCCTTGACCCCCAGCCCGTTATCCGGGTAACGGGACCCCCGTAAAAACTCTGCGGGGCCCCCGATATATCCAAAACCCATTCAAAATACAACACTGCATATTGAGTTCGCATGACCAGTTTAACCCGTCAATCGGAGGTACTCTCGCTCCAAAGACGAGGGATAATTAACGGCAGCTTAGTCCGCGACTGTCGGAGATTTGGATGCCCACAATCAATAAACCCCGGCCTACCCTAGGCAAGGGAAATCTGTAATGCGCCTGACAAGTGCGCGTGTATTCCCATCTCAATGGGGTGACGAAAAACACGCTACAGATTCTGGCACGCCCTGTGGGACCATTCTCTCCTCCCATATCTTGGGTCAAGCATTCATGCGAACTCATTTAACATATATGCCGATGTTTGTACTGAAATAATGTTTTTTCCGTGCAGCAACCAACTTTCAACGACAATGTCTCCCAAGACGAATTCAGCTTCCAATGCGACCCCGATTCCATACGGGGTCAAGATCAACGCTCGTGCGGTTCTCCCCGCAAGCCTCAGTCGACAGTGGAAGGAACTGCCCTACCGCGCCGGAAGCGCTCATCTGGAAGAAATCCCGGCAAAATAGGTGGCCAGGCCGGTCTCTAGAGGCAAGAGGCCGAATGTTATGATCACTAAGGCACCACAGCCGAACTTAAGACAGTGTCTGAACGACTCTCTGGTGCTCCGGCTGGGGGCAAGAATTCCGGTACAAAGGGCAACATCAAACGTTGCAGAAGAGCTCAGGAGATAACTCTAACAAATGCATGATCGGGTGTCTCCTCTGGCCTCTTTATCAATCGGTCTACGGCGTCTTCCCGAAGAGCCAAAGTCTGCCGAGTGCTTAAAACAGAAAAGTTAAGGAAGAAGCGGCTCAGGTATCGAGCCAACAAGAGGGCCAGGACTTCGGCCATGTGGAATCTTGTGAGGTTCCAAGAGCAGGGTTACTCCGCGATGATGGCTGAGTCGGCTGTAAAAATCAGCAATTCCTTCGAACCTCTGAAGTAGGTTCAGAAAAATGTCAGGACCGCCAAAATCAAGAAGACGGCGGTCCGAACGTTCCTACAAGGAGACGTATCCCGGCCCCAACAGAAAAAGTATGACACTGTCTCTTCAAGAGTCTATCAGGCGCTCTGTGCCACGCGAAAGCAGCGGGGAAAATCCAGAAAAGAAGCGCCAGCACTATTCAAGAACCTGGTCAGGCCAACCGCCTTCAATCGACCGCCCGCTACCGAAACAGGGGGGTCAAGACAGCGATCTGTGAAATCAGGCGCCATTAATAAAAAGACGGTTGGATATATTATCCATACGGTCTATATGGCCGGCGGGCGCCCCAGCGACAACCTTCGCAGCAAAAGCAAGGATGGGGCCACCACATCCCAAGCCCAATCTGGCTTGAATGTGGTTGTCTCTTCCCAAGAACATCTGCCTCCGCTGGATGATGAAAACCCTCTCGATGAGGACGATAGGAAGAAAGACCCCTCGGTCCATGCAGAGTCAAGCTTGGACAGCGAGGAAGAACCGACTTTCCGCCCCAGGACCGCGGAGCAAGAGCTGCTTCAAGAGCTTCGAAAACAGCTCAGGAGCAAAGATAAAGAGATGGCCAAGCTCTATTCAAAGATTGACGACTTAACGAACGTTGTGATGCAACTTACGGCTCAAATTGCTCGAGCGCCTCCCAATCAAGCACAAGTCGCTACTCATGAGCTGGATGATGACAACCCAAAGCGGCCGATGCTGTCCCTTTGGGTCCAAGATTCGTCGAGCCACATGAAAGCCGGCCACATTCCGCTTCTAGGGACGCTTTGGCCCTAGATAACACTATCCAGTTAACACAAGATCGGATAATGGATTTGGTCACCAGCAAGGTTAAAACATTGGTGGCCGAAGATGAAGCTCAGAAAGAAATTGGCAGTTGTGGGCGGCCATATCCCGCACAGTACGATCTGATCAAGTTCCCTAGCGGCTACGTCATTCCTAAGTTCGGAAGATTTGACGAGACGGGAAATGCAAATCAGCACGTCGCCCACTTTAATGCATCGTGCGGAAATACAGTGGGCAATGATACGCTCCTTCTTCGTCGGTTTGTCAACAGCCTGACCGGTGTCGCTTTTGACTGGTACGCGAGTATACCAGACGGGTCCGTCATTACCTTTGCCCAAATGGAGTCTCTGTTTCGGCAAAGGTTTATGAGTGTCAATGATAAAATCTCCATTGCCGACCTTGTGAAGACCAACTCGGGGAAGAATGAAAGCAACACCGACCCTATCGCCCGATGGCGTAATCTCACAGTCAAGGGCGAACCGCCGCTGGAGCAGGACCAGTCCGTCAGCCTTCTCGTTGGGAACCTTAGCAATTGGATGGTCCTATTCTTGTGTACAGCAGGCCTTAAGACGTTTCAAGAGCTAACCAAGAAAGTCCAAATGCTGGAACGCTCGAAGCAAGAGTTTACCCCGGACTCTCAGAGAGACAAGACTTGGAAAAGCAAGCTGGACGACAACCGTAGAAGCGGGAATCCCAGCAGTACCAATGTCTTCAATGCGTCCGACAATGAAGAAAAGCGAAGGGCGGGCGAATCCAAAACCAATCGGTCTCGAAAGCCAGTGCTGGGAGGAGAAGGGCCTTCCCTAGAGGAGAAAAAGAACAAGGCTTACTCTTTCAGGAGGGACAAGGTCCGAAAGATATTTAAAGCTGCCTTGAACAACGGTCTACAATTGCCAGAGTCGAAAAGACCTCAAGAAGCAAAAATGACCGACAATCCCCTGTATTTCCCGTACCACCGAGTAGTGAGCCATGCGATCGAGGATTGCTATATCTTCAAAGACTGGGTCGAGAATCAGTACAAGGCTGGAAAGATCGAGCTTTCCAAAAGCGTGTTGGTGAACAATCAAGTTGCAACCACCAACTTTATACAGACAGAAGCTGAAGCCTTCTGGGAGCAGACAGCCGAACCCGCTGCCCTGAGAAATGAAACCGACTCACCACAGCCTCCTTGGAGTAAGCACATATCTAATAAGACAAAGAAGATGCTAAAGCTACTTCAGAAAGAGCTCAGGACGGAATAGGAAGGGCAGAAGGGGCCTACCATTCCAGCTGCCAATGCGGCTTCATCAGGCTCAAAATCCAAGAAGCTCAAGAAGAAGAAAAGTGCAGCTCGGCGCGAAAAAGAGTCTGCAGGGAGATCGACCATTCAAAAATATATCGATTCCCTCAAAGACTATGAACAGATGGAAAGAACTCTGATTCAATTGAAGGAGTTCCTCCCTATAGAAACGGCTGAAATTCTGGAGGACTTAGAAGAAGACTCCAATGAAGATATCCCTATAGTAACCTGCTACGCCATCCATCTTGGCAGCGATTCTGAGGAAGAGCTCTGTTTTCCCGAAGAGGACGAGGAGCTCGCCACAAAGGTCAACCAAATCCATCTCAGAAGCGGCAGAGCTCTACCGCCAAATCAGGGAAACGGCCCAAAAGGAAAGGAAAAACAGGTGGCTAATGAGGAAGATGGCAGAGAACCGGGTAATGAAAACTCAAGTCCTTCCTCAGTGGACTACAATGTATTGGCTCATCTCCGAAATCTCCCGTCTCTCCTGAGCTTCTACGAGGCCTTGGTCCTATCTAAAGAGCTTAGAGAGGTTCTCATTCACGCTCTACAGAACCCCGAGCGGTACACTCTGCGTATGAGAGAAGCCCAATACACTGTATCAGGCTCGCTTTGCGGAAATTAATATGAAAGAAGCCCATTACACTCTGCATGCCGCGGCATTCACATTTAAGGATGAAGATTTGCTGCTGGGAACGACTGAGCATAATCGGCCACTTTACGTGACAGGGTACAGCGGCGGAGACCGGATTAATCGCATATTGATTGATCCAGGGTCCTCAGTGAACATCATGAACTTGCGAACTCTGAAGAGTTTGTCAATGAACGTCCGACACTTGTCAAGGGAAAGGATTGTCATTCAAGGCTTCAACCAAAATTGCCAGCAAGTTCAGGGGTCCATAGCTCTGCTAATCAAATTTGGGGATCTGCAGACCGAAGCAAAAATATACGTGATCGACGCTGACATGTCTTATAAAATTCTCTTGGGGTGGCCATGGCTCCACGATTACGGCATCATTCCATCAACTCTCCATCAATGCATGAAGTATACTAAAAATGGCAAAGAAAGACCTATTGACGGAGACATCCAGCCGTTCGGTGTTCATGAAGTCCGATATGAGGATTCTCGGTACTTTATGAACCACCAAAATGCTAAGCCGCAACCGACTGAGGACAAAGCGGCCGTGAAACTCAAAAGCAAGTCTGAGCCGGCTGTCACTTTCAAAAGAAAAAACGCCCAAGTGCGCCCGCGTTTCGGTAGTAACACTGATGAGTCCGACGCTGGAAGTCCGTCCTTCCGTAAAACTCGCCCTCGTTTCGGTAGCGATACGGACGAATCTGATACTGAAAGCCCATCTAGCAACAAAGTCCGCCCTCATCTTGGCAGCGACACTGAAGAGTCGGAGGAAGAGGACCTTCTTTGCAACAGCTGTGCAGATTGGACCCCCATGCAACAAGCGAAACTACGAGAGACCTTCGAAATTGCAGAAGGATCCCTAGCCGTCACAAGGGTGCTGGAGCAGATGTGCAAAGAGCTTGATGCATTGTCAGTCTCCATCATGGACCAGCTGAAAACTTTCTGCGTTCCCAGAAGGAAAAGTGGAAAGAAAGGCATCCTGTTTTATGGGTCAAATCCTGTTGTGCACCCGGACGATTTGTCTGTCGCATGCCTTCCATACGAGAGAGTCATAAGGGCCATCCTCAATCCCAGATATTATGCGCCTGAGATGCGGGAATACTTCAAAAGATGCGGATACCGGTTATATCTAACGGAGTCCGAAGCAAAGTTTTATGAAAGGCTATGGCATCCGCCTCATGTCCGAGCACTAATCGATGGAAGAATTCCAGATTGACGAGGCAGAGGCTTCATTCAACCTGATTCCAAAGCATGCTACATGATCCATGTTGATGAAACAAGCGAAAGGTCAAATGATGATGACGAGCTAGCCGAGCCAGAAGAAGCTCCTCAAGATCTCGAAGATGGCGGACAAGCAACCTTTGATGAGCTAACCGAGATTGACTTAGGAACGCCCGATAATCTAAGGCCGGCTTATATCAGCTCACCCTTGTCAGAGGAAATAAAAGAGCAGATAATCGCCCTGCTGCATGAGTTCGTCAACTGCTTCGCGTAGACGTACAAAGAGATGCCTGGCCTTTCTCCTGAAGTGGCCGAGCATAAGCTGGCTCTATCTCCTGATGCTAAGCCAGTCAAACAAGCTCCTCGAAGAATAAGAAGGGAACTGGAAGAAAAGGTCATCGAGGAGACCAAGAAACTCATCGATGCCAGCTTCATCAGGGAAGAGAAATATGTGGACTGGATCGCATGCATAGTCCCAGTGAAGAAGAAAAATGGGCAGATCCGAGTTTGTGTTGATTTTAGGGACCTCAACAAGGCATGTCCTAAAGACGACTTCCCGCTACCGGTCATGGAAATGATGGTCGATGACACCTCAAATTATGAGCTGTTCACTTTTATGGATGGCTCGTCTGGATATAATTAGATCAAGGTGTCGCCTGAGGATGAGAAACACACAGCATTTCAAACCCCGTTCGGAATATACTGCTACAAGGTGATGCCGTTCGGACTGAAGAACGCAGGTGCTACATACCAAAGGGCAATATCCTAAATCTTTAATGACCTAATCCATAAAGTCATCGAATGCTATGTTGATGATCTGGTAGTCAAGACTAAAGTCAAGGCCGACCACATCCAAGATCTTAGGACCATTCTCACAAGACTGAGGGAATACGATCTGAAGATAAATCCTCTAAAGTGCGCTTTTGGCGTGTCATCAGGAAAATTCCTAGGCTTCATAGTCAGACATCGAGGAATCGAAGTTGACCCATCAAAGATAAAGGCCATCATAGAGATGCCCCCTCCAAAAAGTCTAACGCAGCTGGGATCTTTTCAAGGAAAGCTTGCTTATATACGAAGGTTTATCTCAAATTTGTCGGGGAGATGTAGGCCCTTCTCAAAGCTCATGAAGAAAGGAGCTCCTTTTGTCTGGGATGCAGAATGTCAAGAAGCATTCGAAAGCATCAAACAGTACTTGTTTCACCCTCCAGTGCTGGCCGCTCCCATTCCAAATAAACCGCTGATTCTCTATACTGCCGCGCTAGATGAGTCACTCGGTACGCTCCTTGCCCAGAACAACGAGGAGGGAAAAGAGAATGCCCTCTACTACCTCAGTCGAACTTTAGTACAGGCGGAACACAACTATTCCCCTATTGAAAAGCAATGCATGGCTCTGATGTTCGTTGTGAAGAAGCTGAGGCACTATCTGCTCACTCATCGGGTTATGCTGATCTCTAGAGTCGACCCGCTCAAACACTTAATGACCAAAGCAAGCCTAGCCGGTAGCATGTCGAGATGGGCTGTCATGCTACTTGAGTTTGACATAGTTTATACTCCTCAGAAAACAGTAAAAGAGCAAGCTCTTGCGGAATTTCTCGCTGCTCATCCCATACCGGAAGGGTCACCGCTCAATTGCGAGGTACCCGATGAACAAATATTGCACCTCGAGGATAGCGAGCCATGTTGGGAGCTCTACTTCGATGGAGCCTCATCAATAAGGACCTCCATTAAATCAAGCATCCCGAAGATAAAAGTAGGGATAAGATTGGTGTTCATCACGCCATCAATGGGAACCCTACGGCGTTCTTTTCCTCTCACCGAGACTCGAACAAACATTGAATCTAAGTATGAAGCCCTGATAGCTGGTCTGGAGCTCGCCATAGAAATGGAAATCCTTCGGCTACGGGTTTACGGTGACTCCCAGCTTGTCGTCAACCAAGTAAGCGGCGACTATAAGATATACAAACCCGAGTTAGTTCGATACAGAAGCCGAGTGGTGGAACTCATGAAACGGTTCACTCACATTGAACTAATGAGAGTCCCTAGAGCGTTGAATGGAAAGGTTGACGTACTCGCTCTCTTAGCCAAGGAGCTGGCTGATCCTGACATGGACGAAATTCTGATCACAGTCAGGAGCCAGTAAATTCTACCCCCAGTCTCTCTACGAGAAGAAGAAACCACGGAAAAGCAGAGCAGTCCTGCCGAAGAAGCTTCGACCATCCAAGGCAAGCCCGATTGGAGAGAACCCTTCATAAAGTATCTTTGATACGACAAGCTGCCCAAAGGAAAATCTGCAAGGATTCAGCTGAAGAAGAGTGCTCTCCGATACATGTTTGTAAATGACACGCTATACCGCAGGTCATATGACCAACTCTGGCTCAGGTGCCTGTCATCGGCCGAAGCCCAAAAAGTTATGAAAGAAGTTCACTCAGGCATCTGCGGGGCTCACCAGTCCGGCCCCAAAATGCTGCTTCGGATCAAATGGCTTGGATATTACTGGCCCACCATGATAAGGGATTGCGAAGAGCATGCAAAGAAATGCCATCTCTGCCAAATCCATGGTGATTTCATTCACAAGCATCCCAATCTGTTGCATCCTATAGTGGCGTCATGGCCCTTCGAAGTTTGGGGCACCGACGTAGTTGGTCCAATTGATCCTCCATCATCCAAAGGCCACCGGTTAATATTGGATGCAACTGACTATTTCTCCAGATGGGCTGAAGCTGTCCCACTAAAAGAAGTCAAGACAGAAGATATTCTGACGTTCTTCCAACATAATATTCTATACCGCTTCGGTACACCAAGAAGAATCATATCTGACAACGGGCCTTCTTTCAAGAGCTTCAAAGTCGCAAGGTTCGCTACTCAACACAAGATTGACTGGAGATATTCCTCCATCTATAATCCAAAGGCCAATGGGCTGGCTGAAGCCTTCAATAAAACTCTGTGCAAGCTCTTGAGGAAAAATGCTTCAGCCAACAAGAGAGACTAGAATCTCAAGCTTTACGATGCGTTGTGGGCATATCGTACCACGCACCGCACTCCAACTCAATCCACTCCATACTCATTTCTCTTCAGAGTGGAGGCGGTCCTCCCCCTCGAAGTTGAAGTTCCGAGCTTAAGAATGGCCATTCAGCACGAATTGACGGAGGAGGAAAACGTGCTCCTTCAGCTGGAAGAGCCTGACGCCGTCGAAGAAAAGAGGCTCGCTATGCAGCAAAATCTGGACTATACTGAGCCCAAATGTCACGGGCCTATAACAAGATGACCCGTCTCCGCACTTTCAAGAAAGGAGAATTGGTGTTGGTCCTCAAAAGACCGATCATCCCTAATCGACATGCAAAAGGAAAATTCGAGCCAAACTGGGAAAGACCATACGTCATCGAGAAAATGTTTGATGGAGGATCTTACCAACTAATAAGTGTCGAGGGAGAAAGGCCCATGCCATCTATCAATGGCCGATATCTCAAGAAATATTACGCATGAATGCTCCAAGTCGCAGGTGAATTGAGCACACCGGCCCTACGGTCTGGATCGTGCATCCTGCAAAACCGTATACAATCCACGGGCGTAAACAACCCCTATCATTCCCAACTCCTGCCGGTGAGACTACTTTTAAAGTCCCACCAGCAACCAAAAAAATAATAATAATACGGTATGTCTACAAGCAAAACGGGCACGGATGAAAACCCGAAAGGGCTCCGTGAGTAAAAACAGCAGGACTGCCGGCGGGTTTGTGAAAACCCGAAAGGGCGCAAACTCGTGAAAAAAAAGATAAAACACACTCGCAAAGTCCTCTCGACCTTGTGAAGAGAAAATCCCTGCGTGAGATCCTTACGACTCACAAAGGAGCAACACACTTAGGAGTCCCTACGATTCCTAAGGAGAACATACACCTGCGAGATCCTCTCGACTCGTAGGGAGAAAATGCTTTTATGAGACCCTTACGGCTCATAAAATTGAAAAGACCTAGGTGATAGGGATCTAAACCTATCTCCTGAGACATCGTTCCCCAAAGGGCAATGGCAAATGATGAGTCACTCCTGGCATTTCGCTTTAGTGTTAGCGGTGCTGATGCCAACCCAAAAGCCAAATCCTAAGTCCTCCCGGGGCAAATGATGAGTTGCTCCTGGAATTATTCCAGTGCAGCAATGCTGATGCCAAACAAGATCTAAATTCCAAGTCCCCAAACGGCGAATGATGAGTCGCTCCTAGTACCATATTCCAGTGCAGCGATGCAGACGCCAACCAAAATCCAATTTCTCAAAATTCTCCTTGCTCTACAGTTGGTCCCTAAGTTGACTAACGTATACAATCCACAGGCTCAAATAATTCTCAGCATACTCATGCCCCACCGCAATCACCAGTTAAGCGGCTGGTCTCCACCCTTGGGACTATACTCCATTTGGGAAGACCCGCTCATGTGTCCTCATGATACATGAGGAGAACAAACTTACGGGATCCTCACGACTCGTAAGAAAACACCTTCGTGGGATCCTTACGACTCACAAAGGAAAAACACACTTGGGAGTCCCCATGACTCCTAAGGAGAAAGCACACCTAAGAGATCCTTACGACTCGTAGGGAGAAAATGCTTTTATAGGACCCTTACGGCTCATAAAATTGAAAAGCCTTAGGTGATAAGGACCTAAACCTGTCTCCTAAGCCATCGCTCCCCAACAGGAAAAGGCAAATGATGAATTTCTCCTGGCACATGTGCTTCAGTGTTAGCAACGTTGATGCCTACCCTAACCCCAAAACTCCAAAACTCCAATACAAATGACCCCTAAGTCGTTAAACTGGGAACAGATGACCTCTAAGTCCTTAAACTGGGAACAGATGACCCCTAAGTCGTTAAACTGGGAACGAGGGAAGTTTCCTATGGCAAATGATGATTCGCTCCTGGTACCATATTCCAGCGTAGTGATGCTGATGTCAATCCAAATCACATCAAATCAGCAAAACAACCAATGACCTCCCTGGCGGAATCAAATTCCACCTCGGAAACAAGTCAACTTAATCCCTGACACCGCAAGAAGCGGAGCAAGTCAAATCCAGAACCGACCGTCCACGACGCAAAAAGATAATGAAAATATCTCAACAACTTTTCTCTCTTTCAAAAAGAATCAAGATTTGTGATCTTCTCCTTCCTCAAGGTTCAAAACCTTCTTCTTTCTTTTGAATTAAATCAAGAATTTTACTCTTTCTTTTCCAAAACTAAATAGTTTTTCACCACAAAACCCGCAAAGGGGAGATCGGATCTTCCATCAGATCTTAAAAAGGAGGGATTTTTAAAATCTCATCTCTCTTGTTCTTCAAGATCCGGCCAACAGAGAAAGAAGAAGGAGACCCATCTCCAAAGACCCCACTTTGGGGAAGGTCCAGGGCTCAAGGGAGAAGCCCCTTCATCGGCTCCAAGAATACCTTAGGAGTTTAACTCCTCAAAACACACACACACACACATACACAAAATAATAAGTATATTCTTTCTGGGAGTACAACTCCCAGTGAAGGGACCAACTCCCTTTTTTGCGCCCAAAGCGCTAGCGCCCTTGCGCTCAAAGAGCTAGCGCCCAAAGCGCTAAGGCCCGAGCGCCCACGTGCTTGGCACGTGAGGCTCTAGCGCCCTTGCGCTCAAAGCGCTAGCGCCCACGTGCCTGGCACGTCATACGCTAGCGCCCGAGCGCTCAAAGCGCTAGCGCCCAGAGCGCTAGCGCCCAGAGCGCTAGCGTCCGAGCGCCCACGTGCCTCGCACGTGAGGCGCTAGCGTCCGAGCGCCCACGTGCCTCGCACGTGAGGCGCTAGTGCCCTTGCGCTCAAAACGCTAGCGCCCAAAACGCTAGCGCCAGAGCTGTAACGTTTTAAAAATAATTAATTAAATAAAATCCTTTAGATGAATTTTCTGATAATCCGTAACATAAACCGTATTTTCCATAAAACTCAACTACAATTATTTTTCAATATAGATTTAAATATTCCTATTTTAACTATATAATTGCTAGTATTTGGAATTTATTTAGTCACTTATAAATTATTAGTTTACCTAAATATTTTTCCTTAAGTAATTATTTTTTATATTAACATAAGCTTTTAATTATACATTATTAATTTTACAAAAGTGAGCCATGACATAGTGGAATTTAGTTTGTAGCATAAACTTCTCTTCTTGATTTGTCTTCAAATTTCTAGACTTTTCTAGGTCAAATAGAATTAAGAAAATAAATAAAACCAAATAATTTTGAAAAGACTTAAGTGAAGTAATAATTTGAGAAGTCTTCCACACATTTCTATGCCCATTTCTCTCTCTCTTTCTCTCTCTCTACACTCCCCTCACATGGCCGAAACTCCCCATGGCTGCCCAAAAATTTTCCCCACTTCACTTGCTTCAAAATTCTTCAAAAATCCAAAATTAAACATCAAATTCCAAATCCAATCTCTACCCATTATTCTTTGGCCTATCTAGCATGGATCTTGGAGAAAAATTAGAATTTTGAGAGGCTAGGTTGCATGTTGATCTCATGTTTGTGAAGGTATAATCCAAACCCTAGTGTTAATTATAGGTTAATTACGATAATTTAATGAATTTCGGTATTTAATTAGGGTTCTAATTGCTAACATGAAAATTCAAGAAAGGGTTTGTGATCAAGTTAGGGTTTTTATAAATTATTCATGGTTCTAATGAGTAGTTTAACATGTTAATGGAATGCAAACCTAATCTAGTTACTAATTTGCTATTTGTTACTTTAAAATTGTGATAATTATGCTATTTTGCAAACTAGGTTTTTGGAAATTAATTAAATAATTGAGATTAAAATATAATTAGGGTTTCATGACATTATTAACATGATAAATTGTAGTTTAATACTTTAGATCATGCAAAACCAAGCTTAGTTGTTGAATTGTGAATTTTTGCTTTAAAAGTGTTAAAATTGGGTATTTTTGCAAACTAGAATTTTAGATTTAATACAAATTGATGAGATTAAATTATAGAAATGGTTTATATGACCTAGTTATGATATTTAGTGAATATTATGACCATTAGTTTTTTTAAAACATCAAGTTTCGATTAAAATGAAAATTAAGTGCTTTCTAGGTTTTCGAAAATAAATCGATTTGATTTATTTTGAGGTTTTGATGAGTTGCAATCTATTTTATATTATAATTAGTGATTTGTGAAACCACGATTGGTGTGTTTGGGTTTTTCTCGATCAATCGGCATTTGTACGCCGATATCGAGGGTTATTTGGTTCTTTTGCATGAGCGGGTCATAGGTTTTAACCTATGCGCGTTTCGTCCGCCGTTTTGGTTTTGTCCGCGATTTCGGTTTACAATATTATATATGTTTGCGTATAGGTACCCCTCACGTGGACTTCGGACGATGAAGAAGAGGATGGCGGCATCGACTTCGGCAGACAAGGACCTGGTGAGTAGATGTATATCTACGGCGGAAGTCGGGTGGATGGCGTATAGCACCCCCGCAAACATAGAATAAGGATATTATGTACTATTATTCGGAAGTCGGACGTGACCTTAGATTCTTGATGAGTAAGGTATTATTGAAGACGTTAAGTTAGATTGGACTGATTTACAAAGACTTAACCAGAAGATGATTGCCCTGGAGGGAATTCGTAGGTTTCATGTAGACACACACACGCATACACACATAAACTTGACTTGGTGTATATGTATATATATATATATATATATATATATATATATATATATATATATATATATGAATGTGTGTAGATTTCTATATGTATATATATATAACATATACATGTGATATGAGGATGTTATATGATATCTGGGGATGAGTCGATATGACTGGGCATAATGCCGTGAGATATTGGATATACGATCAAGTTATGATATGACATGTATTATGATATTAGCGGATCGTTGGGAAATGTGAAAAATGTATATTTATACATAAACGATAATAGGTGATGATGACATTGAAATGTACGAGACTCTAGAATAGAACCCGGATTGTAATATGTGACTTAATCACGATATGATATATGACATGATATTTTAGTGGATCATTTGACGATGTATATTTACACAGACGATGATATATGTTTGATGTTATTGGGATGTATGCGATTATGGTACAGTAACCTTGATCATGATATTGTTTGATGACGATACTATACGAACGATGATGTATATGTTGGAGATAGTGCCCTCAAAGTCAATTATTGGATCGCAGGTACGTGATTGCAATGATTGAGGCAGGACCTATACCGATATGACAGTCTTGCTCGAGATGATAGTATGCTATCTGGTTTGACTTTATCATCGTATACATGCTTTAGTTCACTATTGCATGATGATAGAGCCCATAGGATTCTTGCTTGACTACCAGCAGTATGATGGCGATCATATACGTGGGAGCTGGGGGTCTGTAAGCACATCCTTAAAGTGTCCTTAGTCGTAGGAGTTTCGAGACAGAGCATCGATACTCCAGAGTAGACTAGTGTATACAGTCGAGACCCCGACGAGGGGCGGTGGCCGGTCTCACAAGCCACTGGTGTCAGTAGGATCACCTAAGATGTATACAGGTGCTCATTAGGTTATGAGTACACTGGACAGGACTCGCCGGGAACATGCTAGTTGGTATTATACATATCGTCAGATAGCAGTTCCCTGGTGACATGTGTACAGGTAAGTTCATCGACCTGAGATCGTCATTTGTCTCGTGTGAGTTCCCACTGTGCTTTGATTTCTACCCTACCACGGCTCAAAGGAGTCATGCAAATAGGTCTTTTTTGGGTACAGTCCCGAGCCACTTGGAGGCAAGTGAGCGGATCGGCAGGGGATTCGTCTCTCCCGGTAATGGGGGTGAGATCACGCTGTGTCTAGGAGAGCCATTACAAAAAGCCCTCGGCCGAGGCAGGATATTTACTGGTAGGTACTCCAATATTATCTCAAAGTGTTCTGGGCCACTCTCTGACACGACTTATACTGCTATTGGGGGTCTGACGTTACCAGCCCCTAGGCCGATATGCGATACTCATAGATGAACGGACCGGACTGTATGTATATTGTCACTGTTAGGCTCAGTAGGGTTTAGAGATGAGTTCGCTCGTCAGCTTCCCTTCCAATCAATACATAGGCAAACATTACGTACAGCTCGTACCTCTGACGTGCTAGTGGTTATACCCAGTGCCAGTGTGTTGATGAGTCATTAGAGTCCCCCACAGACACTTTCCCAAGTTCGGGTGAAACGTTGTAGAGGCCGTATGGTTTTATGGCAAGGTTCGAAAAATGCACGTGCGTTTTCGTACGTGTCATTTTTCGGGCAGATAATACTGGTTGGCTTTTGTTTAAGCCGGATCCCAGTATTATACTGTGTAGATATAATATCTTTGTCTCAGATGCATTTGTATTCGGTCGTAATACAAATGCGGGTATGTTTATACTGTTACGGGGTTATCCTGAAATTCATTTCAGGATCAATTTTGGAAGTTGCCAGTTTTCTATCACCCGTATTTAACATTCGGTTAAATGCGGATTTATCTTTTCTTCCATGGGTGAGTCATGAGGGTGCGTCATGAGTGAGGAAGCTTCTTGATTGATGACTAGGTTTGTGACTCACTTGATTGCATTTAATGTTTTAGTGAGGTGTTTAAAGTGAGTCACCACTTGCATTAATGTGTTTTTGGTAATGCTTAGGATATTATTCCTTAAGGTTACCCCCTTTGCTCCTACACTCACCCTCCTCCTTTCCTATATATGGCCGGCCCCTCTTGCTAGAGAAAGTGTGTAGTTCATTTGAAGAAAAAGATCATGATAGTAGTTTAGGTTCATGGAAATTTGATATGCCGATTTCTCATTTACCCGATTCAAATGGCAACTTCATTAACCGTTTGTCCATAGCTTTGGACGTAACGAGACAAAGTGTTCTACTCATTCTCTACATCATCTTGGTCATCTCTTTTAGCAAACTTGACGACCGAGTTACCTCGGTTCATAGGCGGGAGCCCGTTAAAAGATCCGTCGACGTGGTGCCACCTGGACGAGAAGACTGGAGATTCAGGAGATCGGAGCAGCCGCAACAAAGCGTGGGATGATGGTTGAAGACCGAAGGACTCGGATCGTTTGGTATAACATTTCTACCCACTTTGTAGTTTGTTAGTTTAGCTTTAATGGCAGATCCGGGTTATAGTACGCGATAGCGCCAGTTGTAAAAAGTTTTTGTTCCGCATTTAGCGTCTGTTAGACGGCCGGGGCGCTACCGTGGACTTACAGTGGTATCAGAGCCTCACCATTAAGCTTTACTAACTTGTGCTAACGCGTTTAAAATATCGATCGAACGGATTTTCGAAAATCACAAATTCCAAGGTTAAAGTTTCTGTCGATTTTAAACAGTGTCTAAAAATTATTTTACATATCGCAGAAAACTAAGCAGGCTTTTCTAAGCATAATGGAAAAATTTGGGCACGTGATCCCACAAGACCACCGCGGATCCACGGTCAAACCTAGGGTTTGACCGCGGAACCGCGGCGTGTTTGTGGGAACAGTGCTCCAACTTTTTCCAGAGAGCTTCATTTTGGAAATTGTGGTTTTTAGTATATATCTTTTGGGCCCAGATTTTATTACTGTACAGCAGATGTACGTGGGGCCCACTTCGGGAAGTTTTGTCGATCGAAATTTTAAACTTGTTAGTTTGCAGTATTTACATTATATCTCCGACCGGGAATGTCATTTGAGCGGTAAACCGTGTCTAATTGCTATAATTCTTTTAGACGGGTTTGCGAACGTGACATTCGCGTTGATGTTCTGTGTTGTGCTGTGATGTTGCGGATTTGTCGTGGTGGATAGCAGGGTGCAATGATAGTGCAGTTTGGATTTATTTGTATATTTGATGTTGCGGGGCGAGCGTCCAACATGTGGACTGCTGTCACTGCCTGTTGTATAATACTCTTTTGGGGCACGACCGGGTTGAGGTCGATGTACCCGTTGTACATATTTTAATTTCTGCACTAGGTTTACCCCGCGATGGAGTGCACGGATAGCCGGGTTTTGGAGGGCAATGGGTCCGTATCTCATGGCTTTGAGAGGCAAAGGGACCTCACTCTAGAATTGGCAGACTATTCGCCGCACTCGTAGGGGGTACAGGTTGACCCAAGGAGGGGTGCTCAATTTACCGGATTCCGTGAAGTGTCGAGTGTTCCATTCACTATGTTGTGGGGACTACCTCACTTCAGGTTTTGGCGGGTAACTTGTCGCACCCGTAGGGGTCTAGGTTTCATTGCACAGGCTATCCACACGACCAGGGGAACGTCGGGTTTCAGTAGCGGCTCTGTGAAACCCGGGGATTCCAGATTATCTGTATTGTTCTGTGATACTTATTACTTTTCTGTAATGTTGCATATTATCACGCCTGGAGCGATTATTGTATATTGGTATATATACTATTAGATGTTGTATATGTTTTACAGCCGCGCTAGTCCAGTCCCCGCTCTGTCGTTAGTTAAGTAACCTAACGAGTGATGACGGAACCCTGTGGCGAATGCGGATGGCATATACGTACATTTTATTTTCGTTCTTTTCTGGTGTGATTGATTGATGGGACTGCATTGATTGTTATCAATGCAAGGATAAAACAAACCTATATTTGATGTTGTTGGAACAAAATTTAAAAAGGTGTTATTACAAAGATGTTTCCTTTTGTTTTGCAAAGCGGTATTCAGTTGGAATATCCTGCACCTTATTCCACGAGGCAAGGGCCGAGATCCCTTCACCGGGAGTGACCCCTTGGGCAGAAGTTCACGTTAGGGTAGTAACATATATATAGTCGATTACAAGTTGCTTTGCATCGCAGTATTCAGTTAGAATATCATGCACCTCATTCCACGAGGAAAGAGCCGAGATCCCTTCACCGGGAGTAACCTCTTTAGCAAAAGGGTTTTCACTTTATTTTTATAAAAAGTTATCAGGTTACTTCAACGAAATCAAGTTCATTACGTTAAAGGTTTTTTGCCAAAAACCAGCCGTAGCCCTCCGTCATTTCTTATGGATGGTCAGTAGTATTCAAGCTATGTTTGTTGGCCCTTAGTCAAGGCATAGTGTTTGGTAGCTGCTGGGTATTCATTTGTTGCATTGATAGATGCGTTGGTTTGGGACAGTCGTATTAATTTGTTGGCCCTTAGTCAAGAGTATGTACGGGTGGGTTCAAATCAACCAGGACAATGACGGGAAGAACTTGACATGTGACTTATGATTTGTTGGCCCTTAGTCAAGGTCATAAGAGCATGAGGTAAAAATTACATCGGGAGTTTCAAACAAACAGCAAACTTGCCAGGCATGCGCATACCTTCTGGAGTGTGATAACTTGAGTGGCTTCCATCAAGTTATCATGCGATGATAGTTGGATCCCGATTCTCACTGATGAGTTGGTTTACTCTTCGGGTGATCCCAACTAATTCTTCTTTCAGGTTTGGAGGAGAATTTGAGATTACAGTGGGAGGTTTCCTGATTAGATAAATTGATAACCATTCTGATCTAGGTTAGAGTGCACGCAGAGTGTTTCTTTTCTCTCTCTCTTTTTGGCAGCAACCTTTGACCGACCCGAGACTATGACTCGGTGACCAAGTTGACCGAACTTTCTTAAAATACTGGCTTTTGGATTGTCTGAGTTGCATAAGTCATTGCCGCTCCTTCTTTTACCCTTTGTATTTCTCAGAACACCCCGTATTACTACGGATATCCACTTCCATTGGATAGATCCATCGTATGGTTATATACGAACTCGAAGGGACTTCTTCGAGGATGGATCCAGGTACAGGAGAAATAGAATTAGTTTATTCAGTTGTCTTTTATTATCACCTTCTCTCAGGTTGCGAGGGCTCCTTAGTTTAGGAGAGTACACCTATTAGGCTTATTGGATAGTCTTATTCCAAACCATAGGCTGATGCCGAAAGGTAGGGAATGAAGAAAACCAATTAACCTAAGTCGGGTGTACAGAAGGTAATAACTAAAGACAAAATAAAGGGATTAGAAAGAGAGCAAAGTAAATTGCGACTGCTATCATTCATGACCAAACCACGTACTTCATCGCCACTCCCATTTCACCTTTGCTTTTTTCCCCAGTTCGGAAGAAATAGAATAAGGTATTATTCAGTTGTCTTTTATCATCACCTTCTCTCAAGTTGCGAGTACTCCTAGGATTAGGAGAGTACACCTATTATGCTTACTGGATAGTCTTCTTCCAAACCATAGGCTGGTGCCGAACGGTAGGGAAGGAAGAAAACCATTTAGCCTAACGATGGTGTACAGAAGATAACGACTAAAGAAAAATAAAGGGATTTAGAGAGATGGCAATGAAATATACGGTTAAAGTCATGAATTGGATTATGGAAGAGGAATTACTAAGAATACCAGGATACCCCTACGAAACATTTTTATGTTTCAGTGCATTGTTAAAGGAAAACTGATTTCCCGATTATATACTTACTCCAGGGTATGTATTTACCAGGTTTTATTCTCATATCAGTATGGTTTTACAGATGATGAGTGGGAGAAAGTTATTGGGAATTAGGTGATCATCCTCATTATATCGGAATTCGTTATAATTGGTGATATTTGAGGAAGTCGCCTGGGTTATTACCGGCAGGCATTTGGTTTTGAGTATCCGTTGTTGTGCACAAATTTCAAAATGATATATCTGTACGTTTATGTTTAATAAAGTGATATATAACTTTTTGATATTATGTCGATGACATTTACCCATATCAGTTGGCGATTGGGTAAGGAGCATTGAACAGCGGAATGGTTCTTAACCATAAGTACAGTTTTCAACCTACGATGCACAAGTTTTGAGTTATTAAACTCAATGGAATTATACAGAGTATTGTATTTTTTCCAGTGTCCGTTCGGACAAAGGGGTTGGTCCTCGTACAATGTTCTGTTTACTTATGACTTCTCTATTTTTTAGACAAGTGTTTCGCAGAAATACAATGTCTAAGTTTTGAGAAGTTGTGGGTATAAGAATAAAGTAGAGAACCAGATGTCGCAAGTATCGGGATTCTTCAAAGAAATTGAAGATGTAGATACTTGTGATTGGTATTCAGATGATAGTAATGGTTTTGAGAAACTTGTTTCTCTTTCAGGTTACTCATAATTGGATAGATTCCTAAGTTGAGTAATGCTGATTAGCCTTTCTCCATTAAGTTGATATGCACTGGAGATAGCTGCATGATTTGAATCTGGTTCCAATTAAATTAGTGCCTCTATTTCTATATTGTATATAGAATGGTTCATATCTTAACGATGTTAAGGTACGGGGAGTTGTCCAGCTTATGCTTAAAACCAGACACTGGATAACTCAAGGCACGTTTCTGTAATGGCAGTTTGTGGGTTGACCCTGGCTTTGACGAGGGTTGACTTTCTACCATCTGGAAGATCAATAGTGATATTATTCTTGACTCGCCACAATTTTAGTAAAATGGATTTTTTCTGAAAACGGTAATGGGAGTATGGTAGAACTGGAAGTGAATCCAGAACCGCAAACGATTACGGAAAATTTAATAGGACCAATTTATTCAATCAGGTTTGACATTCCAATAGCCACTCCGCAGATATGGTGGGTAACCTCAGACACCCGAGAGGTACTCCGGTAGCCTCAAGGACGGTGACAGGGAGGTTCTTGTTTACCCAGACTTGACACTACTGTTGTTCCAGACTATGAGACCTGGCAGGAGGATATGTATAGCGTCGTTCTAAACTAGCTTTAGAAGTGTACGTATATATTATTCTGCCAGAGGGTTGTCGTAGTCAGTGGGAGCAGCGGAAGCATAGTGGGCAAGTAGCTTATGTCTATTTATAGATTTGAGCAGATATAGCAGAGATAAGATCATATATTTTTGATGAGACAGTCATGGGTTTGACTTCATCAGATTAGGGGATGGATCTGTTAAGAAGGTAGTAGGGTGTGATGTCCTGGTATTTGGATGACATATACAGAGTAGAAAGTAAAATTCCTATACTACGATCGGTTGTACTTTGGTCGTCACACAGTTGTTTCTCCACAAAGGATATGGATATAATATCTGACATTCTGGTTACTAGATTTATGGTTTTAGATCTAGATTTAGGTAGTTTCCCAATATGGGTACTTTGACAATATTCTAATAATATTTTAGAATAGATGACTCCAGGCATGGTAGTGTACCTGCAGGTGATGGAGTCACCCTCTCTAAAGGTGTCTTACAGACTAAAGGGGAGTGGGATGTACATGATTGGCAGATTACTTGCTTAGGCAATTGAGTCAATCGTGAGATGTCAAGTACCACACCAGATGTTGTTTTTGCACTAGATGCAATAAGTTTATATTAATCCAATCTTGAAGAAACATAAGGAAGAAGTTTTAGAACATAAGTGCATGTTCTACGGATTTGATGACGGCAGCCTCCTTCGGGAGACAGTTATCATTCCAGGCTTCAAAGGTGACATGGATGACAGAGTGATTGTCAGAGTTATAGTTTTCCCTCTGACGAGGGACAGTATTATGGACAGGTGGTCCAAGAGGATACTGTGGGAGGCATGGTGCTGGATACTGATTAGGTTCAGTTAATCGATATAGTCTAAGAAGTTTGGATTTGAAGTTCATTTATGAACTAGGTCCCATCAGATATCCAGACATATTCTAAGACAGGTATTACTCGATTCGGGAGATGGCTTTCTCCGCGAACTTGAGATTAAGAGAGAGATAGAATGAAACATCAGGGCAGATCCACTCGCTGAGGCTTTTTCTCGAACACAAGAGTTTTACAAACTAACTTTGTGAAACTGATTAGTAGAGGAGTTGGATGTTCGGTATCACACAGGCTGTGAGTATGCGACATCGCAATAATTAGCCTTAAGTGCAAGTGGGAGATTGTTGGAGATAGTGCCCTCAAAGTCAATTATTGGATCGTAGGTACGCGATTGCAATGATTGAGGCAGGACCTATACCGATATGATAGTCTTGCTCGAGATGATAGTATGCTATCTGGTTTGAATTTATCATCGTATACATGCTTTAGTTCACTATTGCATGATGATAGAGCCCATAGGATTCTTGCTTGACTACCAGCAGTATGATAGCGATCATATACGTGGGAGCTGGAGTCTGTAAGCACATCTTTAAAGTGTCCCTAGTCGTGGGAGTTTCGAGACAGGGCATCGATACTCCAGAGTAGACTAGTGTATACAGTCGAGACCCCGACGAGAGGCGGTGGCCGGTCTCACAAGCCACTGGTGTCAGTAGGATCACCTAAGATGTATACAGGTGCTTATTAGGTTATGAGTACACTGGACAGGACTCGCCGGGAACATGCTAGTTGGTATTATACATATCGTCAGATAGCAGTTCCCTGGTGACATGTCTACAGGTTAGTTCATCGACCTGAGGTCGTCATTTGTCTCGTGTGAGTTCCCACTGTGCTTTGATTTCTACCCTACCACGGCTCAAAGGAGTCGTGCAAACAGGTCTTTTTTGGGTACAGTCCCGAGACACATGGAGGCAAGTGAGCGGATCGGCAGGGGATTCGTCTCTCCCGGTATTGGGGGTGAGATCACGCTGTGTCTAGGAGAGCCATTACACAAAGCCCTCGGCCGAGGCAGGAGATTTACTGGTAGGTACTCCCGTAGTATCTCAGGGTGTTCTGGGCCACTCTCTGACACGACTTATACTGCTATTGGGGGTCTGACGTTACCAGCCCCAAGGTCGATATGTGATACTCATAGGCGAATGGACCGGACTGTATGTATATTGTCACTGTTAGGCTCAGTAGGGTTTAGAGATGAGTTTGCTCGTCAGCTTCCCTTCCAATCAATACATAGGCAAACGTTACGTACAGCTCGTACCTCTGACGTGCTAGTGGTTATACCCAGTGCCAGTGTGTTGATGAGTCATTAGAGTCCCCCACAGACACTTTCCCAAGCTCGGGCGAAACGTTGTAGAGGCCGTATGGTTTTATGGCAAGGTTCGGAAAATGCACGTGCGTTTTCGCACGGGTCATTTTTCGGGTAAATAATACTGGTATGCTTTGGTTTAAGCCGGATCCCAGTATTATAATGTGTAGATATAATATCTTTGTCTCAGTTGCATTTGTATTCGGTCGTAATACAAATGCGGGTATGTTGATTGAAAAGAATTTCTTGTTGTGTGTAAATCGAATCAAATAGTCCCCGGCAACGGCGCCATTTGATTGAAAAGAATTCTCGATGTGCAGTATGAAATGGTAAAGAAATCACAACCAAAAATTATTTGACCGCAATCAACTACGGTGTCGGATGTAGTTTGTATGTGAGTGCGGATCGTCCACAGGGAAAGTGTAATCGTTCGTCATTTGAATTAGATGAATTGAAACTTTAATGAAAAGAAAACAAACAATTCAAGATTTATAGTTGAAGTTCAAGAATTAGAAAAACTAGATCTAAGAAAGCATTAAAAGATAGAATCAAGAATTGATAGTTTGATGATTTTTCCAAACCAAATATCAAGAATCGAAATGAGGCTCGTAGGAATCGATCGGATCTATAGATGTGATGTAATCTTACAATTACGTATTCTTATCCTTCGATGAATTGATACTAGATCGATGATGATCGACAAGAATTAGGGATTTCTTGTGAAACTAGGGTTTCATCTTATCCCTTGTTCATTCATCGATATCATTCATATTCTAGCCTCTAGTAAATTCAAGAAACGATCGTAGATCCCTAATTTCGAGCGATCACAATCAAGAAAGCATCGCAACGATACTAGGTCATCGATTCTTGAACTTGCTAGGGTTTACAAAACTCGTAGGACTTAAAAATCGTTTAAAGATTTGTTACATCATCATTCTACAATCGTCTCGACTCCTTTACGAGCGGAGTTTCACTCACACATCACAACAAAAGCAACAATTACAAATTGAGATCTAATCATGATGCAAGAATTAAAAGAAAGCAAGATTAAAGAATTTCACCTTTTATTTATATCAACAATTTAGTTACATTCGCTCAAGAACTACAAGAGGAAGAACTTGATCGTCGATTTGGCTTCGCTCGTCTCCGTGGATCGCGGATCGGCTTGGATCACTTGCCCGATTGAAGATCGGCTCAGCTCCTAAAAGGTTGAAGGCTTCTCGCTTGATTTGGTACTCAAGATCTTGGATTTGGAGTGGAATTAGGGTTAGGGTTTCGCACAAGCCTTGTCACGAGACTTGTGGAAGAAGATGATGAAAAGAGGGAATATCTAAGATTATTGATGAACAACCTTTAACCCTAGGTCTAGGTTCCTATTTATAGATAACTAACCCTAGATCTAGGATTTCAAATTCTAAGTTTCCCTCCTAAAGTTTGTTGAAGAAATTCAAATTTCCCTCCAAAAGTTAGTTAGGGGAGAAGCTTCTAGATGTGATTAGTTAGAAGGGAGCTTCTAGAAGAGGTTAGTTAGGAGCTTAATTAGGATTAGCCTTGCTTAATGATCTTCGCTGATCTGGCAGTAGTTTAGAGGGTATTCTGGAACTTGACATATCAGAAAGCAATGTGGGCCCAGAGTTTGAGATTCTGCACTGAATTTTGGGAGCTGAAGCTTTGGAACAACCGCGGATCCGCGGCCCAAGTAGGTTCCTGCCGCGGATCCGCGGCTAATTTGGAGCCTTAGGTCTTGGTCTCTCTGGTGGTTGCTTGGGATGTCTCATGGGACTTCTTTTGATATATAGAATTGTATAATTCCTTCTGAATTGCTACCAGATCTGAAATGATTGAATTGGCATATTTTTGATCAGCTCTTTTGCTTTTCTTCCGTATTTCCTGCACAGACTCAAGACAAGTGTTGCGCAAATACAGAAATGATGCGATGCCATGAAATGCGGTTAATTTCCCTTAAAGTGTCGGTTTAAAAGTCTAATACATGAAATCTGATATTTTACGACTGATTTGCTAATATGTGAAATATGAATACCGAACACTTCTAAATGTATGCAAAAGATGGGGAAATTGCCGTGTTAAAAATACATTATTTTCGACTGATCAAATACCCCCAAACTTAATTTCGATCGTCTCGAGCGAATGTTTTATTAAAAAGAGAAGGAGAAAATAAAGAAATAGAAAAACTAACTAGCACACTTTCGTAGGCAACACGATTGCACTGAGCACGTGCAACAAGCCTTTAAACCTCTAGGTGTCCCTAGTAGGAGGAGTGTTGTCTCCTGAGGGTTTTCAGCGGATTGCACCCACAAAATCCAATAATAAAAGAAAGATCATGAATATTACATTTAAAGAAAAGAATTGTAAAAGAAAGACTTTGAAAATTAGGGTTTCCAACTAAGCTAGCTTTTCGGTTGTCATGAGCCCTATCTTAATGGTCATGAAAAGATGTTAGAAATCACGTCCTCCCTCAATAAAACATCGTCTTATTCTTCATTCCTATCTTTTTTTCCAAACATCGATCATATCACCCTGCGTGTGTGTAAAGACATCCCTACACCCGGAGAATTCAATTCAAGCTATCATACTCTTGCCCATCAGCCTCAGTACTTTTTAATCAATGAATATTTAGACGAAATTGCTCACACACTTTCATGCGACCGTTAATACTTCTTGAGGTACTAACCGACCGATTACTCCTGTGCTTGCTTACTTGGCGTATTTTCCTCGTCTTGCACCACCTCAGGCATAGCAGTGACTCCCAGACCAGTTGGCCTTAGGGCACTAGGTGAAGAAGCACCCTCGCTATACATTTTTTTATTGCCCTTGGTGATAACAAAACCAGTGTCCATTTTTCTCACCACTTTATATTTTCTTCATTTTTTTTATATATCCTTCATACTTTTGGCTTTAAGACAAGAGCATTTCAAGGTATCCTCTACTATCTCAGGCTTTAAGACGTATGTAAGTGCGAATAGCAAGGTAGCAACGTTCAAAATGTTTGGCTTCCAGAATAGAAACTATTTTTCAGACTTATTTTTATCCTCAGATTAGTGACGTCTTTCATCTTACTAACCCTTGGGACAACGGCTCATAACTACTTATTACTAGTTCGTATAAGAAAACTTCTAATTTTCTTAGTTTTCTTAAATTTTTCTAATCTCATGGACGTAATTTTTCACTATCTAAACTTTAATTATCTTATTTATGTACAAAATTTTTTTTTATATTTTTGAAAATTTTTAAATTTTTATGGTTTTTCAAAAAAATGTTTTGTGCTTATGCAAATGATATGCAAATGATCAATAATAAGCACAAACCTCCCCCAAACTTGTTTTCAACAGTGTCCTCACTGTTGCCATCTGCTAAATCTCGAAAAACCTGTAAGCTTGGGAGGAATTTATTAGTGGGGGCAAAATATTTAAGTGAAGAACCTCTCCCAAACTTATTTTTGGCTCAACATTTTGTAAAAATTCTTTTTAGGAGCCAGAAAAACATACCCCCCCAAACTTGAGTTATGCAATGTTAATCTTTGAAAATCACAAGTGGGGGTCAAAAATCAGTGGTCGATGCCAAGCTTTGCAAAGACCGAATGTTAACACCAACCATTCAAAAATTTTATCAATGCAGTGCTCTGGTTGGTGGAAGAAGAAGTGGGGAAATGTTAAGTGGTGGAATAGAATGTGTGTGCGTCTCATTTTGGAGAGACGATGCAGTGATTGTGATGGATTACTCGCATTCTTTTTACAATTCAGAAGAAGGGGTGGAGGTTCAATTTCATTGATTGGGAGATGATTCATCTCAACACCCGTGTCATTTAAAAATGCGAGTTCATCAGCGAAGATTTCCTCAAAAGTTCCATTAATACCCCGAGAAATAATGTCATCACAAAGTACGGGGTGATCTTCAGACTCTAAAAGCAGTTCATAATCAGTGTTATTTGTTGACCCGGACATCTCGGTGGAAGAGTCCGTATGTGTATGATACATAGTTGGGTCAAACAATAACATATGAAAAGAGTCAAGATCGATATCAGGAGGATCATCAAATTCGCTGCTGTCGACATCCATTAAGTCGACAGAACAGACCTGAGCAATAGGTTCGGAGGGTACACTTCCCAACTTGTAAATGTTCAGCTCATTGACCTATTCCCGAAAGATAGGGTCATAGAACCATTACGACAGTTGATAATAGCATTGGAAGTGGCCAAAAAGGGGCGACCTAAAATCACCGGAATTTGATTCCGTGGGTTCGCTACAGGCTGTGTATCAATTACAATAAAATCCACAGGGAATATGAATTCCCCGATTTTTATTAACACATCCTCCAGTTCACCCCTAGGTTTGGTGATTGATCGGTCAGCCATCTGGAGAGTGCAATTGGTTGGCTTCAACTCTCTGATCCCTAATTGCTCATAGACTGAATATGGAAGCAAGTTAACACTAGCGCCAAAGTCTAGTAGAGCACGGTTAATGTGTTTTTCCCCAATAGAAACGGAAATAGTAGGATATCCAGGATCCTTACGTTTCCTCGGTAATTGTTGGGGGAAAGCCGTGTCTATTGTTTTTTCCATGAATATCTTCTTGGGCACTTGAGTCTTCCTCTTCCTAGTGCACAAGTTCTTAAGAGTTTTCGCATAGGACGGAACTTGTTGGATGGCATCTAGGAGAGGGATGTTGGTGTTTACTTGCTTAAAAATGTTCATAATCTTCTCCATATGTGGACTCGGTGTGTTAGCCCTTAACCGATTAGGATAAGGTGCTTTAGCAATAAGCGCTGGGTCCATCATAGGAGAAGGAAGTGGGTGTGGAACCGATCCAGGAATAGAAGTGGGGATCGTCCGTGGAGGGGTAAAAGAGGTGGGCTGTAGTGGCGAGCCTTTTGGGAAATGGAGAATAGGCTCGGAAGAAGGTGATAGGGTAGAAGAACTGGGGTCAGAAGTGTGTGTGTGTGAGGAAAGGTCTCAGTCGGGGTGTTATTGATTGATTTATTAGTATCATCAAACTCTTCCCCAAGGTGATGGTCAAGCACTCTTCCAGATCACAACGTGATCTCATCCACATGATGTGAATAGCCAAGATTAGGTAAAGGTTGAGCTGGAAGTTTCCCTTTCTCTCGTGCACTCATTTCGGCTTTTAGTTGTGCAATTTGTTCTTCCATCGATTTGATGTTTTCATTTTGAGAGATAATGATCTTCATCACATTCTCAACGGAAGATTGCAAACTTGCCGTCCCTTGGATGGATTGTTTCATGAAAGTATCCAAGGTTTGTGCTAGTGCAGAGGTATTATCTGTACCGGTCAATTGCAAAGGACTAGACGGTGCAAAAGTGTTGGCCGGATTTTGGAAATTTTGTGCTTGGAAGGGGTGTTGACTCAAAAGAAGTTGTGGGTGCTGTTGTGGTGGAGGGGCCCCTTGGAAATTGTTTTGGTTTGGAACCGTGTTTTGAAATTGTGAGTGGTTCCAAGCAAAGTTAGGGTGATTCCTCCAACCCTGATCATATGTGGAGGAAGATGGATCGTTTCTAGGTCTTTGAAATGAGGCATTGGTATGCTCATGACCTTGAAACGGACATTCTTCCGTCAAGTGAGACGGATCAGAACAACAACCACATACAGTTTTGGAGAGTGATATTTGACTTAGGGCGGCGGCTAAAAATTTATTTTCCATATTCTCGAGTTTCTTATTGATAGCTGCAATGTCAGCTCTAACTCCTATGGAAATATCATTGCCATCCCTAGACGATTGACTCACACCTTCCCACTGTAAAGATTTTTCAGCGAAATCTTCTAGAAATTTCCAGGCTTCCCAATCATCTTTGGTCATAAAGTTGCCTTGACACATGGATTCAAGGGACTGTCTTGTGTAAAGAGTAATGCCCTCATAAATGATTCGACACAATTCCCATTTCGGGATGCCGTGATGTGGACATTGGACTAACAGATCCTTGAAGCGGTCAAGACATTTTGAAAATGTTTCATTTGGAAGCTGGGTAAATTGATAGATTTCGCTACGGACTCGAGCTGTTTTGTGATGTGGGTAAAATTTCTTAAGGAATGCTTTGACGAATTCGTCCCAATTTGAAATGGAATGTGCGGTAGTGTTATATAGCCACTTCTCGGCTATATCGCACAAGGTAAATGGGAGAAGACGAAGACGCAAAGCATCCACAGACAACTGTGAAGTACCCATCATTGCGCATACATTTTCAAATTTCGTGATAAACACGTATGCGTCTTCAGACTCGAGACCGTGAAATTTTGGTAGAAGGTTGATGTATTGGGGTTTTATTTGAAAATTTTCCCCGTTGGCTGGTGGAATGGAAAGACAGGTGGAAAGTGGACCTCGTGTAGGATAGCATCTCTCTTGGAGAGAGATGCGAGGTGGATTCTGCGCACCAACGGACGGCGGCAGAGTAGTGGAAAAGAAGTTCGATGGAGGTGGATCCATCGATGTGGATGTGGTGGTGGGTAAAAGAAAGGTAAATGTAGAAATACCGACTTTAGGGTCGATAAGGGAAACGCGGACTTAACGGGCACTAGAAACCCGTGTCCAGCCTATCATGTACTAAAAAGGGTTAGTACAAGCGGCAGCGTGAATTTATAATTAGGGGAAATGAAGTATTGGTATTTTCTTTGAAAATTGATACGGATTTTTGAAAAATATGATGCAACAAAACAAATGCAACACACAAAACCCTAAAATCTAGGGGTCACCTAGGTCAAACTCTAGACCGCTCCTAACTGCCAAAAGACAAGTCGCAGGATAGAATCCTCCACTGCCTCTTTGTCCCCCTGTGGCCGGATAAGTGCCAGGTAAGTGGGAAGGTACTCCACTACGTAAGTAGTGGGCCTAATTAAAAACCACTAGCCTTAGACACACTCGCCTTAGGCACCACAAGAAAACACGGATAAGCAATGAATTACCCACGGCCTTCTCTTGTCCTAATTGAGCGCGACGGTCCTTAGAGTCATCTCTAGATTTCTTTTAATTAATGAGGGTAAATACGGATGCAAGTTTTGTGGTTTTCGGGGCCTAGGAAGGGTAATGAAATCCCCACCTAATTTGAATTTGGCCGTGCCCCTTAAATTTCTGTATTAATATGCAAACAACCAAGAATCAAAAACACGCACAAATTTTATTTTGCTTTTGCGGCGCTGCGATTTATTTGCAAAGAAACCTGCAGCAAAGTGTTAATTGGAGTAGATGAGGTAAGAGATAAGAAAGATAGTAGCTTACAGAGAAATTTTGGCACAGAGATCCCTTTAATCAAGCGTGGAACCGCCGCGGATGAGGCTCTATTTCCGCGCTTCCGCCGCGGTATGTTGGAATCAGTGCACAAAAATTTGTGCACAAGCTTCTGTTCACCTACACAGCTCTCTGGATGTTTCAGAAAAAAATTTCTCCAGCTCCAATGATTCCAGATTTTCTCGCAACAAATCACAACACACGTATTAGGGTTTGTATGAGTTTAGATCTAAAAATTATGATGAAATAAATTGTTCAACTCAAATTTCAAAATACGAACTATTAGCGCACTATCCCCGGCAACGGCGCCATTTGATTGAAAAGAATTTCTTGTTGTGTGTAAATCGAATCAAATAGTCCCCGGCAACGGCGCCATTTGATTGAAAAGAATTCTCGATGTGTAGTATGAAATGGTAAAGAAATCACAACCAAAAATTATTTGACCGCAATCAACTACGGTGTCGGATGTAGTTTGTATGTGAGTGCGGATCGTCCACAGGGAAAGTGTAATCGTTCGTCATTTGAATTAGATGAATTGAAACTTTAATGAAAAGAAAACAAACAATTCAAGATTTATAGTTGAAGTTCAAGAATTAGAAAAACTAGATCTAAGAAAGCATTAAAAGATAGAATCAAGAATTGATAGTTTGATGATTTTTCCAAACCAAATATTAAGAATCAAAATGAGGCTCGTAGGAATCGATCGGATCTATAGATGTGATGTAATCTTACAATTACGTATTCTTATCCTTCGATGAATTGATACTAGATCGATGATGATCGACAAGAATTAGGGATTTCTTGTGAAACTAGGGTTTCATCTTATCCCTTGTTCATTCATCGATATCATTCATATTCTAGCCTCTAGTAAATTCAAGAAACGATCGTAGATCCCTAATTTCGAGCGATCACAATCAAGAAAGCATCGCAACGATACTAGGTCATCGATTCTTGAACTTGCTAGGGTTTACAAAACTCGTAGGACTTAAAAATCGTTTAAAGATTTGTTACATCATCATTCTACAATCGTCTCGACTCCTTTACGAGCGGAGTTTCACTCACACATCACAACAAAAGCAACAATTACAAATTGAGATCTAATCATGATGCAAGAATTAAAAGAAAGCAAGATTAAAGAATTTCACCTTTTATTTATATCAACAATTTAGTTACATTCGCTCAAGAACTACAAGAGGAAGAACTTGATCGTCGATTTGGCTTCGCTCGTCTCCGTGGATCGCGGATCGGCTTGGATCACTTGCCCGATTGAAGATCGGCTCGGCTCCTAAAAGGTTGAAGGCTTCTCGCTTGATTTGGTACTCAAGATCTTGGATTTGGAGTGGAATTAGGGTTAGGGTTTCGCACAAGCCTTGTCACGAGACTTGTGGAAGAAGATGATGAAAAGAGGGAATATCTAAGATTATTGATGAACAACCTTTAACCCTAGGTCTAGGTTCCTATTTATAGATAACTAACCCTAGATCTAGGATTTCAAATTCTAAGTTTCCCTCCTAAAGTTTGTTGAAGAAATTCAAATTTCCCTCCAAAAGTTAGTTAGGGAAGAAGCTTCTAGATGTGATTAGTTAGAAGGGAGCTTCTAGAAGAGGTTAGTTAGGAGCTTAATTAGGATTAGCCTTGCTTAATGATCTTCGCTGATCTGGCAGTAGTTTAGAGGGTATTCTGGAACTTGACATATCAGAAAGCAATGTGGGCCCAGAGTTTGAGATTCTGCACTGAATTTTGGGAGCTGAAGCTTTGGAACAACCGCGGATCCGCGGCCCAAGTAGGTTCCTGCCGCGGATCTGCGGCTAATTTGGAGCCTTAGGTCTTGGTCTCTCTGGTGGTTGCTTGGGATGTCTCATGGGACTTCTTTTGATATATAGAATTATATAATTCCTTCTGAATTGCTACCAGATCTGAAATGATTGAATTGGCGTATTTTTTATCAGCTCTTTTGCTTTTCTTCCGTATTTCCTGCACAGACTCAAGACAAGTGTTGCGCAAATACAGAAATGATGCGATGCCATGAAATGCGGTTAATTTCCCTTAAAGTGTCGGTTTAAAAGTCTAATACATGAAATCTGATATTTTACGACTGATTTGCTAATATGTGAAATATGAATACCGAACACTTCTAAATGTATGCAAAAGATGGGGAAATTGCCGTGTTAAAAATACATTATTTTCGACTGATCATATGTTTATACTGTTACGGGGTTATCCTGAAATTCGTTTCAGGATCAATTTTGGAAGTTGCCAGTTTCCAGTTTTCTATCACCGGTATTTAACATTCGGTTAAATGCGGATTTATCTTTTCTTCCATGGGTGAGTCATGAGGGTGCGTCATGAGTGAGGAAGCTTCTTGATTGATGACTAGGTTTGTGACTCACTTGATTGCATTTAATGTTTTAGTGAGGTGTTTAAAGTGAGTCACCACTTGCATTAATGTGTTTTTGGTAATGCTTAGGATATTATTCCTTAAGGTTACCCCCTTTGCTCCTACACTCACCCTCCTCCTTTCCTATATATGGCCGGCCCCTCTTGCTAGAGAAAGTGTGTGGTTCATTTGAAGAAAAAGATTATGATAGTAGTTTAGGTTCATGGAAATTTGATATGCCGATTTCTCATTTACCCGATTCAAATGGCAACTTCATTAACCGTTCGTCCATAGCTTTGGACGTAACGAGACAAAGTGTTCTACCCATTCTCTACATCATCTTGGTCGTCTCTTTTAGCAAACTTGACGACCGAGTTGCGTCGGTTCATAGGCGAAAGCCCGTTAAAAGATCCGTCGACGTAGTGCCACCTGGACGAGAAGACTGGAGATTCAGGAGATCGGAGCAGCCGGAACAAAGCGTGGGATGATGGTTGAAGACCGAAGGACTCGGATCGTTCGGTATAACATTTCTACCCACTTTGTAGTTTGTTAGTTTAGATTTAATGGCAGATCCGGGTTATAGTACGTGATAGCGCCAGTTGTAAAAAGTTTTTGTTCCGCATTTGGCGTCTGTTAGACGGCCGGGGCGCTACCGTGGACTTACAGTATATATGTGATAGTTGACCCGTACCCCGATTTTGGAATGTCGTGCGATGGATTTTACCGTACAAGGCATAAATGTGATGATTGATCCGCACTCTTGACTCGAGGAAGTCATACTATGTAAGTGACGCTATTGAGGCTGGATCGCCGACTACTAGAGATATCGACTCAAACTTTAGGAGGATTATTCTTACCTTTCGACTAGGGTCGTTATTGAGTTCCTTAGTTGGTGAGGTGGATCTTAGTTTAGGCTCGAGTCATACTTTTTTTTAAAGCTAATTAATCGTGCGCATTTTTAAAGACAGCCTGAGGGATACTACGGATTTTTCAAAGGACATATCTTTTCATAAGAACCTCGTAGCCCCTAATTTTCTAAAAACCACGATTCGTGCTTTTTCAAAAAACAAACTGGATGACTCGTAATTAGTATGTATTATCTAGTTGTGTGTTTACTACACATTCACTGTTATATTAATGTTGTATTCATCGTATTGCATATTCATACATATGTTTGTTTAGCTAATATGAAACTCTGCCTGTTAGGACACCAGTACCATTACCGATAATGCGCTTGTTCCACGTACACTTATTTGCCGGCTCACACACATCATCATCGGTAATTACCATGTCACGTACACTTTAGAACATATTATCTTTTATTGATATAATCAGCTAAATGCTAGTCCAGTATAATATTGTGTGATTACCCTCATGTGCTAGTTTAGACATTGCATTTATTACTTAGATACTTCATGCATTCACACATTCATATTATCATGCAGTATTCTGAGGCTTATGCCGATGCTCATTAATTACTTACTCATGATTTTGGGATTTTGGATTTCTATGAGATTTCTGGATTTTGTTGGAAAATCGCAAGAATTTAATAAAAGCTTAGCATCATCATTTTTAAAATGCAAGTTGCGGTTTTCTCGTGATGTATGTGTCGTCCACCATGAGATTTCATGTTTTCTGTTAGATTTCGAGACCCGATTCAAGGAGTGGATGAACCGTCTCGGGTACATGGTGGGCCCGGTATGATACCCCGGGGCAAGAAGCTCGAGTAGTAGACGATGAGCCTGGTAGGGGAAGACTACCTACCGGTAATGTCTGGCGCGGCGGATATCTGGAGGATACCGACCGTTGTCGTGAGATTTGATGATATGGGACGATCCGGACTGACGGAGCCCGAGATATTGAGACTATGAGATATTGAGACTATGAGGTATTGAGACTTTGAAATTTACGTGTTCTGAGTCGATGCTTGACACGGATTTCCATGGATTTCATTGATGATGTTTCAGATTATCATACAAAGTTTACTATGATAAACGTTAAAGATTTTCTTATACAGATATGTTTAAATTTCATGGTTGATTGTTTCATTCATGATGCATCCATACATAGCATGCATATGACATGTTACTACTTGAGGCACTGACACGAGCACTGAGTATTGCACTTACGTATAGATTCTTACCCTATCACTACTAGTTGTCTAGTGTTAGGTTAAGTATATTATATGACCTAGGAGAGCGTCGTGCATGCGATTTCTACTCGCAAATGTCTTCTACTCACGAGTTGACAACTCACCCCGTTGTGCCAAATTTTCTTACAGGTTTCGATGTACAGGTTTCCTTGGCGGCTTGCTGGCACACCATTTCATTCAGGGTGATTGCTTGGTAGGTTGGTTCACTTGTATCGGGACCGCCGTTGTACTTTTATTAATTCATTTGTATTTAGTAAGCTCCATCAACCAGACTTGTATTATTGGAAGATTTAAAACACCAGTTGTTTTTATTTCGACCTTAGAGTCGCTCTTGTATTATTATGATTTTCTGATGGATTTGGTTTTCATTTGAGTTTTGAGCCTCGCCCTTCGGCGCTGTTTATTATAGTGTATTGTGTGGTTGTTTCCCTCTTTTGGCGTAGAGCTAGCTCCCACTTGGGGATGCCTTTTATTTATTGATTATGTATATATTCTTATTTGAACCCGTTTGGGGCCAGTTTTTACAAAGGAGACTCTGCCGAAATTTTTGAGAAATTTGATGTTTCTTTTAAACATCTTTTCGTTTACTTCTTCTTTTAAATGGTTTAGATTTCTGGGCTTCGTCTTACTTAGATAACGTTGCTCCTCTAGACGCTTCGTAATTTAAGTGCCGGTCACGTTCCGTACCTTCGGGTCGTGACAAAGTTGGTATCAGAGCATTGGGTTTTATCTTCTACGTGTAGGATGACCCTTGGTTGATGGAGCAGGTGACTAAAGTAGAGTGACGTACCGTGGGTATGTTCCGCGGCATACTTACGATACGCTACTCCTTTTAAGAAGCCTTAGGATGTACATTTCTTTGCACCGTATTTCTATTCGTTCCTTTGATCTATTTTCGTCAATGTCGGATGGTGGTTTCTGTTACCAAGGTCGCACGGGCAGAGAGAGTTGCGGCTAGAGTTGCGGTCAGCATGAGCATTTAGATATGTCGTTTACTATGTTTTCTTGTGGACGCGAGTGTTTGATATCTGCGCCAGATGATCGGGCCACTGCTAGAGACTGGGTAGAGTGTGATGGCCGTTAGTGTATTGTCTATTACTGAGGATCGAGGCATTGTTTAGTGTGCGAACAAAGGGTATTCACATGTCGTCCAGACGAAGTTAAAAGGTTCGAACGAATGTCAGAAACCCATTTTCCCAAGTTTAAGGTATTTTGAAGAACATGCAGGTATTTCTATAGACCCTCTAGAAGAATGAAACCCTAACTCGAAATAATGACCATGAGAACGCCTTTGAACCTTAGGGTTTTAAGGCAGTTCCGCGGTGCCATTAGTGAGGCTTGGTTTTGCCCTTCTACGGCTGGTCCGCAGATGCTGGGGCATGTACTGGATATTTTTAAACTGATTATGAGTGTTGAGCTCCCGCGTGTTAGTTGTATGTATGCCCTAGAGGCCAGTATTGTACAGATGATGTATAATATATTGGATGCTTGGACATATATAGAGATGACTTTCTTGCTCGACATGATAGTATGCTATCTGGTTGCTCTTTATCTTAACATGTACACTAGTCTCTTTATACTGTCTTATAGTTACATGTTGGTAAAGCCCTTAGGATGTGTACTTGACTACCTGGACTATGATGCAGATCATACTAGTGGGGACATGGTAGTCTATAAGTACATCCTTCAAGGTCCCTAGTCGTGGGTGTATCGAGACGGGGCATCGATATACCAGAGTAGACTAGCGTATGCACTTCTCGACCCATGTGATGGGCGATGGATGATCTCATATCCATTGGTGTTTGACATCAGAGATGGTATACGGGTGCTCAGTAGAGACTGGGTACACTGGACGGACTCGCCGAGAACTCCCAGATGGTATTATACCTCACGTCAGATGGCAGTTCTCAGGTGACACTTGTACAGGTTAGTCTGTAGACCCGAGATCGTCATAGAGTCTTGTGTGATTCCCACTGTGCTTTGATCTCCACCTTACCACGTCCATGAGGGCGTGCAAAACGGTGGTCTTTGGGTACAGTCCCGAGTCACATGGAGGCAATGAGCGATAGGAGGGGTTTCGTCTCTCCCGGTATTGGGGGTTGATGTTGCGCTGTGCTCGATTGGCCGTAACAGGGAAGTCCCTGGCCAGGGCTGATCAGAGATTTGCTGGTAAGTGTTACCAGTAGTTTCTCGACCCGTTATGAGCCTCACTTCGGCACGACTTATCGGTTATTGGGGTCTGACGTTTACCACCCCTAGACTTGATATGCGACGTATCAGACGAACAGACCGGACTGTACGGTAAGTGTTACTGGTCGGATTCGCAGGAGTGTGAGCGGGCTAGCTCGTCGATCTTCTGATCGCTCAATACCCGGGTGGCCGTTACGTTTAGCAGACCGCTTGCGGCTTGTGGGTGCTTGATATGATCATCATCTGCTACCGGCGTATTGACGAGTCTTTAGAGTCCTACACAGAGGTTTCCTGGCTCAAGCGAAACGAAATAGGAGTGCATATGAGATATGTGCAGGACCGAGAATAATGCGTGTATGTGATACCGTATTCCATTCTCACAATATATGTTTCGATTGGTTATATTCGATATGACCTAGTTATCGAATCATTGATTCGATAAATCGATGCATTGAATACTAGTCGGTTATGTGCGACATGACCGGATCATTGAATCAAGTGTTGATTTACTGATTTAATGTATAATTATATATTTGATATATTACTTTGCATTAACTAGTATTGGTTCACTTTAAACGGATTTTTCTCACTTGATGTGCACATTGTATATGTGATATGTTTTGTGTACACTTGTATGTATCATGTTGATGATGCATGTTGACTTGACTTTGTGTAAAAGAATTGAACCATGGTTATGAGAGTGGTTAGGGTTTATGATATATTCACTTATTATTTTATCCATTTATTTATTTATTTAAATGGATTTATGAAAACAAATTGGTTTCATTTTATCATGAAGAATGGTGAAGCTTCATGAAGCTTTGACCAATGATGCCATTTTGTCTTCATACTTTAACCTAACCACTCCCACTAACCATGGTCTATTCTCTACACTTGACCATGGTTAGAAGATGATAAGAATTGATTTATTATTCATTTTAAAAATAACTTATGATAACAATTCTATCATCTTCTTCTTCTTCTTCAAGTGAGGAACCTAGATGCCATTAATGGCAAATTGTGATCTAGTGAGTGAAATCCAAATCTAAAGTGAACCCACCTCCTATTTCTTCACCCTCTACCTCTTGCCAAGTTGTTTTGGGTGTTATCTTCACAAGTTTCACAACTTTGTGAAGTCGGAGCTTGAGCTTGTGCAACCTCGACGTAGATCGTCTTTGACACGAAGCCGACGACCTATTCCGCACGTTTCTCCGATGAAGCCATCACGAGAGTCCAAGGTTCAAGATGGACAGCGATAGGACGCCCTTGCGGAGCCGTGGAGGTATATATCCGGATCTACAAAGGTTGTAATTTCCGTATACTTATAGTTAAGTGTTAACTAGATTATCTTTTCGCCTAAACATCTAGTCTAAGATCCGTAGTCTAGGGTTTCTCGGCACCATTTTTTTTAAATTGGCATGTTCGATGCCTTGTGAGACCTCTATAGGGTGCCTAGGAACCTTTCACTGGTATCAGAGCCTAGCTAGAGCCTTAGGCGAAGTCCTGACGACGTTTGAAGTCCGAACGAACCCGAAACCATAATTCCAAGGTGCTCTCTGGAAAATTTTAGAAATTTTGGATTTTTGTCAATTAAAAATATGCAGAAAATCATGCAGGGTCTTATATGAAATACTGTGAAATTCGAGGGCCTGATTCAACTTTTCCACCGCGGAACCGCGGCACGAGCTATGCATTCGCGGCGGTTCCGCGGCCGTACTATCCCATTGTCTGGTGATTTTTTCACAGTAATTCATGTATTCAGATATTATATTTTCTGGGTATTTTTGTTGTGACTCTGCAGAAGAGTATTTTGGGGTTGCTTTGGGGATTCAATTATTCGTTCGGGTTATCAAATTTCGTCTTTGTGTATTTCCGGATAATTTTTAGAATATGTTAAAAAGTTCGACCGGTTATAAATACCCAATATTTCCCCTGTCGGGAAAATTCCAAGTGATGGATTTTTCCGTAGTTTAACGACGTTCTAAGTAGTGCAAGTAACGCGATGGACCCTCTAGAAGACAACAAACCTTAACTCGATTATGTGACCGTCTTGAACTGCCCTTTGAACCTTCGGGTTTGGGGCAGTACGGCGTGCCACATGTGAGGCGTTGGCTTGACCCTTCTACGGCTGGACCGTCGGTACTGAGGCACGAACTGAATGTTGTTAGACTTATTTCATGAGTTGGACTGTATCGGGAAAACTTGGGTATTCGACTGTTCGATCGGAAAGTTTAACATTTTCTGTTTATCTGGAATGTGATACAATAATTGGAATTCACAAACAGTTATGAGATAACTGAATGAATGTTATAAATCTAGCAGTTTAGTCCCACATGATATTGAAAAGAGTTTTCGATAATGAGACTAAAATGCGGGATTTATATCTGTTAGGCATGTGATGTCTAAGTATTTCATTTGATTAGGCATGCGATGTCTAAAGAAGTTGCGGATTCCAATTGTTGTAGTTTTACACTTTCTTTTCTGTGACCGTAAGTGTAATATGTGATATCGCCGGTTTCGTTGCTATACGTCAACGACAATTGGGGTATGCATACTTACTTACGTTGATGACATGTGATGTTATGTGTTGCTGGATATGTTATATTGGATCGTCGTGTTCGAATAGCCGGGGGTTTTTATGTGAGATGAGTGTTTTTCATTTTCATTCATGTAAAAACTTGTATGTAATATTCTTTTATTTGGGGCACTTCCAGGTAGCGGAAGTTGTCACCCTTTGTATATTATTTACTTTTCCGCATTAGGATAGACCCAAGGAGGGGAGCACAAGTAACCGGGTTCTGGGGTCCAGTGGGAGACCAACTCGAGGAGTCGAGTCCGGGTCTCCTAACCCTAGAATTGGCAGGGTTGCTTGCCGCTCTCGTAGGGGTCTAGGGGTGTGGGATTGGCTATTCATCACGACCGTGGAATCCGTGTTTTATACTGGCTCGTATTGAAAACACGGACGTCCTAGTATATCCAATATTTCATATGTTTATTCTGCTGCGATATCTGTGTTGTGATTCTGTGATGGATATAGTATATAGTATATATGATATATTATATAGACGTTACTTATGTTTTACACCCGCGCTAGCCCTGCCCTGCTCTGTCGTTAGTTACCTAACCTAACGGTGCACGAGGGGACATCGAGGCGAATGCGGATGGCATAAGTGTACATCATATCTATCTGTGATGTTTAGGTATTTAAATGATGGGAATTCATTAATGTGATTAATGAAAGATAAGAAACCTAAGATGTTGTGGAATCAAATTTTAAAAAAAACAGGTAGCTACAGTTCTTGCTTTGCACAGCGGTATATGTGATATATCCTGCACCTTATTCGATGAGGAAAGGACCGAGATCCCTTCACCGGGAGTGACTCCTTTAGCAATAACTGGCAGATGCTACACACTCGGTTTGCTTTTGACTGCTTTTGGTTTTTTGCTTTGCACAGTGATATATATGATATATCCCGCACCTCATTCGACGAGGAAAGGACCGAGATCCCTTCACCGGGAGTGACTCCTTTAGCAAAACTAGAAAAGCCTCAAAATCACTCCATTTCAAAACTTCATTTGATTCTACAACGATATCGAGTTCATTACGCAATAGGTTTTCAGAAAAACCTGACGTAGCCCTCCGTCATTTCAGATTAGAACTGTTTAGTATTCGTGCTGCGTTTGTTGGCCTTTGTCAAGGCGTAGTGTGCGGTAGCTGAATAGTGCTTATCTGCTTATGCATGTGATGCAGATTGTTTCAGGGTAGTCGTACGACCTTGTTGGCCTTTGTTAAGGGTCGTGCGGGTGGGTTTGATTCAATCAAGAAATGACGGGTTGAACTTGACTAGCATCCTGTGATTTGTTGGGCTTTGTCAAGGTCATAGGACACTAGGGGCAAAATATTATCGGGAATTTCAAGTGTTGAAATTTGCAATGAGATTGCATACCTTCTATGAGATAGTTGGATCCCGATACCCGCTGCGAGTAAGAGTTACTCCTGGGAGAGTTTTACACATTGCAATTAGCTGATCAAGTAGGTGTCTAGAAAGGTATCAACGGGGTTACGCCTCTGGGAAAACGAGCTTTACATTAATTAGGTTCGTGCGAAAGCACAGGGGACCTCCCTCAAAGTACCGACACTGGCCTGGCTGAAAGATTGGCGAACCTGTAGTGTGTAATTAATCCCGGCTAGTCTTTCCTTTTAGGGTTTGGAGGAAGATTTGATAAAAAGAAGTGGGAGCCATCCTGATTAGATAAGATAATAACCAATATGATCTTGCACGAGCATACGATAAAGTGTTTTCTTCTCTCTCTCTCCAGGTAGCGACCAGTTCATGCCTTAATCAAGATAATAATATGGATGTATTGACCGAACCCGCATGTTATACTGTGCTGGGGAACGTTGGTTCCGTTCTTTCCTATAAGAGTTATAGGAATGAACAGGATATAGGGGAATACCAGGATTCCCATGCCACCCGAATGAAGAAAGTACTTGTTGATGCATTTTCTTCGGGTGTGTTCGTTACTGAGAACTGTTTCTCCATTTGCTCTACGTCCTGGGTATTAGATACCGGGTCAGGATCCCATATATGTAATCAGTTACATGGGCTTAGGAAAGGTAGAGAACTTGGAGAAGGTGATAAAGACATAAGAGTAGGAAATGGTGCAATTGTTGCAGCCAAGACTGTCGGGGAATATCACCTTGTATTACCAACTGGTAATACATTGGTTCTGAACGAATGCTATTACATGCCGAACCTGATATGCAACATTATATTGGTTTCTTTATTAAGTAAAGAGGGATATAATTTTGTATTACAGGAAAATGTTATGAACATTTTCCATAACCAAAAGTTGGTTGGATCAGGCACGTTGTGCAATGGCATTTATGTTCTAAATCAATCAACAGTTCTGAGCATAACAAACACACACAAGAGGAAGAGTTCTGAACTCAACGAATCCTTCTTGTGGCATTGTAGACTGGGCCACATCAATGCGACACGACTAGCTAAGTTGCATAAAGATGGATATTTAAATCCGTTTGAATTTTCATCTTATGACACTTGCCAGTCATGTCTCAAAGGCAAGATGACCAAAACTCCGTTTACGGGACACGGAGAAAGAGTTACCGAACTCTTGGGACTGATACATAGTGATGTATGCGGTCCCATGTCTACACATGCCAGGGATGGTTCTTCATACTTCATTACATTCACTGACGATCTCTCTAGGTTCGGGTATGTGTTCCTGATGAAACACAAATCAGAAGCTTTTGAGAAATTTAGGGAATATAAGCAAGAAGTTGAGAACCAAACCGGAAAAAGTATTAAAATCCTTCGATCTGATCGAGGAGGTGAATACTTGAGCAATGAATTCCTGGACTTCCTAAAAGAGAATGGGATTCTCTCTCAGCTGACTCCTCCATATACACCACAGCACAACGGTGTATCAGAACGGAGGAACCGCACCCTATTAGATATGGTGCGCTCTATGATGAGCACAGCTGAGTTGCCTATTTCCTTCTGGGGTTATGCGCTGGAGACAGCAGCATACCTATTGAATCAAGTTCCATCTAAATCTGTACCTACCACACCATATGAGATATGGAGTGGGAAGAGACCATGTCTTAAACGAGTTAAGATATGGGGTTGCCCGGCCTATGTCAAAAGACAAAATCCGGACAAACTCGAGGCACGGTCAGTTCTATGTAATTTTGTGGGATATCCCAAACATTCATATGGATATCTTTTCTACCATACAGAGGAACAAAAAGTGTTTTTTTCTCGACATGCCACCTTTTTGGAAAAGGAATTTCTTGCAAAAGAAATTAGTGGCGGTGAGGTAGAACTGGAAGAAATTCCGGCTACACAAACTCAAACTGAAGATTTAGTGGAACCAGAGGATTCAGTAGCTCCCGACGAACCTCAGCCTCTCCGCCGATCTAGTAGGGTTCCTCGCCAACCTGAGAGATACTACGGTTTTCTCATGGATGGTGGAAGCGAGGATTGCATCATGGAGGATGATGACCCAACTAGCTTCGAGCAGGCCATCACGAGTGGGGACTCAGTGAAATGGCTGGATGCTATGCGGTCCGAGATGGAATCCATGTACACCAACAAAGTATGGACTTTGGACGTTGCTCCTGAAGGGGTAAAACCCATTGGGAGCAAGTGGATCTTCAAGAAGAAACTTGGTGTAGATGGGAAATTGGAGACTTTCAAAGCTAGACTTGTAGCAAAGGGTTTTCGTCAAAGACCAGGTGTGGACTATGACGAGACCTTTTCTCCAGTGGCTATGCTTAAATCCATCCGGATCATGCTTGCCATCGCTGCTTATCATGATTACGAAATCTGGCAAATGGATGTTAAGACCGCCTTTCTAAATGGTGATTTAGAAGAGTGCGTGTACATGACTCAGCCAGAGGGCTTCGTAGACAGTGGGAGCAGCGGGAAGGTGTGCAAGCTGCTTAAATCCATTTATGGATTAAAGCAAGCATCGCGGAGTTGGAACATCTGCTTTGACGTCGTTATCAAAGAGTTTGATTTCGTCAAAAATCTTGATGAACCTTGTATCTACAGGAAGGTGGTAGAGAGTAAGATTGTCTTCCTCGTATTGTACGTGGACGACATACTCTTGATAGGAAATGATATTCCTATGCTGCAATCGGTCAAGCTCTTCTTATCACAAAGATTCTCAATGAAAGATCTTGGTGATGCCTCCTGCATATTGGGAATCAGGATCTATAGAGATAGATCCAAACGGATTTTTGGATTGTCCCAATCCAGGTATATTGACACCATACTAAAGAGGTTTAGTATGGAAGAGTCCAAGCGTGGAAACATGCCCACGATCTCTGGAGTCACTCTCTCCAAAGAGATGTCTCCCAAGACTGATTTGGAGAGAGCTCGCATGCAAGGGATACCCTATGCTTCGGCAGTAGGCTCTATCATGTATGCGATGCTATGTACCAGACCCGATGTAGCATACTCACTAAGTATAGTGAGCAAGTATCAAGCTGATCCTGGAGAGAGTCACTGGACAGCTGTGAAGAGCATTCTCAAGTACTTACGAAGGACTAGAGATATGTTCTTGGTGTATGGTAACGGAAAACTCCAAGTGGAGTCCTTTACCGATTCGAGCTTCCAGAGTGATAAGGACGACTCTAAGTCGCAGTCGGGCTTTGTCTTTACCCTTTACGGAGGGGCGGTTAGCTGGAAGAGTTCCAAGCAAGAAACCGTGGCAGACTCGACGATGGAGGCTGAATACATCGCTGCCAACAATGCTGCCAAAGAGGCTGTCTGGATCAAGAAGTTCATTACTGAACTTGGAGTGGTTCCATCCATTGAGCGTCCAATACCTTTGTATTGCGATAACAATGGAGCGGTGGCTTTGGCCAAAGAACCCAGGTCCCATCGGCGGTCCAGGCATATTCTGAGGCGGTATCACCTGATCCGGGAGATAGTTGATCGCCGGGAGATCGAGGTCAGGAGGGTTGACACGAAGAATAACACGGCGGATCCACTCACGAAGGCCATTCCCCAGATACAGTTTGAGAGACTCTTCGGGATGCTCGGTATGCGGTACTACAGCAGCTGGCCCTAGTGCAAGTGGGAGATTGTTAGTTGTATGTATGCCCTAGAGGCCAGTATTGTACAGATGATGTATATTATATTGGATGCTTGGACATATATAGAGATGACTTTCTTGCTCCACATGATAGTATGCTATCTGGTTGCTCTTTATCTTAACATGTACACTAGTCTCTTTATACTGTCTTATAGTTACATGTTGGTAAAGCCCTTAGGATGTGTACTTGACTACCTGGACTATGATGCAGATCATACTAGTGGGGACATGGTAGTCTATAAGTACATCCTTCAAGGTCCCTAGTCGTGGGTGTATCGAGACGGGGCATCGATATACCAGAGTAGACTAGCGTATGCACTTCTCGACCCATGTGATGGGTGATGGATGATCCCATATCCATTGGTGTTTGACATCAGAGATGGTATACGGGTGCTCAGTAGAGACTGGGTACACTGGACGGACTCGCCGAGAACTCCCAGATGGTATTATACCTCACGTCAGATGGCAGTTCTCAGGTGACACTTGTACAGGTTAGTCTGTAGACCCGAAATCGTCATAGAGTCTTGTGTGATTCCCACTGTGCTTTGATCTCCACCTTACCACGTCCATGAGGGCGTGCAAAACGGTGGTCTTTGGGTACAATCCCGAGTCACATGGAGGCAATGAGCGATAGGAGGGGTTTCGTCTCTCCCGGTATTGGGGGTTGATGTTGCGCTGTGCTCGATTGGCCGTAACAGGGAAGTCCCTGGCCAGGGCTGATCAGAGATTTGCTGGTAAGTGTTACCAGTAGTTTCTCGACCCGTTATGAGCCTCACATCGGCACGACTTATCGGTTATTGGGGTCTGACGTTTACCACCCCTAGACTTGATATGCGACGTATCAGACGAACAGACCGGACTGTACGGTAAGTGTTACTGGTCGGATTCGCAGGAGTGTGAGCGGGCTAGCTCGTCGATCTTCTGATCGCTCAATACCCAGGTGGCCGTTACGTTTAGCAGACCGCTTGCGACTTGTGTGTGCTTGATATGATCATCATCTGCTACCGGCGTATTGACGAGTCTTTAGAGTCCTACACAGAGGTTTCCTGGCTCAAGCGAAACGAAATAGGAGCGCATATGAGATATGTGCAGGACCGAGAATAATGCGTGTATGTGATACCGTATTCCATTCTCGTAATATATGTTTCGATTGGTTATATTCGATATGACCTAGTTATCGAATCATTGATTCGATAAATCGATGCATTGAATACTAGTCGGTTATGTGCGACATGACCGGATCATTGAATCAAGTGTTGATTTAATGATTTAATGTATAATTATATATTTGATATATTACTTTGCATTAACTAGTATTGGTTCACTTTAAACGGATTTTTCTCACTTGATGTGCACATTGTATATGTGATATGTTTTGTGTACACTTGTATGTATCATGTTGATGATGCATGTTGACTTGACTTTGTGTAAAAGAATTGAACCATGGTTATGAGAGTGGTTAGGGTTTATGATATATTCACTTATTATTTTATCCATTTATTTATTTATTTAAATGGATTTATGAAAACAAATTGGTTTCATTTTATCATGAAGAATGGTGAAGCTTCATGAAGCTTTGACCAATGATGCCATTTTGTCTTCATACTTTAACCTAACCACTCCCACTAACCATGGTCTATTCTCTACACTTGACCATGGTTAGAATATGATAAGAATTGATTTATTATTCATTTCAAAAATAACTTATGATAACAATTCTATCATCTTCTTCTTCTTCTTCAAGTGAGAAACCTAGATGCCATTAATGGCAAATTGTGATCTAGTGAGTGAAATCCAAATCTAAAGTGAACCCACCTCCTATTTCTTCACCCTCTACCTCTTGCCAAGTTGTTTTGGGTGTTATCTTCACAAGTTTCACAACTTTGTGAAGTCGGAGCTTGAGCTTGTGCAACCTCGACGTAGATCGTCTTTGACACGAAGCCGACGACCTATTCCGCACGTTTCTCCGATGAAGCCGTCACGAGAGTCCAAGGTTCAAGATGGACAGCGAGAGGACGCCCTTGCGGAGCCGTGGAGGTGGATATCCGGATCTACAAAGGTTGTAATTTCCGTATACTTATAGTTAAGTGTTAACTAGATTATCTTTTCGCCTAAACATCTAGTCTAAGATCCGTAGTCTTGGGTTTCTCGGCACCATTTTTTTTAAATTGGCATGTTCGATGCCTTGTGAGACCTCTATAGGGTGCCTAGGAACCTTTCACCGGTGAATTATGGGACTTTGATGAATCGATCGAAAAGTTTAACGTAGTCCGAATATCATGTGATGGGATACATTACTCGGGAGACTCTAGTTATGAGTATATCCGTTTGTAGCACAGTTCATATAGCTACGAAGAGACGAGTTCGAATCAGTCGACACCAGAGGGAAGAGGAGAACATCAACGTCAGTGTTACGATTTACGATTGGTGATTCGAATATCACATTTCCATTGTTTGGATTCAGGTATTTTGATGATTTCGTTTTATGATTGGTATTTCCTATGTATGGATTCATTACACTCAATTCGTGTTTCATATATCAGTTGTATTGATGTTGTTTTATGCATACCCAGTGCACTCGATTTGGTTTTATACATTTTGAGATAATGATTTGATTTCGTGCATGTGGGTTGCACATGATTTTGACATATGCTTCGGCATAGTTTTCATGCATTTTTTGTACTGTGAATTCGATTTTGATATTCGGTATATGTTTTCGTGCACCATGTGCACTTGGTTGAGATTCTTGCGCACATTTGGCGCACTTGATGCGATTTTGTGCACACCAGATGCACTAAATCGGGATTTTGTGCAGATTCGATGCACCTGATATTGTTGTTGTGCACGCCCGTTGCACTTGACAGATGTTTTTGGTGCACACCTGTTGCACTCAGTTTTGTTTCTGTGCATAGTCATAGCATCCGTATTTGATTTCGATTTTCGTGCGCACCGGACGCACGTGGTGTTTTTGTATGCTGTATTTGAGGCTGATGTCATCTTGAGCAGTACGTTTTTATGATATTTACTTTGGTGTAGTAACCGAGCAGGACTATTTTGAGAACAGTACCTAGATGTTTTTGCATGCATTTCTTTTCCGATGTTGAATGATTTTATAACGATGCGTATTTTATACAAGTTATAGTTTTGTTGGATATCATGTTGGTTTTCGTATTGGACCTTGACATTGTATTCTCACCATAACTCCGATGATTGCGTTATGCTTGACGGAATTTTGATTTTGAGTTATGTACTTGTTTTTCATGCGCATGCATTGCGCTAAGATGTGTTTTATGTATTGATGATTTCGAAGCCCCGACGTGAGTGTTTTGCTAAATGTTTTAGTATTTGGGGGGGGGGGGGTTTAACTTAAATTCGAGGACCGAATTTCTTTAAGGGGAGAAGATTGTAACGTTTTAAAAATAATTAAATAAATAAAATCCTTTAGCTGAATTTTCTGATAATCGGTAAAATAAACCGTATTTTCCGTAAAACTCAACTACAATTATTTTTAAATATAGATTTAAATATTCCTATTTTAACTATATAATTGCTAGTATTTGGTATTTATTTAGTCACTTTTAAATTATTAGTTTACCTAAATATTTTTCCTTAAGTAATTATTTTTAATATTAACTTAAGCTTTTAATTATACATTAAATGGGTGCAAATTATAAATTGGAGTGGGTTAATTTTATAAAAGTGAGCCATGCCATACTAGAATTTAGTTTGTAGCATGCTCTTCTCTTCTTGATTTGTCTTCAAATTTCTAGACTTTTCTAGGTCAAATAGAATTAAGAAAATAAATAAAATTAAATAATTTTGAAAAGACTTAAGTGAAGTAACAATTTGAGAAGTCTTCCACACATTTCTACACGCATCTCTCTCTCTCTCTCTCTCTCTCTCTCTCTCCACTCCCCTCACATGGCCGAAACTCCCCATGGCTGCCCAAAAATTTTCCCCACTTCACTTGCTTCAAAATTCTTCAAAAATCCAAAATTAAACCTCAAATTCCAAATCCAATCTCTACCCATTATTCTTTGGCCTATCTAGCATGGATCTTGTAGCAAAATTAGCATTTTGGGAGGCTAGGTTGCATGTTGATCTTATGTTTATGGAGATATAATCCTAACCATAGTGTTAATTGTAGGTTAATTACGATAATTTAATGAATTTCGGTATTTAATTAGGGTTCTAATTGCTAACTTGAAAATTCAAGAAAGGGTTTGTGATCAAGCTAGGGTTTTTATCAATTATTCATGGTTCTAATGAGTAGTTTAACATGTTAATGGAATGCAAACCTAATCTAGTTACTAGTTTGCTATTTGTTACTTTAAAATTGTGATAATTATGCTATTTTGCAAACTAGGTTTTTGGAAATTGATTAAATAATTGCGATTAAAATATAATTAGGGTTTCATGACATCATTAACATGATAAATTGTAGTTTAATACTTTAGATCATGCAAAACCAAGCTTAGTTGTTGAATTGTGAATTTTTGCTTCAAAAGTGTTAAAATTGGGTATTTTTGCAAACTAGAATTTTAGATTTAATACAAATTGATGAGATTAAATTATAGAAATGGTTTATATGACCTAGTTATGATATTTAGTGAATATTATGGCCATTTTTTTTTAAAACATCAAGTTTCGAATTAAAACGAAAATTAAGTGCTTTCTAGGTTTTCGGAAATAAATCGATTTGATTTATTTTGAGGTTTTGATGAGTTGCAATCTATTTTATATTATAATTAGTGATTTGTGAAACCACGATTGGTGTGTTTGGGTTTTTCTCGATCAATCGGCGTTTGTACACCGATATCGAGGGTTATTTGGTTCTTTTGCATGAGCGGGCCATAGGTTTTAACCTATGCGCGTTTCGTGCGCCGTTTTGGTTTTGTTCACGATTTTTGTTTACAATATTATATATGTTTACGTATAGGTACCCCCCACGTGGACTTCGGATGATGAAGAAGAGGATGGCGGCATCGATTTCGGTAGACAAGGACCAGGTGAGTAGATGTATATCTACGGGGGAAGTCGGTGAATGGTGTATAGCACCCCCGCAAACGTAGAATAAGGATATTATATACTATTATTAGGAAGTCGGACGTGACCTTAGATTTTTGATGAGTAGGGTATTATTGAAGGCGTTAAGTTGGATTGGACTGATTTAGAAAGACTTAACCAGAGGATGATTGCCCTGGAGGGAATTCGTAGGTTTCATGTAGACACACACACACGCATACACATATACACTTGACTTGGTGTATATGTACATGTATATGTATATATATATATATATATATATATATATATGAATGTGTGTAGGTTTCTATATGTATATATATAACATATACACGTTATATGAGGATGTTATATGATATCTGTGGATGAGTCGATATGACTGGGCATGATGCCGTAAGATATTGGATATACGATCGAGTTATGATATGAGATGTATTATGATATTAGCGGATTGTTAGGAAATGATAAAAATGTATATTTATACATAAACGATAATAGATGATGAAGACATTGAAATGTACGAGACTCTTGAATAGAACCCGGATTGTAATATGTGAATTAATCACGATATGATATATGACATGATATTTTAGTGGATAATTTGACGATGTATATTTACACAGACGATGATATATGTTTGATGTTATTGGGATGTATGCGATTATGGTACAATACCCTTGATCATGATATTGTTTGATGATGATACTATACGAACGATGATGTATATATGTGATAGTTGATCCGTACCCCGATTTTGAGATGCCGTGCGATGGATTTTACCGTACGAGGCATAGATGTGATGATTGATCCCCACTCTTGATTCGAGGAAGTCGTACTTTGTACGTGACGCTATTGAGGCTGGATCGCCGACTACTGGAGATTTCGACTCAGACTTTAGAAAGATTATTCTTACATTTCGACAAGTGTCTTTAGTTAGTTCCTTAGTTGGTGAGGTGGATCTTAGTTTAGGCTCGAGTCATACTTTTTTTAAAACTAACGAATCGTACGCATTGTTAAAGACAGACTGAGAGATACTACGGATTTTTCAAAGGACATATCTTTTCATAAAAACCCCGTAGCCCCTAATTTTCTAAAAACCACGATTCGTGCTTTTTTAAACAACAAACTGGATGACTCGTAATTAGTATGTATTCTCTAGTTGTGTCTTTACTACACATTCACCATTATACTCATGTTGTATTCATCGTATTGCATGTTCATACATATGTTTGTTTAGCTAATATGAAACTCTGCCTGTTAGGACACCAGCACCATTACCGATGATGCGCATGTTCCACGTACACTTATTTTCCGGCTCACACACATCATAATCGGTAATTGCCATGTCACTTACACTTTAGAACATATTATCTTTTATTGATATAATCAGCTAAATGCTAGTCCGATATAATATTGTGTGATTACCCTCATGTGCTAGTTTAGACATTGCATTTATTATTTAGACACTTCATGCATTCACATATTCATATTATCATGCAGTATTCTGGGGCTTATGCCGATGCTCATTATTTACTTACTCATGATTTTGGGATTTTGGATTTCTATGAGATTTCTGGATTTTGTTGGAAAACTGCAAGAATTTAATATAAGCTTAGTATCATCATTTTTAAAATGCAAGTTGCGGTTTTCTCGTGATATATGTGTCGTCCACCATAAGATTTCATGTTTTCTATTGGATTTCGAGACCTGATTCAAGGAGTGGATGAACCATCTCGGGTACATGGTGGGCCCGATATGGTACCCCGGGGCAAGAAGCTCGAGTTGTAGACGATGTGCCTTCAGGCGAAGACTACCTACCGGTGATGTCTGTCACGGAGGATACCGACCGTTGTCATGAGATTTGATGATATGGGCCGGTCCGGACTGACGGGGCCCGAGATATTGAGACTATGAGATATTGAGACTATGAGGTATTGAGACTTTGAGATTTACGTGTTTTGTGTGGATGCTTGACACAGATTTCTATGGATTTCATTGATGATGTTTCAGATTATCATACAAAGTTTACTATGATAAAAGTTAAAGATTTTCTTATACAGATATGTCCAAATTTCATGGTTGATTGTTTCATTCATGATGCATTCATACATAGCATACGTATGACATGTTATTACTTGAGGCATTGACACGAGCACTGAGTGTTGCACTTACGTATAGATTATTACCCTATCACTACTAGTTTTCTAGTGTTAGGTTAAGTATATTATATGACCTAGGAGAGCATCGTGCATGTGATTTCTACTCGCACATGTCTTCTACTCACGAGTTGACAAATCACCCCCGTTGTGCCAAATTTTCTTACAGGTTTCGATGTACAGGTTTCCTTGGCGGCTTGCTGGCACACCATTTCATTCAGGGTGATTGCTTGGTAGGTTGGTTCACTTGTATCGGGATCGCCGTTGTACTTTTATTATTTCATCTGTATCTAGTAATCTCCATCAACCAGACTTGTATTATTGGCAGATTTAAAAGACCAGTTGTTTTTATTTCGACCTTAGAGTCGCGCTTGTATTATTATGATTTTCAGGTGGATTTGGTTTTCTTTTGAGTTTTGAGCCTCGCCCTTCGGCGTTGTTTATTATAGTGCATTGTGTGGTTGTTTCCGCCTTTTGGCGTAGAGCTACCTCCCGCTTGGGGATGCCTTTTATTTATTGCTTATGTATATATTCTTATTTGAACCCGTTTGGGGCCAGTTTTTACAAAGGAGACTCTGCCGAAATTTTTGAGAAATTTGATGTTGCTTATAAACATCTTTTCCTTTACTTCTTCTTTTAAATAGTTTAGATTTCTGGGCTTCGGCTTACTTAGATTACGTTGCGCCTCTAGACGCTTCGTAATTTAATTGCCGGCCACGTTCCGTACCTTCGGGTCGTGACAAAATTGGTATCAGAGCGTTGGGTTTTACCTTCTACATGTAGGAAGACCCTTGGTTGATGGAGTATGTGACTAAAGTAGAGTGACGTACCGTGGGTATGTTCCGCGGCATACTTATGATACGCTACTCCTCTTAAGAAGTCTTAGGATGTACATTTCTTTGCGCCGTATTTCTATTCGTTCCTTTGATCTATCTTCGTCAATGTCGGATGGTAGTTTCTGTTACCACGGTCGCACGGGCAGAGAGAGCTGCGGCCAGAGTTGCGGTCAGCATGAGCATTTAGATATGTCATTTACTGTGTTTTCTTATGGATGCGTGCGTTTGATATCTGCACCAGATGATCGGGCCACTGCTAGAGATCGGCTAGAGTGTGATGGCCGTTAGCGTATTGTCTATTCCTGAGGATCGAGGCATTGTTTAGTGTGTGGACGAAGGGTATTCACATGTCGTCCAGACGAAGTTAAAAGGTTCGAACGAATGTCAGAAACCCATTTTTCCAAGTTTAAGGTATTCGGAAGAACATGCAGGTATTTCTATGGACGCTCTAGAAGAATGAAACCCTAACTCGACATAATGACCATGAGAATGTCTTTGAACCTTAGAGTTTACGGCAGTTCCGCGGTGCCATTAGTGAGGCTTGGGTTTGCCCTTCTACGGCTGGTCCGCAGATGCTGGGGTATGTACTGGATATTTTTAAACTGTACCTTAGCGTTGAGCTCTCAGGGAATTATGGGATTTTGATGAATCGATCAAAAAGTTTAACGTAGTCCGGATATCATGTGATGGGATACATTACTCGGGAGACTCTAGATATGAGTATATCCGTTTGTAGCACAGTTCATACAGCTACGAAGAGACGAGTTTGAATCAGTCGACACCAGAGGGAAGAGGAGCACATCAACGTCAGTGTTACGATTTACGATTGGTGATTCGAATATCACATTTCCGTTGTTTGGATTCTGGTATTTTGATGATTTCATTTTATGATTGGTATTTCCTATGTGTACATTCATTACACTCGATTCGTGTTTCATATATCAGTTGTATTGATGTTGTTTTGTACATACCCAGTGCACTCAATTTGGTTTTACACATTTTGAGATATTAATTTGATTTCGTGCATATGGGTTGCACATGATTTTGACGTATGCTTCGGCATAGTTTTCATGCATTTTTCGTACTGTGAATTTGATTTTGATATTCGGTATATGTTTTCGTGCACCATGTGCACTTGGTTGAGATTCTTGCGCACATTTGGCGCACTTGATGCGATTTTGTGCACACCATATGCACTAAATCGGGATTTTGTGCAGATTGGATACACCTAATATTGTTGTCGTGCACGCCCGTTGCACTTGACAGATGTTTTTGGTGCACACCCGTTGCACTCAATTTTGTTTCTGTGCATAGTCATAGCATCCGTATTTGATTTCGATTTTCGTGCGCACCGGACGCACGTGGTGTTTTTGTATGCTGTATTTGAGGCTGATTTCATCTTGAGCAGTACGTTTTTATGATATTTACTTTGGTGTAATAACCGAGCAGGACTGTTCTGAGAACAATACCTAGATATTTTTGCATGCATTTCTTTTCCGATGTTGAATGATTTTATAACGATGCGTACTTTATACAAGTTATAGTTTTGATGGATATCATGTTGGTTTTCGTATTGGACCTTGACATTGTATTCTCACCATAACTCCGATGATTGCGTTATGCTTGACGGAGTTTTGATTTTGAGTTATGTACTTGTTTTTCATGCGCATGCATTGCGCTAAGATGTGTTTTATGTATTGATGATTTCGGAGCCCCGACGATTTGAGTGTTTTGCTAAATGTTTTAGTATTTGTGGGGAGTTTTAATATAAATTAGGGGACCGAATTTCTTTAAGGGGAGAAGATTGTAATGTTTTAAAAATAATTAAATAAATAAAATCCTTTAGGTGAATTTTCTGATTATCGGTAAAATAAACCGTATTTTCCGTAAAACCCAACTCCAATTATTTTTCAATATAGATTTAAATATGCCTATTTTAACTCTATAATTGCTAGTATTTAGTCACTTATAAATTATTAGTTTACCTAAATATTTTTTCTTAAGTAATTATTTTTAATATTAACATAAGCAATTAATTATACATTAAATGGGTGCATATTATAAATTGGAGTGGGTTAATTTTACAAAAGTGAGCCATGACATACTAGAATTTAGTTTGTAGCATGCTCTTCTCTTCTTGATTTGTCTTCAAATTTCTAGACTTTTCTAGGTCAAATAGAATTAAGAAAATAAATAAAATTAAATAATTTTGAAAAGACTTAAGTGAAGTAATAATTTGAGAAGTCTTCCACACATTTCTACACCCATTTCTCTCTCTCTCTCCACTCTCCTCACATGGCCAAAACTCCCCATGGCTGCCAAAAAATTTTCCCCACTTCACTTGCTTCAAAATTCTTCAAAAATCCATCAAAAATCCAAAATTAAACCTCAAATTCCAAATCCAATCTCTACCCATTATTCTTTGGCCTATCTAGCATGGATCTTGGAGAAAAATTAGCATTTTGGGAGGCTAGGTTGCATGTTGATCTCATGTTTGTGGTGGTATAATCCTAACCCTAGTGTTAATTGTAGGTTAATTACTATAATTTAATGAATTTCGGTATTTAATTAGGGTTATAATTGCTAACTTGAAAATTCAAGAAAGGGTTTGTGATCAAGTTAGGGTTTTTATCAATTATTCATGGTTCTAATGAGTAGTTTAACATGTTAATGGAATGCAAACCTAATCTAGTTACTAGTTTGCTATTTGTTACTTTAAAATTGTGATAATTATGCTATTTTGCAAAATAGGTTTTTGAAAATTGATTAAATAATTGAGATTAAAATATAATTAGGGTTTCATGACATTATTAGCATGATAAATTGTAGTTTAATACTTTAGATCATACAAAACCAAGCTTAGTTGTTGACTTGTGAATTTTTGCTTTAAAAGTGTTAAAATTTGGTATTTTTGCAAACTAGAATTTTAGATTTAATACAAATTGATGAGATTGAATTATAAAAATGGTTTATATGACCTGGTTATGATATTTAGTGAATATTATGGCCATTAGTTTTTTTAAAACATCAAGTTTCGAATTAAAACGAAAATTAAGTGCTTTCTAGGTTTTCGGAAATAAATCGATTTTATTTATTTTGAGGTTTTGATGAGTTGCAATCTATTTTATATTATAATTAGTGATTTGTGAAACCATGATTGGTGTGTATGGGTTTTTCTCGATCAATCGGCGTTTGTACGTCGATATCGAGGGTTATTTGGTTCTTTTGCATGAGCGGGTCATAGGTTTTAACCTATGCGCGTTTCGTGCGCCGTTTTGGTTTTGTCCGCGATTTCGGTTTACAATATTATATATGTTTGCGTATAGGTACCCCTCACGTTGACTTCAAACGATGAAAAATAGGATGGCGGCATCGACTTCGGCAGATAAGGACCGGGTGGTAGATGTATATCTACGGGGGAAGTCGGGTGGATGGCGTATAACACCCCCCACAAACGTAGAATAAGGATATTATGTACTATTATTAGGAAGTCGGAAGTGACCTTAGATTCTTGACGAGTAGGGTATTATTGAAGTTGTTAAGTTGGATTAGATTGATTTAGAAAGACTTAACCAGAGGATGATTTCCCTGGAGGGAATTCGTAGGTTTCATGTAGACACACACACACACGCATACACACATAAACTTGACTTGGTGTATATGTGTGTATATATATATATATATATATATATATATATATGAATGTGTGCAGGTTTCTATATGTATATATATATATATATATAATATACACGAGATATGAGGATGTTATATGATATCTGGAGATGAGTCGATATGACTGGGCATGATGCCGTGAGATATTGGATATACGATCGAGTTGTGATATGAGATGTATTATGATATTAACGGATCATTGGGAAATGAGAAAAATGTATATTTATACATAAACGATAATAGGTGATGATGACATTGAAATGTACGAGACTCTAGAATAGAACCCGGATTGTAATATATGACTTAATCACGATATGATATATGACATGATATTTTAGTGGATCATTTGACGATGTATATTTTCACAGACGATGATATATGTTTTATGTTATTGGGAAGTATGCGATTATGGTACAGTGCCCTTGATCATGATATTGTTTAATGATGATATTATACGAACGATGATGTATATATGTGATAGTTGACCCGTACCCCGATTTTGGGATGCCGTACGATGGATTTTACCATACGAGGCATAGATGTGATGATTGATCCGCACTCTTGACTCGAGGAAGTCTTACTATGTACGTGATGCTATTGAGGCTGGATCGTCGACTACTAGAGATATCGACTCAGAATTTAGGAGGATTATTCTTACCTTTCGACTAGTGTCTTTAGTTAGTTCTTTAGTTGGTTAGGTAGATCTTAGTTTAGGCTCATGTCATACTTTTTTTTTAAAACTAACGAATCGAGCGCATTTTTAAAGACAGCATGAGGGATACTACGGATTTTTCAAAGGACATATCTTTTCAAAAAAACCCTGTAGCCCCTAATTTTCTAAAAACCACGATTCGTGCTTTTTCAAACAACAAACTAGATGACTCGTAATTAGTATGTATTCTCTAGTTGTGTGTTTACTACACATTCACCGTTATATTCATGTTGTATTCATCGTATTGCATGTTCATACATATTTTTGTTTAGCTAATATGAAACTCTGCCTGTTAGGACACCAGCACCATTACCGATGATGCGCATGTTCCACGTATACTTATTTACTGGCTCACACACATCATCATCGGTAATTGCCATGTCACGTACACTTTAGAACATATTATCTTTTATTGATATAATCTGCTAAATGCTAATCCAGTATAATATTGTGTGATTACCCTGATGTGCTAGTTTAGACATTGCATTTATTACTTAGACACTTCATGCATTCATATATTCATATTATCATGCAGTATTCTGAGGCTTATGCCGAAGCTCATTATTTACTTACAAATGATTTTGGGATTTTATATTTCTATGAGATTTCTGGATTTTGTTGGAAAACCGCAAGAATTTAATAAAAGCTTAGTATCATCATTTTTAAAATTCAAGTTGCGGTTTTCTCGTGATGTATGTGTCGTCCACCATAAGATTTCATATTTTTTGTTGGATTTCGAGACCCGATTCGAGGTGTGGATGAACCGTCTCAGGTACATGGTGGGCCCGGTATGGTACCCCGGGGCAAGAAGCTCGAGTTGTAGACGATGAGCCTGGCATGGGAAGACTACCTACCGGAGATGTCTGGCGCGGCGACTATCCAGAGGATACCGACCGTTGTCGTGAGATTTGATGATATGGGCCGATCCGGACCGACGGAGCCCGAGATATTGAGACTATGAGGTATTGAGACTTTGAGATTTACGTGTTTTGTATCGATGCTTGACACGAATTTCCATGGATTTCATTGATGATGTTTCAGATTATCATACAAAGTTTACTATGTTAAAAGTTAAAGATTTTCTTATACAGATATGTCCAAATTTAATGGTTGATTGTTTCATTCATGATGCATTCATACATAGCATACATATGACATGTTACTACTTGAGGCACTGACACGAGCATCGAGTATTGCATTTATGTATAGATTATTACCCTATCACTACTAGTTGTCTAGTGTTAGGTTAAGTATATTATATGTCCTAGGAGAGCGTCGTGCATGCGATTTCTACTCGCAGATGTCTTCTACTCACTAGTTGGCAACTCACCCCCTTGTGCCAAATTTTCTTACAGGTTTCGATGTACAGGTTTCCTTGGCGGCTTGCTGGCACACCATTTCATTCAGGGTGATTGCTTGGTAAGTTGGTTCACTTGTATCGGGACCGCCATTGTAATTTTATTATTTCATTTGTATCTAGTAATCTCCATCAACCAGACTTTTATTATTGGCAGATTTAAAAAACCAGTTGTTTTTATTTCGACCTTAGAGTTGCGCTTGTATTATTATGATTTTCTGGTGGATTTGGTTTTCTTTTGAGTTTTGAGCCTCGCCCTTCGCCGTTGTTTATTATAGTGCATTGTGTGGTTGTTTCCGCCTTTTGGCGTAGAACTAACTCCCACTTGGGGATGCCTTTTATTTATTGCTTATGTATATATTCTTATTTGAACCCTTTTAGGGCCAGTTTTTACAAAGAAGACTCTGCCGAAATTTTTGAGAAATTTGATGTTGCTTTTAAACATGTTTTCCTTTACTTTTTCCTTTAAATGGTTTAGATTTCTGGGCTTCGGCTTACTTAGATTACGTTGCGCCTTTAGACGCTTCGTAATTTATGTGTCGGTCACGTTCCGTACCTTCGGGTCATGACACAAGCGCCCGCATGCCTAGCACGTGATGCGCTAGCGCCCAAAGCGCTAGCGCCCGAGCGCCCATGTGCCTGGCACGTGAGGCGCTAGCGCCCAAGGCACTGGCGCTTTTTCCCATGCATCCTTTGGATGCCCTCTCCACCTTATATATATATATATATATATATATATAGACACACACACACACAAACTCTACAGCACTGTGCCCCGTTAGAAAAAAAATTCTAACGGGGCGCTGCCCCGCACCCCGCAAGGGGGCTGCTAGCCCCCTTGACCCCAGCCCGCTATCCGGGTAGCGGGACCCCCGTAAAAACTCTGTGAGGCCCCCGATATATCCAAAACCCTTTCAAAACACAACACTGCACATTGAGTTCGCATGACTAGTTTAACCCGTCAATCAGAGGTTCTCTCGCTCCAAAGGCGAGGGGTAATTAACGGCAGCTTACTCGTCGGCTGCTGGTGATTTGGATCCTCACAATCAATAAACCCCCGGCCTACCCTAGGAAGGGGGAATCTGTAATGCGCCAGACAAGCGCGCGCGTATTCCCATCTCAATGGGGTGACGAAAAACACCCTACATATATGTGTAAAACAATAAGGTCGTGCCAGTAATAGTATATAGTAGTAAGTAATCAGAATCATATGCATGTGTATCATCCAACGTATGTCCATCAACGACACATCAAATCATCATGAAACCTAAGTGTCCAGCATCGACACTCGAAAATATCATAAAACCCGTATCGAGCATCGACATGTAAATCCTCATATCTCAGGCGCCGTCTCATCGAATCGGCCCTCATATCCATCTGATCTCACGACTCCGGTCGGTATCCCCCGGATATCCGCCGAGTGCAAAATATCATCGGTCAGTAGTGCTCCCCTGCCGAGCTCAACGCCTTTCTATACGATCTTCTTGCCCCGGGTACCGCACCAAGTCCATGTACCCGCAGACGGTGCCTCCTCACTCTTCGAATCAGGTATACTCATAGCTCAAAACCGAGAAAACTCATGGAGGAAGCCACAAATCATATCATGAGAAACAGAATCTCATATGCATGTAACCATAAAGGTACAGTATATGCAAGTACAGAATAGTACTGTAAAGTATTTCAAGTGTTATCATGTAAGCATGTCGGATAATAAGTACTGAACAGTGAATTATAATTCTATAGTTTAAGAACAATATGGCGATATAACAGTTCTAATGTGTAAGTGGCATGGCAATTACCGATGATGAGTGTGTGTATGAGCCGGCAAATCTGTGTACGTGTAACATGCGCATCATTGGTAATGGTGCATGTGTCCTAATGGATGAAGCCATATAAGGTAAGTGCCGGGAACGTAGTATGTATGTCGTGCGGAATAATAGAGCATAAACATGAACGATATAAGTACGTAATAACACATGAACCATACGGTTAGTTTAAATAATACGAATCGTAGTTTTGAAAATGGGGGCTACGGTGTTTTTGAGGAAAAGACACCATTTGAAAATCCGTAGCGTCCCTTGAGGTTTTCATTTAAAAGTACATACGATTCGTCAATTTTGGAAATAAGTATGGTTCAAATGTAATCCATTATCTACCAAGGTGTTTAGAAATCAATGATGCACTGAATCAAGACAATCCATAAGTCGGTGATCCAGACTCATAATATTAGATGTGGTATAATCATCGTACATCAACCTCGAGTCAAGCGTGCGGATCAATCATCCGGTATCTCATATCGCGTACGGTATAATCCATCGTACGGTGTCATAAATCAAGGGTACGGATCTATAGTCTCGTACATCATATTATCTCATATATATATATATATATATATATATATATATATATCAATCTTATATCATATCTTAGCATATGTATATGTGTATATATCGCCTTGCATTCTCATATCAAACATATCAATTTATATCATCTTATTTCATCATATCTTCATTTCATCATGTTATCTCGTACTTATCCTTATGATCATATCCGTAAGTACATAAGCTTAGGTTTCTAGATATATGTTTACATCTCGGTCCTCCCATTACTATGGTTGCGGGGGTGCTATACGCCATCCACCCGACTTCCCCCGTAGATATAGATCTACTCAGCTTCTATCCTTGCTCTAGCCGAAGTCGATGATCGTCTTGCTCTCCTTCGTCATCTCGGAAGTCCACGCAAAGGTACCTACAAATCAATACACATCGTAACGAGATCAAAACCAAATCCGAAAACCAATACGGCAAGTGAAGTGCACATAGGTTAGAACCTATAGCCTACGCATACAAGAACAACCAAACAACCCTCAGCGTTGACCTACGAACGTCCAACGACCGTGTCAAAACTCAAACACAAAAACTCAAGTTTTCAAAAGTTATAAACCGAAATCAGCAACTTAGTAAAACACTCCCAGATTCCGACTCAGGTAAAATTAGGATATTTTGCATATAAGGTAGGTCTATTTATCTGGAGATAGAGTTATGAGCCAAAAACCACATACTAACTCAAAGATGTGGCCGCAATTTGCGGACATTCCTATTAAATATGCGGCTTGGAAAGGGAGATGTAGTTTTGGGTTTCTAGGGTAGTCTCTAGGTAGCCTGTCATTGGCTCAATCTGCAAACCGACCGGACAGACGTGATAGATGTTTTCCCTGCTTAGATCTGGTGTACATCTCACTGTGTTTGCAACTTATTTTTGTAACAACCCTAAACTTTCTGTACAAATTTTTTTTTTCAAAAATACAGAAAGGGGTACTTGAGCCTGAGCACAAGTTATAAGTTTGTTTTTCTTTTGAACAGTAAGAAGGAGCTTGTAGCCCACTGGTAAGACCTTGCACTGCTGAACCAAAGCACTAGAGTTCAAATCCCATCAGCCACACATTTTTTTTAATTAAATTCTTTTAATCTTTTCGAAGCCTAAAGGTCTACACGTGCACAACACGTAAAACCAAGAGTCACACATAAAAAAACGAGTCTACTGCAGTAGACCAAGCATCGGGGATACGTGGCGCCAAGACGAGCCCCGACTCGCCCGACTCGGGCCGGCGAAACGATTAACTCGGCCGGCGGCGCTGGTCCAACTCGTACTGATCCTAATTTTTCTTTAACCCCCTGCACCCTTTGGCATACCCCACTCCCCCTGCACTGTTTAAATTCTCTGCAATTAACTAGAGAATTAAAATACCCCAATTTAATCCATTTTAATACAAATTTTAAATACACCTTTTCACTATCCTAAAATCCTAATTTTTCCTATAAATACCACCCTCAAATCACCCCTCCTCACTCCCAAATCCCTGCCCAAACTCTCAAGAAAAAATTCCAAGATCCTTTTGTGTGCAAGTGGAGTTAGCAAAAGGGCGAAGCTCCGACGAACTTCCGGCGACAACTCAAGGAGTTTCCAACGACGAAACGACGCACCGGAAACTCCCACCTCTTTCTCTTCTCTAGCCAATAATCCAGTAAGTCCCTAATTTTTCTTCTTTTCTCTATTCTAAAAATATTCAAAACTAAAACCCGACGGAAGCGAAGTTAATCTGACTTCCGATTCGGTTTTTCCTTAAAAAAGTTCTATTTTTCTTAAACACGATAATACCAAACTCTTATATCATGACCATTAAATATTAACGAAGATAATAAAACAAGCTTGGCATCAAAATAATAACCGTAGCAAGTTTTATTTCAGTTTTACATTAAAATACCCTTATGTTTCATTTCGACATACTTGAACTTTTAAACCGTATTACCTTAGAAAACTCACGAGGTAATGACCTACCTCCTCACAAAACTTATATTTAATATAGCACGATGAAATTTGGGAAAATATATTTGGGGAAAATACGATTTTACACATAACTACCTCCGACTTATAAAAACATTTTTCTACAAGAAGTGCATTTTAACAAATATTTGCAATTGCGCCTCTACAACCCATTTCGGGGAACCCGTTCGGTATGGTGCGGATTATCGCATATCCTCAAGCCTAGTAGAGTGAGATGAAGACCTCCGCAAGGAGCATACGATCTCGAAAGATTTAAAATATAATTTTCTTTAGAAAATGTGATTTCTATTATAAATAAAACTTATATTTTTAATAAATAAATATATATGTAATTAATATCAAAATATTTATTTTTAATATTTATAATATTCCACATTTCCAAAATTCAAGAAAAACATCTCATTTACAAGAAAATACCATACAATTCCAATATTACAAATAAATACCATTATTATGAAATTAGGTTTTATTCACTAGAAATATCACATTGATAAAATATACATCAATGAAAACTCTAAAAATGATAATAAAATACTTGAGGTGTATTTTGAAAGTTATACAAAATTAATTTTACATAAAACCCCCTCAAGGTAAACTAAATTACAATAAGGACTCTAGTAAACATAGGTTTAAGCGGGACCGGTCTCTTGAGCCTCAGGGAGCCGAAGAAATGGGTGCTTGCCTATTTAAGATAGACAACTTAACAAACGGTGTTATCAACACGGTAATTGTCTTTGAAAAAGACACAAATCCTGTCGTCCATGTACAACAGTTATCGATAGCACCAAAAGATAATTCAGGATTCAATTTCTTTTCTAATTGTCTGACTCAGACCGAGTCTCAATATAATCAATCTGACTTGAATATGATTCAAGTATCAAACTTCAATACAACATGGATCTATGAATCCGTATATTCAATCTATTCAATCTATATTGACTGAACCGAACCATGGATATATTCCATTTACATGATCATCCATTATATCCGTTCCATTACTGATATCATGGTTTGGTAAGTCATACATATATATATTTTTTGGATATAGTGCCCTCAAAGTCAATTATTGGATCGCAGGCACGTGATTGCAATGATTGAGGGAGGACCTATGCTGGAAGGACAGTCTTACTCAAGATAATAGTATGCTATCTGGTTTATGTTTATTATCGTGTACTTGCTTTAGGTGATATTACAGATTACTATTACACGTTGATAGAGCCCTTAGGATTCTTGCTTGACGGCTAGCAGTATGATGGCGATCATATATATGGGAGTTAGGTCTATAAGCACATCCTTAAAAGGTCCCTAGTCGAGAGAGTTTCGAGATAGGGCATCGATACTCCAGAGTAGACTAGTGTATACGGATCGAGACCCCGACGAGGGGCGGTGGCTGGTCTCACAATCCATTGGTGTCAGTTGGTTCACCCAAGACGTATACAGGTGCTCATTGGGTTATGAGTACAGCGGACAGGACTCGCCGGGAACATGCTAGTTGGTATTATACCTATTGTCAGATAGCAGTTCCCTGGTGACATGTGTACAGGTTAGTCTATCGACCTGAGATCATCATTTGTCTCGTGTGAGTTCCTACTGTGCTTTGATTACTACCCTACCACGGCTCAAAGGAGTCGTGCAAACAGGTTTTAGTTGGGTACAGTCCCGAGCCACATGGAGGCAGTGAGCGGATCATGTAGGGTTACTAGGCACTGTCACAAGGGTCTAGAACGCATCAACCATGCCCGATTTAAAATTTAGAAGTGCCGAACAACCTAAAGCGAGGATCTTAGCTAGATAATTAGGGTTAAACATGTAAGTAAACATCTTTACATCTAAGAGAGAGGGATTACAACCTTTGTAGTCTGCTCCTTCGCTTCATAAGCTCCGAGTAGTAGTCCCTTTGCCGCGATCCATGAACTCCCGGACTCAAGAGAGGCTCCACAAGACGAACGATCCATGCTTGCTGTCTTCCTTTTCGAAGATGATCTACCTTGAAGAAACTTTAACTCTAGCTCTCACTTCTCTAATCAAGTATTAGATAAGTGAACACCCTAATCTAAGTGGCTAGAATAGATGAGGATGATGAAATAGGAATTAAGCTCTCTTTTATTATCAAAATCTCACACTAATCCGTCACAAAACCAAAAGCTAGAAAGCTTTCCAAGGAGGAAGAAGAAGATGAAGTCTTTTGTGATGAATAATGAATTGTTATTCTAATTACAAATGCAACCCATGGTTAATAATGAAAGGGCTAACCATTGTAGAGATTTAACTAGGGTAAAGGGTTTGGGTTGGGTTAGGAAATATCTCCAAAAATATCAACACATAATATCTTAGCTTAAAACAAAACAAAAGCTTCTAGAAACTTCATGAAAATGTTAACCCAAATCAAACCCTAACCATGTTTAATCTCCACAAATCATGTTGCATTAGTAATCATAACTTGTTACAATATTATATATCACATATATAATATATTTTTGTAACAAAAGAAAATAATACTATTAACATATATCGCATATATATCAATGTATTATCCGGTGAGAAAATGAATCAATAAAGCGAGCCAATATTAGATAATGTAATGTAATATATCACATATATAATTATACATTAAATTATCGAATCAACACTTGATCCGACAATCCGGCTATACCGCATATAACCGACTAATATATCAAGTTGTTACGACCCAAAATTTGGCCCGTAACCGGCACTTAAACTACGTAACGTCTATAGGCGTACGCAACTCAAGTAAGCCGAAACCCAGAAATCTAAACCACCCAAAACTGGATCAACGAAAAAAAAATAGTTTTAAACATTCGGAAATTTTCAAGTAAAAATCTTTAAGTTTAGTTTTCGTTCTTAAAAATTTCGGCAGCACCTCCTTTGTAAAAACTAACCCCGAAAACGGGTACAACATAGATAATAATAAAAGAATCCCAAACGGGAGCAAATCACGCCCAACGACGGAGACAACAACCACAACATATATATGACGCCGAAGCGAAGAAATATAAAAGAAAACTGCATAAAGAAGTAAAACTTTTCAACAAAACCGGCTCCCACGAGCACGGCACATAAAGTCACCACAAAATACAACAATAAATCCTCACAAGTCGTCTCTAAGTCATATACAATAGTGGTAGATGGAGAATACTAGATCCAACAAAAAGATATACAATGTACAAACAGATAACCGCAACCCACCTAAAAGCAAGGCCTCACAGCCAACCGTAGCGGTATCCGCAAAAATAGAGATGATAAGACGCCCTGCCGCGACTACTCAGAGGGTAAGTCCTGCAAAACACTGTGGCACAACGGGGGTGAGTTGCCAACTCATGAATAGTAAATAACCTCATACAGTAATCGCAAGTTGTCACGCCCCGCTTCCCAAAATACGGAATACGAGGGGTTGACAAGGCAAGCCATGCTCCTACGGTCAAGGGATTATCCTGCCGTAGTCACACTTTGGCTTCTAGCTTTACGTGGTAATCAGTAAACAATGCGCAGGCAATGAGAAATGCAGTAACTGAAACAAAACAAATACAAAGAACTGACCTGATGGAGGTAAAAGAGTATAACTCTGGATAGATGATCAAGATGTCCGCGATGTACGTCTAGTCCTGGTCCAGGCTAGATCCACTCCTCACTCTGAGCATGCATACTCAGGTCGTCAGAGCGACACGATAGCAATATATATGTATATATGCAGTTGTAACTCGAACAGTGATAATAAATATATAACAGTAAATCAAGACAGCAAAGATGTAAACCTGGAGTAACTAATGTAGTGTCTAATAGATCAGGTGAACAGTAAAAGCAGTAAACCAGTATGCCGGATATGTCAACACAGTAAGTAATGTATATCAATGCCATTATCCTTATCAGTCTCGAAGTCTCACTGTACAGGTCACTAAGCTATCGTCAGTCCAAGTGTGAGAGTCAACCACTCGCGAGTGTCCTCCATCCAAGGGTAGGACCCAAGGGCAAGGGACCACGGGCCCAAAATGTAACTCGCGCTAATAATCATGTACCCTGTAAATCTCCATATATCTCCATATATATAAGCCGGCATAGGACTCCCGAAATTCTGTTGAACTCACACTCAAACTACCCCACACCCCGTGGTCTACATCAAACGCTAACCATAACCTCAAATACCAGTCGGTCTGTGACAAGTCTGCGCGAGAACTGGAGACATGATCTCCATCAAGCACGTCCCGACTAATACCCAAGATAAATGGAAGTGTCTGGTGCCTTATCTGTGACACTCATGCAAGAGCTTCTATAAGTGTCACATACCAGTAATAATCACACTTACACGCGTCCCACAGACGTCGACAATGCAATAGAATAATAGGGTTCACTGATTGTGTAAAAGTACGTGTCACTTTCACTTATTCACTCATGCACGAACACTAACGTACTTGCCACAATCATCACTAATACCTAACACTGGGTAATGCACATGATCACTAGGTTATCAATGCAGTGACATATGTATGATATGATGAGTAAACGGTATGTAAAGCATGGTTAGGATGTCATAAATCAGTATTCTACCACTTGCATAATTTATCATAAATCATACGTGTATAGTTTAGCGAAACTATGAACAGGGATTAAATAGTATGTTTGAATATCTATCCAGCGAGTTTGGTTTCACGTCAATCGGGTTTCAGGATCGCTAGTTTTGGCCATTTCATTTTAAGCGTTCACGGCTGAAAATCCGGTTTCAGAATCGGAAGTCCGTTTCGCAACGCATTTTAATCCCAGTTGGGATCAGATTTTAGCGACGCTACAGTTGAATGAAACCTAGGGTTTCCAATAAGGTTTTCAACGCAAAAGACGGATCCTCGATCGTGTCTGTATGTCAGGAGTTATACACTGTTCAATACTAGTATGTCAATTCTGATTCTGTTGGGACTGTTATACGTCACCATCTTTTAAATTACAGATTAAATAGCAAACGACGATGAAACAGAATAAAACCACTTGTGTTATCTAGCTAACAGTTTCACCTTCACTAAACTGTGGAGTTCCGCAACATACTAGTTCAGGAAATAAGTTGGCACACATTACGGGACAGTAAACAGTAACCAGGGTCGCTCTGGACTGCAGTCCAGAGTCGCACTCCGACCCAAATATCATCACAACAACTGTACAGAAACCAATAGAAATTCATATAGGGTTATAGTTCGTCGAGTCGGCTTCTATTTAAGATCTCGAACGCATCATTCTAGCATGTACATAATTTAGGGTAATTTTAACGGTTTTCAGATACGGGGAAAGTTCCAGTTTTACAAATAAATTTGGGGTAATCGTTTTAGTCATTAATAGTCGTATTTTCCAGTGAAATTTATACAAGATATCCGTCACTACATGGGCCAACATAAACAATCTAACTCCGTCAAATTGGGTGAGTATTTTCATTGGGATCATTCATCGAACAGGTATATCATACAGTTATCACGAATTGTAAAATTGCAATTTATACGTTTTGAGTTTATAACATGAATATGTTAGCATGTAGCAAGTAAGAATACTTGCCTGGAGACGTTTTGGGGCACACGGCAGCGGCAACGACACACGCGCGGCACGGCAACGACGACGGCAGCGGCTCAAGGTGAGCTCGGGTCCATTCTGGGGCAGCGAAGAGCGGCGTTGGTTGGCCGGAGCAGGGGAGAGGCACTGAGGGGGAGCTCATCGACGAGGTGCACGCAGGTGGTGGCCGAGGTGACGCGAAGGAGCTCGGCGGCGGATTGAGGGGCTCGAACTCAGGTGAGGGGGTGAGCCAGTGCAGGGCTCGGGTTCGGGTGTTGTTTTGATGGAGGAGGTGCGATGGTGGCGAAGCTCAGTTGCAATGAGCAGAGGAGAAACTCGGTGACGTATAGGTCCCTGTGAAGGTCGCCGGCGATGAATGGAGGCGTTCGGTGATGGCTTGTCGTGAGGATCGGGGTGATGGTTGTAGTGGAGATGATGGGAAACTTGGGTGGTGCCAATGTTGGAGGTTGGGGGAGTTGGTGGGGTGTTTGTGGTGGTGGTCGGTTGATAGAAGAGGGAGAGAGGAGAGAGAGAGAGATGTAGAGAGAGAGAGGGAAGCAGTTGCAGAGAGAGGGGGAGAGAGGAGTTGCAGTGGGGTGACACCGGCGATGGTGGCGGAGGTGATGGGACGAGCGCGGTCGTGGGTTCGAAGGAGGGATCGGTGTTGATGGGGTGAAGGGAGTGAGTCGGGGAAGTAGGTGGAGCAGAGGTGGCTGCGGCGATGTGAGCGTGGTGAGAGAATTTGAGAGAAAAAAGAGAGAGAGAAAGATAGGGGAGACGAGAGGTGTGCGTCGTGGGCGACAAGAGCGCGGGCGTGGACGACAAGAGCGCGGGCGTGGGCATGGGCGACGTGGCCGCTGGCATTGGCGACGTGGGTGCAGGCGCAGTAATGAGCAGGAAAATATAGCCGTTGGGAATAAGAAGGGCGCAGAAGGCGGGTCGGGTCGGGTTGGGTGAAGCGGCTGGAGGGGCTGGGCTTGGATGAGATGGGCTTGGCCGGCGGTAAAAATAAAAAGAATTGTAAGGGAATGGAAAAGAGGGCCGGGCTGGCGGTAAAAATAAAAAGAATTGTAAGGGAATGGAAAAGAGGGCCGGGCCGTTGGGCTTGGGATGTGGGCTGAGGGATAAAAGTTAATTAAAGGTTTTAATTTAATGTTTTAGTCTGGGACAGAGGAAAAATTTGGGGAATGGGCAGGGGAATTTGGAAATAATCAAAATGAAATGGAGTTCTGGGCCGGAATAGAAGTTTATATAAATGGGAAAAGAAAATGAGGAATTGGGATTAGGGTTTGAGAAAAGAGAGTGAAAAATGAAATGAATTGGGAGTTTTAAAATATTTAAAATAGTTAATAGATATAAATAAATAAATTTGTAATTAACCCTTTTTATAAAAGTATGGATATTGGTGTATAAAAGAACCGGGTATTACATCATACCACCCTTACAAAATTTTCGTCCTCGAAATTTAAAAGAACGACATGCTATAAAATAATAAGCGAAAAGTTACCACATCGAACGCTAATACATAGTGATTTACTTAAAACGGGTGGATAACATTTTGAAGGTATATATATGTAAGAACAACATACAAAAAGATAGGTCAAAATAGGTATAAGGCAGGAACAACTATAAGGGCAACTACATGTATACGAGAATATAGATAACAATAACGAACAACAATAATCAAGGCGTGTTCGATAAAATCGAAACCCAAATATGTGCATATATAAGTATATCAAAAGTAGCACAGCAGAAATAAAAGTATAAGGCACAACCATTTATAATAGTAACCATAGGAACAATACCCGAAAATAAAGTAACGATAATAAAGTAGTGAAAGATTTGTCGGTAGGTTAAAACATTTTAGGATAATGTATCAATCAAATAGTTTTAAAATAACTTAGAAAACTCACATAGTGAAAATAAGAAACATAGAACGAAAATATGCGTGATGTATGGTTGCGCTACCGAAAATAATGGGAAAGAAAGTACTTGAAATGCGTAAAACGGGGATAGTCAATAAAACGCACTCTTCGATAAATACAAAATAATGAAAACCAAATTTTCGAATAATAATGTCCCTAAATATAGTTAGGGTAACAGGAAAAGCACAAAAATGTATAGGGCTAGCTAGGGTAGGGATTACAATGGAGTGTGGCTCATATAAAAGGTCGGAGTGTGACGGATTTAGACTGAAGGTCAAAGAGATTGGGGTCGGGTCAGCATAGGAAGTAAGGGTGAGCAGCAAGGGACTACAAGGGGAAAAAGAATGTATGGGGAGGATAACGGTCGATACATCATGTTAATTAAAAATCCAAAGGGTCAGCTAACTCGGAAATTTTACTATCAATTTCCGTTCCCAGAAGGATCTCAAACGAAGCATAGACGAAGGATGAAGGATGGCCCACTCCAAAGATCAGGGTGCGGTACTTTTTAATCGAAGCGAGAGTTAAAACAATACAAGGAGTAGGGGTGGACGGTCAGGGATCTCAGCAGGAAAATAAATGTATAAGAGAAATAATCAAGCATCAAGTGAACCAAGAAGATCGAAAGATTAGCGAACTCAGCAATTTATTTCATTCCAGAAAATTCTAAACAAAGCATTCTCGAAGAAGAAAGGTGGCCCTAAACTATACACAGATTTATTTGGCCAGAGAAGACAACAGCTAAAAATCCTGTCAGTCGCGGTTGTGGAGGTTCAGCAGATTGCGGTAGGCTCGCGCGCTCAGGTAGGGACGTCCATTTCCACAGCGCCTCGCAGGGACCGCCATTGGGAGTTCTTCCACCGCAGGGTCTTGTTCTTCTGGTCCTTCATCCTTGGCTGGAGCTTCTTCATCGAGGCCTGCTTCCATGCGATTCTCTTCTTCTGGATTCTCTTCCATGGGATTTCCCTCCACTGGATTTTCTTCAATCCGGTCTTCATCGGGATCTTCCTCTATCGGGTTCTCTTCAGGGTCTCCTTCCACTTCGTCGGAATCGCCGATCATGTCAACCTCTGGGGCGGCGGCTCCTTCGTCCTCGGAATCGCTGTTTCCGAAAATGCCCTGGGGACCGTTGACTTCATCGTCAGAATTCACCAGTATGCGGTCTAAGGAAACGCATGACTGTGCATCCTCATCTAGATGCGGCGCTGCTCCAGGGTGGGCCATGGCCTGAAAAGAAAGAGTCATGATTAGACAGTAGAACACATCAAGAAAATAGTTGAGGGTATGGAGTATAGGAAGATGTGCGGTGGGAAGGAACTGAAAAATCAGAATTAAAAATGCTGTGGTAATGAATAGTATAAATAAGGGGAAAAGCAAGAGAATGATACATATATTACGATTCAAAGTTTTTATTGCATTCAACTAAAAGTTCGACGGATACAAGATTCCAAACGAAAGGGAATTTTACAAAAGGGGTAACAACATTATTATTGAAAGCAGAAAACATAATAACTCTTCTTTGATTTCTGGATCGCTGCAGTCTCGTCACACGGGTTGAATCCTAAGCTAGGTCCGCACTATCCTCGAAGCTCGATCTACGAAATATCCATCAATTAGCAGAAGTGGGGAGTGTGGCCGAACTGCCTCCTTGTAGCTCCTTCCTATTAGGGCAACCGTTGATAAGATGTTCGTTGGATCCGCAAATCAGACATTTCCCTTGGGCGCGGCGACAATCCCTCTGAAGATGTCCTGGCCTCTTACTGTACCCACAACATTGGGTCTTCTGCTGCTTCTGTCACGGGGAAACAAATGGGCGCTTCTTCTTCTTCTCTTTTCCTCGTCTAACAGAGATCCCTTTACGATTGGAGACTCCCGCTGGTGCCTGATTCACCTGCCTTCTCAGTCCTTCAGCTAACAAGTCGTTTGTTCGCTCCTGGGCTTTCTTCAGACCTTGCAGTACACTCAGAATCTCAACGGTCTGATTCTGGAGAGTGGAGATAGAGGAAGAGTCGTTGGACATGATCCTGAAACAATACTTTTGAGGACGATATAAGGCACAAGCTATAAGAATCAAAATATAATAAGGATTGGGCAAGGATTCAAGAATATCAGATACGATGAAATTTATTATAAGTGGAAATCACTGTAGGACTCTAAGTCACTTTAAACAGAGTACGGTAGTGTAACTATGATGTAGTTCACAATTACAACCACGTAACTTTGCCAAGTCACCCGAAACCCGAGCGAATGGGTAGCAGAACACACTATGTTAATATGGATCAAGAATAACAAGTTTACAACCTAGACCGAGGATGTCTTAGATTGTCAAGCTATACACGGAAAACTGCAATCCCAATAGAAGCAAAACCTGGCTCTGATACCAACAAAACCATGTCACGCCCCGCTTCCCAAAATACGGAATACGAGGGGTTGACAAGGCCAGCCATGCTCCTAAGGTCAAGGGATTATCCTTCCGTAGTCACACTTCGGCATCTAGCTTTACGTGGTAATCAGTAAACAATGCGCAGGCAATGAGAAATGCAGTAACTGAAACAAAACAAATACAAAGAACTGACCGGATGGAGGTAAAAGAGTATAACTCTGGATAGCTGATCAAGATGTCCGCGATGTACGTCTAGTCCTGGTCCAGGCTAGATCCACTCCTCACTCTGAGCATGCATACTCAGGTCGTCAGAGCGACACGATAGCAATATATATGTATATATGCAGTTGTAACTCGAACAGTGATAATAAATATATAACAGTAAATCAAGACAGCAAAGATGTAAACCTGGAGTAACTAATGTAGTGTCTAATAGATCAGGTGAACAGTAAAAGCAGTAAACCAGTATGCCGGATATGTCAACACAGTAAGTAATGTATATCAATGCCATTATCCTTATCAGTCTTTAAGTCTCACTATACAGGTCACTAAGCCTATCGTCAGTCCAAGTGTGAGAGTCAACCACTCGCGAGTGTCCTCCACCTAAGGGTGGGACCCAAGGGCAAGGGACCACGGGCCCAAAATGTAACTCACGGTAATAATCATGTACCATGTAAATCTCCATATATATAAGCCGGCATGGGACTCCCGAGATTCTGTTGAACTCACACTCAAACTACCCCACACCCCGTGGTCTACATCAAACGCTAACCATAACCTCAAATACCAGTCGGTCTGTGACAAGTCTGCGCGAGAACTGGAGACATGATCTCCATCAAGCACGTCCCGACTAATACCCAAGATAAATGGAAGTGTCTGGTGTCTTATCTGTGACACTCATGCAAAAGCTTCCATAAGTGTCTCATACCACTTATAGTCACACTTACACGCGTCCCACAGACGTCGACAATGCAATAAAATAATAGGGTTCACTGATTGTGTACAAGTACGTGTCACTTTCACTTATTCACTCATGCACGAACACTAACGTACTTGCCACAATCATCACTAATACCTAACACTGGGTAATGCACATGATCACTAGGTTATCAATGCAGTGACATATGTATGATATGATGAGTAAACAGTATGTAAAGCATGGTTAGGATGTCATAAATCAGTATTCTACCACTTGCGTAATTTATCATAATTCATACGTGTACAGTTTAGCGAAACGATGAACGGGGATTAAATAGTATGTTTGAATATCTATCTAGCGAGTTTGGTTTCACGTCAATCGGGTTTCAGGATCGCTAGTTATGGCCATTTCATTTTAAGCGTTCACGGCTGGAAATCCGGTTTCAGAATCGGAAGTCCGTTTCGCAACGCATTTTAATCCCAGTTGGGATCAGATTTTAGCGATGCTACAGTTGAATGAAACCTAGGGTTTCCAATAAGGTTTTCAACGCAAAATACGGATCCTCAATCGTGTCTGTATGTCAGGAGTTATACACTGTTCAATACTAGTATGTCAATTCTGATTCTGTTGGGACTGTTATACGTCACCATCTTTTAAATTACAGATTAAATAGCAAACGACGATGAAACAGAATGAAACCACTTGTGTTATCTAGATAACAGTTTCACCTTCACTAAAATACAGAGTTTCGCAACAAACTAGTTCAGGAAATAAGGTGGCACGCATTACGGGACAGTAAACAGTAACCAGAGTCACTCTGGACTGCAGTCCAGAGTCGCACTCCGACCCAAATATCATCACAACAACAGTACAGAAACCAATAGAAATTTGCATAGGGTTATATTTCGTCGAGTCGGCTTCGATTTAAGCCCTCGAAGGCATCATTCTAGCATGTACATAATTTATGGTAATTTTAACGGTTTTCAGATACAGGGAAAGTTCCAGTTTTACAGATAAATTTGGGGTAATCGTTTTAGTCATTAACAGTCTTATTTTCCAGTGAAATTTATACAAGATATCCGTCACTACATGGGCCGACATAAACAATCTAACTCCGTAAAATTGGGTGAGTATTTTCATTGGGATCATGCATCGAACAGGTAAATCATACAGTTATCACGAATTGTAAAATTGCAATTTATACGTTTTGAGTTTATAACATGCATAGGTTAGCATGTAGCAAGTAAGAATACCTGCCTGGAGACGTTTTGGGGCACACGGCAGCGGCAACGACACACGCGCGGCACGGCAACGACGACGGCAGCGGCTCAGGGTGAGCTCGGGTCTGTTCTAGGGCAGCGAAGAGCGACGTTGGTTGGCCGGAGCAGGGGAGAGGCGCTGAGGGGGAGCTCGTCGACGAGGTGCACGCAGGTGGTGGCCGTGGTGACGCGAAGGATATCGGCGGCGGATTGAGGGGCTCGAACTCAGGTGAGGGGGTGAGCCAGTGCAGGGCTCGGGTTCGGGTGTTGTTTTGATGGAGGAGGTGCGATGGTGGCGAAGCTCAGTTGCGACGAGCATAGGAGAAACTCGGCGACGTAGAGGTCCCTGTGATGGTCGCCGGCGATGAATGGAGGCGTTCGGTGATGGCTTGTAGTGAGGCTCGGGGTGATGGTTGCAGTGGAGATGATGGGAAACTCGGGTGGTGCCAATGTTGGAGGTTGGGGGAGTTGGTGGGGTGTTTGTGGTGGTGGTCGGTTGATAGAAGAGGTGTTAGTTATATGTATGCCCTAGAGGTCATTACTGTACATAGGATGTATATTGTAGTGGATGCTGGGATATATATAGGGAGGACTTTCTTGCTCGACATGATAGTATGCTAACTGGTTACTCTTTACCTTAACGCGTATACTGATTGTCTCTCTGTTACATGTTGGTAAAGACCTTAGGATGTGTACTTGACTACTTGGACTATGATGCCGATCATACTAGTGGGGACATAGTAGTCCATAAGTACATCCTTCAAGGTCCCTAGTCGTGGGTTTATCGAGACGGGGCTTCGATATACCAGAGTAGACTAGCGTATACCTTCTTGACCCATACAGATGGGCGATGGATGATCCCATATCCATTGGTGTTTGACATCAGAGATGATATACGGGTACTCAGTAGAGACTGGGTACACTGGACGGACTCGCCAAGAACTCTCAGATGGTATTATACCTTACGTCAGATGGCAGTTCTCTGGTGACACTGGTACAGGTTAGTCTATTGACCCGAGATCGTCATAGAGTCTTGTGTGATTCCCACTGTGCTTTGATTTCCACCTTACCATATCCAAGAGGGCGTGCAAAACGGTGGTTTTTGGGTACGGTCCCGAATCAAATGGAGGCAATGAGCGATAGGAGGGGATTCGTCTCTCCCGGTATAGGGAGTTGATGTTGCGCTGTGTTCGATTGGCTATAACCGGAAATCCCTGGCCAGGGTTGCTGAGATTTACTGGTAAGTGTTACCAGTAGTTTCTCGAACTGTTATAGAACTTATATCGACACGACTTATCGAGCTATTGGGGCCTGACGTTTACCACCCCTAGGCAAGATATGCGACATATCAGACGACGAGACCGGACTGTACGGTAAGTGTTACTGGTTGGATTCACAGGAGTGCGAGTGGGCTTGCTCGTTGATCTTCTGATCGCTCAATACCCGGGTGGTCGTTACGTTTAGCAGACCGCTTGCGGCTTGTGGGTGTTTGATATGATCATCACCTGCTGCCGGCGTATTGACGAGTCTTTAGAGTCCTACACAGAGGTTTCCTGGCTCAAGCGAAACGAAATAGGGGAGAATATGACATATGTGAAGGACCGAGAATAATATCAGTATGTGATACTGTATTCGATTCTCACGATTAGTGACATTGATCGGTTATACGCGATATAGCCAGGTTATCGGATCAAGTGTTGATTCGATATGTTGTTACTATTGATATTAGTCAGTTATATGCGATATGACCGGATCGTTAAATCAAGTGTTGATTTAATGATTTAATGTACAATTATATATTTGATGTATTACTTTAAATTAACTAGTATTGTTTCACTTAAGATTGATTATCTCACTTGATTGTGTACATTGTATATATGATATAGTATTATGCACTAGTTTGTATCATGTTTGATGATACATGCAAACTTGGGTGTATGCTTGATTTAAACCATGTTTAGTAAATGGTTAGGGTTTCATTTGACTTATTTAATTATTCATTTTGGCTAGAAATAAAATGGTGGCTTTGTTTGGATTTTGTTGAAGCTTCATGAAGCTTTGAAAAAGCTTTGACCATTTTATTTTATTCCTTAACCCTAACCATTTACCTAAACCCTAGTTTATTCTCTACATGATTTAGCCTCACCCATGGTTGCTAAATGATAACCATCACTTCATTTTTCTTTTTAGAATTAATTCATTATTCTTTTTCTTCTTCATCATCTTCTTCTTCAAGAGAAGAAAGAAAAGCTTTGCTACAAAAATGTCAAGTGATGATTCCAAGTGAGAAATCAAAATCCAAAGTGAAACCACTTCCTATTTATTCATCCTATACCACTTGCCATGTAGTATAGGATGTTTTCTTCACAAGTTTCATGACTTGGTGAAGTTGGAGCTCGAGTTAGAGTCGCCTCGACGTAGATCATCTTCGGCATCGAAGTCATCGACCTAGCCCGATCATTTCTTCGATGAAACCATCGCAAGAGTCCGGGATCCGATGATCGCAGCGGAGGGACATCATCACGGAGCTAAGGAAGTAGAGGACCGGATCTACAAAGGTTGCATTTCCATTCACTTTAGAGTAAAGTTGTTTACTAGCTTGTAGTTATCGCCTATCCTCTAGTCAACGATCGCATTAGGGTTTCTCGGCACCGGAATTTTTTGATTTTGGCATGGTTGATGCCTTGTGAGACCTCTTGGGTCTGCCTAGGAACCCTATAGTGGTATCAGAGCCTAGCTAGAGCCTTAGGCGATGCGTAGACGATGTTAGAAGTCCGATCGAAACACGAAACCCTAATCCGACCCCTTCTCTGTACAATTTTTGAAAACTGGGATTTTTCCAAATTAAAAATATGCAGAAAAATCAGCAGGGATTTATAAGAAATATTGTGCAAAACGAGTGGCTAACTCCATCAAACCGCCGCGGAACCGCGGCACGAGCATGGCTCGTGCGGCGGTTCCACGGCCGTACGGAAGCATCCTTTATTTATTTTTGCACAGTAATTCCTATATATTAGTGCTGTATTTTCTGGGATATTTTAAATTCTACTCAAGAGTTGAGTTTTCTGGGTTGTATTGGGGACTCGGTTTTTCGATCGGGAAGTTTAACTTCGTCTGCGTTTTTCCGGATAATTTTAGAAAATCTTGAAAAGTTCGACCGGATATAAATATCCAATTTTTCCCCTGTTGGGAAATTTCCAATTGTTGGATTTTTCCGTAGTTTAATGACGTTCTAAGTAGTGCAAGTAACGCGATGGTCCCTCTAGAAGACAACAAACCTTAACTCGATTATGTGACCGTCTTGAACTGCCTTTTGAACCTTAGGGTTTGGGGTAGTACGGCGTGCTACATGTGAGGCGTTGGCTTGACCCTTCTACGGCTGGACCGTTGGTACTGAGGCATGAAGTGAATGTTTTTAAACTTATATCATGTGTTGATCTGTTTCGGGAAAACTTGGGTGTTTGATTGTTCGATCGGAAAGTTTAACATTTTCTATTTATCTGGAATGTGATAAAATATTTGGAATCCACAAGTAGTTATGAGATAACTGATTTGGATGTTATAAACATAGCAGTTTAGTCTCACTTGATCGGTTGCCACGGAATTTTGATGTGATCAAAAGTCCGTCGCAATCACGTAGCGTACGCGGATACTCGGTGGATAAACTTAATAGTCTGCTACACCCCATAGCCCCGACCAAGTGACTGTAGGAGAACCCCGTCGCCGAAAGCATCCGTTCGGGTGCTCGCGGCAGCGGTGTTCCACCTTGGTGCACTTCGTCGACGGCATCGGGGGTGCGGCCGTCTACTGAAGTTTGCGACGAGCATTCGATCAGGATGTCGGGAATCTTGTTGAATTGCCCGACTTGATATTGAAAAGTGTTTTCGATAATGAGACTAAAATGCGGGGTTTATAATTGTTAGGCATGCGATGTCTAAGGAATTCATTGGTTTAGGCATGCGATGTCTAAGTAGGTTGCGGATTCCAACTGTTGTAGTTTTACACTTTCTTTTCTGTGACCGTAAGTGTAATATGTGATATCGCCGGTTTCGTTGCTATATGTCAACGACAATTGGGATACGCTTGTTTACTTACGTTGATGACATGTGATGTTTTGTGTTGCTGGATATGTTATATTGGATCGTCATGTTTGAATAGCCGGGGGGTTTTATGTGAGATGAGTGTTTTTCATTTTCATTCATGTAAAAAACTTGTATGTAATATTCTTTTATTGGGGCACTTCCAGGTTGCGGAAGTTGTCACCGTTGATGTATATTATTTACTTTTCCGCACTAGGATAGACCCAAGGAGGAGGGCACAAGTAACCAGGTTCTGGAGTCCAGTGGGAGACCAACTCGAGGAGTCGAGTCCGGGTCTCCTAACTCTAGAATTGGTAGGGTTGCTTGCCGCTCTCGTAGGGGTCTAGGGGTGTGGGTTTGGCTATTCATCGCAACCGTGGAATCCGTGTTTTATACTGGCTCGTATTGAAAACACGGACGTCCTAGTATATCCAATATTTCATATGTTTCTTCTGCTGCGATATCTGTGATGTGATTATTTGATGTTCTGTGATAAATACTGTATATAGTATATATGATATATTATATAGACGTTACTTATGTTTTACACCCGCGCTAGCCCTGCCCTACTCTGCCGTTAGTTACCTAACCTAACGGTGCACGAGGGGATATCGAGGCGAATGCGGATGACATAAGTGTACGTCGTATTTATCTGTGATGTTTAAGTGATTTAAATGATGGGACTTCATTAATGTGATTAATGAAAGAAAAGAAATCTAAAGATGTTGTGGAATCGAATTTCAAAATTAAAATAGGTGGCTACAGTTCTTGCTTTGCATCGCGGTGTTCCTTGTAGAACATCCTGCACCTTATTCGATAAGGAAAGGACCGAGATCCCTTCACCGGGAGTGACTCCTTTAGCAATGACTGGCAGATGCTACACCCCTCGGTTTGTATTTTGATTGCTCCTATAGTTCTTGCTTTGCACAACGATATATATGATATATCCCGCACCTCATTCGACGAGGAAAGGGCCGACGATCCCTTCACCGGGAGTGACCCCTTTAGCAGAACTAGAAAGCCTAAAAAAAAACTCCATTTCAAAATTCATTCGATCCTACAACGATATCAAGTTCATTACGCAATAGGTTTTCAGAAAAACCTGTCGTAGCCCTCCGTCATTTCAGATAAGTAGTAGTTAGTATTCGTGCTGCGTTTGTTGGCCTTTGTCAAGGCGTAGTGTGCGGTAGCTAACTGGTGCTTATCTGCTTATGCATATGATGCAGATTGGGTTAGGGTAGTCGTGCGACCTTGTTGGCATTTGTCAAGGGTCGTGCGGATGGGTTTAATTCAATCAGGAAATGACGGGTTGAACTTGACTAGCATCCTATGGTTTGTTGGCCTTTGTCAAGGTCATAGGAGGTTAGGGGAAAAATTATCGGGAATTTCAAGTTTTGAAATTTGCAATGAGATTGCATACCTTCTATGAGATAGTTGGATCCCGATACCCGCTGCAAGTAATTGTTACTCCTGGGAGAGTTTTACACATTACAATTAGCCGATCAAGTAGGTGTCTAGAAAGGTGTCAACGGGGTTACGCCTCTGGAAAAATGAGGTTTACATTAATTAGGTTCGTGCGAAAGCATGGGGGACCTCCCTCAAAGTACCGACACTGGCCTGGCTGAAAGATTGGCGAACTTGTAGCGTGTAATTAATCCCGGCTAGTCTTTCTTTTTAGGGTTTGAAGGAAGATTTGATAAAAACAGTGGGAGCCATCGTGATTAGATAAAATAATAACCAATCTGATCTTGCAAGAACGCACGCAGAGTGTTTTCTTCTCTCTCTCTCCTGGTAGCGACCATGTCACGCCTTAATCAAGATAATAAAACGGATATATTGAACGAACCCGCTTGTTATACTGAGCTGGGGAACGTTGGTCCCGCTCCAACTTATAATTGTTATAAGACAGAGCAGGAAATAGGGGATTACCAGAATTCACGTACCGCCCAAACGAAGAAAGTGCATATTGATGCATCATCTTCGGGTGTGTTCATTACAGAGAACTGTTTCTCAGTATCCTTTACGTCCTGGGTATTAGATACCGGATCAGGATCCCAGATATGTAATCTGTTACATAGGGCTACAGAAAGGTAGAGAACTGAGAACGGGTGATAAGTTTCATGAGACAGAAAACGGGGCAGGTGTTGCAACCAAGTCTGTTGGTCACTGTCACCCTGTATTACAAATACATTGATTCTGAACGAATGTTATTAGATACCGAACCTGATATACAAAATCATATCAGTCTCTTTATTAGTAAAGAAATGATAAAATTTTGAATTGTTGGATAATGTTTTGAACATTTCCTATATCAAAAGTTGATCGGTTCAGGCACGTTATCTAAAAGCATTGATGTTCTAAATCAAACTACAGTTCTTAGTATACGGAACACACACAAGAGGATGATTTCAGAAATGGACGAATCTTTCTTGAGGCATTGTAGACTAGGTCATATCAATGCGACCCGACTAGTTAAGTTACACATAGATGCATATTTAAATCTGTTTGAATTTACATCTTGTGAAACTTGCCAATCATGTCACAGAGATGAGATGACCATAGCTCTGTTTACTGTAAACAGAGAAAGAGTTAGTAAACTCTTGGGATGATACATGTTGATGTATGTAGATCCCCTGTCTACACATGCCAAGACCGGTTCTTTGTATTTCATTACATTCTCTGATAATCTCTCAAGATTCAGACATATGTTCCTGTTGAAACACAAGTCCGAACCTTTTGAGATATTCACAGAATATAAGTTGGAAGTAGAGAACCAAAATACGGGTATAAGTATTATGTCCTTTGATGTGATCAAGGAGGAGAATACTTGTGCATGGAATTCCTGGACTATTCTAAAGGAGAATGAGATTCTCTCTCAGCATTACTCCTCCGTATACACCACAGCACGTCGGTGTATCGCGGCGGAGCAATCACACCCTATATGATATGGTGCGCTCTATGATGAGTACTACTGAGTTTCCTATTTCCTTTTGGGAGTTATGCACTTATGAAGTTGCATACCTATTGAATAGGGTTCCGATCAAATCAGTTGCCTACCGCTTCATATCTGATATGGAAAGGGAAGAGCCCATATCTTAAGTTAGTTAAGATCTGGGGATGTCCGGTCTATGCCAAAAAGCAAAATCCGGACAAGATCGAGGCAAAGTCAGTTCTGTAGAACTGGAAACGTTCCAACTATACAAACTACAGCCGATGATTTGATAGAACCAAAGGATTCAGTAGATTCCAACGAACCTCAGCCTCTCCGCCGATCTAGTAGGGTTCCTCACCCACCTGAGAGATACTTCGTTTTCTCTATGACAGTGGGAGCGAGGAAAGCATCATGAGATGATGACCCACTAGTTTCGAGAAGACCATCGAGAGTAGGGACTCTGTAAGAATGGCTAGATGCTTAGTGATCTGAGATGGAATCCATGTACACCAACAAAGTATGGACTTTGGTTGCTATATCTGAAGGGTTAAAACCCCATCAGGAGCAAGTAAATCTTGAGAATATTACTTGGTGTAGATGGAAAAGTTGAGACTTTCAAAGCTAGACTTGTTAAAGGTTTTCGTCATCGACCAGGCGTGGATAATGATGAAACCTTTTTCCAGTGGCTATGCTTAAGTCCATCCAGATCCTACTTGCCACGGCTACATACCATGACTACGATATCTGGCGGTTGGGTACCATGACTGCTTTTCTAAATGATGTTTTAGAAGAGTGAGTCTATAAGTACACAGCCAGAGGGCTTCGTAAATAGTAGGAGCAGAGGAAACGTGTGTAAGATGTTTTATGTGATAAAGCAGGCATCGCGGAGTTGGAACGTCTGTTTTGATGTGTTAGTCAAAAAGTTTGACATCATCAAAATGGTAGATGAACCTTGTATATACAAAAAGGTAGTAGGTAGTATGGTGGTGATCCTAGTAGAGTATGTGGATGACATGCTCTTGATAGGGAAGGAGATTCCAATGCTACGCTCGGTCAATCTCCGCTTATCACAATGATTCTCCATATAGGATCAAAGTGATACCTACTAAATCCTGGGTTTTGGATCTATGTGTTAGTGTTTATGCCCTAGAAGGCCATTACTGTATCATACTAGTTTGTATATTACTTAATGGAAGCTTGGGATATTCACATGTATATAACAGTCTTGCTAAACATGGTAGTATGCTACTTGGTTTTTCTATCTTAATATGTGAGTGTACGTATTGATAGAGCTCTTAGGATCTTGCTTGACTACCAGCGTTGTGATGGCAGTCACACTAGTGGGGGCTGGGTAGTCTACAAGCACATCCTTATTCACGTCCCTAGTCGTTGGATTATCGAGACAGAGCATCGATACTCCGGAGTAGACTAGTGTGTACGCTTCTCATCCCAGTTGGGGAGATGGTCTGTCCCACAGCCGTCAGTACGTCGTACTGGAGATAGTATACAGGTGCTCGTTAGGTTACGGGTACACCGGACAGGACTCACAGGGAACTGTTGGTTGGTTTTATACCAGTCCTCAGTGAACAGTTCCCAGGTGACATGAGTACAGCGTAGTCTGCAGACTTGACACTGCTACTTCGCCTCGAGTGTGTCCCACTGTTCTTAGATTGCTACCCTACCACGACTCAAAGGAGTCGTGCAAACAGGTAGCAGTTGGGTGCAGTCCCGAGCACTTGGAGGCAGGGGCGGTTAGACAGGATTCGTCCTTCCCGGTATTGGGAGTTGATATCACGCTGTGTCAGAGAGCCATTACGCAAAGTCCCTGGCCAGGGCAAGCGAGATTTGCTGGTAGGTTTCAGTAGTTTCTCAGGGTGTAATGGGCTTCCCTCCGACACGACTTATACCGCTATTAGGGGACTGACGCTTGCCGCCCCCTAGGACGGATATGCGATAGTCTTGGACGAACGGACCGGACTGTATGGAGATTGTCACATTAGACTCAGTAGGAGTTCGGATGGGTTTCCTCATCGGCCTTCTTATCGACAACTACCTGGGGACCGTTACGTACAACTAGTGCCGCTTGCGGTCTGTGGTTAAACCCACTGCCAGCGTAGTAGTCGAGTCTCTAGAGTCCCACACAGAGAGTTTCCCTACTCCAGGCGAAACGATATAGAGGTCGTATGGTTTTACGATAATGGTTCGGACGCATACGTGTGTTTACGCACGTACGACTTTCGGACAGTTTTTACCAGTCGGCTTTGGTTTAAGCCAGTTACTGGTATCCGGTTATTGGATTTACACAGTCTAAAGTTTTTCCGTATTTTTGCGGAAAGGAGGGGCGTTCTCGTAATTATGCGAGAAGCTTCTAGAAGGTGGTGACTAAGGAGGTTAAGGTGGCATATGGAATGATTGTGATTAGTGAGTCACCTTGATGATTCATAGAAGTCTTTTGTCCATCTAATGAATCATCACTAGATATTATCAAGCATGGTTGTTAAATTGATATTTATTCTTTTCTTGTTAAAACAATATGCTTGATATATATCATCTTTACTCACTATTCTCATTTCATTATCATCATCATCTTCTCTCTCTTCAAGCTCTCCCTCTTCAAAGACTAATCCTCCCCTCTCATGAGTTGAGTACAAGGATTAGTAAGACTAATTAATCCATAACCCTCTCTATATTACACCTATCTTCTTTGATTAGCACTTAAAGAAGTTTAGTTGCCTCAAGTTTAGAGGCTAAGCTTGGAGTAAAGCTCTCGGGTGGATCGTCTACTACAAAGAGAAGGCCGAGGAGGATAAGGAGATCGTAAAGACGAAGGAGTTGGTTCATTAGGTATAATCCCTAAACACAGTAGTTTAGAAACACTTTGTGTTTGGTTATTTATAGTTTAGCTTCGATTCAAGCGGTTAGTCGATGTTCGTTCACTAAACAAGTTCGTTTTTGAAAATTCCGCCTCCCCACAAGTATTGGGGTGTAGTACATCGACTTACAGTGGTATCAGAGCCTCGCTAAACAATAAATAACTTAATTGCAAATTTGTATGAATTTCGAACGGAAAAACGAAGCCGGAAAACCCTAAAACTATCAAGTTTCTGTCGAAATTTAAATGAAGTCTAAAAATTTTTCAGGGTTGCTCAGAAAGCTTGAAAAGGGTCCAGGAGAACACCCATGAAATTTGAGCCCATGAATCGGCTAAAGCGCAGCGGAAGCGCGGCGGATCCCACCGATCCGCCGCGGTTCCGCGGCCGAGTTGCCGAGTCATGGACTCATTTTTCATGTGTGGGTCCTCTCTGGTGTTTGGGGTTTTCTGGAATATTTTAATTTTGCTCAGGTTTCCAGTTTACAGAGCAGTATTGGAGCAATGTTAAATGCGTTTAATCGATCGAAATTGTACAGTATTTGCATATTGGATTATATCTGTGATTGTTTAATGTGTTCGTAAACCTCCCCTAACTGCTAGTATGTCAGTTGGCAGGGAGTTGCACATTTCTGAAATGGTTTTATCTGTTTGTGCATATGAACTGTAATTGGACTGTTGTGGTGTATAGCCGGGGTTTAGCAATGGGTTATTATTTAATTCATTTGTTGTAAATGCAATTTGTTGTAATATTATTTTGCGGGGCACATCCAGGTTGCGGTTGTAGCCACCGATGTATTATTTCATTTTACTGTTTTTTCTCCTAGGACTGACCCAAGGTGGGGTACACAAACTGCCGGGTGGGTAGTTTGTCGTACCCGTAGGGGTCGAGGGTGGGGTAATGGCTATTCATCACAACTGTGTAATCTGTCTTTTCTTGCAGGCTCAAAAGAAATACAGATTGCTTGCAAATCCAATTAAGTTCATCTGTGTTCTGGAATGTATATCATTGCGTCAGACGAATGTAAAATATCTATATATATGATAGCTATTTAGACGTCACTTATGTTTTGCACCCGCGCTAGCCCAGCCCCCGCTCTGTCGTTAGTTAAGTAACCTAACGGGTAATGACGGGGCCCCGTGGCGAATGCGGATGGCATAAGAGGATGTTGTATTTTCGTTGTTTTCTGCAATGATAGGTTAATGATGGGACGCATTATCTATAATGCAAAGAAAATAAACCAAGTTTAAATCGTTGGAACAATTTAAAAGAAACCACTCGGTTAATTTTAAAAACAGATATTTTTAAATGCGGAGCTTTAACCACTCTTTTTAAAAGCTATCAGGTTCCTTCGATTATATCAAGTTCACTACGTTCACGGTTTCGCCAAAACCAGTCGTAGCCCTCCATCATTTCTTATGAATGGTCAGTAGTATTCAAGCTATGCTTGTTGGCTTTCGTCAAGGCATAGTGTTTGGTAGCTGCTGGGGTATTCATTTGTTGCATAGATAGATGAGTTGGTTTGGGACAGTCGTATAACCTTGTTAGCTTTCGTCAAGGGTATATACGGGTGGGTTCAAATTAACAAGATAATGATGGGCAGAACTTGACATGTGTTTTATGATTTGTTGGCTTTCGTCAAGGTCATAAGAACATGGGGCAAAAATTTATATCGGAAATTTCTAAAGAAACTGAAATTTGCAAAGAGATGCATACCATTTGGAGTTTGATGAATGTTGGTAGCATTCCTACAGCATTATCAGACGATGATATTTGGATCCCGATCCTACTGTGAGTATATGCTACTTATCAGGATATTCGTCACTTAACGATCAATGCTATAAACCTAGTAGGTGTCCAGAAAAGTGTCAGCGGGGTTATGCCCCCAAAGAAAAGAGGTTATTTAATTAAGGAACTTCGCGAAAGCGTTGGAAAACCTCCCTCGAAGTATCAGCACTGGCCTGGCTGAACGGTTAAGCAATTATTTTACGGTGAGAATAGTCCTGGCTAATTCTTCTTTTATGGTTTGAGGAAGGATTCGAGAAACAGTGGGAGCCATCCAGTTTAGATAAATTAAAAACCAATCTAAACTTGCAAGAGCATCATGCTAAAGTGTTTTCTTTTCTCTCTCTCATTGCAGCGACCTTGTGACCATGACTAGGTTACATCTAGATAACAAGATGACTGAATCTAACTTATTTGACTGGCAAAGGTCTGTCCAGATGACCATTGCCTATGACAAGCTGGACCACCCTATTACTACTCAAGATCCCACCGTCCCAGGTCCAGTTTCCACCGTCACGAATATGGATATCCGTCAGACAAAGGAAAAGAATAAAGCGAAAGCCAAGTGCCTTGTGTTGGCTTCAGTTGATGGTATATACCAGAAGCAGCACGAGAAGATGGACTCTGTTTCCATCTTTCTCCATAACAAAGATTTATATGGAGAGCAATCTCATATCGCAAGATATGACGCCTCGAACGAATTGATTCAAGCGAGGTCGGCTGACGGGTCATCTGTAAGGGACGACGTCCTTACGATGACTAGCTATATTGATGAGCTCAAGGACCTGGAGACCACGTTGGGAAACGGGTCATATACTGACTTATTTCCACAGTCCCTACCCTTTACTTACACCCTGAAAGAAACCAGGGAGACACAAGCTCTGCTTAATAGGGGACCTTCTTCTTCTTCATCCAAGGCGAAAGCAAAGGGTGAAAAGAAGAAGACCTCTACAAAGCCGATATACGGTGTCAGCAAAGTAGGAAGAAAGGGAAGAGAAACAGTTTCGGGACTTGGTATAAGTAAAGAGGGATATTCCTATTGTTATGGGAATGGACATTGGCAGAAGGATTGCAGGGCTTTGGAAGCCAGTAGCCAGGATACGAAGCATGTTGTGGCTTCAGCCTCAAGTGTGTTTGTAATTGAGAACTGTTTGTCAATTAACTCTGCTTCCTGGGTACTAGATACCGGAGCAGGATCTCATATCTGTAATTCGTTACATGCTTTGAGAAACCGTAAAGTTATAAGGATAGGTGATTTGTCTCTCAGAGTTGCAAACGGAATGAGCGTGGATGCTGAATCCGTGGGAGAATATCGCCTAGGTTTGACAAGTGGGCAGATATTGATTCTACGTAACTGTCTGTATGTACCTAGTTTGACTTGTAATATCATATCAGTGTCCTCACTTTCAAGAGAGGGATATGACTTTACATTCGTAAGCGATGTAGTTCACATCCACCTAAATCAAGTTCTGATTGGGTCCGGTACATTAGATGACGGTATATACGTATTAAATCAAGCTCAGGTTTTCAATGTCCATAACACACTTAAAAGAAAGTCTCCAGAAGTGAATCAGGCTTTCTTATGGCATTGTAGACTAGGTCACATCAATGAAACACGGTTAACAAAGTTACATAGAGAAGGATATTTGAATCCGTTCGAATATCAATCTTATGCCACTTGTGAATCTTGTCTCATGGGAAAGATGACAAAGACTCCGTTTTCTGGACACGGAGTAAGAGCGAGCGAGCTCTTAGGACTCGTATACATTGATGTGTGCGGTCCGATGTCTACACATGCGCGAGGTGGTTATTCCTACTTCATTACTTTTACGGATGATTTCTCTAGGTATGGACATATCTTCTTGATGAAGCATAAATCCGAGGCCTTTGAGAAATTCCAAGAATACAAGAATGAAGTGGAAAACCAAACAGGCAAAAGTATTAAGACACTGAGATCTGATCGAGGTGGTGAATACTTAAGTGCCGAGTTCCTGGGTTACTTAAAAGAGAAAGGAATTCTCTCTAAGCTTACTCCTCCATACACACCACAACACAACGGTGTATCGGAAAGGAGGAATCGAACCCTATTAGATATGGTTCGTTCCATGATGAGTAAGGCTGAGTTACCGCGATCATTCTGGGGTTATGCGCTAGAATCAGCGGCATATCTTTTGAACAAGGTTCCAACCAAGACTGTGCCTACCACGCCATATCAGATGTGGAGTGGGAAGAAACCCCATCTTCAGTACCTGAAGACATGGGGATGTCCAGCTTTTGTAAAAAAGCAGCATCCGGACAAGCTCGAGGCACGCTCAGTAGAATGTAAGTTTGTGGGATATCCAAAGAATTCAATGGGATATTGCTTCTACTACGCAGAGGAACAAAAGGTTTTTGTTTCTCGTCATGCCCGCTTCTTGGAAACTGAATTTTTAGAAAATCAGAAGAGTGGGAGCGCAGCAGAACTGGAAGAAATTCCAGAACCACAAGCTGTTACTGAAAGTTTGGTAGAACAAGATGTTTCAGAAGAAAGGGACATACCAGCGCCTATCCGCAGAAGTAGTAGGCAGTCTCATCCGCCCGAGAGATACTACGGTTTTCTCATAGACGGGGATAGAGAAGATTGCGTCATTGATAATGACGACCCTACTAGCTTCCAGCAAGCCATTTAGAGCGGTGACTCGGTAAAATGGCTGGATGCAATGCGGACCGAAATGGAGTCCATGTACACTAACAAAGTATGGACTTTGGACACTGCTCCAGATGGGGTGAAACCCGTAGGATGCAAGTGGATCTTCAGAAAGAAGATTGGTGTAGATGGACAGGTTGAAACCTATAAGGCTAGACTTGTTGCAAAGGGTTTCCGTCAAAGACCTGGTTTGGACTATGACGAAACTTTTTCTCCAGTAGCTATGCTGAAATCCATTCGGGTCCTTCTTGCTATTGCTGCCTTCCACGATTATGAAATCTGGCAGATGGACGTAAAGACGGCTTTTTTAAATGGAAATTTAGAAGAGAGCGTCTATATGGATCAGCCAGAGGGATTCATTCAGAGTGGGAGCAGCGGTAAAGTATGCAAGCTGCTTAAATCCATTTATGGACTAAAGCAGGCATCGCGGAGTTGGAACATCTGTTTTGATGATACTGTCAAAGAATTCGACTTTATCAAAAATCCAGATGAACCATGCATATACAGTAAGATTGTAGGGAGAGTTGTTGTATTCCTCGTCTTGTACGTGGATGACATTCTCCTAATAGGAAATGATATTCCTATGCTACAGTCAGTCAAAAGATTCTTGTCACAGAAATTCTCCATGAAGGACCTGGGTAATGCCACCTACATTCTGGGGATCCAGATCTATCGTGATAGATCAAAGAGGATGTTGGGACTTTCACAGTCCAGGTACATAGACACCATATTGAAAAGATTCAGTATGGAAGATTCAAAGCGCGGTAACCTACCGGCTTGTCACGGAATCACCCTCTCCAAAGAGATGTCTCCCAAGGCTGATTTGGAAAGGGAACGCATGTCGATTATACCCTACGCTTCTGCGGTAGGCTCTATAATGTATGCGATGTTATGTACCAGACCAGATGTAGCATACGCATTGAGCGTTGTAAGCCGATATCAGGCAAACCCAGGGGAGAATCACTGGATAGCAGTAAAGAACATTCTCAAGTACCTGAGAAGGACTAAGGAGATGTTCTTGGTTTACGGTGGAAAGGACCTCAAGATGGAGGCCTATGCTGATTCCGGCTTCCAGAGTGACAAGGATGACTCCAAGTCCATGTCGGGTTATGTCTTTACCCTCAATGGAGGGGCGGTCTGTTGGAAGAGTTCCAAGCAGGACACCGTTGCTGACTCAACGATGGAAGCGGAGTACATAGCTGCTTGCGATGCCGCAAAAGAAGCTGTCTGGATGAAGAAGTTCCTCACAGAACTTCAGGTGGTTCCTACCAGTGTTGGTCCAATACCTCTGTATTGCGACAACAACGGCGCTATAGCTTTAGCGAAGGAACCCAGGTCCCATCAGAAGTCCAGACACATCTTAAGGCGGTATCACCTGATCAGGGAGATCGTAGATCGCCGGGAGATCGAGGTAAAGAGAGTAAATACAGAGGATAACATTGCTGATCCATTCACTAAAGCCCAACCTCAGATTCAGTTCGAGAGGCTACTCGAGATCATCGGTCTTCGATACGCCAGTACATGGCCCTAGTGCAAGTGGGAGATTGTTAGTGTTTATGCCCTAGAAGGCCATTACTGTATCATACTAGTTTGTATATTACTTAATGGAAGCTTGGGATATTCACATGTATATAACAGTCTTGCTAAACATGGTAGTATGCTACTTGGTTTTTCTATCTTAATATGTGAGTGTACGTATTGATAGAGCTCTTAGGATCTTGCTTGACTACCAGCGTTGTGATGGCAGTCATACTAGTGGGGGCTGGGTAGTCAACAAGCACATCCTTATTCAGGTCCCTAGTCGTTGGATTATCGAGACAGAGCATCGATACTCCGGAGTAGACTAGTGTGTACGCTTCTCATCCCAGTTGGGGAGATGGTCTGTCCCACAGCCGTCAGTACGTCGTACTGGAGATAGTATACAGGTGCTCGTTAGGTTACGGGTACACCGGACAGGACTCACAGGGAACTGTTGGTTGGTTTTATACCAGTCGTCAGTGAACAGTTCCCAGGTGACATGAGTACAGCGTAGTCCGCAGAATTGACACTGCTACTTCGCCTCGAGTGTGTCCCACTGTTCTTAGATTGCTACCCTACCACGGCTCAAAGGAGTCGTGCAAACAGGTAGCAGTTGGGTGCAGTCCCGAGCACTTAGAGGCAGTGGTAGTTAGACAGGATTCGTCCCTCCCAGTATTGTGAGTTGATATCGCGCTGTGTCAGAGAGCCATTACGCAAAGTCCCTGGCCAGGGCAAGCGAGATTTGCTGGTAGGTTCCAGTAGTTTCTCAGGGTGTAATGGGCTTCCCTCCGACACGACTTATACCGCTATTAGGGGACTGACGCTTGCCGCCCCCTAGGCCGGATATGCGATAGTCTTGGACGAACGGACCGGACTGTATGGAGATTGTCACATTAGACTCAGTAGGAGTTCGGATGGGTTTCCTCATCGGCCTTCTTATCGACAACTACCTGGGGACCGTTACGTACAGCTAGTGCCGCTTGCGGTCTGTGGTTAAACCCACTGCCAGCGTAGTAGTCGAGTCTCTAGAGTCCCACACAGAGAGTTTCCCTACTCCAGGCGAAACGATATAGAGGTCGTATGGTTTTACGACAAGGGTTCGGACGCATACGTGTGTTTACGCATGTACGACTTTCGGACAGTTTTTACCAGTCGGCTTTGGTTTAAGCCAGTTACTGGTATCCGGTTATTGGATTTACACAGTCTAAAGTTTTTCCGTATTTTTGCGGAAAGGAGGGGCGTTCTCGTAATTATGCGAGAAGCTTCTAGAAGGTGGTGACTAAGGAGGTTAAGGTGGCATATGGAATGATTGTGATTAGTGAGTCACCTTGATGATTCATAGAAGTCTTTTGTCCATCTAATGAATCATCACTTGATATTATCAAGCATGGTTGTTAAATTGATATTTATTCTTTTCTTGTTAAAACAATATGCTTGATATATATCATCTTTACTCACTATTCTCATTTCATTATCATCATCATCTTCTCTCTCCTCAAGCTCTCCCTCTTCAAAGACTAATCCTCCCCTCTCATGAGTTGAGTACAAGGATTAGTAAGACTAATTAATCCATAACCCTCTCTATATTACACCTAGCTTCTTTGATTAGCACTTAAAAAAGTTTAGTTGCCTCAAGTTTAGAGGCTAAGCTTGGAGTAAAGCTCTCGGGTGGATCGTCTACTACAAAGAGAAGGCCGAGGAGGATAAGGAGATCGTAAAGATGAAGGAGTTGGTTCATTAGGTATAATCCCTAAACACGGTAGTTTAGAAACACTTTGTGTTTGGTTATTTATAGTTTAGCTTCGATTCAAGCGGTTAGTCGATGTTCGTTCACTAAACAAGTTCGTTTTTGAAAATTCCGCCTCCCCACAAGTATTGGGGTGTAGTACATCGACTTACACTATGAGATAGATCTAATTGGATGTTAGGCTTCTCACTAGTTGTAGTGAGATGGTATCAATCGATCCTGGGGAGAATCACTGGAAAGGTTCCAGGGTGATAAAAACGACTGAATGTCAGTCACAGGCATTGTCTTTACCCTCGGTAAAGGGACGGTATGTTGGAAGAGTTCCAAGCTAGATACCGTGACATACTAGACGATAAAGGCTGGATACATCGCTACTTAAGATGCTACCAAAGAGGCAGTCTGGGTGTATATTGGTTCATGAGATGAACTTCGTTCCTACCATTGTGAGACAATGGAGTTGTGGCTTATGCCAAGGAGCATCCGTCCCATTAGTGATCCAGACATATTCTAAGGCAGTATCACCTGATCATGGAGATGGTTGATCTCCAGGGGATCGAGGTTAGGAGAGTAGACTCAGAGGACAACACGGCGGATCCACTCACAAAGGCCTTTTCCCAGAGAGAGACTTTTATGGGATGGTTGAGTATGAGATACTACAACCACTGCTATCAGATGGCCCTAGTGCAAGTGGGAGATTGTTAGTTATATGTATGCCCTAGAGGCCATTACTGTACATAGGATGTATATTGTAGTGGTGTAAGTGCACGGCAGCTCCCCGGCCGTCAATCCGACGGCCAAATGCGGAAGCGGTGATAAACTTTAATTTTTCATGAACTGGCAAACCGCCGTGCACTAATACCCGGATCGAACCATTAATTAGTCCTAGCTAACTACAAGATAGGGAATAGAGATATACCGACTGATCCAAGTCCTCCGGTCTTCTCGTCGTCGTCCAGATCTCCTGCGGAAGCTCCGGTCTCCACCTCGTCGCCGGAAGTGCACCACATCGCCTACTTCTTTTACGGGCTCCCACCTCAATGCCGAGGCAACTCGGGCACGAAGCTGGCTAGTCGACGTGCCCAAGATTCGTTGTAGAATGTATTATGGATCTATATGTCTCATTTGGGGTTGTAGGAGGTGCCATTTTGATGGAGGGATGATATAAGAACTATATGGAGGGACGTGGGGATTTTTGGAGCATGAAAAGAATAACAAATCCCCATCCAAAAATTTGGATAGCCCACTTCATCAAGTGGCCGGCCATGACATGGTGGAGGGGTGAATGAGAGAGTGGTGGTGTAGAGAATGAGAATCCATGTATCAAAAAATAGGAGCCATACTCATCTATTCCAAAAGAGAGAGAGAGGAAAGGTTATCATATGAACCAATGATAACAAAGCAAAACCAACACTCAACTAACAACCATCTCTCATCATCAACAATCATGTCCACAAAAGTCATGCCATGATCAACTAAAAAAAGTCAAGGTAAGGTGCAACATTATGAAACCATCATGATACAACAATAAGCAAAGACCACTTCCACAAATGCTTATTTGCAACAATGCAAATAAGCCCTCCTCCACCAATCTTCGGCCAATGAACGATACAAAGGAAATTGGCCGAAACGGAAAGCAAACTGGCAACTCCAGAAAACTGGTCCCGTAATAAATTACAGGAAAACCCCGATACTGTGCATACACACCCGCATTTGTATTCCGACTGAAATACAAATGCAATGAGACAAAATCTACACTGTACTATACTAGGATCCGGCTTAAACCAAAGCCGGCTAGTAATATCTGTTCGATCCTGATCCGTGCAATACCGCACGTATCTGATCGAACCCTGCCATATATCCATACGGCCTATAGCACAAACTGTCCGATCCTGATCCGTGCAATACCGCACGTATCTGATCGGACCTTGCCATATCTCCATACGGCCTCTACAACTTTTCGCCCGAAAGCTGAGTAACTGAATGTGGGGGACTCTAAAGACTCGTCAACACCTTGGTTGTGGATTTAACCACTAGCACGTCAGAGGTATAAGCCAATACGTAACGGGCTACCAGGTATTGACTAAAAGGGACGTCTGTGAGCGAACTCAGCCTGACAATCCTACTGAGCCTGTCAGTGACATTATCCGTACAGTCCGGTCCGTTCGTCTATGAGTATCGCATGGCGGGCCTAGGGGGTTGGTAAAAGTCAGACCCCCAAAAGCGGTACAAGTCGTGTCGGAGTGTAGCCCAGAACACCCTGAGATACTACTGGAATACCTACCAGTAAATCTCCTTGCCTCGTCCGAGGGCTTCGTGTAATGGCTTTCCTAGACACAGCGCGACCTCACCCCCAATACCGGGAGAGACGAACCCCTGAAGATACGCTCACTGCCTCCATGTGGCTCGGGACTGTACCCAACTAAAACCTGTTTGCACGACTCCTTTGAGCCGTGGTAGAGTAGTAATCAAAGTACAGTGGGAACTCACACGAGACAAATGACGATCCCCAGGTCGATGAACTAACCTGTACACATGTCACCAGGGAACTGCCATCTGACGTCTGGTATATGACCAACCAGCATGTTCCCGGCGAGTCCTGTCCGGTGTACTCATAACCCAATGAGCACATGTATACATCTTAGGTGATCCAACTGACACCAGTGGCTTGTGAGACCGGCCACCGCCCCTCGTCGGGGTCTCGACTGTATACACTAGTCTACTCTGGAGTATCGATGCCCTGTCTCGAAACTCTCACGACTAGGGACCATTTAAGGATATGCTTATAGACCCCCAGCTCCCACTTATATGATCGCTCTCATACTGCTGGTGGTCAAGCAAGAATCCTAGGGGCTCTACCAACGTGTAATAGCAACTTGTCAGGTCACCTAAAACAGTACACGATGATAAAGGTAAACCAGATAGCTTACTATCATCTCGAGTAAGACTGTCCTACCGGGATAGGTCCTCCATCAATCATTGCAATCACGTACCTGTGACCTAATAATTGACTCTGAGGGCACTATCTCCAACAAGTGGATGCTGGGACATATATAGGGAGGACTTTCTTGCTCGACATGATAGTATGCTATCTGGTTACTCTTTACCTTAACGTGTATACTGATTGTCTCTCTGTTACATGTTGGTAAAGCCCTTAGGATGTGTACTTGACTACCTGGACTATGATGCGTATCATACTATTGGGGACATGGTAGTCCATAAGTACATCCTTCAAGGTGCCTAGTCGTGGGTGTATCGAGACGGGGCATCGATATAACAGAGTAGACTAGCGTATACCTTCTCGACCCATACAGATGGGCGATGGATGATCCCATATCCATTGGTGTTTGACATCAGAGATGATATACGGGTGCTCAGTGGAGACTGGGTACACTGGACGGACACGCCGAGAACTCCCAGATGGTATTATACCTTACGTCAGATGGCAGTTCTCTGGTGACACTGGTACAGGTTAGTCTGTTGACCCGAGATCGTCATAGAGTCTTGTGTGATTCCCACTGTGCTTTGATTTCCACCTTACCACGTCCAAGAGGGCGTGCAAAACAGTGGTTTTTGGGTACAGTCCCGAATCACATGGAGGCAATGAGCAATAGGAGGGGATTCTTCTCTCCCGGTATAGGGAGTTGATGTTGCGCTGTGTTCGATTGGCTATAACCGGAAATCCCTGGCCAGGGTTGCTGAAATTTACTGGTAAGTGTTACCAGTAGTTTCTCGAACTGTTATAGACCTCATATCGACACGACTTATCGAGCTATTGGGGTCTTACGTTTACCACCCCTAGGCAAGATATGCGACATATCAGACGACGAGACCGGACTGTACGGTAAGTGTTATTGGTTGGATTCACAGGAGTGTGAGCGGGCTTGCTCGTTGATCTTCTGATCGCTCAATACCCGGGTGGCCGTTACGTTTAGCAGACCGCTTGCGGCTTGTGGGTGTTTGATATGATCATCACCTACTGCCGGCGTATTGACGAGTCCTTAGAGTCCTACACAGAGGTTTCCCGGCTCAAGCGAAACGAAATAGGGGCGCATATGAGATATGTGCAGGACCGAGAATAATACCAGTATGTGATACTGTATTCGATTCTCACGATTAGTGACATTGTTCGGTTATATGCGATATAGCCGGGTTATCGGATTGAGTGTTGATTCGATAAGTTGTTACTATTGATATTAGTCGGTTATATGCGATATGACCGGATCGTTAAATCAAGTGTTGATTTAATAATTTAATGTATAATTATATATTTGATGTATTACTTTACATTAACTAGTATTGGTTCACTTAAGATTTATTATCTCACTTTATGATATAGTATTGTGCACTAGTTTTTATCATGTTTGATGATACATGCAAACTTGGGTGTATGCTTGATTTAAAACATGTTTAGTAAATGGTTAGGGTTTCATTTGACTTATTTAATTATTCATTTTGTCTAGAAATAAAATGGTGGCTTTGTTTGGATTTTGTTGAAGCTTCATGAAGCTTTGAAAAAGCTTTGACCATTTTGTTTTATTCCTTAACCCTAACCATTTACCTAAACCCTGGTTTATTCTCTACATGAGTTAGCCTCACCCATGGTTGCTAAATGATAACCATCACTTCATTTTTCTTTTTGGAATTAATTCATTATTCTTTTTCTTCTTCTTCATCTTCTTCTTCAAGAGAAGAAGGAAAAGCTTTGCTACAAAAATGTCAAGTGATGATTCCAAGTGAGAAATCAAAATCCAAAGTGAACCCACTTCCTATTTCTTCATCCTCTACCACTTGCCATGTTGTATAGGGTGTTTTCTTCACAAGTTTCATGACTTGGTGAAGTTGGAGCTCGAGTTAGAGTCGTCTCGACGTAGATCATCTTCGGCATCGAAGTCATCGACCTAGCCCGATCATTTCTTCGATGAAACCATCGCGAGAGTCCGGGATCCGATGATCGCAGCGGAGGGACATCATCATGGAGCTAAGGAAGTGGAGGACCGGATCTTCAAAGGTTGTATTTCCATTCACTTTAGAGTAAAGTTGTTTACTAGCTTGTAGTTATCGCCTATCCTCTAGTCAACGATCGCATTAGGGTTTCTCGGCACCGGAATTTTTTGATTTTGGCATGGTTGATGCCTTGTGAGACCTCTTGGGTGTGCCTAGGAACCCTACAAGAGGGAGAGGAGAGAGAGAGAGATGTAGAGATAGAGAGGGAAGCAGTTGCAGAGAGAGGGGGAGAGAGGAGTTGCAGTGGTGCGACACCGGCGATGGTGGCAAAGGTGATGGGACGAGCGCGGTCGTGGGTTCGAGGGAGGGATCGGTGTTGATGGGGTGAAGGGAGTGAGTCAGGGAAGTAGGTGGAGCAGAGATGGCTGCGGCGATGTGAGCATGGTGAGGGAATTTGAGAGAAAAGAGAGAGAGAGAAAGATAGGGGAGACGAGAGGTGTGCGTCGTGGGCGACAAGAGCGCGGGCGTGGGCGACAAGAGCGCGGGCGACGTGGCCGCGAGCGTTGGCGACGTGGGTGGAGGCGCAGTAATGAGCGGGAAAATATAGCCGTTGGGAAGAAGAGAGGCGCAGAAGGCGGGTCGGGTCGGGTTGGGTGAAGCGGCTGGAAGGGGTGGGCTTGGATGAGATGGGCTGGGCCGGCGGTAAAAATAAAAAGAATTGTAAGGGAATGGAAAAGAGGGCCGGGCCGTTGGGCTTGGGATGTGGGCTGAGGGATAAAAGTTAATTAAAGGTTTTAATTTAATGTTTTAATCAGGGCCAGAGGAAAAATTTGGGGAATGAGCTGGGGATTTATGAAATAATCAAAATGAAAAGGAGTTCTGGGCTGGAATAGAGGTTTATATAAACGGGAAAAGAAAATGAGGAATTGGGATTAGGGTTTGAGAAAAGAGAGGGGGGAAAATGAAATGAATTGGGAGTTTTAAAATATTTAAAATAGTTTATAGATATAAATAAATAAATTTGTAATTAACCCTTTTTATAAAAGTATGGATATTGGTGTATAAAAGAACCGGGTATTACACAAGTATGCACGAACAGCGATCTATCTATCACATGTAATCCGATAACATAAGTATGATAAGTGAATATGCAACAATCATGTAAAGGTACATCATCAGGGTACTACAACTACATGAAACAATGCATATCAACATATTCCTGAGTGTGGGATGATATAATATAAAATCTCATGCAAAAATCATCAGCATGGAAAAACACCAGTGTCCCTCACTGACACATCAAATCCCAAATCCTCAGGCACCGCATCCTCAGATCGGCCCTCACATCCTATAAGTCTCACAAAAACCTGAGTGTCAAACACCGACACTCGAAACATCATGAAACCCGTGTCTAGCATCGACACGTAAATCCTCATAACTCAGGCGCTGTCACCATGACTGGCCCTGACGATATGTCATACCTCACTCCGGTCGGTATCCCCATGATAACCGCCGAGTCCAAATACAATCACCGGTAGGTAGTGGTCCCACCGCCAGGCTTATCGTCTACACCACGAAATCACCACTCGCCCCGGGGTACCATACCGGGTCCACCATGTACCCGCAGACGGTGCCTCCCGCTCCTCGAATCGGGTATCACAAGCCAAATCTCAGAACCGAGAAATCATATGGTGGACGCACAGAAATATCATATCAAGAGAAACCGGGTTTTCAAACAATACATAGTTTTCTTGAAAATATCCCCCACGGTCCTCAAATACATAATCACATGAAATCCATATCTCAATGCGTAAAATTCACGTAAAACTGATATATGCAACATAAAACATCAATATGAGCATATAAAGGGAAAACCGCTCTTTAAATGAATCCAGCTTTTTAGAATATATCTTGCGGTTCCCAAAACCTCCGAAAAACAATGCAGCATCATATAAGGTGTACATGTAATTGTAACAAGGTTTAGGTATCTACATGTAAGCTAGTATGTATGATGCAAGTCATAAGTGCAAGGATCAACAACTCAATATCATATATCAAACAATACCACTTGGGGTACATACAACTATAGCGAAAATATGCGGTGTACATGTCAATTTGAGTGCATGATATACATGTAACTATAATAGACTATGTGGGTGTACATGTCAATATGAGTGCATGATATATAATATAGCTATAGTAAGGTATACATGAAATGGAATAAGTGTTACTACCTCAACTATTCCTGCCCAAAGCAATGTCACGTATGTAAGTATCAACAATATCTCATATGCACAATGGGATAAGGGCTACTACCACAACTATCCCTATCCACAACCGTATCACGTATGTAGGTGTCAACAATATATATCGGCTTGTGCGTGTCATGGCAATTACTGACGATGTGGGTGTAGCATAATATTTAGTGCTCGTGCAACATGAACCGTCAGTAATGTGTTATATCTAAAAGTACGAGTCAAGTACAACAGATAATGCTATGCAATGACATTCATATGAAAGTAAAGAATATGCAAATACTATGCAGCTAACATATCAAATTCGCCCCGACGCATAACGCCATACGGGCGATTTCCCCGTAGATGTTAAATCTACTCACCGATGGTCTCGAGCTATGAAAATCCGACAACCTGCTTCCCCTTGTCCGCAGCACCTGAAATCCCTGCTTGCGAACCTAAAATTTCATAAATACAACACATAAGCTAAATATCCTATAATGACGAAAAGACAACGAAATGCGATGAAAACGCCCGGAAAATTTCACTGCGCGCTTAGCGCATCTATCGCGCACGATACCGGCCAAAACCCTAATTGGGGTCGCTAAACTACAAAACACCAAGTCTGGACCCCGATCGCGCAACACAACACAAAAATTACGAGGAATACACTAGATATAACCTCGCAACGACCAAACGAACCCTACGTCGAAAAAACCCCGAAAACTAGTAAGTGACCTATCGCAATAGTTCGCACTAGTTTCAAGCTAACGCATATCTAGCGATTAAAAACACCTTAAAATATCTTAACTAAGCTATCTAAACCATTCCTATATTTTTAACACTCGCTAATTATGTTTTAGCAAAAACCTAGTAAGCAATTTGCATAATTAAACCAAAGTGTTCATTAGCAAAAATTAACATTTTCTACTAGGTTAATCTTTTCCAAAGCAAAAATTAACACTTTAAATGAACACTAATCACTTAAACAAACTTTAACCCTAACATGAATTTCTTAAAACAAAAATAAATGAATTAATCATGATTTAAAAGCTATACAAAATACATAATTAGCTAGCTAAAATAGCTAGATTAAGATTAAAGCAATGAATTAAGGATTAAGGATAGAATTTATACCACTTCAAGAACTCACAAAACCAACATGCTTCATCAACCCTAGCCACCAAAACCCATGTTTTGTTGAAGATCCAAACAAGCTTAGTGAAGAGAATGATGGTTTAATTTTTATATAGTTATTTTTGGATTTATTTTTGGAATTCTTTTGAAGAATTTTGAAGAAATAATGAAGAAATGAGCTTGGGAAATATTTTGGACAGAAATTTGAGATAAGGCTCGGCCATGGGGAGGTTGGGGGTATTTTTGTGAATTTTGGGTGAAGAAATTGCTAGGAAAACAAGTAATAAAAGCAAATAAATGCACTTTGCCACCTTTACACCTTTTCTTTTCTTTTTAAAATAATTCCTTTTGCACTCCAATAATATCTAGATATTTAAAAAGAAGTTTCTAAAATAATTCTAGTGACAAAATTAATTTATTCACAAGAGAAAATTTTTCCCGATTTACGTGCACAAAAAACGCTTAAAATAATATTTTATTTGGGAAGAATTCTATCTGAACCAAAACCTCCCAAATACTCCCAAAGTTCGCGCACAAGCTTTATTTTAGCCAAACTAGGTGTCGGTAAGCTTATACGGACGTTTGATCGAAATCGGGTTAAAACGGGAAAAACCGACAATTTTGCCCTAAAACGGGAAAATTCGCAAAACGATTTCTAAAACGTTACAATCTCCCCTCCTTATAGAAACCCGGTCCCCAAATTAAAATTTCATACTAAGCGTACCTTCAAAAAGATGAGGGAATTTCTTCCGCATCCCGCTCTCGGCCTCCCAAGTGATCTCCTCACTAGTCGGGCTACGCCAAAGAACCTTCACAGATGGCAAGAGCTTTGACCGAAGTTTCTTCACCTTCCGATCCAAAATAACTACCGGCTGCTCGGTGAACGAAAGATCGCGCTCAAGATGAACGGTCTCGTGCTGAATCCTGTGAGAAGGATCATGAAGGTATCTACGAAGCATCGACACATGAAAAACGGGGTGAACATCCGGAAAACTGGGCGGGAGCGCCAAACGATAAGCAACAGAACCCACTCGCTCAAGGATCTCGAAAGGACCTACAAATCTGGGACTGAGCTTCCCTCTCTTCCCAAATCGCATAACGCCCTTTATCGGAGAAATCCTCAGGAATACATGATCCCCCACTGCGAACTCAAGTCTGCGACGACGACGGTCGGCATAAGACTTCTACCTGCACTGGGCTGCTCTCATCCTATCCTGAATCAGCTGGATCTTCTCCATGATCTGCTGAACTAGCTGGGGTCCCAAAACCAGACTCTCACTAAGCTCGGTCCAACAGAATGGCGATCGACACTTCCTACCATATAAAGCCTCAAAAGGTGCCATCTGAATAGTCTCCTGAAAGCTGTTGTTGTAGGAGAACTCAATCAACGGCAAGTGACGATCCCAACTGCCACCAAAATCAAGCACACATGCACGGAGCATATCCTCCAGAGTCTGTATAGTCCGCTCCGACTGGCCATCGGTCTGTGGATGAAAAGCGGTACTAAAACTCAGCCGGGTACCCAAAGCTTCCTGAAGCTTCTGCCAAAGACGGCTAGTAAACTGGGTGCCTCTGTCGGATACTATGCATGTGGGAACACCGTGCAAATGCATAATCTCATCTATGTACAACTGAGCATATTGAGCATAACCGAAAGTGGTCTTCACTGGAAGAAAGTGAGTCGCTTTCGTCAACCGGTCTACAATAACCCAAATGGAGTCATACCCTCGACTGGTCCTGGGTAGACCCACAATGAAGTCCATGGAAATCTGCTCCCATTTCCACTCCGGAACGGGTAAGGGCTGCAACTCTCCAGCCGGTCTCTGATGCTCAGCCTTGACTTGCTGACAAGTCAGGCACCTCGAAACGAAGTCCGAAATATCGCGCTCCATCCCTTCCCACCAGTAGAAGTCTCTCAAGTCGCGGTACAGCTTGGGGAACCTGGATGAACGCTAAAGGACGACTGATGTGCCTGCGCTAGGATCTCGCGTCTCAACCCATCAACATCTGGTACACATAAGCGAGTCCCGCATCGTAGCACACCCTGGTCATCAACCATGAACTCCGAAACTCTTCCCTGCCGAACAAGCTCAAGAATCTCAGACAAACGGGCATCACTGGGTTGCGCCTCACGGATACGATCAAATAGTAGTGTATGGGCGCGGACATGAGCATACTGTCCCCCAGCGGAAATGAACTCGAACTGCACTCTACTATCACACAAGAGCTGCCAATCTGCAGAAGACTGACACTGAACTGCGCTCAACTGGGACAAGCTACCCACGGGCGTACGACTCAAAGCATCAGCTACCACATTCGCCTTTCCTGGGTGATAAAGGATCTCACAATCATAATCCTTCACTAGCTCCATCCATCGGCGTTGTCTCAGGTTCAGATCTCGCTGCTGGAAGATATACTTCAAACTCTTGTGATCCGTGAAGATCTGACACGACTCTCCGTACAAGTAGTGTCTCCAAATCTTCAACGCAAAGACTACCGCTGCCATCTCAAGATCGTGAGTGGGGTAATTCTGCTCGTGCTTCTTCAGCTGCCTAGAAGCATATGCAATCACCCTATCATGCTGCATCAAAACACAGCCGAGCCCCACTCGAGAAGCATCACAATAAACAACATAGCCGCCCGATCCAGAAGGTAAAGAAAGAACTGGTGTTGTCGTCAACCGAGTCTTCAACTGCTGAAAACTCTACTCGCACGCATCAGTCCAGAGAAAAGGAATTCCCTTCCGGGTTAGTCCAGTCAGCGGTGCAGCGATACTCGAGAAATCCTCCACAAAACGGCGATAATAACCAGCTGAGCCTAAAAAGCTGCGGACCTCCGTCACCAATACAGGTCTGGGCCAAAGCTGTACATCCTCGATCTTCCTCGGGTCCACAAGAATACCATCACCAGTCACCACATGACCCAGGAAGTCAACTCTATCAAGCCAAAATGCGCACTTTGAGAATTAGCCATACAGCTGGTGCTCTCTCAATATCTGCAAAGTAATCCTCAAGTGCTGCTCATGCTCCTCATGACTCCTAGAGTAGACCAGTATGTCATCAATAAACACTATAATGAACTGGTCGAGGAACGACCTGAAAATCCGGTTCATCATATCCATGAACGCTGCTGGCGCATTGGTGAGTCCGAACGACATCACCAAAAACTCATAATTCCCATAGCGCGTACGAAAAGCAGTCTTCGGAATGTCATCATTCCGAACCCGCAATTGATGATAACCCGAACGCAAATCAATCTTCGAAAAATGTTTCGCACCCTGGAGCTGATCAAATAAATTGTCAATGCGGGGTAAAGGATACCTGTTCCGCACCGTAACTCGGTTCAACTGACGATAATCCACACATAGCCTCAAACTGCCATCCTTCTTCTTGACGAACAGAACAGGAGCTCCCCACGGCGAAACACTCGGACGCACAAGTCCCAAATCAAGCAACTCTTGCAATTGATCTTTAAGCTCTCTAAGCTCTGTCGGAGCCATCCGATAAGGCGGTATAGAAATAGGCTCCGTGCCAGGAATCAGATCAATGCAAAACTCAATATCGCGCTCTGGCGGCAACCCAGGTAGCTCATCGAGAAAGACATCGGGAAACTCTCGCACGGTAGAAACCTGGTCCACCGACTCCACTGTGGCTCCAGTATCATGAATGGAAGCCAAGAATCCCCGACATCCCCTCCTCAAAAGACGACTAGCGCACAGAACAGAAATCAAACTGTGAGGGGCGGCACCACGATCCCCCTGCACAACAAACACTGACTCGCCGGGAAAACAAAATCTAATTGTCTTCTCGCGGCAGTCCATGGACGTATAGCAAGTAGCTAGCCAATCCATGCCCAGCGGAACGTCGAAGTCCAACATCTCAAGAAGGATCAAGTCGACAGACAGATCTCTGTCACTAACATGGACAGCACACGATCGGAACACATGACGTGTTAGTGCACGGCGGCGCCCCGGCCGTCAACCCGACGGCCAAACGCGGAAACGGTGATGAACTTTAAATTTTGCGGACTTAGCAAACCGGCACCACCGCGCACTAAACTCCGGATCGTGCCATTAAACTAGTCTAAGCTATCTAAAGAGGGGGTAGAGAAGTATACCATACGATCCGAGTCCTTCGGTCTTCATCTCCACTCCGATCTCCTCGCGGGATCTCCGTCCGTCTCCTCCTCGTCGGAAAGGGCACCACGAAGCCGGGTACTTTTACGGGCTCCCACCTCAATACCGAGGCAACTCGCGCATGAAGCCGGCAACTCGACATGCTCAAGATATGCTGTAGGAAGTGTAGTGTAGAATCATAGTCTCTCTTTTGGGGTTTGGTTGCCATTTGTGGATGATGGAGGAAACAAGACAAGAAAAATGGTGCTTGCATTTTTCTTAACATGAAATGAGATCAATGAAATGAAACACTCTCAAGGATGAAGATGAAACTCTCTTCTTCTCTTTTCTTTTTCTCTCTTCTCTTTTTTTTTACAACCATGATAATCATCTCACTCACTTAGAAATGGTGGAGGATAACAATATGAAGTAAGAAGGGAGGTGAGTGTAGTAAAAGGAGGAGGGTGACCACATCCAAACATAATCATCACTAAACTTTACATCAACCTCAAATCCATCTCAAATCCATTCTAATCTCATAAATACATGAAAAGCAAAGTTGCTTATCATATCAACCCTTATGCAAATAAAACCTCCACAAAGTGTTATTTGCATTCTTGCAAATAACACCCTCCATCGGAAAAGTCCGGCCGGGAAAGAACAAAGGAAAACCGGCCGGAACGGAAAGCAAAATGGCAACTCTAGAAAACTGGTCCCGTAATAAATTACAGGAAAACCCCAATACTGTGCATACACACCCGCATCTGTATTCCGACCGGATACAGATGCAATGAGACAAAATCTACACTGTACTAAGCTAGGACCCGGCTTAAACCAAAGCCGGCTAGTAATATCCGTCCGATCCTGATCCGTGCAGTACCGCACGTATCTGATCGAACGCTGCCATATAACTATACGGCCACTAGTACAAAACCGTCCGATCCTGATCCGTGCAATACCGCACGTATCTGATCGGACCCTGCCATATCTCCATACGGCCTCTACAGCGTTTCGCCCGAAAGCTTGAGTAACTGAAAGTGTGGTGGACTCTAAAGACTCGTCAATACTATGGCTGTGGATTTAACCACTAGCACGTCAGAGGTATAAGCCAATACGTGACGGGCCACCAGCTATTGACTAAAAGGGACGTCGATGAGGAAGCTCACCCCGACACCCAACTGAGCCTGTCAGTGACAATATCCGTACAGTCCGGTCCGTTCGTCTATGAGCATCGCATGGCGGGCCTAGGGGGTTGGTAAAAGTCAGACCCCCAAAAGCGGTACAAGTCGTGTCGGAGTGTAGCCCAGAACACCCTGAGATACTACTGGAATACCTACCAGTAAATCTCCTGCCTTGGCCAAGGTCTTCGTGTAATGGCTCTCCTAGACACAGCGCGACCTCACCCCCAATACCGGGAGAGACGAAACCCCCGAAGATCCGCTCACTGCCTCCATGTGGCTCGGGACTGTACCCAACTAAAACCTGTTTGCACGACTCCTTTGAGCCGTGGTAGGGTAGTAATCAAAGTACAGTGGGAACTCACACGAGACAAATGACGATCCCCAGGTCGATGAACTAACCTGTACACATGTCACCTGGGAACTGCTATCTGACGTCAGGTATAAGACCAACTAGCATGTTCCCGGCGAGTCCTGTCCGGTGTACTCATAACCCAATGAGCACCTGTATACATCTTAGGTGAACCAACTGACACCAGTGGCTTGTGAGACCGGCCACCGCCCCTCGTCGGGGTCTCGACTGTATACACTAGTCTACTCTGGAGTATCGATGCCCTGTCTCGAAACTCCTACGACTAGGGACCTTTTAAGGATGTGCTTATAGACTACCAGCTCCCACGTATATGATCGCCCTCATACTGCCGGTAGTCAAGCAAGAATCCTAGGGGCTCTATCAACGTGCAATAGCGACATGTCAGGTCGCCTAAAGCAGTACACGATGATAAAGGTAAACCAGATAGCATACTATCATCCCGAGTAAGACTGTCCTACCGGGATAGGTCCTCCCTCAATCATTGCAATCACGTGCCTGTGATCCAATAATTGACTCTGAGGGCACCATCTCCAACAATCTCCCACTTGCACTCAAGGCTAATTATTGCGATGTCGCATACTCACAGCCCGTGTGATACCGAACACCCAACTCCTCTACTAGTCAGTCTCACAAAAACCGTTTGTGAAACTATTGCGTTCTAGGAATAGCCTCAGTGAGTGGATCCGCTTAGTTGTTTCTTTCTATATCTCTCTATATCTCAAGTTCGCGGAGAAACCCATCTCCCGAAATGAGCAATACCTGTCTTAGAATGTGTCTGGATGTCTGATGGGACCTAGCTCATAAATGAACTCCAAATCCAAACTTCTTAGACTGTATCGTCAACTGAACTTAATCAGTATCCTGCGCCATGCCACCCTCAGTATTGCCTCGGACCACCTGTCCAAAATACTGGCCCTCGTCAGAGGGATAACTATAACTCTGACAACCTCCTTGTCGTCCATGTCACCTTGGAAGCCTGGAATGATAACTGTCTCCCGAATGAGGCTGTCGTTATCATATCCCTAGAACATCCACTTATGTTCTAAAACTGCTTCCGACTGTTTCTCCAGGATTGGATCAATATCAACTTATTGCATGTAGTGCAAGAACAACATCTGGTGTGGTACTTGACATCTCATGACTGACTCAATTGCCTAAGCAAGTGATCTGCCAATCATGCACATCCCTCTCTACTTTAGTCTATAAGACACCTTTAGAGAGGGTGACTCCATTACCTGCAGGTACACTACCGTGCCAGGAGTCGTCCATTCTAAATACTCTTAGAATGCTGTCAAAGTACCCTGATTGGGAAACCACCCAAATCTAGATCTAAAACCATAGATCTAGTAACCAGTATGTCTGATATAATGTCCAAGTCCTTTGTGGAGAAACCACTGTGTGACGACCAAAGTATAACCGATCGTAGTATAGGAACATCACTTCCTACTACCTTCTCAACAGATCCATCCCCTATTCTGATGACGTCAAACCTATGACTGTCACATCAGAAATAGATGATCTATCTCCGCTACATCTGCTTTAGTCTATAAATAGACATAAGCCTGATGTCCACCAATGCTTCCGCTGCTCCCACTGACTACGACAACCCTCTGGCAGAGTCATATAGACGTACACTTCTAAAGCTAGTTTAGAACGACGCTATACTCATCCTCCCACCGGGTCTCGCGGCCTGGAACAACAACAATGGCAAGTGTGGGTAAACAAGAACTTCCCTGTCACCGTCCTTGAGGCTACCGAAGTACCTCTCGGGTGCCTGAAGTTACCCACCTTATTTGCGGAGTGGCCAATGGAATGTCAAATCAGATTGAATCTTTAGGTTCCTTATCAAATCTTCAGTAATCGTTTGCGGTTCTGGAATCACTTCCAGTTCTACCATACTCCCACTGCTGTTTTTGAAAAAATCCATTTTTAATAAAAACTGTGGCGAGTCTTGAACAATATTTCTATTGATCTCCCAGATGGTAGAAAGTCAACCCTCGTCATAGCCTGGGTCAACCCACAAACAGCCATTACAGAAACGTGCCTTGAGTTATCCAGAGTCTGGTTTTAAGCATAAACCGGACAACTCCCCGTACCTTAACAATGTTAAGATATGAACTGTACTATATCCAATATAGAACCAGAGGCACTGATTTAATTGAACCAGATTCAAATCATGCAGCTATCTCCAGTGCATGTCAACTAAATGGAGAGAGGCCGATCAGCGTTACTCAACTTAGGAATACTTCGAATTTTGAGTAACCCGAAAAAGAAGCAAGTTCTCTTAATCATTACTATCAACTGAATACCATACACAAGTATCTACATCTTCGATCACTTTGAAGAATCCCGATACTTGCAACACCTGGTTCTCTACTTTATTCTTATACCTATAACTTCTCAAAACTTCGACCCTGTGTTTGTACGAAACACCTGTCTAAGAACTAGAGAAGTCATAAGTAAGCAGAATACAGTACGAGGACCAACCCCTCTGTCCTGATGGACCCTGGACAACATACAATACTCTGTATAAGTCCCTTGAGTCAGATAACTCATTCACTGTGTGTCGTAGGTTGAAAACTGTACTTATGGTTAAGAAGAATTACACCGCTGTTCAATACTCCTTACCTAACCATCCACTGATATAGGTAAATGTCATCGACATAATATCAAAAGGTACATCTCACTCTATAAAAATAGACGTACAGATATATCAATTTGAAATTGGTGCACAACAGCGGATATTCAGAACCAAATATTTGCCGACCGGCAAACAACCCAGATGATCTCCTCAAATATCACCGATTACAACGAATCCCGATATAATGAGGATGATCACCTAACTCCCAATAACTTACTCCCACTCATCATCTGTAAAACCATACAGATGTGAGAATCATACCTGGTAAATACATACCCTGGAGTAAGTGTCTAATCGGGAAATCAGTTTTCTTTTAACAGTACACAGCTGAACTGAAACATTAAAATGTTTCGATGGGGTATCCCGGTATTCTTAGTAATGCCTCTTCCATTATCCAGATTCACAATTATAACCGTATAATTCTTTGCCACCTCTCCAAATCCCTTCATATGTCTTTAGTCATTACCTTCTGTACACCCCTTTAGGCCAAATGGTTTTCTTCCTTCCCTACCGTTCGGCACCAGCCTATGATTTGGAAGAAGACTATCCAAAAAGCATAAAGGGTGTACTGTCCTAATCCTAGGAGCACTCGCATCGCGAGAGAGGGTGAAGATAAAAGACACCTGAATGTACTTTATTCCTATTTCTCCTGAACCAGGATCCATCCCCGAACTGGAACAAGTTCCTTTCGAGTTCGTATATAACCATACGATGGATTATCAATAAAATGGGATCTTCGTAGTGATACGGAGTGTCCTGGAGAAATACAAAGGTGATTTAAGATTGGCGAAGAAATACTTGGTTTGGTCGTGAATAGCAGTCGCAATTTACTTTGCCCTCTTACTAATCCCTTGCTTTGTCTGAACTTAATACCTTCTGTACACCGTTTAGGCTAACTGGTTTTCTTCATTCCCTACCGGTCGGCACCAGCCTATGGTTTGGAAGAAGACTATCCAATTTGCATAATAGGTGTACTACTCCTAAACTAAGGAGTACTCGCAACCTGAGAGAGGGTGAAAAGAAAAGACAACTGAATAGTCCTATCCGTTTTCTCCAGAACCAGAAACCATCCTCGAAGTCCTTCGAGTTCGTATATAACCATACGATGGTTTTGTCCAATGGAAGTGGACGTTCGTAGTAATACGGGGTGTCCTGGAGAAAAGGGTAAAAGTAGGAGTGGCAATGAGGTCTGCAACTCTGACAATCCAAAAACCAGTGTTAAGTAGGTTCGGTCAACTTGGTCACTGAGTCATAATCTAGGGTTGGGTCAATGGTCGCTGCCAGAGAGAGAGAGAAAAGAAACACTCAGCGTGCACTCTATCCTAGATCAGAATGGTTATCACTTTTTCTAATCAGGAAACCTCCCACTGTACCTCAAATTCTTCTCCAAACCTGAAAGAAGAATTAGTCGGGGTCACCCGAGGAGTAAACCAACTCATCAGTGGGAATCGGGATCCAACTATCATCGTATGACAACGTGACGGAATCCGCTCACGGTATCACACTCCAGAAGGTATGCGCATATCTGGCAAGTTTCAGTTCTTTTGAAACTCCCGATGTGATTTCTGCCCCATGCTCTTATGACCTTGGCGAAGGTCAACAAATCATAAGTCACATGTCAAGTTCTACCCGTCATTATCCAGGTTAATTTGAATCCACCCGTACAAGCCCTTGACGAAGGTCAACAAGGCTATACGACTGTCCCAAACCAACGCATCTATCTATGCAACAGAAAAGTAACAAGCAGCTACCATACACTATGCCTTGACGAAGGTCAACAAACATAGCATGAATACTACGTGCTACCCGTCTGAAATGACGAAGGGCTACGAATGGTTTCTGGCGAAAACCTTTAACGTAAAGAACTTGATATCGTCGAAGGAACGGATAGCTTTTTAAAATATAGTGACGAAAACCGTTGCTAAAGAGGTCACTCCCGGTAAAGGGATCTCGGCTCTTTCCCCGTAGAATGGGGTGCAGGATATTCCAAATGAATACCGCGATGCAAAGCAAAAGTAATCGGCTATAGTGAAGTTAATGCCCTGATGCAAACTTCTGTCCAAGGGGTCACTCCGGTGAAGGGATCTCGGCCCTTGCCTCGTCGACTGAGGAGCAGGATATTCCAAATGAATACCACGATGCAAAACAAAAGTGAACGTCCTTGCAATAACAGCTTTTTGAAAAATGTTCCAACAACATCAGAATAGGTTTGTTTTAACTTGCATTGATCCGAATCAACGCAGTCCCATCAATTGATCACACCACAAAGAACGAAAATATACTGACGTACGTATATGCCATTCGCATTCGCCACTGGGTCCCGTCATCACCCGTTAGGTTAGCTAACTAACGGCAGAGCGGGGACTGGACTAGCGCGGATGAAAAACATATACAACATCTACTAATATATATACCAATATATTATATTTCGCTCAAGGCGTGAAAAGAAATGCAACATCACAGAAATGTACAGCATCACAGAACAATACAGATATCTGGGATCCCCGGGTTTCACAGAGCCACTACTGAAACCCGACGTTCCCCTGGTCGTGTGGATAGCCTGTGCAATGAAATCCTAGACCCCTACGGGCGCGGCAAGTCACCCGCCAAAACCTGAAGCAAGGCAGCCCCCTTCAGCACCGTGAATGGACCACCCAGCACTTCACGGAATCCGGCAACTTGGGCACCCCTCCTGGGTCAACCTGTACCCCCTACGAGTGCGGCGAATAGCCCGCCAATTCTAGAGCGAAGCCCCCTCCGTCCCAATGCCATGAGATGCGGGCTTGTTGCCCTCCAGAACCCGGCTATCCGTGCACCCCACCGCGGGGTAATCCTAGTACAGAATGTAAAATATACATACACCGGGTACATCGACCGCAACCAGGTCGTGCCCCAAAATAATAATACAAACAGGCAGTGACGGCAGTCCACATGTCGGACGCTCGTCCCGCAATATCAAATGTACATAATACCACCACGACTGTACTAGCATTGCATCCAGGCTATCCCCCACGACCGATCCGCAACATCACAGCATAAACATAGAACATCAACGTGAAAGTCACGTTCGCAAATCCGTCTAACCGGGCTATAGCAGTTAGACCGGATTTACCGATCGAGTGACATTCACGGTCGCAGATATAATGTAAATACTGTGAAAAATGTGTTTAAAATATCCGATCGATCAAAAATTAACAAGTGGGCCCTTAAACAAAACTGTAGCACTCACAGAAAACCTGGGCCCAATTTTAATATCCCAGAAACCACATTTCTCACTCAGGAACATACTGCAAAATTTTAGGGGGGTGAACAGTAAACATTGCGGCGGAAGAGCGGCCAAAGCAGGGGTTTGGCCGCCCTTCCGCGGCGGAACAGTGAGATCATGTTACCAATTTTTTACAGTATGCTTCTATTTCCCTGCACATCACTCTGAGACAGCCTGAAAAATTTTTTGGACTCAAAAAAAATTCGACAGAAACTGATGTGGTTGAAATACGTGTTTTCGGGATTTTGATCGATCGGAAACGTAAAACACATTAAACCAAGCTAGACAATGTTAATGGCGAGGCTCTGATACCACTGTAAGTGCACGGCGGCGCCCCGGCCGTCAACCCGACGGCCAAACGCGGAAACGGTGATGAACTTTAAATTTTGCGGACTTAGCAAACCGGCACCACCGCGCACTAAACTCCGGATCGTGCCATTAAACTAGTCTAAGCTATCTAGAGAGGGGGTAGAGAAGTATACCATACGATCCGAGTCCTCCGGTCTTCATCTCCACTCCGATCTCCTCGCGGGATCTCCGTCCGTCTCCTCCTCGTCGGAAAGGGCACCACGAAGCCGGGTACTTTTACGGGCTCCCACCTCAATACCGAGGCAACTCGCGAATGAAGCCGGCAACTCGACATGCTCAAGATATACTGTAGGAAGTGTAGTATAGAATCATAGTCTCTCTTTTGGGGTTTGGTTGCCATTTGTGGATGATGGAGGAAACAAGACAAGAAAAATGGTGCTTGCATTTTTCTTAACATGAAATGAGATCAATGAAATGAAACACTCTCAAGGATGAAGATGAAACTATCTTCTTCTCTTTTCTTTTTCTCTCTTCTCTTTTTTTTTACAACCATGATAATCATCTCACTCACTTAGAAATGGTGGAGGATAACAATATGAAGTAAGAAGGGAGGTGAGTGTAGTAAAAGGAGGAGGGTGACCACATCCAAACATAATCATCACTAAACTTTACATCAACCTCAAATCCATCTCAAATCCATTCTAATCTCATAAATACATGAAAAGCAAAGATGCTTATCATATCAACCCTTATGCAAATAAAACCTCCACAAAGTGTTATTTGCATTCTTGCAAATAACACCCTCCATCGGAAAAGTCCGGCCGGGAAAGAACAAAGGAAAACCGGCCGGAACGGAAAGCAAAATGGCAACTCTAGAAAACTGGTCCCGTAATAAATTACAGGAAAACCCCAATACTGTGCATACACACCCGCATCTGTATTCCGACCGGATACAGATGCAATGAGACAAAATCTACACTGTACTAAACTAGGACCCGGCTTAAACCAAAGCCGGCTAGTAATATCCGTCCGATCCTGATCCGTGCAGTACCGCACGTATCTGATCGAACGCTGCCATATAACTATACGGCCACTAGTACAAAACCGTCCGATCCTGATCCGTGCAATACCGCACGTATCTGATCGGACCCTGCCATATCTCCATACGGCCTCTACAGCGTTTCGCCCGAAAGCTTGAGTAACTGAAAGTGTGGTGGACTCTAAAGACTCGTCAATACTATGGCTGTGGATTTAACCACTAGCACGTCAGAGGTATAAGCCAATACGTGACGGGCCACCAGCTATTGACTAAAAGGGACGTCGATGAGGAAGCTCACCCCGACACCCAATTGAGCCTGTCAGTGACAATATCCGTACAGTCCGGTCCGTTCGTCTATGAGCATCGCATGGCGGGCCTAGGGGGTTGGTAAAAGTCAGACCCCCAAAAGCGGTACAAGTCGTGTCGGAGTGTAGCCCAGAACACCCTGAGATACTACTGGAATACCTACCAGTAAATCTCCTGCCTTGGCCAAGGTCTTCGTGTAATGGCTCTCCTAGACACAGCGCGACCTCACCCCCAATACCGGGAGAGACGAAACCCCCGAAGATCCGCTCACTGCCTCCATGTGGCTCGGGACTGTACCCAACTAAAACCTGTTTGCACGACTCCTTTGAGCCGTGGTAGGGTAGTAATCAAAGTACAGTGGGAACTCACACGAGACAAATGACGATCCCCAGGTCGATGAACTAACCTGTACACATGTCACCTGGGAACTGCTATCTGACGTCAGGTATAAGACCAACTAGCATGTTCCCGGCGAGTCCTGTCCGGTGTACTCATAACCCAATGAGCACCTGTATACATCTTAGGTGAACCAACTGACACCAGTGGCTTGTGAGACCGGCCACCGCCCCTCGTCGGGGTCTCGACTGTATACACTAGTCTACTCTGGAGTATCGATGCCCTGTCTCGAAACTCCTACGACTAGGGACCTTTTAAGGATGTGCTTATAGACTACCAGCTCCCACGTATATGATCGCCCTCATACTGCCGGTAGTCAAGCAAGAATCCTAGGGGCTCTATCAACGTGCAATAGCGACATGTCAGGTCGCCTAAAGCAGTACACGATGATAAAGGTAAACCAGATAGCATACTATCATCCCGAGTAAGACTGTCCTACCGGGATAGGTCCTCCCTCAATCATTACAATCACGTGCCTGTGATCCAATAATTGACTCTGAGGGCACCATCTCCAACATGACGCGCAACAAACGACTCTCCCACAGGAGTAGTCACGACCAGCGGCTGATCCAGCAAACACGACTCTCGGCCTAACCTCGGCGCGAAGTGCGTAGAAACATACGAATGCGTAGATCCCGGATCGAAAAGAACATGTGCATCAAAAGAACATAAAGAAAGGGTACCTGAAACCACAGCATTGGACGCCTGAGCGTCCTGGTGAGTCAAGGCAAAAACCCGTGCCTGCCCTCTACCGGCTGCTGGCTTCCCTCTGCCTTTGCCACCTCGTCCTCTCGGCACAAAACAACAGCGACCACGACCTCTCTGAGCAGGAGTCTGACGCGGCGCAACAACAGGAATAAGAGACAACGCTCTCTGAAGTGGAGAAGGTGGTAAGGTAACCTGCGGTACTGCTGGCCCTCTCTGATGCACCACAGTACAATCCCGAACAAGATGATGTAAACTGCCACAACCGAAGCATCCATAAGACGGTCGCTGGCCCTCCTGGGAATAAGAACTGAATAACTGGCCACGTCCCACGTCTCTGCTACTCCCCGAGTCTGAAGGAACTCTGCCTCTGCGGACAAACCTCGGTCTCCGTGCTGGTACATCAGTACGAGTCCTCTTCGGTTCTGGAACAACCGATGACTCAGCTAGACGCTCCTCCACCAATAGGGCTGCATCGACAGCTGCCGTATACGTGTCGCAATGCTGAATGCTGATGGCTAGGAACAACTGGGTAAGCAGGCCTCGAACAAACCTCTTCACCCTCATCTCCTCAGTCGCCACCAGGTATGGAGCATACACCGACAGCTCAGTAAACAATACATCATACTCCGACACCGTCATCCCCGGCGTCTGACGTAACGACTCAAATCTGCGCGCTCGCGCATCCCTGATGCTCGGTGGAAGAAAACTGGCAAGAAACGACATCACAAACTCAGCCCAGGTCATTGGAGCAAGACCAGCGGCTCTGCCCCTCTCCAACGACTCACACCACTTCTGGGCCATACCCTCCAGCCGAAAACTCGCAAACTCAACCCATCTCTCGTCGGAACATCGGAGTGAGCGAAAAATCCTGGACATCCGGTCGATGAACGACTGCGGATCCTCAGTAACATCTGTGCCAGTAAACACCGGAGGCCTCAGCCTCATGAACTCCGTCAGTGACACGGTAATAACCTCTGGAGCTGCAACTGCGACTGCCGGAACAGAAGGTACCATCGTAGTCCCTGCAACAGGTGGAACAACAACCTGCCCCTGTGCTCGAATGGCCTCTACTAAAGTCCCCACAATCTGGCGCAGGTCCTGCATACCATCCCCAATCATAGCAATGTGCTCCGGTACCACAGGCGTATCGCCCTGGTCAACCCTCGCCTCAGACGAGTCGACTCTGGCCTCGGCCCTCGCGGACGCTCTCTTTGCCCTCGTAGTCTTCGGCGGCATATAGGCTGGAAATTGAAACAAGATTCGATAAGGAAACGGAAATCGAATCACAAAGATGTATATCAATCACGGAAGGAATTTCAATCAATAAGTCCTAAGGTCACTTAGGTGGAGTACCGTGTAGTAAGTATGCCGCGGAACATACACACGCTACGTCACTTTGCTTAAGCTACCTACTCCATCATACCAAGGTCGTCCTACACTCCGAAAGGTAAAAACCTAGCGCTCTGATACCAACTTTGTCTCGACCCAAAATTTGGCCCGTAACCGGCACTTAAACTACGTAACGTCTACAGGCGTACGCAACTCAAGTAAGCCGAAACCCAGAAATCTAAACCACCCAAAACTGGATCAACGAAAAAAAATAGTTTTAAACATTCGGAAATTTTCAAGTAAAAATCTTTAAGTTTAGTTTTCGTTCTTAAAAATTTCGGCAGCACCTCTTTTGTAAAAACTAACCCCGAAAACGGGTACAACATAGATAATAATAAAAGCATCCCAAACGGGAGCAAATCACGCCCAACGACGGAGACACCACCACAAAATATATACGACGCCGAAGCGAAGAAATATAAAAGAAAACTGCATAAACAAGTAAAACTTTTCAACAAAACCGGCTCCCACGAGCACGGCACCCAAAGTCACCACAAAATACAACAATGAATCCTCACAAGTCGTCTCTAAGTCATATACAACAGTGGTAGATGGAGAATACTAGATCCAACAAAAAGATATACAATGTACAAACAGATAACCGCAACCCACCTAAAAGCAAGGCCTCACAGCCAACCGTAGCGGTATCCGCAAAAGTAAATAACATCATACAGTAATCGCAAGTGTGCACGAACAACGATCTATCTATCACATGTAATCCGATAGCATAAGTATGATAAGTGAATATACAACAATCATGTAAAGGTATATCATCAGGGTATTACAACTACATGAAACAATGCATATCAACATAATCCTGAGTGTGGGATGATATAATATAAAATCTCATGCAAAAATCATCAGCATGGAAAAACACCAGTGTCCCTCACTGACACATCAAATCCCAAATCCTCAGGCACCGCATCCTCAGATCGGCCCTCACATCCTGTAAATCTCACGAAAACCTGAGTGTCAAACACCGACACTCGAAACATCATGAAACCCGTGTCTAGCATCGACACGTAAATCCTCATAACTCAGGCGCTGTCACCATGACTGGCCCTGACGATATGTCATACCTCACTCCGGTCGGTATCCCCATGATAACCGCCGAGTCCAAATACAATCACCGGTAAGTAGTGGTGCCACCGCCAGGCATATCGTCTACACCACGAAATCACCACTCGCCCCCGGGTACCATACCGGGTCTACCATGTACCCGCAGACGGTGCCTCCCGCTCCTCGAATCGGGTATCACAAGCCAAATCCCAGAACCGAGAAATCACATGGTAGACGCACTGAAATATCATATCAAGAGAAACCGGGTTTTCAAACAATACATAGTTTTCTTGAAAATATCCCCCACGGTCCTCAAATCCATAATCACATGAAATCCATATCTCAATGCGTAAAATTCACGTAAAAATGATATATGCAACATAAAACATCAATATGAGCATATAAAGGGAAAACCGCTCTTTAAATGAATCCAGCTTTTTAGAATATATCTTGCGGTTCCCAAAACCTCCGAAAAACAATGCAGCATCATATAAGGTGTACATGTAATTGTAGCAAGGTTTAGGTATCTACATGTAAGCTAGTATGTATGATGCAAGTCATAAATGCAAGGATCAACAACTCAATATCATATATCAAACAATACCACTTGGGGTACATACAACTATAGCGAAAATATGCGGTGTACATGTCAATATGAGTGCATGATATACATGTAACTGTAATAGACTATGTGGGTGTACATGTCAATATGAGTGCATGATATATAATATAGCTATGGTAAGGTATACATGAAATGGAATAAGTGTTACTACTTCAACTATTCCTGTCCAAAGCAATGTCACGTATGTAAGTATCAACAATATCTCATATGCACAATGGGATAAGGGCTACTACCACAACTATCCCTATCCACTACCGTATCACGTATGTAGGTGTCAACAATATATATCGGCTTGTGCGTGTCATGGCAATTACTGACGATGTGGGTGTAGCATAATATTTAGTGCACGTGCAACATGAACCATCAGTAATGTGTTATATCTAAAGGTACGAGTCAAGTACAACAGATAATGCTATGCAATGACATTCATATGAAAGTAAAGAATATGCAAATACTATGCAGCTAACATATCAAATTCGCCCCGACGCATAACGCCATACGGGCGATTTCCCCGTAGATGTTAAATCTACTCACCGATGGTCTCGAGCTATGAAAATCCGACCACCTGCTTCCCCTTGTCCGCAGCACCTGAAATCCCTGCTTGTGAACCTAAAATTTCATAAATACAACACATAAGCTAAATATCCTATAATGACGAAAAGACAACGAAATGCGATGAAAACGCCCGGAAAATTTCACTGCGCGCTTAGCGCATCTATCGCGCACGATACCGGCCAAAACCCAAATTGGGGTCGCTAAACTACAAAACACCAAGTCTGGACCCCGATCGCGCAACAAAACACAAAAATTATACGGAATACACTAGATATAACCTCGCAACGACCAAACGAACCCTACATCGGAAAAACCCCGAAAACTAGTAAGCGACCTATCGCAATATTTCGCACGAGTTTCAAGCTAACGCATATCTAGCGATTAAAAACACCTTAAAATATCTTAACTAATCTATCTAAACCATTCCTATATTTTTAACACTAGCTAATTATGTTTTAGCAAAACCTAGTAAGCAATTTGCATAATTAAACCAAAGTGTTCATTAGCAAAAATTAACATTTTCTACTAGGTTAATCTTTTCCAAAGCACAAATTAACACTTTAAATGAACACTAATCACTTAAACAAACTTTAACCCTAACATGAATTTCTTAAAATAAAAATAAATGAATTAATCAAGATTTAAAAGCTATACAAAATACATAATTAGCTAGCTAAAATAGCTAGATTAAGATTAAAGCAATGAATTAAGGATTAAGGATAGAATTTATACCACTTCAAGAACTCACAAAACCAACATGCTTCATCAACCCTAGCCACCAAAACCCATGTTTTGTTGAAGATCCAAACAAGCTTAGTGAAGAGAATGATGGTTTAATTTTTATATAGTTATTTTTGGATTTATTTTTGGAATTCTTTTGAAGAATTTTGAAGAAATAATGAAGAAATGAGCTTGGGAAATATTTTGGACAGAAATTTGAGATAAGGCTCGGCCATGGGGAGGTTGGGGGTATTTTTATGAATTTTGGGTGAAGAAATTGCTAGGAAAATGAGTAATAAAAGCAAATAAATGCACTTTGCCACCTTTACACCTTTTCTTTTCTTTTTAAAATAATTCCTTTTGCACTCCAAAAATATCTAGATATTTAAAAAGAAGTTTCTAAAATAATTCTAGTGACAAAATTAATTTATTCACAAGAGAAAAAATTTCCCGATTTACGTGCACAAAATACCGCTTAAAATAATATTTTATTTGGGAAAAATTCTATCTGAACCAAAACCTCCCAAATACTCCCAAAGTTCGCGCACAAGCTTTATTTTAGCCAAACTAGGTGTCGGTAAGCTTATACGGACGTTTGATCGAAATCGGGTTAAAACGGGAAAAACCGACAATTTTGCCCTAAAACGGGAAAATTCGCAAAACGATTTCTAAAACGTTACACAAGTACTGATTCATCGAATCAACACTTGATCCGATGACCCTGCTGATATCAAATATCGCGAGAATAGAATACGGTATCTCATATCGTATTATTCTCGGTCCCGCACATATCACATATGTACTCCTACTCCGTTTTTCCTATGTCAAGAAACCACTGTGTAGGACTCTAAAGAATCGTCAATACGCTGGTAGTAGGTGATGATCATATCAAACACCCACAAGCTGCAAGCGGTCAGCTAAACGTAACAGCCACCCAGGTATTGAGCGATCAGAAGATCAACAAGCAAGCCTGTACATTCTCCTGTGAATCCAATCAATAACACTACCGTACAGTCCGGTCTCTTCGTCTGATATGTCGCATATCTAGTCTAGGGGTAGTAAACGTCAGACCCAGTAACCGATAAGTCATGTCGATGTGAGGCTCATAACAGGTCGAGAACCTACTGATAACACTTAACAGTAGTACTCTATATCCTCCCTGGCCAGGGGCTTCCAGTTATAGCCAATCAAACACAGCACAACATCAACTCCCTATACCGGGAGAGACGAAACCCCTCCTATCGCTCATTGCCTCCATGTGATTCGGGACTGTACCCAAAATCCACCGTTTTGCACGCCCTCTTGGACGTGGTATGATGGAAATCAAAGCACAGTGGGAATCACACAAGACTCTATGACGATCTCGGGTCTACAGACTAACCTGTACCAGTGTCACCAGAGAACTGCCATCTGACGTGAGGTATAACACTATCTGGGAGTTCTCGGCGAGTCTGTCCAGTGTACCCAGTCTCCTATGAGCACCCGTACACCACCTTTGATGTCAAACACCGATGGATATGGGATCATCCATCGCCCATCATATGGGTCAAGATGCGTATACGCTAGTCTACTCTGGTGTATCGATTCCCTATCTCGATACACCCTCGACTAGGAACAATTATAGGATGTACTCGTTGACTACCCTAGCCCCACTAGTATGATCTCATCATTGTCCTAGTAGTCGAGTACATATCCTAAGGGCTTTATCAACATGTGAGAGTAAGACAGTAAACTAATATAAGTCAACATGTTGAGATAAAGTGAAACCAAATAGCATACTATCATGATGAGGAAGAAATTCCTCTCTATATGTAGGGTTCCTAGGAACTCTTGTGAAGGTTCATAAGGCATCAAACATGCCCGGATTAAAATTTAGACGTGCCGAACAACCCAAAACCGGGATCTTTGCTAGATTATTAGGGTTTAACATGCAAGAAGATAACTTTTATCTAAGTGTGAGGGATTACAACCTTTGTAGTCCGCTCCTTCACTTCGCAAGCTCCGAGTAGAAGTCCCTTTGCCGCGATCCACGATCTCCCGGACTCATGAGAGGCTCCACGACTCGAACGATCCATGCTAGCTCGAAGTATTCCAAATCTCCGATGATCTACCTTGAAGTTGCTACGACTCAAGCTTTCTCACTCAAAAGAGAAGAACACACTAATCCAATGGGCTAGATGAGATGAGGATGAGAGAGTAGTAATTTTTCTTTCTTTTTAAATCATTTTCTCATATTTATTCATCACATAAAGAAATACCAAGTGAGCTTTCTTCAAGAGAGAAGAAGAAGATGATAATGGAAAAGCTAATAAGAATAATAAAAATCCTTTTGTGATGAATAGAATATAAACCATATGATTGAATTGCAAACCATGGTCAAGGATGAGTGGTCAAGATTTTGTAGAGAAATAACAAGAGTTAGGGTTTGGTTGAGTTAAAGAAAGTGTCATCCAAAATATCTTAAGAATGACAAAAGGAAAAGCTTCTAGAAGATGCATGAAACATCTAACCCAAATCAAACCCTAATCTCAATTAATCATCCTTAAACATGTTTAACAATTAATCATATCATGTTACAATAATATATATCACATATATATTATATATTTGCAACAAAAGAAAATAATACAATTAACATATATCGCATATATATCAATGTATCATCCAGTGAGAAAATGAAATAATAAAGCGAGCCAATATTAGATAATGTAATACAATATATCATATATATTATTATACATTAAATCATCGAATCAACACTTGAATCGATGATCCGGCTATATCGAATATTACCGACTAATATATCATGTACCGATTCATCGAATCAACACTTGATCCGATGTCCCGGTTCATATCTAAATATCGCGAGAATATAATATGCTATCCCATATCGCATTTTTCTCGGTCCTGCACATATCACATATGTGCCTCTACTCCGTTTCTCCTGAGCCAAGAAACCTCTGTGTAGGACTCTAAAGAATCGTCAATACGCCGGTAGCAGGTGATGATCATATCAAACACCCACAAGCTGCAAGCGGTCAGCTAAACGTAACAGCCACCCAGGTATTGAGCGATCAGAAGATCAACAAGCTAGCCTGTGCGTTCTCCTGTGAATCCGATCAGTAACACTCCCGTACAGTCCGGTCTGTTCTTCTGATATGTCGCATATCAAGTCTAGGGGTGGTATACGTCAGACCCCAGTAACCGATAAGTCGTGTCGATGTATGGCTCATAACGGGTCGAGAAACTACTAGTAACCCTTACCAGTAAATCTCTATATCAGCCCTGGCCAGGGACTTCCAGTTATAGCCAATCGAACACAGCACAACATCAACTCCCTATACCGGGAGAGACGAATCCCCTCCTATCGCTCATTGCCTCCATGTGATTCGGGACTGTACCCAAAAGCCACCGTTTTGCACGCCCTCTTGGACGTGGTAAGGTGGAAATCAAAGCACAGTAGGAATCACACAAGACTCCATGACGATCTCGGGTCTACAGACTACCCTGTACCTGTGTCACCGGAGAACTGCCATCTGACGTGTGGTATATCACCATCTGGGAGTTCTCGGCGAGTCCGTCCAGTGTACCCAGTCTCCACTGAGCACCCGTACACCATCTCTGATGTCTAACACCGATGGATATGGGATCATCCATCGCCCATCATATGGGTCAAGATGCGTATACGCTAGTCTACTCTGGTGTATCGATGCCCTGTCTCGATATACCCTCGACTAGGAACAGTTATAGGATGTACTCATCGACTACCGTGGCCCCACTAGTATGATCTCATCATAGTCCCTGTAGTCGAGTACAGATCCTAAGGGCTTTATCAACATGTGAGAGTAAAACAGTAAACCAATACAAGTCAACATGTTAAGATAAAGTGAAACCAAATAGCATACTATCATGACGAGCAAGAAAATCATCTCTATATATAACCAAGCATCCATTATAATATACATCATATGTACAACAATGGCCTCTAGGGCATATACATAACTAACAATCTCCCACTTTCACTAAGGCCAGCTGCTGTAGTATCGCATACCTAGCATCCCGAATAATCTCTCAAAATGTCTCTGGGGAATAGCCTTCGTGAATGGATCCGCAGTGTTGTCCTTCGTATCTACTCTCCTGACCTCGATCTCCCGGCGATCAACTATCTCCCTGATCAGGTGATACCGCCTCAGAATATGTCTGGACTTCTGATGGGACCTGGGTTCCTTGGCCAAAGCCACAGCTCCATTGTTATCGCAATACAGAGGTATTGGATGCTCAATGGATGGAACCACACCAAGTTCACTAATGAACTTCTTTATCCAGACAGCCTCCTTGGCAGCATCGTTGGCAGCGATGTATTCAGCCTCCATCGTCGAGTCTGCAACGGTATCCTGTTTGGAACTCTTCCAACATACTGCCCCTCCATTGAGGGTAAAGACAAAACCCGAATGCGACTTAGAGTCGTCCTTATCACTTTGGAAGCTGGAATCGGTAAAGGACTCCACCTGGAGTTCTCCGTTACCATACACCAAGAACATCTCCTTAGTCCTTCGCAAGTACTTGAGAATGTTCTTCACAGCTGTCCAGTGACTCTCTCCAGGATCTGCTTGATACTGACTCACTACACTTAGTGAGTATGCTACATCGGGTCTGGTACATAGCATCGCATACATGATAGAGCCTACTGCCGAAGCATAGGGTATCCCTTGCATGCGAGCTCTCTCCAAATCAGTCTTGGGAGACATCTCTTTGGAGAGAGTGAGTCCAGAGATCGTGGGCTGATTCCCACGCTTGGATTCTTCCATACTAAACCTCTTTAGTATGGTGTCAATGTACCTGGATTGGGACAATCCCAATATCCGTTTAGATCTATCTCTATAGATCATGATTCCCAATATGCAGGAGGCATCACCTAGATCTTTCATTGAGAATCTCTATGATAAGAAGAGCTTGACTGATTGCAGCATAGGAATATCATTTCCTATCAAGAGTATGTCATCCACGTACAATACGAGGAAGACAACCTTACCCTCTGCTACCTTCTTATAGATACAAGGTTCATCTATATTTTTGATGAAGTCAAACTCTTTGACTACAACATCAAAACAGATGTTCCAACTCCGCGATGCTTGTTTTAACCCATAAATGGATTTAAGCAGCTTGCACACCTTTCCGCTGCTCCCACTATCTACGAAGCCCTCTGGCTGAGTCATGTACACGCACTCTTCTAAATCACCGTTTAGAAAGGCGGTCTTAACATCCATTTGCCAGATTTCGTAGTCATGGTATGCAGCAATGGCAAGTAAGATCCGGATGGACTTAAGCATAGCCACTGGAGAAAAAGTTTCGTCATAATCCACACCTGGACGTTGACGAAAACCCTTTGCTACAAATCAAGCTTTGAAAGTCTCAACTTTTCCATTTACACCAAATTTCTTTTTAAAAATCCACTTGCTCCCAATGGGTTTTACCCCTTCAGGAGCATTTTCTAAAATCCATACTTTATTGGTGTACATGGATTCCATCTCAGATCGCATTGCATCCAGCCATTTCACAGAGTCACCACTCGTGATGGCCTTCTCGAAACTAGTCGGTTCATCATCATCCATGATGCAATCCTCGCTTCCACCATCAATGAGAAAACCGTAGTATCTCTCAGGTGGACGAGAAACCCTACTAGATCGGCGGAGAGGCTGGGGTTCGTCGGGTACTACTGAATCCTCTGGTTCCACCAAATCATCTGTTGTAGTTTGTTCTGCTGGAACTTCTTCCAGTTCTACCTCAGAGCCACTAATCTCTTTTGCAAGAAATTCCTTTTCTAAAAAGGTGGCGTGTTGAGCAACAAACACTCTTTGTTCCTCACTGTGGTAGAAAATATACCCTCGCGAATGCTTGGGATATCCAATAAACTTACATAAAATAGATCTTGCCTCGAGTTTGTCCGGGTTCCGTCTTTTGACATAAGCCGGGCAACCCCATATCTTAACAAAATTAAGATATGGTCTCTTCCCTTCCCATATCTCATATGGGGTGGTAGGCACAGATTTGGTAGGAACTTTATTCAGTATGTTTGCAGCTGTCTCCAGTGCATATCCCCAAAAGGAAATAGGTAACTCAGCCTCGCTCATCATAGAGCGTACCATATCTAATAGGGTGCGATTCCTCCGCTCAGATACACCGTTGTGCTGTGGTGTATAAGGAGGAGTAAGCTGAGAGAGAATCCCATTCTCTTTTAGATAATCTAAAAACTCACCTCTTAAGTATTCACCTCCTCGATCAGATCGAAGAATCTTAATACTTTTGCCCGTTTGGTTCTCTACTTCGTGCTTATATTCTCTGAATTTCTCAAAAGCTTCAGACTTGTGTTTCATCAGGAACACATGTCCGAATCTAGAGAGATCGTCAGTGAATGTAATGAAGTAGGAAGAACCGTTCCTGGCATGCGTAGACATGGGATCGCATACATCACTATGTACCAGTCCTAAGAGTTCGGTAACTCTTTCTCCGTGTCCACTAAACGGAGCTTTGGTCATTTTTCCTTTGAGACATGAATGGCAAGTATCATAAGATGATAATTCGAACGGATTCAAATAACCATCCTTATGTAACTTAGCCAGTCGTGTCGCATTGATATGACCAAGTCTACAATGCCACAAGTAGGATTCGTTCATATCTGAACTTTTCCTCTTGTGTGTGTTTTGTATATTCAGGACTGTATTCTGATTTAGAATGAATATGCCATTATGTAACGAGCCTGATGCAATCAACCTTTGATCTAGGAATATGTTCATAACATTATCCTTTACTACAAAATTATATCCTTCTTTACTTAATAAAGAAACTGAAATAATGTTGCACATAATGTTCGGTATATAATAACACTCATTTAGAATCAGTGTATTACGACTTGGTAATACAAGGTGATATTCGCCAACTGCTTTGGCTACAATACTTGCACCGTTCCCTACTTGAACGGAATGATCACCGTTTCCCAGTTCTCTATCTTTACGTAGCCCATGTAACTGTTTACATATGTGGGATCCTGATCCGGTATCTAATACCCAGGACGTAGGGTGAACTGAGAAACAGTTCTCACTAACTAACACACCTGAAGAAGATGCATCAACATGCATGTTCTTTTTGGCGGCGTGAGAATCCAGATATTCTTCTGTTTCCTGTTCAGTCTTATAACTCTTATAAGAAAGAACGGGTCCAACGTTCCCTTGCTCAGTACAATAATCGGGTTCAGTCAATACATCAATATTATTATCTTGATTATGGCCTGACATGGTCGCTACCTGGAGAGAGAGAGAAGAAAACACTTTAGCGTATGCTCTTGCAAGATTAGATTGGTTATTATCTTATCTAATCAGGATGTCTCCCACTGTTTTTATCAAATCTACCTTCAAAACTCTAAAAGGTAAGATTAGCCGTGATTAATTACACCCTACAATTTCGTCAATCTTTCAGCCAGATCAGTGTCGGTACTTTGAGGGAGGTTCCCCGTGCTTTCGCACGGACCTAATTAAAGTAAACCTCGTTTTCCCAGAGGCGTAACCCCGTTAACACTTTTCTAGACACCTACTTGAATGACTAATTGTCCTGTGTAAAACTCTCCCAGGAGTAACTCTTACTCGCAGTGGGTATCAGGATCCAACTATCTCATAGGAGGTATGCAATCTCATTGCAAATTTCAACACTTGAAATTCCCGATAATATTTTGCCCCTAGTGTCCTATGACCTTGACGGAGGTCAACAAACCATAAGCTACTAGTCAAGTTCAACCTGTCATTTCTTGATTGAATTAAACCCACCCGTACGACCCTTGACGGAAGTCAACAAGGTCGTACGACTGCCCTAATCCAATCTGCATCAAATACATAAACAGATAAAAAACTAGTCAGCTACCGTACACTACGCCTTGACGGAGGTCAACAAACGCAGCACGAATACTAAATAATATCTATCTGAAATGACGGAGGGCTACGCAGGTTTTTCAGAAAACCCTAAGCGTAATGAACTTGATATCGTCGTAGAATCGAGCGTTTTTGAAAAGGAGTGTTTTTGAGGCTTTTCTTAGTTTCGCTAAAGGGGTCACTCCCGGTGAAGGGATCGTCCGCCCTTTCCTCATCGAATAAGGTGCAGGATATATCATATATACCGCTGTGCAAAGCAAAACACTAAAAGCAATCAAAAGACAAACCGCGTTTTGTAGCATCTGCCAGTTTCGCTAAAGGAGTCACTCCCGGTGAAGGGATCTCGGTCCTTTCCTCATCGAATAAGGTGCAGGATATATCATATATATCACTGTGCAAAGCAAAACTGTAGCTATCCCTTTTATAAAGTTTTTGATTCTACAACATCTTTAGGTTTCTTTTCTTTTATTAATCTCATTAATAAAAATCCCATCAGCTTATGCTTCCTAAGCATCACAGAAGAAACGAAAGCAGTAATATTTATATATCAGCATATATATATAGTATAAGCATTCGTCTCAGGCAGTAATATGATCTCATCACAGAACATTGCAGCAGAAGAACATATATGAAATATTGGATATACTAGGACGTCCGTGTTTTCAATACGAGCCTGTATAAAACACGGATTCCACGGTCGCGACGAATAGCCAAACCCACATCCCAAGACCCCAACGAGAGCGGCAAGTAATTCTGTCAATTCTAGGGTTAGGAGACCCGGTCTCGACTCCTCGAGATGGCCTCCCACTGGACCCTAGAACCCGGTTACTTGTGCTCCCCTCCTTGGGTCTACCTAATGCGGAAAAGTAAATAATATACACTGGTGACATCAACCGCAACCTGGAAGTGCCCCAAATAAAAGAATATTACATTAAAAATGAATTTTACATGAATGAAAATAAACACCCTCATCTCACAAAAAAACCCCGGCTATTCGGAACGCGACGATCCAATATAACATATCACAGCAACACATAATATCTCATATCATCAACGTAAGTAAATATGTGCATCCTAATTGTCGTTGACATATATCAACGAAACCGGCGATATCACATATTACACTTACGGTCACAGAAAAGAAAGTGTAAAACTACAATATTTGGAATCCACAATCACTTTAGACATCGTAAATCCGAAATATCACATACTCCGCATTTCATGCCTAACTCTATGAATTCCACATATTGTATCACATTCCAGATAAATAGACAGTATTAAACTTTCCGAACAGATAATCAAATACCCAAAATTTCCCAAAGTGCTCAACTCTTGAGCGGAGTTCAAATAATCCCAGAATATGTCACAGTACCGGTGATCCAGCCGTAGAAGGGTCAAGCCAATGCCTCACATGTGGCACGACGTACTGCCCCAAACCCGAAGGTTCAAAAAGCAGTTCAAGACGGTCACATAATCGAGTTAAGGTTTGTTGTCTTCTAGAGGGTCCACCGCTTAACTTGTACAATTTTCCGAAAGATTTAAACCCAGTAAAAATTCAACACTTGAAAGTTCGCCGTACCGGGAAATAGTAAATTAATGATATCCGTTCAAATAATTTAACAGTTTCTAAATATCCGGAAAGAAATACGAACTTAAATATTCCAATCGAATCTACTATTACAAAATAAACCCCAGATTTAAACAATACTGGAATCACTGTTAAAAATATCCAGAAGCCTCAACAAGTACCTACGGACATTACCAGAAAAACCATGTGTCACAATCCTATCAATCCGCCGCGGAACCGCCGCGCAAGGCATGCTTGCGCCGCGGTTCCGCCGCCGTTTGATCGAATTGGGGGCTCGGGTTTTATAGTAATTCTTAAAATTCCCTGCTGATTTTTTTACATATTTTTAATTCATAAAAATCCCAAAATTTAAAAAATTTTCAGAGACGGGGCTTTTTCCGTCGTTTCGGGTTCGATCGGAGTTTTAACTTCGTAAACACATCGCCTAATGCCCTAGCTAGGCTCTGATACCACTGTAGGGTTCCTAGGCACTCTTGTGAAGGTTCATAAGGCATCAAACATGCCCGGATTAAAATTTAGACGTGCCGAACAACCCAAAGCCGGGATCTTTGCTAGATTATTAGGGTTTAACATGCAAGAAGATAACTTTTATCTAAGTGTGAGGGATTACAACCTTTGTAGTCCGCTCCTTCACTTCACAAGCTCCGAGTAGAAGTCCCTTTGCCGCGATCCACGATCTCCCGGACTCATGAGAGGCTCCACGACTCGAACGATCCATGCTAGCTCGAAGTATTCCAAATCTCCGATGATCTACCTTGAAGTTGCTACGACTCAAGCTTTCTCACTCAAAAGAGAAGAACACACTAATCCCATGGGCTAGATGAGATGAGGATGAGAGAGTAGTAATTTTGCTTTCTTTTTAAATCATTTTCTCATATTTATTCATCACATAAAGAAATATCATGTGAGCTTTCTTCAAGAGAGAAGAAGAAGATGATAATGGAAAAGCTAATAAGAATAATAAAAATCCTTTTGTGATGAATAGAATATAAACCATATGATTGAATTGCAAACCATGGTCAAGGATGAGTGGTCAAGATTTTGTAGAGAAATAACAAGAGTTAGGGTTTGGTTGAGTTAAAGAAAGTGTCATCCAAAATATCTTAAGAATGACAAAAGGAAAAGCTTCTAGAAGATGCATGAAACATCTAACCCAAATCAAACCCTAATCTCAATTAATCATCCTTAAACATGTTTAACAATTAATCATATCATGTCACAATAATATATATCACATATATATTTTATATTTGCAGCAAAAGAAAATAATACAATTAACATATATCGCATATATATCAATGTATCATCCAGTGAGAAAATGAAATAATAAAGTGAGCCAATATTAGATAATGTAATACAATATATCATATATATTATTATACATTAAATCATCGAATCAACACTTGAATCGATGATCCGGCTATATCGAATATTACCGACTAATATATCATGTACCGATTCATCGAATCAACACTTGATCCGATGTCCCGGTTCATATCTAAATATCGCGAGAATATAATACGCTATCCCATATCGCATTATTCTCGGTCCTGCACATATCACATATGTGCCTCTACTCCGTTTCGCCTGAGCCAAGAAACCTCTGTGTAGGACTCTAAAGAATCGTCAATACGCCGGTAGCAGGTTTTGATCATATCAAACACCCACAAGCTGCAAGCGGTCAGCTAAACGTAACAGCCACCCAGGTATTGAGCGATCAGAAGATCAACAAGCTAGCCTGTGCGTTCTCCTGTGAATCCGATCAGTAACACTCCCGTACAGTCCGGTCTGTTCGTCTAATATGTCGCATATCAAGTCTAGGGGTGGTATACGTCAGACCCCAGTAACCGATAAGTCGTGTCGATGTATGGCTCATAACGGGTCGAGAAACTACTAGTAACCCTTACCAGTAAATCTCTATATCAGCCCTGGCCAGGGACTTCCAGTTATAGCCAATCGAACACAGCACAACATCAACTCCCTATACCGGGAAAGACGAATCCCCTCCTATCGCTCATTGCCTCCATGTGATTCGGGACTGTACCCAAAAGCCACCGTTTTGCACGCCCTCTTGGACGTGGTAAGGTGGAAATCAAAGCACAGTGGGAATCACACAAGACTCCATGACGATCTCGGGTCTACAGACTACCCTGTACCTGTGTCACCGGAGAACTGCCATCTGACGTGTGGTATATCACCATCTGGGAGTTCTCGTCGAGTCCGTCCAGTGTACCCAGTCTCCACTGAGCACCCGTACACCATCTCTGATGTCTAACACCGATGGATATGGGATCATCCATCGCCCATCATATGGGTCAAGATGCGTATACGCTAGTCTACTCTGGTGTATCGATGCCCTGTCTCGATATACCCTCGACTAGGAACAGTTATAGGATGTACTCATCGACTACCGTGGCCCCACTAGTATGATCTCATCATAGTCCCAGTAGTCGAGTACAGATCCTAAGGGAGTAAAACAGTAAACCAATACAAGTCAACATGTTAAGATAAAGTGAAACCAAATAGCATACTATCATGACGAGCAAGAAAGTCATCTCTATATATAACCAAGCATCCATTATAATATACATCATATGTACAACAATGGCCTCTAGGGTATATACATAACTAACACTATATATATCCAAGCATCCACTATAATATACATCATATGAACAATAATGGCCTCTAGGGCATATACATAACTAACAGATCGGCAGGGGTTTCGTTTCTCCTGGTATTGGGGGCGAGGTCGCACTGTGTCTAGGAGAGCCATTACACAAAGTCCTTGGCCAAGGCAAGTGAGATTTACTGGTAGGTTTTCCAGTAGTATCTCAGGGTGTTCTGGTCTACACTCCGACACGACTTGTACCTCTTTTGGGGGTCTGACTTTTACCAACCCCCTAGGCCCGACATGCGATGCTCATAGACGAACGGACCGGACTGTACGGATATTGTCACTGACAGGCTCAGTAGGATGTCAGGATGAGTTCGCTCATCGACCTCCCTTTTGGTCAATACCTGGTATCCCGTTACGTACAGCTAGTACCACTGACGTGCTAGTGGTTAAATCCACAGCCAAAGTATTGACGAGTCTTTAGAGTCCCCCACAGACAGTTTCTCAAGTTTCGGGCAAAACGTTGTTGAGGCCGTATGATATTATGGCAGGGTTCGATCATATACATGCAGTAGTGCACGGATCATGACCAGACGGATCATACTGGTGGGCTTTGGTTTAAGCCGGATCCTCGTATTAGATTTGTTGGATTACTTTAGTCTCATCGCATTTGCATTCAATCGGAATGCGGATGCATGTATGTGTATACAGGTGAGGGGTGTCCTTGTGATCCGTCACGAGTTTACTTTAGATGTTGTCGTATCTTTTTGTTGGACCAAACATTTGGATTAATGTTTGGATGGTGGAAATTGTGAGTGGTCGTGATGATTTAGTGCATTAAATGAGACATGTGCTTCATTGGTGACTTATGGTCTCTTTTCTTGTGCTATGTCAATTTATTTGATTGATTGTTGTGTTAAAATGAGAGGGAGAGAGAGAGAGTGGACAGCCACTAAGGGCTTGGGTTAACTTTTGAGATTATTCTCTCTCTCTCACAACTCATTTGCAACACAACAACAAAAGCCTTTCTTCTTCTTCTTCTTCCTCTAGCTCACAACATCCACCATCGCATCATCTTCTACCTCCATTCTAATCATCTCATGTGTTGAGAATCCTAGAGTGTCAAGAGACAAAGTTATCACACACATTCTCTACTTCATCTTGGACACGTCAGCTAGCAAACTTTGTGTCTGAGTTGCTTCGGATGAAGCGGGAGTCCGTAAAAAGACTCATTGATATGGTGCCCTTCTGACGAGGAGACCGGAGATCGAAGATGCTGCGAGGAGCTTGAGATGGTGGCCAAAGACCGAAGGAAACGGATCGATCGGTATAGCCACTCTCACTTCTTAGTAGTTAGCTAGTTTAGCGTTAATGGTTCGATCCGGGTCAAAGACTACGATAGCGCCGGTTTCCTAAAAAGTTTTTGTTTCCGCATTTGGCCTCGGATTGACGGCCGGGGCGCTACCGTAGACTTACATGGTATCAAAGCCACGCCATTAACCTTTACTAGCTTGTTCTAACGTGTTTAAAACATCGATCGATCGAAATTTCCGAATCGTATTTTCATTTCTGTGTGCTTGCTGTTGAATTTCAAAGTTGTTCAAAAAATTATTTTATGCATCTTAAAAATACATGTAGGCATAACTAAAGCTACGGAAAAATTTGGAGACCTAAGTCCAGAATTCCACCGCGGCACCGCCGCGAAATGTCGCATTTGGCGGCCCTTTCGCTGCCCATTTTGGGCTACAGTACCCCAATTTTTTTCTGAGGGTTTAGTTCATGGAAATATGATTTTTGTGATATATAGTTTTGGCCCAGATTATTTTGAGTGCTGGAATTGTACTTGGGGCCCACTTCGGGAAGTTTTGTCGATCGGAATTTTAAATACGTTAGTTTACAGTACTTACATTATATCTGCGACCGTGAATGTCATTCGAGCGGTAAATCTTGTCTAATTGCTATAGCTCTTTTAGACGGATTTGCGAACATGACATTCACGTTGATGTTCTGTATTGTGCTGTGATGTTGCGGATTTGTCATGGTGGATAGCTTGGTACAATGTTAGTACAGTTTGATTACATTTGTACATTTGATATTGCGGGGCGAGCGTCCGACATGTGGACTGCCGTCACTCTCTGTTTGTATATTATTCTTTTGGGGCACGACCGGGTTGAGGTCGATGCACCCGTTGTACATAGTTTTATTTTCTGTACTAGGATTACCCCGCGGTGGGGTGCACGGATAGCCGGGATCTAGAGGGCAACGGGCCCGCATCTCATGGCTTTGAGATGGAGGGGGCTTTACTCTAGAATTGGTGGGCTATTCGCCGCACTCGTAGGGGGTATAGGTTGACCCAAGGAGGGGTGCTCAAGTTACCAGATTCTGTGAAGTGCTGGGTGGTTCATTCACTTTGTTGAAGGGGGATGCCTCGCTTCAGGTTTTGGCGGGTAATTTGCCGCACCCGTAGGGGTCTAAGATTTCATTGCACGGGTTGTTGCACATGCTCAGTGCAATCGCTTTCCCTGCGAAAGTGAGGTTAGGAAATTTTTTGTGAATAAATTGGCTTTGCTCGGGACGAGCAAATGATAAGTTTGGAGGTATTTGTTCATATCAGATTTTTGCATTTTCATACCGCCCAATTTTTATCACATTGCATATCGGTAGATACTCTTGAGCCGTGTTTGCTAGTCAATTGCAGGATACAGGTTCTCGGTTCTAAAACGGTGAAATTCATGGAAAACACGACAAAATCCGGGTTCCTGCCAACCACAGATAAAACACGGTCTCCGCTCTTCATCCGTATGTTGCCAGATACCAGTTTAGGGAGACGAAATGTCAAATCAATGTCGTTTTCATGCACAAGGCTCAATGGCAGTACAAGATCCAAGAAATCTACGTGGAGCTCGAGGCAATCATGCCAAATCTTGACAAAAAGTCCACCTTTCCCTCAACAGAAATTCTGGAAAATTCGTGAAGAAATTATGAGAAAATACAAATACCAGAATAAAGGGCACAGAGAACCAGGGAACCACAGAAAATTGGAGGGCCCAACTCAACCAGAAGGCCGCGGATCCGCGGCTAAAGGGGGGTCTAGGCCGCGGATCCGCGGCCGTCTAGGCGCCGCATCTCCAGAGTTTTTGAAGGTATTTTGGTCTTTTGGTTTGTGTTCTGGTGGTTGCCCTAGGTTTCCATTCTCCAGCCTATAAATAGCCTAGAACTTTGAGAAGGAAAGGGTCCATTCTTGTATTTTCATTTTTGCTAAGTTTAGTTGTGTTTCTTCTTCCTCTTCTCACCTCTTCTCCATTGAAACTTGTAGTGAGCTTGTGAGTGAAGAGTGATGAATAAAGAAGAACCATTTATTATCATGCTTGTCTCTTTATCTTGTTAATTGTTGTAATTTTAATTTGTTAAGTAGTTGTTGTTATTGTCTTGTTGTTTCTTTCTTCTCTCTTTTTCTTTATCCTTAATACGACAATGATGCTTACGCTCGATCCTCGCCAAGGTGAGGTCGCAAATAGCTAGTCGTATTCTTCTAATCTCCTTCTTTCTATCTTCCTCTTTTGTTTTGTTTTATTTTTCCGTATCATGGTGTGTGAGTAGTTCATACTTGTTAGGGTAGGATAAGGGAAGTTTGAGAGAAGGAAATCTCTCTCACTCTTTCCTTGCCCAACAGCTTAATTCGACTCCCGTTAATTGAACCACAATCCGCTCCTTACGGCACCCTATCCTACATGATAGCGGTGATTCCGTAGTGAGACCGGTTGTGGTTGAATTAACCGGAGCTTATGGCTAAGAGCCAAGAACGGACGGACAAGCACCAAAAGGAAGAACTTATACGTTGGAAAGCCTAGCTTATACTCGCAAGTTCCTTCCTAGTCGTGCTAATCCCCGTTGTTGCCGATTACCGTAACACCGATATTAAGAGGGGCAACGAAAGATGTGGAGACTCCTAACTCAAACTAACCTAATCCTAACCCTAACAAGATCTCTTTAAATATCAACTTAACACTTAGATAATCACAAACAAAATCTGAAAAACCGGACTTAACTCGTTAAAGCACATAGAAAAAGACTCCCATCTATCTCTCGAGGATGCGGGCAGCCATCGGAAGCTGCAGCTGAACGAACTATACGAGCTTAGGGATGAGGCTTACGATAACGCGGTTGTCGTTAAGAATCGAACGAAGGTGTTTCACGATAAACACGTTTTGCGCAAAACCTTCGTACCTGGTCAGCAGGTACTGCTTTACGACACCCGACTTGACTTCCATCCAGGAAAACTCAGATATCGCTGGAAAGGGCCGTATTTTGTGCGGAATGTGTATCCGCAGGGCGCTGTGGATTTGGAAAATCCAAAGGACGGTTCACTTTTCAAAGTAAACGGACACCGATGCAACCGTACCTTAGCGCCGAACCAACAGAGGAGCTCCTGTTCTTACAGGAGCCGGTTTACCCTGAATGATCTTCCTCTGCCTACCTCCAAACTTCGGTTATCCAGCCAAGAACAGCGGACACTGTTCCAAATAAGTTTGGGGGTATGTACAAACCATTTTGTATATATTTGTGTATATTCTTTTTCTTCTTTAAAAACAAAAACAAATAAAAATTTATGTATCGCTAACCGACATTTTTGACCCTTCAAATGATCTCTTCATGCAACGACAGTGAGGACACTGTCCAGTTTAAGTTTGGGGGTACGCTCGGTACGCATTTCTTACCTTCGCATTCATATGTATATTTTGCATCTGCATATTAAATCCATAAAATCCATAAAAATCTGAAAATTTTCTAAAAATATAAAAACTTTTTTGTCAAGTTAGCTTGTGGAAGAACTCTGATTCAACATTCGACGGTTTTTGTTTGAAAAAATAGGAATAACTAAATCTTATGTTTGGATTTTGAAAACCTGAAAGATAACTCTCCTTTGAAGTTAACTATAGCTGATATACGTCTTTACATCACACTACACGTGTCGCGAATTTTGGGAATTAGATGGCAAGTCTTTCATGTTTAAACTTTTAAACAGATAAATGATTTTCTGAGGATCAAATAGGTTTGTTCTGAAATAAGTAATGTCAAGAATAGTTTATGAAGTAAAGCGAATATGAAGGAATGTTATTGATGCCGTAATTGGAGCTAAGTCTGAAAAATAACCCATCTGAAACTTGATTGGAATGATTACACACCAAACCCACTAAACACGTCTTTTATCCAAAAAAATAATTGAACTGCCGGTTATATCTCCGTTCGTATTAAATCATCTGATTTTCACGCCAAACTGTCTTTTGTTTTTGGACCTAGGTAACTTGAGTAATTAAGTCCGCTGGGGTGTTTCTACACCTAATGCACTAAAACCAACTGGTGTGGGTGCATTGGCCCAAAGCTCGCTAAGAAGCCTAGAAAGTCCAGGTTAAAACAAAGTCAAGCAAGTGTTCTCCCCGAGTTAAAATTCCTAACGGTTCTTTGTGTGAGAATAATCTTGATAAAAGACAGGCTTTTATAAAAATTTTAGCGGAGATATGAAGGTTTTATTCTATGATAAAGACTATTGCACGTTCATAGAGGTGTATATGAAATGAAAACAAGAAAAAGGTGGAGTGAAAAATACGACTTAGTTTCCTGTTAAGGAAGATAGAAATTCTGAAGTTGAAACCTTGCTGGAAAACGAAACTTGAAAAATGCTTAACTCTTTATAAAACTTATGTGATCCTTTTAAAATTGTTATCTGGGCTTTATTGTGCGACATGATGACTTTAATCGATCCTTCTGGAACTTAACGACACTATTTGCACTGCACGTAAAGACATATAAAATCTGTAGTTAAATAAGAAGCGAGGTGTGAAAAATAAAGGTTCGATGGTCTAGACTTAGGATTATAGAATTATTATTTTCTAAAACAAAACTTTAGGGTTTGAATCTTAGTTATTTTACAAAACCAACTTGACCGGATTTTGTGGGTAGTATCCGCTGAAAACCCTCAGGAGACAACACTCCTCCTACTAGGGACACCTAGAGGTTTAACGGCTTGTTGCACATGCTCAGTGCAATCGCTTTCCCTGCGAAAGTGAGGTTAGGAAATTTTTTGTGAATAAATTGGCTTTGCTCGGGACGAGCAAATGATAAGTTTGGGGGTATTTGTTCATATCAGATTTTTGCATTTTCATACCGCCCAATTTTTATCACATTGCATATCGGTAGATACTCTTGAGCCGTGTTTGCTAGTCAATTGCAGGATACAGGTTCTCGGTTCTAATACGGTGAAATTCATGGAAAACACGACAAAATCCGGGTTCCTGCCAACCACAGATAAAACACGGTCTCCGCTCTTCATCCGTATGTTGCCAGATACCAGTTTAGGGAGACGAAATGTCAAATCAATGTCGTTTTCATGCACAAGGCTCAATGTCAGCATAAGATCCAAGAAATCTACGCGGAGCTCGAGGCAATCATGCCAAATCTTGACAAAAAGTCCACCTTTCCCTCAACAGAAATTCTGGAAAATTCGTGAAGAAATTATGAGAAAATATAGATACCAGAATAAAGGGCACAGAGAACCAGGGAACCACAGAAAATTGGAGGGCCCAACTCAACCAGAAGGCCGCGGATCCGCGGCCAAAGGGGGGTCTAGGCCGCGGATCCGCGGCCGTCTAGGCGCCGCATCTGCATAGTTTTTAAGGGTATTTTGGTCTTTTTGTTTGTGTTCTGGTGGTTGCCCTAGGTTTCCATTCTCCAGCCTATAAATAGCCCAGAACTTTGAGAAGGAATGGGTCCATTCTTGTATTTTCATTTTTGCTAAGTTTAGTTGTGTTTCTTCATCCTCTTCTCACCTCTTCTCCATTGAAACTTGTAGTGAGCTTGTGAGTGAAGAGTGATGAATAAAGAAGAACCATTTATTATCATGCTTGTCTCTTTATCTTGTTAATTGTTGTAATTTTAATTTGTTAAGTAGTTGTTGTTATTGTCTTGTTGTTTCTTTCTTCTCTCTTTTTCTTTATCCTTAATACGACAATGATGCTTACGCTCGATCCTCGCCAAGGTGAGGTCGCAAATAGCTAGTCGTATTCTTCTAATCTCCTTCTTTCTATCTTCCTCTTTAGTTTTGTTTTATTTTTCCGTATCATGGTGTGTGAGTAGTTCATACTTGTTAGGGTAGGATAAGGGAAGTTTGAGAGAAGGAAATCTCTCTCACTCTTTCCTTGCCCAACAGCTTAATTCGATTCCCGTTAATTGAACCACAATCCGCTCCTTACGGCACCCTATCCTACATGATAGCGGTGATTCCGTAGTGAGACCGGTTGTGGTTGAATTAACCGGAGGTTATGGCTAAGAGCCAAGAACGGACGGACAAGCACCAAAAGGAAGAACTTATGCGTTGGAAAGCCTAGCTTATACTCGCAAGTTCCTTCCTAGTCGTGCTAATCCCCGTTGTTGCCGATTACCGTAACACCGATATTAAGAGGGGCAATGAAAGATGTGGAGACTCCTAACTCAAACTAACCTAATCCTAACCCTAACAATCTCTCTTTAAATATCAACTTAACACTTAGATAATCACAAACAAAATCTGAAAAATCGGACTTAACTCGTTAAAGCACATAGAAAAAGACTCTCATCTCCCTGCGGACGACCCGTACTCAACCGGCTAGCTACAAGCGAAACCGTCTTGATTGCGGTATTTAAAACTAAAACTTGAACACGCACAACCTCTACCAATCAACGGGCTATCCACATGACCAGGGGAACGTCAGGTTTCAGTTGTGGCTCAATGAAACCCGGGGATCCCAGATTATCTGTATTGTTCTGTGATGCTTATTACATTTCTGTGATGTTGCATTTATCAAACCTTGAGCAATTATTATATATTGCTATATATATACTAGTAGATGTTGTATATGTTTTACACCCGCGCTAGTCCAGTCCCCGCTCTATCGTTAGTTAAGTAACCTAACGGGTGATGACGAGACCCAGTGGCGAATGCGGATGGCATATACGTACATCATATTTTCGTTCTTTTGTGGTGTGATTAATTGATAGGACTGCGTTGATTCAGATCAATGCAAGCTAAACAAACCTGTTTGATGTTGTTGGAACAATTTTTCAAAAAGCTGTTATTACAAGGACGTTCTCTTTTGTTTTGCACAGTGGTATTCGGTTATGAATATTCAGCACCTCAGTCGACGAGGCAAAGGCCGAGATCCCTTCACTGGGAGTGACCCCTTGGGCAGAAGTTTGCGTCAGGGTAATAAGTTCACTATAGTCGATTACTTTTTTCTTTGCATCGTGGTATTCAGTTGGAATATCCTGCACCTCATTCTACGGGGAAAGAGCCGAAATCCCTTCACCGGGAGTGACCTCTTTAGCAAAGGTTTTCGCCACTATATTTTATAAAAAGCTATCTGGTTCCTTCAACGATATCAAGTTCATTACGTTAAAGGTTTTTCGCCAAAAACCAGTCGTAGCCCTCCGTTATTTCGGATAAGTAGCGCATAGTATTCGTGCGATGTTTGTTGGCCAAAGTCAAGGCAACGTGTGCTGTAGTTGTGTGTTGCTTGTCCGTTGCATGGATATGCATTGGCTTAGGACATTCGTACCACTTTGTTGGCCAAAGTCAAGGGTGGGTGCGTGTGGGTCCAAATCAATCAGGACAATGACGGGTAGAACTTGACTTGCGGGTTATGATTTGTTGGCCAAAGTCAAGGTCATAAACCGCTTGGGGTAAAAATCACATCTGGAGTTTCTAAAGAAACTGAAACTTGCCAGATATGTGCATACCTTATGGAGTGTGATAACGTGAGTGGATTCCATCACGTTATCATGCGATGATAGTTGGATCCCGATTCCCACTGATGAGTTGGTTTACTCCTCGGGTGATCCCGACTAATTCTTCTTTCAGGTTTGGAGGAGAATTTGAGGTTACAGTGGGAGGTTTCCTGATTAGATAAATTGAAAACCATTCCGAACTAGGTTAGAGTGCACGCAGAGTGTTTCTTTTCTCTCTCTCTTTGGCAGCGACCATGGCCCGACCCTAGACTATGACTCGGTGACCAAGTTGACCGAACTTTCTTAAAACACTGGCTTTTGGATTCTCTGAGTTGCACACCTCATTGCCACTCCTACTTTTACCCTTTTTCTCCGGAACATTTCGTATCACTATGAACATCCACTTCCATTGGATAAAACCATCATATGGTTATATACGAACTCGAAGGAACTTGTTCCAGATTCGAGGATGGTTTCCGGTTCTGGAGAAAATGAATAGGACTATTCAGTTGTCATTTCATTTTACCTTCTCTCAGGTTGCGAGAGCTCCTTGGATTAGGACGGTACACCTATTACGCTAATTGGATAGTCTTCTTCCAAACCATAGGTAGGTGCCGAACGGTAGGGAATGAAGAAAACCAATTAGCCTAACGATGGTGTACAGAAGGTAGTAAGTTAAAACAAATAAAGGGATTAGAAAGAGCGCAAAGTAAATTGCAACTGCTATCATTCATGACCAAACCACATATTTCATCGCCACTCCTACTTCACCTTGGTATTTCTCCAGAACACCCCGTATCACTACGAAGATCTACAGTTATTGGATATTCCATCTTATGGTTATATACGAACTTGAAGGAACTTGTTCCAGTTCGGGGATGGATTCTGGTTCAGGAGAAATAGGAATAAGGTTTATTCAGTCGTCTTTAATCTTTACCTTCTCTCGCGTTGAGAGTGCTCCTAGGATTAGGAAAGTACACCCATTATGCTTATTGGATAGTCTTCTTCCAAACCATAGGCTGGTGCCGAACTGTAGGGAAGGAAGAAAACCATTTGGCCTAAAGGTGGTGTACAGAAGGTAATGACTAAAGACATATAAAGGGATTTGGAGAGATGGCAAAGAAATATACAGTTACAGTCATGAAACTGGATAATCGAAGAGGCATTACTAGGAATACCAGAATACCCCTTCGAAACATTTTCATGTTTCAATCTCACCGTGTATTGTTAAAAGAAAACTGATTTCCCAATTAGCCCTTACTCTAGGGTATGTATTTAACAGGTTTGATTCTCACATCTGTATGGTTTTACAGATGATGAGTGGGAGTAAGTTATTGGGAATTAGGTGATCATCCCCATTATATCGGGATTCGTTGTAATTGGTGATATTTGAGGAAATCACCTGGGTTTTTGCCGGACGGCAAATATTTGGTTTTGAATATCCGTTGTTATGCACCAATTTCAAACTGATATATCTGTACGTTTATTTTTATAAAGTGAGATATAACTTTTTGAAATTATGTCCATGACATTTACCTATATCAGTTGATGGTTAGGTAAGGAGCATTCAACAGCGGTGTAATTCTTCATAGCCATAGTACAGTTTTCAACCTACGACGCACAGGGTTTGAGTTATTATACTCAGGGGACTTATACAGAGTATTGTATATTGTCCAGTGTCCATTAGGATAGAGGGGTTGGTCCTCGTACTATATTCTGTTTACTTATGACTTCTCTAGTTTTTAGACAAGTGTTTCGTAGAAATACAAGGTCTAAGTTTTGAGAAGTTATAAGTATAAGAGTAAAGTAGAGAACCACGTGTTGAAAGTATCAAGATTCTTCAAGATAATCGAAGATGTAGATACTTGTTTATGGTATTCAATTAATAGTAATGGTTTTGAGAACTTGCTTCTCTTTCAGGTTACTCATATCTGGATGTATTCCTAAGTTGAGTAATGTTGATCGGCCTCCTTCCATTTAGTTGACATGCACTGGAGACAGCTGCATGATTTGAATCCGGTTCCAATTAAATCAGTACCTCTGTTTCTATATTGGATATAGAATAGTTCATATCTTAACAATGTTATGGTACGGGGAGTTGTCCGGCTTATGCTTAAAACCAGACTCTGGATAACTCAAGGCGCGTTTCTGTAATGGCTGTTTGTGGGTTAACCCGGGCTATGACGAGGGCTGACTTTCTACCATCTGGAAGATCAATAGTGATATTATTCTTGACTCGCCACAGTTTTGATAAAAATGGATTTTTTCAGAAAACAGTGGTGGGAGTATGATAGAACTGGAAGTGATTCCAGAACCACAAACGATTACTGGAAATTTGATAAGAACCTAAAGATTCAATCAGGTTTGACATTCCATTAGCCACTCTGCAGATATGGTGGGTAACCTCAGGCACTCGAGAGGTACTTCGGTATGCTCGAGGACGGTGACAGGGAGGTTCTTGTTTACCCAGACTTAACACTACTGTTGTTCCAGACTATGAGACCCGGCAGGAGGATGAATATAGCGTCGTTCTAAACTAGCTTTAGAAGTGCATGTGTATATGAATCTGCCAGAGGGTTGTCGTAGTTAGTGGGAGCAGCAGAAGCATAGTGGACAAGTAGCTTATGTCTATTTATATAATAAAGCAGATATAGCGGAGAAAGATCATCTATTTTTGATGTGACAGTCATGGACTTTGACTTCATCGGAATAGGAGATGGATCTGTTAAGAAGGTAGTAGTGTGTGATGTCCTAGTATTTGGATGACATACACAAAGTAGGAACTGAAATTCCTATACTACGATCGGTTATACTTTGGTTGTCACACAGTGGTTTCTCCACATAGGATATAGATATAATATCAGACATTCCGGTTACTAGATCTATGGTTTGAGATCTAGATTTGGGTAGTTTACCAATCTAGGTACTTAGACAGCATTCTAAAGGTATTTTAGAATGGACGACTCATGGCACGATAGTATACCTGCAGGTGATGGAGTCATCCTCTCTAATGATGTCTTACAGACTAAAGTGGAGAGGGATGTGCATGATTGACATATCACTTGCTTAGGTAATTGAGCCAATCACGAGATGTCAAGTACCACACCAGATGTTGTTTTTGCACTAGATGCAGTAAGTTGGTATTGATCTAATCCTGGAGAAACATTCGGAAGCAGTTTTAGAACATAAGTGGATGTTCTAGGATATGATAACGACAGCCTCTTTCGGGAGACGGTTATCATTCCAGGCTTCCAAGATGACCTGGATGACAGAGTGACTGTCAGAGTTATAGTTTTCCTTCTGACGAGGGGAAGTTGTTTGGACAGGAGGTCCAAGCGGATACTGAGGGAGGCATGGCGCAGGATACTGATTAAGTTCAGTTGACGATACAGTATAAGAAGTTTGGATTTGGAGTTCATTTATGAACTAGGTCCCATCAGATATCCGGACATATTCTAAGACAGGCATTGCTCATTTCGGGAGATGGCTTTCTCCGCGAACTTGAGATAAAGAGAGACATAGAAGGAAACATCAGGGAGGATCCACTCACTGAGGCTATTCCTCGAACGCAATAGTTTCGCAAACGGGCTTCAAGATGATATATTGCTATCTGGTTTATCTTTATCATCGTGTACATGCTTTAGGTGATATTACAGATTACTATTACATGTTGATAGTGCCCTTAGGATTCTTGCTTGACGGCCAGCAGTATGATGGAGATCATATACGTGGGAGCTGGGTCTATAAGCACATCCTTAAAAGGTCCCTAGTCGAGGGAGTTTCGAGACAGGGCATCGATACTCCAGAGTAGACTAGTGTATACGGATCGAGACCCCGACGAAGGGCGGTGGCTGGTCTCACAAGCCATTGGTGTCAGTTGGTTCACCCAAGACATATATATGTGCTCATTGGGTTATGAGTACACCGGACTCGCCGGGAACATGCAAGTTGGTATTATACCTGACGTCAGATAGCAGTTCCCTGGTGACATGTGTACAGGATAGTTCATCGACCTGAAATCGTCATTTGTCTCGTGTGAGTTCCCATTGTGCTTTGATTACCACCCTACCACGGCTCAAAGGAGTCATGCAAACAGGTTTTAGTTGGGTACAGTCCCGAGCCACATGGAGGCAGTGAGCGGATCTGCAGGGGTTTCATCTCTCCCGGTTTTGGGGGTGAGGTTGCGCTGTGTCTAGGAGAGCCATTGTAGGGTTCCTATGCACACTCATGAGGTTCTACAAGGCATCAACCATGCCAAAATCAAATTTTTTATGTGCCGAACAACCCTATGCAAGATCGTGTACTAGAGATTAGGAGAAACTAAAAGCAAGTAAACTACTTTGCTACTAAGTGAAAGGGATAACAACCTTTGTAGATCCGGTCCTTCAGTTCTAATGCTTCATGTTGACGTCCCTTTGCTGCGATCATCGGGATCCCGGACTCTAGCGATGGTTTCTTCGGAGAAATGAGCGGGCTAGGTCGTTGACTTCGAGGCCGAAGATGATCTACGTCGAGGAGACTCAAACTCAAGCTTCATCTTCACTTGGTTATGAACTTTGTGAAGAGAACACCCTATACTATGGCAAGTGGTAGAGGATGAAGTAATAAGAAGTGGGCTTACTTTAGATTTGGATTTCTCACTCTAAATCTTCACTTGATATTTTTCTAGAAAGCCTTCTTCACTTGAAGAAGATGAAGAAGAAAGGAAATAATATGAATAATAGAATTAACTCAAAAATGAATAATCAAGTGAAATATATCATAATGCAACCATGGGTGAGTTTGACCTTTGTAGAAACTAAACTAGAGTTTATGTTAATGGTTAGGTTAGTGAAAATGTCATGCAAAACAAAATGGTGGACTTTGTCAAAGATGCTTGAAAGCTTCAAGAAAAGACAAAGTAAACCACCATTTTTGAATTACTAAATAATTAAAAACCTTAACCGTTAACCTAAACAAGGTGTAAGTCATACACACACCCAAGTTTGCATGTATCATCAAACATGATACAAACTAGTGCACAAATATATATCACATATACAACTTGTGCACATTAAGTGAGAAAACTAATCTTTAGTGAACAAATACTAGTCAATGTAAAGTAATATATCAAATATATAATTATACATTAAATCATTAAATCAATACTTGATTTAATGATCCGGTCATATCGCATATAACCGACTAATATCAAGTGTATCAATGTATCGAATCAACACTTGATTCGGTAACCCGGCTATATCACATATAACCGACCAATGATACAAATCGCGAGAATAGAATACAGTATCACATACTGGTATTATTCTCGGTCCCGCACATATCTCATATGCGCTCCTATTTCGTTTCGCTTGAGCCAGGAAACCTCTGTGTAGGACTCTAAAGACTCGTCAATACGCCAGCAGTAGGTGATGATCATATCAATCACCCACAAGCCGCAAGCAGTCTACTAAACGTAACGGCCACCCGGGTATTGATCGATCAGAAGATCAACGAGCAAACCTGCTCACACTACTGCGAATCCAACCAGTAACACTTACCGCACAGTCCGGTCTGTTCGTCTGATATGTCGCATATCTCGCCTAGGGGTGGTAAACGTTAGACCCCAGTAGCTTGATAAGTCATGCCAATGTAAGGTCCATAACAAGCATGAAACTACTGATGACACTTACTAGTAAATCAGTGCAACCCTGGACAGGGATTTCTAGTTATGGCCAGTCGAGCAAAGCGCAACATCAACCCCCAATACCGGGAGAGACGAATCCCCTCCTATCGCTCATTGCATCCATGTGAATCGGGACTGTACCCAAAAAAACACCTGTTTACACGACTCAGTAGAGCCGTGGTAGGGTGGAAATCAAAGCACAGTGGGAGACACACAAGACTCTATGACGATCTCGGGTCAACAGACTAAGCTGTACCAGTGTCACCAGAGAACTGCCATCTGACGTGAGGTATAATACCATCTGGGAGTTCTCGGTGAGTCCGTCCAGTGTACCCAGTCTCCACTGAGCACCCGCATACCGTCTCTGATGTCAAACACCAATGGATATGGGATCATCCATCGCCCATCACATGGGTCGAGAAGATATACGCTAGTCTACTCTGGAATATCGATATCGAGAACATTGAAGGATGTACTCATGGACTACCCAAGCCCCACTAGTATGATCTACATCATAGTCCTGGAAGTCGAGTAGACATCCTAAGGGCTTTATCAACATGTAAGAGAGAGACAACAATTATACATGTTAAGATAATGAGCAACCAGATAGCGTACTATCATGTCGAGCAAGAAAGTCCTACCTATATTTGTCCCAGCATCCACTACAATATACATCTCATGTACAGTAATGGCCTCTAGGGCATACATATAACTAACAATCTCCCACTTGCACTAGGTCCTTCTGTAGCAGTGGTTGCAGTATCTCATACTCAACCATCCCATATAAGTCTCTCTATGGGAAAAAGCCTTTGTGAGTGGATCCGACATGTTGTCCTCTGAGTCTACTCTCCTAACCTTGATCACCCTGGAGATCAACTATCTCCATGATCAGGTGATACTGCCCTGGAATATGTCTGGGTCACTGATGGGACCGGGGTTCCTGGGCCAAAGCCTCACCTCCATTGTCGTACAATGGTAAGAACCTAGTTCATCTTATGACCGATATACACCCAAACTGCCTCTTTGGTAGTATCTTTGATAGCGATGTCACTAGCCTTTATCGTCTAGTTAGTCACGGTATATAGCTTGGAACTCTTCCAACATACCGTCCCTCCACTGAGGGTAAAGACAATGCCTGCGACTGACATTCAGTCGTCCTTATCACCCTAGAACTTTTCCAGTGATTCTCCCCAGTATCAATTGATACCATCTCACTACACCTAGTGAGAATCCTAATATCCATTTAGATCTATCTCATAGATATAAAATCTAGGATTTAGGAGGTATCACATAGATCCTATATGGAGAATCCATGTGATAAGCGGAGATTGACCGTGCGTAGCATAGGAAACTCTTTTCCTATCAAGAGTATGTTGTCCACGTACAATACGAGGATGACCACCTTACTCTCCACTACCTTTTTTTATGTACAAGGTTCATCTACTATTTTGATGAAGTAAACTCTTTGACTACCACATCAAAACGGACGTTCCAACTCCGCGATGCCTGCTTTATCACACAAAGCATCTTGCACACGTTTCCGCTGCTCCCACTGTTTACGAAGCCCTCTGGATGTGTTCTTATAGACGTTCTCTTCTAAATCATTATTTAGAAAAATAGTCATGACACCCAACCACCAGATATCGTAGTCATGGTATGTAGCAATGTTAAGTAGGATCCGGATGGACTTAAGCATAGCCACTGGAAAAGGTTTCATCATTATCCATGCCTGGTCGATGACGAAAAACTTTAACAAGTCTAGCTTTGAAAGTCTTAACTTTTCCATCTACACCAAGTAATCTTCTCAAGATATACTTGCTCCTGATGGGGATTTAACCCTTCAGATATAGCATCCAAAGTCCATACTTTGTTGGTGTACATGGATTCCATCTCAGATCACTAAGCATCCAGCCATTCTTACAGAGTCCCCACTCTTGATGGCCTGCTCGAAACTAGTTGGGTCATCATCTCATGATGCAATCCTCGCTCCCACTGTCATCGAGAGACCGAAGTATCTCTCAGGCAGGTGAGGAACCCTACCAGATCGGCGGAGAGGCTGAGGTTCGTTGGGGAAGGTTGAATCCTTTGGTTCTATCAAATCATCAGCTGTAGTTTGTATAGCTGGAACTCCTTCCAGTTCTACAGAACTGACCTTGCCTCGATCTTGTCCAGATTTTTCTTTCGACATAGGCTGGACAACCTCAAATCTTAGCTTGCTTAAGAGATGGGTTCTTCCCATACCATATCTCATATGGAGTGATAGGCACTGATTTGATTCGAACCCAATTCAATGGGTATGCAGTTTCTCAAGTGCATAACCCCTAAAAGGAAATAGGTAACTCAGTAGTACTCATCATAGAGCTCACCATATCCAATATGGTGCGATTGCTCCGCCCCGATACGCCTACGTGCTGTGGTGTATACGGAGGAGTAATGCTGAGAGAGAATCTCATTCTCCTTTAGAATAGTCCAGGAATCCCGTGCACAAGTATTCTCCTCCCTGATCTCATCATAGGACATAATACTTATACCTATATTGGTTCTCTACTTCTGACTTATATTCTTTGAATTTCTCAAAAGCTTCAGACATGTGTTTCAACAGGAACATGTGTCCGAATCTTGAGAGATCATCAGTGAATGTAAGAAAGTACAAAGAACCAGTCCTGGCATATGTAGATTGGGGACCTTTATACATCACTATGTATCAGTCCCAAGAGTTCACTAACTCTTTCTCCGTTTCAAGTAAACAGAGCTATGGTCATCTTCTCTTTGTGACATGACTGGCAAGTTTCACAAGATGTAAATTCAAACTGATTTAAATATGCATCTAAATATAACTTAACTAGTCGGGTCGCATTGATATGACCTAGTCTACAATGCCTCAAGAAGAATTCGTTCATTTCTAAACTCTTCCTCTTATGTGTGCTCTATACATTAAGAGCTGTGGTCTGATTTAGAATGTATATGCTTTTAGATAACGTGCCTAAACCGATCAACTCTTGATATAGGAAATGTGCAAAACATTATCCAACAATACAAAATTATATCCTTCTTTAGTAAATAAAGAGACAGATATGATGTTGTATATCAGGTTCGGTATCTAATAACATTCGTTCAGAATCAGTGTATTCTGGTAATACAGGGTGATAGTGACCAACAGACTTGGCTGCAATACTTGTACCATTTTCTGTCTCATGAAACTTATCACCCGTTCTCAGTTCTCTACCTTTCTGTAGCCCATGTAACAAATTACATATATGGGATCCTGATCCGGTATCTCATACCCAGGACGCAGAGGATACTGAGAAACAGTTCTTTGTAATGAACACACCCGAAGATGATGCAACATCATGCGCTTTCTTCGTTTGGGTGGCATGGGAATCCTGGTATTCCCCTAATTCATGCTCGGTCTTATAACAATTATAAGTTAGAGCGGGACCAGCGTTCCCCAGCTCAGTATAACAAGCGGGTTCGGTCAATACATCCATATTATTATCTTGATTAAGGCATGACATGGTCGCTACCTGGAGAGACAGAGAAGAAAACACTCTACGTGCGCTATTGCAAGATTAGATTGGTTATATATTTTATCCAATCAGGATAGCTCCCACTGTTTTTATCAAATCTTCCTTCAAACCTTAAAAGGAAAGACTAGCCGGGATTAATTACACTCTACAAGTTCGCCAATCTTTCAGCCAGGCCAGTGCCGGTACTTTGAGGGAGGCTCCCCGTGCTTTCGCACGGACCTAATTAAAGTAAATCTCGTTTTCCCAGGGGCGTAACCCCATTGACACCTTTCTAGACACCTACTTGATCGGCTAATTGTAAAGTGCAAAAATCTCCCAGGAGTAACAATTACTCGCAGTGGGTATCAGGATCCAACTATCATATAGAAGGTATGCAATCTCATTGCAAATTTCAACACTTGAAACTCCCGATAAAGGTTTTTACCCCTAGCACTTATGACCTTAACTATGGTCAACAAATCATAAGCACTAGTCAAGTTTTACCCGTCATTTCGTGATTAATTAGACCCACCCACATGACCCTTAACTAAGGTCAACAAAGTCACGCGACTGTCCTAACTAATCGCATCATATGCGGTGTAGGAAGACATCACTTAGCTACCGTATACTGTGCCTTGACTATGGTCAACAAACACAGCACGAATACTAAGTACTCTACTTCCTAAAATGACGGAGGGTTGCGGATGGTTTTTAAGAAAACCTTTAACGCTTTGAACTTGATCTCGTTGCGGAATCAAATGGTTTTTAAATGGAGTGTTTTTGAGGCTTTTGCTAGTTTTGCTAAAAAGGTCACTCCCGGTGAAGGGATCTCGGCTCTTTCCTCGTCGAATGAGGTGCAAGATATTCACAATACCACTATGCAAAGCAAGAACTAGAAAAGCAGTCAAAAGACAAACCGAAGGTTGTAGCATCTGCTAGTTATTGCTAAAGAGGTCACTCCCGGTGAAGGGATCGGCGGCTCTTTCCTTATCGAATAAAGTGTTGGATGTTCTACAAGAAACACCACTATGCAAAGCAACAACTAGAGCTACCTGATTTTTGAAATTCGATTCCACAACATCTTTTAGGTTTATTTTCTTTCATTAATCTCATTAATGAAAGTTCCATCATTTAAGTCCACCTAAACATCACAGATAAATACAACGCACGCTTATGCCATCCGCATTCGCCTCGATGTCCCGTCTGCACCGTTAGGTTAGGTAACTAATGGCAGAGCGGGGCAGGGCTAGCGCGGGTGTAAAACATAAGCAACGTCTATATAATATATCATATATACTATATGCAGTATCTATCTGAACAAATCACATGATCACATCACAGATAACGCAGCAGAAAATATCATATGAAATATTGGATATACTAGGACGTCCGTGTTTTATTTTGAGCCTGTATAAAATACGGATTCCACGGTCGTGATGAATAGCCAATCCCACACCCCTAGACCCCTACGAGAGTGGCAAGCAACCCTACCAATTCTAGAGTTAGGAGACCCGGACTCGACTCCTCGAGATGGTCTCCCACTGGACCCTAGAACCCGGTTACTTGTGCTCCCCTTCTTGGGTCTATTCTAATGCGGAAAAGTAAATAATATACAATGGTGACATCATCCTCAACCCGGAAGTTCCCCAATAAAAGAATATTACATACAATTAATTTTACATGAATGAAAATAAAAAAAACTCTCATCTCACATAAAAAAAACCCGGCTATTCAAACACGACGATCCAATATAACATATCCAGCAACACATAACATCACATGTCATCAGCGTAAGTAAATATGCCCATCCCAATTGTCGTTGACATATAGCAACGAAACCGGCGATAACACATATTACACTTACGGTCGCAGAAAAGAAAGTGTAAAACTACAACAGTTAGAATCCGCAACCTCCTTAGACACCGCATGCCTAACAATTACAAACCCCGCATTTTAGTCTCATTATCGAAAACTCTTTTCAATATCAAGTCGGGCAATTCAACAAGATTCCCGACATCCTGAACGAATGCTCGTCACAAACTTTAGTAGACGGCCGCACCCTCGATACCGTCGACGAAGTGCACTAAGGCGGAACACCGCTGCCGCGAGCACCCGAACGGATGCTTTTGGCGACGGGGTTCTCCTACAGTCACTTGGTCGGGGCTATGGGGCATGGCTGTCTATTAAGTTTACCGGCGAGTATCTGCGTACGCTACGTGATTGCGACGGACTTTTGATCGCATCAAAATCCCGTGGCAACCGATCATTTGAGACTAAACTGCTAGATTTATAACATTCAAATTAGTTATCTCATAACTACTTGTGGATTCCAAATATTGTATCACATTCCAGATGAATAGACAATGTTAAACTTTCCGATCGAATAATCAAACACCAAAGTTTTCCCGAAAAGCTCAACAATTGAAATAAGTTTAAAAACATTCACTTCATGCCACAGTACCAACGGTCCAGCCGTAGAAGGGTCAAGCCAACGCCTCACATGTGGCACGCCGTACTGCCCCAAACCATAAGGTTCAAAAGGCAGTTCAAGACGGTCACATAATCGAGTTAAGGTTTGTTGTCTTCTAGAGAGTCCATCGCGTTACTTGCACTACTTAGAACGTTCATAAACTACGGAAAAATCCAACACTTGGAAATTTTCCGGCAGGGGAAAATATGAGATATTGATATCCGGTCGAACTTTTTAATACGTTCTAAACTACCCGGAAAAACACATAGACGAAGTTAAAGTTTCCAATCGAATCATCGAGTCCCCAATACAATTCAGAAAACTCAACTCTTGAATGTAAATTAAAAATTCCCAGAAAACACAGGAATCACATAGGGACATTACTGTGCAAACAGTGAAGCAAGAGGCTCCTTTTTGGCCGCGGAACCGCCGCGCAACCTAGGGTACGGTCGCGGTTCCACGGCGCCTTGGTGGAGTTAGGGTCACGTGCTGCACAGTAATTCCTAGAAAACCCAGCTGACTTTTTTGAGTATTTTTAATTAACAAAAATCCACAGTTTCAGAAAATGTACAGAGAAGGGTATCGATTAGGGTTTCGGGGTTCGATCGGGTTTCTAACTTCGTCTACACATCGCCTAAAGCTCTAGCTAGGCTCTGATACAACTATAGGGTTCCTAGGCACACTCATGAGGTTCTACAAGGCATCAACCATGCCAAAATAAAAAAATTTATGTGCCGAACAACCCTATGCAAGATCGTGTACTAGAGATTAGGAGAAACTAAAAGCAAGTAAACTACTTTTCTACTAAGTGAAAGGGATAACAACCTTTGTAGATCCGGTCCTTCACTTCTAATGCTCTGTGTTGACGTCCCTTCGCTGCGATCATCAGGATCCCGGACTCTAGCGATGGTTTCTTCGGAGAAATGAGCGGGCTAGGTCGTTGACTTCGAGGCCGAAGATGATCTACGTCGAGGAGACTCAAACTCAAGCTCCATCTTCACTTGGTCATGAACTTTGTGAAGAGAACACCCTATACTACATGGCAAGTGGTAGAGGATGAAGAAAAAGGAAGTGGGTTTACTTTAGATTTGGATTTCTCACTCTAAATCTTCACTTGATATTTTTCTAGAAAGCTTTCTTCACTTGAAGAAGATGAAGAAGAAAGGAAAGAATATGAATAATAGAATTAACTCAAAAATGAATAATCAAGTGAAGTATATCATAATGCAACCATGGGTGAGTTTGACCTTTGTAGAGACTAAACTAGAGTTTAAGTTAATGGTTAGGTTAGTGAAAATGTCATGCAAAACAAAATGGTGGACTTTGTCAAAGATACTTGAAAGCTTCATGAAGCTTCAAGCAAAGACAAAGCAAACCATCATTTTTGAATTACTAAATAATTAAAAACCTTAACCATTAACCTAAACAAGGTGTAAGTCATACACACACCCAAGTTTGTATGTATCATCAAACATTACACAAACTAGTGCACAAATATATATCACATATACAACTTGTGCATATTAAGTGAGAAAATTAATCTTTAGTGAACAAATACTAGTCAATGTAAAGTAATATATCAAATATATAATTATACATTAAATCATTAAATCAATACTTGATTTAATGATCCGGTCAAATCGCATATAACCGACTAATATCAAGTGTATCAATGTATCGAATCAACACTTGATTCGGTAACCCGGCTATATCACATATAACCGACCAATGATACAAATCGCGAGAATAGAATACAGTATCACATACTGGTATTATTCTCGGTCCCGCATATATCTCATATGCGCTTGTCACGACCCGAAAGTACGAAACATGACCGGCACTTAAACTACGAACGTCTCGAGGCGTAAGTAATCTAAGTAAACCGAAAACCCAGAAATCCAAACCAAGAAAAGTAGTAGAGTGCAGGAAAACCAATTTAAAACAAGTAGTTTTAATAGCATAAGCCGAATTATGCGGTTTTTAAGAACATCAAAATTTACTGAAAATTTCGGCAGACTCTCCTTTGTAAAAACTGGCTCCCAAACGGGATACAACATAAATAGTATACGAAATCAATAAAAAAGGCATCCCCAAGCGGGAGCTAGCTCTTCGTCAATCGACGGTCACAACTACACAAGCAATATAATATACAACGCCAACGGCGAGGATCAAAACTCAAAAGGAACTCAAAACCACCAGAAATATAACGAGCGACTCTAAGGTCGAAAGAATAAACAGCACTGGTCTCTATCTCAAAAAAATACATGTTTGGTTGATGGAACTTCTAGATACAACAGAATAATGATATACAAGATATATAATGGGGGTATGATACAAGTAAACCCACCTACTAGCAAATCACCCGAATGAAACTGAGCCCGCAAGCCGTAATGAAACCTGTACGGCAAATCTGCAAGAAACTGGGGCACAACGGGGGTGAGTTGCCAACTCGTGAATAGAAAGACATCTACGCACTGAAATCGCATAAATAACGCAACCTAGGTCAATGATCATAATATATCCTCAAATATAAGTATAACAGGCAGCCTATAACAATGACTAGGGTAATATCTAACCCGAGTATAATTTCATGTGCCCGTGTCAGTGCCTCAGGTAGCAATATATCATATGAATGAGGTATGAATGCATGAAACAGAATACATGTAAATGAAGAAACTGTTTTCATAAGTTAGTGAGATTTTCTTCGTATTTTTAAACTGAGGTGTCATAATGAAATCAGTATCAACAGTGTCTAGTATCGACACAAAACATAAATCTCACTGTCTCGAAATATCAATGTCTCAAGCTCAATATCTAGGGCGCCGTCAGTCCGGACCGGCCCCTACCATCCATCTCAAGACCACGACGGTATCCTCCGGATATCCGACGCGTCGGGTAATATCACCGGTAGGTAGTGCTCCCCAGCCAGGCTCAACGTCAACACCACATTCCTCTTGCCCCGGGGTACCATACCGGGCCCACCATGTACCCGTAACGGTTCCTCTACTCCTCGACACGGATCTCCAAAACCACAGCAAACTCATGGTGGACGACACTTTACATCACTAGAAAACCGCAACATTTTATATTTTAAAAGATCATAAGTTGTAAATTTTGCGGCTTTCCCCGAAATCCAGAAATATCATAAATCTCAAGAAATCATCACAAGTGCATATGTCAATGATAATGAACTAGGCATGAACAACTGAATAACAGTATGCATGAAGTGGTAGGTAATAACTACAATGTCTAAAATGGCATATAAGGGAAGTACACTAATATCATGTCAAAACTACCATCTAACAATCTAAGTCAAGCAATTATATTCTCTAAAGTGTACGTGACATGGCAATTACCGATGAAGATGTGTGTGAGCCGGCAAGTAGGTGTACGTGGTACATACGCATCATCGGTAATGGTGCTGGTGTCCTAACAGCATGATATCAATAATGGAATATGCAGCAAAATAAATATGCGAGGCAGAGCGAATAGCAATAATGTGCGGGAACTGAATACTAGACACAACGATAACTAATCTGCAATACTCTAATATAAGTCCTACGAATGGTGCCTTTTGAAATAACACGAATCATGGGGTTTTGAAAATAGGGGCTACGGTGTTTTTATGAAAAGATACGTCGTTTTTGAAATATCCGTAGATTCCCTTGAGCTGTCTTTAAAAATGCCCACGATTCGTTAGTTTTTGAAATAGGTAAGAAGTCTAATCTAATCTAACAACTACACTAAACTATACGGCTGAACTAACAAGCTGAACTACAGGTAAGGAAACCGCCTATCATCTGAGTCGATACATATACATACCTGTATATGTATAGTCGGTGATCCCGCCTCGATAATATCATATCCGATACCATATCTATAATCAGGCATCCCAAGTCAAGAGTGCGGATCAATTATCAATATAGCTCGTACGTAAATCCGTCGTACGGCATCCCAATCTGGGTACGGGTCAATATCACATTCATCATACTATTCACCTGGTATCCTCTTTATCAAATATCATGGTCGGGGTACTGATCTACGTCTAGTACCATACTGATACCTCCTACGCATGCATGGACGTGTGTGAAACACTACGTCAAGGACCCGCTACAACGTCATGTCGTATCTAAGATACGAACCCTGCTATATCACCGATCTCACGGCCTCGAATCAAATCTCATCGACTCAGCTCAATCCCAAGTATCATCCTCAATCCGTATGTGAACACATAGTCCCATACCCATGTGAACACATAACTATAAAGAATCCCATGAGCACATATCAATAGGAATGTATGCAAGTATGTATGTGTGTATGTGTGTGTAACACTACCCTAGGGTTCGCAACACTAAAGTAATCCAATACACCAATATCCATCCTAAGCATCGTTATTAATCCCAAATAACATATAATAAATGTTGGTGTGTATACGCATCCGTATAACCACCACGGACTGCGGGGGTGCTATACGCCATCCACCCGACTTCTCCCCGTAGAAATAAATCTACTCACCTGAACCTCGCTCGCCGGTGCCGACGTCGCCACGCGCTTGCTTGTCGTCTCGAAGTCCATCTGGGGTACCTACATATCATAACGCACCGTATCGCATAAAAACCCAATTCGAAATCGAAACGTCATAAGAAAACCAATTCGGCACGCGTATCACGCATAGGTCCAAACCTATCGACCACGCATGCAGGAATAGTCAAACCAACCCTCGATGCCGATGTACGAACATCAAACCATCGAGAAAATCTAATCACACTCATTTGCACATTCACGAACACTAATTTTAATATAAACTAGGTTAAAACTCACAAAAACGCCAATTTCACTTAAAAAGTCATTTTTCCGAAAATCTAGCAAGCACAATTCGCCGTTTTTGTACAAAACACGATATTTAAATGAATGTAGCGGCCAATATATTTATTAAATATCTTAAATAAGTCGTATAAACAATTTCCGGAATTTAATCTCATTAATTTCCAAAATCCTAATATTCTAGTTTACCAAAAATACCCTTTTTAACAATTTCAAAGCAAAATACACAAACTACAATCTAGCGTAGAATTGCATGATCCAAAGCATTAAACCACACTTAATAAAGTTAATGAAGCCAAGAAAAACCTAATCACACTTTTAATCCCAATTATATAACCAATTTCAAAAGCCTAGTTAGCAAATTAGCATAATTAACACAATTTCCTTAAACTAACCATTAACAACTAACTACTAATCTTGTTCTACAATTTTAGTGGCCACAATATTTACCAAATAACTTAATTAGGTCACAAAAATATTGAGTAGATTTTTATTTCATCTAATTACATCTATCCTAAAACCTAGTTTCCAAAATATTTTCATTTGGACAATTACATGTTACAATTGGCAATAAGTAACAATTTAAGTTGCATAACTTAAGATGCTAAAAAAAACAACCATCACACAACCATGAACACATGATCACAACCTAACTTGATCTCAAACTCTTTCCATTACAAACTAAATCCCAATTAGAGTTGCATTCAAACTTAATTGACTTTAATCAAAGAAACTATCCAATAATTAGATTTGGCTTGGGATTTATACCTCACCAAAAACAAGAGACCAAGCTTGAAATCTAGCCTCCCAAAATGGCCTCCAAGCTCTTAGATCCATGCAAGAATAGCTATTGAAAAATGGGTAGGAGTTAGATTTGAGTTTTGGTTTAATTTTGATGGAAATTTGATGGATTTTGAAGACTTTTTTGATGAGGAAAAGAGAGGGGAAGAAGGAGGAGGGGCTGCAGTTTGAGGGAGGATGGGGCTCGGCCAGCAGGTGGGGGAGGGGTGTGGAGGGTGTGGGTGTGGAAAAGAAAGTCCAAGTCAAGTTAAAATACCCCCCCAAGTCAACACCAACTTCTTCTCTCACTAATCTTTTCTTTTCCTTTCATTTCTATGAAATTCAAGTGGGGACCAAAGAGGGGCTGCTGAATTCAGCCATGGGGATAAGTGAATGGGGGTGTGTGGATGTGGGTACGGGTGTGGGGTGATGAAAAATGATAAATACAATACCCCAAACATCCATTTACGCTAAAAAAAAGCCTTTTTTTCTTCAATAATTTCTAAACCGTTTTGGCAAATAATTTCGTTCCAAAAACCACATGATAAAATTTTATTTAATGTTTTATGATGCACAAAATTTGTTTCAACTCATTCCAATTTGTAATTTTCCCTAATTAAATGTATTAGTGACGGCTTAAATAATAATAAAATAATATTTTTTTTCAGAAAATTTGAAATTTCACCAGCGGCTCAATAAACACCAAATAATAGCAATTACATAGCTAGAATATGTATATTTAAGTTTTATAATAAAATATTTGTATTTTGACTTTTTACAGAAAACCCCCTTATTTTACCGATTTTTTCGAAATTTCACCGAAACGATTTTCAAAACGTTACAGCGCTCCTATTTCGTTTCTCTTGAGCCAGGAAACCTCTGTGTAGGACTCTAAAGACTCGTCAATACGCCGGCAGTAAGTGGTGATCATATCAATCACCCACAAGCCGCAAGCGGTCTGCTAAACGTAACGGCCACCCGGGTATTGAGCGATCAGAAGATCAATGAGCAAACCTGCTCACACTCCTGCGAATCCAACCAGTAATAATTACCGCACAGTCCGGTCTGTTCGTCTGATATGTCGCATATCTCGCCTTGGGGTGGTAAACGTCAGACCCTAGTAGTTTGATAAGTCATGCCGATGTAAGGTCCATAACAAGCACGAAACTACTGATAACACTTACCAGTGAATCAGTGCAACCCTGGCCAGGGATTTCCAGTTATGGCCAGTTGAGCATAGCGCAACATCAACCCCCAATACCGGGAGAGACGAATCCCCTCCTATCACTCATTGCCTCCATGTGAATCGGGACTGTACCCAAAAAACCACCTATTTGCACGACTCAGTAGAGCCGTGGTAGGGTGGAAATCAAAGCACAGTGGGAGACACACAAGACTCTATGAAGATCTCGGATCAACAGACTAAGCTGTACTAGTGTCCCAGAGAACTGCCATCTGATGTGAGGTATAATACCATCTGGGAGTTCTCGGCGAGTCCGTCCAGTGTACCTAGTCTCCACTGAGCACCCGCATACCGTCTCTGATGTCAAACACCAATGGATATGGGATCATCCATCGCCCATCACATGGGTCGAAAAGATATACGCTAGTCTACTCTGGAATATCGATGCCCCGTCTCGATATTCCTACGACTAGAACATTGAAGGATGTACTCATGGACTACCCAGGCCCTACTAGTATGATCTACATCATAGTCCTGGAAGTCGAGTAAACATCCTAAGGGCATTATCAACATGTAATAGAGAGACAGAAATTCTACATGTTAAGATAAAGAGAAACCAGATAGCGTGCTATCATGTTGAGCAAGAAAGTCCTACCTATATATGTCTCAGCATCCACTACAATATACATCTCATGTACAGTAATGGCCTCTAGGGCATACATATAACTAACATCCATTACACGAAGTCCTTAGCCAAGGCAAGTGAGATTTACTGGTAGGTATTCCAGTAGTATCTCAGGGTGTTCTGGGCTACACTCCGACACGACTTGTACCGCTTTTGGGGGTCTGACTTTTACCAACCCCCTAGGCCCGACATACGATGCTCATTGACGAACGGATCAGACTGTACGGATATTGTCACTGACAGGCTCAGTAGGGTGTCAGGATGAGTTCGCTCATCGACCTCCCTTTTGTTCAATACCAGGTATCCCGTTACGTACAGCTAGTACCACTGACGTGCTAGTGGTTAAATCCACAGCCAAAGTATTGACGAATCATTAGAGTCCCCCACAAACAGTTTATCAAGTTTCCGGAGAAACGTTGTAGAGGCCGTATGATATTTTGGCAGGGTTCGATCATATACATACCGTAGTGCACGGATCATGATCGGACGGATCATACTGGTGGGCTTTGGTTTAAGCCGGATCCTAGTATTAGATTTGTTGGATTACTTCAGTCTCATCGCATTTGCATTCAGTCGGAATGTGGATGCAGGTATGTATATACAGGTGAGGGGTATCCTTGTGATCCGTCACGAGTTTACTTTAGATGTTGCCGTATCTTTTTGTTGGACCAAACATTTAGATTAATGTTTGGATGGTGGAAATTATGAGTGGAAGTGATGGTTTAGTGCATTAAATGAGACATGTGCTTCATTGGTGACTCATGGTCTCTTTTCTTGTGCTATGTCAATTTATTTGATTGATTGTTGTGTTGAAATGAGAGGGAGAGAGAGAGTGGACAGCCACTAGGGGCTTAGGTTAACTCTTGAGATTATTCTCTCTCACACACAACTCATTTGCAACACAACAACAAAAGCCTCTCTTCTTCTTCTTCTTCTTCTTCTTCTTCTTCCTCTAGCTCACAACATCCACCTTGGCATCATCTTCTACCTCCACTCTAACCATCTCATGTGTTGAGAATCCTAGAGTGTCAAGAGACAAAGTTATCACACACATTCTCTACTTCACCTTGGACACGTCGGCTAGCAAACTTCATGTCCGAGTTGCTTCGGATGAAGCGGGAGCCCGTAAAAAGACTCATTGATATGGTGCCCTTCCAACAAGGAGACCGGAGATCGAAGATGCCGCGAGGAGCTTGGGATGGTGTCCAAATACCGAAGGACACGGATCGATCGGTATAGCCACTCTCACTTCTTAGTAGTTATCTAGTTTAGCATTAATGGTTCGATCCGGGTCAAAGACTACGATAGCGCCGATTTCCTAAAAAGTTTTTGTTTCCGCATTTGGCCTCGGATTGACGGTCGGGGCGCTACCGTAAACTTACAATATTCAATATACAATACAAACAATGCAACAATACAATCAAGACATCGCGGGGTTTATAAGGGGTAGACTTGTACGGAAGGTGTTAAAAGTGGCACGAGACTGTAACCATAATACACCCCTGAATTCAATTGGCGTTGTACCGTGGCTGAACGGTTCCTTGTGCTTCTGTAACATTTCTGAAAAATAAAATATTATTTTTGAGAAGTTAAACAATTTAAGTAATAAATATTATGAATATTTAGAGTATGGAGACAAGTTTTAAATGATATGGTATAATTATATACCGATAAATTGGGAAATATTTGGAAAATTATACTGAATGTTGATCTTGAAAGAATGTTATATGATTTAGACATTTTATAAATGTTATACAATCAATTATATACAAGTTTATGTCTAAGCTTGATTAATATTTACTAATCGTGCATTAAGCTTGATTATGCATATGACATGCACCATGTCATATTGTAAAATACTTGTTGCATTTCTTAATTTGTTTGAAAACCATGCTTCATTCTTTATGTTACTTGGTTTTTATTTGTTTTTGGTTTTTCTCTTATTTGAAAAAAAGAAAAGAAAAAGAAAAGAAAGGAATAAAGAATGTGGCATGGCTAGGAGGTATGGGCAAGAGAGAGAAGAGAGAGAGGGGGTGAGGAGTCTTTGACCATGGCTCCCATTGTTTCATCACTTGTGTTTCTTCTTCATTTCTCTCCTCTTCCTTCACTTGGCTGCCCTCTCCCTCCACCTCTTCACCGCAACCTCAAATCCACCTCAAAAACCTTATACCCCTTCATAAAAAAAATATGCACAACCTTGCTACAAAGACCATGGTGTGATCAAGTGGGGATTTTGAAGAATTTGAACAACTCAAGAAAATTCTTGAGTTGCCAAATGAAGTAATTATTTCATCATTAGTATAGTAATTAAGTTTCTATAGCCTCTAGTTTAGTTTAGAATTCATTAAGTGTGGTTTAGTGATCTTGGAAAATTCCAAGATCAAGTTTAGGGGATTCTTGATTGGGATCGTGCAAGTAAGGTGTAATTAGTTGACCACAGCCCCTTTAGTGCTAAGATCCTGTACCAAGTGAATTCTAGAAACCAATACTTGAAATATGAAACTTTTCGTATCGGTTTTGTGAGAATTTGAGGCCTACAAGGAATCTGGAGTGACCTGAGACCATTACGAGAAAAACTAGCAACCCCAGAGACCTAGACTGGACACTAGGAGACCACCCTGAGGACACGAGACCGTAACTCCCTCACTTGGCCGAGTAGGCCAGTTTTATGGTAGTGTGGCCGGCCTCATCGTGGGAATTGGTGTCTAGGTTTGGTCTGTAGCTCACATACCTCCTATACAACCCCATTGTACTGCTAGTTTAGCCAAATTTCCTTTGAACCAAAATCTGGGACAAGTTTTCTGAGATTCTGTTTTGGTTTCCTTGATGATCATGACTTGAAGTTTTGATATTGTGTTTGGTATCGGTCACTTGACGTTTGTAAATCGATATCGGGTGTTGTTTCGTTGTTTTTCAAGAGTAGACCATAGGTTTTAACCTATGTGTGATTCGTGTGCCGTTTTGGTTTTCGTGCATGATTTCCGTTTACGATACTATGTGTTTGTATGTGTAGGCACACTCACGTGGACTTTGGATAATAAGGAGGAGCATGGCGACATCGATTTCGGCAAGCAAGGATCAAGGTGAGTAGATATATACTAAGGGGAAAGTAGGGTGGATGGCGTATAGCACCCCCGCACTTTCATAGGGTAGAATGCGAATGTGATATGTGTGTGTGTGTGTGACATGAATGCTTAGCGAGAAAGTGTTGTAGTTTAGTTTCTTAGTCGCGAAACCCTAGTGTAAAGATTTCCACACACGCACGCACGCGCGCGCACACACACACACACGCATACAATTGATTCATGTGCGTATATGGGGTTATACACACACACACACACACACAAATATGTATGTGCGTATGTGTGTGTGTGTATATATATATATATATATATATATATGAGAATAATGGAGGAAAGAGGCCATAGGAGGGAATTTCCTCCTATGGCATCGAAAAAATACGTCCTCCATCGTGTTTTCCGACGATCGGAACCCATCATCTTCATCGTTATCATCTAAGATATGGGTACGCCAAATTTCATGTGATTCTACAACTTTTTCACCGTTGATTTAGCAATGTAAAAAGTTCTATTGTCGGTAAACCGTTAATTTTGAACCCACTAATTCAACGGTGAAAAGGTTGTAGAATCACATGAAATTTGGCATACCCACATCTTAGATGATAAAGATGAACATGATGGGCTCCGATCGTCGGAAAACACGACGGAGCTTGTATTTTTTCGACGCCATAAGAGGAAATTCCCTCCTATGGCATCTTTTCTCCATTATTCTCTATATATATATACATATACGCGGATGAAGAGTATAGCATGTGATATGAGGTGAGGAGTCGATATGATTGGGTATGATGCCGTGAGATGTTGATAAGTGATTAAGCCGTGATGTGGCACATGATATGATTTACGACATGATATTATAGTGGATTGATGAGCGATGTGTTTTCATACACATGAATATATATATATATATATATATATATATATATACACACACATATGTTTTTGATGATATTGGTATGTTCTATACTTTAGAACGGTACCCCTAATTTAGGATATTATGATGATGATACCATATGAATAATGAGGTATATGTGATAATTGACCCGTACCCCGATTTGGAATGTCGTACGATGGATTTTTCCGTACGAGGTATAAATATGATGATTGATCCGCACTCTCAAATCGAGGATGTCGTATTATATATTTTATCGTACGTGACGCTATTTAGGCGGGATCGCCGACTACTAGATATATCGACTCGGACTTAGATGGATTTCCTTAACCTTTCGATTAGTCTCTTAGTTTAGTCCTGTAGTTTATCAGGTAGCTGTTAGACTGGGCTCGAGTCATACTTATCTTCAAAACTAACAAATCGTAAGTATTTAAAAGACAGGCTGAGGGATACTACGGATATTTCAAAGGACGTACCTTTTCTTAAAAAACATCGTAGCCCTTATTTTCTAAAAACCACGATTCGTGCGATTTCAAACACCAAAAACTGTATGACTCGTATATAGAAACATATATTCTTAATGTTAGTTATATGTATGCCCTAGAGGCCATTACTATACATAGGATGTATATTGTAGTGGATGCTTGGACATATATAGGGAGGACTTTCTTGCTCGACATGATAGTATGCTATCTGGTTGCTCTTTACCTTAACATGTACACTGATTGTCTCTCTGTTACATGTTGGTAAAGCCCTTAGGATGTGTACTTGACTACCTGGATTATGATGCGGATCATACTAGTGGGGACATGGTAGTCCATAAGTACATCCTTCAAGGTCCCTAGTCGTGGGTGTATCGAGACGGGGCATCGATATACCAGAGTAGACTAGCGTATACCTTCTCGACCCATACAGATGGACGATGGATGATCCCATATCCATTGGTGTTTGACATCAGAGATGATATACGGGTGCTCAGTAGAGACAGGGTACACTGGACGGACTCGCCGAGAACTCCCAGATGGTATTATACCTTACGTCAGATGGCAGTTCTCTGGTGACACTGGTACAGAGTAGTCTGTTGACCCGAGATCGTCATAGAGTCTTGTGTGGTTCCCACTGTGCTTTGATTTCCACCTTACCACGTCCAAGAGGGCGTGCAAAACGGTGGCTTTTGGGTACAGTCCCGAATCACATGGAGGCAATGAGCGATAGGAGGGGACTCGTCTCTCCCGGTATAGGGAGTTGATGTTGCACTGTGTTCGATTGGCTATAACCTGAAATCCCTGGCCAGGGTTGCTGAGATTTACTGGTAAGTGTTACCAGTAGTTTCTTGAACTGTTATAGACCTCATATCGACACGACTTATCGAGCTATTGGGGTCTGACGTTTACCACCCCTAGGCAAGATATGCGACATATCAGACGACGAGACCGGACTGTACGGTAAGTGTTACTGGTTGGATTCACAGGAGTGTGAGCGGGCTTGCTCGTCGATCTTCTGATCGCTCAATACCCGGGTGGCCGTTACGTTTAGCAGACCGCTTGCGGCTTGTGGGTGTTTGATATGATCATCACCTGCTGCCGGCGTATTGACGAGTCTTTAGAGTCCTACACAGAGGTTTCCTGGCTCAAGCGAAACGAAATAGGAGAGCATATGAGATATGTGCGGGACCGAGAACAATGCGAGTATGTGATACCGTATCCTATTCTTGCGATGAATGTATCAATTGGTTGTATGCGATATAGCCTAGTTATCGAATCAAGGATTGATTCGATAAGCCGATACATTGGATACTAGTCGGTTATATGCGACATGACCGGATCATTGAATCAAGTGTTGATTTAATGATTTAATGTATAATTATATATTTGCTATATTACTTTGCATTAACTAGTATTAGTTCACTTTAAATGGATTTTCTCACTTGATGCGCACAAGTTGTATATGTGATATACTTTTGTGCACTTGTTTGTATCATGTTTGATGATACATGCTCACTTGGGTTTGTGTAAAGAATAAACCATGGTTGTGTAATGGTTAGGGTTTTCTTTTTATTATTTACTTATTCATTTATTTATTCATTTTGTTTATTTTGACAAAAGAAAATGATAAAGAGAAAATGATATGGTGGCTTTCTTTGTTTGCTTGTTGAAGCTTCATGAAGCTTTGAACAAGTCCACCATATTTGTCTCATGCTTAACCCTAACCATTCCCACTAACCATAGTCAATTCTCTACACCTAATCATGGTTGCCATATGATAAGGATTGATATTATTTTCTATTTTTGAAAATAAATTATCATATATTATCTTCTTCTTCTTCTCTTTCTTCAACATGAAGAAAGCTTGCCTCCATCAATGGCAACTAGTGAAAAAGAGTGAGAAATCCAATTCTAAAGTGAACCCACTTCCTATTTCTTCATCCTCTACCTCTTTCCAAGTAGTATAGGGTGTTTTCTTCACAAGTTTCATGACTTGATGAAGTGGGAGCTTGATCTTGTGTTGCCTCGACGTAGATCATCTTCGGCATCGAAGTCGACGACCTAGCCCGATCATTCTTTCGATGAAGCCGACGCTAGAGCCCGGGATCCCATGATCGCAGCGAGGAGACTTCATCGCGGAGCCATGGAGGTGGAGAACCGGATCTACAAAGGTTGTATTTCCGTTCACTTCTTAGTTAAGCAGTTAACTAGTTGCTTGTTTCGCCTAAAATTCTAGTTAACGATCTAGTCTAGGGTTTCTCGGCACCGTAAAATTTGAAATTGGCATGGTTGATGCCTTGTGAGACCTCATTAGCGTGCCTAGGAACCATTACTGTACATACGATGTATATTGTAATGGATGCTTGGACATATATAGGGAGGACTTTCTTGCTCGACATGATAGTATGCTATCTGGTTGTACTTTATCTTAACATGTACTCTGATTGTCTCTATGATACATGTTGATAAAGCCCTTAGGATATGTACTCGACTACTGGGACTATGATGAGATCATACTAGTGGGGCCATGGTAGTCGACGAGTACATCCTATAACAGTTCCTAGTCGAGGGTGTATCGAGACAGGGCATCGATACACCAGAGTAGACTAGCGTATACGCATCTTGACCCATATGATGGGCGATGGATGATCCGATATCCATCGGTGTTTGACATCAAGGATGGTGTACGGGTGCTCAGTGGAGACTGGGTTCACTGGACGGACTCGCCGAGAACTCCCAGATGGTATTATACCTCACGTCAGATGGCAGTTCTCCGGTGACACTGGTACAGAGTAGTCTGTTGACCCGAGATCGTCATAGAGTCTTGTGTGATTCCCACTGTGCTTTGATTTCCATCATACCACGTCCAAGAGGGCGTGCAAAAAGGTGGCTTTTGGGTACAGTCCCGAATCACATGGAGGCAATGAGCGATAGGAGGGGATTCGTCTCTCCCGGTATAGGGAGTTGATGTTGTGCTGTGTTCGATTGGCTATAACCGGAAATCCCTGGCCAGGGTTGCTGAGATTTACTGGTAAGTGTTATCAGTAGTTTCTCGAAATGTTATAGACCTCATATCGACACGACTTATCGAGCTACTGGGGTCTGACGTTTACCACCCCTAGGCGAGATATGCAACATATCAGACGACGAGACCGGACTGTACGGGAGTGTTACTGTTTGGATTCACAGGAGAATGTACAGGCTTGCTTGTTGATCTTCTGAGCGCTCAATACCTGCGTAGCTGTTACGTTTAGCTGACCCCTTGCAGCTTGTGGGTGTTTGATATGATCATCACCTACTGCCGGCGTATTGACGATTCTTTAGAGTCCTACACAGAGGTTTCTTGGCTCAGGCAAAACGGAGTAGGAGCACATATGTGATATGTGCGGGACCGAGGATAATGCGATATGTGATACCGTATTATATTCTCGCGATATTTGATATCAGCCGGGTCATCGGATCAAGTGTTGATTCGATGAATCGGTACGGATAAATATTAGTCGGTTATATGCGATATAGCCGGATTGTCGGATCAAGTGTTGATTCGATAATTTAATGTATAATAATATAATTGATATATTAAATTGCATTAACTAATATTAGCTCACTAAAAGGTTTTTTTTCTCACTCGGGTAATACATTGATATATATGCGATATATGTTAATTGTATTATTTTATTTGGTTACAATAAGTATTATATATGTGATATATAATATTGTAACATGATATGATAACTAATGCAACATGTTTTGTGGAGTTTAAACATGATTAGGGTTTGGATTAGGGTTAAGTCTTCTAGTTGATTCTAGAAGCTTTTCTTTTTGTCATGATAAAGATATTTTGTTATGACTCATTCTTAACCTAACCCAAACCCTAACCCTAGTTAATTCTCTACACGAGTTTGCTTGACCATGGTTGCATTATTCATCATATTAATTCTTTTTCTATTCATCACAAAAGAATTCTATCATGTTGTTCATCTTCTTCCTTCTTCTTTCTTCATGGAAAAAGCTTACTAGCTTTTTCCAAGTGATGAATAAATATGAGAAAAAGATAAATAAAGAGAGCAAAAATACTACTTCATCATCCTCATCTTCCCTTGCCATTTAGATGAGGGTGTTCACATCATTTCATGAGTGTTATCTTGTGTTAACGAAACTTCAAGGTAGATCATCTTAGTATCGAAGATCGGAAGCAAAGGTTGCATCTTTCTCTTCGTGGAACCTCTCGAGAGTCCGGAACCCGATGATCGCAGCGAAGGGACCACAACACGGAGCATATGAAGTGAAGGACTGGATCTACAAAGGTTGTAATCCCTCTCACTTAGTGTTAAAGTTGTTAACATGTTAGTTTTCGCCTAATCTCTAGTTTAAAGATCCGTATTCGGGTTGTTCGGCACGGCTAATTTTTTAATCGGGCATGGTTGATGCCTCGTAGACCCTTGTGCGCGTGCATAGTAACCCTACACCCCTGTTGCCAGGACACTAGCACCATTACCGATGATGTGTATGCTACACGTACACTTGCTTGCCGGCTCACACACATCATGATCAGTAATTTCCTTATCACGTACACTCTAGAAAATATTACTTCATGGATATAACTGCTAGTAGATAGTTTCGATATCTAATTACTATGCTAGTTTAAATATTGCATTCTTTGCTTAAATACCATGCATGTATATGTATTCATTTGTCATGCGATATTATGGAGCTTTATGCCGATATTCGCTGTTCACTGACTCGTGATTTTGAGATTTCGGATCTTTTATGAGATTTCTGGATTTAGGAAACCGCATGTGAATGTTTATAAACTTATGATTTGTTTTAAAGAGAAAGATGCGGTTTTCCTTGATATGATGTTTTCTCGATTTTGAGATGGTTGCGGGCCGATCCTGTTCATGCGGAGCCTGAGATTTGAGATGGTTATGGGCCGATCCTGTTCATGCGGAGCCCGAGATATTGAGATATTGAGATTTGATGATATGGGCCATTCCTGATCATGCGGAGCCCATGGGCCGATCCTGTTCATGCGGAGCCCGAGATATTGAGATAGTGGGATATATATTTTGTGTCGATGCTTGACACGGATTCTCTGTTGATTTCATTGATGATACTTTGGTTTTTATACAAAAAATATCACTAAGATAAGTAAACAGTTTTCTCATTCATGATGTATTTTTCTTTCATTCTTAGTGCATCCGTACATCATATATCTGACATGTTGCTACCAGAGGCACTGACACGAGCACTTGATATTACACTTATGTGTAGATGGTTTCAGGGTTATATTTATGAGGATATTATTGTATGACCTAGGAGAGAGTCATACATACGATTTCTGCTCGATGATGTTTTCTACTCATGAGTTGGCAACTCACCCCTGTCGTGCCACAGTTTCTTGCAGGTTTGGCCGTACAGGTTTCGTTGCGGTTTGCTGGCACGCTGCTTCCTTCCGGGTGATTGCCTTGGTAGGTGGGTTCACTTGCATTGTGACCACCGTTGTATCTTATTTACTTCAGTTGTATCTAGTAAACTCCATCAACCAGACTTGTATTATTTAATAGACCCAGAAGACCAGTGTATATTCTTTCGACCTTAGAGTCGCGCTCTTGTATTATTATGGTTTTCTGGCTTCCTTGATGATGTTGGGTTTCATTCTGTGTTTTGATCCTCACCCTTCGGCATTGTATATTATATTGCTTGCGTGGTTGTTCTGCCAATTGGCGAAGAGCTAGCTCCTGCTTGGGGATGCCTTTATTCATTACTTATATTATGCATGTTTGTACCCGTTTGGGGCCAGTATTTACAAAGGAAACTCTGCCGAAATTTCTGGAAAAGACTTGATGTACTTTCAAAGTGATTTTATATGTTAACTTTTAAATAAGTTTTCCTTCACCCTCTTTTTAAATGGTTTAGATTTCTGGGCTTTTGGCTTACTTGAATTAGGTGGGGTCCTATAGACTTCACATGATTCAAGTGCCAGTCACGTGCTATTTCGGGTCGTGACAGCTTCGTATACCTTAGTCTCCGGAATAGTGGGACTCCTCTCGTATACACTGGCATTCTTCTGTACCAAGCTACAAACAACAGCATTAACATAACAATCAACATTATAATAGTTATACTCTCTCTCTCTCTCTCTCTGTCTATTCTACTTCTCCCCCATCTTTGGGACTTACCGAGCGATTTGTTCGCTGACGATATTCTCTTTCTTTTTTCGGGAATGCCGTCAGGTGATTCGGACTCACTGGAGATCGAGCCTACCAGCGAGGATTTAGACCAGCTAGCTTTCGACCCAGAGCTTTAGATTCCTTGTACACATTTACATTCTGTATTTTCCATTTCTGTTATGCCACTGTTTAGGCATTACTTCCCATTCCATGTATTTACTTTTCAGTTGAATTGTAAAAAGAATGTTTAATAAATAAAGTTGTTGTTCAATTATATCCATTGTCATTGTCTCTTATGCATTTTACTTATATTGCTTAGATACGCTTAGCGTGTTTACTTAAGAGTAAATACACAGCGGCCTCGTCGCGTCCTATGCCCGTATACTGGGAAGTGGGGCGTGATGGTTTAGTTGGCGGCCCATGCAGGTCAGAGCTGTTTGGAACCCTACCATGCAGTTCCGTTCTGCGTAGACAACCTAAGCAATATAACATAAGAACCAGCAACCGAAAACATTCTTTACAATTCATACTTCTTGAATCCCATCATTTCATATAATTTGAATATGTCCTAACCCAAATTTTTCTTTCAAGGTTATGGATTCCTCAAACAACACCAGCACGAATGACAACAACACTCCCCCACCACTACCACTCACACCTGCCGTCACTGCTCCAATCAACGAGCAAACGGTACTGCTTGAAACAATCTGCAGCCTCCTGGAGGGACTGCAGCAGCAGACTGCTATATTATTGAACCATCCAGAAGCGGAAGCAACCGATTTGAAGCGCTCTGCTACCCAGATGGCAGGAGGAACACATCCTATACAACCTTCAAAACCCAAGAGACAGAAAGAAACAATTAACCAGTCAAGTCCGGGTTTTTGTTTCTACTGCAAGAAGGATGGACACTTGTGGAAGGACTGTAGGCGTGCCAAAAGCCTGTGTCTAGTTTGTAGCGCATCCAATCACAGAATTGGAAACTGTTCTTATAGACACAACCTAGCTCACACACCCACCAACTACCCGCAGCGGCCAGCTATCTAGGCTCCTGCACCTCGCCTTGCACTCCTAGCTCCACCTCCTGCACAGCCTACTCGCTAATTCCATCAGGCACTGAAGAACATGCCTCGAGGGCAGAGAAACATGCCCCAAGGACATAGGAATGTGCCTCCAGTTAGGAGGAATGTACCACGGCGTCAGGCTTTCCTTTTAGAGGCCGAAGAAGCAGAGGCCGCAGACCAAGGTAAACCTGGTAATTTCCTCAACTCTTTTCAAATCTCTCACATTCTTTCATTCTCTCACATATTTTTCATACACTACCAATAGTTCTATCACCAAACTTTCCTTGAATCCGTTACACTTTCCTTTTACAAATTTCGAGGACGAAATTTTTATAAGGAGGGTAGAATGTAACAACCCTAAACTTTCTGAATAATTTTTTTCTTCAAAAATACAGAAAGGGGTAATTGAGCCTAAGCATAAGTTATAAGTTTGTTTTTCTTTTGAACAGGAAGAAGGGGCTTGTAGCTCACTGGTAAGACCTTGCACTGCTGAACCAAAGCACCAGAGTTCAAATCCCATCAGCCACACTTTTTTAATTAAATTCTTTTAATCTTTTAGAAGCCCAAAGGTCAACACATGCACAACACGTAAAACTAAGAGTCATACATAAAACAAACGAGTCCACTGCAGTAGACTAAGCATCAGGGACACGTGGCGCTAAGACGAGCCCCGACTCGCCCGACTCGGGCCGGTGAAACGGTTGACACGGTCGGTGCTGCCGGTCCAACTCGGTCAAATCCCAATTTTTCTTTAACCCCCTGCACCCTTTGTGTAGGGATTCTCTAGCACCATCCTAGGGTTTGGGTTGCATCACACATGCTATAATAAAAATTTAGGGTGTGCTAAACAATTCCAACCATGAATCGAACTAGAAAAATAGAGTAACAACATCTAGTATCTCATACAAACAAGTGTCTAAAACTAAGAGGTAAGTAATACAACCTTTGTAGACCTCCTCTTGTGACTCCTTGGATCTAGTAGGGTTTGAACCGGTACGCTTGAATCCTTCTAAGTCCACGATGATCCACCACGAAGTCCCTTTGCTTAAGCTCCTAGCTTCACTTGATCTTTGAAGAAATGGAGCAAACAACCTACACTAGTGGGATAGACTAATATAGATTGGTGATGTGGGTTTGGATCTCACTTAAAAACCTTTTCTTTTAATTTTCTTCTCTCACTTTTTGAAACCCTAGAGAGCTTGAAGGAGGAAGAAGGAGATGAGAGGCTTAACTTGACTCAAGTGATAATAATCATATGAACATAATCCAAAGAGAGTAAGTGAATTATGTCATGCCTAACTATGGTTACAAAATATCTAGATATTTTGAGACTTGAGGTTATGCAAAACCATGGGCTACAAAACCATGGGCAATGAAACCATGGTATTGACTTTGGTCAACACAAGAGAAGAGAGTTGACTAGTCAACCATGATTTTATTCCCATTTTGCTTTTCTCAAATAATCAAAATATACATATATATGTTACCATGTATGTCTTGCATTGCCGCCACCAATGTATCATCAACCATGACACATGTATGCTTGCATGTGTGCATCCATATCAACATATACATACACTCATGCATGCATCATAAAGAAATAGATTTTAATAAATGAGCTAATGGACTTAATATTAAATCAACACTTGATTTAATAACCCGGTCATATCACATACGACCCGTCCAATAGTAAACGCCTGATTAAAATACGGTATCCAATACACGCATTTAATCGAGCTCCCGCGCATATCTCATATGCACCCCACATCTTTTCGCCTGAGCTAGGAGACCCATTTGTGGGACTCTAAGACTTGTCAATACGCTAGCAGTAGGCAGTGATCACATCACATACCCACAAACTGTCAGTGGCACAAGCTGTACGTAACGACTCCCAGGTATTGAGCGATCAGAAGAAATACAAGCGAACCTGTCAAAACTCCCGTCGAGCCAAGTGGCAACACTTACCGTACAGTCCGGTCTCTTCGTCAGATATGCTGCATATAGAATCTTTGGATGGCATCGTCAACCCCAATAACCCAATAAGTTATGCCGGTATATGGCTCATAACAGATCGAGAAACTACTGATAACACTTATCAGTAAATCTCATCAACCCTGGCCAAGGACTTCCTGTTATAGCCAATCGTACATGGCGCAACATCAACCCCCAATACCGGGAGAGACGAAACACCTCCTATCGCTCATTGCCTCCATGTGCCTCTGGACTGTACCCAAAATCCACCTGTTTGCACAACCCAGTTGAGCCGTGGTAGGGTGTAGATCAAAGTACAGTGGGAGGACACATAAGACTCCATGAGGATCTCGGGTCTACAGACTAACCTGTACCAGTGTCACCTGAGAACTGCTATCCGACGATAGATATAATACCACATAGGAGTTCTCGGCGAGTCCGTTCAGTGTACCCAGTCTCACTGAGCACCCGTATACGGTCTTTGGTGTCACCACACCAATAGATATGGGATCATCCATCTCCCATCATATGGGTCAAGTAACGTATATGCTAGTCTACTCTGGAATATCGATGAGCCATCTCGATACACCCACGACTAGGAACATTTCAAGGATATGCTTATAAACTACACATGTCCCACTAGTATGATCCACATCATAATCCAGTAGTCAAGCAAATATCCTAAGGGCTTTATCAACATGTACCAAATGAATAAGAAGCATGATCAAACGAACATGTCAAGATAAAGTACAACCAGATAACATACTATCATGTCGAGCAAGAATGTCCCCTGAATACACACACACACACACACACACACACACACACACATACCGATACATCCACTATCATATAATGGCATTTAGGGCATACATATATCCAACAATCTCCCACTTGCACTAAGGCCAATTATTGGCGTATCTCATACCCAACATCTCAAAAAGTCGCTCATGCTGCGGCAGAGGGAGGGCCTTGGTGAGTGGATCCGCGGTGTTATCTTTTGTATCTACTCTCCGAATCTCAATCTGGCGGCGATCAACTATCTCCCGTATCAGATGATATCGCCTGAGGATGTGTCTGGATCGTTGATGGGACCTGGGCTCTTTGGCTAACGCCATAGCCCTATTATTATCACAATACAATGGTATTGGATTAATAATGGTCGGAACTACTCCTAGGTCCGAGATGAACTTCCTCATCGAGACGGCTTCCTTGGCATCATCATTTGCAGCAATATACTCAGCTTCCATCGTGGAGTCTGCAACGGTATCCTGTTTGGAACTCTTCCAACATACCGCCCCTCCATTGAGGGTAAATACAAACCCTGAGATAGATTTTCTGTCATCCTTATCACTCTGGAAGCTCGAATCGGTAAAGGCCTCCATTTGGAAATCCCCGTTACCATACACCAAGAACATTTCTTTAGTCCTTCGCAAGTACTTAAGAATGTTCTTCACAGCTGTCCAGTGATTCTCCCCTGGGTTGGATTGATACCTTCTTACTACACCCAGTGCATAAGCTACATCAGGGCGTGTACATAACATCGCATACATTATAGATCCTACAGCAAAAGCGTAGGGTATAATGCTCATGCGAGCTCTCTCTTCATCAGTCTTTGGGCAAAAGTCCTTGGAGAGAGTAACTCCATGACTAGCGGGTAAGGCACCCCGCTTAGAGTCTTCCATACTAAACCTCTTTAGGATTGTGTTAATGTACCTGGTTTGGGACAATCCCAACAACCTTTTAGATCTATTCCTATAGATCTTCATGCCCAATATGTACGAGGCATCACCCAGGTCCTTCATGGAGAACCTTTGTGATAAGAATAGTTTGACCGATTGTAGCATAAGAACATCGTTTCCTATCAGAAGAATGCCATCCACGCACAATACGAGGAATATGACAGTACTTCCTACAATCTTCTTATAAACACAAGGTTCATCTGGATTTCTGACGAAATCAAACTCTTTGATAACATTATCAAAACAGATGTTCCTACTCCGTGATGCCTGCTTTAATCCATAAATGGATTTAAGCAACCTACATGCTTTCCCGCTGCTCCCACTATCAATGAAGCCCTCTGGCTGATCCATATAAATGCATTCCTCTAAATCAATATTTAGAAAAGATGTTTTAACGTCCATCTGCCAGATTTCATAGTCGTAATGAGCAGCAATAGCAAGTAGGATCCGAATGGATTTAAGCATGGCTACAGGAGAAAAGTGTAAGTCCACGGTAGCGCCCCGGCCGTCTAACAAACGCCAAATGCGGAACAAAAACTTTTTACAACTGGCGCTATCGCGTACTATAACCCGGATCTGCCATTAAAGCTAAACTAACAAACTACAAAGTGGGTAGAAGAGTTATACCGAACGATCTGAGTCCTTCGATCTTCAACCATCATCCCACGGTTGTTGCGGCTGCTCCGATCTCCTCGATCTCCAGTCTTGTCATCCAGGTGCCACCACGTCGACGGATCTTTAAACGGGCTCACGCCTCTGAACCGAGGAAACTCGATCGTCAAGTTTGCTAAAAGAGACGACCAAGATGAAGTAGAGAATGAGTAGAACACTTTGTCTCGTTACGACCAAGGCTATGGACGAACGGTTATGGAAGTTGCCTTTTGGATCGGGTTAAATGAGAAAGAGGCTATCTAATTTTCATGAACCCGAATCTATCATAATCTTTTATCCAGTGAACAACAACCATGATCCTCACCAAGGGGGTGGCCGGCCACTTATAGGAGAGGAGGGAGGTGAGTGTAGGAGCTAGGAGGTGACCACAAGATTAAATGAGATGATGAATCACCATGACACCTAGTATGAACTGTTGGAGATAGTGCCCTCAGAGTCAATTATTGGATCACAGGCACGTGATTGCAATGATTGAGGGAGGACCTATCCCGGTAGGACAGTCTTACTCAAGATGATAGTATGCTATCTGGTTTACCTTTATCATCGTGTACTGCTTTAGGTGACCTGACAGGTCACTATTGCACGTTGATAGAGCCCCTAGGATTCTTGCTTGACTACCGGCAGTATGAGGGCGATCATATACGTGGGAGCTGGTAGTCTATAAGCACATCCTTAAAAGGTCCCAAGTCGTGGGAGTTTCGAGACAGGGCATCGATACTCCAGAGTAGACTAGTGTATACAGTCGAGACCCCGACGAGGGGCGGTGGCCGGTCTCACAAGCCACTGGTGTCAGTTGGTTCACCTAAGATGTATACAGGTGCTCATTGTGTTATGAGTACACCGGACAGGACTCGCTGGGAACATGCTAGTTGGTCTTATACCTGACGTCAGATAGCAGTTCCCTGGTGACATGTGTACAGGTTAGTTCATCGACCTGAGGATCGTCATTTGTCTCGTGTGAGTTCCCACTGTACTTTGATTACTACCCTATCACGCTCAAAGGAGACGTGCAAACAGGTTTTAGTTGGGTACGGTCCCGAGCCACATGGAGGCAGTGAGCGGATCTTCAGGGGTTCGTCTCTCCCGGTATTGGGGGTGAGGTCGCGCTGTGTCTAGGAGAGCCATTACACGAAGTCCTTGGACAAGGCAGGAGAATTACTGGTAGGTATTCCAGTAGTATCTCAGGGTGTTCTGGGCTGTACTCCGACACGACTTGTACCGCTTTTGGGGGTCTGACTTTTACCAACCCCCTAGGCCCGCCATGCGATGCTCATAGACGAACGGACCAGACTGTATGGATATTGTCACTGACAGGCTCAGTAGGGTGTCAGGATGAGTTCGCTCATCGACGTCCCTTTTGGTCAATAGCTGGTGGCCCATCACGTATGGCTAATACCTCTGACATGCTAGTGGTTAAATCCACAGCCATAGTATTGACGAGTCTTTAGAGTCCACCACACATTCAGTTACTCAAGTTTCGGGCGAAACGCTGTAGAGGCCGTATGGAGATATGGAAGGGTTCGATTAGATACGTGCGGTATTGCACGGATCGTGATCGGACGGGTTTTTACTGGCCGGCTTTGGCTTAAGCCGGATCCTAGTATTAGGCAGTGTAGATTTTGTCTCTTTCCATTTGTGTTCAGTGGGAATACAAATGCGGGCATGTATATGCAGTCGCGGGGTTTTCCTGTAATTTATTACGGGATCAGTTTTCTGAAGTTGCCAGTTTGCATTCCGTTCCGGCCGGTTTTCCTTTGTTCCTTCCCGGCCGGACTTTTCCGATGGAGGGGGTTATTTGCAAGTTTGCAAATAACATTTGTGGAAGGGGTTTTTGTATTTGTGGCATTATGAAAGGTTAAGCATCTTTGCTTTTTCATGATGGCTTGCTTTATTGTGATTAGAGTTGATTTGAGTTGATTTGATATAGTTATCATAACCTTTTGATGTGGTCACCCTTTGCTTTTCCTACACTCACCTCCCTCCTTGGTTTTGATTTTTATCCTCCACCATTTTGATGAGGAGGGGGCCGGCCACATTAGAGAGGAGAGAATGAGAGAGGTTTCATTTTTTTGGTAAGAGGGAAATTGATACATCTCATTTTGGCTTGCTCACAAAACCCTTCTCACCTCTCCAAAGTTCATTCCTTCTATCCCTCCATCAAGGCAACTTCAAACCCTCAAAGAGACAATGGCTACTACACTATTCTACAGCAAATCTTGGATGCGTCGGCTAGCCAACTTCGCACCCGAGTTGCCTCGGTCCAGAGGTGGGAGCCCGTAAAAGATTCCGGCTACGTGGTGCCCTTTCCGACGAGAAGGAGATGAACGGAGTTTCCGCGGGAGATCGGAGTGGAGACGAAGACCGGAGGACACGGATCGCTTGGTATACTTCTCTACCCTTTTCTCTAGATAGCTAGGAATAGTTTAATGGCACGATCCGGGTTTTATAGTGCGCGGTGGTGTCGGTTTCTAAGTTCGAAAAATCATAGTAAATCACCGCTTCCGCACTTGGCCTCGGAATGGAGGCCGGGGCGCCGCCGCGCACTTACAGTGGTATCAGAGCCTCGCCATTAACATAGTCTAGCTTTGTCTAATGTGTTTTACATTTCCGATCGAACAATTTTCCAAAAACCGTATTTTTCTTCACATCAGTTTCTGTCGAAATTTTTTGAAGTCCAAAAATTTTTCAGGTTGTCTCAGAATGATGTGCAGGGATTTGTAAGAGTTCTATGAAAATTTGGGCTCGTGAACAATCCAAAGCACCGCGGAACCGCGGCCAAACCCATGCTTGGGCCGCGGTTCCGCCGCTACTTGAACTGTTCAGTTCCCCAAACTTTTGCAGAATGCTCCTGAGTTGAAAATAGGTTTTATGGAATGTTATTTTTTGGGCCCAGATTTCTAGATGTGCTACAGTAGTACTTGGGGGCCCACTTGGTAAAATTTGATCGATCGGATATTTTAAACACATTAGTTCACAGTATTTACATTATATCTGTGACCGTGAATGTCACTTGATCGGTAAATCCTGTCTGACTGCTATAGCCCGGTTAGACGGATTTGCGAACGTGATTTTCACGTTGATGTTCTGTGTTATGCCGTGATGTTGCGGATCGGTCGTGGGGGATAGCCTGGATGCAATGCTAGTACAGATTTAGTTGTATTATGTACATTTGATATTGCGGGGCGAGCGTCCGACATGTGGACTGCCGTCACTGCCTGTTTGTATTATTATTTTGGGGCACGACCAGGTTGCGGTCGATGTACCCGGTGTATGTATATTTTACTTTCTGTACTAGGATTACCCCGCAGAGGGGTGCAGGGATAGCCGGGTTCTATAGGGCAACGGGCCCGCATCTCATGGCATTGAGACGGAGGGGGCTTCACTCTAGGATTGGCGGGCTATTCGCTGCACTCGTAGGGGGTACAGGTTGACCCAGGAGGGGTGCCCAAGTTACCGGATTCCGTGAAGTGCTGGGTGGTCCATTCACGGTGCTGAAGGGGACTGCCTCGCTTCAGGTCTTGGCGGGTGACTTGTCGCGCCCGTAGAGGTCTAGGATTTCATTGCACAGGCTATCCACACGACCAGGGGAACGTCGGGTTTCAGTAGTGGCTCTGTGAAACCCGGGGATCCCAGATATCTGTATTGTTCTGTGATGCTTATTACATTTCTGTGATGTTGCATTTTATCACGCCTTGAGCGAATATTGTATATTGATATATATATACTAGTAGATGTTGTATATGTTTTGCATCCGCGTTAGTCCAGTCCCTGCTCTGTCGTTAGTTAAGTAACCTAACGGGTGATGACGGGACCCAGTGGCGAATGCGGATGGCATATACGTACATCATTATTTTCGTTCTTTATTGGTGTGATCAATTGATGGGACTGCATTGATTCGGATCAATGCAAGTTAAAAACAAACCTATTCTGATGTTGTTGGAACACTTTTCAAAAAGCTGTTATTGCAAGGACGTTCACTTTTGTTTTGCATCGTGGTATTCAGTTGGAATATCCTGCTCCTCAGTCGACGAGGCAAGGGCCGAAATCCCTTCACCGGGAGTGACCCCTTGGACAGAAGTTTGCGTCAGGGTAATAACTTCACTATAGCCGATTACTTTTGCTTTGCATCGTGGTATTCAGTTGGAATATCCTGCACCTCATTCTACGGGGAAAGAGCCGAGATCCCTTCACCGGGAGTGACCTCTTTAGCAAAGGTTTTTCGTCACTATATTTTTAAAAAGCTATCCGGTTCCTTCAACGATATCAAGTTCATTACGTTAAAGGTTTTCGCCAGAAACCATTCGTAGCCCTCCGTCATTTCATATGGGTGGTCAATAGTATTCAAGCTGTGTTTGTTGGCCAAAGTCAAGGCACAGTGTTTGGTAGCTGTTGGGTTTTCATATGCAGCATAGATAGATGCGTTGGTTTGGGACAGTCGTACTGCCTTGTTGGCCAAAGTCAAGGGTAGGTACGGGTGGCTTCAAATTAACCTGGAGAATGACGGGTAGAACTTGACATGTGACTTATGATTTGTTGGCCAAAGTCAAGGTCATAAGAGCATGGGGTAAAAATCCACATCGGGAGTTTCTAAAGAAACTGAAACTTGCCAGATATGCGCATACCTTCTGGAGTGTGATGACGTGAGCGGATTCCGTCACGTTATCATGCGATGATAGTTGGATCCCAATTCCCACTGATGAGTTGGTTTACTCCTCGGGTGATCCCGACTAATTCTTCTTTCAGGTTTGGAGGAGAATTTGACGGTACAGTAGGAGGTTTCCAGATTAGATAAATTAGTAACCATTCTGATCTAGGATAGAGTGCACGCTGAGTGTTTCTTTTCTCTCTCTCTCCGGCAGCGACCATTGACCCGACCCTAAGACTATGACTCAGTGACCAAAATTAACCGAACCTTCTTTAACACTGGCTTTTGGATTGTCAGAGTTGCAAACCTCATTGCCACTCCTACTTTTACCCTTTTCTCCAGGACACCCCGTATTACTACGAACGTCCACTTCCATTGGACAAAACCATCGTATGGTTAGATACGAACTCGAAGGAATTTATTCGAGGATGGTTTCCGGTTCTGGAGAAAACGGATAGGACTATTCAGTTGTCTTTTCCTTTTACCTTCTCTCAGGTTGCGAGTACTCCTTGGTTTAGGAGATAGTACACATATTACGCAAATTGGATAGTCTTCTTCCAAACCTTAGGCTGATGCCGAACGGTGGGGAATGAAGAAAACCAATTAGCATAACGATGGTGTACAGAAGGTATTAAGTAAAGACATAACAAGGGATTAGTAAGAGGGCAAAGTAAATTGCGACTGCTATTCACGACCAAACCAAGTATTTATTCGCCAATCCTAAATCACCTTTGTATTTCTCCAGAACACTCCGTATCACTACGAAGATCCACAGTTTATTGGATACTCTATCGTATGGTTATATACGAACTCGAAAGGAACTTGTTCCAGTTCGGGGATGGATTCTGGTTCAGGAGAAATAGGAATAAGGTTTATTCGGTTGTCTTTTATCTTCACCTTCTCTCGCATTGCGAGTGCTCCTAGGATTAGGACAGTACACCCATTATGCTTATTGGATAGTCTTCTTCCAAACCATAGGCTGGTGCCGAACGGTAGGGAAGGAAGAAAACCATTTGGCCTAAGGGGTGTGCAGAAGGTAATGACTAAAGACATATAAAGGGATTTGGAGAGGTGGCATAGAATTATACGGTTACAGTCGTAAATCTGGAAGAGGCATTACTAGGAATACCGGGATACCCATCGAAACATTTCAATGTTTCAGTTTCATTGTGTAATGTTAAAGGAAAACCGATTTCCAGTTAGACACTTGCTACAGGGTATGTATTTACCAGGTATGATTCTCACATCTGTATGGTTTTACAGATGATGAGTGGGAGTGAGTTATTGGGAATTGGGTGATCATCCTCATTATATCGGGATTCGTTCTAATTGGTGATATTTGAGGAAATCGCCTGGGTTGTTTGCCGGACGGCAAATTTTTGGTTTTGAATATCCGATGTTATGCACCAATTTCAAATTGATATATCTGTACGTCTATTTTCATAGAGTGAGATATACCTTTCTGAAATTATGTCTGTGACATTTACCTATATCAGTGGATGGTTAGGTAAGGAGCATTAAACAGCGGTGTAATTCTTCTTAATCATAAGTACAGTTTTCAACCTACGACACACAGTGAATGAGTTATCAGACTCAAGGGACTTATACAGAGTATTGTATGTTGTCCAGCGTCCATGAGGACAGAGGGGTTGGTTCTCGTACTATATTCGGTTTACTTATGACTTCTCTAGTTTTTAGACAGGTGTTTCGTGGAAACACAGGGTCTGAATTTTGAGAAATTATAGGTATTTGAATAAAGTAGAGAACCAGGTATTGCAAGTATCGGGATTCTTCAAAGTGATCGAAGATGTAGATACTTGTGAATGGTATTCAGTTGATAGTAGTGATTAAGAGAACTTGCTTCTCTTTTGGGTTACTCATAATTGGAAGCAATCCTAAGTTGAGTAACGCTGATCGCCCTTTTTCCATTTAGTTGACATGCACTGGAGACAGCTGCATGATTTGAATCTGGTTCAATTAAATCAGTGCCTCTGGTTCTATATTGGATATAGAACAGTTCATATCTTAACGTTGTTAAGGTACGGGGAATAGTCCGGCTTATGATTAAAACCAGACACTGGACAACTCAAGGCACGTTTCTGTAATGGCTGTTTGTGGGTTGACCCAGGCTATGACGAGGGTTGACTTTCTACCATCTGGAAGATCAATAGTGATATTGTTCTAGACTCGCCACAGTTTTAATAAAAATGGATTTTTTCAGAAAACAGAAGTGGGAGTATGGTAGAACTGGAAGTGATTCCAGAACCGCAAACGATTACTGAAGATTTGATAAGGAACCTAAAGATTCAATCTGGTTTGACATTCCATTGGCCACTCCGCAGATAAGATGGGTAACCTCAGGCACCCGAGGGGTACTCCGGTAGCCTCAAAGACGGTGACATGGAGGTTCTTGTTTACCCAGACTTGCCATTGCTGTTGTTCCAGACTATGAGACCCGGCGGGAGGATGAGTATAGCGTCGTTCTAAACTTTCTTTAGAAGTGTACGTTTATATGACTCTACCAGAGGGTTGTCATAGACAGTGGGAGCAGCGGAAGCATTGGTGGACAGGTGGCTTATGTCTATTTATAGACTAAAGCAGATATAGCGGAGATAGATCATCTATTTCTGATGTGACAGTCATAGGTTTGACTTCATCAGAATAGGGGATGGATCTGTTAAGAAGGTAGTAGGGTGTGATGTCCTGGTATTTCGATGACATACACAGAGTAGGAAGTGATATTCCTATACTACGATCGGTTATACTTTGGTCGTCACACAGTGGTTTCTCCACATGGGAATTGGACATTATATCAGACATACTGGTTACTAGATCTATGGTTTTAGATCTAGATTTGGGTGGTTTCCCAATTAAGGGTACTTAGACAGCATTCTAAGAGTATTTAGAATGGACGACTCCTGGCATGGTGGTGTACCTGCAGGTGATGGAGTCACCCTCTCTAAAGGTGTCTTATAGACTAAAGGGGAGAGGGATGTGCATGATTGGAAGATCACTTGCTTAAGAAATTGAGTCAATCATGAGATGTCAAGTACCACACCAGATGTTGCTTTTGCACTAGATGCAATAAGTTAATATTGATCCAATCCTGGAGAAACAGTCGGAAGCAGTTTTAGAACATAAGTGGATGTTCTAGGGATATGATAATGACAGCCTCATTCGGGAGACAGTTATCATTTCAGGCTTCCAAGGTGACCTGGACAACAGGAAGGTTGTCAGAGTTATAGTTTTTCCTTCTGACGAGTGGCAGTATTTTGGACAGGTGGTCCAAAGCAATACTTAGGGAGGCATGGCGCAGGATACTGATTAAGTTCAGTTGACGATACAGTCTAAGAAGTGTGGATTTGGAGTTCATTTATGAGCTAGGTCCCATCAAACATCCAAACACATTCTAAGACAGGTATTGCTCAATTCGGGAGAAGGGTTTCTCCGTGAACTTGAGATATAGAGAAACATCAAAGCGGATCCACTCACTGAGGCTATTCCTCGAACGCAATAGTTTCATAAACGAGCTTTGTGAGACTGACTAGTAGAGGAGTTGGGTGTTCGGTATCACACGGGCTGTGAGCATGCGACATCGCAATAATTAGCCTTGAGTGCAAGTGGGAGATTGTTGGAGATAGTGCCCTCAGAGTCAATTATTGGATCACAGGCACGTGATTGCAATGATTGAGGGAGGACCTATCCCGGTAGGACAGTCTTACTCAAGATGATAGTATGCTATCTGGTTTACCTTTATCATCGTGTACTGCTTTAGGTGACCTGACAGGTCACTATTGCACGTTGATAGAGCCCCTAGGATTCTTGCTTGACTAGCGGCAGTATGAGAGCGATCATATACGTGGGAGCTGGTATTCTATAAGCACATCCTTAAAAGGTCCCTAGTCGTGGGAGTTTCGAGACAGGGCATCGATACTCCAGAGTAGACTAGTGTATACAGTCGAGACCCCGACAAGGGGCGGTGGCCGGTCTCACAAGCCACTGGTGTCAGTTGGTTCACCTAAGATGTATACAGGTGCTCATTGGGTTATGAATACACCGGACAGGACTCGCTGGGAACATGCTAGTTGGTCTTATACCTGACGTCAGATAGCAGTTCCCTGGTGACATGTGTACAGGTTAGTTCATCGACCTGAGGATCGTCATTTGTCTCGTGTGAGTTCCCATTGTACTTTGATTACTACCCTACCACGCTCAAAGGAGACGTGCAAACAGGTTTTAGTTGGGTACAGTCCCGAGCCACATGGAGGCAGTGAGCGGATCTTCAGGGGTTCGTCTCTCCCGGTATTGGGGGTGAGGTCGCGCTGTGTCTAGGAGAGCCATTACACGAAGTCCTTGGCCAAGGCAGGAGAATTACTGGTAGGTATTCCACTAGTATCTCAGGATGTTCTGGGCTGCACTCCGACACGACTTGTACCGCTTTTGGGGGTTTGACTTTTACCAACCCCCTACGCCCGCCATGCGATGCTCATAGACGAACGGACCGGACTGTACGGATATTGTCACTGACAGACTCAGTAGGGTGTGTAACATTCCAAAAAAAATACATGAGCTGCAACAGCAGCAGATGTAAACATCAGCCCACCCCATCATCATTTTTCAGCCCCATTGCTGACCTGCACACTCCCAAATCAGCTACATCAGCCTACCCTTAACATTATCAGCCCCTAGCTGACTTACCTACCCCCATCAAGACCTATCATCCCACAATGGCTGACTTCAGCCACCAGAACAGCCCCCTCCCTATACCTACAGCTACACCAGCAGCTGAAACTATACATCTATTCAACACATTTCAGCCCATTGTATCATCAACAGCAACACCATCATTGCATCAGCCTAATTCCTGCCCAACTTCAGCCACAAGGTCAGCAATAGTTGCTACAATACACCACCCCATATCAGCCACAACACTCCCACAACAACAGCTACGACAGCTGCAGCCACCACCCTAACACCATAGCCCAAAACCTACACCCCAAACCCCTCACATCAGCAGCAGTACATCAGCCCCCATTGTCAATACTTTCAGCCACAATAGCTGAAATTCAGCCAACCCTACACCTACACCATCATTTCAGCCACTAGCATCAGCTGCTATATCATCACTGATTCAGCCCCATTTCCTGGCAACAGATCAGTCACATTTCAACCCCAACACAGCAGCTTCAGCACCACACACACACCCAACCTCATAAGCCACAGCAGTAGCTGCTACTCTACAACAAAGAAAGAAAAGTTCAAGCAGCAGCAGCAGCCAGGAACCCACAGAAACAGCAGCAACAACTTATTTCAGCTAAGAACTGCAGCAATTGGAGCTGTAGCAGCACACCACCAGCAACCACACACTCCCCTTCTTCTTGATCTTCCCTTCTCCTTCGATCTAAGACCCCCATGAGGTATAATCTCACAACCAACTCCTATCTTGTTAAGTTCTGGGTTATTAACTGATAGTTTACTGCTATATTGAGATATAGTGCTAGTTTAGGTGATTTGAGTGAGATTTGGCCAAGTGATGGTTTTGATTATTAGTGTAACCTTATTAAGTGTGTTTGAAACCAGTTAAACCAAGATTTGTCTCAGGTTTCACCAAATACGGATTTATAGAACTTTTCATGTCGGTTTGTGAGGATATATGGCGTGCAGGTGAATCTGGAGTGATCCGGGGTCATTACGGGGAAAGTAAACAATACTAGGGGCTTAGATAGACCATCAGGAGGCCACCCTATGCAGACAAGAGCCCAAATCCCTTGTAGGGCCGGACAGGCCGGTTTTTAGGGGTATGTGGCCGGCCCCCCTGTAAAGTTAGGTGCCCAAATGGCTTCGGTAGGTCATATTTACTCTGTATATCACCCCAGAGTTGTTTAATTGCCGTGTTTTGACCTGAACAGAAATCTGGGACCACTTTTCTGGGTTGCTGCCATGTTTTTCATGATGTTTATAGATTTAAGTTTTGTTATTTGGTGATTCGTTTCTGTCGGGTGGCGTTTGGACGTCAACGACAGCAGATATTGGCTGTGTTTGCACACAAGGTCACAGGTTTTTACCTATGGGCGTAGTGTGCACAATTTTGGTTTCCGACATGGTTTTCATGTGTTTTAGCGTGTGATATCCTTGTAGGTACCCCACGTGGCGTCAAAGCGTTGGAGATGCAAATGGAGACATCAGCACCGGCACGCTTAAAGAAAGGTGAGTAGATTTATATCTACGGGGAGAAGTCGGGTGGATGGCGTATAGCACCCCCGCAGTCCGAGGTGATGTATACGGATGCGTATACACACCTATAAATATTATATGTTGTTGGGTTTATTATTGATGTTTAAATGGAAATTTGTGGACGTGGATGATTTTGGTTACGGAACCTTAGGGTAGTGGGTGCACTACACATACATACTCACACATACATACTTGCATACATCCTCACTTCATATATGCTTATGGGATTCGTCATGGACATGTGTTCACTTGGATATGAGGCTATATATTTATTACGGATTTGAGGATGATACCTGGGATTGATATGAGTCGATGAGTTTGATCTGGATTATGATATCGGTGATATGATAGGATTCATGATTAAGATACACCTTGATACTTTAGAGGATTTTGGGAATGATGATGCCATAGAAATAGCGACATATATATTATGTGATCAACATGTGATTATGATATACGATGGGATATGATATGATATGATATGACAGGATACTTGTGATCGGCCACCTTAGGCGATGTATATTCTGGTGATGATATATGAGGATAATATCAATCTATACTAAACTGTCGATCAGTAGCTAGATCTTGATTATAGTGATGATGTTAGAATTGTACTAAACATAGGTCAGTACACAGATGATGATATTGATAAAGAGAATGCTCGATGAATGATCTGACAAATGTGATATTGACCCGTACCCAGATTGGGGAGGCCGTACGATGGATTTACGTACGAGCTATAATTTGATGTTTGATCTGCCTACTTGACTTGGGAATAACCAATTATAGAGATATGGTATCAGATGTGATATGATCGAGACGGGATCATCGACTATATATGTATATTTATATGTATCGACTCAGAGATCAGGCGGTTTCCCTTACCTACTACTAGCTTTAGCTCAGCCTTGTAGTAGTGTAGCTATATGACTTTTATGACATTAGATGCAGTTTAGCGATCATGGTGTTCAGTATTTCAGCTCCCGCATATTATTATTGTTGCTCTGCATCGCATACTGTTATGATTCATATTCTATTATTGATATCATGCTGTTAGGACACCAGCACCATTACCGATGATGCGTATGTTCCACATACACTTACTTGCCAGCTTACACACATCTTCATCGGTAATTGCCATGTCACTACACAGTAGTATTATTGCATCAGGATATGACCCTTGTATGTGCATACTATTATTCCATGTTGCAGGACATACTGTTACACTTGCATTCCATTTATATGTCACATACATCATGCTTCCTGATTATACGCATTGAGATATGTTGTTTCTATGTTATTTCTGGATTTGGGAACCGTGGGTATTTCAAAGAGATTATGTAAATATTTTAAAAACCCGGTTACCCCTGATATGATATTTCAGTGCGTTCACCATGTGTTTTCTCGGTGCTGAGAGTGACATATGAAACCCGAATCGAGGAGGCGGATGAGACCGATTGCGGGTACATGGTGGACCCGGTGCGGTACCCCGGGGCAAGAAGATCGCAGAAGATGGCGTTGAGCCTGTGCAGGGGAGCACTACCTACCGGTGATTTTACCCGACGCGTCGGATATCCGGAAGATACCGTCGTAGTCATGAGATGGATGGTAGGGGCCGATCTGGACTGACGGTGCCCTGGATTTTGTAATTGAGACATTGAGATTTCGAGATATTGAGGTACAGAGATTGTGATACAGAGGTATCGAGATACTGAGACTTATGTTTTGTGCCGATGCTAGGCACTGTTTATGCTGATTTCATTTATGATACCTCATTTTAAAAGTACAGAAATCTCACAAATTATGAAAAGCTGTTTTCTTCAGTACATGCATTCTGTTACATGCATTCATATATCATCTATATGATACATTGTTACCTGATGCACTGACATGGACATATGGGATTACACTTGGGTTAGATATTTACCCTAGACATGGTTAGAGATTACTGGTTATATATATTGATGATTATATATATTGATCGTATGACCTAGGATTGCGTCATACATGCGATTTTCTGTTCGTAGATCTTTTTCTACTCACGAGTTGGCAACTCACCCCCGTTGTGCCCCAGTTTCATGCAGGTGTTGCCGTACGGATTTCATTACGGTTTTGCGGGCACAGCTTATTTCAGGTGACTTGCTAGTAGGTGGGTTATTTGTATCATACCCATCATTATATATTGTATAATATATTCAGTTGTATCTAGAAGATCCATCAACCAAACTTGTACTTATTTGAGATAGAGACCAGTGATGTATATTCTTTCGACCTTAGAGTCGCGTGTTATATTTCGATGGGCTCTTGCTGGTTGAGTTTCATTTCTGTTGTGATCCTCGCCTTTAGGCGTTGTATATTATGTTGCTTACAGGTTGATTTGATATGGTTCTTCCTATTCTATACTACTTCTCTTGGTTTGGATTTCTGGGTTTCGGCTTACTTAACATACGTACGCCTTGAGACGTTCGAAGTCTAAGTGTCGGTCATGTTCCGTACTTTCGGGTCGTGACAAAGTTGGTATCAGAGCGTTAGGTTTTACCTTCGGAGCGTAGGATGACCCTTGGTTGATGGAATAGGTAACTAAAGTAGAGTGACGTACCGTTGGTATGTTCCGCGGCATATTTACGACACGCCACTCCACTTAAGAAGCCTTAGGATGTACATTTCTTTGTTCAGTATCATATTCCTTCCTGATCTAGCCTCATCGGTACCAGTTTTGGTTTTGCTGCCACGATTACGGGCAGGGAGAGCTACGGCTAGAGTTGCGGTCAGCATGAGCTCGTTACGAATGAGGACTGACCAGGGCGTGAGCCTGGCGACACATTATTGCAGAGATGTGTCTTGATTGTGTTTTCGCGCCACGAGCGTTGGATGGATCGCTGTATAAGATTACTCGGACTTACAGATCAGCACCAGAGGATTGAGCCACTGATAGAGGCCAGCCAGATTTTGATGACTGTTGGTATATTGTTTACTCATGATGATTGAGGCACCGTTCAGCGTGCAGAAGAGTGAGCCAGTTCTTGCTGCGAACAACGAGCTATTGCCCCAGATGTTGGAGCTATTGCAGTACGAGATTGTGCTAATAGATGATAGAAGATCGCTAGTCACCAAGAATAAATGACTAGGACATGTGGATCATTCGCTACCCCGATGCGAGGTCATCAGATAGATTGATTCCAGCTAGAGACGACTTCACGCAGAGACGTTGAGAGTCGACATAGACGATCAAATGTCAGAAACCTATTATTTCAAGTTTAAAGTATTCGAAAAGACATGCAGGCAATTCTATGGACCCTCTAGAAGAATGAAACCCTAACTCGACTTAATGACCGTGTGAAAGCCTTTGAACCTTAGGGTTTGCGGCAGTTCTGCGGCACCATTAGTGAGGCTTGGGTTTGCCCTTCTACGGCTGGACCACCGATGCTGTGGTATGTACTTGATACTCTTATACTGTACCCAAGATGTTGAGCTCTTGGGGGATTATGAGGTTTTGACCAATCGATCGGATGGCTCGACTTAATTCGGATGCTAGGTGGTGAGATGACGGATGCTAGGTGGTGAGATGCATTTCTTGAGAGACTCCAGAAATGAGGATAGCCGTTGGAGCTCAGTCCATGCAGCCACGACGAGACGAGTCTGAAGCAGTCGACATTAGAAAAAAGTGGAGTAAGAGGTTCATACAAAATCTGGGTATGATGGCGTTCCACTCCGCCGACATCAGAGATGCAATGCGCATGCCGAGGCAGAGTACTGGATATACCTTCCAGAAGGAGTCGCGATGAGTATGCAGCCGTTCCGGAACAAGAAAATAGATTTAATAAAGGACGATAACTTCCGGACAGTTAAGCAGAGACGAGATTTGGAAAGGACCTTGAGTAGGATTCCTTCCAGGACACTGCTGCAATGATACTTGCACCCAGGATCAGATGTGTCACGTACCTTCAGAGAGCCAGAGGCCGACGCCAGTGACATGTTGCTTTACGAGTAGTCGCGATGATTGGCCGAGAGATGGCCAGAGAAGTGCCAGAACGGAATTGACCCCGTTAACACACTTGACAGGGCCGATGAGCCGATGGATCGTGAGATTTGGTAATCCACAGAGAAGAATTGGATCCAGGAGTGGTCGTATTACGCACACCAGTAGGCCAGAGTTTAGGATCGTCGACGAGATATGCTATGACGACCACGACAGTTGGCCAGAGATTTTTGGAGGATGTGCTTGAGCGGACTATTCCACCATACTTGATTTTGGTGATTAAGGATTTACGATTTTTGCACAATTGTTGCACTTGATATCGTTTTCGAGCCTTGGTTTCACATGTTTGTGATTTTATGGGATTTAGACATTTGAGTTGATTTTGTGCGTACGCACGCACACGATTTGGTTTTTGCACTCGGTATAGTTCACGTATGCTTACAGTGCAATGATTCGTATTTCGTGCACTTGGATGCACTGGACTTCGAGTTCGATGGTGATGCTTGATATTGGATTTCATGATTTCGTGCATGATGGATGCACCGGATTTGGATTTTCAGCGCATGATGGGCGCAGGTTATGAGATGCGATTTGGTACACACCAGATGCACTAAATCGAGATATTTCGGGCATGTCAGATGCACCTGATTTTTTGCTGTCAGGCACACGCGTCGCCTATGACAGATGCTGTGTGCACACCCGTTGCACCTTGATGTCGTTTTGTGCACCTTTTTGGCACATTCATGGATTTTGATTTCCGTGCGCACCGGACGCACAGAGTTTTTATATGCACATTTTGGGATTGATTTCTATGGAGCAGTACGTTTATATGATATTTGCTATGTGTTTTCGTACTGAGCAGGACTGATCAGATGACAGTGCCTGGGTATATTTTTCATGCATAATAGATTTCAAGGGGATTTCCAAAAGCGAGCTATAGTCTCACTATTTGCATACGTGTCTGACATGACACGAAACGTTTAAAACGAGAAAAACCGTTCTAAAATTAATTTCAAAATGGCGGGACGTGCATATTAAACAAAAGATATATACGTATATGGTTATTTCTTATAAGAGATGTCCGCCACTGTGCAGTGTTATGCGCATTGCACATCGACTTTAAAGAATTTAGCATGCATTCCCTTCAGATATTTACATGTACGGATTTGGTATTTACATGTATAGTTCCGATTTATAGCATATCGGTTTTGCTTTGGATTTGGCATTCGTGTTTTCACCTTGACTCCGATGATTGCGGGATGCTTGACGGAGTTTTGACTTCGAGTTATCTGCTCGTTACTCATGCGCATGTATTGCGCTATGATGACTTTTATGTATTGATGATTTCGGAGCCCCGTTGACTTGGACATTTATTTGAAATGTTTTAGAATTAGGAGGTTTAAATTTAAATTCGGGGACCGAATTTATTTAAGAGGGGAAGACTGTAACATTCCAAAAAAAAATACATGAGCTGCAACAGCAGCTGATGTAAACATCAGCCCACCCCATCATCATTTTTCAGCCCCATTGCTGACCTGCACACTCCCAAATCAGCTACATCAGCCTACCCTTAACATTATCAGCCCCTAGCTGACTTACCTACCCCCATCAAGACTTATCAGCCCACAATGGCTGACTTCAGCCACCAGAACAGCCCCCTCCCTATACCTACAGCTACACCAGCAGCTGAAACTATGCATCTATTCAACACATTTCAGCCCATTGTATCATCAACAGCAACACCATCATTGCATCAGCCTAATTCCTGCCCAACTTCAGCCACAAGGTCAGCAATAGTTGCTACAATACACCACCCCATATCAGCCACAACACTCCCACAACAACAGCTACGACAGCTGCAGCCACCACCCTAACACCATAGCCCAAAACCTACACCCTAAACCCCTCACATCAGCAGCAATACATCAGCCCCCATTGTCAATACTTTCAGCCACAATAGCTGAAATTCAGCCAACCCTACACCTACACCATCATTTCAGCCACTAGCATCAGCTGCTATATCAGCATTGATTCAGCCCCATTTCCTGGCAACAGATCAGTCACATTTCAACCCCAACACAGCAGCTTCAGCACCACACACCCCCCCAACCTCATAAGCCACAGCAGTAGCTGCTGCTCTACAACAAAGAAAGAAAAGTTCAAGCAGCAGCAGCAGCCAGGAACCCACAGAAACAGCAGCAACATCTTATTTCAGCCAAGAACTGCAGCAATTGGAGCTGTAGCAGCACACCACCAGCAACCACACACTCCCCTTCTTCTTGATCTTCCCTTCTCCTTCGATCTAAGACCCCCATGAGGTATAATCTCACAACCAACTCCTATCTTGTTAAGTTCTGGGTTATTAACTGATAGTTTACTGCTATATTGAGATATAGTGCTAGTTTAGGTGATTTGAGTGAGATTTGGCCAAGTGATGGTTTTGATTATTAGTGTAACCTTATTAAGTGTGTTTGAAACCAGTTAAACCAAGATTTGTCTCAGGTTTCACCAAATACGGATTTATAGAACTTTTCATGTCGGTTTGTGAGAATATATGGCGTGCAGGTGAATCTGGAGTGATCCGGGGTCATTACGGGGAAAGTAAACAATACTAGGGGCTTAGATAGACCATCAGGAGACCACCCTATGCAGACGAGAGCCCAAATCCCTTGTAGGGACGGACAGGCCGGTTTTTAGGGGTATGTGGCCGGCCCCCCTATAAAGTTAGGTGCCCAAATGGCTTCGGTAGGTCATATTTACCCTGTATATCACCCCAGAGTTGTTTAATTGCCGTGTTTTGACCTGAACAGAAATCTGGGACCACTTTTCTGGGTTGCTGCCATGTTTTTCATGATGTTTATAGATTTAAGTTTTGTTATTTGGTGATTCGTTTCTGTCGGGTGGCGTTTGGACGTCAACGACAGCAGATATTGGCTGTGTTTGCACACAAGGTCACAGGTTTTTACCTATGGGCGTAGTGTGCACAATTTTGGTTTCCGACATGGTTTTCATGTGTTTTAGCGTGTGATATCCTTGTAGGTACCCCACGTGGCGTCGAAGCGTTGGAGATGCAAATGGTGACATCGGCACCGGCACGCTTAAAGAAAGGTGAGTAGATTTATATCTACGGGGAGAAGTCGGGTGGATGGCGTATAGCACCCCCGCAGTCCGAGGTGATGTATACGGATGCGTATACACACCTATAAATATTATATGTTGTTGGGTTTATTATTGATGTTTAAATGGAAATTTGTGGACGTGGATGATTTTGGTTACGGAACCTTAGGGTAGTGGGTGCACTACACATACATACTCACACATACATACTTGCATACATCCTCACTTCATATATGCTTATGGGATTCGTCATGGACATGTGTTCACTTGGATATGAGGCTATGTATTTATTACGGATTTGAGGATGATACCTGGGATTGATATGAGTCGATGAGTTTGATCTGGATTATGATATCGGTGATATGATAGGATTCATGATTAAGATACACCTTGATACTTTAGAGGAATTTGGGAATGATGATGCCATAGAAATAGTGACATATATATTATGTGATCGACATGTGATTATGATATACGATGGGATATGATATGATATGATATGACAGGATACTTGTGATCGGCCACCTTAGGCGATGTATACTCTGGTGATGATATATGAGGATAATATCAATCTATACTAAACTGTCGATCAGTAGCTAGATCTTGATTATAGTGATGATGTTAGAATTGTACTAAACACAGGTCAGTACACAGATGATGATATTGATAACGAGAATACTCGATGAATGATATGACAAATGTGATATTGACCCGTACCCAGATTGGGGAGGCCGTACGACGGATTTACGTACGAGCTATAATTTGATGTTTGATCTGCCTACTTGACTTGGGAATAACCAATTATAGAGATATGGTATCAGATGTGATATGATCGAGACGGGACCACCGACTATATATGTATATTTATATGTATCGACTCAGAGATCAGGCGGTTTCCCTTACCTACTACTAGCTTTAGCTCAGCCTTGTAGTAGTGTAGCTATATGACTTTTATGACATTAGATGCAGTTTAGCGATCATGGTGTTCAGTATTTCAACTCCCACATATTATTATTGTTGCTCTGCATCGCATACTGTTATGATTCATATTCTATTATTGATATTATGCTGTTAGGACACCAGCACCATTACCGATGATGCGTATGTTCCACATACACTTACTTGCCAGCTCACACACATCTTCATCGGTAATTGCCATGTCACTACACAGTAGTATTATTGCATCAGGATATGACCCTTGTATGTGCATACTATTATTCCATGTTGCAGGACATACTGTTACACTTGCATTCCATTTATATGTCACATACATCATGCTTCCTGATTATACGCATTGAGATATGTTGTTTCTATGTTATTTCTGAATTTGGGAACCGTGGGTATTTCAAAGAGATTATGTAAATGTTTTAAAAACCCGGTTACCCCTGATATGATATTTCAGTGCGTTCACCATGTGTTTTCTCGGTGCTGAGAGTGACATATGAAACCCGAATCGAGAAGGCGGATGAGACCGATTGCGGGTACATGGTGGACCCGGTGCGGTACCCCGGGGCAAGAAGATCGCAGAAGATGGCGTTGAGCCTGTGCATGGGAGCACTACCTACCGGTGATTTTACCCGACGCGTCGGATATCCGGAGGATACCGTCGTAGTCATGAGATGGATGGTAGGGGCCGATCTGGACTGACGGTGCCCTGGATTTTGTAATTGAGACATTGAGATTTCGAGATATTGAGGTACAGAGATTGTGATACAGAGGTATCGAGATACTGAGACTTATGTTTTGTGCGGATGCTAGGCACTGTTTATGCTGATTTCATTTATGATACCTCATTTTAAAAGTACAGAAATCTCACAAATTATGAAAAGTTGTTTTCTTCAGTACATGCATTCTGTTACATGCATTCATACATCATCTATATGATACATTGTTACCTGATGCACTGACATGGACATATGGGATTACACTTGGGTTAGATATTTACCCTAGACATGGTTAGAGATTACTGGTTATATATATTGATGATTATATATATTGATCGTATGACCTAGGATTGCGTCATACATGCGATATTCTGTTCGTAGATCTTTTTCTACTCACGAGTTGGCAACTCATCCACGTTGTGCCCCAGTTTCATGCAGGTGTTGCCGTACGGATTTCATTACGGTTTTGCGGGCATAGCTTATTTCAGGTGACGTGCTAGTAGGTGGGTTATTTGTATCATACCCATCATTATACATTGTATAATATATTCAGTTGTATCTAGAAGATCCATCAACCAAACTTGTACTTATTTGAGATAGAGACCAGTGATGTATATTCTTTCGACCTTAGAGTCGCGTGTTATATTTCGATGGGCTCTTGCTGGTTGAGTTCCATTTCTGTTGTGATCCTCGCCTTTAGGCGTTGTATATTATGTTGCTTACAGGTTGATTTGATATGGTTCTTCCAATTCTCAACTACTTCTCTTGGTTTGGATTTCTGGGTTTCGTCTTACTTAGCATACGTACGCCTTGAGACGTTCGTAGTCTAAGTGTCGGTCATGTTCCGTACTTTCGGGTCGTGACAGGGTGTCAGGATGAGTTCGCTCATCGACGTCCCTTTTGGTCAATAGCTGGTGGCCCGTCACGTATGGCTAATACCTCTGACGTGCTAGTGGTTAAATCCACAGCCATAGTATTGACGAGTCTTTAGAGTCCACCACACATTCAGTTACTCAAGTTTCGGGCGAAACGCTGTAGAGGCCGTATGGAGATATGGCAGGGTTCGATCAGATACTTGCGGTATTGCACGGATCGTGATCGGACGGGTTTTTACTGGCCGACTTTGGCTTAAGCCGGATCCTAGTATTAGACAGTGTAGATTTTGTCTCTTTGCATTTGTGTTCAGTGGGAATACAAATGCGGGCATGTATATGCAGTCGCGGGGTTTTCCTGTAATTTATTACAGGATCAGTTTTCTGAAGTTGCCAGTTTGCATTCCGTTCCGGCCGGTTTTCCTTTGTTCCTTCCCGGCCGGACTTTTCCGATGGAGGGGGTTATTTGCAAGTTTGCAAATAACATTTGTGGAAGGGGTTTTTTGTATTTGTGGCATTATGAAAGGTTAAGCATCTTTTCTTTTTCATGATGGCTTGCTTTATTGTGATTAGAGTTGATTTGAGTTGATTTGATATAGTTATCATAACCTTTTGATGTGGTCACCCTTTGCTTTTCCTACACTCACCTCCCTCCTTGGTTTTGATTTTTATCCTCCACCATTTTGATGAGGAGGGGGCCGACCACATTAGAGAGGAGAGAATGAGAGAGGTTTCATTTTTTTGGTAAGAGGGAAATTGATACATCTCATTTTGGCTTGCTCACAAAACCCTTCTCACCTCTCCAAAGTTCATTCCTTCTATCCCTCCATCAAGGCAACTTCAAACCCTCAAAGAGACAATGGCTACTACACTATTCTACAGCAAATCTTGGACGCGTCGGCTAGCCAACTTCGCACCCGAGTTGCCTCGGTCCAGAGGTGGGAGCCCGTAAAAGATTCCGGCTACGTGGTGCCCTTTCCGACGAGAAGGAGATGAACGGAGTTTCCGCGGGAGATCGGAGGGGAGACGAAGACCGGAGGACACGGATCGCTTGGTATACTTCTCTACCCTTTTCTCTAGATAGCTAGGACTAGTTTAATGGCACGATCCGGGTTTTATAGTGCGCGGAGGTGCCGGTTTCTAAGTTCGAAAAATCAAAGTAAATCACCGCTTCCGCACTTGGCCTCGGGATGGAGGCCGGGGCGCCACCGTGCACTTACATGAACATAATCAATGCATACAATGAATCTTATGTAGGGTTCCTAGGCACTCTTGTGAAGGTTCATAAGGCATCAAACATGCCCGGATTAAATTTTAGACGTGCCGAACAACCCAAAGCCGGGATCTTTGCTAGATTATTAGGGTTTAACATGCAATAAGATAACTTTTATCTAAGTGTGAGGGATTACAACCTTTGTAGTCCGCTCCTTCACTTCACAAGCTCCGAGTAGAAGTCCCTTTGCCGCGATCCACGATCTCCCGGACTCATGAGAGGCTCCACGACTCGAACGATCCATTCTAGCTCGTCGTAATCCAAATCTCCGATGATCTACGTCGAGGTTTCGAAGAACTCAAGCTATCTCACTCTAAAGAAGTGAACACACTAATCCCATGGGCTAGATGAGATGAGTATGAGAGAGTAGTAATTTTGCTTTCTTTTTAAATCATTTTCTCAATTTTATTCATCACTTCAAGAAAATCTAGCAAGCTTTTCTTTCAAGAGAGAAGAAGAAGATGATAATGGAAAAAGAATAATGATAATGATTTCCTTTTGTGATGAATAGAATAAAACATATGATTGAATTGTAAAACCATGGTCAAGGATGAGTGGCTAGGATCTTGTAGAGAAATAACTAGAGTTAGGGTTTAGTTGAGTTAAAGAAAATATCATAAGAATGACAAAAGAAGAAACCTTCTAGAAGATGCATGAAACATCTAACCCAAATTAAACCCTAATCTCAATTAATCATCCTTAAACATGTTTAACAATTAATCATAACATGTCACAATAATATATATCACATATATATTATATTTGCAACAAAAGAAAATAATACAATTAACATATATCGCATATATATCAATGTATCATCCACTGAGAAAATGAAATAATAAAGTAAGCCAATATTAGTTAATATAATAATATATCATATATATTATTATATATTAAATCATCGAATCAACACTTGATCCGACGATCCGGCTATATCGAATATTACCGACTAATATTTCATGTACCGATTCATCGAATCAACACTTGATCCGATGACCCGGTTCATATCCATATATCGCGAGAATATAATACGGTATCCCATATCGCATTATTCTCGCTCCTGCGCATATCACATATGTGCCACTACTCTGTTTCGCCTGAGCCAAGAAACCTCTGTGTAGGACTCTAAAGAATCGTCAATACGCCGGTAGCAGGTGATGATCATATCAAACACCCACAAGCTGCAAGCGGTCAGCTAAACGTAACAGCCACCCAGGTATTGAGCGATCAGAAGATCAACAAGCTAGCCTGTGCGTTCTCCTGTGAATCCGATCAGTAACACTCCCGTACAGTCCGGTCTGTTCGTCTGATATGTCGCATATCAAGTCTAGGGGTGGTATACGTCAGACCCCAGTAACCGATAAGTCGTGTCGATGTATGGCTCATAACGGATCGAGAAACTACTAGTAACACTTACCAGTAAATCTCTATATCAGCCCTGGCCAGGGACTTCCAGTTATAGCCAATCGAACACAGCACAACATCAACTCCCTATACCGGGAGAGACGAATCCCCTCCTATCGCTCATTGCCTCCATGTGATTCGGGACTGTACCCAAAAGCCACCATTTTGCACGCCCTCTTGGACGTGGTAAGGTGGAAATCAAAGCACAGTGGGAATCACACAAGACTCTATGACGATCTCGGGTCTTCAGACTACCCTGTACCTGTGTCACCGGAGAACTGCCATCTGACGTGTGGTATATCACCATCTGGGAGTTCTCGGCGAGTCCGTCCAGTGTACCCAGTCTCCACTGAGCACCCGTACACCATCTCTGATGTCTAACACCGATGGATATGGGATCATCCATCGCCCATCATATGGGTCAAGATGCGTATACGCTAGTCTACTCTGGTGTATCGATGCCCTGTCTCGATATACCCTCGACTAGGAACAGTTATAGGATGTACTCATCGACAACCGCGGCCCCACTAGTATGATCTCATCATAGTCCCAGTAGTCGAGTACAAGTCCTAAGGGCTTTATCAACATGTGAGAGTAAAACAGTAAACCAATACAAGTCAACATGTTAAGATAAAGTGAAACCAAATAGCATACTATCATGACGAGCAAGAAAGTCTTCTCTATATATAACCAAGCATCCATTATAATATACATCATATGTACAACAATGGCCTCTAGGGCATATACATAACTAACATCTTAAACCCTAGTCATCAAGTCATTAAATGCACCATTAATGAACTAATGACTCATAAGCTTTGTCACCCTCTCTAGAACCTTCTAGAACACTGACTCACCTCATCAAGAAAAGATAAATCCGCATTTAACCGAATGTTAAATACGGCTGATAGAAAACTGGAAACTGTCAACTTCCAAAAGTGATCCTGAAACGAATTTCAGGATAACCCCGTAATGGTATAAACATACTCGCATTTGTATTACGACCGAATACAAATGCATCTGAGACAATGATATTATATCTACACAGTATAATACTTGGATCCTGCTTAAACCAAAGCCGACCAGTATTATCTGTCCGAAAAACGACACGTGCGAAAATGCATGTGCTTTTTCCGAACCTTGCCATAAACCCATATGGCCTCTACAACGTTTTGCCCGAACTTGGGAAAGTGTCTGTGGGGGACTCTAATGACTCATCAACACATCGGCACTGGGTATAACCTCTATCACGTTAGAGGTACAAGCTGTACGTAACGGTTTGCCTATGTATTGATTGGAAGGGAAGCTGACGAGCGAACTCATCCAGAAACCCTACTGAGCCTGACAGTGACAATGTATAAACAGTCCGGTCCATTCGTCTAAAGAGTATCGCATATCGAGTCTAGGGGGGTGGATAAAGTCAGACCCCTAATAACGCGATAAATCGTGTCGGCATGAAGCCCATCACCTCCTGAGAAACTACTAATACAAATCAGTAATTCTTCACTACCTCGGCCGAGGATTCCTAGTGATGGCCACTTGTGCACTGCGCGACATCAACCCCCAATACCGGGAGAGACGAATCCCCGACGATCCGCTCACTTGCCTCCAATGTGGCTCGGGACTGTACCCAACTAAAACCTGTTTGCACAACTCCTTTGAGCGTGGTAGGGTAGTAATCTAAGCACAGTGGGAACTCACATGAGACAAATGATGATCTCAGGTCGATGAACTAACCTGTACACATGTCATCAAGGAATTGCTATCTGACGATATGTATAATACCAACTAGCAGATTCCCGGCGAGTCCTGTCCGGTGTACTCATAACCCAATGAGTACCTGTATACTTCTTAGGTGAACCAACTAACACCAATGGCTTGTGAGACCGGCCATCGCCCCTCGTCGGGGTCTCGACTGTATACACTAGTCTACTCTGGAGTATCGATGCCCTGTCTCGAAACTCCCACGACTAGGGACACTTTTAAGGATATGCTTACAGACCCCAGCTCCCACATATATGATCGCCATCATACTGCTGGTAGTCAAGCAATATGGGCTCTATCATCATGCAATAGTGAACTAAAGCATGTATACGATGATAAAGACAAACCAGATAGCATACTATCATCTCGAGCAAGACTGTCATATCGGTATAGGTCATGCCTCAATCATTGCAATCACGTACATGCGATCCAATAATTGACTTTGAGGGCACTATCTCCAACAATCTCCCACTTGCACTCAAGGCTAATTATTGCGACGTCGCATACTCACAGCCCGTGTGATACCGAACATCCAACTCCTCTACTAGTCAGTTTCACAAAGCTAGTTTGTAAAACTCTTGTGTTCGAGAAATAGCCTTAGTGAGTGGATCCGCCCTGATGTTTCTTTCTATGACTCTCTTAATCTCAAGTTCGCGGAGAAAGCCATCTCCCGAATCGAGTAATACCTGTCTTAGAATATGTCTGGATATCTGATGGGACGTAGTTCATAAATGAACTCCAAATCCAAACTTCTTAGACTGTATCGATAACTGAACCTAATCAGTATCCAGCACCATGCCTCCCATAGTATCCTCTTGGACCACCTGTCCACAATACTGTCCCTTTGTCCTGACGGACACTGGACAATATACAATACTCTGTATTAGTCCGCTGAGTTGAATAACTCATAACCTGTGCAACGTAGGTTAAAAACTGTACACAGGAGATTTCCTCAAATATCACCAATTACAACGAATTCCGATATAATGAGGATGATCACCTAATTCCCAATAACTTACTCCCGCTCATCATCTGTAAAACTATACAGATATGAGAATGAAACCTGGTAAAAACATACCCTGGAGTAAGCATGTAATCGGGAAATCAGTTTACAATTAACAATGCACAGTTAAACTGAAACATGAAAATGTTTCGTAGGGGTATTCTGGTATTCTTAGTAATGCCTCTTCCATAATCCAATTCATGACTGTAACTGTATATTTCTTTGCCATCTCTCCAAATCCCTTTATTTGCCTTTATTCATTACCTTCTGTACAAATTCGTTAGGCTAAATGGTTTTCTTCCTTCCCTACCGTTCGGCACCAGCCTATGGTTTGGAAGAAGACTATCCAGTAAGCATAATAGGTGTACCCTCCTAATCCTAGGAGTACTCATAACTTGAGAGAAGGTGATGATAAAAGACTACTGAATAAAACCTTATTCTACTTCTCCCGAACTGGGGAAAAAGCAAAGGTAAAATAGGAGTGGCGATGAAGTACGCGGTTTGGTCGTGAATGATAACAGTCGCAATTTACTTTGCCCTCTTTCTAATCCCTTTATCTTGTTTTTACATATTACTTTCTGTACACCCTACTTAGGCTAATTGGTTTTCTTCATTCCCTACCTTTCGGCACCAGCCTATGGTTTGGAATAAGACTATCCAATAAGCGTAATAGGTGTACTCTCCTAAACTAAGGAGCCCTCGCAACCTGAGAGAAGGTGATAACAAAAGACAACTGAATAAACCAATTCTATTTCTCCTGAACCTGGATCCATCCTTGAAGAAGTCCCTTCGAGTTCGTATATAACCATACGATGGATCTATCTAATGGAAGTGGATATCCGTAGTAATACGGGTTGTTCTGATAAATACAAAGGGTAAAAGAAGGAGCGGCAATGACTTATGCAACTAAGAAAATCCAAAGGCCAGTATATTAAGAAGGTTCGGTCAACTTGGTCACTGAGTCATATCTAGGGTCGGTCAATGGTTGCTGCCAAAGAGAGAGAGAGAAAAGAAACACTCTGCGTGCACTATAACCTAGATCAGAATGGTTATCACTTTATCTAATCAGGAAACCTCCCACTGTTATCTCAAATTCTTCTCCAAACGAGAAAGAAGAATTAGTCGGGATCACCCGAAGAGTAAACCAACTCATCAGTGAGAATCGGGATCCAACTATCATCGCATGATAACTTGATGGAAGCCACTCAAGTTATCACACTCCAGAAGGTATGCGCATGCCTGGCAAGTTTGTTGTATGTTTGAAAACTCCCGATGTAATTTTTGCCCCATGCTCTTATGACCTTGGCGAAGGTCAAAATGTCATAAGTCACATGTCAAGTTCTATCCATCATTATCCAGGTTAATTTGAACCCACCCGCACATGCCCTTGGCGAAGGTCAAAATGGCAGAACGACTGTCCCAAACCAACTCATCTATCTATGCAACAAATGAATACCCAGTAGCTACCAAACACTATGCCTTGGCGAAGGTCAAAATACATAGCTTGAATACTACTGAATACCCAAAAGAAATGACGGAGGGCTACGGCTGGTTTTTGGCGAAAAACCTTTAACGTAATGAACTTGATCTCGTTGAAGGAACCTGATAGCTTTTTATAAAAATATAGTAGCGAAAACGTTTTGCTAAAGAGGTCATTCCCGGTGAAGGGATCTCGGCTCTTTCCTCGTGGAATGAGGTGCAGGATATTCCAACTGAATACCGCGATGCAAAGCAACTTGTAATCGACTATATTATAGTTACTACCCTGACGTAAACTTCTGCCCAAGGGGTCTTTCCCGGTGAAGGGATATCATCCCTTGCCTCGTCGAATGAGGTGCAGGATATTCCAACTGAATATCACTATGCAAAACAAAAAGAAACATCTATGTAATAACACCTTTTAAAATTGGTTCTAACAACATCAAATATAGGTTTCTTTTATCCTTGCATTGATAAGAATCAACGCAGTCCCATCAATCAATCACACCAGAAAAGAACGAAAATAAAATGTACGTATATGCCATCCGCATTCGCCACTGGGTCCCGTCATCACCCATTAGGTTACTTAACTAACGACAGAGCGGGGGCTGGACTAGCGCGGGTGTAAAACACATACAACATCAAATAGTATATATACCAATATACAATAATCGCTCCAGGCGTGATAATATGCAACATTACAGAAAAGTAATAAGCATCACAGAACAATACAGATAATCTGGGATCCCCGGGTTTCACAGAGCCGCTGCTGAAACCCGACGTTCTCCTGGTCGCGTGGATAGCCTGTGCAATGAAACCTAGACCCCTACGGGTGCGGCAAGTTACCCGCCAAAACCTGAAGTGAGGTAGTCCCCACAACATAGTGAATGGAACACCCGGCACTTCACGGAATCCGGTAAATTGAGCACCCCTCCTTGGGTCAACCTGTACCCCCTACGAGTGAGGCGAATAGTCTGCCAATTATAGAGTAAGGTCCCTTTGCCTCTCAAAGCCATGAGATACGGACCCGTTGCCCTCCAGAACCCGGCTATCCGTGCACTCCTTCGCGGGATAAACCTAGTACAGAAATAAAAATATGTACAACGGGTACATCGACCTCAACACGGTCATGCCCCAAAAGAATATTATACAACAGACAGTGACGGCAGTCCACATGTTGGACGCTCGCCCCGCAAAATCAAATGTACAAATAAATCCAAACTGCACTATCATTGCACCCTGCTATCCACCACGACATATCCGCAACAATACAGCACAACACAGAACATCAACGCGAATGTCACGTTCGCAAACCCGTCTAAAAGAACTGTAGCAATCAGACGCGGTTTACCGATCAAATGACATTCCCAGTTGGAGATATAATGTAAATACTGTATACTAACAAGTTTAAAATTTCGATCGACAAAATTTCCCAAAGTGGGCCCCACAAACATCTGCTGTACAGTAACAAAATATGGGCCCAAAAGAAATATTCCAGAAACCACAATTTACCATGAGGAACACACTGTAGAAATTTGACGCATTGATCCCACAATACTGCGGCGGATCCGCGGCCAAACCCTTGTTTGGGCCGCGGATCCGCGGCCGTACGGAGGGATCACATGATGAAATTTCACCAGTTTACTTTAAAAACCCTGCACGATTTTCTTTGATATGCAAAATAATTTTTAGAACAGATTTAAAATCGACAGAAAGTTTGTACAGAAAAATTGTAGTTTTCGAAAAACGGTTCGATCGATGTTTTAAACGCGTTAGCACAAGTTAGTATAGCTTAATGGTGAGGCTCTGATACCACTGTAAGTCCACGGTAGCGCCCCGGCCGTCTAACAGACGCCAAATGAGGAACAAAAACTTTTTACAACTGGCGCTATCGCGTACTATAACCCGGATCTGCCATTAAAGCTAAACTAACAAACTACAAAGTGGGTAGAAGAGTTATACCGAACGATCCGAGTCCTTCGTGTTAGTGTATATGCCCTAGAGGCCATTACTGTATCATACTAGTTTGTATATTACTTGATGGAAGCTTGGGATATTCACAGTTGTATATACAATCTTGCTCGAAATGGTAGTATGCTACTTGGTTTGTCTCTGCTTTAATATGTGCATGTGTTTCTTTTAGCATATCGCTGATATACATATTAGTAGAGCCCTTAGGATCTTTGCTTGATTACCAGCGTTGTGATGGCGCTCACACTCGTGGGGGCTGGGTAATCCATAAGCACATCCTTATACAGGTCCCTGGTCGTTGGACTATCGAGACAGGGCATCGATACTCCGGAGTAGACTAGCGTATGCGCTTCTCATCCCAGTGTGGGAGACGGTCTGTCCCACAGCCGTCAGTACATCGTACTTGAGATAGTATACGGGTGCTCGTTAGGTTACGAGTACACTGGACAGGACTCGTTGGGAACTGTTGGTTAGTATTATACCTATCGTCAGTTATCAGTTTCCAGGTGACATGAGTACAGTTTAATCCGCTGACTTGACACTGTCACTTCGCCTCGAGTGTGTTCCCACTGCACTTTTATTACTACCCTACCACGGCTCAAAGGAGTCGTGCAAACAGGTAGTTTTTGGGTGCAGTCCCGAAGCACTTGGAGGCAGTGACGGTTAGACAGGATTCGTCTCTCCTGGTATTGGGGGTTGACATCACGCTATGTCCAGGAGAGCCATTACACAAGTAGTCCCTGGCCAGGGCAAGCGAGATATACTGGTAGGTTTCCAGTGTTATCTCAGGGTGTTCTGGGCTACACTCCGACACGACTCGTACCGCTATTAGGGGAATGACGTTCACCGCCCCCCTAGGCCCGCCATGCGATGTATCAGACGAACAGACCGGACTGTACGGAGACTGTCACATACAGGATCAGTAGGAGTTCAGATGGGGTCACCTCGTCAGTCTTCTTATCGGCATCTACCTGGGGACCGTTACGTACAGCTAGTGCCGCTTGCGGTCTGTGGTTAAACCCACTGCCAGCGTAGTGTCGAGACTTTAGAGTCCCACACAGAGAGCTATTCGCCTTTAGGAAAAATGAGTAGAGGTCGCATGGTTTTGCGATAGGGTTCGTTCACATCCACGCACTTGTGCATGTTTGTTGTCCGGACAGCTTATACTAGCGGGCTTTGGTTTAATCCAGATCCTAGTATATGATTTGGGATTGGTTTTATCTCTTTGTATTCGTGTTCCCCGAATCACGAATACGGGTGCGTATGCACAGTTGCTTGAGACAAAGGGAGAGGACTTTGATTAGGGTTAATGACCATTGTCATTTTATTACCCTAGTGCTTATGTGTGTATTGTGGTTAATTGATATTAGTTTAATATAATTGTGCATGGTTATGGTTGTTGACCATTTGACATTCTTGACTTGTTGACCTAGGTTGACATTTTGACCATCATCATTTCATTTGGAAGATGCTCTTTGATCCTTGCAATTTGCATTAAAAATGACATGATAATGGTCATGTCTTGATTAAGCCATGACAATTATCTCACTAATTATCTATTTACAATAATTCACATATATATGAGAGAACGCTTCATATTTTCTCTCAATTCTATCATTTACTTTCTCTCTCTTGCTCTTCCTCTTCCTCAAGCTCTCCCCTCTCATGTGTTGAGAAACACTTGAGCTTGAGAAAAACCTCTTCTTGATAATCTCTACTCTCATCTAGGGTTCTAGGATTAGCACTTCTAGCACCCTAGTTACTTCTAGCTTGGAGTTGAAGCCAAAGGTTGAGGCTTTCGGGTGGATCCTTCTTCGACGTGAGAAGACGAAAAAGGTGATCCCTTTCTACTACTCCAAGGAGCAAGGAAAGAAGGACATAAAGCCCTAGGTATAACCATTCTAACCTTTAGCTAGTTTCTAGTTAGCTTTAGCTTGTTTTTGTTTAGCAAAGATCCTCCTTTGTCTAGTCCATGTTGCCTAGTATGATAAAAAATTGCTTTTTATTCCGTTTTCCGCCTCCCTGTAAGCACCGGGGTGGGCAACGTGGACTTACAGTGGTATCAGAGCCTAACGAAACATAAACTAGCTAGGTAGTAAAAGTGTATGGAAGTTTGATCGGAAAAATCGAAAAACCAAAACATCAAAACCCTAACTTTCTGTTAAAACTTTTCCTGTTCAAAATAAAATAAATCATACTCCTAAAATCATCTCAGGGTTTTGAGAAGAAAGCCACCAAAAATGATCCAGTGACTCGCTCAAAGCGCCGCGGTTCCGTGGCAATAGCAAGCTATTGCCGCGCAACCGCGGCCATTTTGGCTCGGTTCTGGGTCGAGTTTGGTGCAGTGTTCTTCTGGCTTGGTTTTGGGATTTTTAAGATGGTTTATATGTGCCCAGGTTTTCCAGAAAAGAAATTTGTTTTTGGGGGCCTTTAAATCCGTATTTTTGATCGGACTTCACTACACTTTGACTAAAAGGTTATATCTGTGATGTTTATATGTATTGAACGTCGGCTAATCGCTATATGTCGATTAGTCGGGGTTATACATTTCTGTGATCTGTGTTTGATGATGGTATGTGTATATGAATGCGTTGGATTGTCGTGGGTGAATAGCCGGGGTGGATGTGAGATGAGTGTTTCATTTTCTTTCATTCATTGTAATATGTAAATTGATGTAATGTTATTTATTTGGCCGCACAACCGGGTCGGGGTTGTAGCCGTCATTGTATAATTCTTTTTACTGTTTTTGCTCCTAGGATAGACCCATGGAGGGGGTGCACAAACTACCGGGTATCTCGAAGTGCCGAGTGGCCTACTCACGGTGTTGAGGGAGGTTGCTTCTCTTCGGGTACTTGGCGGGTAGTTTGCCGCACCCGTAGGGGTCTTGGGTGGGGTATTGGCTATTCACCGCGACCGTGTAATCCGCTTTTCGTTGCAGGCTCGAACGTATTGCGTATTCCTAGTATATCCAATGTATTCATCTGTGATCTGTAATGTCTATCATTTCTATATATTTATATATGATAACTATTTAGGCGTTGCTTATGTTTTACAGCCGCGCTAGCCCAGCCCCCGCTCTATCGTTAGTTAAGTAACCTAACGGTTGATGACGGGGCCCCGTGGCGAATGCGAATGGCATAAGCGTACGTCATATTTTGGTTTTTTTCTGCAATGGTAGGATTAAATGATGGGACGCATTAAAAGAACTAATGCAAGAAAATAAACCAAGTAAAAGTCGATTGGAACACTTTGAAAACCACTCGGTTCTTTTCAAAACTAAACTTTTAAACGCGGAGCTTGAACCACTCCTTTTAAAAGCTATCTCGTTCCATCGATTATATCAAGTTCACTACGTTCACGGTTTCGCCAAAACCATTCGTAGCCCTCCGTCATTCCACATGAATGGTCAAAAAGTATTCAAGCTATGTATTTTGGCCAAAGTCAAGGCATAGTGATTGGTAGCTATTGGGTATTCATGTGCAGCATAGATAGATGCGTTGGTTTGGGACACTCGTGCTGCCATTTTGGCCAAAGTCAAGGGTAGGTACGGGTGGGTCCAAATTAACCAGGAGAATGACGGGTAGAACTTGACATGTGACTTATGATATTTTGGCCAAAGTCAAGGTCATAAGAGCATGGGGAAAAAATCCACATCGGGAGTTTCATAAGCACTGAAACTTGCTAGCGCTGCATACCATTTGGAGTGTGATAATTCTGGTAGGATTCCTTCGGTTTTATCACACGATGATACTTGGATCCCGATCCTACTGTGAGTATATGCTACTCCTCGGGAAAACTCTCATTTAACGATCAATGCTATAAACCTAGTAGGTGTCTAGAAAAGTGTTAGCGGGGCTACGCCTCCAGGAATAAGAGGTTCTTAAATTAAGGAACTTCGCGAAAGCGTTGGAAAACCTCCCTCGAAGTACCGACACTGGCCTGGCTGAACGGTTAAGCAAGTATTGTACGGTGAGATTGATCCCGACTAATCCTTTTCTTTACGGTTTGAGAAGGGATTCGAGAGACAGTGGGAGACATCCAGTTTAGACAAACTAAAAACCACTCTAAACTTGCAAGAGCATCATGCTAGAGTGTTTCTTTTCTCTCTCCTAATTGCAGCGACCATTCAACATGACCGGACTTAAGTTATTACTAGATAAAAACATACTGACAGGGCCAAACTACAAAGATTGGCTCAGGAATGTCAAGATGGCAATCACTTACGACAAGTTGGGGTATGTACTTACCACCAAAGCTCCCCCTGTCCCAGGTCCCACCTCCAGCGTCGCGGATAAGGAAATCCGTAAGACATGGGAGATCGATTGCGCGAAGGCCAAATGCCTCGTGCTTGCCTCGATGGACAACGAACATCAGAGGAGGCATGAGAATATGGACCTAGAGTCCATATTTCTCAATACAAAAGAACTGTATGGAGAGCAGTCTCGTATCGCAAGATACGAAGTGTCGAAGAAGCTATTTTCGGCAAGATTGGCCGTCGGATCATCGGTAGCAGAACACGTGCTTAAGATGATTGGCTACATAGAGGAGCTCGCGGACCTTGGGACCACGTTGGAGAATGAACTCTATACTGATTTGATTCTCCAGTCCCTTCCTTCCACTTACGCCCAGTTTGTCTTAAACTTCAACATGCAAGGAAAGGAGGTTGAACTTTCCGAACTTCTGAACATGTTGAGGAGTGCTGAGGGCACCCTGCAGAAAAGTAGGGAGACATCCACTTTGTTTGTAGGAGGATCTTCCTCTTCTAGACCCAGGGCGAAAGCCAAGGGTAAGAAGAAGAAAGCCCCCGCCAAACCAAGAGGCGGTGTCGGTAAAGTGGAAACGAAGGGAAAGGGAAAGGCAACAAAGGTAGCGGGAAAGCTGGTGGGGAAGGAAGAATGCTTCTACTGTCACAAAAGTGGTCACTGGAAACAAGATTGCAAGGCTTGGAAGGCCAGAACACAGGATTTGAAGCGAGTTGCGGCTTCAGCTTCAGGTGTGTATGTTATTGAAAACTGTCTATCAATAAACTCTACATCCTGGGTATTGGATACCGGATCAGGATCTCATATCTGTAATTCTTTGCAGGCGTTGAGAAAGCGTAGAGTTTTGAAGGCAGGTGACATGACCCTCAGAGTTGCAAACGGTGCTAGCATGGATGCTGAGGCCGTGGGGGACTATCACCTGGGATTGTCGGATGGACACTTTTTGGTTTTGCGTAGTTGTTATTATGTACCAAATGCAACCTGTAATATCATTTCTGTATCTTTATTATCTTAAGAAGGTTATGAATTTGCATTTGTAAGTAATGTAGTGAACATTCACCTTAATCAAGTTTTGATTGGGTCAAGTACATTGAACAACGGTATATACGTATTAAACCAACCACAGATTTTCAATGTCCAGAATACACACAAAAGAAAGTCTCCAGAAATCAATAAAACTTTCTTATGGCATTGTAGACTGGGTTACATCAATGAGAGAAGGTTGACTAAGTTACATACAGAAGGATATTTGGATCCGTTCGAATATCAATCGTATGCAACTTGTCAATCCTGTCTCAAAGGAAAGATGACAAAGACTCCGTTCACTGGACACGGAGTAAGAGCGAGCGAGCTCTTGGGACTCGTACACAGCGACGTGTGCGGTCCAATGTCTACACATGCGCGAAGCGGTTATTCTTACTTCATTACTTTTACGGATGACTTTTCAAGGTACGGTTATGTCTTCTTAATGAAACATAAATCCGAGGCTTTTGAAAAATTCCAGGAATATAAGAATGAAGTAGAAAAACAAACAGGCAAAAGTATCAAGGCACTAAGATCTGATCGAGGTGGTGAATACTTGAGTGCCGAGTTCCTGGGTTACTTAAAAGAGAATGGAATTCTCTCTCAGCTTACTCCTCCATACACTCCGCAACATAACGGTGTATCGGAGAGACGGAACCGAACCCTATTGGATATGGTACGGTCCATGATGAGTAACGCAGAGTTGCCGCGATCGTTCTGGGGATATGCGCTAGAATCAGCTGCATACCTTTTGAACCGAGTTCCGACTAAGACTGTGCCTACTACACCATATCAGATGTGGTGTGGGAAGAGACCCTATCTTAATCATATTAAGACATAGGGATGTCCAGCTTTTGTAAAAAGGCAGTATGCGGACAAGCTCGAGGCACGCTCAGTACAGTGCAAGTTTGTGGGATATCCAAAGAACTCCAAAGGATATTTCTTCTATTGCGAAGAGGAACAAAAGGTTTTTGTTTCTCGCCATGCCCACTTTCTAGAACATCAGTTCATAGAAAAAGAACAAAGTGGGAACGCAATAGAACTGGAAGAAATTCCAAAACCACGAGCTATTACTGAAAGCTTAGTAGACCAAGAGGGTTCGAAAGATCAGGACATTCCCACGCCACTCCGCAGGAGTAGTAGGCAGTCTCATCCGCCCGAGAGATACTACGGTTTTCTCATTGACGGAGATAGAGAGGATTGCATCATAGATTGTGATGAGCCTACTAGCTTCCAGCAAGCCATTCAGAGCGTCGACTCGGTAAAATGGCTGGATGCAATGCGGACCGAAATGGAGTCCATGTACACCAACAAAGTATGGACGTTGGACATTGCTCCAGATGGGGTAAAACCCGTAGGATGCAAGTGGATCTTCAAAAGGAAGATTGGTGTAGATGGACAGGTTGAGACCTATAAAGCTAGACTGGTTGCAAAGGGTTTTCGTCAGCGACCTGGTTTGGACTATGATGAAACCTTTTCTCCAGTAGCTATGCTGAAATCCATTTGGATCCTTCTTGCCATTGCTGCCTTCCACGATTATGAGATTTGGCAGATGGACGTAAAGACCGCTTTTCTCAATGGAAATTTAGAGGAGTGTGTCTATATGGACCAGCCAGAGGGTTTCATTCAGAGTGGGAGCAGCGGAAAGGTGTGCAAGTTGCTCAAGTCCATTTATGGACTGAAGCAGGCATCGCGGAGTTGGAACATCTGTTTTGATGAAACGGTCAAGGAATTTGGCTTTATCAAAAATCCAGATGAACCATGCATCTATTGTAGATTTGTAGCGAGAACTGTAGTATTCCTCGTTTTATACGTGGATGACATTCTCTTAATAGGAAATGACATTCCTATGCTACAATCTGTCAAGGGGTTCTTGTCACACAGGTTCTCCATGAAAGACCTGGGTGATGCCTCATACATTCTGGGTATCCGGATCTACCGTGACAGATCCAAGAGGATATTAGGACTTTCGCAGTCCAGGTACATAGACGCCATACTGAAGAGATTCAGTATGGAAGATTCCAAGCGCGGTAATTTACCGGCTTGTCACGGGATCGCCCTCTCCAAAGAGATGTCTCCCAAGAATGATTTGGAGAGGGATCGCATGTCTATTATACCCTACGCTTCTGCGGTAGGCTCTATAATGTATGCGATGTTGTGTACCAGACCGGATGTGGCTTATACACTGAGTGTGGTAAGCAGGTATCATTCAAACCCTGGGGAGAAACATTGGATAGCGGTAAAGAACATTCTCAAGTACCTGAGAAGGACTAAGGAGATGTTCTTGGTGTATGGCGGAAAAGACCTCCAGATTGAGGCCTTTGCTGACTCCAGCTTCCAGAGTGACAAGGATGATTCCAAGTCCATGTCGGGTTTTGTCTTTACCCTCAATGGAAGGGCGGTGTGTTGGAAGAGCTCCAAACAGGAAACCGTTGCTGACTCGACTATGGAAGCGGAATACATCGCTGCATCTGATGCCGCAAAAGAAGCTGTCTGGATGAGGAATTTCTTGAAAGAACTTCAGGTGGTTCCGTCCATTGTTGACCCAATACCTCTGTATTGCGACAACAACGGGGCTATAGCTTTAGCGAAGGAACCCAGGTCCCATCAGAAATCCAGACACATCTTGAGGCGGTATCACCTGATCAAGGAGATCGTGGATCGCCAGGAGATCGAGGTTCGGAGGGTTGCTTCAGAAGATAACACTGCAGATCCATTCACCGAGGCCTTGCCCCAAACTCAGTTCGAGCGGCTGATCGAGATGATAGGTCTTCGATACGCCAGTACATGGCCTTAGTGCAAGTGGGAGATTGTTAGTGTATATGCCCTAGAGGCCATTACTGTATCATACTAGTTTGTATATTACTTGATGGAAGCTTGGGATATTCACAGTTGTATATACAATCTTGCTCGAAATGGTAGTATGCTACTTGGTTTGTCTCTGCTTTAATATGTGCAAGTGTTTCTTTTAGCATATCGCTGATATACATATTAGTAGAGCCCTTAGGATCTTTGCTTGATTACCAGCGTTGTGATGGCGCTCACACTCGTGGGGGCTGGGTAATCCATAAGCACATCCTTATACAGGTCCCTGGTCGTTGGACTATCGAGACAGGGCATCGATACTCCGGAGTAGACTAGCGTATGCGCTTCTCATCCCAGTGTGGGAGACGGTCTGTCCCACAGCCGTCAGTACGTCGTACTTAAGATAGTATACGGGTGCTCGTTAGGTTACGAGTACACTGGACAGGACTCGTTGGGAACTGTTGGTTGGTATTATACCTATCGTCAGTTATCAGTTCCCAGGTGACATGAGTACAGCATAGTCCGCTGACTTGACACTGTCACTTCGCCTCGAGTGTGTTCCCACTGCACTTTGATTACTACCCTACCACGGCTCAAAGGAGTCGTGCAAACAGGTAGTTTTTGGGTGCAGTCCCGAAGCACTTGGAGGCAGCGACGGTTAGACAGGATTCGTCTCTCCCGGTATTGGGGGTTGACATCGCGCTGTGTCCAGGAGAGCCATTACACAAGTAGTCCCTGGCCAGGGCAAGCGAGATATACTGGTAGGTTTCCAGTGTTATCTCAGGGTGTTCTGGGCTACACTCCGACACGACTTGTACCGCTATTAGGGGACTGACGTTCACCGCCCCCTAGGCCCGCCATGCGATGTATCAGACGAACAGACCGGACTGTACGGAGACTGTCACATACAGGCTCAGTAGGAGTTCAGATGGGGTCACATCGTCAGTCTTCTTATCAGCATCTACCTGGGGACCGTTACGTACAGCTATTGCCGCTTGCGGTCTGTGGTTAAACCCACTGCCAGCGTAGTGTCGAGTCTTTAGAGTCCCACACAGAGAGCTATTCGCCTTTAGGCAAAATGAGTAGAGGTCGCATGGTTTTGCGACAGGGTTCATTCACATCCGCGCACTTGTGCACGTTTGTTGTCCGGACAGCTTATACTAGCGGGCTTTGGTTTAAACCAGATCCTAGTATGTGATTTGGGATTGGTTTTATCTCTTTGTATTCGTGTTCCCCGGATCACGAATACGGGTACGTATGCACAGTTGCTTGAGACAGAGGGAGAGTACTTTGATTAGGGTTAATGACCATTGTCATTTTATTAACCCTAGTGCTTATGTGTGTATTATGGTTAATTGATATTAGTTTAATATAATTGTGCATGGTTATGGTTGTTGACCATTTGACATTCTTGACTTGTTGACCTAGGTTGACACTTTGACCATCATCATTTCATTTGGAAGATGCTCTTTGATCCTTGCAATTTGCATTAAAAATGAAATGATAATGGTCATGTCTTGATTAAGCCATGACAATTATCTCACTAATTATCTATTTACAATAATTCACACATATATGAGAGAATGCTTCATATTTTCTCTCAATTCTATCATTTACTTTCTCTCTCTTGCTCTTGCTCTTGCTCTTCCTCTTCCTCAAGCTCTCCCCTCTCATGTGTTGAGAAACACTTGAGCTTGAGAAAAACCACTTCTTGATAATCTATACTCTCATCTAGGGTTCTAGGATTAGCACTTCTAGCACCCTAGTTACTTCTAGCTTGGAGTTGAAGCCAAAGGTTGAGGCTTTCGGGTGGATCCTTCTTCGACGTGAGAAGAAGACAAAGGCGATCCCTTTCTACTACTCCAAGGAGCAAGGAGAGAAGGACATAAAGCCCTAGGTATAACCATTCTAACCTTTAGCTAGTTTCTAGTTAGCTTTAGCTTGTTTTTGTTTAGCAAAGATCCTCCTTTGTCTAGTCCATGTTGCCTAGTATGATAAAAATTTGATTTTTATTCCGTTTTCCGCCTCCCCGTAAGCACCGGGGTGGGCAACGTGGACTTACACTTCGATCTTCAACCATCATCCCACGCTTGTTGCGGCTGCTCCGATCTCCTCGATCTCCAGTCTTGTCGTCCAGGTGGCACCACGTCGACGGATCTTTAAACGGGCTCCCGCCTCTGAACCGAGGCAACTCGATCGTCAAGTTTGCTAAAAGAGACGACCAAGATGAAGTAGAGAATGAGTAGAACACTTTGTCTCATTACTTCCAAGGCTATGGACGAACGGTTATGGAAGTTTCCTTTTGGATCGGGTGAAATGAGAAAGAGGCTATCTAATTTTCATGAACCCGAATCTATCATAATCATTTTTCTAGGGAACAACAACCATGATCCTCACCAAGGGGGTGGCCGGCCACTTATAGGAGAGCAGGGAGGTGAGTGTAGGAGCTAGGAGGTGACCACAAGATTAAATGAGATGATGAATCACCATGACACCTAGTATGAACATAATCAATGCATACAATGAATCTTAAACCCTAGTCATCAAGTCATTAAATGCACCATTAATGACCTAATGACTCATAAGCCTTGTCACCCTCTCTAGAACCTTCTAGAACACTGACTCACCTCATCAAGAAAAGATAAATCCGCATTTAACCGAATGTTAAATACGGCTGATAGAAAACTGGAAACTGGCAACTTCCAAAAGTGATCCTGAAACGAATTTCAGGATAACCCCGTAATGGTATAAACATACCCGCATTTTTATTACGACCGAATACAAATGCATCTGAGACAAAGATATTATATCTACACAGTATAATACTTGGATCCGGCTTAAACCAAAGCCGACCAGTATTATCTGTCCGAAAAACGACACGTGCGAAAATGCACGTGATTTTTCCGAACCTTGCCATAAACCCATATGGCCTCTACAACGTTTCGCCCGAACTTGGGAAAGTGTCTGTGGGGGATTCTAATGACTCATCAACACATCGGCACTGGGTATAACCTCTAGCACGTTAGAGGTACAAGCTGTACGTAACGGTTTGCCTATGTATTGATTGGAAGGGAAGCTGACGAGCGAACTCATCCATAAACCCTACTGAGCCTGACAGTGACAATGTATAAACAGTCCGGTCCATTCGTCTAAAGAGTATCGCATATCGAGTCTAGGGGGGTGGATAAAGTCATACCCCTAATAACACGATAAATCGTGTCGGCATGAAGCCCATCACCTCCTGAGAAACTACTAATACAAATCAGTAATTCTCCACTATCTCGGCCGAGGATTCCTAGTGATGGACACCCTTGCACTGCGCGACATCAACCCCCAATACCGGGAGAGACGAATCCCCGACGATCCGCTCACTTGCCTCCAATGTGGCTCGGGACTGTACCCAACTAAAACCTGTTTGCACAACTCCTTTGAGCGTGGTAGGGTAGTAATCTAAGCACAGTGGGAACTCACATGAGATAAATGACGATCTCAGGTCGATGAACTAACCTGTACACATGTTACCAGGGAATTGCTATCTGACGATATGTATAATACCAACTAGCAGATTCCCAGCGAATCCTGTCCGGTGTACTCATAACCCAATGAGCACCTGTATACATCTTAGGTGAACCAACTAACACCAATGGCTTATGAGACCGGCCATCGCCCCTCGTCGAGGTCTCGACTGTATACACTAGTCTACTCTGGAGTATCGATGCCCTGTTTCGAAACTCCCATGACTAGGGACACTTTTAAGGATATGCTTACAGACCCCAGCTCCCACGTATATGATCGCCATCATACTGCTGGTAGTCAAGCAAGAATCCTATGGGCTCTATCATCATGCAATCGTGAACTAAAGCATGTATACGATGATAAAGATAAACCAGATAGCATACTATCATCTCGAGCAAGACTGTCATATCGGTATAGGTCATGCCTCAATCATTGCAATCACGTACCTGCGATCCAATAATTGACTTTGAGGGCACTATCTCCAACAAAAAGGTTTCGTCATAGTCCAGTCCTGGTCTTTGACGAAAACCTTTCGCCACAAGCCTTGCCTTATAGGTCTCCACCTACCCATCTACACCGATCTTTCTCTTAAAGATCCATTTGCACCCTATGGGTTTTACCGCAGAGGGTACAACATCCAAAGTCCATACTTTGTTGGTGTACATATACTCCATTTCGGATCTCATAGCATCCAGCCACTTCACAGAGTCACCACTCGTGATAGCTTGCTGAAAACTGGTAGGGTCATCATCATCCATGATGCAATCTTCTCCATCACCATCAATGAGAAAACCGTAGTATCTCTCCGATGGGAGAGAAGTCTTACCAGATCTACGGAGTGGCTGAGGTTCATAAGTTTCTATTGCAACATCATGTTCAACCAAGTCGTCATTTGTAACTTGTCTCTCTAGAACCTCTTCTAGATCTACCACATTGCTATCAGTAACATTTGGAAAAATCTCATTTTCTAAAAATGTGGTATACTGAGAAACAAGCACCTTTTGTTCCTCCTTGTGGAAGAAAAGATACCCAAACGAATGTTTCGGATATCCAACAAATATACACTTGACTGATCGTGTCTCGAGTTTTTCTAGATTCTGCTTTTTAACAAAAGCAGGACAACCCCAAATCTTAACTCGTTTAAGAGATGGTCTCTTCCCATACCATATCTCATATGGAGTGGTAGACACGGTCTTGGTTGGAACTTTGTTCAACAGAAAAGCTGCAGTCTCCAATGCATGCCCCCAAAAGGAGAGAGGCAACTCAGTATCACTCATCATGGATCGTACCATATCCAATAGGGTGCGATTCCGCGGCTCTGACACACCATTGTGCTGTGGTGTGTAAGGGGGAGTGAGCTGAGAAAGAATCACATTCTCTTTTTGGAAGTTCAAAAACTCTGTACTAAGATACTCTCCACATCGATCTGATCGAAGTATTTTGATGCTCAATCCAGTTTGTTTTTCTACTTCAAGTTTGTACTCCTTGAATTTGTCGAAAGCTTCAGACTTATGCTTTAATAAAAACACATGACCGAATCTCGAGAAATCATCAGTAAAAGTTATGAAGTAAGAAAAACCGCCTCTTGCATTTGTAGACATTGGCCCATATACATCACTGTGTATGAGGCCTAAGAGCTGTGTATCTCTTTCTCCGTGTCCAGTAAACGGAGTTTTGATCATTTTCCCTTTGATACAAGACTGACAAGTCGCATAAGATTTATATTCAAAAGGATTTAAATATACATCTTTATAAAGCTTGTTTAGTCTTGTTTCATTAATATGACCAAGTCTACAATGCCAAAGAAAAGCTTCATTTATATCTGAAAATTTTCTTTTATTTGTGTGTTGTATGTTGAAAATTGTGTGTTGATTTAGGACGTATATCCCATTATTAAGTATACCAGAACCAATCAACTCTTGATTAAGTTTAATATTCATAACATTATGCTGCAATACAAAATGATATCCTTCATTGTCTAACAAAGAAACGGATATTATATTACAAAGAATGCTAGGTTCAAAATAACATGGATTCAATACCAATATACAACCCGATGGAAACCCTAGGTGATACTCTCCCACTGAAACTGCATGAACATTGGAACCATTTTCAATTTGGAGAGTGTGATCACCCGTCTTCAAAACTCTACTATTTCTCAAGCCCTGGACAGAATTGCAGATATGAGAACCTGAACCGGTATCTAATACCCAGGAAGCAGAGTTTATAGAAAAACAGTTTTCAGTCACAAACACACCTGAAGCAGAAGCATCACCATGCTTCTTCTTGTTGAGATCAGCAATATACACGGTACAATTCCGCTTCCAATGCCCTGTCTTCTTGCAATAGAAACATTCTCCTTTTCCTGACTTGTCAACCTTGGATTTGTCTCTTCCTTTTGCCTTCTTGATTCCACCTCTCGGTTAGGTGGATTTCTTCTTATTCTTTCCCTTAGCCTTAGCTTTTAGGACGGAAGAGGAAGATTGTCCAACAAGCATAGAGGGAGACTTCGCCTTAAGCGTGCTCTCCGCATTTCTCAACATATTGAGAAGCTCGGGTAGTGACTTCTCTATATTATGCATGTTGAAGTTCACTATGAATGGAGCAAAGACAGAGGGAAGAGACTGTAGAACAATATAAGTATATTGCTCGTTATCCATTGTCCATCCGAGGTCCTCAATCTCTTCAATAAGAGATATCATCTTCAAAACGTGGTCACCTACTGGTGTGCCTGGAGCCATCTGCATCTGAAACAACTTTCGAGATGCATCGTATCTCGCGGTCCGAGATTGCTCCCCATACAACTCTTTTGTATGGAGAAAGATAGATTGAACATCCATCTGCTCATGCTGTTTTTGATGTGTATTGTCCATCGATGCAAGCGCGAGGCATTTGGCAGTAGCACAGTCAATATCCCACGTTTTGCGGATCTCTTTATCTGCAACAGAAGATTCAGGGCCTGGGGTGGGTGGGGCTGAGGCAGTAAGGACATATGATACTTTATCATATGTGAGAGCAATGTTAATGTTCCTCGGCCAATCTTTATAATTCGGCCCATTTAGCATATTTTTCTCTAACAGTAGCTTAAGTACAGTCATAGTTATCTGCCATTAGGAGAGAGAAAAGAATACACTCAGCGAAAGCTCTTGCAAAAGATCAGATTGGTTATTTATCTTATCTAATCGATGTCTCCCACTGCTTTTATCAAATTTTCCATCAAACCTTAAAAAGAAAATATTAGCCAGGATTAATTACATTCTACAACTTCGCTAACCGTTCAGTCAGGCCAGTGCCGGTGCTCTGAGGGGGGTTCCCCGTGCTTTCGCACGGACCTAATTAAAATAAACCTCATTTTCTTAGAGGCGTAGCCCCGTTGACACCTTTCTAGACACCTAATGGGTTAGCTAATTGTAAAGTGCAAAACTCTCCTGGGAGCAACTTTTGCTCACAGTGCTATCACATAGAAGGTATGCAATCTCATTGAAAATTTCAACTCTTGAAACTCCCGATATGGTTTTTACCCCTAGCACTCATGACCTTAACTATAGTCAACATATCATAAGTACTAGTCAAGTTCTTCCCGTCATTTCGTGATTAACTAGACCCACCCATATGACCCTTAACTATAGTCAACATAATCATATGAATGTCATAACTAATCGCATCATATGCGGTGTAGGAAGACATCACTTAGCTACCGTACACTGCGCCTTAACTATAGTCAAAATACGCAGTACGAATACTAAGTATTTTACTTCCTATAATGACGGAGGGCTGCGAATAGTTTTTAAGAAAACCTTTAACGCTTCGAACTTGATATCATTGTAGAATCCAATGGTTTTAAAAAGAGTGGCTTAAACTCCGTAATTTGAAAACATGCTTTTTCATAAAAAGCCGAGTAGGTTTCAAATCTGATTCTACAACATCTTTTTAAGTTCCGTTTTATTTACATTAATCTTATTAATTTAGTCCCATCATTTAAGTCCTTGAGCTACTACAGAAAAGAAACAAAAATAGAACGTACGCTTATGCCATCCGCATTCGCCTCAATGTCCCGTTATGTACCGTTAGGTTACTTAACTAACGGCATAGCGTGGCGGGACTAGCGCGGATGCAAAACATAACCAATGTTTATTATATATCATATATATAATACATCATTCATCTCAGCATATAAAGTGATCACATCACAGAATATCAACAGCAGAAGCACATATATGAAAATACAGGATATACAAAGAGGTCCGTATTTTGTATTTAGCCAACAATAGAAAATACGGATTCCACGGTAGCGATGAATAGCCAAGACCACACCCCTATACCCCTACGAGAGAGGCAAGTGACCCTACCAATTCTAGAGTTTAGGAGACCCGGTCTCGACCCCTCGAGATGGCCTCCCACTGAACCCTAGAACCCGGTCACTTGTGCTCCCCTTCTTGGGTCTATCATAATGCGGAAAAGTAAATAATATACAACAATGGTGACATCATCCTCAACCCGGAAGTGCCCCAATAAAAGAATATTACATACAATTAATTTTACATGAATGAAAAGAAAAACTCTCATCTCACATAAAACCCCCGGCCATTCATTCACAACGATCATGCACATCATATCTCAGCAACACATAATATCGCATATCATCAATGTAAGTAAGTATGCATAACCCAATTGTCCTTGATGTATAGCACCGAAACCGGCGATACACCACATACTACACTTAGGTCGTAGAAAAGAAAGTGAAAAACTACAACAATTGGAATCAACACCGCCTTTAGACATCATAAACCCGGAATATCACATATTCTGGATTTCATGCCGAACGATGCAAATATTACATTTGGGTCTCAACTATGAAAACACCTTTTCAAAAGAAGCCGGGTAATTCAACAAGATTCCTGATTCTACCGAGGCCAAAATGTTAGATTTACACGCAACTAATTACTTTTCACAAAACTAATTAGTGTATATTCCAATTATTGTATCGCATTCACAAAAACTAGGCCATGTTAAACCATTCGATTGATTAATCGATTATCCAAAAAATTCACAGAGAAGCTCAAAACTTGAGCAGTATTAAAAATGCCCAGAAGCATGCCCTAGTACCTATGAACCAACCGTAGAAGGGCCGACCCGTGCCTCACAAATGGCGCCGCGGAACCGCCGCCAAAAGCGTGTTTTGGCCGCGGTTCCGCAGTCATTTGATCGAGTTAGGGTATCGTTCTTCTAGAGGGTCCATAGAATTGCCTGCATAATTTTTTGAATATTTTTAATGTGCAAAATTCCAAAAATTTGAAAATTTTCCATAGAACAATTTTTCGAAGCAATCGATGTTCGTTTGAAGTTTTTAATGTCGTCTAGGTTACTCTAAAGTTCTAGCTTGGCTCTGATACCAATGTAGGGATTCTCTAGATTCTTGCTCGATTAGCTGACCTCTTACGGCTTGTGGGTGCTTAATATGATGATCACCCACAGCCGGCGTATTGACACTTCATCTAGAGTTTAGGAGACCCGGTCTCGACTCCTCGAGATGGCCTCCCACTGAACCCTAGAACCCGGTCACTTGTGCTCCCCTTCTTGGGTCTATCATAATGCGGAAAAGTAAATAATATACAACAATGGTGACATCATCCTCAACCCGGAAGTGCCTCAATAAAAGAATATTACATACAATTAATTTTACATGAATGAAAAGAAAAACTCTCATCTAACATAAAACCCCCGGCCATTCATTCAAAACGATCCTGCACATCATATCTCAGCAACACATAATATCGCATATCATCAATGTAAGTAAGTATGCGTAACCCAATTGTCGTTGATGTATAGCACCGAAACCGGCGATACACCACATACTACACTTAGGGTCGCAGAAAAGAAAGTGAAAAACTACAACAATTGGAATCAACACCGCCTTTAGACATCATAAACCCGGAATATCACATATTCTGGATTTCATGCCTAACGATACAAATATTACATTTGGGTCTCAACTATGAAAACACCTTTTCAAAAGAAGCCGGGTAATTCAACAAGATTCCTGATTCTACCGAGGCCAAAATGTTAGATTTACACGCAACTAATTACTTTTCACAAAACTAATTAGTGTAGATTCCAATTATTGTATCGCATTCACAAAAACTAGGCGATGTTAAACCATTCGATTGATTAATCGATTATCCAAAAAATTCACAGAGAAGCTCAAAACTTGAGCAGTATTAAAAATGCCCAGAAGCATGCCCTAGTACCTATGAACCAACCGTAGAAGGGCCGACCCGTGCCTCACAAATGGCGCCGTGGAACCGCCGCCAAAAGCGCGTTTTGGCCGCGGTTCCGCAGTCATTTGATCGAGTTAGTGTATCGTTCTTCTAGAGGGTCCATAGAATTACCTGCATAATTTTTTGAATATTTTTAATGTGAAAAATTCCAACAATTTGAAAATTTTCCATAGAACAATTTTTCGGAGCAATCGATGTTCGTTCGAAGTTTTAATGTCGTCTAGGTTACTCTAAAGTTCTAGCTTGGCTCTGATACCACTGTAGGGATTCTCTAGATTCTTGCTCGATTAGCTGACCTCTTACGGCTTGGGGGTGCGTAATATGATCATCACCCACAGCCGGCGTATTGACACTTCATCTAGAGTTTAGGAGACCCGGTCTCGACTCCTCGAGATGGCCTCCCACTGAACCCTAGAACCCGGTCACTTGTGCTCCCCTTCTTGGGTCTATCATAATGCAGAAAAGTAAATAATATACAACAATGGTGACATCATCCTCAACCCGGAAGTGCCCCAATAAAAGAATATTACATACAATTAATTTTACATGAATGAAAAAAAAAACACTCATCTCACATAAAACCCCCGGCCATTCATTCACAAAGATCCTGCACATCATATCTCAGCAACACATAATATCGCATATCATCAATGTAAGTAAGTATGCATAACCCAATTGTCGTTGATGTATAGCACCGAAACCGGCGATACACCACATACTACACTTACGGTCGCAGAAAAGAAAGTGAAAAACTACAACAATTCGAATCAACACCGCCTTTAGACATCATAAACCCGGAATATCACATATTCTGGATTTCATGCCTAACGATGCAAATATTACATTTGGGTCTCAACTATGAAAACACCTTTTCAAAAGAAGCCGGGTAATTCAACAAGATTCCTGATTCTACCGAGGCCAAAATGTTAGATTTACACGCAACTAATTACTTTTCACAAAACTAATTAGTGTAGATTCCAATTATTGTATCGCATTCACAAAAACTAGGCGATGTTAAACCATTCGATTGATTAATCGATTATCCAAAAAATTCACAGAGAAGCTCAAAACTTGAGCAGTATTAAAAATGCCCAGAAGCATGCCCTAGTACCTATGAACCAACCGTAGAAGGGCCGACCCGTGCCTCACAAATGGCGCCGTGGAACCGCCGCCAAAAGCGCGTTTTGGCCGCGGTTCCGCAGTCATTTGATCGAGTTAGTGTATCGTTCTTCTAGAGGGTCCATAGAATTACCTGCATAATTTTTTGAATATTTTTAATGTGAAAAATTCCAACAATTTGAAAATTTTCCATAGAACAATTTTTCGGAGCAATCGATGTTCGTTCGAAGTTTTAATGTCGTCTAGGTTACTCTAAAGTTCTAGCTTGGCTCTGATACCACTGTAGGGATTCTCTAGATTCTTGCTCGATTAGCTGACCTCTTACGGCTTGGGGGTGCGTAATATGATCATCACCCACAGCCGGCGTATTGACACTTCATCTAGAGTTTAGGAGACCCGGTCTCGACTCCTCGAGATGGCCTCCCACTGAACCCTAGAACCCGGTCACTTGTGTTCCCCTTCTTGGGTCTATCATAATGCAGAAAAGTAAATAATATACAATAATGGTGACATCATCCTCAACCCGGAAGTGCCCCAATAAAAGAATATTACATACAATTAATTTTACATGAATGAAAAGAAAAACTCTCATCTCACATAAAACCCCCGGCCATTCATTCACAACGATCCTGCACATCATATCTCAGCAACACATAATATCGCATATCATCAATGTAAGTAAGTATGCATAACCCAATTGTCGTTGATGTATAGCACCGAAACCGGCGATACACCACATACTACACTTACGGTCGCAGAAAAGAAAGTGAAAAACTACAACAATTGGAATCAACACCGCCCTTAGACATCATAAACCCGGAATATCACATATTCTGGATTTCATGCCTAACGATGCAAATATTACATTTGGGTCTCAACTATGAAAACACCTTTTCAAAAGAAGCCGGGTAATTCAACAAGATTCCTGATTCTACCGAGGCCAAAATGTTAGATTTACACGCAACTAATTACTTTTCATAAAACTAATTAGTGTAGATTCCAATTATTGTATCGCATTCAAAAAAACTAGGCGATGTTAAACCATTCGATTGATTAATCGATTATCCAAAAAATTCACAGAGAAGCTCAAAACTTGAGCAGTATTAAAAATGCCCAGAAGCATGCCCTAGTACCTATGAACCAACCGTAGAAGGGCCGACCCGTGCCTCACAAATGGCGTCGCGGAACCGCTGCCAAAAGCACGTTTTGGCCGCGGTTCCGCAGCCATTTGATCGAGTTAGGGTATCGTTCTTCTAGAGGGTCCATAGAATTACCTGCATAATTTTTTGAATATTTTTAATGTGAAAAATTCCAACAATTTGAAAATTTTCCAAAGAACAATTTTTCGGAGCAATCGATGTTCGTTCAAAGTTTTTAATGTCGTCTAGGTTACTCTAAAGTTCTAGCTTGGCTCTGATACCATCCTAGGGTTTGGGTTGCATCACACATGCTATAATAAAAATTTAGGGCGTGCTAAACAATTCCAACCATGAATCGAACTAGAAAAATAGAGTAACAACATCTAGTATCTCATACAAACAAGTGTTTAACACTAAGAGGTAAATAATACAACCTTTGTAGACCTCCTCTTGTGACTCCTTGGATCTAATAGGGTTTGAATCGGTTCGCTTGAATCCTTCCAAGTCCACGATGATCCACCACGAAGTCCCTTTGCTCAAGCTCCTAGCTTCACTTGATCTTTGAAGAAGTGGAGCAAACAACCTACGCAATGTTAGTTATATGTAGGCCCTAGAGGCCATTACTGTACATATGATGTATATTGTAGTGGATGCTTGGACATATATAGGGAGGACTTTCTTGCTCGACATGATAGTATGCTATCTAGTTGCTCTTTATCTTAACATGTACACTGATTGTCTCTATGTTACATGTTGATAAAGCCTTTAGGATGAGTACTTGACTACCAGGATTATGATGCAGATCATACTAGTGGGGACAGAGTAGTCGATAAGTACATCCTTCAAATGTTCCCAGTCGTAAGTGTATTGAGATAGGGCATCGATATACCATAGTAGACTAGCGTGTAGCTTCTCGACCCATGTAGATGGGCGATGGATGATCCCATATCCATTGGTGTTTGACATCAGAGATGGTATGCGGGTGCTCGGTGGAGATTAGGTACACTGAACGGACTCGCCGAGAACTCCTAGATGGTATTATACCTATTGTCAGCTAGCAGTTCTCTGGTGACACTGGTCCAGGTTAATCTATAGACCCGAGATCGTGATAGAGTCTTGTGTGATTCCCACTGTGCTTTGATTTCCACCTTACCACATTCAAGAGAACGTGCAAAACGGTGGCTTTTGGGTACAGTCCCGAATCACATGGAGGCAATGAGCGATAGGAGGGGTTTCGTCTCTCCCGGTATTGGGGGTTGATGTTGCGCTGTGCTCGATTGGCTATAACAGGAAGTCCCTGGCTAGGGCTGCTTCAGAGATATACTGGTAAGTGTTATCAGTAGTTTCTTGACCCGTTATGAGCCTCACATATGCACGACTTATCGAGTTACTGGGGTCTGACGTTTACCACCCCTAGACGAGATATGCAACATATCAGATGAAAAGACTGGACTGTATGGTAGTGTTGCTGATTGGATTCGCAGGAGTATGAGAAGGGTTGCTTGTTGATCTTCTGATCGCTCAATACCTGGGTGGCCGTTACGTTTAGCATACCGCTTGGGGCTTGTGAGTGTTTGATATGATCATCACCTGCTGCCGGCGTATTGATGAGTCTTTAGAGTCCTACATAGAGGTTTCCTGGATCAAGCGAAACGGAGTAGGAGCACATATGTGATATGTGTGGGACCGAAATTAATGCGTGTATGTGATACCATATTCTATTCTCGTGACTTGTGACATCGGTCGGTTATATGTGATATAGCCGAGTTATTGGATCAAGTATTGATTAGATAAGTTGTTACATATGATATTAGTCGGTTATATGTGATATAGACGGATTATTAAATCAAGTGTTGATTTAATGATTTAATGTATAATTATATATTTGATATATTAAGTTGCATTAACAAATATTCATTCACTTAAGATTTATTTTCTCACTTTTTTGTGTATAAGTATATATGTAATATATATAAGTGTACATGTTTTGTGTCATGCTTGATGATACATGAAACTTGGGTGTGTGTGTGACTTACACCATGCTAGGGATTATCTAGGGTTTTATTTATTTAAAGTTATTCTAAAATTAGTTGGACTTTGTCATGGCTCAATACTTGTAGAAGCTTATGGATGCATTGACTTAGTCATCTATTTTTGTTTTGCTTAAGATATTTATAAACCCAACCATTATCCTAGCCGTGGTTAACTCTCTACAAAGGTTAAGTATATGATACTTAACTCACTCATGGTTGCAATTATCCTTAAGATGATTATCATGAGATTTTTCCTTCTTCTTCTTCCTCAAGCTTTTCTAGCTTCCATGGAGATGATGGAAAATGAATGAGAAATTCATTTCAAATGTGAGCAAAATTCCTACTTCATCATCCTCTACTACTTGCCATTTAGTATAGGGTGTTTGCTTCACTAATTCTACAATTAGTGAAGAGGTAGCTCGGGTTAGTGTCTCCTCGACGTAGATCATCTTCGACCTCGAAGACTTCGATGCAAGCTTGTTCATTTCTTCATGGGAGCCTCTCAAGAGTCGGGAGTTCATGATCGCAGCGAAGGGACTACTACATGGAGCTATTGAAGTGAAGCACTGGTCTAAAAAGGTTGTATTCCTTATTCACTTTAGTTGCAAAGTTGTTTGCATTTCTTATCGTCGGATTTTCTATTATACGATTCTAGGGTTAGGGTTAGCTAGAACGGCAATTTTTTTGAAATTGGCATGGACGATGCCTCCCGAAACCTTGCTACCATGCTAGACAACCCTGCAGTGGTATCAGAGCCATGCTAGAAAATTAGACGGATTTTGTTAGATTACGAAACCGAAACGACACCGAAACTTGAAACACAAAAATGTAATTTTCTGTCGAATTTAAAAAGTCCTCTAAATTTTATTTTAAACAACTGCAGAATGTTATATGAGATATAACATGAACACAGAAGAAATGAATAAATTTGGGCATACTTTGGCCGGACACAACATGCATAAATCCGGCCTGCTCGGTTGGAATACCGATTATGGGCTTCAATTTTTGTCTGTGTTCCAGTCTCTAGGTTTTGGTGTTTCAGGTGTTGTTTGTTTTTTCTAAGTTTGCATGAGATGTGATCTTACACTATAAGCAATTCGGAGTGTTTTGTATTCGTAGTTTTTGTTGCGCCACGGCAGAGCCCCGGCCGTCTTTCCGAGGCCAAAATGCGGAATCAAAAATTTTTCCTTACTCGAAAACCGGCGCTACCGCGGACAATGAAAACCCGGATCGTAAACCATTAACCTAATGCTAGCAACCAAGAGATGGGAAGAGAAGTATACCAAGTGATCCGAGTCCTCCGGTCTTCTCGTCATCGTCCCGATCTCCCGTGGAAAGTCTAGTCTCCATGTCATCGCCTCCTCACCGGAAGGGCACCACATCGCCTGCATCTTTTACGGGCTCCCGCCTCAATACCGAGGCAACTCGAGCATGAAGCCGGCAAGTCGACATGCCCAAGGTGTGCTGTAGAATGTAGTGTAGATGATGCTTGTCTCTTTGGGGTTTGTTGCCTTTGAAGATGATGGAGGAATCAAGATTAGAAAAATGGTGCTTGCATTTTTCTAGCATGAAAGTGAGATCAAGAATGAAACTCTCAAGAATGAAAACCTCTTCTTCTCTTTTCTCTCAAGTGAGTTCTATCATCTCCTCAATGAGAATGGTGGAGGAGGGAATACAAAACCACAACCATAGAAGGAAGGTAATGGTAGTAAAAGCAAGTGGTGACCATAGCCAAACATCATGATAACAAAACTCATATCAAACTCTAAATCAATCCTAATCACCTTTTACAAGAAATGATGATAGAAAAGAAAGGAATAAAAAAGATGCTATCATAATTAATACATATGCAAGAAACCCCCTCCTCAAATGTAATTTACAAAACTGCAAATTACCCCCTCCATCAGAAAAGTCCGGCCGGGAAAGAACAAAAGAAAACCGGCCGGAACGGAATGCAAACTGGCAACTCCAGAAAACTGGTCCCGTAATAAATTACAGGAAAACCCCGATACTGTGCATACACACCTGCATCTGTATTCCGTCCGGATACAAATGCAATGAGACAAAATCTACACTGTACTAAACTAGAACCGGCTTAAGCCAAAGCCGGCTAGTAATATCCGTCCGATCCTGACCCGTGCAATACCGCACGTATCAGATCGAACCCTGCCATATAACTATACGGTCACTAGTACAAAACTGTCCGATCCTGATTCGTGCAATACCGCACATATCTGATCGGACCCTGCCATATCTCCATACGGCCTCTACAGCGTTTCGCCCGAAAGCTTGAGTAACTGAAAGTGTGGTGGACTCTAAAGACTCGTCAATACTATGGCTGTGGATTTAACCACTAGCACGTCAGAGGTATTAGCCAATACGTGACGGGCCACCAGCTATTGACCAAAAGGGACGTCGATGAGCGAACTCATCCTGACACCCTACTGAGCCTGTCAGTGACAATATCCGTACAGTCCGGTCCGTTCGTCTATGAGCATCGCATGTCGGGCCTAGGGGGTTGGTAAAAGTCAGACCCCCAAAAGCGGTACAAGTCGTGTCGGAGTGTAGCCCAGAACGCCCTGAGATACTACTGGAATACCTACCAGTAAATCTCCTGCCTCGGCCGAGGGCTTTGCGTAATGGCTCTCCTAGACACAGCGCGACCTCACCCCCAATACCGGGAGAGACGAACCCCTGAAGATCCGCTCACTGCCTCCATGTGGCTCGGGACTGTACCCAACTAAAACCTGTTTGCACGACTTCTTTGAGCCGTGGTAGGGTAGTAATCAAAGCACAGTGGGAACTCACACGAGACAAATGACGATCCTCAGGTCGATGAACTAACCTGTACACATGTCACCAGGGAACTGCTATCTGACGTCAGGTATAAGACCAACTAGCATGTTCCCGGCGAGTCCTGTCCGGTGTACTCATAACCCAATGAGCACCTGTATACATCTTAGGTGAACCAACTGATACCAGTGGCTTATGACACCGGCCACCGCCCCTCGTCGGGGTCTCGACTGTATACACTAGTCTACTCTGGAGAATCGATGCCCTGTCTCCAAACTCCCACGACTAGGGACCTTTTAAGGATGTGCTTATGGACTACCAGCTCTCACGTATATGATCGCCATCATACTGCTGGCAGTCAAGAAAGAATCCTAGGGGCTCTATCAATGTGTAATAGGGACATGTCAGGTCACCTAAAGCAGTACACGATGATAAAGATAAACCAGATAGCATACTATCATCTCGAGTAAGACTGTCCTACCGGGATAGGTCCTCCCTCAATCAATTCAATCACGTGCCTGTGATCCAATAATTGACTCTGAGGGCACTATCTCCAACAATCTCCCACTTGCACTCAAGGCTAATTATTGCGATGTCGCATACTCACAGCCCGTGTGATACCGAACACCCAACTCCTCTACTAGTCAGTCTCACAAAACCCGTTTGCGAAACTATTGCGTTCGAGGAATAGCCTCAGTGAGTGGATCCGCAGAGAAGTTTCTTTCTATGTCTCTCTATATCTCAAGTTCGCGGAGAAAACCATCTCCCGAAATGAGCAATACCTGTCTTAGAGTATGTCTGGATATCTGATGGGACCTAGCTCATAAATGAACTCCAAATCCAAACTTCTTAGACTGTATCGATAACTGAACTTAATCAGTACCCAGCGCCATGCCTCCATCAGTATTGCCTTGGACCACATGTCCAAAATACTGCCCCTCGTCAGAAGGAGAAACTATAACTCTGGCAACCTCCTTGTCGTCCATGTCACCTTGCAAGCCTGGAATGATAACTGTCTCCCAAATGAGGCTGTCGTTATCATATCCCTAGAACATCCACTTATGTTCTAAAACTGCTTCCGACTGTTTCTCCAGGATTGGATCAATATCAACTTATTGCATCTACTGCAAGAACAACATCTGGTGTGGTACTTGACATCTTATGATTGACTCAATTGCCTAAGCAAGTGATCTGCCAATCATGAGTATCCCTCTCCCCTTTAGTCTGTAAGACACCTTTAGAGAGGGTGACTCCATCAACTGCAGGTACACTACCGTGCCAGGAGTCGTCCATTCTAAATACTCATAGAATGTTGTCAAGGTACCCTGATTGGGAAACCACCCAAATCTAGATCTAAAACCATAGATCTAGTAACCAGTATGTCAGATATTATGTCCAAGTCCTATGTGGAGAAAACACTGTGTGACGACCAAAGTATAACCGATCGTAGTATAGGAGTTTCTTTTCCTACTATGTGTATGTCATCCAAATACCAGGATATCACACCCTACTACCTTCTCAACAGATCCATCCCCTATTCTGATGAAGTCAAACCTATGACTGTCACGTCAGAAATAGATGATCTATCTCCGCTACATCTTCTTTAGTCTATAAGTAGACATAAGCCACCTGTCCACCAATGCTTCCGCTGCTCCCACTGACTACGACAACCCTCTGGCAGAGTCATATACACATACACTTCTGAAGCTAGTTCAGAACGACGCTATACTCATCCTCCTGCCGGGTCTCGCGGCCTGGAACAACAGCAATGGCAAGTGTGGGTAAACAAGAACTTCCCTGTCACCGTCCTTGAGGCTACCGGAGTACCTCTCGGGTGCCTGAAGTTACCCACCTTATCTGCGGAGTGGCCAATGGAATGTCAAGCCAGATTGAATCTTTAGGTTCCTTATCAAATCTTCAGTAATCGTTTGCGGTTCTGGAATCACTTCCAGTTCTACCATACTCCCACTACTGTTTTTGAAAAAAATCCATTTTTAATAAAACTGTGGCGAGTCTAGAACAATATTTCTATTGATCTGCCAGATGGTAGAAAGTCAACCCTCGTCATAGCCTGGGTCAACCCACAAACAGCCATTACAGAAACGTGCCTTGAGTTGTCCAGTGTCTGGTTTTAATCATAAGCCGGACAACTCCCCGTACCTTAACATCGTTAAGATATGAACTGTTCTATATCCAATATAGAACCAGAGGCACTGATTTAATTGAACCAGATTCAAATCATGCAGCTATCTTCAGTGCATGTAAACTAAATGGAAGGAGGCCGATCAGCGTTACTCAACTTAGGAATGCTTCCAATTATGAGTAACCTTAAAGAGAAGCTACTTCTCTTAATCATTACTATCAACTGAACACCATACACAAGTATCTATATCTTCGATCACTTTGAAGAATCCCGATACTTGCTACACCTGGTTCTCTACTCTATTCAAATACCTATAACTCCTCAAAACTTAGACCCTGTGTTCCTACGAAACACATGTCTAAGAACTAGAGAAGTTAAAAGTAAACAGAATATAGTATGAGGACCAACCCCTCTGTCCTAATGGACACTGGACAACATACAATACTCTGTATAAGTCCGCTGAGTCTAACAACTCTTTCACTGCGCGTCGTAGGTTGAAAACTGTACTTATGGTTAAGAAGAATTACACCGCTGTTTAATGCTCCTTACCTAACCATCCACTGATATAGGTAAATGTCATCGACATAATATCAAAAGGTATATCTCACTCTATGAAAATAGACGTACAGATATATCAATTTGAAATTGGTGCACAACAGCGGATATTCAAAACCAAATATTTGCCGACCGGTAAACAGCCCAGATGATCTCCTCAAATATCACCGATTACAACGAAACCCGATATAATGAGGATGATCACCCTATTCCCAATGACTTACTCCCACTCATCATCTGTAAAACCATACAGATGTGAGAATCATACCTGGTAAATACATACCCTGGAGTAAGTATCTAATCGGGAAATCGGTTTTCTTTTAACATTACACAGTGAAACTGAAACATTGAAATGTTTCGGTGGGGTATTCTGGTATTCCTAGTAATGCCTCTACCATTATCCAGATTCACAACTATAACCGTATAATTCTTTGCCACCTCTCCAAATCCCTTTATATGTCTTTAGTCATTACCTTCTGCACACCCCTTAGGCCAAATGGTTTTCTTCCTTCCCTACCGTTCGGCACCAGCCTATGATTTGGAAGAAGACTATCCAATAAGCATAAAAGGTGTACTGTCCTAATCCTAGGAGCACTCGCAAAGCGAGAGAAGGTGAAGATAAAAGACAACCGAATAAACTGTATTCCTATTTCTCCTGGACCAGAATCCATTCCCGAACTGGAACAAGTTCCTTTCGAGTTCGTATATAACCATACGATGGAGTATCCAATAAACTGTGGATCTTCGTAGTGATACGGAGTGTCCTGGAGAAATACAAAGGTGATTTAGGATTGGCGAAGAAATACTTGGTTCGGTCATGAATAGCAGTCGCAATTTACTTTGCCCTCTTACTAATCCCTTGCTTTGTCTTAATCTTAATACCTTCTGCACACCGTTTAGGCTAATTGGTTTTCTTCATTCCCTACCGGTCGGCACCAGCCTAAGGTCTGGAAGAAGACTATCCAATTTGCGTAATAGGTGTACTATCTCCTAAACCAAGGAGTACTTACAACTTGAGAGAAGGTAAAAGGGAAAAGACAACTAAATAATCCTATCCGTTTTCTCTAGAACCGGAAACCATCCTCGAATTCCTTCGAGTTCGTATCTAACCATACGATGGTTTTGTCCAATGGAAGTGGACGTTCGTAGTAATACGGGGTGTCCTGGAGAAAATGGTAAAAGTAGGAGTGGCAATGAGGTCTGCAACTCTGACAATCCAAAAGCCAGTGTTAAGAAGGTTCGGTCAACTTGGTTACTGAGTCATAGTCTTAGGGTCGGGTCAATGGTCGCTGCCAGAGAGAGAGAAAAGAAACACTCAGCGTGCACTCTAACCTAGATCAGAATGGTTATCACTATATCTAATCTGGAAACCTCCCACTGTACCTCAAATTCTCCTCCAAACCTGAAAGAAGAATTAGTCGGGGTCACCCGAGGAGTAAACTAACTCATCAGTGGGAATCGGGATCCAACTATCATCGCATGATAACTTGACGGAATCCACTCAAGTCACCACACTCCAGAAGGTATGCGCATGCCTGGCAAGTTTCAGTTCTTTTGAAACTCCCGATGTGTGTTTTTACCCCTAGGACTCAAGTGACCTTGACGGAGTCAACAAATCAAAGAGTCCTAGTCAAGTTCAACCCGTCATTATCTGGATTGCATTAAACCCACCCGTACGTGCCCTTGACGGAGTCAACAAGGCCGCACGACTGTCCTAACCAATCCCATTTATGCAACAAACAAGCACCACTTAGCTACCGTACACTACGCCTTGACGGAGTCAACAAACGCATCACGAATACTAAATAATACCCATAAGAAATGACGGAGGGCTACGAATGGTTTTTGGCGAAAAACCTTTAACGTAAAGAACTTGATATCATTGAAGGAACTGCATAGCCTTTTATAAAAATATAGTGACGAAAACCTTTGCTAAAGAAGTCACTCCCGGTGAAGGGATCTCGGCTCTTTCCCCGTAGAATGAGGTGCAGGATATTCTAACTGAATACCACGATGCAAAGCAAAAGTAATCGGCTATAGTGAAGTTAATGCCCTGACGCAAACTTCTGTCCAAGGGGTCACTCCCGGTGAAGGGATCTCGGCCCTTGCCTCGTCGACTGAGGAGCAGGATATTCCAAATGAATACCACGATGCAAAACAAAAGTGAACGTCCTTGCAATAACAGCTTTTTTGAAAAAATGTTCCAACAACATCAGAATAGGTTTGTTAGTCAACGCAGTCCCATCAATTGATCACACCACAAAGAACGAAAATATACTGATGTACGTATATGCCATCCGCATTCGCCACTGGGTCCCGTCATCACCCGTTAGGTTACTTAACTAACGATAGAGCGGGGACTGGACTAGCGCGGATGCAAAACATATACAACATCTACTAATATATATACCAATATATTATATTCGCTCAAGGCGTGATAAAATGCAACATCACAGAAATGTACAACATCACAGAACAATACAGATATCTGGGATCCCCGGGTTTCACAGAGCCGCTGCTGAAACCCGACGTTCCCCTGGTCGTGTGGATAGCCTGTGCAATGAAATCCTAGACCCCTATGGGCGCGGCAAGTCACCCGCCAAAACCTGAAGCGAGGCAGCCCCCTTCAGCACCGTGAATGGACCACCCAGCACTTCATGGAATCCGGTAACTTGGGCACCCCTCCTGGGTCAACCTGTACCCCCTACGAGTGCGGCGAATAGCCCGCCAATTCTAGAGTGAAGCCCCCTCCGTCTCAATGCCATGAGATGCGGGCCCGTTGCCCTCTAGAACCCGGCTATCCGTGCACCCCTCCGCAGGGTAATCCTAGTACAGAAAGTAAAATATACATACAACGGGTACATCGACCGCAACCAGGTCGTGCCCCAAAAGAATAATACAAACGGGCAGTGACGGCAGTCCACATGTCGGACGCTCGCCCCGCAATATCAAATATACATAATACAACAAAACTGTACTAACATTGCATCCAGGCTATCCCCCACGACCGATCTGCAACATCACAGCATAAACATAGAACATCAACGTGAAAATCACGTTCGCAAATCCGTCTAACCGGGCTATAGCAGTTAGACGGGATTTACCGATCAAGTGACATTCACGGTCGCAGATATAATGTAAATACTGTGAAATAATGTGTTTAAAATATCCAATCGATCAAAAATTAACAAGTGGGCCCCCAAGTAATACTGTAGCACTCACAGAAATTCTGGGCCCAATTTTAATATTCCAAAACCCCTATCTGAAGCCCAAAAGCCCACTGCAAAAACTTGGTGGAATGATCCCAACTTCCTGCGGCGGAACCGCGGCCAAAGAGGGGTTAAGGCCGCGGTTCCGCGGTCGTACGGAAGAATTGGGTTTCCAAATTTTTTCAGTGTTCTTAGGATTCTCTGTACATCATTCTGCAATCACCTGAAAAATTTTTAGAGTCCAAAAAATTTCGACAGAAACTGATGTGAAGGAAAAATGCGGTTTTTGGAATTTTGGTCGATCGGTTAAGTAAAACGCATTAGAACAAGCTAAGCAAGGTTAATGGCGTGGCTCTGATACCATGTTGCGCCACGGCAGCGCCCCGACCGTCTTTCCGAGGCCAAAATGCGGAATCAAAAATTTTTCCTTACTCGGAAACCGGCGCTACCGCGGATAATGAAAACCCGGATCGTAAACCATTAACCTAATGCTAGCAAACAAGAGATGGGAAGAGAAGTATACCAAGTGATCCGAGTCCTCCGGTCTTCTCGTCATCGTCCCGATCTCCCGCGGAAAGTCTAGTCTCCATGTCATCGCCTCCTCACCGGAAGGGCACCACATTGCCTGCGTCTTTTACGGGCTCCCGCCTCAATACCGAGGAAACTCGAGCATGAAGCCGGCAAGTCGACATGCCCAAGGTGTGCTGTAGAATGTAGTGTAGATGATGCTTGTCTCTTTGGGGTTTGTTGCCTTTGAAGATGATGGAGGAATCAAGATTAGAAAAATGGTGCTTGCATTTTTCTAGCATGAAAGTGAGATCAAGAATGAAACTCTCAAGAATGAAAACCTCTTCTTCTCTTTTCTCTCAAGTGAGTTCTATCATCTCCTCAATGAGAATGGTGGAGGAGGGAATACAAAACCACAACCATAGAAGGAAGGTAATGGTAGTAAAAGCAAGTGGTGACCATAGCCAAACATCATGATAACAAAACTCATATCAAACTCTAAATCAATCCTAATCACCTTTTACAAGAAATGATGATAGAAAAGAAAGGAATAAAAAAGATGCTATCATAATTAATACATATGCAAGAAACCCCCTCCTCAAATGTAATTTGCAAAACTGCAAATTACCCCCTCCATCAGAAAAGTCCGGCCGGGAAAGAACAAAAGAAAACCGGCCGGAACGGAATGCAAACTGGCAACTCCAGAAAACTGGTCCCGTAATAAATTACAGGAAAACCCCGAAACTGTGCATACACACCTGCATCTGTATTCCGTCCGGATACAAATGCAATGAGACAAAATCTACACTGTACTAAACTAGAACCGGCTTAAGCCAAAGCCGGCTAGTAATATCCGTCCGATCCTGACCCGTGCAATACCGCACGTATCAGATCGAACCCTGCCATATAACTATACGGCCACTAGTACAAAACTGTCCGATCCTGATTCGTGCAATACCGCACATATCTGATCGGACCCTGCCATATCTCCATACGGCCTCTACAGCGTTTCGCCCGAAAGCTTGAGTAACTGAAAGTGTGGTGGACTCTAAAGACTCGTCAATACTATGGCTGTGGATTTAACCACTAGCACGTCAGAGGTATTAGCCAATACGTGACGGGCCACCAGCTATTGACCAAAAGGGACGTCGATGAGCGAACTCATCCTGACACCCTACTGAGCCTGTCAGTGAAAATATCCGTACAGTCCGGTCCGTTCGTCTATGAGCATCGCATGTCGGGCCTAGGGGGTTGGTAAAAGTCAGACCCCCAAAAGCTGTACAAGTCGTGTCGGAGTGTAGCCCAGAACGCCCTGAGATACTACTGGAATACCTACCAGTAAATCTCCTGCCTCGGCCGAGGGCTTTGCGTAAAGGCTCTCCTAGACACAGCGCGACCTCACCCCCAATACCGGGAGAGACGAACCCCTGAAGATCCGCTCACTGCCTCCATGTGGCACGGGACTGTACCCAACTAAAACCTGTTTGCACGACTCCTTTGAGCCGTGGTAGGGTAGTAATCAAAGCACAGTGGGAACTCACACGAGACAAATGACGATCCTCAGGTCGATGAACTAACCTGTACACATGTCACCAGGGAACTGCTATCTGACGTCAGGTATAAGACCAACTAGCATGTTCCCGGCGAGTCCTGTCCGGTGTACTCATAACCCAATGAGCACCTGTATACATCTTAGGTGAACCAACTGACACCAGTGGCTTATGAGACCGGCCACCGCCCCTCGTCGGGGTCTCGACTGTATACACTAGTCTACTCTGGAGAATCGATGCCCTATCTCGAAACTCCCACGACTAGAGACCTTTTAAGGATGTGCTTATGGACTACCAGCTCTCACGTATATGATCGCCATCATACTGCTGGCAGTCAAGCAAGAATCCTAGGGGCTCTATCAACGTGTAATAGCGACATGTCAGGTCACCTAAAGCAGTACACGATGATAAAGATAAACCAGATAGCATACTATCATCTCGAGTAAGACTGTCCTACCGGGATAGGTCCTCCCTCAATCATTGCAATCACGTGCCTGTGATCCAATAATTGACTCTGAGGGCACTATCTCCAACAGTTTTAACATTGTTTCGGGTATTCACATATTGTCTAGGCGAAGTTAAAAAGTTCGATCGAATGTCAAAAACCCATTTTTCCAAGTTTAGCGTATTCGGAAAAATATGCAAGTAATTATGTGAACCCTCTAGAAAAATGAAACCCTAACTCAACTTTTTGGATCACGGAACTACGGTCATACCCTAGGGTTTGCCACAGTTCCGTGGCGACATGAGTGAGGCTTGGGTATGCCCTTCTACGGCTGGTGCATAGGTATTGTGGCATATTCTGGGTATTATTAAACTGTGCTCAAGTGTTGAGCTCTCGGGGAATTGTGGGAGTTTGATGATTCGATCGAAAAGTTTAACGTCGTCCGGGTATCATGTGATTGGATACAATATTTGGAATCCACAAAAATAGTTATGAGATAACTAGTTTGAATTTTATAAATCTAGCAGTTTAGTCTTATTTGATCGGTTGCCATGGGATTTTGATGTGATCAAAAGTCCGTCGCAATTACGTAGTGTACGCGGATACTCGTCGAGTAACCTTATTAGATAGCCACGCCCCATAGCCCCGACCAAGTGACTGTAGGAGAACCCCGTTGCCAAAAGCATCCGTTCGGATGCTCGCGGCCGCGGTCTTCCTCCTTAGTGCACTTCGTCGACGGCATCGGGGGGTGCGGCCATCTACTAAAGTTTCCGACGAGCATTAGATCAGGATATCGGGAATCTTGTTGAATTGCCCGACTTGATATTGAAAAGTTTTTTCAAGATCGAGACTAAAATGCGGGGTTTATAATTGTTAGGCATGTGATGTCTAAGGAATTCATTTGGTTAGGCATGAAATCCAGAATATGAGATATTTCGGGTTTATGATGTCTAAGGTGGTTGCTGATTCTAACTGTTATAGTTTTCACCTTCTTTTCTGCGACCGTAAATATAATATGTGGTGTATCGCCGGTTTCGTTGCTATACGTCGACGACAATTGGGATACGCATATTTACTTACGTTGATGACATGTGATGTTATGTGTTGCTGGGATATGTTATATTGGATCGTCGTGTTTGAATAGCCGGGTTTTTTATGTGAGATGAGAATTTTTCATTTTCATTCATGTAAAAACTTGTATGTATTATTCTTTTATTGGGGCACTTCCAGGTTGAGGATGATGTCACCATTGTATATTATTTACTTTTCCGCATTAGGATAGACCCAAGGCGGGGAGCACAAGTAACCGGGTTTTAGGGTCCAGTGGGAGATCATCTCGAGGAGTCGAGACCGGGTCTCCTAACTTTAGAATTGGTAGGGTTGCTTTCCGCTCTCGTAGGGGTCTAGGGATGTGGGATTGGCTATTCATCACGACCGTGGAATCCGTGTTTTATAGAGGCTTAATTTAAAACTCGGAAATCCTAGTATATCCAATATTTCATATGTTGTTTTCTGCTGCGATATTCTGTGATGTGATCACTGTATATGATAAGATAGATACTGTATATACTATGTGTGATATATTATATAGACGTTGCTTATGCTTTACACCCGCGCTAGCCCTGCCCCGCTCTGCTGTTAGTTACCTAACCTAACGGTGCATGACGGGACATCGAGGCGAATGCGGATGGCATAAGCGTACGTTGTATTTATCTGTGATGCTTAGGTAACTTAAATGATGGGACTTCATTAATAAGATTAATGAAAGAAAAGAAACCTAAAGATGTTGTAGAAACTTTTTTTAAAAACTGGTAGCCCTAGTTCTTGCTTTGCATAGCGGTATTCCTTGTAGAATATCCAGCACCTTATTCGATAAGGAAAGAGCCGAGATCCCTTCACCGGGAGTGAACTCTTGTTTCCCCCAATCAGAACAAAGACCTGTTTAAATTCAAATTTTGAAATGAAGCAACTCTTTAGAAGCAACGCCAAGCGCGCTGCGTCTTAAGCAGCGCACCACGTGCAAAGCACGTGTGCGCTAGCGCTAACTGCATTGCGCTCTAAGCAGCGCACCACGAGCAAAGCATGGGTGCGCTAGTGCTGGAACTAAAAGCTCCCCACCATCAGATCAAAGATCCAATAATAATGATAAATCATTAATTAATCAGAATTAAATTCTATTAAGGAAAGATTCCTCAAAATCTTTCCAAACAACAAGATTGTGCTCTGTAGATCAGAGCACCGTTAGATCAATGATCCAATGGTGATTAAAAATCACCAAAATACAGAATAAATTCTGTATGGAAAAGATTTCCCAATCTTGTTGAAAACAAGAAGATTGCCTTCTGTAAATCAGAAGCCCTTAGATCAAAGATCCAGCGGTTGGGAAATCCCCGAATCAATTGGAGAAAAGATCTCCTTAACTAATTGAACAAATCAACTTGCCCTATAAAATGGCCCCTAGACTTCAAGTCTCGGGGAGACAGGAAAAAAAAAGAGGAACCCCCCCTAAGCTTTGAGAGATCTCAGAAAGAAGAACCAAGCTCTTAGAAAAAGAAGATTTTCTTCAAGGGAAAAAAATGATGAACAGAGAGATGAAATAATCTCATAATTAAAAAGAAGAATTCACTTCTTTAAAGATCATAGATCTACAAGACCAAAGTCTTTCACAAAGAGATCAAAAGATCTCATCCTAAAACAAGAAGAAGAATACAATTCTTCTCACAGATCATAGATATATAAGACTAAGGTCTTTCTCAAAGAGATCATAGTATCTCATTATAAGAGGGGGAGAATAATTCAATTCTCTTAGGATCACAGATCCATAAGGGCAAAACCTTTCATCAACATAAGAGATTAAAACATCTCCTACAAAGTAAGAACTTTTGTTCTTAGAATCTTGAGACAAAGTCTCTTATAAATGAGAACTTATTTCTCAGATCATAAAATTGATCAAATGCGCTTCTGCGCTCTTGGACTGGCGCTCAGCGCCAAGCGCACCACGTGTCCCTCATGTGTGCGCCACTTAACAGTTAGCGCTTTTCGCTCTTGAACTAGCGCTTTGCGCTTATGGACTGGCGCTCAGCACCAAGCGCACCACGTGCTCCTCATGTGTGCGCCACTGAACAAATAGTGCTTTACACTCACAAACTGGCTCTATGCGCTCATGGACTGGCGCAAAGCGCCAAGCGCACCACGTGCTCTTCACGTGTGCGCTCCCCAACAGAAGCGCTCTGCGCTCTTTTACTAGCGCAAAGAGCCAAGCGCGCCACGTGCTCCTCACGTGTGCGCTACTCGGCAGAAGCGCACTGCGCTCTTTGACTGGCGCAAAGCGCCAAGAGCATCACGTGCTCCTCACGTGTGCGCTGATAGAACATAAATTGTTCTTTAATAAGCCTCGGAGCTATGATGAATGCTCAGCATTCAGTAAAAGACAGGAATACTGTCAGAATCCAAATCAATGCTCAACATTGTTAAAAGGGCCAAGCCCAAATAAATGCTCAACAGCCCAAATTAAATGTTAAACATTTTTGAACTTAGCCCAAGTTTGGTCATAAGTCCTTAATTCAGATTAACTGAGCCCATATGCTCATAAATCTTCTAACAGATCTTAGTCCCAAATTGGACTACAGATCTCTCAACCAAAATTGGTTCAAGAGTACATCTCTTCACTCCTCTGATATTTGTTGTTGTAACCCTTCAACGTCTTCAGAGAGGTGATGGGTCCCGATAACCAAACATTCCATGGATTGTGGGGTCTTTAAACTCATAGACTATGACGTCCTTAAACTTTATTGACTATGACGTCTTTAAACTACGGAATATGGGGTCCTTAAACCCATAGACTATGATGTCCTTAACCTCGGACCGTGGGGCCCTTAAACCCATGGACTATGATGTCCTTAACCTCGGACTGTAGGGTCCTTAAGCCCATGGAATATGATGTCCTTAACCTTGGACCGAGATGTCCTTAAACTAACATTGGACCGCAATGTCCCTAAACTAAACAATAGAGCCCAAATGCTCTCTTGTTGGATCTAAATGATCCTGTTAAGTTGATCTTAGTCTGAAATTAGACTAACGTATCCTTAACATACGTTTAAGTTGATCTTAGTTTCAAATGAGACTAACGTATCCTTAAACCCAACCTCAAACCCAAATCTAAGAAAAATACGGATTTGGACTAATCCACGCCCTACGGACGACAACATAAATTAGTCTCCGTATACAATCCACGGGCAACCAAAAACAAAACAAACACCCACGACACGAAGTGACCATCTGGAGAAGGAGAAAGTTGTTACCGCGATGCGGTAGCATAATTAACTGCAGGGGCTTGCGCCTGCAGGGAAGAGCGTCCCCACAATAAAAAAAACCCTCAACGAGGGGGAATCTGACGAAGTCTGCTACAACGGCCGCATCCGTCTAAACCTCCGATACACGGTGCCATAAATCAACTTGCCATCTTCGGAGAGGTCGACGGATAGCACCAATTAGTATCTGCCCCTGAATTCAGGCAAAACGGACCTACGCAGTTCTGTCTCTGTGTTCGGAGGGGAATAGATTCTGGCATGCCCGGTAGGACCTTCCTCTTTCCACTCTACACTTCGTGTGTCGTGTCCGTGAACGAATCGCGGTTTAATATGGTTGCCCTTGGGTTCGAGGTACTAAAATTTGGTGTCTTGCTCCGTGCAGAAAACAGAAGATCGATGTCTTCAAACTGCACTAACTGCAACTGCAACTCTCGCTCCGTCCCTTCCGGAGGAGTGACTTACGGGCCCCAAGCGGCCTCCATCTTCGCTATGTTGGTGGAACAGGTGACTCAGGCCACCACTGGATTGTTCTTCGGGACCATGCTCCCGCCAACGAGCTTCAGCGCTCCTGTACCATCGCAAGAAGCTCAAAAGAAGTCGGTCTTTGATCGGCTTGCAACTACTGCGGCCCCTCTTAACGGGTCACCCAAACCAAGTGCCTCAGTTTTCAGCAGACTGGGCCAAAGCTCCAACGGGCCCGTGAAGAAGCCCGCAATACCAGAAGGTGTTATCCCGATGCGGATAGCTATTCCTACTCCTGAAGTCACCAAGGCGGCTTCTCCGGCTAAGGGGTCGGTCTTCACAAGACTGGCCGTTTCAGCTTCCACTCCGGATGAAGTAACCAAGGCCGTTTCCCCTGCACGAAAATCGACATTTTCAAGATTGGCCATTACCTCTCAGCGAGCATCTATCTTTGACAGGCTGGCGCCAACAGCAGACTCTCATCAAGACAGGGGGCATGATGAAGCCACCCCCATAGTTGAGCCAGTACCATCGGCTCGACATGCTCGACGTCGCCACTGGCGCCGAGTAAGGAAGGCTGGGGGCATTTGCCCTTCTGGACTAACTCCGCCGGCTCCAACGGTGGAAATCGATGCTACTGTTCCAACTGGGAACAGCTTTGAACTGCTAAGGAGGGTCCGAAAAATTCTCCGACTGCCGTGCTGAAGAGATCTCCTCCATCCATGGAGAATGCTACAAAGGTGGAGCTAGAGCAGCTCCCTTAGCGGCTGTCCTCTAAAATTTACAAAGTTCGGCGACAGGTTCAGGACTCGGTGATTGATCAAGATTACTCTCGCCGACAGAAAAAAGTGAAAGTTTAGAGAGAAGAGGTGTCATGACCCGAAGTTGGACTCGTGACCGGCGCTTAACCACGTAACGTCTACAGGCATGACGCGACTAAGTAAGCCGAACCAAGAAATCAAAACCATTAAAAGTAGTGAGTGTTGAAAAAATTTGTTTAAAACATTTGGAAAACCTTAAGTAGTTTAATAACAATCTTTAAAGTTTAAGTTATTATCTTAAAAATTTTGGCATCACTTCCTTTGTAAAAACTAACCCCGAAATCGGGTACAAGATATGACATGAAATAAATGATAACAATATAGTACGGCATCCCAAACGGGAGCAATCACGCCCAACGGCGGAATCAATCACCACAAGAGTAATATACGACGCCGAAGCGAAGAAATAAGCAATAAGTGAAAAACATCACAGAATGATAACTGCATAAATAAAGTCGGCTCACACAAGCTCGACACCAGAATACAAATAATGTACACATCGTCCTCACACTAGTCTCTAAGTCAATACATAAAGTAGATGGAGAATACTAGATACAAAAGAGTGTACAATAAAATAACCAGATACCACAACCCACCTAACAGCAAAACAGCTCTCGCACCAACTGTAGTGGTATCTGTAGCCAAAAGGTACAAGGAAACAGCCTGCCGCGACTACTCTGATGGGCAACCTGCAAATACCGTGGCACAACGGGGGTGAGTTGCCAACTCGTGAATAGAGATAACATATAAAGGTAATCGCGAGCATACACGTACTGCGCTACTTTATCATATGCCAGCAGATGATATCTATATGCGATAAGCAGTATGTGCATAATCATGCAAGTGCTCTATCAGGTAATATAACTACAGGATGAGATGCAAAATAATGAATGCTGAGCATGGGAAATATAACATCTACACGGAATGTCAGCGTGGAAAATATAATCGGTGCCCATCAATGCACCCAGATCCCAATAAACTCAAACGCCGGCACTCTCATCGGCCCTCAAAATCCTGTAATCTCAGAGAATCACAAGTACCCAACATCGGCACTCAAATATCATGAAATAATCGTGTCCAGCATCGACACGTAAATCCTCATATATCGGGCTCCGTCAGTCCAGATCAGCCCACGGGCTCCGTCTGCGGTATCGAACGTCGGCCCCGGCAGTACGGGTCATCCCGCATCCATCTATCGACTATGTTCAGTATCCTCCGGATAACCGCCAGGTCCAACAATCACCGGTAGGTACTCGCCACCCTGCCAGGCTCATCGTCTACTCCACGAAAAACATTTCTCGCCCCGGGGAACCATACCGGGTCCACCACGAACCCGCAAACGGATCATCCAACTCCTCGAACCGGGTTTCAAGCACACGTCTCAGAACCGAGAAAACGCGTGGTGGACGCACTAAAATATCATATCAAGAGGAACCGGGTTTTCAAATAGTGCATATTTTCTTAAATAACTCCACGGTCCTCAAATCAGAAATCACATGAAATCCAAAACCAATGTGTAAGTCAATGCGATGTGATACGTGCATCAAGTCGTACTCTAAGTAAGAGGGAGAAACCGCTCTTTAAAATAGTTTCAGTTTTTTAAAAAGGCATCATGGGGCTCCCAGTTCCTATCAAAATCAGCATATCTAGGTAGGTACAGTTGAATATGCATGAGTATGTAAATGAGTACGTGCACCATTATGAAAATCATATCAAATCATATGTGAGATGAACTACAGTATAATGATCATGGCAATCCTACAGTGAGAGTGTCATGGCAATTACTAACGGTGTGTGTGTAACATGCAGATTAATGCTCGTGCAACATAAACCGTTAGTAACATTGCGGTGTTCTATCAATTCTAAGTTCATATACATATAGCAGGGAATGCAGTATGCAACAAATAGTATCCATGAACAGTCAATATATGAAAATGCAATATGCTGCTGCAAGGTCCTATCAGCCCTGACGCTTAACGCCATGCGGGCGATTTCCCCGTAGATGTTACGTCTACTCACCGTAGTCCCGCGCTACGTGTAGCCGACGAGTTGTTTCCCCTTCTTCGTGGCGTCTGTCGTACTCGCCTGCGAACTTAGAATTTCACCAATTATCACACATAAGCTCAAATCCATAAAAATACGACATTAAAGCCAAACTACTAACCCGCATCGCGAACCAAGCGCGTGCGTGTGCGATACGTTAAAACGTGTGATTACGCACCTGAAGCTACCCTGACACGTCACGATACGCAGAAAACCCCAAACCCACACACCTATCACACGTGTCGCGAAGGTTTAAAAAAATACGAGAAATAGGGTAATTGACCCCAGATTTTTCTACAGGAAGAACTAAATAAAATTGCACCTACCATATTTCATCAAATAGCAGCAGACTCCTACCATCCAAACCCCAACCCACAATTCACCCATCTAGCCGCAATTTGCGGCCAGAATCACTATTTCGGCGGCATGGCCAGGGAGTGGGGCTCCCGAGCTTCGTGTGTGTACTCTATCCCTACTGTGTATGCTCCAGTAATTACAATTTTAAACTGAAGCAATCGGGGTACAAGCAGATTTCACAGAACAAAAACCCTAGTTAAAAACAACACTTTAGCACTAAATCGATACTTTGGGGTATTTTAGTGCAACTGAAATAAAAACTTGGTTTAAACCACACTAATAGCACATAAATGAGTTAACCAAGCCATAAAAATGCCACTTTAACATATACATCACAAATATCCCCCCATTAGCACCAAAAATGCACAAAAACACGATTTTTAGCTAAAAATACTACAAGATATGAATTAGGGTGTTAAGTGTGAGTTTAATACCTCCCAAAAGCCTTAAGAGAAAACCAAAATTTCCAGCTCTTTCCTCAAGTGTACAGACTTGCCCCCAAACACCTCAAAAGGTCATTTTTCCAAGGTTTTTGTGAAGAAAATGGGTTGTTTTATATAGGGTTTGTACAAGAATCAAAAGAGAAGTGAAAAGAGAAGAGACGATGAAGAAAGTGGTGGTTTTTCTGCGTCCTCTGCAGGAATTTTGAAAGGAGAAGAAGAGAGAAAAGAGAGAGGAAAATGATCAAAAAAGTCAATTTCTTCACCTACCCACCATACCTCCATTTTCTAATTTAAAATTTTGAATTTTAAAAAGGGTTTGACTTGGTTTAAAATGGGTGGGGGATAATAGAACCATGCAAGTAAGAAAAGGGTTAACAAGTTAACACTTTTAACCTAAGTCCAAAAGTGTGCTAAATGTGCATGTGTACACTAACACAAAAATTCCCAATTAGGGTAAACACGACAAAATTATAATTAATTACCCTATATATATATAAATATATATATAACACTTCACAACATGATTATCACTAGTCAAGAAGGAAAATAAGATTTTCGGGTTTTTATGAAAAACACGCACAATTACCAATTAACGCGAAAATATCCTAAACGAATATCAAAGCGTTACAATCTACCCCCCTTAAAGAAATTCGGTCCCCGAATTTAAAAATATAACTACACGTACCTTCAAAGAGATGGGGATACCTCTTCCTCATCTCGCACTCGGTCTCCTAAGTGACCTCCTCGCTGCTCGGACCACGCCAAAGTACCTTGACGGACGGTATCTCTTTTGATCTCAATTTCTTCACTTGTCGATCCAAGATGATCACCGGCTGCTGTGCAAAAGAAAGGTCGCGCTCTAGCTGGATCGTCAGGTGCTGAATTGCATGCGAAGGATCATGAAGATACTTGTGGAGCATCGAAACATGAAATACGGGGTGCACATCTGGAAAACTGGGCGGAAGGGCTAACCGATACGCAACCGCACGAACACGCTCGAGGATCTCGAAGGGGCCGATATATCTGGGACTAAGCTTTCCCTTCTTCCCAAATCTCATCACACCTTTCATTGGGGAGACCCTCAAGAAAATGTGATCACCAAAAGAAAACTCAAGTCTGCGCCGACGACTGTCCGCATAAGATCTCTGCCTACTCTGGGCTGCTCTCATCCTATCGCGAATCAATTGGATCTTCGCAGTTGTCTCCTCCACAATCTGCGGCCCTAAGATACTGCTCTCACTGAGCTCTGTCCAACAGGCGGGCGATCTGCATCTCCTCCCATAAAGAGCCTCAAACGGTGCCATCTGAATGGTCTCCTGGTAGGTGTTGTTGTAGGAGAACTCTACTAAGGGTAAATGATGATCCCAGCTACCTCCGAAGTCTAATACACACGCTCTGAGCATATCTTCGAGAGTCTGAATAGTCCGCTCTGACTGTCCGTCGGTCTGCGGATGAAATGCTGTGCTGAAACTCAAGCGGGTGCCCAAAGCCTCCTGAAGCCTCTGCCATAGTCGGCTGGTAAACTGGGTGCCTCTGTCGGACACGATACATATCGGAACTTCGTGCAGTCGTACAATCTCGTCTATGTATATCTGGGCATACTGAGCAAATCCGAAAGTCGTCTTCACCGGTAGGAAGTGAGCCGCTTTCGTCAAATGATCCACAATCACCCAGATGGAGTCATACCCTCAACTAGTCCTAGGTAGACCCACAATGAAGTCCATAGAAATCTGTTCCCATTTCCACTCCGGAATGGGTAACAGCTGTAGCTCACCCGCGGGCCTCTGGTGCTCGGCCTTGACTTGCTGACAAGTCAGGCATCTCGACACGAAATCTGCGATGTCCCTCTTCATTCCGTCCCACCAGTAAATATCTCTCATATCATGGTACATCTTGGTAGAACCTGGATGAACATTGTACACAGATCGATGTGCCTCCTCAAGAATCTCACGCCGCAGTCCCTCAGCATCTGGTACACACAGTCTAGTCCCAAATCGCAGTATCCCCTGATCATCGATCACGAACTCGGAAAATCTGCCCTGTCCAATCTGTGCCATGATCTCTGAACAACGGTCATCACTGTACTGTGCCTCATGTATACGGTCAAGCAACTGTGGGTATGCACAAACATGCGCAAGCTGTCCCCCGATCGACGTAAACTCGAACTGCACCTGGCTGTCGCATAAAATCTGCCAATCTGCCGACGACTGCCTCTGTACTGCGCTCAAACAGGATAGACTACCCCCGGGCCTCCTACTCAAAGCATCAGCCACTACATTAGCCTTGCCTGGGTGATACAAGATCTCGCAGTCGTAGTCCTTCACTAACTCCATCCAACGGCGCTGTCTAAGATTCAGGTCTCGCTGCTGAAATATATACTTTAAGCTCTTGTTATCAGTGAATATCTGGCACGACTCGCCGTATAGGTAATGTCGCCAGATCTTAAGTGCAAAGACCACTGCAGCCATCTCTAAATCATGAGTGGGGTAGTTCTGTTCATGTTTCTTCAATTGCCGTGAAGCATACACGATCACCCTGTCATGCTGCATCAATACGCACCCTAGCCCCACTCGAGAAGCATCACAATAGACCACAAATCCGCCTGATCCTGAAGGCAACGATAACACTGGCGCCGTAGTCAGTAGAGTCCGTAGCTGCTGAAAACTGTGCTCGTACTCCTCCGTCCAATCGAAAGGACCGGGTCAACCCGGTCAAAGGTGTAGCAATACGAGAGAAGTTATGCACGAATCTCCTGTAGTAACCGGCCAACCCTAAGAAGCTGCGAACCTCCGTAACTGATGTGGGTCTGGGCCAACGCTGAACGGCCTCAATCTTCCTCGAGTCCACACATATACCATCTCGTGTAATCACGTGGCCCAAGAAGTCCACGCTGTCCATCCAGAATGCGCACTTGGAGAATTTTGCGAAAAGCTGGTGCTCCCTCAAAGTCTGCAGTGTAATCCGCAGGTGCTGCTCGTGCTCCTCACTACTCTGAGAATACACCAGAATATCGTCAATGAATACGATGATGAACAGATCAAGATACGGACGGAAAATACGTTTCATCAAGTCCATGAATGCTACTGGCACATTGGTGAGTCCGAACGACATCACCAAAAACTCATAATGGCCGTAGCGCGTGCAGAAAGCTGTCCTAGGAATGTCCTCCTGTCGAACCCGCAGCTGATGGTAGCCTGATCGCAAATCGATCCTCGAAAAGTATCCTGCCCCCTGAAGCTGGTCGAACAAATCGTCGATGCGTGGCAAAGGATACCGGTTCCGCACTGTAACCCTGTTTAGCTGGCGGTAGTCGATACACAAACGCAAACTGCCGTCCTTCTTCTTAACAAACAGGACCGGAGCACCCTAAGGAGAAACACTGGGTCGAATAAGTCCCTTATCCAGCAAATCTTGCAACTGACCCTTCAATTCTCTAAGTTCCGTCGGTGCCATCCGATAAGGCGGTATAGAAATAGGCCCCGTGCCGGGGATCGGATCAATACAGAAAGAAATATCACGCTCATGCGGTAGCCCAGGAAGCTCATCAGGGAACACATCAGGGAACTCGCTAACAACCGGAACCTGATCCAACGGAACCTCTGTAGCTCTAGTATCGCAAACATAGGCGAGAAATCCCTGACATCCCTTCCTCAAAAGCTGTCCAGCGCGAAAAGAAGAAATTAAACTGTAAGGGGCGGCACCACGGTCCCCCAGCACAACAAAAGTCGACTCGCCAGGAAAACAAAATTTAACTGTCTTCTCACGGCAGTCCACAGACGCATGGCACGTGGCTAACCAATCCATGCCCAAAAGAACGTCGAAGTCCAACATCTCAAGAAGGATCAAATCGACAGGCAACTCTCTCTCGCCAATACGGACGATATAGGATCGGAACACGTGCCTAGCAACAAACGACTCTCCCATAGGAGTGGTCACAACAAGCGGTTGATCAAGAAAACCGGACTCTCTACCCAAACTCGGCACAAAGTGTGTGGATACGTACGAGTGCGTGGATCCGGGATCGAACAATACGTGTGCATCAACAGAACATACTGGAAGGATACCTGAGACCACCGCATTGGACGCCTGCGCGTCCTGATGAGTCAAAGCAAAAACTCGCGCCTGTGCTCCACCTGTGACTGACTGTCCTCTGCCTCGGTCACCCCATCCTCTCTGAGCAAATCCTCCATGCCTACGACCTCTTTGAGCATGAGTCTGACGCGGAGCAACAGTAGGTACAACAGGCAACTCCCTCTGGGGTGGTGAGGATGGTAAGGTGACATGCGGTGCTGCTGCCTCCCTCCGGTGTATCTCATGACAATCTCTAACGAGGTGAAGTAGACTGCCGCACCTAAAGCACCCCTGTGATGGCTGCGGACTCTCCCGTGGATATGAACTAAACATCTGGCCTCGTCCCGAATCTCTGCCACTCCTCATACCTGAACGGTACCTGTCGCGGCGTCTGAATGTCTGTCTCCGTGCTGATATACCAGTACGAACTCTTTTCGGCTCTGGAACTACCGAAATCTCAGCAAGGCGCTCCTCGACTAATAGAGCTGCGTCTACAGCTGCTGCATATGTCTCGTAATGCTGTGCGCTGATCGCAAGGAACAGTGGTGTAAGCAAGCCTCGGACAAATCTCTTGACTCGCATCTCCTCAGTAGCCACTAGGTATGGAGCATAAACGGATAGTTCGGTGAACAGCACATCATACTCTGCCACTGACATCTCCGGAGTCTGGCGTAAGGACTCGAACCTGCGTGCTCTAGCATCTCTGACACTCAGTGGAAGAAAGCGGGCAAGGAATAGCGCCACGAACTCTGTCCAGGTCATAGGAGGAAGACCTGCTTCTCTACCCTTCTCGACTGATTCGCACCATTTCTGCGCAAGACCTCAGCATTCGTCTCGTTACACCAGACGCAATATCAACAACGGTGTTCCTTCGCAGTCCAGCAGGATGCAGATGCAACGTCAACGAAAGACCTCATGGTCGAAACAAAGCGGAGTGACGGCAAAATCCCAACTCCACCTCAGCATTCGTCTCGTTACACCAGACGCAATGTAGACAACGGCGTTCCTTCGCAGTCCAGCAGGATGTGGATGCAACATCAATGAAAGACCTCACGGTCGAAACAAAGCGGAGTGATGGCAAAATCCCATCTCCACCTCAGCATTCGTCTCGTTACAGCAGACGCGATGTCACCCCAGCGTTCCTCCTCCAACAGGATTCGGACGCGCCAAAACAGCGAGGCGAAAGCAATATTCCTATGCTTCAGGGTCTTGACGGCAACTCATATAAAACCTGAAAGACTATCGGAGATCATCCCATACCAGCGCGGAGTGGTCACCACCTCGACGTTCGTCTCAATACAGTAAACGAGATGCCACCCGAGCGTTCTTCCTCCAGCAGGGTTCAGACACGACAATCCAACAACGGAGCCATGGCAAAGTCCCTAGTTCCAGGTCCCGACGGTTCACCAACAACCTAGAAACCACCTCGACGTTCATCTCGATACAGCAGATGCGATGTCACCCCAGTGTTCTTCCTCAGCAGGATACAAACGCGACACCAACGGAGCCACTGCAAAATCCCTAGTTCCAAGCCTCGACGGTTTACCAACAACCTAGAGACAACCGCGACATTCGTCTCGATACAGCAGACGCAATGCTAGCAAATGAAGCAAAGGCAATATTCCTATGCTTCAGGGTCTTGACGGCAAATCATATAAAAACCTGAAAGACTATCGGAGATCATCCCATACCAGCGCGGAATGGTCACGCCTCGACGTTCGTCTCGATACAGCAGACGAGATGTCACCCCAGCGTTCTTTCTCCAGCAAGATTCAGACATGACAGTCAAACAATGGAGCCACGGCAAAATCCCTAGTTCCAAACCTCAACGGTTCACCAACAACCTAGAGACAACCACGACACTCGTCTCAATACAGCAGACGCAATGCCAGCAAATGAAGAAAATGCCAAATTCCTAGCTTCAGGGTCTTGACGGCAACTCATATAAAACCTGATAGACTATCGGAGATCATCCCACACCAGCGCGGAGTGGTTATGACTCATCGGGGCTCCCCAAACTGAGCCTAACCTCAAGTAAAAAGCAGCATGGCAAAATTCCTAACGCTTGCTCTTCCGACGGTCAAACTGCCTAGGAAGATTGCTTGAAGACGTATTATCCAGCCCCCGAAGGGATCAGAGACACGACAGTCGCACGGCTACTCGAACAGCAAGATTTCCTATCGAGGGATACATCAGGCAACGCGACGGTACGACAGGCAAAACCTTAGTACCACAGACCCTAACGGACGTCTTTCATAAAGAGCAGAGGTTAACTGTGATGTTAGGACATTCTTGCGAGAACTTCTCGACTCGTCTCGACTCGTGAGGAAATTAGTGTCTTAGCGAGAACTTCTTGATTCGTCTCGACTCGTAAGGAAAAGCCTTAGGCAATGGGGATAAGGACCTGTTTCCTAAGCACTGGGGCCCTGCAAGTCGGTCCAAAATGGACTCTTGCATAGTATTCACGGGCCACACTCTCCAAAGTCGAATCTCGACAGGGAGGGAAATAACCACTTACGAGTCCTCTCGACTTATAAGAAGGAAAATTCTCTTGTGTGATCCTTACGACTCTCAAGAAAAAGCACACTTGGGAATCCTCATGATTCCTAAGAAGAAAATACACCTACGAGATCCTTTCGACTCGTAGGGAGAAAAGTCTTTATGAGACCCTCACGGCTCATAAAGTTGAAAAGTCTTAGGCAGCAGACCTGAACCTGTTTCCTAAGACTTCGTTACCCTGCAAAGAGTCTAAGATGGACCGTCACTTACTATCTACAGGGCACATTTGCTGAAATTACATGGTAATGACACAGCGAAGAGAAGAAAGCAGTAATAGAACAAAAAATATGTATCTTTTATTCATGAATTCAATGGAGTACAAGTTGAATCGTATGAAAGAATATAAAAAATGGATACATGTTATTCAAAGATTACAAGCAAAACAGCTACTGAGAAGGAAGTGTTTTCAACAAGTCCGCAAGCTGCTCTCACACTCCTTTCAGTGCCTCCTCGTGATCAGCCGCCGCGGCCAGCTCCGCTTCAATTCGAGCCCTCTGCTGCAAGCATGATGAAATATTTTCATCGATTTCCCGTTGGGCAGCTTCGCGACTCTACGTAACCCGCTCAATAGAGTCAAGCGTCCGCCTCAATACAAGCCCGTCCGAGATACATTGCTGCAAGGTGCCAAAAGAAGCTCTCTTGTTTTAACTTAGGCGTGCAGCCAGGCAGATTCATCCGAAGCCTCCTCGCGCTCCTTCCGCCTCAAGGTCGCTTCTTGTTCAAAATGGCGGAGGAAGGACACACTCTGCTCGACCCATGCAGCTCGTTGGGAGTTCACAGCCAGAATCTCAGGAGCAGGATGCCTAAGCTCAAGCTCGTGCAGGCAGGCCTCAATCTTTCTGCAGTGGTTAACCCAAGACTCAACGACGCCTTCGTTATCGAAGTTCACAAGCGTCGCCAACATTAGATTAACCTCGGCAGCAAAATCTACAGCGAATCTAGGGGCCTCTGCGTCAAGCTCCTCGATGTAATCGCCCAACATACGCAGACTGGTCATAGCGCCTTTTGAAGATGGACGCCTGGAAAAGGGCCCTGCTGGCATTATGATTCGAGACTCGAACGGAGCTGAAGTCGGTGTCACCGCTGCAAAACAAATCATAATCAGATGACGGCTCAAGAAATAAAAAATGCATGAACAGTATTTTCTACTATACCGGCTGCAACAGGTGGCAGAGCTGGAAGTACTGGTGGCGCGGCGATACCCTCGTCCCCTCCTTCAATTTGTAAGGATACAAGTGGTGGAAAGAGGAATTAGCAATGACATGGCTGCCCGTCAAAGAAAAGAAAGGACATTGGTTAGAAAAGATACTCACCGACACCAGCGGGCAGACTAATCTCCGACTGGAAAGAGAAGTGTGGGTTCAGCACCGATACAAGTGATCAAAAAGAACTCCTGCGAGACCACGATGATACATGGTCAGTACACGAAAGATGTTGTCCCCGATTTAAATTTATCGTAAACCCATACCTTCCAGCATTTGGGAGGACACGAGAGAAGGCAAAGGGGCGGCCACCATCAAAGCAGCAACTGGCAATACTTCCTCGGGTGGCACAACCTCAACGCTCGCCACACCTACATTAGAAATGAGAGAAATACTGTCAGGAGAGAGTGAAAGGGATTGCAGAATGAAAAAGAAAGCAATGACCTAAAATTTACCTGGTTAGTCGCCGGTCGAAACCGCGACAAGGACGTCACTGGGAGCAGTAACTGCTTCACCCTCCTCTATCGGAATGGTTTCGCCACCCATAGCTTCATCCCCGGACTCCACGAGAATCGTCGTAATACTCGCAGCGCCCGGCAATGGCAAGGAACCGCAAGGGGAAAGAGTGGAAATTGGGGCAATTCCAGACTCTTGAGAAAGAGTGGCTACTTCGGGCTCGGTGGTTGCCGCCATCTCACCTACCACTTCTTCATCAAGACTCGGCCCTGCAGGATAGGACATATGAGAATTTGAAGATTAAAACTTTGACGAAAGGACTCAGTGTTACATTACCTTGGGTCAGTCTTTCAATTGCTTCCCGAGCCGCACGTGCCGCCTATCTATGAGCGGTAGACAGAGCAGCAGAAGCACCCTCTGAAGGAGCAAGGACAGGGGTAGCAGCGCTCAAGCCTGCACCCACGGCTAAAGCGGCGTTATGTTCCCTTGCTGCACGCCTCCTGCGCTTCCTTTCCACCCGGGCCATGAGAGCTGATCTTCTCAAGACCTCCGTTAAGGGAACGTCATCATCCACACCAGGAGCTACCTCTGGAGCCATTGTGGCGTCCGTCATCGGTTGCTTAAGTAAAGCCTCTTTTGGCAATGCTGAGGAGGCCTGGACTTCGATAGCTGGCCCTGGAAGCATCTCTACATCACCCTGCGGGATTGGCACTGTACTGGGCATGACCTGAGTCGAGGTGGTCCCTGCGATAAGATGAAAAAGGGGTCAGATTATCCATAAGAAAGGCGAATGAAGGAATAATGAGTCGAAATATACCAACGCCCAGCGAAGCGCGAAGCCTCTCCTCCTCCTCAAAAGTCTTGAGGGAAGCCGCGAGAGCCTCTTCAGTGGAAATGTCTGTTAAAGAAGGAGTGTCAGTCAAAACATGATAACAAAAACATAACAGCAAAAAGATGCGACTGAAGATTACCTGACTCAGCAAGGATGATCAGTCCTACTTTGTGGCTAGCCAGACCCTCGGAAGCTGCGATGGCAGCCTCCATATCAGTATCATCTGGCGCCATGAATAGACCCTCGTTGGTCCCATATTCGCTCAGGCCCTCGCTATAAGGAGCATGAGGCTCCTGGCAGAGTACAACGTCTGCAGAAATAATCGACTTCTTCTTCTTCTTCTGCGAGCGAGTACCGGTCGCCGCTAGCACAAGCTTACGCTTGGTGGGCACCTTAGGACGATGAGTCCCGATATCTAAATCCATGCCAGACTCGGGAGACGCCACAGTCACCGTTTCGACGGGAGCACAGGGTATCGGTATCTCAGGCCTATCATGCGGGACCTCGACCGCAGCAACGTCTCTTAAAGGAGGACGAACAATGGTCCGTCGCTTCAGAGGAACATTTGGATTACCAGCCGGCACTGCAAGCTTGCGATCAAGAAGCAATCTTTTTTCCTCTCTAATGACGGCGCCCATCGAATGTTGATACCACGCCACATACACATTCAGGGCCTTCGAAACACAGCTGGATTCGCTGATGAAGAAGTTGGACCCTGTGTTTAGGCGCATAAAATGGTGCAGCGCGCTCCGGATACCCTCTTCGGTAGCAGCAGGTTCTGCCAAGAAAGCCTCAAGCGGGACACCTTAATTGTAGCTCAACTATTGGGAGAAATGATGCAGGTTGTATATCATGAACAACACCGCATCATTCTGCCTAAATACGAGAAATCCCGTCCTGATGGAGTACAGATGAAGAATCTCCCGAGCTTTCAAAATAGAGGCCCCGTCTTTAAAAATGTCCTGCAATGGCAGCACCATTTTTGTAGATTCCTGGCCGACGGTCAAAATTTTATCAGTAAAGGACATACCATCTCCAACCGTGCGTGGACGAAGGAGCAAACCCCTAGCTTCCCGCGGTGTCGGACTTACGATGGATGCGTCGACTAGCCGCATTATCCGAGGGAACTTACATCTGTCATAAAAGGAAGGTCTTCTGTGGATACCAAAGACCCCAAGCATGTGCAACTCGAGCCATGAGGTAAAATAATGCATTGAGAAGTTACCAGGCTGCACCCCTGGCTCAGTAGTATCCGCTGCCAAGATGAGGCCGTGATACAGGTGGGCTAACCCAGCAATCCCGATGACCACTTGTATCCCGGCAACCATTCGATGCGCTGGGTAGAAGACGGACGGCCTCATATGGCGAGGGTGCATCGGAAGCACAAACCAGCTTAACCACAAACTGAGGAACCCTAGAAAGAATTCTTCATCATCGATGCCCAGAGCGGCAATTTCTGAAAAAAGGACGATCGCGACGTTTGGAAGAAAGAAATCCTTTTGATCGGCTTCCAATATTGGCCGGCGATCCAAGCCAAAGCCGAAAGGATCATCAAGTTTGGCAAACTTTTCACCTTGTCGCGATAAAACTTCTGGACGAAGAAAACGGGCAATGAAGTCCGCAAAGCTGACCCCCCCCCTCCCCCGGCTTCCAGATTCAAGAAATAGGCCCTCGTAGACATTCAACACCTTTATCAAACTTGGGAATTGGTGTTGAATGGCGTTTTATAGGGTAAGACCCATTACCCCTGATTTGGTAGCAAAAATATATTCATCCGGAGGAAGCAGCTCCTCGTAATGTTCTCCCCTAACGGGTAAACCAGAGACCTCGGCAAATTCCTCTAAAGAAATGGAGACTTCTCGATCCAATAGGAGGAAGGTGTGAGTCAGGATGTTCCATTGCTCTAGAAACGCCTTGATCCACTATGTATAAGGTACGGAATACTAGAACAAGGAAGCGTCGATCGCAGGGTACAATCCGAGTTTCAGCAGCTGTGACTTCTTCGCTGATAAGATATATCAGGCCCACTGCAGGTATCCGGCCGGGTGACGGGGAGTTAGTCTTATATTGTATGGTTGTCTCCAAGGGCGCGATTCGCCCTGACATATGCGCCGCCCTAGAGTGTCCAAAGCTACCGGCGGCTGCACGGGTATTGCGGCCATAGAAGGCCGAAGGAGACCTTCTGAATTCCAATTCACCTCCTCCACAGTATAGCTTATCGGGGGTGCATCTGCATAAGGGATCACAGAGATAGGCTCCGAAGGTGTCGCACAAGAAAAGCTCCGGCGGCCTCTGATAATTTGATCATACCGTCAACCCCATAGATGAAGATTCTTGTGCTCCGGGTCATGGTCTTTGATCAGCGCAAGAACCTCTCGGTCTACGGACGCTTCGTGGAATCGGACTTCTGAGCGGATGAACGGGAAGGAAGTGTCGAAAGACATAGTACCTGCTCGGAAAAGAACAAATTTTCAGCCGCCAATGCTGCAATTTAAGTTCTGTCACTAGGTACTTTAAATCGGTACCACACTGCAATGCAGTGAAAAGGGACCAAAGAGGACCCACATAATCTAGATGACAGTTCATCATTAATAAAACAGTCTCATCATTTGATGAGACTGTCATTAAATGAGGAAATCCTTAATTGATTCTCATTTAAATGAGAATTCCTTGGGCTAGGGAGTAAATCTCCCCTTGAGAGCAGTGCTCTATGACAGAGTGACATCTGTCAACTCTAGGAATAAGAAAATTCCTCAAGAGCCTTGCTCTGTAAAAATGATGGAATAACCCATCAGAGAACTTAAAATAAAGTTTTAATGGAATAAAATTCCATGATCTTCAAGATCCATGAACAAAACTCTTAAGAGTTCTTTATGGAAGATTAATAAATCTATATGATTTGAAAAGAGCAGAGCTCTGTTAATGGGTTAAGAAACCCTGAAAAGGATCTCTTAAGATCTAAGATCTAACAAGAGCAAGGCTCTGTTGAGAAACCCTACAAAGGTTTTCTTGAAAATATATGGTTTAAAAAGAGCAAAGCTCTGTTAATGAAACCCTAAAAGGGTTTTCTTTAGATCAAAGATCTATGAAGAGCAGAGCTCTGTTAATAGGTGAAACCCTAGATTATTAAAAGGTCCTTTAAAAGATTTAACCTTTACCTTAATTTTGACAGAGTTCTGTCTTTAAGAAAATTCTTAAGATGAAGAGCTATGCTCTGCAAGAGAATAAAAATTCTCAGAAGGAAGAAATTGAACAGAAATCATCTCAAGGGCCAAGGGTCCTATTTATAGGCACTAAGATGCCGTTTCAACTTCTGAGTTGATCCAAGGGCGCAGATGTTGCCACCGCAGCACTCACATGTGGGCCACGTGAGCGCAACGGTGGGGGGCATTTGTTTCCCCCAATCAGAGAAAAGCTCTGTTTAAAATTCAAATTTTGAAAGGAAGCAATGCTTCAGAAGCAGCGCCAAGCGCGCTGCGCCCTAAGCTGCGCACCACGTGCAAAGCACGTGTACGCTAGCGCTAAGTGCGCTGCGCTCTAAGCAGCGCACCACGTGCAAAGCACGGGTGCGCTAGCGCTGGAACTAAAAGCTCCCCACCGTCAGATCAAAAATCCTATAATAATGACAAATCATTAATTAATCAGAATTAAATTCTATTAACAAAAGATTCCTCAAAATCTTTCCAAACAACAAGATTGTGCTCTGTAGATCAGAGCACCGTTGGATCAATGATCCAACGGTGATTAAAAATCACCAAAATACAGAATAAATTCTGTATGTAAAAGATTTCCCAATCTTGTTGAAAACAAGAAGATTGCCTTCTGTAAATCAGAAGCCCTTGGATCAAAGATCCAACGGTGGGGAAATCCCCGAATCAATTGGAGAAAAGATTTCCTTAACTGATTGAACAAACCAGCTTGCCCTATAAAAAGGCCCCCAGACTTCAAGTCTCGTGGAGACAGGAAAAAAAGATGAACCCCCCTCCCCCCATAAGCTTTGAGAGATCTCAGAAAGAAGAGCCAAGCTATCAGAAAAAGAAGATTTTCTTCAAGGTAAAAAAAATGATGAACAGAGAGATGAAATCATCTCATTATTAAAAAGATGAATTCACTTCTTTAAAGATCATAGATCTACAAGACCAAAGTCTTTCACAAAGAGATCAAAAGATCTCATCCTAAAACAAGAAGAAGAACACAATTCTTCTCACAGATCATAGATCTATAAGACTAAGGTCTTTCTCAAAGAGATCATAGTATCTCATTATAACAGGGAGAGAATAATTCAATTCTCTTAGGATCACAGATCCATAAAGGCAAAGCCTTTCATCAACATAAGAGATTAAAACATCTCCTACAAAGTAAGAACTTTTTGTTGAGTTTACCTAGCACCTCATCAAGGATTTAGAAGCATCACATATGCCAAAATCAAATTTTGAAGGTGCTAAGTGAACTTGACAAGAATCATAACTAGAAATTTAGGGTTTCATTTGACTAAGCATCACATGCAAAAGAAAAAATATCACTAAGGGTAGAGATTACAACCTTTATAGACCTCCCTTGGTGACTCCTTGGCACTTTGAGAGTTTGGAACAGATCGTTGGAAGCCTTCCTTGTCCACGAAGATCCACCCGAAGTCCCTTTGCCCAAAGTTCCTTGCTTTACTTGATATGTGAATGAAGTAGAGCAAACACCCTACACAAATGGGCTAGATGTGTGTAGTATGATGATGTGGTTTGTATTCTATAATCAAAACCCTTTCTTTTTTATCAACTTCACTCAAAGAAATTTTCAAGAGAGGAAGAAGAAGATGGTGGCTAAGCTTGAGCTCAAAAGAAAATGATATGATAGAAAATTGAAATGAGAAAGAATAATCTATATTAATCCTTCTCACTTCAACCATGGTTAGTAATTATCTAGATCTTTATCATTGAGTTAAAAAGGCAAAAGGATAATTAACTCAAGGTTAAAAAGTAGTTGAAGTATGGTCAAAGATGATAAACATTAACCATGTGTGAATTATCCTTTCCTCTATTCAAAATGATAAATAAATAGATAATTACTACAATATGAGTCTTGCATTGCCACCAAATATGTATCAACAACCATGATACAATGTATGCATGTATGTGTCCATGCACATCATCATGTGCATACATGCATGCATACAAAAATAGAAAAAGGGTTTAATTAAAGAATTAATCTAAAAGTCATTTGTTAAATCAACACTTGATTTTGCAAACCGGTCATATCACATACGACCCGACCAATAGAAAATGCCCGATTAATATACGGTATCACATATCCGTATTTAATCGGGTCCCGCGCATATCTCATATGCACACCACATCTTTTCGCCTGAGCCAGGAAACTTCATTGTGGGACTCTAAGACTCGTCAATATGCCGGCAGTAGGTGATGATCATATCAAACACCCACAAGCCGCAAGCGGTCAGCTAAACGTAACGGCCACCCGGGTATTGAGAGATCAGAAGAAAACCAGCGAAGCTGTCAAAACTCCCATCGAGCCAACTGGCAACACTTACCGTACAGTCCGGTCTCTTCGTCAGATATGTTGCATATCGAGTCTAGGAATGGAATCGTCGACCCCAATAACTCAATAAGTCATGCTGGTGTATGGCTCATAACATATCGAGAAACTACTAATAACGTTTATTAGTAAATCTCAGCAGCCCTGGCCAGGGACTTCATGTTATAGCCAATCGAGCATAGCACAACATCAACTCCCAATACCGGGAGAGACGAAACCCCTCATATCTCTCATCGCCTCCATGTGCCTCGGGACTGTACCCAAAGTCCACCTGTTTGCACGACTCAGTAGAGCCGTGGTAGGGTGGATATCAAAGTACAGTGGGAGGACACACAAGACTCTATGACGATCTTGGGTCTACAGACTAACCTGTACCAGTGTCACCTGAGAACTGATATCCGACGATAGATATAATACCACATAGGAGTTCTCTGTGAGTCCGTTCAGTGTACCCAGTCTCCACTGAGCACCCGCATACAATCTTTGGTGTCACCTCACCAGATGGATATAGGATCATCCATCGCCCATCATATGGGACAAGAATAGTATACGCTAGTCTACTCTGGAATATCGATGCCCCGTCTCGATACATCCACGACTAAGAACAGTTCAAGGATATGCTTATAAACTACACATGCCCCACTAGTATGATCTGCATCATAGTCACAGTAGTCAAGCAAAAATCCTGAGGGCATTATCAACATGTGCAAATGAATAAAAGCATGATCAAATCAACATGTCAAGATAAAGTAAACCAGATAGCATACTATCATGTTGAGCGAGAAAGTCATCTAAATCCATATATACATGTCCAAGCATCCACTATACATATAATGGCCTCTAGGGCATACATATATCTAACAATCTCCCACTTGCACTAAGGCCAGTTATTGGCGTATCTGATACCCAACATCTCAAAAAGTCGCTCATGTTGCGGCTGTGGAAGGGCCTTGGTGAGTGGATCCGCTGTGTTATCCTTTGTATCTACTCTCTGAATCTCAATCTCCTAGCAATCTACTATCTCCCGGATAAAATGATATCGCCTCAGGATGTGTCTGGATTTCTGATGGGACCTTGGTCTTTGGCTAACGCCATAGCTCCATTATTATCACAATACAATGGTATTGGATCAACAATGGTTAGAACTACTCCTAGTTCCGCGATGAACTTCCTCATCCAGACGGCTTCTTTGGCAGCATCATTTGCAGCAATATACTCAGCTTCCATCATAGAGTCTGCAATGGTATCCTGTTTGGAACTCTTCCAACTAACCGCCCATCCGTTGAGGATAAATACAAACCCTGAGATAGATTTGCTGTCATCCTTATCACTTTGGAAGCTGGAATCGGTAAAGGCCTCCATCTGGAGATCCCCATTACCATATGTAAGTCCATGCTACCTCTCCCGGTACTTTCGGGCAAGCGGAATTTGATAAAAACGATTTTCTTAGAGGTGGTAACATGAACTTAAAACCCGGATCTTTGTTAAACATCTAACTAACAACCTAACTAGGAGTCGTTAACTACTCGGTTAGGGGGTTTATACCTTGCTTGTCTTGAACTCCTTCGTCTTCAAGCTCCGATGATGGTCCGGATCGGCTTCTTCCCGTCGTCTCCTTACGTCGAATATAGATCCACCTGAAAGCTCCAACCTTTGGCTCCTTCTTCGAACTTTGAAGAAACTAGTTCACTCGGTTTGCCAAACCTTGTGAACTAGAGTGAGTAGAGAAGAGTTTGTATAGGATTTTATCTATGGTTCTTGGTTCTCAACTCATGAGACAAGTGAACCATAGAGTCAAGAGAGGGAGCAAGAGGAAGAGGGTGAGAGCAAGAGTATGAGAGCTCAAGAACAAGAGAGAGAATGGTCAAGTGAGAATGAGCCTCTCTTTTGTCTTTCACCCTCTCATAATCCATAACCATCATAACTCATCATACCAATCAAGTGTTATGTGATGGTTGAAGCAACCATAACCATATCATTTCATGCACTCATTTTGCACAAAGGAGCAAGCAAGCAAAAGTCTTTGCCATGAAATGATAGCTATGGTTATCATGATGGTCAACTAGTCAAAACTAGTCAACCGGTCAACAAAGTCAACAAGTCAACAAAAGTCAACAAGTCAACAAAGTCAACAAGTCAACAACCATGTCACCATAATACTTAATTAATATAATTGTTAATCATATATCATATTCTCATTAGGGTTGAGCAAAAAGTCAATAGTCAACGGTCAACAGTCAACAACCCTAATGAGAATCCTCTGCCTCTGTCTCTCCGTCAACTGTGCATACACACCCGCATCCGCGTTCCGAGGAACACGAATACAAACTGGATAAATCCAATCCCAATACGTACACTAGGATCTGGCTTAAACCAAAGCCCGCTAGTGTAAACTGTCCGGACACTGTACGTGCACAAGTGCACGGATGTGACCGAACCCTGTCGCAAAACCATACGACCTGTCGCAAAACCATGCGACCTCTACTCTTTTGCCTAAAGGCGAAAAGCTTTCTGTGTGGGACTCTAAAGACTCGACACTACGCTGGCAGTGGGTTTAACCACAGACCGCAAGCGGCACTAGCTGTGCGTCACGGTCCCCAGGTAATGCCGACAAGAAGACTGACGAGGCGAAACCCATCTGAACTCCTACTGAGCCTGAATATGACAATCTCGGTACAGTCCGGTCTGTTCTTCTGATACATCGCATGGCGGGCCTAGGGGGCGGTAAACGTCAGTCCCCCAATAGCGGTACAAGTCGTGTCGGAGTGAATCCCAAAACACCCTGAGATAACACTGGAAGCCTACCAGTATATCTCGTTTGCCCTGGCCAGGGACTACTCGTGTAATGGCTCTCCTAGACATAGCGCGATGTCAACCCCCAATACCGGGAGAGACGAATCCTGTCTAACCGTCACTGCCTCCAAGTGCTTCGGGACTGCACCCAACTACCACCTGTTTGCACGACTCCTTTGAGCCGTGGTAGGGTAGTAATCAAAGTACAGTGGGAACACACTCGAGGCGAAGTGACAGTGTCAAGTCAGCGGACAAAGCTGTACTCATGTCACCTGGGAACTGATAACTGACGATAGGCATAATACCAACTAGTCAGTTCCCGACGAGTCCTGTCCAGTGTACTCGTAACCCAACGAGCACCCGCATACTCTCTCAAGTACGACGTACTGATGGCTATGGGACAGACCATCTCCCACACTGGGATGAGAAGCGCACACGCTAGTCTACTCCGGAGTATCGATGCCCTGTCTCGATAGTCCTGCGACCAGGGACCTGCATAAGGATGTGCTTATAGATTACCCAGCCCCACTAGTGTGACTGCCATCACAACGCTGGTAATCAAGCAAAGATCCTAAGAGCTCCACTAATGTGTATAGGGGATATACTAAAATAAACACATGTACACATTGAAGTAGAAACAAACCAAGTATCATACTACTATTTTGAGCAAGATTGTATATACAAGGTGAATATCCCAAGCTTCCATTAAGTAATATACAAACTAGTATGATACAGTAATGGCCTCTAGGGCATATACACTAACAATCTCCCACTTGCACTAAGGCCATGTACTGGTGTATCGAAGACCTATCATCTCGATCAACCGCTCGAACTGAGTCTGGGGCAAGGCCTTGGTGAATGGATCTGCAGTGTTATCTTCTGAAGCGACTCTCCGAGCCTCGATCTCCTGGCGATCCACGATCTCCCTGATCAGGTGATACCGCCTCAAGATGTGTCTGGATCTCTGATGGGACCTGGGTTCCTTCGCTAAAGCTATAGCCCCGTTGTTGTCGCAATACAGAGGTATTGGATAAACAATGGACGGAACCACCTGAAGCTCTTTCAAGAACTTCCTTATCCAGACAGCTTCTTTTGCGGCATCAGATGCAGCGATGTATTCCGCTTCCATCGTCGAGTCTGCAACGGTTTCCTGTTTGGAACTCTTCCAACACACCGCCCCTCCATTGAGGGTAAAGACAAAACCCGACATGGACTTGGAATCATCCTTGTCACTCTGGAAGCTGGAGTCAGCAAAGGCCTCGATCTGGAGGTCTTTTCCGCCATACACCAAGAACATCTCCTTAGTCCTTCTCAGGTACTTGAGAATGTTCTTTACCGCTATCCAGTGTTTCTCCCCAGGGTTTGACTGATACCGGCTTACCACACTCAGTGCATAAGCTACATCCGGTCTGGTACACAACATCGCATACATTATAGAGCCTACCGCAGAAGCGTAGGGTATAATAGACATGAGATCCCTCTCCAAATCAGTCTTGGGAGACATCTCTTTAGAGAGGGTGATCCCGTGACAAGCCGGTAGGTTACCGCGCTTGGAATCTTCCATACTGAATCTTTTCAGTATTGTGTCGATGTACATGGACTGTGAAAGTCCTAATATCCTCTTGGATCTGTCACGGTAGATCCGGATACCCAGAATGTATGAGGCATCACCCAGGTCTTTCATGGAGAACCTGTGTGACAAGAACCCCTTGACAGATTGTAGCATAGGAATGTCATTTCCTATTAAGAGAATGTCATCCACGTATAAAACGAGGAATACTACAGTTCTCGCTACAAATCTACTATAGATGCATGGTTCATCTGGATTTTTGATAAAGTCAAATTCCTTGACCGTCTCATCAAAACAGATGTTCCAACTCCGCGATGCCTGCTTTAGTCCATAGATGGACTTAAGCAACTTGCACACTTTTCCGCTGCTCCCACTCTGAATGAAACCCTCTGGCTGGTCCATATAGACACACTCCTCTAAATTTCCATTTAGAAAAGCGGTCTTTACGTCCATTTGCCAGATCTCATAATCGTGGAAGGCAGCAATGGCAAGAAGGATCCGAATGGATTTCAGCATAGCCACTGGAGAAAAGGTTTCGTCATAGTCCAAGCCAGGTCTTTGACGGAAACCCTTTGCAACAAGTCTAGCTTTATAGGTCTCAACCTGTCCATCTACACCAATCTTCCTTTTGATGATCCACTTGCATCCTACGGGTTTTACCCCGTCTGGAGCAATGTCTAACGTCCATACTTTGTTGGTGTACATGGACTCCATTTCGGTCCGCATTGCATCCAGCCATTTCACTGAGTCAACGCTCTGAACGGCCTGCTGGAAGCTAGTAGGCTCATCATAATCTATGATGCAATCCTCTCTATCCCCGTCTATGAGAAAACCGTAGTATCTCTCGGGCGGATGAGACTGCCTACTACTCCTGCAGAGCGGAGTAGGAATGTCCTGTTCTTTTGAACCCTCTGGTTCCACTAAGCTTTCAGTAATAGTCTGTGGTTCTGGAATTTCTTCTAGTTCTATTGCGCTCCCACTTATCTGGGTTTCCAAAAACTCAGTTTCCAAGAAGCAGGCATGCTGAGAAACAAAAACCTTTTGTTCCTCAGTGGAATAGAAAAGATACCCCCTGGAGTTCCTTGGGTATCCCACAAACTTACACTGTACTGAACGTGCCTCGAGCTTGTCCGCATGCTGCTTTTTTACAAAAGCTGGACATCCCCATACCTTAAGATACTTAAGACAGGGTTTCTTCCCAGTCCACATCTGATATGGGGTGGTAGGCACAGTCTTGGTGGGAGCCTTGTTCAAAAGGTACGCAGCTGATTCTAGCGCATACCCCCAGAATGATCGCGGTAACTCAGCATTACTCATCATGGACCGAACCATATCCAATAGGGTTCGGTTCCGTCTCTCCGATACACTGTTATGTTGCGGAGTGTATGGAGGAGTAAGCTGAGAAAGAATTCCATTCTCTTTTAAATAATCCAGGAACTCGGCACTTAAGTATTCTCCACCTCGATACGATCTTAGGATCTTGATACTTTTGCCGGTTTGTTTTTCTACTTCATTCTTATACTCCTGGAATTTTCCAAAGGCTTCGGATTTATGTTTCATTAAGAAGACATAACCGTACCTTGAGAAGTCATCCGTAAAAGTAATGAAGTAAGAATAACCGCTTCGCGCATGTGTAGACATTGGACCGCACACGTCGCTGTGTACGAGTCCTAAGAGCTCGCTCGTTCTTACTCCGTGTCCAGTGAACGGAGTCTTTGTCATCTTTCCTTTGAGACAGGATTGACAAGTGGCATACGATTGATATTCGAACGGATTCAAATATCCTTCTGTATGTAACTTCGTCAACCTTCTCTCATTGATGTGACCCAGTCTACAATGCCATAAGAAAGTCTGATTTATTTCCGGAGACTTTCTTTTGTGTGTATTCTGGACGTTGAAAATCTGTGGTTGGTTTAATACGTATATACCATTACTCAATGTACCTGACCCAATCAAAACTTGATTAAGGTGAATGTTTACAACATTACTTACAAACGCAAATTCATAACCTTCTTTAGAAACTAAAGATACAGAAATGATATTACAAGTTGCGTTGGGTACAAAAAAGCAATTACGCAAAACCAAAACATGTCCATCTGACATTCCCAGGTGATAGTCCCCCACGGCTTTAGCATCCATGCTAGCTCCGTTCGCAACTCTGAGGGTCATGTCACCTGCCTTCAAAACCCTACGGTTTCTCAACGCCTGCAAAGAATTACAGATATGAGATCCTGATCCGGTATCCAATACCCAGAAAGTAGAGTTTATTGAAAGACAGTTTTCAATAACATACACACCTGAAGCTGAAGCTGCAACCTGCTTCAATTCCTGTGTTCTGGCCTTCTAGGCCCTGCAATCATTCTTCCAGTGTCCTTTCTTATGACAATAGAAGCATTTTTCCTTATCCACAAGCTTCCCCGCTATCTTTGTTGCTTTAGCTTTTCCCTTCGTATCCACTTTACTAACACCGCCCCTTGGTTTGGCGGGGCCTTTCTTCTTCTTTCCCTTGGCTTTCGCCTTGGACCTAGAAGAAGATGATCCTCCTACAAACAAAGTGGATTTCCTTACCTTTCTGTAGGGTGCCCTCTGCGCTCCTCAGCATGTTGAGGAGCTCTGAAAGTTCAACCTCCTTTTCTTGTAGGTTGAAATTCAGTATAAACTGGGCGTAAGTGGAAGGAAGGGACTGGAGAACTAAGTCTGTATAGAGCTCACTCTCCAATGTGGTCCCTAGGTCCGCGAGCTCCTCAATGTAGCCGATCTTCTTAAGCACGTGTTCTGCTACTGATGATCCGACGGCCATCCTTGCCGAAAATAAATTTTTCGACGCTTCGTATCTTGCGATACGAGATTGCCCTCCATACAGTTCTTTTGTATGGAGAAATATGGATTCAAGGTCCATATTCTCGTGCCTCCTCTGATGTTCGTTGTCCATCGAGGCAAGTACGAGGCACTTGGCCTTCGCGCTATCAATCTCCCAAGTCTTACAGATTTCCTTATCCGCGACGCTGGAAGTGGGACCAGGGACAGGGGGAGCTTTGGTGGTAAGAAGATACCCCAGCTTGTCGTAAGTGATTGCCATCTTGACATTCCTGAGCCAATCTTTGTAGTTTGGCCCTGTCAGTATGTTTTTATCTAGAAGTAACTTAAGTCCAGTCATTTCGATTGGTCGCTGCAATTAGGAGAGAGAAGAAGAAACACTTAGCATGATGCTCTTGCAAGTTTAGAGTGGTTTTTAGTTTGTCTAAACAGGATGGCTCCCACTGTTTCTTGAATCCCTCCTTAAAACCAAAAAGGAAGAATTAGTCAGGATCAATCTCACCGTACAATACTTGCTTAACCATTCGGCCAGGCTGGTGTCGGTACTTCGAGGGAGGTTTTCCAACGTTTTCGCGAAGTTCCTTAATTTAAGAACCTCTTTTCCCTGGGGGCGAAGCCACGCTAACACCTTTCTAGACACCTACTAGGTTTATAGCATTGATCGTTAAGTGAGAAATTTCCCGAGGAGTAGCATATACTCACAGTAGGATCGGGATCCAAATATCATCGCGTGACGAAACTGAAGGAATCCTACCAGAATCATCACACTCCAAATAGTATGCAACACTAGCAAGTTTCAGTTCTTTTGAAACTCCCGATGTGGATTTTTGCCCCATGCTCTTATGACCTTGACGAAGGTCAACAAATCATAAGTCACATGTCAAGTTCTTCCCGTCATTATCCAGGTTAATTTGAATCCACCCGTATATACCCTTGACGAAGGTCAACAAGGTAATGCGAATGTCCCAAACCAACGCATCTATCTATGCTACATATGAACACCCAACAGCTACCAATCACTATGCCTTGACGAAGGTCAACAAACATAGCTTGAATACTATTGAATATTCATACGAAACGACGGAGGGCTACGAATGGTTTTGGCAAAACCGTGAACGTAGTGAACTTGATTTAGTCGATGGAACGAGATAGCTTTTAAATGGAGTGGCTCAAACTCCGCATTTTAAAAGTTTGTTTTTGAAAAGAACCGAGTGGTTTTTCGAAAGTGTTCCAACGACTTTTACTTGGTTTATTTTCTTGCATTAGTTCTTTTAATGCGTGATATTCTTGCATTAGTTCTTTTAATGCGTCCCATCATTTAATCCTACCATTGCAGAAAACAACCAAAATATGACGTACGCTTATGCCATTCGCATTCGCCACGGGGCCCCGTCATTACCCGTAAGGTTACTTAACTAACGACAGAGCGGGGGCTGGGCTAGCGCGGCTGTAAAACATAAGCAACGCCTAAATAATATCATATATAGATATACTGCAATGATAAACATTTCAGATCACAGATGAACACATTGGATATACTAGGAACCTGCAATTCGTACGAGCCTGTAACGAAAGACAGTTTACACGGTCGCGGTGAATAGCCAATACCCCACCCAAGACCCCTACGGGTGCGGCAAACTACCCGCCAAGTACCTGAAGCGAAGCAACCTCCCTCATCCCCGTGAGTAGGCCACTCGGCACTTCGGCATACCCGGTAGTTTGTGCACCCCTCCATGGGTCTATCCTAGGAGCAAAAACAGTAAAAAGAAATTATACAATGGCGGCTACAACCCCGACCCGGTTGTGCGGCCATACAAATAATTATTACATCAATTTACAAATTTACATGAATTGAAAGAAAAGAAAACTCTCGTCTCACAACCCCCGGCTATTCACCCGCGACAATCCAACATATTCATATACACATTCCAACATTACAGATCACAGATTTGTATAACCCCCACTAATCGACATATAGCGATTAGTAGACGTTCAATACAAATATCACATTACAGAAAAACCCGTCAGCTAAAGTCTTTTAGAAGTTCGATCAAAAATACGGATTTATAGGCCCCAAAAATAAAATTTTCGTTCTGGAAAATCTGGGCAGAAAATATATATTCCAAAAATCCCAAAACAACCCCAGAATAACACTGCACCAAACTTGGACCTCGGCCGAGTCAACTCGGCCGCGGATCCGCGGCGGGAGCGTGCTCGCGCCACGTTTCCGCGGCGCTTTGACTCGATCGTTGGACCAAATTTGGTGGGTGATCACACAAAAGCCTGAGCCGATTTTTGGTGTATTTCAAAAAAGTTTTCCAGCACTTTTAAAATCGACAGAAAGTTCGAATTTCGGGGTTCATTTCGGGACTTTTCTTTGATCGATCTTCTATCTACTTTGCTAACATGTTAGATAGAGTTTAACTAGGCTCTGATACCACTGTAAGTCCATGCTACCTCTCCCGGTACTTTCGGGCAAGCGGAATTTGATAAAAACGATTTTCTTAGAGGTGGTAACATGAACTTAAAACCCGGATCTTTGTTAAATATCTAACTAACAACCTAACTAGGAGTCGTTAACTACTCGGTTAGGGGGTTTATACCTTGCTTGCTTGAACTCCTTCGTCTTCAAGCTCCGATGATGGTCCGGATCGGCTTCTTCCCGTCGTCTCCTTACGCCGAAGATAGATCCACCTGAAAGCTCCAACCTTTGGCTCCTTCTTCGAACTTTGAAGAAACTAGTTCACTCGGTTTGCCAAACCTTGTGAACTAGAGTGTGTAGAGAAGAGTTTGTATGGGATTTTATCTATGGTTCTTGGTTCTCAACTCATGAGACAAGTGAACCATAGAGTCAAGAGAGGGAGCAAGAGGAAGAGGGTGAGAGCAAGAGTATGAGAGCTCAAGAACAAGAGAGAGAATGGTCAAGTGAGAATGAGCCTCTCTTTTGTCTTTCACCCTCTCATAATCCATAACCATCATAACTCATCATACCAATCAAGTGTTATGTGATGGTTGAAGCAACCATAACCATATCATTTCATGCACTCATTTTGCACAAAGGAGCAAGCAAGCAAAAGCCTTTGCCATGAAATGATAGCTATGGTTATCATGATGGTCAACTATTCAAAACTAGTCAACCGGTCAACAAAGTCAACAAGTCAACAAGTCAACAACCATGTCATCATAATACTTAATTAATATAATTGTTAATCATATATCATATTCTCATTAGGGTTGAGCAAAAAGTCAATAGTCAACGGTCAACAGTCAACAACCCTAATGAGAATCCTCTGCCTCTGTCTCTCCGTCAACTGTGCATACACACCCGCATCCGCGTTCCGAAGAACACGAATACAAACTGGATAAATCCAATCCCAATACGTACACTAGGATCTGGCTTAAACCAAAGCCCGCTAGTGTAAACTACCCGGACACTGTACGTGCACAAGTGCACGGATGTGACCGAACCCTATCGCAAAACCATGCGACCTGTCGCAAAACCATGCGACCTCTACTCTTTTGCCTAAAGGCGAAAAGCTTTCTGTGTGGGACTCTAAAGACTCGACACTACGCTGGCAGTGGGTTTAACCACAGACCGCAAGCGGCACTAGCTGTGAGTAACGGTCCCCAGGTAATGCCGACAAGAAGACTGACGAGGCGAAACCCATCTGAACTCCTACTGAGCCTGAAGTGACAATCTCGGTACAGTCCGTTCTGTTCGTCTGATACATCGCATGGCGGGCCTAGGGGGCGGTAAACGTCAGTCCCCCAATAGCGGTACAAGTCGTGTCGGAGTGAAGCCCAAAACACCCTGAGATAACACTGGAAGCCTACCAGTATATCTGGTTTCCCTGGCCAGGGACTACTCGTGTAATGGCTCTCCTAGACACAGCGCGATGTCAACCCCCAATACCGGGAGAGACGAATCCTGTCTAACCGTCACTGCCTCCAAGTGCTTCGGGACTGCACCCAACTACCACCTGTTTGCACGACTCCTTTGAGCCGTGGTAGGGTAGTAATCAAAGTACAGTGGGAACACACTCGAGGCGAAGTGACAGTGTCAAGTCAGCGGACTAAGCTGTACTCATGTCACCTGGGAACTGATAACTGACGATAGGCATAATACCAACTAGTCAGTTCCCGACGAGTCCTGTCCAGTGTACTCGTAACCCAACGAGCACCCGCATACTCTCTCAAGTACGACGTACTGATGGCTGTGGGACAGACCATCTCCCACACTGGGATGAGAAGCGCACACGCTAGTCTACTCCGGAGTATCGATGCCCTGTCTCGATAGTCCTGCGACCAGGGACCTGCATAAGGATGTGCTTATAGATTACCCAGCCCCACTAGTGTGACTGCCATCATAACGCTGGTAATCAAGCAAAGATCCTAAGAGCTCCACTAATGTGTATAGGCGATATACTAAAATAAACACATGTACACATTGAAGTAGAAACAAACCAAGTAGCATACTACTATTTTGAGCAAGATTGTATATACAAGGTGAATATCCCAAGATTCCATTAAGTAATATACAAACTAGTATGATACAGTAATGGCCTCTAGGGCATATACACTAACACCATACACCAAGAACAATTCTTTAGTCCTTCGCAAGTATTTAAGAATGTTCTTCACTGCTATTCAATGTTACTCCCCTGGGTTGGATTGATACCTGCTTACTATAGCTAGTGCATAAGCTACATCAGGGCCAGTACATAACATCGCATACATTATAGATCCTACGGCTGAAGCGTAGGGTATAACGCTCATGCGAGCTCTCTCTTCATCAGTCTTCGAACAGAAGTCCTTAGAGAGAGTGATTCCATGACAAGCAGGCAAGGCACCACGCTTGGAATCTTCCATACTAAACCTTTTAGGATGCTGTCTATGTACTTAGATTGGTACAATCCCAATAACCTCTTGGATCTATCTTTATAGATCCTTATGCCCAAAATGCATGAGGCATCACCCAGGTCCTTCATGGAGAACCTTTGTGATAAGAATAGTTTGACCGATTGTAGCATAGGAATATCATTTCCTATCAGGAGAATGTCATCTACGTACAATACGAGAAATATGACAGTACTCCCTACAATCTTCTTATAAATGCATGGTTCATCTATATTTTTGATAAAATCAAACTCTTTGATTGTATCATCAAAGCAGATGTTCCAGCTCCGTGAGGCCTGCTTTAATCCATAAATGGATTTAAGCAATCTACATGCTTTCCCGCTGCTCCCACTGTCAATGAAGCCCTCTGGCTGATCCATAAAAACGCATTCTTCTAAATCACCATTTAGAAATGCAGTTTTAACGTCCATCTGCCAGATTTCATAATCATAGTGAGCAGCAATAGCAAGTAGGATCCTAATGGATTTAAGCATTGCTACTGGAGAGAAAGTTTCATCATAGTCCAATCCTGGTCTTTGACGAAAACCTTTCGCTACTAGCCTTGCTTTAAAGGTCTCTACCTGTCCATCTATACCAATCTTCCTCTTAAAGATCTATTTGCACCCAACGGGTTTTATCCCAGGAGGCGCAACGTCCAAAGTCCATACTTTGTTGGTATACATGGACTCCATTTCGGATCTCATGGCTTCCAGCCACTTCACTGAGTCACCACTCGTGATAGCTTGCTGAAAACTAGTAGGGTCATCATCATCCATGATGCAATCTTCTCTATCACCATCAATGAGAAACCCATAGTATATCTCTGGTGGGAGAGAAGTTCTACCAGATATCCGGAGCGGCTGAGGTTCTTGAAGTTCTACTGAAACATCAGTTCCAACCAATTCGTCCTGAGTAATTTGTGTCTCTAGAATCTCTTCTAGTTCTACCGCATTGCCATCAGTACTGTCTGTAAAGATTTCATTTTCCAAAAATGTGGCATGCTGAGCAACAAACACCTTTTGTTCCTCCTTATGGTAGAATAGATATCCATATGAATGTTTTAGATACCCCACAAATTTACACATGACCGATCGTATCTCGAGTTTGTCTGGATTCTGCTTTTTAACAAAAGCCGGACAACCCCAAATCCTAACTCTTTTAAGAGATGGTCTCTTTCCACTCCATATCTCATATGGAGTGGTAGACACGGTCTTGGTTGGAACCCTCTTTAACAGATACATCGATGTCTCTAATGCATGCCCCCAAAAGGAAAGCGGTAACTCGGCATCACACATCATGGATCGTATCATATCTAATAGGGTATGATTCCTTCGTTCTGACACACCATTGTGCTGTGGTGTGTGAGGAGGAGTAAGCTGAGAGAGAATCCCATTCTCTTTTAAGAAGTCTAAAAACACCGTACTTAAATATTCTCTACCTCAATCTGATCGAAGTTTCTTGATTCTCAAGCCTGTTTGTTTTTCTACTTCAAGTTTGTACTCCTTGAATTTCTCGAAAGCTTCGGATTTGTGCTTTATCAAAAACACGTGTCCGAATCTTGAGAAATCATCAGTAAAAGTAATAAAGTATGAAAAACCACCTCTAGCATGTGTAGACATTGGTCCGCATACATCACTATGTATGAGGCTTAAGAGTTCCACAGCTCTTTCTCCGTGTCCAGTAAACGGAGTTTTGGTCATTTTACCTTTGATACAAGACTGACAAGTCGCATAAGATTTATATTCAAAAGGATTTAAATATCCATCTTTATGTAGTTTGTTTAGTCTTGTTTCATTAATATGACCAAGTCTACAATGCCAAAGAAAAGCTTCATTTATATCTGAAAACATTCTTTTATTAGTATGTTGTGTTGGATATAGTGCCCTCAAAGTCAATTATTGGATAGCAGGTACGTGATTGCAATGATTGAGGCAGGACCTATACCGATATGGCAGACTTGCTCGAGATGATAGTATGCTATCTGGTTTATCTTTATCATTGTTTACATGCTTTAGTTCACTATTGCATGATGATAGAGCCCATAGGATTCTTGCTTGACTGCCAGCAGTATGATGGCGATCATATACGAGGGAGCTGGGGTCTATAAGCACATCCTTAAAGTGTCCCTAGTCATGGGAGTTTTCGAGACAGGGCATCGATACTCCAGAGTAGACTAGTGTATACAGTTGAGACCCCGACGAGGGGCAATGGCCGGTCTCACAAGCCATTGGTGTCAGTCGGTTCACCTAAGATGTATACAGATGCTCATTGGGTTATGAGTACACCGGACAGGACTCGTCGGGAACATGCTAGTTGGTATTATACATATCGTCAGATAGCAGTTCCCTGGTGACATGTGTACAGGTTAGTTTGTCGACCTGAGATCGTCATTTGTCTCGTGTGAGTTCCCACTGTGCTTTGATTTCTACCCTACCACGCTCAAAGGAGACGTGCAAACAGGTATTTTTTGGGTACAGTCCTGAGCCACATGGAGGCAGTGAGCGGATCGTCGGGGATTCGTCTCTCCCGGTATTGGGGGTTGATGTCGCACAGTGCACGGGTGGCCATCACTAGAAATCCTCGGCCGAGGTAGTGGATAATTACTGATTTGGATCAGTAGTTTCTCAGGTGGTGATGGGCTTCATGCCGACACGATTTATCGCGTTATTAGGGGTTTGACTTTATCCACCCCCCTAGACTCGATATGCGATACTCTTTAGACGAACGGACTGGACTGTACGAATATTGTCACTGTCAGGCTCAGTAGGGTTTATGGATGAGTTCGCTCGTCAGCTTCCCTTCCAATCAATACATAGGCAACCGTTACGTACAGCTTGTACCTCTGACGTGCTAGTGGTTATACCCAGTGCCAGTGTGTTGATGAGTCATTAGAGTCCCCCACAGACTGTTTCCCAAGTTCGGGCGAAACGTTGTAGAGGCCGTATGGTTTTATGGCAAGGTTCGGAAAATGCACGTGTGTTTACGCACGTGTCATATTTCGGGCAGATAATACTGGTGGGCTTTGGTTTAAGCCGGATCCGAGTATTATACTGTGTAGATATAATATCTTTGTCTCAATTGCATTTGTATTCGGTCGTAATACAAATGCGGGTATGTTTATACTGTTACAGGGTTATCCTGAAATTCGTTTCGGGATCGCTTTTGGAAGTTGCCAGTTTCCAGTTTTCTATCACCTGTCTTTATCATTCGGTTAAAGACGGATTTATCTTTTCTTGAGATGAGCGTGGAAGCTTCTAGATGATGACTAGGATGGTGAGGTGTTAAGTGACTCATCTTGACATTAATTGTTGCATTAATGATTTTGGTGACTAGGTTATTAAGGTTCAATGTTTGCATTGAATGTTTAAGTGAGTCATTGTTTCATTTATTGTGATGATAAGATTCATTGTTAAGGTTACCTCCCCCTCTCTCCTACACTCACCCCTCCACCATATATTGGCCGGCCCCTCCCCTCCTCCTCACTCACTCACTTGGTTAAAAAAGATGATAGTTATTTGGTTCATGAAAATTAGAATAGAAAAGTTTCTCATTTCATATCGATCCAAAAAGCAACTTCATTAACCGTTCTTCCATAGCCTTGGACGTAACAAGACAAAGTGTTCTACTTATTCTCTACATCAATCTTGGTCATCTCTTTCAGCAAACTTGATGATCGAGTTGCCTCGGTTCAGAGGCGGGAGCCCGTTTAAAGGTCCGTCGACGTGGTGCCACCTGGATGAGAAGACTGGAGATTCAGGAGATCGGAGCAACCGCAACAAAGCGTGGGATGATGGTTGAAGACCGAAGGAATCGGATCGTTCGGTATAACATTTCTATCCACTTTGTAGTTTGTTAGTTTAGCTTTAATGGCAGATCCGGGTTATAGTACGCGATAGCGCCAGTTGTAAAAGTTTTTGTTCCGTATTTGGCGTCTGTTAGACGGGCGGGGCGCTACTGTGGACTTACATGTTGTATATTGAAAACTGTATGTTGGTTCAGGACATAAATACCATTATTTAATGTACCATACCCAATCAACTCTTGATTCAAGTTAATGTTCATAACATTATTTTGCAATACAAAATGATATCCTTCATTGTCCAACAAAGAAACGGATATTATATTACATAGCATACTTGGTACAAAATAACACGGGTTCAAAACCAAAATACAACCCGAAGGCAACCCAAGATGATACTCTCCCACGGATATAGCATGTACATTGGAACCATTTCCAACCCGCAGAGTATGGTCACCTGTCTTCAAAACTCTACTATTTCTCAATCCCTGCATACAATTGCAGATGTGAGAACCAGAACCGGTATCTAATACCCAAGATGCAGAGTTTAAAGAAAAACAGTTTTCAGTTAGAAACACACCTGAAGTGGAAGCATCAGCATGCTTCTTCTTCTTGAGATCAGCAAGATGCACAGCACAGTTGCGTTTCCAATGTCCTGACTTGTGGCAATAAAAACATTCTCCTTTCCCGCTTCCCGTAGCCCCGGATTTTTCTTTCCCCTTTGCCTTTTTAACTCCACCTTTCTGTTTGATGGACTTCTTCTTTTTCTTTCCCTTGGCCTTGGCTTTTGGGATTGAAGAGGAAGATGGCCCATATAACAGAGCGGGAGTTTTCGTTGTTTTTAACGTGCTCTCTGCACTTCTCAACATATTGAGAAGTTCAGGTAATGATTTCTCCAAATCATTCATATTGAAGTTCACTATGAACGGAGCAAAGGCAGGGGGAGACTGTAGAACAATATCCGTATATTGCTCATTATCCATGGTCCATCCCAGTTCCTCAAGTTCTTCTATAAGACCAATCATCTTTAAAACATGGTCTCCTACTGATCTACCAGGGGTCATTCGCATCTGAAACAGCTTTCGAGATGCCTCGTATCTCAAAGTACGATATTGCTCTTCATACAAGTCCTTTGTGTGAAGAAAGATGGATTGTACATCCATATTCTCGTGTTTCTTCTGATGGATATTGTCCATAGAAGCAAGCGCGAGGCACTTAGCCGTGTTACAATCAGCATCCCAAGTTTTTCGGATCTCCCTATCTGAGACAGATGATTCAGGTCCTGGGATAGGTGGGGCTTTGGTTGTGAGGACATATGATACTTTATCATATGCAAGTGCAATGTTCAAGTTCCACAACCATTCTTTATAGTTCGGTCCCGTCAATTTATTTTTATCTAGTAGAAGCTTAAGTCCCATCATTGGTATCTGCCATTAGGAGAGAGAAAAGAATACACTCGGTGAAATGCTCTTGCAAAGAATTAGATTGGTTATTATCTTATCTAATCGATGTCTCCCACTGCTTTAATCAAATTTTCTTTCAAAACCTGAAAAGAAAACTAGCCAGGATTAATTACATTCTACAGTTTCGCTAACCGGTCAGCCAGGCCAGTGTCGGTACTTTGAGGGAGGTTCCCCGTGCTTTCGCACGGACCTAATTAAAGTAAACCTCGTTTTCCCAGAGGTCAAACCCCGTTAAGACCTTTCTAGACACCTACTGGATCAGCTAATTGTAAAGTGTAAAATTCTCCTGGAAGTAACACTTACTCACAGTGGGATCGGGATCCAACTATCATATAGATGGTATGCAATCTCATTGCAAATTTCAACTCTTGAAACTCCCGATATGGTTTTTTCCCCTAGTTACTTATGACCTTGGCTATGGTCAAAATATCATAAGTACTAGTCAAGTTCTACCCGTCATTTCGAGATCAACTAGACCCACCCATATGACTCTTGACTATGATCAACATAATCACATGAATGTCCTAACTGATCGCATCATATGCTTTGTAGGAAGACATCACTTAGCTACCGTACACTATGCCTTGACTATAATCAAAATACGCAGCACGAATACTAAGTACTCTGTTTCCTAAAATGACGGAGGGTTGCGGATAGTTTTTATGAAAACCTTTAACGCTTTGAACTTGATCTCGTTGCAGAATCAAAACAGTTTTAGAAAAGGAGTGGCTTAAGCTCCGCATCTTTTGAAACTTGCATTTTTCATTAAAAAAAAGGTGAGTGGGTTTCAAATCTGATTCTACAACATCTTTTAGGTTTCTTTTTATTTACATTAATCTCATTAATGTAATCCCATCATTTAAGTTCCTAAGCCATCACAGAAAAGAAACGAAAATAGAACGTACACTTATGCCATCCGCATTCGCCACAGTGTCCCGTTATGCACCGTTAGGTTACTTAACTAACGGCATAGCGGGGCGGGACTAGTGCGGGTGTAAAACATAAGTAACGTTTATTATATATCATATATATAATAATAATCCATTCGTCTCAGATACTAAGTAATCACATTACAGAATATCAACAGCAGAAGCACATATGAAAATAAAAGGATATCTAGGATGTCTGTATTTTGTATTTAGCCAGCAATAGAAAATACAGATTCCACGGTCGCGATGAATAGCCAAGCCCACACCCCTAGACCCCTATGAGAGCGGCAAGTGATCCTGCCAATTCTAGAGTTTAGGAGACCCGGTCTCGACTCCTCGAGATGGCCTCCCACTGAACCGTAGAACCCGGTCACTTGTGCTCCCCTCCTTGGGTCTATCCTAGTGCGAAAAAGTAAATAATATACAATGATGGAAACATCTTCCTCATCCCGGAAGTGCCCCAAATAAAAGAATATTACATACAATTGATTTATACATGAATGAAAATAAAACTCTCATCTCACATAAAAAAAACCCCGGCTATTCAATCGCGACAATCCTGCACATCATATCTCAACAACACATAATATCTCATATTATCAACGTAAGCAAGTATGCGTATCCCGATTGTCGTTGATGTATAGCAACGAAGCCGGCGATACCCCACATACTACGCTTACGGTCACAGAAAATAAAGTGTAAAACTACAACATTTGGAATCCACAATCTCTTTAGACATAGTAAATCCGAAATATCACATATTTCGCATTACATGCCTAACTATATGAATTCCACATATTGTATCGCATTCCAGATAAATAGACAGTATTAAACTTTCCGATCGAATAATCAAATACCCAAGATTTCCTAAATAGCTCAACAATTGAGCGGAGTTCAAAAATCCCAGAACATATCACAGTAGCAGTGGTCCAGCCGTAGAAAGGTCAAGCCAACGCATCACATGTAGCATGTCGTACTGCCCCAAACCCTAAGGTTTAGAGGCGGTTCAGACGGTCACATAATCGAGTTAAGGTTTGTGTTCTTCTAGAGGGTCCACCACGTTACTTGCACGTTTTTCCAAAAGATTTAAACCCAAGAAAAATTCAACACTTGAAAGTTTTTCGTGCCAGGAAAAAGTGAGTTAATGATATCCGTTCGAACATTTTAATACTTTCTAAATTACCCGAAAACAGCACGAAATTAAATTTTCCGATCGAATCAACGAATCCAAAATAATCCCCAGAACACTCAACACTTGAGTCAAATTAAAAATACCCAAAAATATGTACAAGCAGCTACGGACATTACTGTGTAAAAACGATGCAATATTACTTCTGTACGGCCGGGGATCCACGGCCCAAGCAAGGTATGGCCGCGTTTCCGCGGAGTAATGTACGGATTATGGCCTCGTTTTTTACAATAATTCTTATATTTCCCTGCTGAATTTTTTAAGTATTTTTAATTCAGAAAAAATCACAGTTTTAAAAATTGTCCAGAGAGGGGTCTAATTTGGTATTTCGTGTTTCGATCGGAGTTTTAACTTCGCCAAAACTTATCCTAAAGCTCTGGCTTGGCTCTGATACCATTGTTGGGTTTACCTAGCACCTCATCAAGGGCTTAGAAGCATCACATATGCCAAAATCAAATTTTGAAGGTGCTAAGTGAACTTGACAAGAATCATAACTAGAAATTTAGGGTTTCATTTGACTAAGCATCACATGCAAAAGAAAAAATATCACAAAGTGTAGAGATTACAACCTTTGTAGACCTCCCTTGCTGACTCCTTGGCACTTTGAGAGTTTGGAACGGATCGATGGAAGCCTTCCTTGTCCACGAAGATCCACCCAAAGTCCCTTTGCCCAAAGCTCCCTGCTTTACTTGATATGTGAATGAAGTAGAGCAAACACCCTACACAAATGGGCTAGATGTGTGTAGTATGATGATGTGGTTTGTATTCTATAATCAAAACCCTTTCTTTTTTATCAACTTCACTCAAAGAAATTTTCAAGAGAGGAAGAAGAAGATGGTGGCTAAGCTTGAGCTCAAAAGAAAATGATATGATAGAAAATTGAAATGAGAAAGAATAATCTATATTAATCCTTCTCACTTCAACCATGGTTAGTAACTATCTAGATCTTTATCATTGAGTTAAAAAGGCAAAAGGATAATTAACTCAAGGTTAAAAAGTAGTTTGCAACACCTTAGGATGTGTTAGTGACTAATTATATTTAAATAAAGGGGTTTTAATGAAAAGTTTACCAAATTGTGTTTCAAATATTTTTCCTAATTTAATAAATATTTTTCTAAAATTTTCCTAGGCTTGCACACACATGTGCATGTAAACTAAGGTTTTTAAATGAGTTATTACCATGATTAGTGACCATGGTGGGTTAATCATAGGGATTCAGTCTTTTGGGTTTTAATTAAGTTTAAATTAGTTAATTAATAGTTGCTTTAATTTGAATTTCCTTAGGGTGTTGACTTGGTGAGAGAGAGAGAGAGAGTGCATCATGGCTTGAGCCATGCTTGCAATTAATGAGGAGAGAGAGAGTGAGGGGTTGACATTGGGGTGATGATTTCCTCTCAATTGTTTTGTTTTCTTTCTATCAACCTCACTCTCTCTCACACACACACACACACACTTACCTCTTCAGCTGCAGCAGCTCCTTGCATCCACAGCAGCAGCAGACTTCACAGCAGCAGCAGCAGCAGACTTCACAGCAGCAGCAGCAAGCATTCCAGCAACAGCAACAGCACCAATAGCAGCAGTTAGCAGCAGCAACAGCCTCAACTTCGACAGCAGCCCCTTCCCTTCACTTCATCTTCTTCCTCCAGCTCCCTAGGGTCGATTGTGAGGTATATTTCCTAAACTTACTCCCTAGTTTACTTGTTTAGTGTAGTTTTGCTTCGGTTAGTGGTTTTTGGTGCGATTTAGTGCGATATGAGGTGTTTAGTGTGAACCTTGGCCAAGTGATGTGTGATTTGGTTTCAGTAGGTTGATAGAGTGTTGTTAAGGCCATTCCAACCCAGCTTAGCCCCCAATTGCACTAAATTACCACCAGATCCCTATTTGATGCATTTCGTCGTTTTAAAGAAAAATTTGAGTTTCTGGAAACTGCTATCGACCCGATGAGTTCAGATTAATTTTGAGAAGACTGCAGTGTAGTGTCTAGGTACTGATACCCCAGGTAGAACCCGACCCCCTTTCTTCATGTTTAGGCCGCCGAAATATTAAATCTGGCCGCAATTTGCGGCCAGATGGGTAGGGTTTGGGTTGGGGTTTGGTCCTTTGGGTGTATTCTGCTGTGTGTAGTGTTATGATATATATATATTTTTGTAAGTTAAGTTCTGTATAAAAATCTGGAACTATATACCTATTTCTCGTATTTCTAAACCTTCGCGACACGCGTGATACGTGTGTGAGTTTGGGGTTTCTGCGTATCGCGACGCGTCAGGGTAGTTTCAGGCGCGTGATCACATGTTTTAGCGTATCGCGCACACGTGCGATTGGTTTGCGACACGGGTTTCTAGTTGGACCATAATACCACGTTTTTGTGAAATTAAGCTTATGTGTGATTTACGTTATGTGATTCTAGGTTCGCAGGCGAGTGAGACGGACGCTGCGAATAAGGGCAAGCAAGTCGTCGGCTACACTTAGCGCGAGACTTCGGTGAGTAGATTTAACATCTATGGGGATATCGCCTGCATGGCGTTATGCGTCAGGGCTGATAGGACCTTATTATTATATGTTGCATTTACCTCCTGGACTGTCATTGCATATTGCATTCCTTGCTGTATGTATGCTTAGAATTGATAGAACATCGCACCATTACTAACGGTTCATGTTGCACGAGCACAAATCCACATGCTACACACACACCGTTAGTAATTGCCATGACACACTCACTGTAGAACTGCCATGATTATATTGCTGTAGTTCATTTCATATATGATTCGATATGACTTTCATGGAAATTGGGAGCCGCATGATATCTTTAAAAACGGAAACTAATTTTAAAAGCGGTTTTCCCTTATACCTATATCATGGATTGATGTACATGGCACATCGCCTTGGATTTACTTCTTGGTGTTGGATTTTCATATGATTTCTGGTTTTGAGGACCATGGGATTTTTTCTTAGAAAAGATGCACTATTTGAAAACCCGGTTCCTCGTGATATGATATTTTGGTGCGTCCACTACGCGTTTTCTCGGTGCTGAGACATGTGCTTGAAACCCAATTCGAGGAGATGGATGATCCGTTTGCGGGTTCGTGGTGGACCCGGTATGGTTCCCCGGGGAGAGAAATGTTTTTCGTGGAGTAGACGATGAGCCTGGCAGGGTGGCGAGTACCTACCGGTGATTGGTTGGACCTGGCGGTTATCCGGAGGATACCGACCAGAGTCGAGAGATGGATGCGGGATGATCCGTACTGCCGGGGCCGAGGGCCGATACCGCAGACGGAGCCCGTGGGCTGATCCGGACTGACGGAGCCCGATATATGAGGATTTGCGTGTCGATGCTGGACACGAGTATTTTATGATGTTTTGGGTGCCGATGTTCGGCACTCGTGATTTCTCATAGGTTTACAGGATTTGAGGGCCGATGGGTGTGCCGGCGCCTGAGTTATTTGGGATTTGGGTGCAGTAGTGGGCACCGATTGTTTTCCACGTTGATATTCCTGTAGGGTTGCTAGGCACGCGCATAGGGGTCTACGAGGCATCAACCATGCCCGAATAAAAATTTAGCCGTGCCGAACTACTCGAATACGGAACTTTAAACTAGAGATTAGGCGAAAAACAACATGCTAAACAATTTAACACTAAGTGAGAGGGATCACAACCTTTGTAGATCCGGTCCTTCACTTCATATGCTCCGTGTTGTGGTCCCTTCGCTGCGATCATCGGGTTCCGGGCTCTCGAGAGGTTCCACGAAGAGAATGACGCAACCTTTGCTTCCGATCTTCGATACTACGATGATCTACCTCGAAGTTTCTTTAACACAAGCTAACACTCATGAAATGATGTGAACACCCTCATCTAAATGGCAAGGGAAGATGAGGATGATGAAGTAGGAATTTTGCTCTATTTATTTATCATTTTCTCACTATTATTCATCACTTGGAAAAATCAAGAAAGGTTTTTCCATGAAAGAAAATGGAGGAAGAAGAAGAATAGTGTTTCTTTCTCTTTTGTGATGAATAAGAAAGGATTAATATGAAGAATAATGCAACCATGGTTCACTTAACCATTGTAGAGAATTGACTAGGGTTAGGGTTTTGGGTAAAGTTAAAGCATGAGTCATGAACAAATATCTTTCACAAAACAAAACAAATCCTTCTAGAAACTTCTAGAAAGATTAACCCTAATCCGAACCCTAATCAAGTTTAAACTCCACTAAACGAGTTGCATTAGTTATCATATCATGTTACAATATTATATATCACATATATAATATTTACCGTAACAAAATAAAATAATACAATTAACATATATCGCATATATATCAATGTATTACCCGAGTGAGAAAAAGAATCTTTTAGTGAGCAAATATTAGTTAATGCAATTTAATATATCACATATATTATTATACATTAAATTATCGAATCAACACTTGATCCGACAATCCGGCTATATCGCATATAACCGGCTAATATTTATCCGTACCGATTCATCGAATCAACACTTGATCCGATGACCCGGCTGATATCAAATATCGCGAGAATACAATACGATATCACATACCGCATTATCCTCGGTCCCGCACATATCACATATGTGCTCCTACTCCGTTTTGCCTGAGTCAAGAAACCTCTGTGTAGGACTCTAAAGAATCGTCAATACGCCGGCAGTAGGTGATGATCATATCAAACACCCACAAGCTGCAAGCGGTCAGCTAAACGTAACAGCTACCCAGGTATTGAGCGCTCAGAAGATCAACAAGCAAGCCTGTACATTCTCCTGTGGATCCAAACAGTAACACTCCCGTACAGTCCGGTCTCGTCGTCTGATATGTCGCATATCTCGCCTAGGGGTGGTAAACGTCAGACCCCAGTAGCTTGATAAGTCGTGTCGATTTGAGGTCTATAACAGTTCGAGAAACTACTGATAACACTTACCAGTCAATCTCAGCAACCCTGGCCAGGGATTTCCGGTTATAGCCAATCGAACACAGCACAACATCAACTCGCTATACCGGGAGAGACGAATCCCCTCCTATCGCTCATTGCCTCCATATGATTCGGGACTGTACCCAAAAGCCACCTTTTTGCACGCCCTCTTGGACGTGGTATGATGGAAATCAAAGCACAGTGGGAATCACACAAGACTCTATGACGATCTCGGGTCAACAGATTACTCTGTACCAGTGTCACCGGAGAACTGCCATCTGACGTATGGTATAATACCATCTGGGAGTTCTCGGCGAGTCCGTCCAGTGTACCCAGTCTCCACTGAGCACCCGTACACCATCCTTGATGTCAAACACCGATGGATATGGGATCATCCATCGCCCATCATATGGGTCAAGATGCGTATACGCTAGTCTACTCTGGTGCATCGATGCCCTGTCTCGATACACCCTCGACTAGGAACAGTTATAGGATGTACTCATCGACTACCGTGGCCCCACTAGTATGATCTCATCATAGTCCCAGTAGTCGAGTACAGATCCTAAGGGCTTTATCAACATGTAACATAGAGACAATCAGAGTACATGTTAAGATAAAGTACAACCAGATAGCATACTATCATGTCGAGCAAGAAAGTCCTCCCTATATATGTCCTAGCATCCACTACAATATACATCGTATGTACAGTAATGGCCTCTAGGGCATACATATAACTAACAATCTCCCACTTGCACTAGGGCCATCTGTTATGGTATCGCATACCCAACAATTAGCTGTGGTTGAAGTATCTCATACTCAACCATCCCATAAAAGTCTCTACTGGGAAAAAGGCCTTCGTGAGTGGATCCGCGCTGTTGTCCTCTGTGTCTACTCTCCTAACCTCGATCTCCCTGGAGATCAGCCATCTCCATGATCAGGTGATACTGCCTAAGAATTATTTCTGGATTTCTGATGGGACGGTAGTTCCTTGGCTAAAGCCACAACTCCATTGTCACACAATGGCAGGAACGAAGTTCATCTTATGAACTTATAAATATCCAGACTGCCTCTTTGGTAGTATCCTTTGTAACGATGTATCTTGCCTTTAATCGTCTAGTATGTCACGGTATCTAGCTTGGAACTCTTCCAACATACCGTCCCTCTACTGAGGGTATAGACAAGCCTGCGACTGACATTCAGTCATACTTATCACCCTGGAACCTTTCCAGTGATTCTCCCCAGGATTGATTGATACCATCTCACTACAACTAGTGAGTATCCTAACATCCAATTAGATCTATCTCATAGATCCAAAACCTAGGATTTAGTAGGTATCACTTTGATCCTATATGGAGAATCCTTGTGATAAGCGGAGATTAACCGAGCGTAGCATAGGAAACTCCTTCCCTATCAAGAGTATGTCATCCACGTACTCTATGAGGATCACCACCATACTCTCTACTACCTTTTTGTATATACAAGGTTCATCTACCATTTTGATGAAGTCAAACTCTTTGACTACCACATCAAAATAGATGTTCCAACTCCGCGATGCCTGTTTTATCATATAAAACATCTTGCGCACGTTTCCGCTGCTCCCACTGTCTACGAAGCCCTCTGGCTGTGTACTTATAGACGCTCTATTCTAAAACATCATTTAGAAAAGCAGTCATGACACCCAACCACCAGATATCGTAGTCATGGTATGTAGCCGTGGTAAGTAGGATCTGGATGGACTTAAGCATAGCTTTGAAAGTCTCAACTTTTCCATGTACACCAAGTAATCTTCTCAAGATATACTTGCTCCTGATGGGGATTTAACCCTTCAGATAAAGCAACCAAAGTCCATACTTTGTTGGTGTATAAGGATTCCATCTCAGATCGATAAGCATCCAGCCATTCTTACAGAGTCCCACTCCTGATGGGCAGCTCGAAACTAGTTGGGTCATCATCTCATGATGCAATCCTCGCTCCCACTGTCATAGAGAAACCGAAGTATCTCTCAAGTGGGTGAGGAACCCTACTAGATCGGCGGAGAGGCTGAGGTTCGTTGGAAACTATTAAATCCTTTGGTTCTACCAAATCATCAGCTGCAATTTGTATAGCTGGAACATTTCCAGTTGTACATAACAGACCTTGCCTCGAGCTTGTCCGGATTTTGCTTTTAGACATAGGCCGGACAACCCCAAATCTTAACAAACTTAAGATATGGGCTCTTCCCTTTCCATATCACATATGAAGTGGTAGGCAACTGATTTGATTTGAACCCTATTCAATAGGTATGCAGCTTCTCAAGTGCATAACTCCCAAAAGGAAATAGGCAACTCAGTAGTACTCATCATAGAGCACACCATATCACATAGGGTGCTATTGCTCCGCCCCGATATACCATCGTGCTATGGTGTATACGGAGGAGTAATGCGGAGAGAGAATCTCATTCTCCTTTAGAATATTCCAGGAATTCCGTGCTCAAGTATTCTCCTCCTTGATCTCATCAAAGGACATAATACTTATACCCGTATTTTGGTTCTCTACTTCTAACTTATATTCTGTGAATATCTCATAAGGTTCGGACTTGTGTTTCAACAGGAACATATGTCTGAATCTTGAGAGATTATCAGAGAATGTAATGAAGTACAAAGAACCAGTCTTGGCATGTGTAGACAGGAGACTTTCATACATCAGCATGTATCAATCCCAAAAGTTCTCTAACTCTTTCTCTATTTCCAATAAACAGAGCTGTGGTCATCTTATCTTTGTGACATGATTGGCAAGTTTCACAAGATGTAAATTCAAACAGATTTAAATATGCATCTAAATGTAACTTCAGCCAGTCGGGTCGCATTGATATGACCTAGTCTACAATGCCTCAAGAAGGATTCGTTCATTTCTGAACTCTTCCTCTTGTGTGTGTTCCGTATACTAAGAACTGTAGTTTGATTTAGAACATCAATGCTTTTAGATAACGTGCCTGAACCGATCAACTATTGATATAGGAAATGTTCAAAACATTATCCAACAATACAAAATTATATCCTTTCTTTACTAATAAAGAGACTGATATGATTTTGTATATCAGGTTCGGTATCTAATAACATTCGTTCAGAATCAATGTATTCTAGTAATACAGGGTGACAGTGACCAACAGACTTGGCTGCAACACTTACACCGTTTTCTGTCTCATGAAACTTATCACCCGTTCTCAGTTCTCTACCTATCTGTAGCCCATGTAACATATTACATATACGGGATCCTGATCCGGTATCTCATACCCAGGACGTAAAGGATACTGAGAAACAGTTCTGTGTATTGAACACACCCGAAGATGATGCATCAACATGCGCTTTCTTCATTTGGGCGGCACGGGAAATCTGTTATTCCCCAATTTCCTGCTCTGTCTTATAACAATTATAAGTTGGAGCGGGACCAACGTTCCCCAGCTCAGTATAACAAGCGGGTTCGGTCAATATATCCGTTTTATTATCTTGATTAAGGCGTGATATGGTCGCTATCTGGAGAGAGAGAGAAGAAAACACTCAGCGTATGCTCTTGCAAGATCAGATTGGTTATCTAATATATCTAATCAGGATGTCTCCCACTGTTTTAGTCAAATCTTCCTTCAAACCCTAAAAGGAAAGACTAGCCGGGATTAATCACGCGCTACAAGTTCGCCAATCTTTCAGCCAGGCCAGTGTCGGTACTTTGAGGGAGGTCCCCCGTGCTTTCGCACGAACCTAATTACAGTAAACCTCGTTTTCCCAGAGGCGTAACCCCGTTAACACCTTTCTAGACACCTACTTGATCGGCTAATTGTAATGTGTAAAACTCTCCCAGGAGTAACTCTTACTCGCAGCGGGTATCGGGATCCAACTATCATATAGAAGGTATGCAATCTCATTGCAAATTTCAACACTTGAAATTCCCAATAATATTTTGCCCCAAGCGATCTATGACCTTGACAAGGTCAACAAACCATAGACCGCAAGTCAAGTTCAACCCGTCATTTCCTGATTGAATTAAACCCACCCGCACGACCCTTGACAAGGTCAACAAAGTCGCACGACTACCCTAATCCAATCGCATCATATGCTTATGCAGATAAGCACTAATCAGCTACCGCACACTACGCCTTGACTAAGGTCAACAAACGTAGCACGAATACTAACCAGTACTTATCTGAAATGACGGAGGGCTACGACGGGTTTTTCAGATTACCCTTTGCGTAATGAACTTGATATCGTTGTAGAATCGAGTGATTTTAAATGGAATGCTTTTGAGGCTTTTCTAGTTTTGCTAAAGGGGTCACTCCCGGTGAAGGGATCGTCGGCCCTTTCCTCATCGAATAAGGTGCAGGATATATCATATATACCGCTGTGCAAAGCAAGAACTATAGAAGCAATCAAAAGACAGACCGAGTTTGTAGCATCTGCCAGTTATTGCTAAAGGAGTCACTCCCGGTGAAGGGATCTTGGTCCTTTCCTTATCGAATAAGGTGCTGGATGTTCTACAAGGAACACCGCTATGCAAAGCAATAACTAGAGCTACCAGTTTTTATAAACAAGTTTCTACAACATCTTAGGTTTCTTTTATTTCATTAATCTCATTAATGAAGTCCCATTTTAATTATGCTTCACAAGCATCTCTTTCGAAACGAAATCTGCAATATAACATATATCTCATATATATAATATATAAACATTCGTCTCAGGCAGTAATATGATCTCATCACAGAACATTGCAGCAGAAGAACATATATGAAATATTGGATATACTAGGACGTCCGTGTTTTCAATACGAGCCTGTATAAAACACGGATTCCACGGTCGCGATGAATAGCCAAACCCACATCCCTAGACCCCTACGAGAGCGGCAAGTAACACTGCCAATTCTAGGGTTAGGAGACCCGGTCTCGACTCCTCGAGATGGTCTCCCACTGGACCCTTGAACCCGGTTACTTGTGCTCCCCGCCTTGGGTCTACCTAATGCGGAAAAGTAAATAATATACAACGGTGACAACTTCCGCTACCTGGAAGTGCCCCAATAAAAGAATATTACATACAAATGAATTTTACATGAATGAAAAAGAAAAACTCTCATCTCACATAAAACCCCCGGCTATTCAAAACGCGACGATCGAATATAACATATCACAGCAACACATAATATCTCATATCATCAACGTAAGCAAGTATGCGTATCCCGATTGTCGTTGATGTATAGCAACGAAGCCGGCGATACACCACATACTACGCTTACGGTTACAGAAAAGAAAGTGTAAAACTACAACAGTTGGAATCCGCAACCTCTTTAGACATCGCATGCCTAACCAAATGAATTCCTTAGACATCGCATGCCTAACAATTATAAACCCCGCATTTTAGTCTCATTATCGAAAACTCTTTTCAATATCAAGTCGGCCAATTCAACAAGATTCCCGACGTCCTGATCGAATGCTCGTCGCAAACTTTAGTGGACGGCAGCACCCCCGATACCGTCGACGAAGTGCACCAAGACGGAACACCGCTGCCGGGAGCACCCGAACGGATGCTTTCGGCGACGGGGTTCTCCTACAGTCACTTGGTCGGGGCTATGGAGTGAGGCTGTCTATTAAGTTTACCCGGCGAGTATCCGCGTACGCTACGTGATTGCGACGGACTTTTGATCACATCAAAATTCCGTGGCAACCGATCAACTGAGACTAAACCGCTAGATTTATAACATTCATTTTAGTTATCTCATAACTTCTTGTGAATTCCAATTATTGTATCACATTCCAGATAAATAGAAAAAGTTAAACTTTCCGATCGAATCATCAAGCACCCAAGATTTCCCCAATATATTTCAACACTTGAAAACAGTTTAAAAACATCCATTACATGACACAGTACCAATGGTCCAGCCGTAGAAGGGTCAAGCCAACGCCTCACATGTGGCACGCCGTACTGCCCCAAACCCTAAGGTTCAAAGGGCAGTTCAAGACGGTCACATAATCGAGTTAAGGTTTGTTGTCTTCTAGAGGGTCCACCGAGTTACTTGCACGACTTAGAACGTTCTTAAACACGAGGAAAAATCCAACTTTTGAAAAAATTTCCGACAGGGGAAAAAGTGAGTTATTGATATCCGTTCGAACTTTTTAACAGTTTCTAAAAATTATCCGGAAAGCCACATAGACAAAATATAATACTCCGATCGAAACATCGAATCCCCAAAATAACCTCAGAAAACTCAACTGTAGAATAAACATTAAAAATTCCCAGAGAACTCAGCACTGAATAAAAGAAATTACTGTGCAAAAAGGAGTCAACAATTCAACAGTGTCGCCGCGGAACCGCCGCGCCACGTGGGCTTTTGCCGCGGTTCCGCGCCGTTATGACGGTGTTAGAGCTCCGTTTTTCACAGTTCTTCATAAAAAACCCTGCTTGTTTTTCTGGATATTTTTAATATTGAAAAATCACAGTTTTGGAAAAATTTCCAGAAAAGGGGTTTGTTCGGGTTTTCCGGGTTCGATCGGAGTTCAAACTTCGTCTAGACTTCGCCTAAAGCTCTAGCTCGGCTCTGATACCACTGTAGGGTTTCTAGGCACGCGCACAAGGGTCTACGAGGCATCAACCATGCCCGAATAAAAATTTAGCCATGCCGAACTACCCGAATACGGAACTTTAAACTAGAGATTAGGCGAAAAACAACATGCTAAACAATTTAACACTAAGTGAGAGGGATCACAACCTTTGTAGATCCGGTCCTTCACTTCATATGCTCCGTGTTGTGGTCCCTTCGCTGCGATCATCGGGTTCCGGGCTCTCGAGAGGTTCCACGAAGAGAATGACGCAACCTTTGCTTCCGATCTTCGATACTACGATGATCTACCTCGAAGTTTATTTAACACAAGCTAACACTCATGAAATGATGTGAACACCCTCATCTAAATGGCAAGGGAAGATGAGGATGATGAAGTAGGAATTTTGCTCTATTTATTTATCATTTTCTCACTATTATTCATCACTTGGAAAAATCAAGAAAGGTTTTTCCATGAAAGAAAATGGAGGAAGAAGAAGAATAGTGTTTCTTTCTCTTTTGTGATGAATAAGAAAGGATTAATATGAAGAATAATGCAACCATGGTTCACTTAACCATTGTAGAGAATTGACTAGGGTTAGGGTTTTGGGTAAAGTTAAAGCATGAGTCATGAACAAATATCTTTCACAAAACAAAACAAATCCTTCTAGAAACTTCTAGAAAGATTAACCCTAATCCGAACCCTAATCAAGTTTAAACTCCACTAAACGATTTGCATTAGTTATCATATCATGTTACAATATTATATATCACATATATAATATTTACCGTAACAAAATAAAATAATACAATTAACATATATCGCATATATATCAATGTATTACCCGAGTGAGAAAAAGAATCTTTTAGTGAGCAAATATTAGTTAATGCAATTTAATATATCACATATATTATTATACATTAAATTATCGAATCAACACTTGATCCGACAATCCGGCTATATCGCATATAACCGACTAATATTTATCCGTACCGATTAATCGAATCAACACTTGATCCGATGACCCGGCTGATATCAAATATCGCGAGAATACAATACGATATCACATACCGCATTATCCTCGGTCCCGCACATATCACATATGTTCTCCTACTCCGTTTTGCCTGAGTCAAGAAACCTCTGTGTAGGACTCTAAAGAATCGTCAATACGCCGGCAGTAGGTGATGATCATATCAAACACCCACAAGCTGCAAGCGGTCAGCTAAACGTAACAGCTACCCAGGTATTGAGCGCTCAGAAGATCAACAAGCAAGCCTGTACATTCTCCTGTGGATCCAAACAGTAACACTCCCGTACAGTCTGGTCTCGTCGTCTGATATGTCGCATATCTCGCCTAGGGGTGGTAAACGTCATACCCCAGTAGCTTGATAAGTCGTGTCGATTTGAGGTCTATAACAGTTCGAGAAACTACTGATAACACTTACCAGTCAATCTCAGCAACCCTGGCCAGGGATTTCCGGTTATAGCCAATCGAACACAGCACAACATCAACTCCCTATACCGGGAGAGACGAATCCCCTCCTATCGCTCATTGCCTCCATATGATTCGGGACTGTACCCAAAAGCCACCTTTTTGCTGTAAGTCGATGTTGTACACCCCAGTACTTGTGGGGAGGCGGATTTTACAAAAACGATCAAGTTTAAGGAACGAACATCGACTAACCGCTTAAATCGAAGCTAAACAAATAATAACCAAACACATAGCTATACTAAACTATAGTGTTAAGGGATTATACCGATCGAAACTAGTCCTTCGTCTTTGTGTCCTCCTTTGTTCTCCTCGACCTTCTCTAGGTAGTAGACGATCCACCCGAGAGCAAAACACCAAGCTAAACCTCTAACTTGAGGTAACTAATCAACTTTGATCGCTAATCAAAGATGAAAGGATAATATAGAGTAAAGGTAATGGAATGTTTAGTCTAACTAATCCCTTGATCTCAACACATGAGGATTAAGGATTAGGGTTTGAAGATGAGAGCTTGAGGAGAGAGAATGTGTGATAAGATAATGAGAGGAGAGAGAGTGTATCATAATATATTATGAAGCATTCTTTTTTAACAATAATGAATAAAGGAAATGAATAAGCATGCTTCATAAAATATCTAGTGGTGATTCATTAGCATGAGTCATTAAGCAATAAATGTGCATTAATGAAATGAATGAATCACCACCATGACTCACTTTCTTATCCAAAAGAAACCTCCTTAGTCACATCTTCTAGAAGCTTCTCGAGTAATTACGAGAACGCCCCTCCGAACCGTAAAAATACGGAAAATCTTTAGACTGTATAAATCCAATAACCGGATACCAGTAACTGGCTTAAACCAAAGCCGACTGGTAAAAACTGTCCGAAAGTCGTACGCGCGTAAACGCACGTATGCGTCCGAACCCTTTGTCGCAAAACCATGCAACCTCTATATCGTTTCGCCTGGAGTAGGAAACTCTCTGTGTGGGACTCTAGAGACTCGACTACTACGCTGGCAGTGGGTTTAACCATAGACCGCAAGCGGCACTAGCTGTACGTAACGGTCCCCAGGTAGTTGTCGATAAGAAGGCCGATGAGTAAACCCATCCGAACTCCTACTGAGTCTGATGTGACAATCTCCATACAGTCCGGTCCATTCGTCCAAGACTATCGCATATCGGGCCTAGGGGGGCGGCAAGCGTCAGTCCCCTAATAGCGGTATAAGTCGTGTCGGAGGGAAACCCATTACACCCTGAGAAACTGCTGGAACCTACCAGCAAATCTCGCTTGCCCTGGCCAGGGACTTTGCGTAATGGCTCTCTGACACAGCACGATATCTACTCCCAATACCGGGAGGGACGAATCCTGTCTAACCGCCACTGCCTCCAAGTGCTCGGGACTGCACCCAACTGCTACCTGTTTGCACGACTCCTTAGAGCCGTGGTAGGGTAGCAATCTAAGAACAGTGGGACACACTCGAGGCGAAGTAGCAGTGTCAAGTCTGCGGACTACGCTGTACTCATGTCACCTGGGAACTGTTTACTGACGACTGGTATCAAACCAACCAACAGTTCCCTGTGAGTCCTGTCCGGTGTACCCGTAACCTAACGAGCACCTGTATACTATCTCCAGTACGACGTACTGACGGCTGTGGGACAGACCATCTCCCCAACTGGGATGAGAAGCGTACACACTAGTCTACTCCGTAGTATCGATGCTCTGTCTCGATAATCCAACGACCAGGGACCTGAATAAGGATGTGCTTGTAGACTACCCAGCCCCCACTAGTGTGACTGCCATCACAACGCTGGTAGACAAGCAAGATCCTAAGAGCTCTATCAATACGTACACTCACATATTAAGATAGAAAAACCAAGTAGCATACTACCATGTTTAGCAAGACTGTTATATACATGTGAATATCCCAAGCTTCCATTAAGTAATATACAAGCTAGTATGATACAGTAATGGCCTTCTAGGGCATAAACACTAACAATCTCCCACTTGCACTAGGGCCATGTACTGGCATATCGTAGACCAATGATCTCGAGCAGCCTCTCGAACTGAATCTGAGGAAGGGCCTTCGTGAATGGATCAGCAATGTTCTCTTCTGAAGCAACTCTCCGAACCTCGATCTCCTGACGATCAATGATCTCCCTGATCAGGTGATACCGCCTCAAGATGTGTCTGGACTTCTGATGGGACCTTCGTTCCTTCGCTAAAGCTATAGCTCCGTTGTTGTCGCAATACAGAGGTATTGGATCAACTATGGTAGGAACCACCTGAAGTTCTGTTAGGAACTTCTTCATCCAGACTGCTTCTTTTGCGGCATCGCAAGCAGCTATATACTCCGCTTCCATCGTCGAGTCAGCAACGGTGTCCTGCTTGGAGCTCTTCCAGCACACCGCCCCTCCATTGAGGGTAAAGACATAACCCGACATGGACTTGGAATCGTCCTTATCACTCTGGAAGCCGGAATCAGCAAAGGCCTCCATCCTGAGGTCTTTTCCGCCGTAAACCAAGAACATCTCCTTAGTCCTCCTCAGGTACTTGAGAATGTTCTTTACTGCTATCCAGTGTTTCTCCCCTGGGTCTGACTGATACCGGCTTACCACGCTCAGTGCGTAAGCTACATCTGGTCTGGTACACAACATCGCATACATTATAGAGCCTACCGCAGAAGCGTAGGGTATAATAGACATGCGTTCCCTTTCCAAATCAGTTTTGGGAGACATCTCTTTGGAGAGGGTGATTCCGTGACAAGCCGGTAGATTACCGCGCTTAGAATCTTCCATACTGAATCTTTTCAGTACAGTGTCGATATACCTGGACTGCGAAAGTCCTAACATCCTCTTGGATCTATCACGATAGATCCGGATCCCCAGAATGTAAGAGGCATCACCCAGGTCTTTCATGGAGAACCTGTGTGACAAGAATCCTTTGACAGATTGTAGCATAGGAATGTCATTTCCTATCAATAGAATGTCATCCACGTACAAGACGAGGAATACGACACTTCTGGCCACAACTTTACTATATATGCACGGTTCATCTGGATTTTTGATAAAGTCATATTCTTTGACTGTCTCATCAAAACAGATGTTCCAACTCCGCGATGCCTGCTTTAGTCCATAAATAGACTTAAGCAGCTTGCACACTTTCCCGCTGCTCCCACTCTGATTGAAACCCTCTGGCTGATCCATATAGACGCTCTCTTCTAAATTTCCATTCAGAAAAGCCGTCTTTACGTCCATCTGCCAGATTTCATAATCATGGAAGGCAGCAATAGCAAGAAGGACCCGAATGGATTTGAGCATAGCCACTGGAGAAAAGGTTTCGTCATAGTCCAAACCAGGTCTTTGACGAAAACCCTTTGCAACAAGTCTAGCCTTATAGGTTTCCACCTGTCCATCTACACCAATCTTTTTCTTGAAGATCCATTTGCATCCTATGGGTTTTACCCCATCTGGAGCAAAGTCCAAAGTCCATACTTTGTTGGTGTACATGGACTCCATTTCGGTCCGCATTGCATCTAGCCATCGTACCGAGTCGCCGCTCTGGATGGCCTGCTGGAAGTCAGTAGGTTCATCATCATCTATGATGCAATCCTCTCTATCCCCGTCTATGAGAAAACCGTAGTATCTCTCAGGCGGATGAGACGGCCTACTACTCCTGCGGAGGGGTGCGGGAATGTTCTGTTCTTCTTGAACCTCTGGTTCTACCAAACTTTCAGTAGCAGTTTGTGGTTCTGGAATTTCTTCCAGTTCTATTTCGCTCCCACTTGATTCCTTTTCTAAAAACTGATGTTCTAGAAAATGGGCATTACGAGAAACAAATACCTTCTGTTCCTCTGCGTAATAGAATAGATATCCCCTGGAGTGCTTTGGATATCCCACAAACAAACACTTTACTGATCGTGCCTCGAGCTTGTCCACATGCTGCTTTTTAACAAAAGCTGGACATCCCCAAATCTTTATATACTGTAGATGGGGTTTCTTCCCACTCCACATCTGATATGGAGTGGTAGGCACAGTCTTGGTAGGTACCATGTTCAAAAGATATGCTGCTGATTCTAGCGCATGTCCCCAGAAAGATCGCGGTAACTCAGCATTACTCATCATGGATCGTACCATATCCAATAGGGTTCGATTCCGTCTCTCCGATACACCATTATGCTGTGGAGTGTACGGAGGAGTAAGCTGAGAGAGAATTCCTTTCTCTTTTAGGTAACCTAGGAACTCGGCACTCAAGTATTCACCACCTCGATCAGATCTAAGTGTCTTAATACTTTTGCCGGTTTGGTTTTCTACTTCATTCTTATACTCCTGGAATTTCTCAAAAGCCTCGGATTTATGTTTCATCAGATAAATGAATCCGTATCTTGAGTAATCATCCGTGAAAGTAATGAAATAGGAATAACCACCTCTCGCATGTGTAGACATTGGACCACATACATCACTGTGTATGAGTCCTAAGAGCTCGCTCGCTCTTACTCCTTGTCCAGTGAATGGAGTCTTTGTCATCTTTCCTTTGAGACAAGATTGACAAGTGTCATAAGTTTGATATTCGAACGTGTCCAAATATCCTTCTCTATGCAACTTAGTCAACCTTCTCTCATTGATGTGACCCAGTCTACAATGCCATAAGAAAGCTTTATTTAAATCTGGAGACTTTCTTTTTAGTGTGTTCTGGACATTGAAAATTTGGAGTTGGTTTAAAACATATATGCCGTTATTTAGAGTACCGGACCCAATCAAACCATGATTAAGGTGGATGTTGACAACATCTCTTACAAACGTGAAATCATAACCTTTATTTGATAACAAGGAAACTGATATGATATTACACGTTAAGCTGGGTACAAAATAACAGTTATGTAAAACCAAAATGTGTCCACTCGTCAATCCAAGGTGATAATCCCCGACGGACGCAGCTCCCACGCTAGCTCCGTTAGCAACCCTGAGGATCATATCACCTTCCTTCAGCACTCTACGGTTTCTCAGTGCCTGCAAAGAATTGCAAATATGAGATCCTGATCCGGTATCCAATACCCAGGAAGTAGAGTTGATCGACAGACAATTCTCAATTACAAACACACCTGAAGTCGAAGCCACAGCTTGCTTCGGTTCCTGGTTCTTGGCGTTCCACGCCTTGCAATCCTTCTTCCAGTGCCCTTTCCTGTGACAATGGAAGCACTCATCCAGGCCAACTACCGGTGCTGTAAACTTTTTCTTTCCCTTCTTTCCCACCTTACTAACACCTCCTCTAGGTCTGGGTGCGGCCTTCTTCTTCCTTCCTTTGGCCCTAGCCTTGGACCCGGAAGAAGATGAACCGCCAACAAACATAGCGGGTGTTTCCCTTGCCTTCTGCAAGGTGCCCTCTGTACTCCTTAACATGTTCAGGAGTTCCGCAAGTTCAACTTTTTTTCCTTGAAGATTGAAGTTGAGGATAAACTGGGCGTAGGTGGGAGGAAGGGACTGGAGAACAAGGTCTGTATAGAGCTCATTATCCAAAGTCGTCCCAAGGTCCGCGAGCTCTTCAATATAGCCGATCATCAGTAGGACATGTTCACCTACCGATGACCCGACAGCCAACCTCGCTCGAAACAATTTCTTAGAGGTCTCGTATCTTGCTATACGAGATTGCTCTCCATAAAGTTCCTTTGTATGGAGAAATATGCCATCTAGGGACATATCCTCGTGCCTCCTCTGATGTTCATTGTTCATCGAGGCAAGCACGATGCACTTGGCTCTCGCGCAATCTAAATCCCAGGTTTTGCGGATTTCCTTATCCGCATTGCTGGATTTGGGACCAAGGACAGCAGGTGCTGTAGCGGTGAGGACATACCCCAGTTTGTCATAGGTCAAAGCCATCTTGACATTCCGCAGCCAATCTTTATAGTTTGGCCCTGTCAGTATATTTTTCTCTAAAAGTAACTTAAGTCCAGTCATTTTCAGGGTCGCTGCAATTAGGAGAGAGAGAAGAAAACTCTTTAGCATGATGCTCTTGCAAGTTTAGAGTGGTTTTTAGTTTATCTAAACTGGATGGCTCCCACTGTTTCTCGAATCCTTCCTCAAACCATAAAAGAAGAATCAGCCAAGACTATTCTCACCGTACAATACTTGCTTAACCGTTCAGCCAGGCTGGTGTCGGTACTTCGAGGGAGGTTTTCCAACGCTTTCGCGAAGTTCCTTAATTAAATAACCTCTTTTCTCTGGGGGCGTAACCCCGCTGACACTTTTCTGGACACCTACTAGGTTTATAGCATTGATCGTTAAGCGACGAATATCCTGATAAGTAGCATATACTCACAGTAGGATCGGGATCCAAATATCATCGTATGATAATGTTGAAGGAATCCTACCAACATTCATCAAACTCCAAATGGTATGCATCTCTTTGCAAATTTCAGTTTCTTTAGAAATTCCCGATATAAGTTTTTGCCCCATGCTCTTATGACCTTGGCGTTAGGTCAAAATGTCATAAGTCACATGTCAAGTTCTACCCATCATTATCTTGTCAATTTGAACCCATCCGTATATATCCTTGACGTTCGGCCAAAATGATAATACGACTGTCCCAAACTAACTCATCTATCTATGCAACAAATGAATATCCAGCAGCTACCAAACACTATGCCTTGGCGTTAGGTCAAAATACATAGCTTGAATACTACTGAATACCCAGATGAAATGAAGGAGGGCTACGAATGGTTTTGGCAAAACCGTGAACGTAGTGAACTTGATATAACCGAAGGAACCTGATAGCTTTTAAAAGGAGTGGTTAAGACTCCGCATTTAAAAATATCTGTTTTAAAAATAACCGAGTGGTTTCTTTTAAATTGTTCCAACGATTTAAACTTTGGTTTGTTTTACTTTGCATTATAGATAATGTGTCCCATCATTAACCTATCATTGCAGAAAACAACGAAAATACAACGTCCTCTTATGCCATCCGCATTTGCCACGGGGTCCCGTCATCACCCGTTAGGTTACTTAACTAACGACAGAGCGGGGGCTGGGCTAGCGCGGGTGTAAAACATAAGTGGCGTCTAAATAGCTATAATAAATATAGATATTTTACATTCGTCTGACGCAATGATATTCATTCCAGAACACAGACAAACAATATTGGATTTGCAAGCAATCTGTATTTCTTTTGAGCCTGCAAGAAAAGACAGATTACACAGTTGTGATGAATAGCCGTTTACCCCACCCTCGACCCCTACGGGTACGGCAAACTACCCACCCGGTAGTCTGTGTACCCCACCTTGGGTCAGTCCTAGGAGCAAAAACAGTAAAATGAAATAATACAACGGTGGATACGACCGCAACCTGGAAGTGCCCCGCAAAAATAATATTACAACAAATTACATTTACAACAAATGAATTAAACAATAACCCATTGCTAACCCCGGCTATACACCACAACAGTCCAATACAATTTATATGCACAAACAGATATAACCATTTCAGAAATGTGCAACCCCCTGCCAACCGACATACTAGCAGTTAGGGGAGGTTTACGAACACATTAAACAATCACAGATATAATCCAATACGCAAATACTGTACAATTCGATCGAATAAACAACATCAATATTGCTCCAAAATCTGCTCTGTTAAACAGTAACCTGAGCAATAATTAAATATTCCAGAAAACCCCAAATTTCACAGGGGACCCACACAAGAAAGATGAGTCCATGACTCGGCCAAAGCGCCGCGGAAGGGCGGCGGATCCCACCGATCCGCCGCGCTTCCGCGGCCGAGTTGCCGATTCATGGGCTCGAATTTCTTGGGTGTTCTCCTGGACTCCTTTCTAGCTCTCTGAACACACCTGAAAAATTTTCTGACATCGTTTTGAATTCGACAGAAACTAGTATTTTTTAGGGTTTTCCGGTTTCGTTTTTCCGTTCGAAATTCGTACAAATTTGCGATTAAGTTATTTAGTGTTTAGCGAGGCTCTGATACCACTGTAAGTCGATGTTGTACACCCCAGTACTTGTGGGGAGGCGGATTTTACAAAAACGATCAAGTTTAAGGAACGAACATCGACTAACCGCTTAAATCGAAGCTAAACAAATAATAACCAAACACATAGCTATACTAAACTATAGTGTTAAGGGATTATACCGATCGAAACTAGTCCTTCGTCTTTGTGTCCTCCTTTGTTCTCCTCGACCTTCTCTAGGTAGTAGACGATCCACCCGAGAGCAAAACACCAAGCTAAACCTCTAACTTGAGGTAACTAATCAACTTTGATCGCTAATCAAAGATGAAAGGATAATATAGAGTAAAGGTAATGGAATGTTTAGTCTAACTAATCCCTTGATCTCAACACATGAGGATTAAGGATTAGGGTTTGAAGATGAGAGCTTGAGGAGAGAGAATGTGTGATAAGATAATGAGAGGAGAGAGAGTGTATCATAATATATTATGAAGCATTCTTTTTTAACAATAATGAATAAAGGAAATGAATAAGCATGCTTCATAAAATATCTAGTGGTGATTCATTAGCATGAGTCATTAAGCAATAAATGTGCATTAATGAAATGAATGAATCACCACCATGACTCACTTTCTTATCCAAAAGAAACCTCCTTAGTCACATCTTCTAGAAGCTTCTCGAGTAATTACGAGAACGCCCCTCCGAACCGTAAAAATACGGAAAATCTTTAGACTGTATAAATCCAATAACCGGATACCAGTAACTGGCTTAAACCAAAGCCGACTGGTAAAAACTGTCCGAAAGTCGTACGCGCGTAAACGCACGTATGCGTCCGAACCCTTTGTCGCAAAACCATGCAACCTCTATATCGTTTCGCCTGGAGTAGGAAACTCTCTGTGTGGGACTCTAGAGACTCGACTACTACGCTGGCAGTGGGTTTAACCACAGACCGCAAGCGGCACTAGCTGTACGTAACGGTCCCCAGGTAGTTGTCGATAAGAAGGCCGATGAGTAAACCCATCCGAACTCCTACTGAGTCTGATGTGACAATCTCCATACAGTCCGGTCCGTTCGTCCAAGACTATCGCATATCGGGCCTAGGGGGGCGGCAAGCGTCAGTCCCCTAATAGCGGTATAAGTCGTGTCGGAGGGAAACCCATTACACCCTGAGAAACTGCTGGAACCTACCAGCAAATCTCGCTTGCCCTGGCCAGGAACTTTGCGTAATGGCTCTCTGACACAGCACGATATCTACTCCCAATACCGGGAGGGACGAATCCTGTCTAACCGCCACTGCCTCCAAGTGCTCGGGACTGCACCCAACTGCTACCTGTTTGCACGACTCCTTAGAGCCGTGGTAGGGTAGCAATCTAAGAACAGTGGGACACACTCGAGGCGAAGTAGCAGTGTCAAGTCTGCGGACTACGCTGTACTCATGTCACCTGGGAACTGTTTACTGACGACTGGTATCAAACCAACCAACAGTTCCCTGTGAGTCCTGTCCGGTGTACCCGTAACCTAACGAGCACCTGTATACTATCTCCAGTACGACGTACTGACGGCTGTGGGACAGACCATCTCCCCAACTGGGATGAGAAGCGTACACACTAGTCTACTCCGGAGTATCGATGCTCTGTCTCGATAATCCAACGACCAGGGACCAGAATAAGGATGTGCTTGTAGACTACCCAGCCCCCACTAGTGTGACTGCCATCACAACGCTGGTAGACAAGCAAGATCCTAAGAGCTCTATCAATACGTACACTCACATATTAAGATAGAAAAACCAAGTAGCATACTACCATGTTTAGCAAGACTGTTATATACATGTGAATATCCCAAGCTTCCATTAAGTAATATACAAGCTAGTATGATACAGTAATGGCCTTCTAGGGCATAAACACTAACATTTGCACGCCCTCTTGGACGTGGTATGATGGAAATCAAAGCACAGTGGGAATCACACAAGACTCTATGACGATCTCGGGTCAACAGATTACTCTGTACCAGTGTCACCGGAGAACTGCCATCTGACGTATGGTATAATACCATCTGGGAGTTCTCGGCGAGTCCGTCCAGTGTACCCAGTCTCCACTGAGCACCCGTACACCATCCTTGATGTCAAACACCGATGGATATGGGATCATCCATCGCCCATCATATGGGTCAAGATGCGTATACGCTAGTCTACTCTGGTGCATCGATGCCCTGTCTCGATACACCCTCGACTAGGAACAGTTATAGGATGTACTCGTTGACTACCGTGGCCCCACTAGTATGATCTCATCATAGTCCCAGTAGTCGAGTACAGATCCTAAGGGCTTTATCAACATGTAACATTGAGACAATCAGAGTACATGTTAAGATAAAGTACAACCAGATAGCATACTATCATGTCGAGCAAGAAAGTCCTCCCTATATATGTCCTAGCATCCACTACAATATACATCGTATGTACAGTAATGGCCTCTAGGGCATACATATAACTAACAATTCCGTGTAGATGTTGTTTATCCCATGCTCAGCATTGATTACCATATATCTCATCCTGTAGTTATTTTACCTGATAGAGCATCTGCATGATTATTGCACATACTGCTTATCACGCATTGATATTATCTGCTGGCATTTGTTAGAGTAGCGCAGTACGTGCATGCTCGCGATTACCTTTATATGTTATCTCTATTCACGAGTTGGCAACTCACCCCCGTTGTGCCACAGTATTTGCAGGTTGCCCTCAGCATAGTCGCGGCAGGCTGTCTTTTGCATCTTTTGGCTACAGATACCACTACATCTGCGGTGAGAGCTGTTTTGCATTTAGGTGGGTTGTGGTATCTGATTACTTTTATTGTATCCCTTTTGTATCTAGTACTCTCCATCTACCATTTATGTACTGGACTTAGATACTGTGTGAGGACGATGATGTATATTTTGTATTCTGGTGTCGAGCTTGTTGGAGCCGACTGTTTTAATATGCAGTTATTTTCTGTGATGTCTACTTATTGCTCATTCTTCGCTACGGCGTCGTATATTACTCTTGTGATGTTGGTTTCCGCCGTTGGGCGCGATTGCTCCCGTTTGGGGATGTTTCATTTCATTATATTTCATTTTTCACTCATATCCTGTTTTGTACCCGGTCTCGGGGCTACTTTTACAAAGGAAATGCTGTCAAAATTATTTAAACGATTAAGTAACTTTAAAAGGAACTTATTGAATTATTTAAGGTTTTCTAAAAGCTTTAACCAAATGTTTTCAACACTCACTATTTTTAAATGGTTTTGATTTCTGGGTTCGGCTTACTTAGTCACGTTACGCCTGTAGACGTAGCGTGGTTAAGTGCCGGTCACGAGTCGAAATACTCGGGTCGTGACAAAGTTGGTATCAGAGCGTAGGTTTTACCTTCGGAGTGTAGGATGACCCTGGAATGATGGAGTAGGTAGCTGCAGCAGGGTAGCGTGGCGTGTGTATGTTCCGCGGCATGCTCACGACACGGTACTCCGCCTAAGCGACCTTAGGACTTATTGATTTAATCCCTTCTTATATTCTTGTGATTCGATTCCTGTATTCTTATCGAATCCTAATTTCCTTTCAGCCATTATGCCGCCAAAGACTACGAGGGCGCAGAGAGCGGCCGCGAGGGCCGAGATTCGAGTTGACTCGTCCGAGACGAGGACTGATCCGGGCAGTACACCGGTTGTACCCGAGCAGGCTGTTCCTGCCGTGACGGATCAGATCGCCACGCTAGGGGCTGGTATGCAGGAGATGCGCCAGACGGTGGGATCTAGCATGCAGGAGATGCGCCAGATGATAGGATCGCTAGTTGAGACGCTTCGAGCGTAGCGACCAGAGGTAGCTCCATCCGTTCCAGAGACCGCGATGGTACCTACCGCACAGCCAGTTGCCCTTGCAGCCACGGAGGTGATTACAGTATCACTATCAGAGTTCATGAGGCTGAAGCCTCCGGTCTTCACAGGCACCGATACAGCCGAGGACCCACAGTCTTTCATCGACAGGATGGCCCGGATATGTCGTTCCCTCAGATGCGCAGATACGAGATGGGTTGAGTTCGCGAGCTTTCGTCTGGAAGGTCTTGCGCAGAAGGGGTGTGATTCAGTTGAGAAGGGCAGAGCAGCAGGTCTTCCTCCTATGACCTGGACGGAGTTCGTGACAGTATTTCTAGCCCGTTTCCTTCCTCAGAGTGTTAGGGATGCCCGAGCACGCAGATTTGAGTCCTTGCGCCAGATGCCAGGGATGACAGTGGCAGAGTATGACGTGCTGTTTACAGAGCTAGCAGTCTATGCCCCATATTTAGTGGCTACCGAGGAGTTGCGAGTCAAGAGATTTGTTCGAGGCTTGCTTACACCACTGTTTCTTGCGATCAGCGCGCAGCACTACGAGACCTATGCAGCAGCTGTAGACGCAGCCCTGGTAGTCGAGGAGCACCTTGCTGAGACTTCGGTAGTTCCAGAGCCGAAGAGAGTTCGTACCAGTATATCCGCACGGAGGCAGTCATTCAGACGCCGCGACAGGTATCGTTCTGGTACGAGGGGTAGCAGAGATTCGGGACGAGGCCAGATGTTTAGTTCGTATCCCCAGGAGAGTCAGCAGTCGCCGCGGGGTTGCTTTAGGTGCGGCAGTCTACTTCACCTCGTTAGAGATTGTCCTGAGATACACCGGAGGGAGGCGGCAGCACCGCATGTTACCTTACCACCTTCACCACCCCAGAGGGCGTTGCTTGTTGTACCTACCATTGCTCCGCGCCAGACTCATACTCAGAGAGGTCGTGGGCGTAGAGGAGTTGCTCAGAGAGGACGGGATGACCGAGGCAAAGGGCAGTCAGTCGCAGGTGGTGGACAGGCGCGGGTTTTTGCTTTGACGCATCAGGACGCGCAGGCGTCTAATGCGGTGGTTTCAGGTATCCTTCCTTTATGTACAGTTGATGCACACGTATTGTTCGATCCCGGATCCACGCACTCGTACGTATCCACACACTTCGTGCCGAGTTTGGGTAGAGAGTCCGGTTTGCTTGATCGGCCGCTTGTTGTGACCACTCCTGTGGGAGAGTCGTTTGTTGCTAGGCACGTGTTCCGATCCTGTACCGTCTGTATTGGCGAGAGAGAGTTGCCGGTCGACTTGATCCTTCTGGAGATGTTTGACTTCGACGTTCTTTTGGGCATGGATTGGTTAGCCGCGTGCTATGCTTCTGTGGACTGCCGTGAGAAGACAGTTAGATTTTTTTTCCCGGCGAGTCGGTTTTTGTTGTGTTGGGGGACCGTGGTGCCGCCCCTCACAGTGTGATTTCGTCTTTTCGCGCTGGACAGCTTTTGAGGAAGGGATGTCAGGGATTTCTCGCTTATGTTTGCGATGCTAGTGCTACACAGGTTCCATTGGATCAGGTTCCGGTTGTTAGCGAGTTCCCTGATGTGTTCCCTGATGTGTTCCCTGACGAGCTTCCTGGGCTACCGCCCGAGCGCGACATTTCTTTCTGTATTGATTTGGTTCCTGGCACGGGGCCTGTTTCCATACCGCCTTATCGGATGGCCCCGGCGGAACTTCGAGAGTTGAAGGGTCAGTTGGAAGATTTGTTGGATAAGGGACTTATTCGACCCAGTGTTTCTCCTTGGGGTGCTCCAGTCCTGTTCGTCAAGAAGAAGGACGGCAGCTTGCGTCTGTGTATCGACTACCGCCAGCTGAACAGGGTGACAGTGCGGAACAGGTATCCTTTGCCGCGCATCGACGATTTGTTCGACCAGCTTCAGGGGACAGGGTACTTTTCGAGGATCGATTTACGATCGGGCTATCATCAGCTGTGGGTTCGACAGGAGGACATTCCCAGGACAGCTTTCCGTACGCGCTACGGCCATTATGAGTTTTTGGTGATGTCGTTCGGACTCACCAATGCGCCAACAGCATTCATGGACTTGATGAACCGTATTTTCCGGCCATATTTAGATCTGTTCATTATAGTGTTCATTGACGATATCTTGGTGTATTCCCGGAGTAGTGAGGAGCACGAGCAGCACCTGCGGATTACCCTGCAGACTTTGAGGGAGCACTAGCTTTATGCGAAATTCTCCAAGTGTGCTTTTTGGCTGGACAACGTAGACTTCTTGGGGCATGTGATCTCACGAGACGGTATATGTGTAGACCCGAGGAAGATCGAGGCCGTTCAGCGTTGGCCCAGACCCACATCGGTTACGGAGATTCGCAGCTTTTTGGGGTTGGCCGGTTACTACAGGCGATTTGTGCAGGACTTCTCCAGTATTGCTACCCCTTTGACCGGGTTGACCCGGAAGGGAGTCCCTTTCGATTGGACGGAGGAGTGCGAGCACAGTTTTCAGCAGTTACGGACTCGGCTGACGACGGCACCGGTGTTATCATTACCTTCAGGCTCAGGCGGGTTTGTGGTCTATTGTGATGCCTCTCGAATGGGACTAGGGTGCGTTTTGACGCAGCATGATAGGGTGATCGCGTATGCTTCGCGACAATTGAAGAAACATGAACAGAACTACCCCACTCATGATTTGGAGATGGATGCAGTGGTCTTTTCACTTAAGATCTGGCGACATTACCTATACGGCGAGTCGTGCCAGATATTCACTGATCACAAGAGTTTAAAGTATATATTTCAGCAGCGGGACCTGAACCTTAGACAGCGCCGATGGATGGAGTTAGTGAAGGATTACGACTGCGAGATCTTGTACCATCCGGGCAAGGAGAATGTAGTGGCGGATGCGCTGAGCAGGAAGCCCGGGGGTAGTCTATCTTATTTGAGCGCAGTACAGGGGCAGTCGTCGGCAGATTGGCAGATATTATGCGACAACCGAATACAGTTCGAGTTCACGCCGATTGGAGGACAGATCGCGCATGTTCGTGCACGCCCACAATTATTTGACCGCATACATGAGGCACAGCGCAGTGATGACCGATGTTCGGAGATCATGGCACAGATTGGACAGGGCAGATTTTCCGAGTTCGTGATCGATGATCAGGGGTACTACGATTTGGAGTTAGACTGTGCGTACCAGATGCTGAGGGACTGCGGAGCGAGATTCTTGGGGAGGCACATCGATCGGTGTACAGCGTCCATCCCGGTTCCACCAAGATGTATCATGATATGAGAGATGTTTATTGGTGGGATGGAATGAAGAGGGACATCGCAGATTTCGTGTCGAGATGCCTGACTTTTCAGCAAGTCAAGGCTGAGCACCAGAGGCCCGCGGGAGAGCTACAGCCGTTACCCATTCCGGAGTGGAAATGGGAGCAGATTTCGATGGATTTCGTTGTGGGTCTACCCAGGACTAGTCGAGGGTATGACTCCATCTGGGTGATCGTGGATCGTTTGACGAAGGTGGCTCACTTCCTACCAGTGAAGACGACTTTCGGATTTACTCAGTATGCCCAGATCTACATAGACGAGATTGTGCGACTACACGGAGTCCCGGCATGTATTGTGTCCGACAGAGGCACCCAGTTTACCAGCAGTTTATGGCAGAGGCTTCAGGAGGCTTTGGGCACTCGCTTGTGTTTCAGTACAGCATTTCATCCGCAGACCGACGGACAGTCAGAGCGGACGATTCAGACTCTCAAGGACATGCTCAGAGCGTGTGTATTAGATTTCGGAGGTAGCTGGGATCATCACTTACCCTTGGTAGAGTTCTCCTACAATAACAGCTACCAGGAGACCATTCAGATGGCACCGTTTGAGGCTCTCTATGGGAGGAGATGCAGATCGCCCGCCTGTTGGACAGAGCTCAGTGAGGGCAGTATCTTAGGGCCACAGATTGTTGAGGAGACGACCGCGAAGATCCAGTTGATTCGCGATAGGATGAGAGCAGCGCAGAGTAGGCAGAGATCTTATGCGGACCGTCGGCGGTGCAGGCTTGAGTTTTCTGTTGGTGATCATGTTTTCTTGAGGGTCTCCCCTATGAAAGGTGTGATGAGGTTTGGGAAGAAGGGAAAGCTCAGTCCCAGATATGTGGGCCCCTTCGAGATCCTCGAGCGTGTGGGTGCAGTAGCATACCGATTAGCCCTTCCGCCCAGTTTTCCAGATGTGCACCCCGTATTTCACGTTTCGATGCTCCGTAGATATCTTCATGATCCTTCGCATGCGATTCAGCACCCGACGATCCAGCTTGAGCGCGACCTTTCCTATGCAGAGCAGCCGGTGATGATCTTGGATCGACAAGTGAAGAAATTGAGATCGAAGGACATCCCATCAGTTAAGGTACTTTGGCGTGGTCAGAACCGTGAGGAGGTCACTTGGGAGACCGAAAGCGAGATGATGAAGACGTATCCCCATCTTTTCAAAGGTACGTGTAGTTAGATTTTGAAATTCGGGGACGAATTTCTTTAAGGGGGAGAGATTGTAACACCTTAGGATGTGTTAGTGACTAATTATATTTAAATAAAGGGTTTTTAATGAAAATTTTACCAAATTGTGTTTCAAATATTTTTCCTAATTTAATAAATATTTTTCTAAAATTTTCCTAGGCTTGCACACACATGTGCATGTAAACTAGGGTTTTTAAATGAGTTATTACCATGATTAGTGACCATGGTGGGTTAATCATGGGGATTAAGTCTTTTGGGTTTTAATTAAGTTTAAATTAGTTAATTAATAGTTACTTTAATTTGAATTTCCGTAGGGTGTTGACTTGGTGAGAGAGAGAGAGAGAGTGCATCATGGCTTGAGCCATGCTTGCAATTAATGAGGAGAGAGAGAGAGTGAGGAGTTGACATTGGGGTGATGATTTCCTCTCAATTGTTTTGTTTTCTTTCTCTCAACCTCACTCTCTCTCTCACACACACACACACTTACCTCTTCAGCTGCAGCAGCTCCTTGCATCCACAGCAGCAGCAGACTTCACAGCAGCAGCAGCAAGCATTCCAGGAACAGCAGCAGCACCAATAGCAGCAGTTAGCAGCAGCAACAGCCTCAACTTCGACAGCAGCCCCTTCCCTTCACTTCATCTTCTTCCTCCAGCTCCCTAGGGTCGATTGTGAGGTATATTTCCTAAACTTACTCCCTAGTTTACTTGTTTAGTGTAGTTTTGCTTCGGTTAGTGGTTTTTGGTGCGATTTAGTGCGATATGAGGTGTTTAGTGTGAACCTTGGCCAAGTGATGTGTGATTTGGTTTCAGTAGGTTGATAGAGTGTTGTTAAGGCCATTCCAACCCAGCTTAGCCCCCAATTGCACTAAATTACCACCAGATCCCTATTTGATGCATTTCGTCGTTTTAAAGCAAAATTTGAGTTTCTGGAAACTGCTATCGACCCGATGAGTTCAGATTAATTTTGAGAAGACTGCGGTGTAGTGTCTAGGTACTGATACCCCAGGTAGAACCCGACCCCCTTTCTTCATGTTTAGGCCGCCGAAATATTCGATCTGGCCGCAATTTGCGGCCAGATGGGTAGGGTTTGGGTTAGGGTTTGGTCCTTTGGGTGTATTCTGCTGTGTGTAATGTTATGATATATATATATATATATATTTGTAAGTTAAGTTCTGTATAAAAATCTGGAACTATATACCTATTTCTCGTATTTCTAAACCTTCGCGACACGCGTGATACGTGTGTGAGTTTGGGGTTTCTGCGTATCGCGACGCGTCAGGGTAGTTTCAGGCGCGTGATCACACGTTTTAGCATATCGCGCACACGCGCGATTGGTTTGCGACACGGGTTTCTAGTTGAACCATAATACCACGTTTTTGTGAAATTAAGCTTATGTGTGATTTACGTTATGTGATTCTAGGTTCGCAGGCGAGTGAGACGGACGCTGCGAAGAAGGGCAAGCAAGTCATCGGCTACACTTAGCGCGAGACTTCGGTGAGTAGATTTAACATCTACGGGGATATCGCCCGCATGGCGTTATGCGTCAGGGCTGATAGGACCTTATTATTATATGTTGCATTTACCTCCTGGACTGTCATTGCATATTGCATTCCTTGCTGTATGTATGCTTAGAATTGATAGAACACCGCACCATTACTAACGGTTCATGTTGCACGAGAAAAAATCCACATGCTACACACACACCGTTAGTAATTGCCATGACACACTCACTGTAGAACTGCCATGATTATATTGCTGTAGTTCATTTCATATATGATTCGATATGACTTTCATGGAAATTGGGAGCCGCATGATATCTTTAAAAACGGAAACTAATTTTAAAAGCGGTTTTCCCTTATACCTATATCATGGATTGATGTACATGGAACATCGCCTTGGATTTACTTCTTGGTGTTGGATTTTCATGTGATTTCTGGTTTTGAGGACCGTGGGATTTTTTCTTAGAAAAGATGCACTATTTGAAAACCCGGTTCCTCGTGATATGATATTTTGGTGCGTCCACTACGCGTTTTCTCGGTGCTGAGACGTGTGCTTGAAACCCGATTCGAGGAGATGGATGATCCGTTTGCGGGTTTGTGGTGGACCCGGTATGGTTCCCCGGGGCGAGAAATGTTTTTCGTGGAGTAGACGATGAGCCTGGCAGGGTGGCGAGTACCTACCGATGATTGGTTGGACCTGGCGGTTATCCGGAGGATACCGACCTGAGTCGAGAGATGGATGCGGGATGATCCGTACTGCCGGGGCCGAGGGCCGATACCGCAGACGGAGCCCGTGGGCTGATCCGGACTGACGGATCCCGATATATGAGGATTTGCTTGTCGATGCTGGACACGAGTATTTTATGATGTTTTGGGTGCCGATGTTGGGCACTCGTGATTTCTCATAGGTTTACAGGATTTGAGGGACGATGGGTGTGCCGGCGCCTGAGTTATTTGGGATTTGGGTGCAGTAGTGGGCACCGATTGTTTTCCACGTTGATATTCCGTGTAGATGTTGTTTATCCCATGCTCAGCATTGATTACCATATATCTCATCCTGTAGTTATTTTACCTGATAGAGCATCTGCATGATTATTGCACATACTGCTTATCACGCATTGATATTATCTGCTGGCATTTGTTAGAGTAGCGCAGTACGTGCATGCTCGCGATTACCTTTATACGTTATCTCTATTCACGAGTTGGCAACTCACCCCCGTTGTGCCACAGTATTTGCAGGTTGCCCTCAGCATAGTCGCGGCAGGCTGTCTTTTGCATCTTTTAGCTACAGATACCACTACATCTGCGGTGAGAGCTGTTTTGCATTTAGGTGGGTTGTGGTATCTGATTACTTTTATTGTATCCCTTTTGTATCTAGTACTCTCCATCTACCATTTATGTACTGGACTTAGATACTGTGTGAGGACGATGATGTATATTTTGTATTCTGGTGTCGAGCTTGTTGGAGCCGACTGTTTTAATATGCAGTTATTTTCTGTGATGTCTACTTATTGCTCATTCTTTGCTACGGCGTTGTATATTACTCTTGTGATGTTGGTTTCCGCCGTTGGGCGCGATTGCTCCCGTTTGGGGATGTTTCATTTCATTATATTTCATTTTTCACTCATATCCTGTTTTGTACCCGGTCTCGGGGCTACTTTTACAAAGGAAATGCTGTCAAAATTATTTAAACGATTAAGTAACTTTAAAAGGAACTTATTGAATTATTTAAGGTTTTCTAAAAGCTTTAACCAAATGTTTTCAACACTCACTATTTTTAAATGGTTTTGATTTCTGGGTTCGGCTTACTTAGTCGCATTACGCCTATAGACGTAGCGTGGTTAAGTGCCGGTCACGAGTCGAAATACTCGGGTCGTGACATAGTTGAAGTATGGTCAAAGATGGTAAACATTAACCATGTGTGAATTATCCTTTCCTTTATTCAAAATGATAAATAAATAGATAATTACTACAATATGAGTCTTCCATTGCCACCAAATATGTATCAACAACCATGATACAATGTATGTATGTGTCCATGCACATCATCATGTACATACATGCATGCATACAAAAATAGAAAAGGGGTTTAATTAAAGAATTAATCTAAAAGTCATTTGTTAAATCAGCACTTGATTTTGCAAACCGGTCATATCACATACGACCCGACCAATAGAAAATGCCCGATTAATATACGGTATCACATATCCGTATTTAATCGGGTCCCCGCGCATATCTCATATGCACACCACATCTTTTCTCCTGAGTCAGGAAACTTCATTGTGGGACTCTAAGACTCGTCAATACGCCGGCAGTAGGTGATGATCATATCAAACACCCACAAGCCGCAAGTGGTCAGTTAAACGTAACGGCCACCCGGGTATTGAGCGATCAGAAGAAAACCAACGAAGCTGTCAAAACTCCCGTCGAGCCAACTGGCAACACTTACCGTACAGTCCGGTCTCTTCGTTAGATATGTTGCATATCGAGTCTAGGGATGGAATCGTCGACCCCAATAACTCAATAAGTCATGCTGGTGTATGGCTCATAACAGATCGAGAAACTACTGATAACGCTAATCAGTAAATCTCAGCAGCCCTGGCCAGGGACTTCCTGTTATAGCCAATCGAGCATGGCACAACATCAACTCCCAATACCGGGAGAAACGAAACCCCTCCTATCTCTCATTGCCTCCATGTGCCTCGGGACTGTACCCAAAGTCCACCTGTTTGCACGACTCAGTAGAGCCGTGGTAGGGTGGATATCAAAGTACAGTGGGAGGACACACAAGACTCTATGACGATCTAGGGTCTACAGACTAACCTGTACCAGTGTCACCTGAGAACTGCTATCCGACAATAGATATAATACCACATAGGAGTTCTCTGTGAGTCCGTTCAGTGTACCCAGTCTCCACTGAGCACCAGCATACAATCTTTGGTGTCACCTCACCAGATGGATATGGGATCATCCATCGCCCATCATATGGGACAAGAATAGTATACGCTAGTCTACTCTGGAATATCGATGCCCCGTCTCGATACACCCACGACTAGGAACAGTTCAAGGATATGCTTATAAACTACACATGCCCCACTAGTATGATCTGCATCATAGTCACAGTAGTCAAGCAAATATCCTGAGGGCTTTATCAACATGTGCAAATGAATAAAAGCATGATCAAATCAACATGTCAAGATAAAGTAAACCAGATAGCATACTATCATGTTGAGCGAGAAAGTCATCTAAATCCATATATACATGTCCAAGCATCCACTATACATATAATGGCCTCTAGGGCATACATATATCTAACAATCTTCCACTTGCACAAAGGCCAGTTATTGATATATCTCATACCCAACATCTCAAAAAGTCGCTCATGCAGCGGCTGTGGAAGGGCCTTGGCGAGTGGATCCGCTGTGTTATCCTTTGTATCTACTCTCCGAATCTCAATCTCCTGGCGATCTACTATCTCCCGGATCAAATGATATCGCCTCAGGATGTGTCTGGATTTCTGATGGGACCTTGGTTCTTTGGATAATGCCATAGCTCCATTATTATCACAGTACAATGGTATTGGATCAACAATGGTTGGAACTACTCCTAGTTCCGCGATGAACTTCCTCATCCAGACGGCTTCCTTGGCAGCATCATTTGCAGCAATATACTCAGCTTCCATCGTAGAGTCTGCAACGGTATCCTGTTTGGAACTCTTCCAACTAACCACCCCTCCGTTGAGGGAAAATACAAACCCTGAGATAGATTTGCGGTCATCCTTATCACTTTGGAAGCTGGAATCGGTAAAGGCCACCATCTGGAGATCCCCATTACCATACACCAAGAACAATTCTTTAGTCCTTCGCAAGTATTTAAGAATGTTCTTCACTGCTATCCAATGTTTCTCCCCTGGGTTGGATTGATACATGCTTACTACAGCTAGTGCATAAGCTACATCAGGGCCAATACATAACATCGCATACATTATAGATCCTACGGCTGAAGCGTAGGGTATAACGCTCATGCGAGCTCTCTCTTCATCAGTCTTCGGACAGAAGTCCTTGGAGAGAGTGATTCCATGACAAGCAGGCAAGGCACCACGCTTGGAATCTTCCATACTAAACCTTTTTAGGATGGTGTCTATGTACTTAGATTAGGACAATCCCAATAACCTCTTAGATCTATCTTTATAAATCCTTATGCCCAAAATGCATGAGGCGTCACCCAGGTCCTTCATGGAGAACCTTTGTGATAAGAATAGTTTGACCAATTGTAGCATAGGAATATCATTTCCTATCAGGAGAATGTCATCTACGTACAATACGAGAAATGTGACAGTACTCCCTACAATCTTCTTATAAATGCATGGTTCATTTATATTTTTGATAAAATCAAACTCTTTGATTGTATCATCAAAGCAGATGTTCCAGCTCCATGAGGCCTGCTTTAATCCATAAATGGATTTAAGCAATCTACATGCTTTCCCGTTGCTCTCACTGTCAATGAAGCCCTCTGGTTGATCCATAAAAACGCATTCTTCTAAATCACCATTTAGAAATGCAGTTTTAACGTCCATCTGCCAGATTTCATAATCATAGTGAGCTGCAATAGAAAGTAGGATCCTAATGGATTTAAGCATTGCTACTGGAGAGAAAGTTTCATCATAGTCCAATCCTGGTCTTTGACGAAAACCTTTCGCTACTAGCCTTTCTTTAAAGGTCTCTACCTGTCCATCTATACCAATCTTCCTCTTAAAGATCCATTGCACCCAACGGGTTTTATCCCAGGAGGCGCAACGTCCAAAGTCCATACTTTGTTGGTATACATGGACTCCATTTCGGATCTCATGGCTTCCAGCCAATTCACTGAGTCACCACTCGTGATAGCTTGCTGAAAACTAGTAGGGTCATCATCATCCATGATGCAATCTTCTCTATCACCATCAATGAGAAACCCATAGTATCTCTCTGGTGGGCGAGAAGTTCTACCAGATCTCCGGAGCGGCTGAGATTCTTGAAGTTCTACTGAAACATCAGTTTCAACCAATTCGTCCTGAGTAATTTGTGTCTCTAGAACCTCTTCTAGTTCTACCGCATTGCCATCAGTACTGTCTGTAAAGATTTCATTTTCCAAAAATGTGGCATGCTGAGCAACAAACACCTTTTGTTCCTCCTTGTGGTAGAATAGATATCCATATGAACGTTTTGGATACCCCACAAATTTACACATGACCGATCGTGTCTCGAGTTTGTCTGGATTCTTCTTTTTAACAAAAGCCGGACAACCCCAAATCCTAACTCTTTTAAGAGATGGTCTCTTTCTACTCCATATCTCATATGAAGTGGTAGACATGGTCTTGGTTGGAACCCTGTTTAACAGATACATCGCTGTCTCAAATGCATGCCCCCAAAAGGAAAGCGGTAACTCAGCATCACACATCATTGATCGTATCATATCTAATAGGGTACGATTACTTCGTTCTGACACACCATTGTGCTGTGGTGTGTAAGGAGGAGTGAGCTGAGAGAGAATCCCATTCTTTTTTAAGAAGTCTAAAAACTCTGTACTTAAATATTCTCCACCTCGATCTGATCAAAGTTTCTTGATGCTCAAGCCTGTTTGTTTTTCTACTTCAAGTTTGTAATCCTTGAATTTCTCGAAAGCTTCGGATTTGTGCTTTATCAAAAACACGTGTCCGAATCTTGAGAAATCATCAGTAAAAGTAATGAAGTATGAAAAACCACCTCTAGCATGTGTAGACATTGGTCCGCAAACATCACTATGTGTAAGGCTTAAGAGTTCCACAGCTCTTTCTCCGTGTCCAGTAAACGGAGTTTTGGACATTTTACCTTTGATACAAGACTGACAAGTCGCATAAGATTTATATTCAAAAGGATTTATATATCCATCTTTATGTAGTTTGTTTAGTCTTGTTTCATTAATATGACCAAGTCTACAATGCCAAAGAAAAGCTTCATTTATATCTGAAAACTTTCTTTTATTAGTATGTTGTATATTGAAAACTGTGTGTTGGTTCAGAACGTAAATACCGTTATTTAATGTACCATACCCAATCAACTCTTGATTCAAGTTAATGTTCAACATTATTTTGCAATAAAAAATGATATCCTTCATTGTCCAACAAAGAAATGGATATTATATTACATAGCATACTTGGTACAAAATAACACGGGTTCAAAACCAAAATACAACCCGAAGGCAACCCAAGATGATACTCTCCCACGGATACAGCATGTACATTGGAACCATTTCCAACCCGCAAAGTATGGTCACCTGTCTTCAAAACTCTACTATTTCTCAATCCCTGCATACAATTGCAGATGTGAGAACCAGAACCGGTATCTAATACCCAAGATGCAGAGTTTAAAGAAAAACAGTTTTCAGTTACAAACACACCTGAAGTGGAAGCATCAGCATGCTTCTTCTTCTTGAGATCAGCAAGATACACAGCACAGTTGCGTTTCCAATGTCCTGACTTGTGGCGGTAAAAACATTCTCCTTTCCCGCTTCCCGTAGCCCCGGATTTGTCTTTCCCCTTTGCCTTTTTAACTCCACCTTTCTGTTTGATGGACTTCTTCTTTTTCTTTCCCTTGGCCTTGGCTTTTGGGATTGAAGAGGAAGATGGCCCATATAACAGAGTGGGAGTTTTCATTGTTTTTAACGTGCTCTCTGCACTTCTCAACATATTGAGATGTTCAGGTAATGATTTCTCCAAATCATTCATATTGAAGTTCACTATGAACGGAGCAAAGGCAGGGGGGACTGTAGAACAATATCTGTATATTGCTCATTGTCCATGGCCCATTCCAGTTCTTCAAGTTCTTCTATAAGACCAATCATCTTTAAAACATGGTCTCCTTCTGATGTACCAGGGGCCATTCGCATCTGAAACAACTTTCGAGATGCCTCGTATCTCAAAGTACGAGATTGCTCTTCATACAAGTCCTTTGTGTGAAGAAAGATGGATTGTACATCCATATTCTCGTGTTGCTTCTGATGGATACAGTCCATAGAAGCAAGCGCGAGGCACTTGGGCGTGTTACAATCAACATCCCAAGTTTTTCGCATCTCCCTATCTGAGACAAATGATTCAGGTCCTGGGACAGGTGTGGCTTTGGTTGTGAGGACATATGATACTTTATCATATGCAAGTGCAATGTTCAAGTTCCACAACCATTCTTTATAGTTCGGTCCCGTCAATTTATTTTTATCTAGTAGAAGCTTAAGTCCCGTCATTGGTATCTGCCATTAGGAGAGAGAAAAGAATACACTCGGTGAAATGCTCTTGCAAAGAATTAGATTGGTTATTATCTTATCTAATCGATGTCTCCCACTGCTTTAATCAAATTTTCTTTCAAAACCTGAAAAGAAAACTAGCCAGGATTAATTACATTCTACAGTTTCGCTAACCGGTCAGCCAGGCCAGTGTCGGTACTTTGAGGGAGGTTCCCCGTGCTTTCACACGGACCTAATTAAAGTAAACCTCGTTTTCCCATAAATCAAACCCCGTTAAGATCTTTCTAGACACCTACTGGATCAGCTAATTGTAAAGTGTAAAATTCTCCTGGAAGTAACACTTACTCACAGTGGGATCGGGATCCAACTATCATATAGATGGTATGCAATCTCATTGCAAATTTCAACTCTTGAAACTCCCGATATGGTTTTTACCCCTAGTTACTTATGACCTTGGCTATGGTCAAAATATCATAAGTACTAGTCAAGTTCTACCCGTCATTTCGAGATCAACTAGACCCACCCATATGACTCTTGACTATGATCAACATAATCACATGAATGTCCTAACTGATCGCATCATATGCTTTGTAGGAAGACATCACTTAGCTACCGTACACTATGCCTTGACTATAATCAAAATACGCAGCACGAATACTAAGTACTCTGTTTCCTAAAATGACGGAGGGTTGCGGATGGTTTTTATGAAAACCTTTAACACTTTGAACTTGATCTCGTTGTAGAATCAAAACAGTTTTAGAAAAGGAGTGGCTTAAGCTCCGCATCTTTTGAAACTTGCCTTTTTCATTAAAAAAAAAAAGCCGAGTGGGTTTCAAATCTAATTCTACAACATCTTTTAGGTTTCTTTTTATTTACATTAATCTCATTAATGTAATCCCATCATTTAAGTTCCTAAGCCATCACAGAAAAGAAACGAAAATAGAACGTATACTTATGCCATCCGCATTCGCCACAGTGTCCCGTTATGCACCGTTAGGTTACTTAACTAACGGCATAGCGGGGCGGGACTAGTGCGGGTGTAAAACATAAGTAACGTTTATTATATATCATATATATAATAATAATCCATTCGTCTCAGATACTAAGTAATCACATTACAGAATATCAACAGCAGAAGCACATATGAAAATAAAAGGATATCTAGGATGTCTGTATTTTGTATTTAGCCAGCAATAGAAAATACGGATTCCACGGTCGCGATGAATAGCCAAGCCCACACCCCTAGACCCCTATGAGAGCGGCAAGTGATCCTGCCAATTCTAGAGTTTAGGAGACCCGGTCTCGACTCCTCGAGATGGCCTCCCACTGAACCGTAGAACCCGGTCACTTGTGCTCCCCTCCTTGGGTCTATCCTAGTGCGGAAAAGTAAATAATATACAATGATGGAAACATCTTCCTCATCCCGGAAGTGCCCCAAATAAAAGAATATTACATACAATTGATTTATACATGAATGAAAATAAAACTCTCATCTCACATAAAAAAAACCCGGCTATTCAATCGCGACAATCCTGCACATCATATCTCAGCAACACATAATATCTCATATCATCAACGTAAGCAAGTATGCGTATCCCGATTGTCGTTAATGTATAGCAACGAAGCCGGCGATACCCCACATACTATGCTTACGGTCACAGAAAATAAAGTGTAAAACTACAACATTTGGATTCCACAATCTCTTTAGACATAGTAAATCCGAAATATCACATATTTCGCATTTCATGCCTAACTATATGAATTCCACATATTGTATCGCATTCCAGATAAATAGACAGTATTAAAATTTCCGATCGAATAATCAAATACCCAAGATTTCCTAAATAGCTCAACAATTGAGCGGAGTTCAAAAATCTCAGAACATGTCACAGTAGCAGTGGTCCAGCCGTAGAAGGGTCAAGCCAACGCACACATGTAGCATGCCGTACTGCCCCAAACCCTAAGGTTTAGAGGCGGTTCAGACGGTCACATAATCGAGTTAAGGTTTGTGTTCTTCTAGAGGGTCCACCACGTTACTTGCACGTTTTTCCGAAAGATTTAAACTCAAGAAAAATTCAACACTTGAAAGTTTTTCGTGCCGGGAAAAAGTGAGTTAATGATATCCGTTTGAACATTTTAATACTTTCTAAATTACCCAAAAATAGCACGAAATTAAATTTTCCGATTGAATGAACGAATCCAAAATAATACCCAGAACACTCAACACTTGAGTCAAATTAAAAATACCCAAAAATATGTACAAGCAGCTACGGACATTACTGTGTAAAAACGATGCAATATTACTTCTGTACGGCCGCGGATCCGCGGCCCAAGCAAGGTATGGCCGCGTTTCCGCTGCGTAATGTACGGATTATGGCCTCATTTTTTACAGTAATGCTTATATTTCCCTGCTGAATTTTTTAAGTATTTTTAATTCAGAAAAAATCACGGTTTTAAAAATTGTCCAGAGAGGGGTCTAATTTGGTATTTCGTGTTTCGATCGGAGTTTTAACTTCGCCTAAAGCTCTAGCTTGGCTCTGATAACATAGTTAGGTTTACCTAGCACCTCATCAAGGGTTTAGAAGCATCACATATGCCAAAATCAAATTTTGAAGGTGCTAAATGAACTTGACAAGAATCATAACTAGAAATTTAGGGTTTCATTTGACTAAGCATCACATGCAAAAGAAAAAATATCACTAAGGGTAGAGATTACAACCTTTGTAGACCTCCCTTGGTGACTCCTTGACACTTTGAGAGTTTGGAACGGATCGATGGAAGCCTTCCTTGTCCATGAAGATCCATCCGAAGTCCCTTTGCCCAAAACTCCTTACTTTACTTGATATGTGAATGAAGTAGAGCAAACACCCTACACAAATGGGCTAGATGTGTGTAGTATGATGATGTGGTTTGTATTCTATAATCAAAACCCTTTCTTTTTTATCAACTTCACTCAAAAAAAATTTCAAGAGAGGAAGAAGAAGATGGTGGCTAAGCTTGAGCTCAAAAGAAAATGATATGATAGAACATTGAAATGAGAAAGAATAATCTATATTAATCCTTCTCACTTCAACCATGGTTAGTAATTATCTAGATCTTTATCATTGAGTTAAAAAGGCAAAAGGATAATTAACTCAAGGTTAAAAAGTAGTTGAACTATGGTCAAAGATGATAAACAATAACCATGTGTGAATTATCCTTTCCTTTATTCAAAATGATAAATAAATAAATAATTATTACAATATGAGTCTTGAATTGCCACCAAATATGTATCAACAACCATGATACAATGTATGTATGTATGTGTCCATGCACATCATCATGTGCATACATGCATACAAAAATAGAAAAAGGGTTTAATTAAAGAATTAATCTAAAAGTCATTTGTTAAATCAACACTTGATTTTGCAAACCGGTCATATGACATACGACCCGACCAATAGAAATTGCCCGATTAATATACGGTATAATATATCCGTATTTAATCGGGTCCCCGCACATATCTCATATGCACACCACATCTTTTCGCCTGAGCCAGGAAACTTCATTGTGGGACTCTGAGACTCGTCAATACGCTGGCAGTAGGTGATGATCATATCAAACACCCACAAGCCCCAAGCGGTCAGCTAAACGTAACGGCCGCCCGCGTATTGAGCGATCAGAAGAAAACCAGCGAAGCTGTCAAAACTCCCGTCGAGCCAACTGGCAACACTTACCGTACAGTCCGGTCTCTTCGTCAGATATGTTGCATATCGAGTCTAGGGATGGAATCGTTGACCCCAATAACTCAATAAATCATGCTGGTGTATGGCTCATAACAGATCGAGAAACTACTGATAACGCTTATCAGTAAATCTCAGCAGCCCTGGCCAGGGACTTCCTGTTATAGCCAATCGAGCATAGCACAACATCAACTCCCAATATCGGGAGAGACGAAACCCCTCATATCTCTCATCGCCTCCATGTGCCTCGGGACTGTACCCAAAGTCCAACTGTTTGCACGACTCAGTAGAGCCGTGGTAGGGTGGATATCAAAGTACAGTGAGAGGACACACAAGACTCTACGATGATCTTGGGTCTACAGACTAACCTGTACCAGTGTCACCTGAGAACTGCTATCCGACGATAGATGTAATACCACATAGGAGTTCTCTGTGAGTCCGTTCAGTGTACCCAGTCTCCACTGAGCACCCGTATACAATCTTTGGTGTCACCTCACCAGATGGATATGGGATCATCCATCGCCCATCATATGGGACAAGAATAGTATACGCTAGTCTACTCTGGAATATCGATGCCCCGTCTCGATACACCCATGACTAGGAACAGTTCAAGGATATGCTTATAAACTACACTTGCCCTACTAGTATGATCTGCATCATAGTCACAGTAGTCAAGCAAATATCCTGAGGGCTTTATCAACATGTGCAAATGAATAAAAGCATGATCAAATCAACATGTCAAGATAAAGTAAACCAGATAGCATACTATCATGTTGAGCGAGAAAGTCATCTAAATCCATATATACATGTCCAAGCATCTACTATACATATAATGGCCTCTATGGCATACATATATCTAACACTTTTGTTCTTAGAATCTTGAGACAAAGTCTCTTATAAATGAGAATTTATTTCTCAGATCATAAAATTGATCAAATGCGCTTATGCGCTCTTGGACTGGCGCTGAGCGCCAAGCGCACCACGTGTCCCTCACGTATGCACCACTTAACAGTTAGCGCTTTGCTCTCTTGAACTAGAACTTTGCGCTCATGGACTGGCGCTCAGCGCCAAGCGCACCACGTGCTCCTCACGTGTGCGCCACTGAACAAATAGTGCTTTGCGCTCACAAACTGGCGCTATGCGCTCATGGACTGGCACAAAGCGCCAAGCGCACCACGTGCTCCTCATGTGTGCGCTCCCCAACAGAAGCGCTCTGTGCTCTTTGACTGGCGCCAAGCGCGCCACGTGCTCCTCAAGTGGGCGCTACTCGGCAGAAGCGCACTGTGCTCTTTGACTGGCGCAAAGCGCCAAGCGCATCATGTGCTCCTCACGTGTGCGCTGATAGAACATAAATTGTTCTTTAATAAGCCCCAGAGCTATGATGAATGCTCAGCATTCAGTAAATGACAGGAATACTATCAGAATCCAAATCAATGCTCAGCATTGTTAAAAGGGCCAGCCCGATGATGAATGACTAGGACAGGTGTTTCGTTCGCTTACCCCGATGCGAGGTCATCAGATAGACTGATTCCAGCTAGAGACGACTTCACGCAGAGACATGAGGGTCGACAGAGACGATCGAATGTCGGAAACCTATTATTCCAAGTTTAAAGTAGTCGGAAAGACATGCAGGCAATTCTATGGTCCCTCTAGAAGAATGAAACCCAAACTCGACTTAATGACCGTGTGAAAGCCTTTGAACCTTCGGGTTTGCGGCAGTTCTACGGCGCCATTAGTGAGGCTTGGGATTACCCTTCTACGGCTGGACCACCGATGCTGTGGTAGGTACTCGATACTATTAAACTGTACCCAAGATGTTAAGCCCTTGGGGGATTATGAGGTTTTGACAATCGATTGGATGGTTCGACTTAATTCGGATGGTAGGTGGTGAGATGCATTTCTTGGGAGACTCCCGATACGAGGATAGCTGTTGGAGCTCAGTCCATGCAGCCGCGACGAGACGAGTCCAAAGCAGACGACATTAGAGAAAAGTGGAGTAAGAGGTTCGCACCAGATCTAGATGAGATGACATTCCACTCCGCGGACATCAGAGACGCGATGCGCATGCCGAGGCATGGTACTTGGACTTACCTTCCAGAAGGAGTTGCGATGAGTATGCAGTCGTTCCAGAGCAAGATGCAGATATAGGAAAGGACAATGACTTCCGGACAGTTAGCAGAGACGAGACATGGAAGAGACCGTGAGCAGGATTCCTTCCAGGACACTGCTGCAATGATACTTGCACCCAGGATCAGAGGTGTCACGTACATTCAGAGAGCCAGAGGCCGACGCCAGTAATATGCTGTCTTACGAGTGGTCGCGATGATTGACCAAGAGATGACCAGAGAAGTGCCAGAATGGAATCGTCCCCGTTAGCACACCTGACAGGGCCGATGAGCCGATGGACCGAAAGATTGGTAATTCACAGTGAAGACCTTGACCCAGGAGTGGTCATGGTTACGCACATCAGCAGGACAGAGTTCATGATCATCGACGAGACGTCCCACTAGGGACCGTGACAGTTGGCCGAGATTCTTAGAGGATGCGCTTGAGCGGTACTGTTCCGCCATTATTGATTTCGATGTTTTGGGGTGATTTATTCGTATGATTTGATTTTGATGATTGAGGATTTACGATCTTTGCAGAGAGTTGCACTTGATATCGTTTTCGTGCTTTAGTTTCACATGTTTGTGATTTTACGGTTTTAAACAGTTGAGTTGATTTTGTGCGTATGCACGCACGCGATTTGGTTCCTGCACTCTGTATAGTTTATATATGCTGGCAGTGCAGTGACATGTATTTTGTGCACTTGGATACACTGGATTTCGAATTCGAGGGTGATGCTCGACATTTGTTTTGTGCATTTTATGCACCGGATTGGATTTTTAGCGCCTGTTACGAGATGCGATTTGGTGCACACAAGATGCACTAATTCGAGATTTTTCGTGCATGTCAGATGCACCTGATTTTGCTGTCAGGCACACACGTTGCCTACGACAGATGTTTCGTGCACACCCGATGCACTTAGATGTTGTTTCTGTGCGCATGTATGGCACATTCATGGATTTTGATTTCCGTGCGCACCAGACGCACGTAGCATTCATGTGCATATTTTTGGGATTGATTTCGTATAGAGCAGTACGTTTTTATGATATTGCTATGTGTTTTCGTACTGAGCAGGACTAGTCAGAGGACAGTACCTGAATATATTTTGCATGCATTGATAATTATTGAAGGGATTTCCAAAAAGCGAGCTATAGCCTCAGTATTTACCTACGTGTCTGATGTGACACGAAATGTTTAAAACAAGGAGACCCTTCTAAATTGTTTCCAAAGCGGCGGAACGTACATTTCAAACAAAGGTATATATGTATATAGTTATTTCCTTATGATAGACGTCCGCCACTGTGCAGTGTTATATGCGTGCACAGCGACTTAAAGAGATTTAGCACGCATTTCCTTCAGATACTTACATATATAGATTCGATATTTATATATATAGTTTCGAGTTATATCATATTGGTTTTGCCTTGGATTTGGCATTGATGTCTTCCCCATGACTCTGATGATTGCGGGATGCTTGACGGCGTTGTGATTTGAGTTATATGCTCATTTTTCATGCGCATGCGCTGCGCTACGAATTGTTTTATGTATTTACAATTTCGGAGCCCCGACGACTTAATGGTTTTGGTTTAGATGTTTTAGTATTTGGGGAGAGTTTTAATTTAAATTTGGGGACCGAATTTCTTTAAGGGGGGAAGATTGTAACGTTTTGAAAATCGTTTCGGTGAAATTTCGAAAAAACGGTAAAATAAGGGGGTTTTCTGTAAAAAGTCAAAATACAAATATCTTATTATAAAAATTAAATATACATATTCTAGCTATGAAATTGCTATTATTTGGTGTTTATTGAGCCGCGGGTGAAATTTCAAATTTTCTGAAAAAAATATTATTTTATTATTATTTTAAGCCGTCACTAATACATTTAATTAGGGAAAATTACAAATTGGAATGAGTTGAAACAAATTTTGTGCATCATAAAACATTAAATAAAATTTTATCATGTGGTTTTTGGAACGAAATCATTTGCCAAAACGGTTTAGAAATTATTGAAGAAAAAAGGCTTTTTTTTAGCGTAAATGGATGTTTGGGGTATTGTATTTATCATTTTTCATCACCCCACACCCGTACCCACACCCATACACCCCCATTCACTTATCCCCTTGAAGAATTCAGCAGCCCCCTCTTTTGTCTCCACTTGGATTTCAAAGGAAATGAAATGAAAGAAAAGAAAAGAAAAGAGTAGAAAATGATATAATTTGAGTTGACTTTGACTTGAACTAACTTTCTCCACCTCACTCTCTCTCCTCCCTCACCCAACCCCTCCACAATCTGGCCGAAACCAGCAACCCCCAACAGCCCCCTTTTCCTCTTCTCCTCTCTTTGTTCCATCAAAGAAAATCCAAAGAAAAATCCACTAAAAATCAAGCAAAAATCCAAATCAAGATCCGACTCCTACCCATTTTAGCTTAGCCGTATAGCATGGATTTTTGGTGACAAGGGAGCATTTTGGAGGGCTATGTGTGCTTGTGGGATCTTCAATTTGTTTGGGTAAATTCTAACCCTTTTGCTTAAATTGTTGTTAATTGCTTGTAGTTAGCTTAATTAAGTGTTAATTTCGTTTTATGTGGGTTCAATTGTATGATTAAGGAATTCTAGTTAGGGTTTTGTTTTGAAATTGGGTGGTGATCACTTGTGCATGGTTTGTGATGTGAGCTAACATCTTGAAAAATTGTTAAAATTTATCTAGTTGCATATTACAAGTTGTTACTTGAAAAATGTCCAAATTAAACTTTTTTGTGCAAACTAGGGTTTTGTGAAATGCATTTATATGTGAGATTAAAAATATGGTTAGAGTTTTTATCATATTATTAACTTTATTAAGTGTAGTTTAACACTTTAGTTCATGGAAATCCAACCTAAATTGTAGTTTGTGCATTTTTGCTATGAAATTGTAAAAAAAAATGGTATTTTGTAAACTAGAATATTAGGGTTTTTGGAATTTAATGAGATTAAATTCCGGAAATTGTTTCTATGACTTATTTAAGATATTTAATAAATATATTGGCCGCTACATTCATTTAAACATCCTGTTTTGTAAAAAAAACGGCGAATTGTGCTTGCTAGATTTTCGGAAAAGTGACTTTTTAAGTAAAGTTGGGGTTTTTGTGAGTTTTAACCTAGTTTATATTAAAATTAGTGTTCGTGAATGTGCAAATGAGTGTGATTGGATTTTTCTCGGTGGTTTGACGTTTGTACATCGACATCGAGAGTTGGTTTGACTATTCTCGCATGCGTAGGCGATAGGTTTGGACCTATGCGTGATACGCGTGCCGATTTGATTTTCGTATGCCGTTTCGATTTCGAATTTAGTTTTAATGCGATACGGTGCGTTATGATATGTAGGTACCCCATGCGGACTTCGAGATGACAAGCAAGCGCGTGGCGACGTCGGCAACGGCGAGCGAGGACCAGGTGAGTAGATTTATATCTACGGGGAGAAGTCGGTTGGATGGCGTATAGCCCCCCCGCAGTCCGTGGTGGTGTATACGGATGCGTATACACACCAACATTTATTATATATTATTTGGGATTAATAACGTTGCTTAGGATGGATATTGGTGTGTTGGATTACCTTAGTGTTGCGAACCCTCGGGTAGTGTTGCACTACACATACACACATACATACTTGCATACATCCCTATTGATATGTGCTCATGGGATTCTTTTTAGTTATGGGTTCACATGGGTATGGGACTATGTGTTCACATACGGATTTGAGGATGATACTTGGGATTGAGCTGAGTCGATGAGATTTGATTTGAGGCCGTGAGATCGGTGATATAGCAGGGTTCATATTTGAGATACGACATGACATTGTAGCGGGTCCTTGACGTAGTATTTCACACACGTCCATGCATACGTAGGCGGTATCAGTATGGTACTAGACGTAGATCAGTACCCCGATCATGATAATTGATAAAGAGGATACCAGGTGAATAGTATGATGAATGTGATATTGACCCGTACCCAGATTGGGATGCCGTACGACGGATTTACGTACGAGCTATATTGATGATTGATTCGCACTCTTGACTTGGGATGCCTGATTATAGATATGGTATCGGATATGATATTATTGAGGCGGGATCACCGACTATACATATACAGGTATGTATATGTATCGACTCAGATGATAGGCGGTTCCCTTACCTGTAGTTCAGCTTGTTAGTTCAGCCGTATAGTTTAGTGTAGTTGTTAGATTAGATTAGACTTCTTACCTATTTCAAAAACCAACGAATCGTGGGCATTCTTAAAGACAGCCCAAGGGATCCTACGGATATTTCAAAAGACGTATCTTTTCATAAAAGCACCGTAGCCCCTATTTTCAAAACCCATGATTCGTGTTATTTCAAAAGGCACCATATGTAGGACTTATATTAGATTAATGCAGATTGTTATAGTTGCGTCTAGTTTTCAGCTCCCGCTCATTTTTGTGGTCCGCTTCGCATCGCATGCTTATTTTATGTTTCATACTCCATTAGTGATATCATGCTGTTAGGACACCAGCACCATTACCGATGATGCGTAGGTACCACGTACACTTAATTGCCGGCTCACACACATCTTCATCGGTAATTGCCATGTCACGTACACCTTAGAAAATATAATTGCTTAACTTAGCTAGATAGCTAGTAGTTTGACATAATATTAGTGTACTTACCTTATATGCCAGCTTAGATATTGTAGTTATTACTTGTCACTTCATGCATACTGTTATTCATCGTTATGCCGCAGTCATGGATTCTCATGCATATATTCACTATTTTACGCGTTATTGAGGTTTTGGATTCGGATTTCCATGAGATTTTCTGGATTTGGAGGAAAACCGCAAAAACATAAATAAACCTTTTCTCTCTTTTAAAATAAAAAGTGCGGTTTTCCTATGATGTATGAGTCGTCCGCCATGAGTTTTCTGATGGATTTCGAGACCCGATTCGAGGAGTGGAGGAACCGTTTCGGGTACATGGTGGGCCCGGTATGGTACCCCGGGGCAAGAGGAATATGGTGTTGACGTTGAGCCTGGCTGGGGAGCACTACCTACCGGTGATATTACTCAACACGTCGGATATCCGGAGGATACCGTCGTGGTCTTGAGATGGATGGTAGGGGCCGGTCTGGACTGACGGCGTCCTAGATATTGAGATTGAGACATTGATATTTCGAGACATTGAGATTTATGTTTTGTGTCGATGCTAGACACTGTTGATACTGATTTCATTTATGATATCTCAGTTTAAAAATACAAAGGAAATCTCACTAATTTATGAAAACAGTTCTTCATTTATATGTATTCTGTTTTCATGCATTCATACTTCATTCATATGATATATTGCTACCTGAGGCACTGACACGGGCACATGAGATTACACTCGGGTTAGATATTTACCCTAGCCTTGTTATAGGCTACGTGTTATTCATATATTTGAGGACATATTATGATCATTGACCTAGGTTGCGTTATTTATGCGATTTTTGTGCGTAGATATTTTTCTATTCACGAGTTGGCAACTCACCCCGTTGTGCCCCAGTTTCTTGCAGGTTTGCCGTACAGGTTTCATTACGGCTTTGCGGGCTCAGTTTCATTCGGGTGACTTGCTAGTAGGTGGGTTTTTCTTGTATCGTACCCATCATATTACCTTGTATAATATTATTCCGTTGTATCTAGTAAATTCCATCAACCAAACATGTATTTATTGAGATTGAGACCAGTGTTGTTTATTCTTTCGACCTTAGAGTCGCTCGTTATATTTCTGGTGGTTTTGAGTTTCCTTTTGAGTTTTGATCCTCGCCGTTGGCGTTGTATATTATATTGCTTGTGTGGTTGTGACCGTCGATTGACGAAGAGCTAGCTCCCGCTTGGGGATGCCTTTTTATTGATTTCGTATATTATTCATGTTGTATCCCGTTTGGGAGCCAGTATTTACAAATGAGACTCTGCCGAAATTTTCAGTAAATTTTGATGTTCTTAAAAACCGCATAATTCGGCTTATGCTATTAAAACTACTTGTTTTAAATTGGTTTTCCTTCACTCTACTTCTTTTCTTGGTTTGGATTTCTGGGTTTTCGGTTTACTTAGATTACGTACGCCTCGAGACGTTTCGTAGTTTAAGTGCCGGTCATGTTCCGTACTCTCGGGACGTGACATCTCTCTCCAGGTAGCGACCATGTCACACCTTAATCAAAATAATAATATTGATGTATTGACCGAACCCGCTTGTTATACTGAGCTGAGGAACGTTGGTCCCGCTCCAACTTATAATTGTTATAAGACCGAGCGGAAAATAGAGGATTACCAGGATTACCGTACCGCCCAAACGAAGAAAGTGCATGTTGATACATCTTCTTCGGGTGTGTTCATTGCAGAGAACTGTTTCTCAATTTCCTTTACGTCCTGGGTATGAGATACCGGATCAGGATCCCATATATATAATCTGTTATATGGGCTACAGATAGGTAGAGAACTGAGAATGGGTGATAAGTTTTAAGAGTTAGAAACGGTGCAATTGTTGCAGCCAAGATGTTGGCAGTTATCACCCTGTATTACCAAATACATTGATTCTGAACGAATGTTATTAGATACCAAACCTGATATACAACATCATATCAGTCTCTTTATTAAGTAAAGAAGGGTATAATTTTGTATTTTTGGATAATGTTTTGAACATTTCCTATATCAAGAGTTGATCGGTTCAGGCACGTTATCTAAAAGCATATACGTTCTAAACCAAACTACAGTTCTTAACGTACAGAACACACACAAGAGGAAGAGTTCAGAAATGAACGAATCCTACTTGGGACATTGTAGACTAGGTCATATCAATGCGACACAACTAGCTAAGTTATATTTAGATGCATATTTAAATCAGTTTGAATTTACATCTTGTGAAACTTGCCAGTCATGTCACAAAGATAAAATGACCATAGCTCCGTTTATAGGAAACAGAGAAAGAGTTAGTGAACTCTTAGGATTGATATATGATGATGTATGTAAGTCCCCTGTCTACACATGTCAGGAACGGTTCTTTGTACTTCATTACATTCAATGATGATCTCTCAAGACTCGGACATATGTTCCTGTTGAAACACAAGTCTGAACCTTTTGAGAAATTCAAAGAATATTAGTTAGAAGTAGAGAACCAAAAAGGGTATAAGTATTATGTCCTATGATGAGATCAGGGAGGAGAATACTTGAGCACGGAATTCCTGGACTATTCTAAAGGAGAATGAGATTCTCTCTCAGCATTACTCATCTATATACACCACAGCAAGTCGGTGTATCGGGGCGGAGCAATTGCCCTATGTGATATGGTGTGCTCTATGATGAGTACTACTGAGTTGCCTATTTCCTTTTTGGGGTTATGCGCTTGAGAAGCTGCATACCTATTGAATTGGGTTCCAACCAAATCAGGTGCCTACCACTCTATATGTGATATGATATAGGAAGAGCCCATGTCTTAAGCAAGTTAGGGTTGTCCGGCCTATATCTAAAAGCAAATATCCGGACAAGCTCGAGGTAAGGTAAGTTCTGTGGAAGTTTGTTGGATATCCCAAGCATTCGCAAGGGAATATCTTCTACCACACCGAGGAACAAAAGGTGTTTTATTTCTTGGCATGCCACCTTTTTAGAAAAGGAATTTATTTTGGAAACAAATTTATGGTCATGAGGTAGAACTGGAAGGAGTTCCAGCTATACAAACTACAGCTGATAATTTGGTAGAACCAAAGGATTCAATAGTTCCCGACGAACCTCAGCCTCTCCGCTGATCTGGTAGGGTTCCTCATCCACCTAAGAGATACTTCGGTTTTTTCTATGACAGCGGGAGTGAGGATGGCATCATGAGATGATGACCCAACTAGTTTCGAGCAGGCTATCAAGAGTGGGGACTCTGTAAGAATGGCTGGATGCTAAACGATCTGAGATGGAATCCATATACACCAACAAAGTATGGACTTTGGTTGCTATATCTGAAGGGTTAAAACCCCATCAGGAGCAAGTATATCTTGAGAAGATTACTTGGTGTACATGGAAAAGTTGAGACTTTCAAAGTTAGGACTTATTGCAAAAGGTTCTCTTCATCGACCAGGTATGGTTTATGATGAAACCTTTTCTCCAGTAGCTATGCTTAAGTCCATCAGGATCCTACTTGTCATTGCTACATACCATGACTACGATATCTGGCGGTTGGGTGTCATGACTGCTTTTCTAAATAATGATTTAGAAGAGAGCGTCTATAAGTACATAGCCAGAGGGCTTCGTAGACAGTGGGAGCAGTGGAAACGTGTGCAAGTTGCTTTATGGGTTAAAGCAGGCATCACGGAGTTGGAACATCTGTTTTGATGTGGTAGTCAAAGCGTTTGACTTCATCAAAATGGTAGATGAACCTTGCATATACAAAAAGGTAGTAGAGAGTAAGGTGGTCTTCCTTGTATTGTACATGGATGACGTACTCTTGATAGGGAAGGAGTTTCCTATGCTACGCTCAGTCAATCTCCTCTTATCACAAGGATTCTCCATATAGGATCAAGGTGATACCTCCTAAATCCTGGGTTTTTGGATCTATGAGATAGATCTAAATGGATGTTAGGATTCTCACTAGGTGAAGTGAGATGGTATCAATCGATCCTGGGGAGAATCACTGGATAGCTTCCAAGGTGGTAAGGTCGACTGAATGTCAGTCACAGGCATTGTCTTTACCCTCAGTGGAAGGACGGTATGTAGGAAGAGTTCCAAGCTAGATACCATGGCAAACTAGACGATAAAGGCTGGATACATCGCTACCAATGATGCTACCAAAGAGGCAGTCTAGGTGTATATTAGTTCATGAAATGAACTTCGTTCCTACCATTGTGTGACAATGGAGTTGTGGCTTAGGCTTAGAAACCCCGTCCCATCAGTGATCCAGACATATTCTAAGGCAGTATCACCTGATCATGGAGATGGTTGATCTCCAGGGAGATCGAGGTTAGGAGAGTAGACACAGAGGACAACAGGGCGGATCCACTCACAAAGGCCTTTTCCCAAGAGAGATTTTTATAGGATGGTTGAGTATGAGATACTTCAACCACTGCTGATTGTTGGGTATGGGATACTACAACAGATGGCCTTAGTGCAAGTGGGAGATTGTTAGTTATATGTATGCCCTAGAGGCTATTACTGTACATATGATGTATATTATAGTGGATGCTTGGACATATATAGGGAGGACTTTCTTGCTCGACATGATAGTATGCTATCTGGTTGCTCTTTATCTTAACATGTATACTGATTGTCTCTATGTTACATGTTGATAAAGCCCTTAGGATGAGTACTTGACTACCAGGATTATGATGCAGATCATACTAGTGGGGACAGAGTAGTCGATAAGTACATCCTTCAAATGTTCCTAGTCGTAGGTGTATCGAGACAAGGCATCGATATACCAGAGTAGACTAGCATGTAGCTTCTCGACCCATATAGATGGGCAATGGATGATCCCATATCCATTGGTGTTTGACATCAGAGATGGTATGCGGATGCTCAGTGGAGACTGGGTACACTGAACGGACTCGCCGAGAACTCCTAGATGGTATTATAACTATCGTCAGATAGCAGTTCTTTGGTGACACTGGTCCAGGTTAGTCTGTAGATCCGAGATCGTCATAGAGTCTTGTGTGATTCCCACTGTGCTTTGATTTCCACCTTACCACGTTCAAGAGAACGTGCAAAACGGTGGCTTTTGGGTACAGTCCCGGATCACATGGAGGTAATGAGCGATAGGAGGGGTTCGTCTCTCCCGGTATTGGGGGTTGATGTTGCGCTGTGCTCGATTGGCTATAACAGGAAGTCCCTGGCCAGGGCTACTTCAGAGATATACCGGTAAGTGTTATCAGTAGTTTCTCGACCCGTTATGAGCCTCACATCGGCACGATTTATCGAGTTACTGGGGTCTAACGTTTACCACCCCTAGACGAGATATGCGACATGTCAGTCGAAGAGACCGGACCGTACGGTAGTGTTACTGATTGGATTCGCAGGAGTAAGAGCAGGCTTGCTTGTTGATCTTCTGATCGCTCAATACCCGGGTGGCCGTTACGTTTAGCAGACCGCTTGCGGCTTGTGGATGTTTGATATGATCATCACCTACTGCCGGCGTATTGACGAGTCTTTAGAGTCCTGCACAGAGGTTTCCTGGCTCAAGCGAAACGGAGTAGGAGCACATATGTGATATGTGAGGGACTGAGATTAATGCGTGTATGTGATACCACATTCTATTTTTAAGTCTACGGTAGCGCCCCGGCCGTCTACAGACGCCAATTGCGGAACAAAAACTTTTTAACTGGCGCTATCGTATACTTTAAGCCGGATCTGCCATTATTGCTAAACTAACAAACTGTAAAGAGTGTGGAAAGGTTATACCGAACGATCCGAGTCCTTCGTTCTTTAACCATCATCCCACGCTCCGTTACGGCTGCTCCGATCTGCTCGTCCAGGTGGCACCACATCGACGATTCTTTAAACGGGCTCCCGCCTCTGACTCGAGGCAACTCGGTCGTCAAGTTTACTAAAAGAGACGACCAAGAATGATGTAGAGAATGAATAGATTAAATTGTCTCACTTCGTCCAAAGCCGTGGACGATCGGTAAATGAAGTTGCCATTTTATCGGGTGATGGAATGAAAGAGGCTATGAAATTTACATGCACCATAAACCATAGTCTTTTTTTTTACCAAAAATGAAATCAATCACTCTCTCTCTCAATGGTGGCCGGCCACTTTAAGTAGAAGGAGGAGAGTGAGTGTAGGAGCAAAGGAGGTGAGTGTAAGCAAAAAGATCTAAAGCAAGTATCCTTAAGTAAACAAGAAACATTAAAGCTTAAAGCATGAGTCATTATAACACATCATCAAGTCTTTAATGCACCAATTAATGTCAAGATGACTCATTAGCCACCTCATCACTTCTAGAACCTTCTAGAAGCATCCACACTCATCTCAAGAAAAGACAAATCCGTCTTTAACCGAATGTTAAAAGACGGCTGATAGAAAACTGGAAACTGGCAACTTCCAAAAGCGATCCCGAAACGAATTTCAGGATAACCCCGTAACTGTATAAATATACCCGCATTTGTATTACGACCGAATACAAATGCAACTGAGACAAAGATATTATATCTACTCAATATAATACTCGGATCCGGCTTAAACCAAAGCCGACCAGTATCATCTGCCCGAAAATCGACACGTGCGTAAACGCACGTGCATTTTCCGAACCCTGCCATAAAACCATACGGCCTCTACAACATTTCTCCCAAACTTGGGAAACTGTTTGTGGGGGACTCTAATGACTCGTCAGTACCCTGGCAGTCGGTTTAACCACAAACCGTCAGCGGCACTAGCTATGCGTAACGGCTGCCCATGGACTGACCTCAAGGGAGGCTGATGAGCGAACTCATCCAGAAACCCTACTGAGCCTAACAGTGACAATGTATATACAGTCCGGTCCGTTCGTCTATGAGTATCGCATATCTGCCTAGGAGGCTAGTAACGTCAGACCCCCAATAGCAGTATAAATCGTGTCGGAGTGTAGCCCAATAACACCCTGAGATACTACTGGAGTACCTACCAGTAAATCTCCTGCCACGGCCGTGGGATTTGTGTAATGGCTCTCCTAGACACAGCACGATCTCACCCCCAATACCGGGAGAGACGAATCCCTTGCCGATCCGCTCACGTGCCTCCATATGGCTCGGGACTGTACCCAAAAACTACCTGTTTGCACGACTCCTTTGAGCCGTGGTAGGGTAGAAATCAAAGCACAGTGGGAACTCACACGAGACAAATGACGACCTCAGGTCGATGAACTAACCTGTACACATGTCACCACGGAACTGCTATCTGACGATATGTATAATACCAACTAGCAGGTTCCCGGCGAGTCCTGTCCGGTGTACTCATAACCCAATGAGCACCTGTATACATCTTAGGTGATCCAACTGACACCAGTGGCTTGTGAGACCGGCCACCGCCCCTCGTCGGGGTCTCAACTGTATACACTAGTCTACTCCGGAGTATCGATGCCATGTCTCGAAACTCCCACGACTAGGGACCACAATTAAGGATATGCATATAAACCACCCAACTCTCATGTATATGATCGCCATCATACTGTTGGTAGTAAAGCAAGATCCTAAGGGCTCTATCAAAGTGTAACATGTAATCAGTCACCTGAACATGTACACGACTGATAAAGGCAAAACAGATAGCATACTATCATCTCGAGTAAGACTGTCCTACTGGTATAGGTCCTCCACAATCATTGCAATCACGTACCTGCGATCCAATAATTGACTCTGAGGGCACTATCTCCAACAATCTCCCACTTGCACTTAAGGCTAATTATTGCGATGTCGACTACTCACAGCCCGTGTGAAACCGAACATCCAACTCCTCTACTAATCAGTTTCACAAAACCCGTTTGTAAAACTATTGTGTTCGAGAAATAGCCTCAGTGAGTGGATCCGCCTAGATGTTTCTTTCTATATCTCTCTTAATCTCAAGTTCGCGGAGAAAACCATCACCCGAATTGAGTAATACCTGTCTTAGAATATGTCTGGATATCTGATGGGACCTAGTTCATAAATGAACTCCAAATCCAAACTTCTTAGACTGTATCGATCACTGAACCTAATCAGTATCCGTCACCATGCCACCCACAGTATCCTCTTGGACCACCTGTCCATAATACTGTCCCTCATCAGAGGAAAAACTGTAACTCTGACAATCACTCTGTCATCCATGTCACCTTTGAAGCCTGGAATGATAACCGTCTCCCGAAGGAGGTTGCCGTCATCAAATCCGTAGAACATGTACTTATGTTCTAAAACTGCTTCCTTATGTTTCTCCAGGATTAGATTAATACAAACTTATTGCAGCTAGTGCAAAAACAACATCTGTTGTGGTACTTGACATCTCACGATTGACTCAACTGTCTAAGCAAGTGATTTGCCAATCATGCACATCTCTCTCCCCTTTAGTCTGTAAGACACCTTTAGAGAGGGTGACTCCATCACCTGCAGGTACACCACCATGCCAGGAGTCATCTATTCTAAAAACCATTAGAATACTGTCAAAGTACCCACATTGGGAAACTACCCAAATCTAGACCTAAAACCATAGATCTAGAAACCAGAATGTCAAATATTATATCCATACCCTGTCTGGAGAAACAACTGTGTGACGACCACAGTACAACCGATCGTAGTATAGGAATTTTACTTCCTACTCTGTGTATGTCATCCAGATACCATGACATCACACCCTACTACCTTCTTAACAAATCCATCCCCTATCCTGATTGAAGTCAAACCCATGACTGTCACATCAAAATTAGATGATCTATCTCCGCTATAACTGCTCAAGTCTATAAATAGACATAAGCTACTTGCCCACTAAACTTCCGCTGCTCCCACTGACTACGACAACCCTCTTACCTGGTCCCATAGCCTGGAACATCAGTAATGTCAAGTCTGGGTAGATAAGAACCTCCCTGTCACCGTCATTGAGGCTACCGGAGTACATCTCGGGTGTCTGAGGTTACCCACCATATCTGCGGAGTGGCTAATGGAATGTCAAACCCGATTGAATATATAGGTCCTATTAAATTTTCCGTAATCGTTCGCGGTTCTGGAATCACTTCCAGTTCTGCCATACTCCCACTACTGTTTTCTGAAAAAATCCATTTTACTAAAACTGTGGCGAGTCAAGAACAATATCACTATTGATCTTCCAAATGGTAGAATATCAACCCTCGTCATAGCCAGGGTCAACCCACAAACAGCCATTACAGAAACGTGCCCTGAGTTATCCAGAGTCTGGTTTTAAGCATAAGCTGGACAACTCCCCGTACCTTTACATCTTTTAAGGTACGAACTATCCTATATCCAATATAGAAATTTTGGCACTTATTTAATTGGAACCATATTCAAATCATGCAGCTGTCTCCAGTGCATATCAACTTAATGGAAAGAGGCTAATCAGCATTACTCAACTTAGGAATCCATCCAATTATGAGTAACCTGAAAGAGAAACAAGTTTCTCAAAACCATTACTATCATCTGAATACCTATCACAAGAATCTACATCTTCGATCTCTTTGAAGAATCCCGATACTTGTGACACCTGGTTCTCTACTTTATTCTTATACCCACAACTTCTCAAAATTCAGACCTTGTATTTCTACGAAAACACTTGTCTAAATACTAGAGAAGTTATAAGTAAACAAAACATAGTACGAGGACCTACCCTTTTGTCCTGATGGACACTGGACAACATACAATACTCTGTATAAGTCCGCTGAGTTTAAGCAACTCAAACCTGTGCGTCGTAGGTTGAAAACTGTACCCTGGCGATTTCCTCAAATATCACCAATTACAACGAATTCCGATATAATGAGGATGATCACCTAATTCCCAATAACTTACTCCCACTCATCATCTGTAAAACCATACAGATATGAGAATGAAACCTGGTAAATACATACCCTTGGAGTAAGTATCTAATCGGGAAAACAGTTTTTCTTTAACAATGCACTGAAACATGAAAATGTTTCATAGGGGTATCCCGGTATTCATAGTAATGCCTCTTCCATAATCCAATTCATGACTATAACCGTATATTTCTTTGCCATCTCTCCAAATCCCTTTATTTGTCTTTAGTCATTACCTTCTGTACACCATCGTTAGGCTAAATTGTTTTCTTCCTTCCCTACCGTTCGGCACCAGCCTATGGTTTGGAAGAAGACTATCCAGTAAGAATAATAGGTGTACCCTCCTAAACCAAGGAGTACTCGCATCTTGAGAGAAGGTGATGATAAAAGACAACTGAATAATACCTTATTCATTTAAAGGTGAAATAGGAGTGGCGATGAAGTACGCGGTTTGGTCGTGAATGATATCAGTCGCAATTTACTTTGCCCTCTTTCTAATCCCTTTATTTTGTCTTTACATATTACCTTCTGCACACCCTACTTAGGCTAATTGGTTTTCTTCATTCCCTACCTTTTGGCACCTGCCTATGGTTTGGAATAAGACTATCCAATAAGCGTAATAGGTGTACTCTCCTAAACCAAGGAGCTCTCGCAACCTGAGAGAAGGTGATAATAAAAAACAACTGAATAAACCAATTCTATTTCTCCTGAACCTTGATCCATCCTCGAAGAAGTCCCTTCGAGTTCGTATATAACCATACGATGGATCTATCCAATGGAAGTGGATGTCCGTAGTAATACGGGGTGTTCTGAGAAATTCAAAGGGTAAAAGAAGGAGTGGCAATGACTTATGCAACTCAGACAATCCAAAAGCCAGTATTTTAAGAAGGTTCGGTCAACCTGGTCACTGAGTCATAGTCTAGGGTCGGTCAAAGGTCGCTGCCAAAGAGAGAGAGAAAAGAAACACTCTGCGTGCACTCTAACCTAGATCAGAATGGTTATCACTTTTTCTAATCCGGAAACCTCCCACTGTCCTGTCAAATTCTCCTCCAAACCTGAAAGAAGAATCAATCGGGATCACCCGAAGAGTAAACCAACTCATCAGTGGGAATCGGGATCCAACTCTCATCGTATGATAACGTGATGGATTGCATCCACGTTACTCATACTCCAGAAGGTATGCGCATACTTGGCAAGTTTCAGTTTCTTTAGAAACTCCCGATATGATTTTTGCCCCATGCTCTTATAACCTTGGCGTTGGTCAAAATGTCATAAGTCACATGCCAAGTTCTACCCGTCACTATCTTGTCAATTTGAACCCACCCGCACATGCCCTTGACGTTGGCCAAAATGGCAGAACGACTGTCCCAAACCAACTCATCTATCTATGCAACAAATGAATACCCAGCAGCTACCAAACACTATGCCTTGGCCTTGGTCAAAATACATAGCTTGAATACTACTGAATACCCAAAAGAAGTGACGGAGGGCTACGACTGGTTTTTGGCGAAAAACCTTTAACGTAACGAACTTGATATCACTGAAGGAACCTGATAGCTTTTTTTTTTAAAATATAGTGGCGAAAACCTTTTGCTAAAGAGGTCATTCCCGGTGAAGGGATCTCGGCTCTTTCCTCGTGGAATGAGGTGCAGGATATTCCACTGAATACCGCGATGCAAAGCAACTTGTAAACGACTATAGTGAAGTTATTACCCTGACGCAAACTTTTGCCCAAGGGGTCAGTCCCGGTGAAGGGATATCGGCCCTTGCCCCGTCGAATGAGGTGCAGGATATTCCACTGAATACCGCTATGCAAAGCAACTTGTAATCGACTATAGTGAAGTTATTACCCTGACGCAAACTTTTTCCCAAGGGGTCAGTCCCGGTGAAGGGATATCGGCCCTTGCCCCGTCGAATGAGGTGCGGGATATTCCACTGAATACCGCTATGCAAAACAAAAGGAAACGTCTTTGTAATAACACTTTTTAAATTTGTTCCAACAACTGCCAAATAGGTTTGCTTTTCTTTGCATTGATCAGAATCAACGCAGTCCTATCAATAATCACACCAGAAAAGAACGAAAATAAAATGTACGTATATGCCATCCGCATTCGTCGCCGGGTCCCGTCATCACCCGTTAGGTTACTTAACTAACGACAGAGCAGGGACTGGACTAGCGGGGGTGTAAAACATATACAACATATAATAGTATATAAACCAATATACAATAATCGCTCCAGGCGTGATAATATGCAACATTACAGAAAAGTAATAAGCATCACAGAACAATACAGATAATCTGGGATCCCCGGGTTTCACAGAGCCGCTGCTGAAACCCGACGTTCCCCTGTCGTGTGGATAGCCTGTGCAATGAAACCTAGACCCCTACGGGTGCGGCAAGTTACCTGCCAAAACCTGAAGCGAGGCAGCCCCTTACAGCAAAGTGAATGGACCACCCTGCACTTAACGGAATCCGGTAATCTTGGGCACCCCTCCTTGGGTCAACCTGTACCCCCTACGAGTGCGGCGAATAGTCTGCCAATTTTAGAGTGGGGCCCCTCTGCCTCTCAAAGCCATGAGATGCGGACCCGTTGCCCTCCAGAACCCGGCTATCCGTGCACTCCGTCGCGGGGTAAAACCTAGTACAGAAATGGAAAAATAGTACAACAGGTACATCGACCGCAACCTGGTCGTGCCCTAAAAGAATATTATACAATAGGCAGTGACGGCAGTCCACATGTTGGACGCTCGCCCCGCAATATCAAATGTACAAATAAATCCAAACAGCACTACCATTGCACACTGCTATCTACCACGACAAATCCGCAACATCACAGCACAACACAGAACATCAACGCGAATGTCACGTTCGCAAACCCGTCTAAAAGAACTATAGCAATCAGACGCGGTTTACCGATCAAATGACATTCCCGGTCGGAGATATAATGTAAGCACTGTAAACTAACATGTTTAAATTTCGATCGACTAAATATCAGGAAATGGGCCCCACAAACAACTGGTGAACAGTAACAAAATCTGGGCCCAAAAGATATGTACCAAAAACCCCAATTTCCAGAGAAGAATACACTGTGCAAGTTTGGGGGCATGATCACTCATAACGGCCGCGGATGCGCGGCCGAACCATGGGTTTGGCCGCGATTCCGCGGCAGTCTTGTCGATTCATGTGCCCAAATTTGTACGGTGTTCTTATAAAATCCTGCACAGTTTTCTGAGATATGTAGAATAATTTTAGGACATCATTTAAAATCGACAGAAACTGTGAAGCTTGAAAATTGTGTTTTTCGATATCCGGTTCGATCGATGTTTTAAACGCGTTAGCACAAGTTAGTATTGCAAAATGGTGAGGCTCTGATGCCACTGTAAGTCTACGGTAGCGCCCCGGCCGTCTACAGACGCCAATTGCGGAACAAAAACTTTTTAACTGGCGCTATCGTATACTTTAAGCCGGATCTGCCATTATTGCTAAACTAACAAACTGTAAAGAGTGTAGAAAGGTTATACCGAACGATCCGAGTCCTTCGTTCTTTAACCACCATCCCACGCTCCGTTGCGGCTGCTCCGATCTCTTCGATCTCCGATCTGCTCGTCCAGGTGGCACCACGTCGACGATTCTTTAAACGGGCTCCCGCCTCTGACTCGAGGCAACTCGGTCGTCAAGTTTGCTAAAAGAGACGACCAAGAATGATGTAGAGAATGAATAGATTACTTTGTCTCACTTCGTCCAAAGCCGTGGACGATCGGTAAATGAAGTTGCCATTTTATCGGGTGATGGAATGAAAGAGGCTATGAAATTTCCATGCACCATAAACCATAGTCTTTTTTTTTACCAAAAATGAAATCAATCTCTCTCTCTCTCTCAATGGTGGCCGGCCACTTTAAGTAGAAGGAGGAGAGTGAGTGTAGGAGCAAAGGAGGTGAGTGTAAGCAAAAAGATCTAAAGCAAATATCCTTAAGTAAACAAGAAACATTAAAGCTTAAAGCATGAGTCATTATAACACATCATCAAGTCTTTAATGCACCAATTAATGTCAAGATGACTCATTAGCCACCTCATCACTTCTAGAACCTTCTAGAAGCATCCACACTCATCTTAAGAAAAGACAAATCCGTCTTTAACCGAATATTAAAAGACGGCTGATAGAAAACTGGAAACTGGCAACTTCCAAAAGCGATCCCGAAACGAATTTCAGGATAACCCCGTAACTGTATAAATATACCCGCATTTGTATTACGACCGAATACAAATGCAACTGAGACAAAGATATTATATCTACTCAATATAATACTCGGATCCGGCTTAAACCAAAGCCGACCAGTATCATCTGCCCGAAAATCGACACGTGCGTAAACGCACGTGCATTTTCCGAACCCTGCCATAAAACCATACGGCCTCTACAACGTTTCTCCCGAACTTGGGAAACTGTTTATGGGGGACTCTAATGACTCGTCAGTACCCTGGCAGTGGGTTTAACCACAAACCGTCATCGGCACTAGCTATGCGTAACGCCTGCCCATGGACTGACCTCAAGGGAGGCTGATGAGCGAACTCATCCAGAAACCCTACTGAGCCTAACAGTGACAATGTATATACAGTCCGGTCCGTTCGTCTATGAGTATCGCATATCTGCCTAGGGGGCTAGTAACGTCAGACCCCCAATAGCAGTATAAGTCATGTCGGAGTATAGCCCAATAACACCCTAAGATACTACTGGAGTACCTACCAGTAAATCTCCTGCCACGGCCGTGGGCTTTGTGTAATGGCTCTCCTAGACACAGCACGATCTCACCCCCAATACCGGGAGAGACGAATCCCCTGCCGATCCGCTCACGTGCCTCCATGTGGCTCGGGACTGTACCCAAAAACTACATGTTTGCATGACTCCTTTGAGCCGTGGTAGGGTAGAAATCAAAGCACGGTGGGAACTCACATGAGACAAATGACGACCTCAGGTCGATGAACTAACCTGTACACATGCCACCAGGGAACTGCTATCTGACGATATGTATAATACCAACTAGCAGGTTCCCGGCGAGTCCTGTCCGGTGTACTCATAACCCAATGAGCACCTGTATACATCTTAGGTGATCCAACTGACACCAGTGGCTTGTGAGACCGGCCACCGCCCCTCGTCGGGGTCTCGACTGTATACACTAGTCTACTCCGGAGTATCGATGCCCTGTCTCGAAACTCCCACGACTAGGGACCACAATTAAGGATATGCATATAAACCACCCAACTATCACGTATATGATCGCCATCATACTGTTGGTAGTAAAGCAAGATCCTAAGGGCTCTATCAAAGTGTAACATGTAATCAGTCACCTGAATATGTACACGACTGATAAAGGCAAACCAGATAGCATACTATCATCTCGAGTAAGACTGTCTTACCGGTATAGGTCCTCCACAATCATTGCAATCACGTACCTGCGATCCAATAATTGACTTTGAGGGCACTATCTCCAACACTATTCTCGTGACTTGTGACATCGGTCGGTTATATGTGATATAGCCGAGTTATCGGATCAAGTATTGATTAGATAAGTTGTTACATATGATATTAGTCGGTTATATGTGATATAGATGGATTATTAAATCAAGTGTTGATTTAATGATTTAATGTATAATTATATATTTGATATATTAAGTTGCATTAACTAATATTCATTCACTTAAGATTTATTTTCTCACTTTTTTTGTGCATAAGTATATATGTAATATATATAACTGTACATGTTTTGTGTCATGCTTGATGATACATGCAACTTGGGTGTGTGTGTGACTTACACCATGATAGGGATTATCTAGGGTTTTATTTATTTAAAGTTATTCTAAAATTAGTTGGACTTTGTCATGGCTCAAAGCTTATAGAAGCTTATGGATGCATTGACTCAGTCATCTATTTTTGTTTTGCTTAAGATATTTATAAACCCAACCATTATCCTAGCCATGGTTAACTCTCTACAAAGGTTAAGTATATGATACTTAACTCACCCATGGTTGCAATTATCCTTAGGATAATTATCATGAGAGTTTTCCTTCTTCTTCTTCCTCAAGCTTTTCTAGCTTCCATGGAGATGATGAAAAATGAGTGAGAAATTCATTTCTAATATGAGCAAAATTCCTACTTCATCATCCTCTACTACTTGCCATTTAGTATAGGGTGTTTGCTTCACTAATTCTACAATTAGTGAAGAGGTAGCTTGGGTTAGTGTCTTCTCGACGTAGATCATCTTCGGCCTCGAAGACTTCGATGCAAGCTTGTTCATTTCTTCATGGGAGCCTCTCAAGAGTCGGGAGTTCATGATCGCAGCGAAGGGACTACTACACGGAGCTATTGAAGTGAAGGACCGGTCTACAAAGGTTGTATTCCTTGTTCACTTTAGTTGCAAAGTTGTTTGCATTTCATTTCGTCGGATTTTCTAGTATACGATTCTAGGGTTAGGGTTAGCTAGAACGGAAATTTTTTTGAAATTGGCATGGACGATGCCTCCCGAAACCTTGCTGCCATGCTAGACAACCCTGCACGTTAGTGGGCTAGACTAATATAGATTGGTGATGTGGGTTTGGATCTCACTTAAAAATCTTTTCTTTTAATTTTCTTCTCTCGCTTTTTGAAACCCTAGAGAGCTTGAAGGAGGAAGAAGGAGATGAGAAGCTTAACTTGACTCAAGTGATAATAATCATATGAACATAATCCAAAGAGAGTAAGTGAATTATGTCACGCCTAACTATGGTTACAAAATATCTAGATATTTTGAGACTTGAGGTTAAGCAAAACGATGGGCTACAAAACCATGGGCAATGAAACCATGGTATTGATTTTGGTCAACACAAGAGAAGAGAGTTGACTAGTCAACCATGATTTTATTCCCATTTTTGTAACGCTTTGGAATTCGTTAGGTTAATTTTCGCGTTAATTAGCGATAATGCGTGTTTTCACAAAACTTAGTTAATAGCTATTTCCACATAAACTGGAATAAATCTACCTTTAATCATGATGGTATGTAGTTATATATATAATAGTGTTTTATTAATTATAAATTAGTTTAGTGTTCACTTAATTAGCAAATTTTCTTAACCATTTTTCCTAAGCAAAATTAGTTAGCATGCACAATCCTAATCACCTAGGTTAAGTTATAACTTGTCTTCATTTTCTTTTTCCCTCTTGCATGGTTCTATTATCCTCACAAAACAAAACAAATAAAAATAATAAGAAGAAGAAGAAAAGAAATGGGAGGCATGGGGGGTATTAGGTGAAGAATGGACCTTGACCCTTGACTACACACACACTCTCTCTCTCTCTCCCCCTTCTTTTTTTTCTGCAACAACAGCAGAGGAAGCGGCAGCAGCATATTCTTCATCTTCTTCTTCTTTTTCTTCTCCTTGCATTCAAACACAAATCCCTACACAAAAAAATTCACATTTTCTTCATAAAACCTTTGCAAAACACCTCCTTTGTTGGTCTTGATAGCAAATCCTTGCCTTTGAAGGCAAGTGAAGCAAGATAGACTCCCCTAAGACCATATTGCGGTATTAAACTCACCCTGTCACGACCCGAAAGTACGGAACGTGACCGGCACTTAGATTACGAAGCGTCTAGAGGCGCCACGTAACCTAAGTAAGCCGAAGCCCAGAAATCTAAACCATAAGAGAAGAAAAAGAAGAAAAGAAAAGAAAACAAGTATAAAAAAACATCAGTAAATTTTACCAAAAATTTCGGCAGAGTCTCCTCTGTAAAAACTGGCCCCCAAACGGGTACAACAAGTATAATATGAAAAAAACAATAAAAAGCATCCCCAAACGGGTGCTAGCTCAACGCCAACAGGCGGAGACAACCACAACAATCACAATAATATACAACGCCAATAGGCGAGGCTCAAAACTCAAAAGAAAACAAAACCACCAGATCAGAATAATACATGCGCGACTCTAAGGTCGAAATAAAAGACTGGTCCAATAAACTTATCAAGTAATACAAATATGGTTGATGGAGCTTTCTAGATACAAGTGAAATAATAAAAAAATACAACGGCGGTTCAGATCCAAATGAACCAACCTACCGTGCAAATCACCCGAAATGAAAATGATGTGCCAGCAACTGCCAAGGGAAACCTGTACATCGCACCTGAAAAGAATTTGGCACAACGGGGGGTGAGTTGCCAACTCGTGAGTAGAAGACATCTACGAAAAGAAATCGAATGCACGACGCTATCCTAGGTCATAATAATACACTACTATATCCCAAACAACTAGTAATAGCAAGGTAAAACTACGTATAAGTGCAGATACTCCGTGTTCGTGTCAGTGCCTCATATAATACTATGCCATATGAAATGAAATGTATGCACCATGAATGTAAAATAACCAATCCTGAAATCCAGAAATATCTGTATAAGAAATCTTTAGCTGTTATCATAGTAAAATGTGTATAAGAATCTGAAATCTCAACAATGAAATCCATGGAAATCCGTGTCAAGCATCGACACAACACATGTAATCTCAAGTCTCAATATGTCGGGCTCCGTCAGTCCGGATCGGCCCATATCATAAAAATCTCACGACAACGGTCGGTATCCTCCGGATATCCGCCGCGCCAGACATCACCGGTAGGTAGCCTTCCCCTGTCAGGCTCATCGTCTACAACTCGATCTTCTTGCCCCAGGGGTACCATACCGGGCCCACCATGTACCCGAGACGGTTCATCCACTCCTCGAATCGGGTCTCGAAATCCAACAGAAAACATGAAAAACTCATGGTGGACGACACATACATCACGAGAAAACCGCATCTTATTTTAAAAAGAGAAGAGGAGAGAGAAGTTGTTATATCTTTTTGCGGTTTTCCCCAAAAATCCAGAAATCTCATAGAAATCCAAATCTCATAATCATGAGTAACTATATGATAAGTGTCGGCATTTGCCCATGGTACTGCATGACAACATGAAAATATGAATGCATGAATGTCTAAGTAATGATATCATGTCTTATACTAACATCAGAGAGTGATCACAATATTATATCTGTCTAGTTGTTAACCGATTCTATCAATAAAAGACAATATGATCTAAAGTGTACGTGACATAGCAATTACCGATGATGATGTGTGTGAGCCGGCAAATAAGTGTGCGTGGAATATGCGCATCATCGGTAATGGTGCTGGTGTCCTAACAGGTAAAGTTTATATTGATTATAGCAACATATAAAAGAACATGCACCATGATGATTATAGTATGAACGAAAGTACAGGTGTGCATTATCCACTCCTCTGCGAGATACGAGTACAACTACCACTATGTGAGTCGAACCTAAACCAGTATCCATCTAACATCCTAAGGAACTAAACCTAATAGACTAGTCAGTAGGAAACTAGAGTCTATCTAAGGTCTGAATCATTATCTCTAATAGTCGGCGATTCCGCCTCAATAGCATCACGTATGTAGTACGGCTTCCTCGAATCAAGAGTGCGGATCAATCATCAAATCTAAGCCTCGTACGGTAAAATCCATCGTACGGCATCCCAATATCGGGGTACGGTCAAGTATCTCCTAGGTGTCTCCTCATTCGTATAATGCCATATGTATCTTATTGTGATTAAGTCATACTTATATGATATCGGCATCAGGTCACACCAATATAATGTCGTAATCAAGTTATACATATATCATATCGTAATCAGTCACAAGTTACAGTCCGGGTACTATTCTAGAGTTCCATGTACATCAATATCGCCACCACTCCTTATAACTTATATAATCATGTTCATTATCTCATTCTCTAATGATCCGCTAACACTTTATTACGACTGTCGTCAAGAATCACGGCATCAGCCAGTTATACTGTTTCATCATATCTCGGATATCATATCCCATCAGTGAATCACCTATATGTGTTGTATATATATGTATATACCTATACCTAGTTCTATATATATACACATACACGTACCCCATATCGAATTTCAGTGTGTGCGTGGGTGTGATTCTATCTGAAACCTACGAACTTCTTCCAAGGTACTCATCCTCTGATATGGCTTTCCTAAATCGGTCTAGTCCAGCCTAGGGTCAATACTAGGGTCCTACTAGGGTCACGTCTGGTTTCCTAATGTCAATAGGTACTAATCCTATTCTACGTTGCGGGGGTGCTAAACGCCATCCACCCGACTTTCCCCCGTAGATATGCATCTACTCACCTGGTCCATGTCTGCCGAAGACGGCGTCGCCATCCTTCTCTTCATCGCCCGCAGTCCACGTGAGGGGTACCTAAACGCAAGCATATAAGAGCATCGTAAACTAGAATCATGTACAAAAGTCGAAATGATGCAAGGAACAAGCATATGTTAAAACCTATGTCCCGTCCATGCAACAGATCCAAAACCCACTCGATATCGGTGTACAAACTCCGATAGATCGAGATAAAGATCAACAAACAACTTGTAGTTTAGAAAACTCGCTACTTATAATATAAAGTATGATTTAATTCATCGAAACACTGAAATCCATCAAATCACCCGATTTCGTAAAACCCGAATATGCCAATTTACCGTTTTTCATCAAAGATTGACATCTAAATGAAACCAATGGTCATAAAACTCATCAATTAGCATAACTAGACTATACAACCCCTTACTATATTTTTATTACACAATTTTGCATTAGTTTCAAATTTCAAGTTTGCAACCATTAGCAATTTCCAACATCTTTCAACCAAAATTCCACAATTCCATAACAATACTTGATTTTGCATGAGTTAACTTTTCAAACTACAATTTATAATGATGGTAATGATATAATGAAACCATAAATTATATTTTTAATCTCATTTATTTAGGAATTTCCAAAATCTAGTTTACAAAAATAGCATTTTATTACTATTTTTCCAATTATCAAAGTAATCTAGTGATCAAACTAGGTTTTTCTTTCCATTAACATGCTAATATTCTCATTAAAACCATAATACAATGATAAAAACAGTAATTAGAATTTTATCTCACCCATATACATATATTGTAAAAAAACCTAGTTTGCGAAATCTTCAAATTTTAACAATTTTAAAGTAACACTTTACAAATTATCAATTAGACTAGAATTTGCATGACTCGAGATATTAAACCACACATAACAACCATGAGCAAATTATAAAAACCCAAATTTTAGTTTTAAACCCCTTCTTGAATTTTAAATCTTGAAATTAGAATCAATTAAGAAAAATCTAAGTAAGCTAGATTAAAGCATTTAACCATAATTAATCATTGGGATAAGAATTATACCTCACAAATCAAGAGATCAAGCATTCACTTTGCCACCTAAACTAGCTTACATGCTCCAAGATCCATGCTTGAATGGCCAAGGAAATTTGAATGAGGAGTTTGCTTTGAATTTATGAGTTTTTATTTGAATTTTTGATGGAGAAATGGAGATTTTTGGTGATGGAATTGAAGTGGGGATTTTGGGGCAGCAACATGGGATAGGCTCGGCCAATTTTTTGGGAGGAAAGGGAAAGTGTGTATGAGTGTATGGATATGTGGAGAAGCTTCTCAATTATACCCCTTTTTGCATTATTTCCTTAATTAATTAATTTCCTTATATTTTGATGCAAGGAAAAAGATTTGAAGAGAGAGAATGGGGGGGGCTGCACATGAAGTTTCGGCCACATGTTGGAGAGTAGGAGAGAGAGTGAGTGAAATGTGTGGGGGTGTATGGAAGCAACTATACTAATTACATCATTCAAGTCATTTCATAATTATGCTAGTTTATTTTATTTTTCCTAAACAACCCTAGAATTATCTAGAATTGTGGAGACAAAAAGAGAGAGGGACCATGTTACAAACCTAGTGGTAAGTGGTCATGGCTCACTTCTTTTTTAAAATTAACCCATTGAAATTTGTAATTTGCACCAATTTAATGTGTAATTAAAAGCTTATGTTAATATTTAAAATAATTAATTTAGGAAAAATATTTTATTAAACTAAAAATTTATAAGTGGCTAAATAAACACCATTTACTAGTAATTTCATAATTAAAATGGATAATTTTAAAATTATAATGAAAAACAATCACGGTTTGATTTTACGAAAAATACATTTTACTTTACCGAAAATCATAAAATTCACTTAAACAATTTTATTCATTTAATTATTTATTTAATTATTTTTAAAACGTTACAATCTTCCCCCCTTTAAGAAAATTCGGTCCCCGAATTTAAATTAAAACTCCCCTTCCAAATACTAAAACATTTAGCAAAACACTCAAATCGTCGGGGCTCCGAAATCATCAATATATAACAAAAATCAACTCCGTCAAGCATGACGCAATCTTCGGAGTTATGGCGATAATAAAATATCATAACCCAATGTGAAAACCATCATAATATACATCAATCTATAACTTATATATAGTTCGCATCCTAGTAAAATCGCCGAATCATCATAATAAAGCAGTATACAAAAACCCCTTCTTGCAAATCGCCGTGCAATGCACGTGTCACGGTCTAAGTAGCGGACGTTTAATTTTTAAAAATAGCTATATATATATCTTTTATTTAACATACACGTCCCGCCTGGTTACTAAATCAAATAATAATGATTATGAAATTATACTGCTCAAACTGAAATCAACCCCAATCACATCAATAAAATGTCATGTGCGTCGGTGCGCACTGAAATCGAGACCAAATGCAGAAATCATGAATACCCACAAAACAAAACAAAGTGCAACAGGTGTGCACCAAAAACATCTGTCAAGTGCAACGGGCGTGCACGACTCAAAATCAGGTGCATCTAATCTGCACAAAACCCCGATTTAGTGCATCTGGTGTGCACAAAATCGCATCAAGTGCGCCAAGTATGCGCAAGAATCCTAATCAGGTGCACATGGAGCACGAAAACATACATCGAATATCAAAATCGAAATCACAGCACAAAAATGCATGAAAACTAGGTCGAAACATATGTCAAAATCATGTGTAACCCCTATGCACGAAGTCAAATCAAAAATCTCAAAATATATAAAACCAAATCAAGTGTACTGGGTGTGTACTAAACCACATCAATACAACTGATATATGAAACACAGATAGAATGAAGGTACACGCAGGAAATACCAATCGTAGAACAAAGTCCTCAAAATTCAAAAATCCAATCAACGAAAATAGGAAATTCAAATCACTAAATCACAATCGTAAACACTATCGTCAATGTGCACCTCTTTCCTCTGATGTCGACTGCTTCGAACTCGTTCTCTCATAGGTGTGCTGACTGCGCTACCAACGACAATACTCATGTCTAGAGTCTCCCACATAGTCGATCCCTTCACTTGATATCCGGACTACATTAAACTTTTCGATCGATCCATCAAAATCCCATAATTCCCCGAGAGCTCAACACTCAAGTACAGTTTAAAAATATCCGGTACATACCCCAGCATCGATGATCCAGCCGTAGAAAGGCAAACACAAGCCTCACTAATGGCACAGCGGAACTGCCGTAAACCCTAAGGTTCAAGGGCGTTCTCGTGGTCATTACGTCGAGTTAGGGTTTCATTCTTCTAGAGGGTCCATCGAAATACCTGCATGTTCTTCCGAATACTTTAAACTTAGGAAAATGGTTTTCTGATAATCGTTCGAACCCTTTAACTTCATCCGGACGGCATGTGAATACCCTTCGTCCGCACGCTAAGCAATGCTTCAATCCTCAAGAATAACCAATACTCTATTGGTTATCGCATTCGAGCCGCAGCTCCCTCTGCCTGTGCGTCCGTGGTAACAGAACCACCCTCCGACATCGACGAAGATAGATCAAAGGAACGAATCAAATACGGTGCAAACAAATGTACATCCTAAGGCTCCTTAAGCAGAGTAGCGTATCGTAAGTATGCCGCGGACCATACCCACGGTACGTTACTCTACCTAAATCGCCTACTCCATCAACCAAGGGGTCACCTAGACTTATACAGGGTTAAACCTAGCGCTCTGATACCAACTTTGTCACGACCCGAAAGTACGGAACGTGACCGGCACTTAGATTACGAAGCGTCTAGAGGCGCCACGTAACCTAAGTAAGCCGAAGCCCAGAAATCTAAACCATAAGAGAAGAAAAAGAAGAAAAGAAAAGAAAACAAGTATAAAAAAACATCAGTAAATTTTACCAAAAATTTCGGCAGAGTCTCCTCTGTAAAAACTGGCCCCCAAACGGGTACAACAAGTATAATATGAAAAAAACAATAAAAAGCATCCCCAAACGGGTGCTAGCTCAACGCCAACAGGCGGAGACAACCACAACAATCACAATAATATACAACGCCAATAGGCGAGGCTCAAAACTCAAAAGAAAACAAAACCACCAGATCAGAATAATACATGCGCGACTCTAAGGTCGAAATAAAAGACTGGTCCAATAAACTTATCAAGTAATACAAATATGGTTGATGGAGCTTTCTAGATACAAGTGAAATAATAAAAAAATACAACGGCGGTTCAGATCCAAATGAACCAACCTACCGTGCAAATCACCCGAAATGAAAATGATGTGCCAGCAACTGCCAAGGGAAACCTGTACATCGCACCTGAAAAGAATTTGGCACAACGGGGGGTGAGTTGCCAACTCGTGAGTAGAAGACATCTACGAAAAGAAATCGAATGCACGACGCTATCCTAGGTCATAATAATACACTACTATATCCCAAACAACTAGTAATAGCAAGGTAAAACTACGTATAAGTGCAGATACTCCGTGTTCGTGTCAGTGCCTCATATAATACTATGCCATATGAAATGAAATGTATGCACCATGAATGTAAAATAACCAATCCTGAAATCCAGAAATATCTGTATAAGAAATCTTTAGCTGTTATCATAGTAAAATGTATATAAGAATCTGAAATCTCAACAATGAAATCCATGGAAATCCGTGTCAAGCATCGACACAACACATGTAATCTCAAGTCTCAATATGTCGGGCTCCGTCAGTCCGGATCGGCCCATATCATAAAAATCTCACGACAACGGTCGGTATCCTCCGGATATCCGCCGCGCCAGACATCACCGGTAGGTAGCCTTCCCCTGTCAGGCTCATCGTCTACAACTCGATCTTCTTGCCCCAGGGGTACCATACCGGGCCCACCATGTACCCGAGACGGTTCATCCACTCCTCGAATCGGGTCTCGAAATCCAACAGAAAACATGAAAAACTCATGGTGGACGACACATACATCACGAGAAAACCGCATCTTATTTTAAAAAGAGAAGAGGAGAGAGAAGTTGTTATATCTTTTTGCGGTTTTCCCCAAAAATCCAGAAATCTCATAGAAATCCAAATCTCATAATCATGAGTAACTATATGATAAGTGTCGGCATTTGCCCATGGTACTGCATGACAACATGAAAATATGAATGCATGAATGTCTAAGTAATGATATCATGTCTTATACTAACATCAGAGAGTGATCACAATATTATATCTGTCTAGTTGTTAACCGATTCTATCAATAAAAGACAATATGATCTAAAGTGTACGTGACATAGCAATTACCGATGATGATGTGTGTGAGCCGGCAAATAAGTGTGCGTGGAATATGCGCATCATCGGTAATGGTGCTGGTGTCCTAACAGGTAAAGTTTATATTGATTATAGCAACATATAAAAGAACATGCACCATGATGATTATAGTATGAACGAAAGTACAGGTGTGCATTATCCACTCCTCTGCGAGATACGAGTACAACTACCACTATGTGAGTCGAACCTAAACCAGTATCCATCTAACATCCTAAGGAACTAAACCTAATAGACTAGTCAGTAGGAAACTAGAGTCTATCTAAGGTCTGAATCATTATCTCTAATAGTCGGCGATTCCGCCTCAATAGCATCACGTATGTAGTACGGCTTCCTCGAATCAAGAGTGCGGATCAATCATCAAATCTAAGCCTCGTACGGTAAAATCCATCGTACGGCATCCCAATATCGGGGTACGGTCAAGTATCTCCTAGGTGTCTCCTCATTCGTATAATGCCATATGTATCTTATTGTGATTAAGTCATACTTATATGATATCGGCATCAGGTCACACCAATATAATGTCGTAATCAAGTTATACATATATCATATCGTAATCAGTCACAAGTTACAGTCCGGGTACTATTCTAGAGTTCCATGTACATCAATATCGCCACCACTCCTTATAACTTATATAATCATGTTCATTATCTCATTCTCTAATGATCCGCTAACACTTTATTACGACTGTCGTCAAGAATCACGGCATCAGCCAGTTATACTGTTTCATCATATCTCGGATATCATATCCCATCAGTGAATCACCTATATGTGTTGTATATATATGTATATACCTATACCTAGTTCTATATATATACACATACACGTACCCCATATCGAATTTCAGTGTGTGCGTGGGTGTGATTCTATCTGAAACCTACGAACTTCTTCCAAGGTACTCATCCTCTGATATGGCTTTCCTAAATCGGTCTAGTCCAGCCTAGGGTCAATACTAGGGTCCTACTAGGGTCACGTCTGGTTTCCTAATGTCAATAGGTACTAATCCTATTCTACGTTGCGGGGGTGCTAAACGCCATCCACCCGACTTTCCCCCGTAGATATGCATCTACTCACCTGGTCCATGTCTGCCGAAGACGGCGTCGCCATCCTTCTCTTCATCGCCCGCAGTCCACGTGAGGGGTACCTAAACGCAAGCATATAAGAGCATCGTAAACTAGAATCATGTACAAAAGTCGAAATGATGCAAGGAACAAGCATATGTTAAAACCTATGTCCCGTCCATGCAACAGATCCAAAACCCACTCGATATCGGTGTACAAACTCCGATAGATCGAGATAAAGATCAACAAACAACTTGTAGTTTAGAAAACTCGCTACTTATAATATAAAGTATGATTTAATTCATCGAAACACTGAAATCCATCAAATCACCCGATTTCGTAAAACCCGAATATGCCAATTTACCGTTTTTCATCAAAGATTGACATCTAAATGAAACCAATGGTCATAAAACTCATCAATTAGCATAACTAGACTATACAACCCCTTACTATATTTTTATTACACAATTTTGCATTAGTTTCAAATTTCAAGTTTGCAACCATTAGCAATTTCCAACATCTTTCAACCAAAATTCCACAATTCCATAACAATACTTGATTTTGCATGAGTTAACTTTTCAAACTACAATTTATAATGATGGTAATGATATAATGAAACCATAAATTATATTTTTAATCTCATTTATTTAGGAATTTCCAAAATCTAGTTTACAAAAATAGCATTTTATTACTATTTTTCCAATTATCAAAGTAATCTAGTGATCAAACTAGGTTTTTCTTTCCATTAACATGCTAATATTCTCATTAAAACCATAATACAATGATAAAAACAGTAATTAGAATTTTATCTCACCCATATACATATATTGTAAAAAAACCTAGTTTGCGAAATCTTCAAATTTTAACAATTTTAAAGTAACACTTTACAAATTATCAATTAGACTAGAATTTGCATGACTCGAGATATTAAACCACACATAACAACCATGAGCAAATTATAAAAACCCAAATTTTAGTTTTAAACCCCTTCTTGAATTTTAAATCTTGAAATTAGAATCAATTAAGAAAAATCTAAGTAAGCTAGATTAAAGCATTTAACCATAATTAATCATTGGGATAAGAATTATACCTCACAAATCAAGAGATCAAGCATTCACTTTGCCACCTAAACTAGCTTACATGCTCCAAGATCCATGCTTGAATGGCCAAGGAAATTTGAATGAGGAGTTTGCTTTGAATTTATGAGTTTTTATTTGAATTTTTGATGGAGAAATGGAGATTTTTGGTGATGGAATTGAAGTGGGGATTTTGGGGCAGCAACATGGGATAGGCTCGGCCAATTTTTTGGGAGGAAAGGGAAAGTGTGTATGAGTGTATGGATATGTGGAGAAGCTTCTCAATTATACCCCTTTTTGCATTATTTCCTTAATTAATTAATTTCCTTATATTTTGATGCAAGGAAAAAGATTTGAAGAGAGAGAATGGGGGGGGCTGCACATGAAGTTTCGGCCACATGTTGGAGAGTAGGAGAGAGAGTGAGTGAAATGTGTGGGGGTGTATGGAAGCAACTATACTAATTACATCATTCAAGTCATTTCATAATTATGCTAGTTTATTTTATTTTTCCTAAACAACCCTAGAATTATCTAGAATTGTGGAGACAAAAAGAGAGAGGGACCATGTTACAAACCTAGTGGTAAGTGGTCATGGCTCACTTCTTTTTTAAAATTAACCCATTGAAATTTGTAATTTGCACCAATTTAATGTGTAATTAAAAGCTTATGTTAATATTTAAAATAATTAATTTAGGAAAAATATTTTATTAAACTAAAAATTTATAAGTGGCTAAATAAACACCATTTACTAGTAATTTCATAATTAAAATGGATAATTTTAAAATTATAATGAAAAACAATCACGGTTTGATTTTACGAAAAATACATTTTACTTTACCGAAAATCATAAAATTCACTTAAACAATTTTATTCATTTAATTATTTATTTAATTATTTTTAAAACGTTACACACCCAAACCACGTTATTGCTAAACTTGTAGTTTTTATTAGCTAAAAGTTGTGTTTTTGTGAGTTTTAGTGCTAATGAGATGGTTTAAGTGAAGATTAGGGTAAGTTTGGGTTTTTAGGGTTTGATTAACTTAGTTAGGTGCTATTAATGTTGTTTTAACCAAGTCATTTCTTCAGGTTACACTAAAATACCATTTTGTATCAAATTAGTGTTAATTTAGCGTTTTAGTTAAGATTTAGGCTCATTTTGTGATCTGCTTTCAACCCGGTTGCTTCAGGAAAAGGTTGAGTTTACTGGAGCATGTTCACTAGACCTAGACCACACACATGAAGCACGGGACCCCCATTCTTCTTATAGGCCGCAAATAAATAGGTTCTGGCCGTAAATTGTGGCCAGATGTTGGAGCTGGGTGTCGGGTTTTGGTGGTTTGGTGTCTGCTGCTTATTGAAGGTCTTTGGTGTATGCAACTTTTTCTAGTTCAGCTTGTATCAAAATATGGAACAAAATACCTTATTTCCAATACGTTTAAGCTTCCGCAATATGTGTGTTATGTGAGTGGGTTTAGTGTTTGTGGCGTATCACAGCGTTTCGGGGTAATTTCAGACGCGTATACACACGTTTTGGCGTATCGGATGCACACGCGTTTAGCTTGCGACGCGGGTTTCTCGTTTAGTTTTGATATCACGTTTTTGCAGAATTTTAGCTTATGTGTATTCTTTGTGTAAATTCTAGGTTCGCAGGCGGGTACTTCGAACGCCGCAAAGAAGGGGAAGCAGGTAGTCGGCTACACCTAGCACGAGATCACGGTGAGTAGATTTAACATCTACAGGGAAATCGCCCGTATGGCATTAAGCGTCAGGACTTGATAGGATATTGTAGTCGCGCGCGCGCGCGTGTGTATTTCTTGTGCATATGTACTATTGTAGCGTACCCCTCTTTTGTTGCATATAGACACAGTATTTATGTAACACCGCACTGTCACTAACTGTTCAAGCTGCACGAGCACTATTTGTATGTTACACCCGCACCGTTAGTGATTGCCATGACACTCGCACTATAGGATTGCTACGAACCATACATCGTTTGGATTATCTCATCATTGATGATTATACATGATTCTATTCCATGTTGGCGCATATACATATTGTACACTCATGCTTGCGTATATACCACTTGTACATCCATATTGGCACATGTACATATCATACATCCATACTTGTGTGTGTGTGTGTGTGTGTGTATCTTGGTGCATCCATGCCTACATACATACTCTTGCGCATACATAGATGATGCTGACTTTGATTTTGGAAAATTGGGGACCGCATGAAATGTTTTCAACTGGATCCTTTTAAAAGAGCGGTTTTCCCCTTTTACTCATAGTACGATTTTATGCGGCATACGACACATTGCATGGATTTACGCAGTGAGTTTTGGATTCGTGTGATTTCTGGATTTGAGAACCGTGGTATTATTTTAAGAAAGTATGCACTGTTTTGAAAAACCCGGTTTCTCTTGATATGATATTTCAGTGCGTCCACCATGTGTTTTCTCGGTTCTGAGATGTGTGGCATGTGAAACCCGATTCGAGGAGGAGGACGATCCGTTTGCGGGTATATGGTGGACCCGGTATAGTACCCCGGGGTGAGAGAGAGATTTTGTGTGGATGACGATGGTCCTGGCAGAGAAACTCCTACCTACCGGTGATTGGTTGGACCTGGCGGTTTTCCGGAGGATACTGACCAGAGTCGAGAGATGGATACGGGACGACCCGTACTGCCGGGGCCGAGGGCCAATTCCACAGACGGAGCCCATGGGCCGATCCAGACCGACGGAGCCCGATATATGAGGCTTTGCGTGTCGATGCTAGACAAGAGTATTTCAGGATATTTTGGAGTGCCGATGTTGGGCACTCATGTTTTCCATGAGATTTTCAGGATATGAGGGCCGATGAGATTGACGGCGCCTGAGTTTTATTAGGATATGGGGTGTATTTGGTGGACACCGGATATTTTTCATGACGATGCTTCGTGTAGATGCTATTTTATCACATGTTCAGCATTCATTGATATGCATAGCATCATGTAGTTGTAGTACTTGATAGAGTACCTTGCATGATTTTCATATCCAGATTAGCATTTTGATATCATCAGTTGCACATGCTAGAGTATAGCATCACGTGCATACCTGCGATTACCTTTATATGTTATTTACTATTCACGAGTTGGCAACTCACTCCCGTTGTGCCACAGTGTTTGCAGGTCGACCCTCAGAGTAGTTGCGGCAGGGCTATCTCTTGTATCTTTTTGCTACGGATACCACTGCAGTTGGCGTGTGAGCCATTTTGCTGATAGGTGGGTTTGCGGTATCCATTTATTTTCCATTTGTACACTCTATTGTATCTAGTACTCTCCATCTACTATTTCATGTATTGACTTAGAGACCAGTTGTGAGGACGATGTTGTATATTATTTTATACTCTGGTGTCGAGCTCGTGTGAGCCGACTTTATTTATGCAGTTTTATCTTTTATGATGTTCTTTCTGCTTATTCTGTCCATTTCTTCTCTACTGCGTCGTATGCTATTCTTGTGGTGGTTGTTTCCGCCGTTGGATGTAATTGCTCCCGTTTGGGGATGTTTTATTCTTGTTATCAGTCATTTTACTTATATCATGTTTTGTACCCATTTTCGGGGCTAGTTTTTACAAAGGAGGTGCTGCCGAAATTTTTAAGAAAATATCTTAAACTTTAAAGATTTTTACTCAAGGTTTTCTAAATGTTTTAACTAATGTTTTTCTTCACTCACTATTTTAATGGTTTTGATTTCTCGGTTTCGGCTTACTTGATCGCGTTTCGCCTGTAGACGTTACATGGTTAAGTGCCGGTCACGGGCCGAACTTTGGGTCGTGACAAAGTTGGTATCAGAGCGTAGGTTTACCTTTCAGAGTGTAGGATGACCTTGATATGATGGAGTAGGTAGCTGAAGCATAGTGGCGTAGCGTATGTATGTTCCGCGGCATACTCACGACACGGTACTCCGCCTAAGTGACCTTAGGACTTATTGATTGAAATTCCTTCACGATTATATACATTCTTGTGATTCGATTCCGTATCCTTATCGAATCCTATTTTCTTTTCAGCCATTATGCCGCCAAAGACTACGAGGGCGCAGAGAGCGGCCGCGAGAGCCGAGATTAGAGTTGACTCGTCTGAGACAAGGACTGACCCGGGCAGTACACCCGTTGTACCAGAGCAGACTGTTCCTCCTTCGACAGACCGGATCGCTATGCTAGGGGCTGGTATACAGGAGATGCGCCAGATGATAGGGTCATTAGTTGAGGCACTTCGAGCGCAGTGACCAGAGGTAGTTCCACCCGTTACGGGGACCGCGATGGTACCTACAGTCCAGGCAGTTGCACCTGCAGCTACAGAGGTTATTACAGTATCGCTATCTGAATTTATGAGGCTGAAGCCTCCGGTCTTCACAAGCACCGATAGCCGAGGACCCGCAGTCATTTATCGATAGGATGGCCCGGATATGTCGTTCACTCAGATGCTCAGATGCGAGATGGGTGGAGTTCGCGAGCTTTCGCCTGGAAGGTCTTGTACAGAAGTGGTGTGATTCGGTAGAAAAGGGCAAAGCAGCAGGTCTTCCTCCTATGACCTGGACTGAGTTCGTGACGGTGTTCCTTGCCCGTTTCCTTCCCCAGAGTGTCAGGAATGCTCGAGCGCGTAGGTTCGAGTCATTACACCAGACGCCGGATATGACGGTGGTGGAGTATGATGTGCAATTCACCGAGCTATCTGTTTATGCCCCATATTTAGTGGCTACTGAGGAGATGCGAGTCAAGAGGTTTGTTCGAGGCTTGCTTACCCCGTTGTTTCTTGCGATCAGCGCACAGCATTGCGAGACCTGTGCGGCAGCTGTAGATGCAGCCCTGTTAGTCGAGGAGCGTCTTGCTGAGACTTCGGTAGTCCCAGAACCGAAGAGAGTTCGCATAGATATGTCTTCCCAGAGGCAGATGGGTAGGCGCCGAGGCAGACCCCTTCCAGGCCATGATGATGATGGAGGTTCGAGACGAGGAAGGTTATACAGCACCTATCCATAGGGTCGGCAGTCACCGTCTAGATGTTTCCGGTGCGGGAGTACTTATCATCAGGTTCGAGATTGTCCGGAGCCACGTGAGGGGCAGACAGCCGTACCATATGTCACATTTCCACCTTCACCACCCCAGAGGGCGTTGCCTTTTGTACCTGCTGTTGCTCCACGTTAAACTCATGCACAGAGAGGTCGTGGTCATGGAGGGTTTGCTCAGAGAGGACGAGGTGGCCGAGGTAGAGGACAGCCAGTTGCTAGTAGGGGACCGCCAGTCGCAGGTAGAAGACAGGCACGGGTATTCTCTTTGACGCATCAGGACGCCCAGGCGTCCAATGCAGTGGTCTCAGGTACTCTTTCAGTATGTTCTGTTGATGCACACGTATTGTTTGATCCGGGATCCATGCACTCATACGTTTCCACACACTTCGTGTCGAGTTTTGGTAGAGAGTCTGGTTTGCTTGATCAGCCGCTTGCTGTGACCACTCCTGTGGGCGACTCTTTTATTGCTAGACACGTATTCCGGTCGTGTGTTGTCCGTATTGGTGAGAGAGAGTTGCCTGTCGACTTGATCCTTCTTGAGATGTTAGACTTCAACGTTCTCCTGGGCATGGACTGGTTAGCCACGTGCTACGCGTCTATGGACTACCGCAAGAAGACGGTTAGGTTTTGTTTTCCCGGCGAGTCGGCTTTTGTTGTGCAGGGGGACCGTGGTGCCGCCCCTCACAGTTTGATTTCGTCTCTTCGCGCTGGACAACTTTTGAGGAAGGGATGTCATGGATTTCTAGCATATGTTTGCGATACTAGAGCTACAGAGGTTCCGTTGGACCAGGTCCCGATTGTTAGTGAGTTCCCTGATATTTTCCCTGACGAGCTTCCTAGACTACCGTCTGAGCGCGATATTGTTTTCTGCATTGACTTGATTCCCGGCACGGGGCCTATTTCCATACCGCCTTATCGGATGGCCCCGGCGGAGCTTAGAGAGTTGAAAGGTCAGTTGCAAGATTTGCTGGATAAAGGGCTTATTCGACCTAGTGTGTCTCCTTGGGGTGCTCCTATCTGTTAGTGTATATGCCCTAGAGGCCATTACTGTATCATACTAGTTTGTATATTACTTAATGGAAGCTTGGGATATTCACCTTGTATAGACAATCTTGCTCAATTTAGTAGTATGCTACTTGGTTTGTTTCTACTTCAATGTGTACATGTGTTTATTTTAGTATATCACCTATACACATTAGTGGAGCCCTTAGGATCTTTGCTTGATTACCAGCGTTGTGATGGCAGTCATACTAGTGGGAGCTGGGTAATTTATAAGCACATCCTTATGCAGGTCCCTAGTTGCAGGACTATCGAGACAGGGCATCGATACTCCGGAGTAGACTAGCGTATGCGCTTCTCATCCCAGTGTGGGAGATGGTCTATCCCACAGCCATCAGTACGTCGTACTGGAGATAGTATGCGGGTGCTCGTTGGGTTACGAGTACACTGGACAGGACTCGTCGGAAACTGTTGGTTGGTACTATACCTATCGTCAATTATCAGTTCCCAGGTGACATGAGTACAGCTTAGTCCGCTGACTTGACACTGTCACTTCGCCTCGAGTGTGCTCCCACTGCACTTAGATTACTACCCTACCACGGCTCAAAGGAGTCGTGCAAACAGGTGGTAGTTGGGTGCAGTCCCGAAGCACTTGGAGGCAGTGACGGTTAGACAGGATTCGTCTCTCCCGGTATTGGGGGTTGATATCACGCTGTGTCTAGGAGAGCCATTACACGAGTAGTCCCTGGCCAGGGCAAGCGAGATATACTGGTAGGTTTCCAGTGTTATCTCAGGGTGTTCTGGGCTTCACTCCGACACGACTTGTACCGCTATTAGGGGACTGACGTTTACCGCCCCCTAGGCCCGCCATGCGATGTATCAGACAAACAGACCGGACTGTATAGAGAGATTGTCACATTCAGACTCAGTAGGAGTTCAGATGGGTTTCACCTCGTCAGGCTTCTTGTCGGCATCTACCTGGGGACCGTTACGCACAGCTAGTGCCGCTTGCGGTCTGTGGTTAAACCCACTGCCAGCGTAGTGTCGAGTCTTTAGAGTCCTACACAGAAAGCTATTCGCCTTTAGGCAAAAGAGTAGGGGTCGCATGGTTTTGCGACAGGGTTCGGTCACATCCGTGCACTTGTGCACGTACAGTGTCCGGACAGTTGACACTAGCGGGCTTTGGTTGAAGCCAGATCCTAGTGTAAGTTTTGGGATTGGTTTTATCTCGTTTGTATTCGTGTTCCTCGGAACGCGGATGCGGGTGTGTATGCACAGTTGACAGAGAGACAGAGGCAGAGGATTCTCATTGGGGTTATTGACTGTTGACCGTTGACCATTGACTTTTGCTTAACCCTAATGAGAATAAGAAATATTATTAACATTAATATTAATTAAGTATTATAGTGACATGGTTGTTGAGGGGTTGACTTTGTTGACTGGTTGACTAGGTTGGACTAGTTGACCATCATCATGACAATGGCTATCATTCCAGGGCAAAGACTTTTGCTTGCTTGTTTATTTATGCAAAATGAGTGCATGAAATGATATAGCCATTTTGACTTAAACCATCACACAATACTTGATTATTATTTTTGTTATGATGGCTTTTGGATTATGAGAGGAGAGAATGAGAAAAGAATGGCTCATTCTTTCATTTGCTTTCTCTCTCTTGAGCTCTCTCATTCTCAAGCTCTCCATCTTCCTCTTGCTCTCTCTAGCTCAAGGCAAACCATTCTCATGTGTTGAGACTCATTGATTTAGAGATAAAAAGACACCAAAACATTCCTCTACTCATTCTAGTTCATAAGGCCTAGCAAGCCAAGTGATCTAGTTTCTTCAAAGTTTGAAGAAGAAGCCAAAGGTAGAAGCTTTCGGGTGGATCCATCTTCGGCGCAAGGAGACGGCGAGGTGAGGCCGATCCGTACACCGGGAGGAGTTGAAGACGAAGGAGTTTAAGAAATGTATAGCCCCCTAACCGAGTAGGTAAACTCTTGTTAGGTTATTAGTTAGTCGTTTAACAAAGATCCGTATTGGTAGTCCATGTTACCACCCTCTTGAAAATCGTTTTTCACCTCTTCCGCAACCCCAAAAGAACCGGGGAAGGGTAGCATGGACTTACATTGTCCTGTTCGTCAAGAAGAAGGACGGCAGTTTGCGCTTGTGTATTGATTACCGCCAGCTGAACAGGGTTACCGTACGGAACAGATATCCTTTACCACACATTGATGACTTATTCGACCAGCTTCAGGGTGCAGGATACTTTTCGAGAATTGACTTGCGACCAAGCTACCATCAGTTGTGGGTTCGGCAGGAGGATATTCCGAGGATGACTTTTCGCACGCGTTACGGTCACTATGAGTTTTTGGTGATGTCGTTCGGACTCACCAACGCCCCAACAGCGTTTATGGACTTGATGAACCGTATTTTCAGGCCGTATCTTGATCTGTTAACCATCGTACTTATTGGAGAAAGGGAAGAAGTTTTTGCGCAAAGAACCCTGTAGAAAAAATTTTCAGTGGAGATCAGGGGGTTACAGAGAAGATAAAAATACTTACAGAGACTTTTTGAAGCGCTAACGTCACGGTTTGACCGCGGTTCCGCGGTCAAAAGCTTCAATCAGCAGCGGTTCCACGGTGTCTTGGTGGGTTTGGCTCTCCAAAATCTTGTTGTGCGCTGTTGTAGTTCTCCTCTGTTTGTTGAGATCTTTTGTTTCTTGATTTGCTCACTGTGTTTTTTCCAGATCTGAATTTGTCCGTCTTCCTTTCCTGCGCAATTCACACAAAACCTTTCAAAAAATAACAAGATGATATATTTTTTATGTTTTTATATTTTCAATTTTTATGTCTTTTCAATTTTAACTAACCCGAAATTACAAAAAGAAAATAACTATCGTTATCCCCGACAACGGCGCCATTTGATTGAGAGTTCTTTTGCGTGCGTTTTAATATCAAAGAATAGAATACCGCAATCAATAACGGTGTCGCTTGGTAGCTAGCCGATTGAGTACGGATCGGTCCACAGGGAAAACGAGTTCTTTTCTAATTGTTCTAACGAGTTAATTCCTATTTTTGGTAGGTTTTGAATTTTATAAAAACCAAGATTGAATTTAATTTGGATTAAAACCTTGCTAGGGTTAGGATTAGGTTAGTTTGGAAAGTTAATTATACTCACTGCTTCCTTTGCCCTAATTAACAATGGGGATTAGCACGACAAGGAAGAAACATAGTTTCTTCCTTTTGGTCCTTGTCCGCCCTTTCTTAACTCTTATCCCTAACCTCTATGTAAATCAACCACTACCGGTCTAACTAGGGAATCACCGCTATCTCGTAGGATAGGGTGCCGTAGTGAGCGGTGAGTGTTTGTTTTACATAGAGTCCTAATTTATAAAGTTATGAGGGCAAGAAAGGAGTGAGAGATTTACATCTCTCAAGCCTACCCAATCCTAACCCTAGCAAGTGAGGAACTACTCACTCATTAGGGAAATTGTGACAAAATTCATTTTTATAAATTTTCTTTTTAATTAACTAATGAACTTGCAGATAAATAAAGACAGGTAAAAAAATGCAGAGAAATAAAATTGCAATTAAGAAGAACACAAGATAAAAAAATAACTTACTTTATTGATGCACTCTTGACGATTACAAAGGAATTGAAATTTAATCTAGAATTAAAAAGAGGCATGCCCCAAAAGAGGCTGTAGGCTTTCCTATTTATAGATAGGAGAAACCCTAGGGTTTACATCTGATCCACATCTGAAATTACAAGACTACCCTAAGAAAGCCGGGTCAAAGCACCGACACCACTGACACTTTGCACCGACACGTGCACTGCACGGCCGCGAAACCGCGGCCATCTTGAAGGATCTCTGGCTCGTTTTCCTAGGAATTCTTCATGTTGCATTTTACTTCTGGTTTCTTCACTTGGTTCCTCAGAATCTTTTCTAGTTTCTTCCAGATTTCCAACAGTGCAGAATTTGTGGACTTTTACCGTTAGCTTCGCGTTGAAGTCTTGAATCTTTGTACTGCCCTCGTACTTTGTGCAATCGAACTGTTCATTGATCTTCATTTGTTCTTTAAACTGTAGGCGGCATCATACAAATTCATCTATTTATTGGTCGTAGTCTCACATTTGTAGCGTCTTTTCCTTAATTTCACTGTATTGTTCTGAGAACTTGTAACCTGCAACTATTAAGCAGACATGATCAAAAGCACCTATTTATTTGCAATATGATTAAGAATGGGGAATATAATAATGCAAAATTCTGACATGAACAGCAAAATGAAAGAGCTCAAGATAATGATAAGCTTAAGGATAAAAATGAGAAAAGAAAATAAATATATATTCTTCATCTCATCTTTAACCCTGGTTAATAAATATCTAGATATTTCTTTTGGTGCAAGAATGGACATGGAAAAATAACCCATGGTTAACTAAAGGTTTAGTGGATGGATAAAATAATTAACCATGAATTATTTCCATTTCCACTAGCTCCAAAAATAAATATCAACATATTTATTAAGGTGTGAGTGTTACATTGCCACCATCCAATGTATCAACAACCATGATAGAAATGTGTATGCATGTATGTGTGCATGCACATCCATATGTGCATCAATGTAAACGTGTGCATACATGCATGCATACAACAAAAGACAAAAGGGTCTAAAGTGAAAATGCTAATGGTCAATGTTAAATCAACACTTGATTTAGCAAATCGTTCATATCTCATACGACCCGACCAATAGCAAACCGTTCGATTAATATACAGTATCACATACGCGCATTTAATCGGGTCCCCGCGCATATCACATATGCACACCACATCGTTTCGCCTGGACTAGGTAACTCCATTGTGGGTGTTAGTTGTATGTATGCCCTAGAGGCCAGTATTGTACAGATGATGTATATTATATTGGATGCTTGGACATATATAGAGATGACTTTCTTGCTCGATATGATAGTATGCTATCCGGTTGCTCTTTATCTTAACATGTATACTAGTCTCTTTAAACTGTCTTATAGTTACATGTTGGTAAAGCCCTTAGGATGTGTACTTGACTACCTGGACTATGATGCAGATCATACTAGTGGGGACATGGTAGTCCATAGGTACATCTTTCAAGGTCCCTAGTCGTGGGTGTATCGAGACGGGGCATCGATATACCAGTGTAGACTAGCGTATACGCTTCTCGACCCATGAGATGGGCGATGGATGATCCCACATCCATTGGTGTTTGACTTCAGAGATAGTATACGGGTGCTCAGTGGAGACTGGGTACACTGGACGGACTCGCCGAGAACTCCCAGATGGTATTATACCTCACGTCAGATGGCAGTTCTCAGGTGACACTTGTGCAGGTTAGTCTGCAGACCTGAGATCGTCATAGAGTCTTGTGTGATTCCCACTGTGCTTTGATCTCGACCTTACCACGTCCATGATGGCGTGCAAAACGGTGGTTTTTGGGCACAGTCCCGAGTCACATGGAGGCAATGAGCGATAGGAGGGGTTTCGTCTCTCCCGGTATTGGGGGTTGATGTTGCGCTGTGCTCGATTGGCCGTAACAGGGAAGTCCCTGGCCAGGGCTGATCAGAGATTTGCTGGTAAGTGTTACCAGTAGTTTCTCGACCCGTTATGAGCCTCACATCGGCACGACTTATCGGTTATTGGGGTCTGATGTTTACCACCCCTAGACTTGATATGCGACATATCAGACGAACAGACCGGACTGTACGGTAAGTGCTACTGGTTGGATTCACAGGAGTGTGAGCGGGCTTGCTCGTCGATCTTATGATCGCTCAATACCCGGGTGGCCGTTACGTTTAGCAGACCGCTTGCGGCTTGTGGGTGCTTGATATGATCATCATCTGCTGCCGGCGTATTGACGAGTCTTTAGAGTCCTACACAGAGCTTTCCTGGCTCAAGCGAAACGAAATAGGAGCGCATATGAGATATGTGCGGGACCGAGAATAATGCGTGTATGTGATACCGTATTTCATTCTCGCGATGAATGTTTCGATTGGTTGTATGCGATATAACCTAGTTATCGAATCGAAGATTGATTCGATAAGTCGATACATTGGATACTAGTCGGTTATGTGCGACATGACCGGATCATTGAATCAAGTGTTGATTTAATGATTTAATGTATAATTATATATTTGATATATTACTTTGCATTAACTAGTATTTGTAACATTTTCAAAAAGATAAAATATTAATTTTGGGAATTTTTATAATTTAATATTATTTTATTGAATATTTTAATATTTTGGTATTATTAAATGCAAATAAATAGGAAAAATTTGAGAAAAATTATGGAAAATTCTAAAATAGGGTAAATTAGAGAATTATGACATTTTAAAGTTTTTGTGATTAGTTTGACACTAATTTAGTGCTAATCGCGATTAAAAATCGCTAATCGGTTTTTAGCATTTTTGAGCAAAACATGCACATATCACTTTTTTCTACACTTGTGCATTTTTCTTGCCATGGTTTCTCATTTGGGTTTACTATTTATGTGAGAAGGATTTTGAGAGAAAAGAAAAGGAAAAGAAAAGAGAAAAGATTAAAGAAAATGGGGGTTGGTGAGATAAAGAGGTATGGGACACCTTTGACCTAAAGACTTAGTCATTTCTCCCCTCATTTCCCTCCCTCTTCTTCCTTCTACTGCTGCTGCTCCTGCACTTCATCTCCCTCCCCTCTTCAATAGCCCCAAATCACTACGAAAGCTACACCAAAACCACACACTCATTTAACTAAAAGTGTGCACAATCCCTAGATCTACACTTGGAGCTAAAGAAGCAAGGATTTTGGCCACTAGGGGCAACTCAAGAATTTTCTTGAGTTGCCAAATGAGGTAATTACTGAACCCTTAGCTTAGTTTTAGCATTTCTTTCACCCCTATGATTGTGATTGAACCGATATTGTGTGATTTGGTGACTTGAGGTAAAACCTAGTTAGGGTTTGAGGGAAACTTGTGTTGTAATGTGAAATTGAGTTCAATTGAGGTTATATAAGCACCCTAGTGCATGAATTGAGACCCTAACCTAAAGCATAAACCCAGAATACGGATTTTAGAAACCGATATCGGAGAAATTATGGAATCTGTGAAGGTTAATTGGGATCTGCTGTCATACGAGACACCTGAAAATAAAATTGATTGGACAGTGGTATGTGCAGGCACCCAGGAAGCTAACCCCAAGACCCCAGCCCCTAACTCCCTTACCCGGCCGCCAATTTATCCCAATTGGCCGCAAATTGCGGCCTGGGTCCCACCATTTTAGCTCGTATTGGTTCTGTAGCTCCTACATGTTTATGTTTGACCCCTGGTATATATAGATTTGTATGAAGTGACCTAGGGTGAAATCTGGGACATATTTCCTAAGTTGTTGTTTTGGATTCGTGTTCCGTATTCCGTATTTTTTAATTCTGAAATTGTGGATTTTGTTTTGCCTCGACTATTTGGTGTTTATACGACGATATGGAGGATTTATTGATGGTTTTAAAGGCGTGCTCATAGGTTCTAACCTATATGCCCCTTATCGTATCGTTTTGGGATTCGTGTGCCGTTTTAGCTTTGATTTGGTTTTAATGCGCATATACGATACTTTGATGTGTAGGTACCCCATGAAGACTTCGGGACGACAAGAAAGCGCGTGGCGACGTCGACAAATGAAGACCCAAGGTGAGTAGATTTTATCTACAGGGGGAAGTCGGGTGGATGGCGTATAGCACCCCCGCAGTCCGTAGTTAGTATACTATGTATATTAGATATATGATAGTTTATATTGTGTCGTGGTTTTTGTGTTAGATGTATTATGGTTAGTTAGGGTTAGAAGTAATTAGCGTAGTTCCTAGTTGCGAGCCCTAGGATAGAATTGCACCTACACGCCTACACTTGTATGTTCCTTATACTTGCACTTTGTTGATGATATTGGACGACATTGGTGATGAGTCGATGATATTGGGCCTTGTGCCGCAAGATAGGTGATTTGATATGATTCATATTTAGGATATGGCATGTGATTCTTACGGGCTTGGGATGTGTGTTTACCCCCGCATTCATACTTCATAGATGGTATCAGATGTACTTGACTTAGATCAGTACCCCGATTATGTGATATGATGGTAATGATACCTGATATTAATAAGAGGAATGCGATTTGACCCGTACCCAGCTATTGGGATGTCGTACGACGATTTACCGTACGAGCTTTACACTGATGATAGATCCGCACTCATGACTTGAGGAGGTCATATGATATATTGTATCGTACGCTATACTACTGAGGCGGGATCACCGACTATATATATATACATATCGACTCAGATTTAGGTGGTTTCCATACCCCCCGATTGACCTGATACATAGATCAGTAGTTTGCATAGTAGATGTTAGACTAGACCCGAGTCATACCTATTTCAAAACTACGAATCAGGAATATCTTAAAGACAAACAAAGGGGATTCTACAGATACTTTAAAAGGCGTACCTTTTCTTAAAAACATCGTACCCCTTATTTTACTAAAAACCCTGATTCGTCTTGTTTCAAAAGGCATTAACTGCATGATACATACATATTGTTATAGTTTCTTCACTGTGGTATTGATTATTTGATTTCCGCATACTCATGCTATTCATATTGCCTGCATATGTTGCCATCATGCTATTAGGACACCAGCACCATTATCGATGATGCATATGTTCCACGTACACTCGCTTGCCGGCTCACACACTTCATCATCGATAATTGCCATGTCACTACACTGTAGTACTGTCGCATTCAGTATACGACCATTGCATTGCAGACTTGTATACATACTCATTGTACACTTATATTTGTACACATACTTGTTGCACCTACACAGATGATATTTCTAGATTTGGGAACCGCAAAATACTCTTTAAAACGGATTCTTTTTAAAAGAGCGGCTTCCCCAATATGTGCATATCACTCTTCTGTATTGCATGATATATCGATATATCTACATTCCTTTATATGTTGCATACATCATGTTTTCTGATTATACGCATTGAGATATGTTGTTTCCATGATATTTCTGGATTTGGGAACCGTGGCTATTTCAACTGAGAACATGTATTGTCTTTAAAAAACCCGGTTTCCCTTGATATGATATTTCAGTGCGTCCACCATGTGTTTTTCTCGGTTCTGAGAGTGGCATATGAAACCCGATTCGAGGAGCGGTAGGCACCGTCTGCAGGTACATGGTGGACCCGGTAAGTTACCTCGGGGCAAGAAGACTCGTATATGTTGGACGGTGAGCCTGGCAGGGGAGCACTACCTACCGGTGATAGTATTTGGACTCGGCGGTTATCGTGGGGATACCGACCGGAGTATGTACGTATGGGTACATCGAAATTCGAGGGTCGAAGCTGGGCACTCGGGTTTTCGAGACAGCGTATGATACGTACCTATCAGGGCCAGTCTTGGTGACAGCGCCTGATAGACGAGGATTTACGTGCCGATGCTAGGCACAGGTTTCATGATGTTTTATGATATTTCCATGATTGTTTATATCCTCATATTTCCATGCTTATGTTTTACGATATTTACATGCAGGAGACTTATTGTCATTGGGTGACAGGTGGACGGGATCCACACTTTTACAGACATGGATCACATATAGACTGGTTTTACATTGATCATACTTCATATGTATATATAACAGGGTATGAGGGCGTTGTTATATATACCCTTACACTAATATTAGTGGTATGGGACGCTAATATATGTGTATTGATATTCATTTGATACTTCATCATATTTACTTCATGCAGCATACCTTACATTCATGACATGTTATTACCTGAGTACTTAGCACTGCATACATGTTTAGAGGTTACTTTGCCACCTTATCATGCTTCAGACGTACTCTTGAGGTTTACTTTTTATATTGATCGTATTGGCCTAGGTTTATATCTTGCATTCGGTTTCTGCTTTGAGATATTTCTATTCACGAGTTGGCAACTCACCCCCGTTGTGCCACAGTTCTTGCAGGTTTTGCCGTACAGGTTCCATTGTGGCATTTCTGGCACACTACTTCCTTGCGGGTGAATTGCTTTTGGTAGGTGGATTCTATTGCATCAAGAACCACCATTGTACTTGTATTATTCATTGTATCTAGAATTTCCATCAACCAAAACTTGTTTATTGTTTCAGACTTAGACATTAGTGTTGTATTATTTCGACCTTAGAGTCGCGCTTAGTAGTGTTGCGGTTTTTTTCATGCTTTTGAGCTTTCTTTTTGGGTTTTGATCCTCGCCACTCGGCGTTGTATATTATATTGTTGTGTGGTTGTGACCGTCATTTGACGAAGAGCTAGCTCCCGCTTGGGGATGCCTTTTATTACTGCATGTATATATATTGTTCTTGTTGTACCCCGTTTGGGGCCAGTTTTACAAAAGAAACTCTACCGAAATTTTTAGAAAGGACTTTATTTTTTTAAAATGCATATTCGGCTTAGTTATTTTAAAAACCTTGACTTCAAACATGTTTTTCCTTACTTCCTGAAAACAAATTTTCATATTTACTCTTAAAATGGTTTTAGATTTCTGGGCTTTTGGCTTACTTGGATCAGATGGAGTCCTATAGATTTCATATGGTTCAGGTGCCAGTCACGTGCTCTTTTCGGGTCGTGACAGTATTGGTTCACTTTAAAAGGATCTTCTCACTTGATGTGCACATTGTATATGTGATATATTTTTGTGTGCACTTGATTGTATCATGTTTGATGATACATGTTAACTTGAGTTTGTGTAAAGATTAAACCATGGTTATATGAATGGTTAGGGTTTTGTTTACTTATTCATTTATTTATTTTGATTATTTATTTTGGAAAAGAAAATGGAAATGGTGGCTTTCTTTGTTTCTTTCATGAAGCTTCATGAAGAGTTGAAACCTTGACCATTTTTGTTTTCTTCTCTTAACCTAAGCATTCACCTAACCCTAGTTTACTCCCTACACTTGACCATAGTTAGTGTATGATAAGTATTCATATTATTTTCATTTTAAAAGTAACACTTATCATATTCTATCTTCTTCTTCTTCCTTTTGATCAAGAAGAAAGCTTGACTCCATTAATGGCATCTTGAGTAAAAGAGTGAGAAATCCAATTCTAAAGTGAACCCACCTCCTATTTCTTCATCCTCTACCTCTTGCCAAGTAGTATAGGGTGTTTTCTTCACAAGTTTCATTGCTTGGTGAAGTTGGAGCTTGATCTTGTGTTGCCTCGACGTAGATCATCTTCGGCAACGAAGCCGACGACCTAGCCCGCCCATTTCTCCGATGGAGCCGATGCAAGAGTCCGGGATCCGATATGGACAGCGAGAGGACGTCTATGTGGAGCTAAGGAAGTAGAGAACCGGATCTACAAAGGTTGTAGCCTCTTTCTTTTAGTTAAGTTGTTAACTAGTTTCACTTTTCACCTAAACTCTAGTCAACGAATCCGTATTAGGGTTTCTCGGCACTTGTAAAATTTGAAATTGGCATGGTTGATGCCTTGTGAGACCTCATTAGTGTGCCTAGGAACCCTACAGTGGTATTAGAGCCTAGCTAGAGCCTTAGGCGAAGTGTAGACGACGTTTGAAATCCGAACGAACATCGAAACCCTAACCCAAATTGCTCTCTGGACTTTTTTCAAAAACTGGGTTTTTTCCAGATTAAAAATACTTAAAAAATTCAGCAGGGAATTCTAAGAATTACGGTGCAAAAATTAACTCATGATATGTCTAAAGCGCGGCGGAACCGCGGCAGAATCCTGGCTTCTGCGGCGGTTCCGCAGCAATTAATGAGATTAGCCTCCAAAGTTTGCACAGTAATTCATGTTTTCAGGTGCTGAGTTTTCTGGGAATTTTTAATTTGCACTCAAGAGTTGAGTTTTCTGGGGTGTTTTGGAGCGTAGATGATTCGATCGGATTATCAGATTTTGTCTATGTGGCTTTCCGGATATTTTAGAATATGTTAAAAAGTTCGACCAGATAAAAATACCCACTTTTTCCCCTGCCGGAAAATTTCCAAGTGTTGGATTTTTCTGTGGTTTAAGGACGTTCTGAGTAGTGCAAGTAACGCGATGGTCCCTCTAGAAGACAACAAACCTTAACTCGATTATGTGACCGTCTTGAACTGCCCTTTGAACCTTCGGGCTTGGGGCAGTACGGCGTGCCACATGTGAGGCGTTGGCTTGACCCTTCTACGGCTGGACCGTTGGTACTGAGGCATGAAGTGAATGTCTTTGAACTTATTTCATGTGTTGATCGGTTTCAGGAAAACTTGGGTGTTCGAATGTTTGATCGGAAAGTTTAATATTTTCTATTTATCCGGAATGGGATACAATAATTGGAATTCACAAACAGTTATGAGATAACTGAATGAATGTTATAAATCTAGCGGTTTAGTTTCACTTGATATTGAAAAGAGTTTTCGATAATGAGACTAAAATGCGGGGTTTATAATTGTTAGGCATGTGATGTCTAAGTATTTCATTTGATTAGGCATGCAATGTCTAAAGAGGTTGTGGATTCCAACTGTTGTAGTTTTACACTTTCTTTTCTGTGACCGTAAGTGTAATATGTGATATCGCCGATTTCGTTGCTATATGTCAACGACAATTGGGATACGCATATTTACTTACGTTGATGACATGTGATGTTATGTGTTGCTGGATATGTTATATTGGATCGTCGTGTTTGAATAGCCGGGGGTTTTTATGTGAGATGAGTGTTTTTCATTTTAATTCATGTAAAAACTTGTATTTAATATTCTTTTATTGGGACACTTCCAGGTTGCGGAAGATGTCACCGTTGATGTATATTATTTACTTTTCCGCATTAGGATAGACTCAAGGATGGGAGCACAGGTAACCGGGTTCTAGGGTCCAGTGGGAGACCATCTCGAGGAGTCGAGTCCGGGTCTCCTAACCCTAGAATTGGTAGGGTTTCTTGCCGCTCTCGTAGGGGTCTAGGGGTGTGGGATTGGCTATTCATCACAACCGTGGAATCCGTGTTTTATACTGGCTCGTATTAAAAACACGGACGTCCTAGTATATCCAATATTTCATATGATATTTTCTGCTGCGATATCTGTGATTTGATCATTTGATATATTCTGATGGATACTGTATATAGTATATATGATATATTATATAGACGTTACTTATGTTTTGCACCCGCACTAGCCCTGCCCTGCTCTGTCGTTAGTTACCTAACCTAACGGTGCACGAGGGGACATCGAGGCGAATGCTGATGGCATAAGTGTACGTCGTATTTATCTGTGATGTTTAGGTAACTTAAATGATGGGACTTCATTAATGTGATTAATGAAAGAAAAGAAACCTAATAGATGTTGTAGAATCAAATTTTTAAAATAAAAGGGTAGCTACAGTTTTGCTTTGCATAGCGGTATATATGATATACCCTGCACCTTATTCGATGAGGAAAGGGCCGAGATCCCTTCACCGGGAGTGACCCCTTTAGCAATAACTGGCAGATGCTACAACACTCGGTTTGCTTTTGGTTGCTTTTGGAGTTTTGCTTTGCACAGTGATATATATGATATATCCCGCACCTCATTCGACGAGGAAAGGGCCGACGATCCCTTCACCGGGAGTGGCCCCTTTAGCAAAACTAATAAAAGCCTCGAAATCACTCCATTTCAAAATTCACATGATTCTACGACGATATCAAGTTCATTACGCAATAGGTTTTCAGAAAAACCTGTCATAGCCCTCCGTCATTTCAGATAAGAACTGTTTAGTATTTGTGCTGCGTTTGTTGGCCTTTGTCAAGGCGTAGTGTGCGGTAGCTGAATAGTGCTTATCTGCTTGTGCATGTGATGCAGATTGTTTCAGGGTAGTCGTACGACCTTATTGGCCTTTGTCAAGGGTCGTGCGGGTGGGTTTGATTCAATCAAGAAATGACGGGTTGAACTTGACTAGCATCCTGTGATTTGTTGGCCTTTGTCAAGGTCATAGGACGCTAGGGGCAAAATATTATCGGGAATTTCAAGTGTTGAAATTTGCAATGAGATTGCATACCTTCTATGAGATAGTTGGATCCCGATACCCGCGGCGAGTAAGAGTTACTCCTGGGAGAGTTTTACACATTACAATTAGCCGATCAAGTAGGTGTCTAGAAAGGTGTCAACGGGGTTACGCCTCTGGGAAAATGAGGTTTACTTTAATTAGGTCCGTGCGAAAGCACGGGGAACCTCCCTCAAAGTACCGACACTGGCCTGGCTGAAAGATTGGCGAAGTTGTAGGGTGTGATTAATCCCGGCTAGTCTTTCCTTTTAGGGTTTGAAGGAAGATTTGATAAAAACCAGTGGGAGCCATCCTTATTAGATAAGATAATAACCAATCTGATCTTGCAAGAGCATACGCTAAAGTGTTTTCTTCTCTCTCTCTCCAAGTAGCGACCATGTCATGCCCTAATCAAGATAATAATATGGATGTATTGACTGAACCCGCATGTTATACTGTGCTGGGGAACGTTGGTTCCGTTCTTTCTTATAAGAGTTATAGGAATGAACAGGACATAGGGGAATACCAGGATTCCCATGCCACCCGATTGAAGAAAGTACATGTTGATGCATTTTCTTCGGGTGTGTTCGTTACAGAGAACTGTTTCTCCATTTGCCCTACGTCCTGGGTATTAGATACCGGGTCAGGATCCCATATATGTAATCAGTTACATGGGCTTAGAAAAGGTAGAGAACTTGGAGAAGGTGATAAAGACATTAAAGTTGGAAATGGTGCAATTGTTGCAGCTAAGACTGTCGGGGAATATCACCTTGCATTACCAACTGGTAATACATTGGTTCTGAACGATTGCTATTACATGCCGAACCTGATATGCAACATTATATCGGTTTCTTTATTGAGTAAAGATGGATATAATTTTGTATTACAGGACAATGTTATGAACATTTTCCGTAACCAAAAGTTGGTTGGATCAGGCGCGCTGTGCAATGGCATTTACGTTCTAAATCAATCAACAGTTCTGAGCATAACAAACACACACAAGAGGAAGAGTTCTGAAATGAACGAATCCTTCTTGTGGCATTGTAAACTGGGTCACATCAATGCGACACGACTAGCTAAGTTACATAAGGATGGATATTTAAATCCGTTTGAATTTTCATCTTATGACACTTTCCAGTCATGTCTCAAAGGCAAGATGACCAAAACTCCATTTACAGGACACGGAGAAAGAGTTACCGAACTCTTGGGACTAATACATAGTGATGTATGCGGTCCCATGTCTACACATGCCAGGGATGGTTCTTCGTACTTCATTACATTCACTGACGATCTCTCTAGATTCGGATATGTGTTCCTGATGAAACACAAATCAGAAGCTTTTGAGAAATTTAGAGAATATAAACAAGAAGTCGAAAACCAAACCGGAAAAAGTATTAAAATCCTTCGATCTGATCGAGGAGGTGAATACTTAAGCAATGAATTCCTGGACTTCCTAAAAGAGAATGGGATTCTCTCTCAGCTGACTCCTCCATATACACCACAGCACAACGGTGTATCAGAACGGAGGAACCGCACCCTATTAGATATGGTGCGCTCTATGATGAGCACAGCTGAGTTACCTATTTCCTTCTGGGGATATGCGCTGGAAACAGCAGCATACCTATTGAATCAAATTCCAACTAAATCTGTACCTACCACACCATATGAGATATGGAGTGGGAAGAGACCATGTCTTAAACGAGTTAAGATATGGGGTTGCCCGGCCTATGTCAAGAGGCAAAATCCGGACAAACTCGAGGCACGGTCAGTTCTATGCAACTTTGTGGGATATCCCAAACATTCACATGGATATCTTTTCTACCATGCAGAGGAACAAAAAGTGTTTGTTTCTCGACATGCCACCTTTTTGGAAAAGGAATTTCTTGCAAAAGAAATTAGTGGGGATAAGGTAGAACTGGAAGAAATTCCGGCTACACAAACTCAAACTGAAGATTTAGTGGAACCTGAGGATTCAGTAGCTCCCAATGAACCTCAGCCTCTCCGCCGATCTAGTAGGGTTCCTCGCCAACCTGAAAGATACTACGGTTTTCTCATGGATGGTGGGAGCGAGGATTGCATCATGGAGGATGATGACCCAACTAGCTTCGAGCAGGCCATCACGAGTAGGGACTCAGTGAAATGGCTGGATCCTATGCGGTCCGAGATGGAATCCATGTACACCAACAAAGTATGGACTTTGGAAGTTGCTCCTGAAGGGGTAAAACCCATTGGGAGCAAGTGGATCTTCAAGAAAAAACTTGGTGTAGATGGGAAAGTAGAGACTTTCAAAGCTAGACTTGTTGCAAAGGGTTTTCGTCAAAGACCAGGTGTGGACTATGACGAAACCTTTTCTCCAGTGGCTATACTTAAATCCATCCGGATCATGCTTGCCATCACTGCATATCATGACTACGAAATCTGGCAAATGGATGTTAAGACCGCCTTTCTAAACGGTGATTTAGAAGAGTGCGTGTACATGACTCAGCCAGAGGGCTTCGTAGACAGTGGGAGCAGCGGGAAGGTATGCAAGCTGCTTAAATCCATTTATGGATTAAAGCAAGCATCGTGGAGTTGGAACATCTGCTTTGACGTCGTTATCAAAGAGTTTGATTTCGTCAAAAACCCAGATGAATCTTGTATCTACAAGAAGGTAGCAGAGAGTAAGGTTGTCTTCCTTGTATTGTACGTGGACGACATACTCTTGATAGGAAATGATATTCCTATGCTGCAATCGGTCAAGCTCTTCTTATCACAAAGATTCTCGATGAAAGATCTTGGTGATGCCTCATGCATATTGGGAATTAGGATCTATAGAGATAGATCCAAACGGATATTGGGATTGTCCCAATCCAGGTACATTGACACCATACTAAAGAGGTTTAGTATGGAAGAATCCAAGCGTGGGAACTTGCCCACGATCTCTGGAGTCACTCTCTCCAAAGAGATGTCTCCCAAGACTGATTTGGAGAGAGCTCGCATGCAAGGGATACCCTATGCTTCGGCTGTAGGATCTATCATGTACGCGATGCTATGTACCAGACCCGATGTTGCATACTCACTAAGTGTAGTGAGCAGGTATCAAGCTGATCCTGGAGAGAGTCACTGGACAGCTGTGAAGAGCATTCTCAAGTACTTGCGAAGGACTAAAGAGATGCTCTTGGTGTAAGGTAACGGAGAACTCCAAGTGGAGTCCTTTACCGATTCGAGCTTCCAGAGTGATAAGGACGACTCTAAGTCGCAGTCGGGATTTGTCTTTACCCTTTACGGAGGGGCGGTTAGCTGGAAGAGTTCCAAGCAGGAAACCGTGGCAAACTCGACGATGGAGGCTGAATACATCGCTGCCAACGATGCTGCCAAAGAGGCTGTCTGGATCAAGAAGTTCATTACTGAACTTGGAGTGGTTCCATCCATTGAGCATCCAATACCTTTGTATTGCGATAACAATGGAGCGGTGGCATTGGCCAAGGAACCCAGGTCCCATCAGCGATCCAGGCATATTCTGAGGCGGTATCACCTCATCCGGGAGATAGTTGATCGCCGGGAGATCGAGGTCAGTATGGATGACACGAAGAACAACACGGCGGATCCACTCACGAAGGCCATTCCCCAGATACAGTTTGAGAGACTCTTCGGGATGCTCGGTATGCGATACTACAGCAGCTGGCCCTAGTGCAAGTGGGAGATTGTTAGTTGTATGTATGCCCTAGAGGCCAGTATTGTACAGATGATGTATATTATATTGGATGCTTGGACATATATAGAGATGACTTTCTTGCTCGATATGATAGTATGCTATCTGGTTGCTCTTTATCTTAACATGTATACTAGTCTCTTTAAACTGTCTTATAGTTACATGTTGGTAAAGCCCTTAGGATGTGTACTTGACTACCTGGACTATGATGCAGATCATACTAGTGGGGACATGGTAGTCCATAGGTACATCCTTCAAGGTCCCTAGTCGTGGGTGTATCGAAACGGGGCATCGATATACCAGTGTAGACTAGCGTATACGCTTCTCGACCCATGAGATGGGCGATGGATGATCCCACATCCATTGGTGTTTGACTTCAGAGATAGTATACGGGTGCTCAGTGGAGACTGGGTACACTGGACGGACTCGCCGAGAACTCCCAGATGGTATTATACCTCACGTCAGATGGCAGTTCTCAGGTGACACTTGTGCAGGTTAGTCTGCAGACCCGAGATCGTCATAGAGTCTTGTGTGATTCCCACTGTGCTTTGATCTCGACCTTACCACGTCCATGAGGGCGTGCAAAACGGTGGTTTTTGGGCACAGTCCCGAGTCACATGGAGGCAATGAGCGATAGGAGGGGTTTCGTCTCTCCCAGTATTGGGGGTTGATGTTGCGCTGTGCTCGATTGGCCGTAACAGGGAAGTCCCTGGCCAGGGCTGATCAGAGATTTGCTGGTAAGTGTTACCAGTAGTTTCTCGACCCGTTATGAGCCTCACATCGGCATGACTTATCGGTTATTGGGGTCTGACGTTTACCACCCCTAGACTTGATATGCGACATATCAGACGAACAGACCGGACTGTACGGTAAGTGTTACTGGTTAGATTCACAGGAGTGTGAGCGGGCTTGCTCGTCGATCTTCTGATAGCTCAATACCCGGGTGGCCGTTACGTTTAGCAGACCGCTTGCAGCTTGTGGGTGCTTGATATGATCATCATCTGCTGCCGGCGTATTGACGAGTCTTTAGAGTCCTACACAGAGCTTTCCTGGCTCAAGCGAAACGAAATAGGAGCGCATATGAGATATGTGCGGGACCGAGAATAATGCGTGTATGTGATACCGTATTTCATTCTCGCGATGAATGTTTCGATTGGTTGTATGCGATATAACCTAGTTATCGAATCGAAGATTGATTCGATAAGTCGATACATTGGATACTAGTCGGTTATGTGCGACATGACCGGATCATTGAATCAAGTGTTGATTTAATGATTTAATGTATAATTATATATTTGATATATTACTTTGCATTAACTAGTATTGGTTCACTTTAAAAGGATTTTCTCACTTGATGTGCACATTGTATATGTGATATATTTTTGTGTGCACTTGATTGTATCATGTTTGATGATACATGTTAACTTGAGTTTGTGTAAAGATTAAACCATGGTTATATGAATGGTTAGGGTTTTGTTTACTTATTCATTTATTTATTTTGATTATTTATTTTGGAAAAGAAAATGGAAATGGTGGCTTTCTTTGTTTCTTTCATGAAGCTTCATGAAGAGTTGAAACCTTGACCATTTTTGTTTTCTTCTCTTAACCTAACCATTCACCTAACCCTAGTTTACTCTCTACACTTGACCATAGTTAGTATATGATAAGTATTCATATTATTTTCATTTTAAAAGTAACACTTATCATATTCTATCTTCTTCTTCTTCCTTTTGATCAAGAAGAAAGCTTGACTCCATTAATGGCATCTTGAGTAAAAGAGTGAGAAATCCAATTCTAAAGTGAACCCACCTCCTATTTCTTCATCCTCTACCTCTTGCCAAGTAGTATAGGGTGTTTTCTTCACAAGTTTCATTGCTTGGTGAAGTTGGAGCTTGATCTTGTGTTGCCTCGACGTAGATCATCTTCGGCAACGAAGCCGACGACCTAGCCCGCCCATTTCTCCGATGGAGCCGATGCAAGAGTCCGGGATCCGATATGGACAGCGAGAGGACGTCTACGTGGAGCTAAGGAAGTGGAGAACCGGATCTACAAAGGTTGTAGCCTCTTTCTTTTAGTTAAGTTGTTAACTAGTTTCACTTTTCACCTAAACTCTAGTCAACGAATCCGTATTAGGGTTTCTCGGCACTTGTAAAATTTGAAATTGGCATGGTTGATGCCTTGTGAGACCTCATTAGTGTGCCTAGGAACCCTACAGTGGGACTCTAAGACGTGTCAATAGGCCGGCTGTGGGTGATGATCATATTAAGCACCCCCAAGCCGTAAGAAGTCAGCTAAACGTAACGGCCACCCGGGTATTGAGCGATCAGAAGAAAACAAGCGAACCTGTCACAACTCCCGTCGAGCCAACCGGTAACACTACCGTACAGTCCAGTCTCTTCGTCAGATATGCTACATATCGAGTCTAGGGATGGTAACGTCGACCCCAATAACTCAATAAGTCGTGCCGATGAATGGTCTATAACAGATCGAGAAACTACTGATAACACTTATCAGTAAATCTCAACAGCCCTGACCAGGGACTTACTGATATAGCCAATCGAGCACAGCACAACATCAACCCCAATACCGGGAGATACGAAACCCCTCTTATCGCTCATCGTCTCCATGTGTCTCGAGATTGTACCCAAAAGCCACCTGTTTGCACGACTCAGTAGAGTCGTGGTAGGGTGGTAATCAAAGTACAGTGGGAGAACACACAAGACTCTATGACGATCTCGGGTCTACAGACTAACCTGTACCAGTGTCACCTGAGAACTGCTATCCGACGATAGATATAATACCATATAGGAGTTCTCGGCGAGTCCGTCCTGTGTACCCAGTCTCCACTGAGCACCCGTATATGATCTCGATGTCAAACATCAATGGATGTGGGAACATCCATCGCCCATCATATGGGTCTAGTATCATATACGTTAATCTACTCTGGTATATGATGCCCCATCTCGATACACCTACGACTAGGGACATTTCAGGATATGCTTATAAACTACAGACGTCCCACTAGTATGATCTCCATCATAATCACAGTAGTCAAGCAAATATCCTCAGGGCTTTATCAACATGTGTAAATGAATAAAAGCATGATCAAGTCAACATGTCAGATAAAGTAGAACCAGATAGCATACTATCATGTCGAGCAAGAATATACACTGAATATATATATATACACACACATGTATAAATACATCCACTATCATATAATGGCCTCTAGGACATACATATATCCAACAATCTCCCACTTGCACTAAGGCCAGTTACTGGCGTATCTCATACCCAACATCTCAAAAAGTCGCTCATGTTGCGGCTGAGGGAGGGCCTTGGTGAGTGGATCCGCGGTGTTATTCTTTGTGTCTACTCTCCTAATCTCGATCTCGCGGCGATCTACAATCTCCCGGATCAAATGAAAATGCCTCAGGATGTGTCTGGACCACTGATAGGACCTGGGCTCCTTGGCTAACGCCATAGCCCCATTATTGTCACAATACAATGGTATTGGATCAATAATGGTTGGAACTACTCCTAGCTCCGAGACGAACTTCCTCATCCAGACTGCTTCCTTGGCGGCATCATTTGCAGCAATGTACTCAGCTTCCATCGTAGAGTCTGCAACGGTATCCTGTTTGGAACTCTTCCAACTTACCGCCCCTCCATTGAGGGTAAATACAAACCCAGAGATAGACTTGTTGTCGTCCTTATCACTCTGGAAGCTCGAATCGGTAAAGGCCTCCATTTGGAGATCTCCATTACCATACACCAAGAACAATTCTTTAGTCCTTCGCAAGTACTTAAGGTGTTCTTCACAGCTATCCAGTGATTCTCCCCTGGGTTGGATTGATACCTCCTTACTACACTAAGTGCATAAGCTACATCTGGGTGAGTACATAACATCGCATACATTATAGATCCTACAGCTGAAGCATAGGGTATAAAGGTCATGCGAGCTCTCTCTTCATCGGTCTTTGGGCAAAAGTCCTTGGAGAGAGTGACTCCATGGCAAGCGGGTAAGTCACCCCGCTTGGAGTCTTCCATACTAAACCTCTTTAGGATGGTGTTAATGTACCTGGTTTGGGACAATCCCAATAACCTCTTGGATCTATCCCTATAGATCCGAATGCCCAGAATGTATGTGGCATCATCCATGTCCTTCATGGAGAACCTTAGTGATAAGAAAGATTTGACCGACTGTAGCATAGGAATATCATTTCCTATCAGAAGAATGTCATCTACGTACAATACGAGGAATGTGACAGCTCTCCCTACAGCCTTCTTATAAACACAAGGTTCATCTGGATTTTTGATGAAATCAAACTCTTTGATAACATCATCAAAACAGATGTTCCAACTCCGTGATGCCTTCTTTAATCCATAAATGGATTTAAGCAATCTACATGCTTTCCCACTGCTCCCACTGTCAATGAAGCCCTCTGGCTGATCCATATAAACGCATCCTTCTAAATCTCCATTTAGAAATGCAGTTTTAATGTCCATCTGCCAGATTTCATAGTCGTAGTGAGCAACAATAGCAAGTAGGATCCGAATGGATTTAAGCATGGCTACGGGAGAAAAAGTTTCGTCATAGTCCAGACCTGGTCTTTGACGAAAACCCTTCGCCACAAGTATTGCCTTATAGGTCTCTACCTGCCCATCTACACCAATCTTTCTTTTAAAGATCCATTTGCATCCCAGGGGGTACAACGTCCAAAGTCCATACTTTGTTGGTGTACATAGACTCCATTTCAGATCTCATGGCATCCAGCCACTTCACAGAGTCTCCATTCGTGATAACTTGCTGAAAACTGGTAGGATCGTCATCCTCCATGATGCAGTCTTCTCTGTCACCATCAATGAAGAAACCGTAGTACCTCTCTGGCGGGCGAGAAGTCCTACCAGACCTACGGAGTGGCCGAGGTTCATTAGTTTCTTTTGCAATAGCCGGTACAACCAAGTCGTCATTTGTAATTTGTGTTTCTAGAACTTCTTCTAGGTCTACCACACTGCCATCTGTATCATTTGTAAAAAAACTCTTTTTCTAAAAATGTGGCATGCTGAGAAACAAGCACCTTTTGTTCCTCCTTGTGATAGAATAGATATCCATAAGGATTGTTTGGATATCCCACAAAATTACACATGACTGACCGTGTCTCGAGTTTATCCGGATTTTGCTTTTTAACATAGGCCGGACAACCCCAAATCTTAATACGTTTAAGAGATGGTCTCTTCCCATGCCATATCTCATATGGCGTGGTAGACACGGTTTTGGTTGGGACCCTGTTCAGTAGAAACGCTGCAGTCTCCAATGCATCCCCCAAAATGAGACGGGTAACTCAGCATCACTCATCATGGAACGAACCATATCTAATAGGGTCCGATTCCGCCGTTCTGACACACCGTTGTGTTGTGGTGTGTAAGAAGGAGTGAGCTGAGAGAGAATCCCATTCTCTTTTAGGAAGTTTGCAAACTCTGTACTGAGATACTCACCACCTCGATCTGATCGAAGCATTTTGATACTCAAGCCGGTTAGTTTTTCTACTTCGAGTTTATATTCAGTGAATTTCTCGAAAGCTTCGGATTTGTGCTTTAATAAAAATACATGACCGAATCTTGAGAAATTATCAGTGAAAGTAATGAAGTAAGAAAAACCGCCTCTAGCATGTGTAGACATTGGCCCGCATACATCACTATGTATGAGGCCTAAGAGCTCGGTAGCTCTTTCTCCGTATCCGGTAAACGGAGTTTTGGTCATTTTACCCTTGATACAAGACTGGCAAGTCGCATAAGATTTATATTCAAAAGGGTTTAAATATCCATCTTTATGTAGCTTGTTTAGTCTTGTTTCGTTAATATGACCAAGTCTACAGTGCCAAAGAAAAGCTTCATTTATTTCTGAAAGTTTTCTTTTATTAGTGTGTTGTATACTGAAAACTGTGTGTTGATTTAGGACGTATATCACGTTATTAAGTGTACCATACCCAACCAACATTTGATTCAGGTGAATGTTCATAACATTATTCTGCAATACAAAATTATATCCTTCATTGTCTATCAAAGAAACAGATATTATATTACAAAGCATACTAGGTACATAATAACATGGGTTCAAAACCAATATACATCCAGACGGCAACCCCAAGTGATACTCTCCCACTGCAACTATATGTACATTGGAACCATTTCCAACGCAGAGTGTATGGTCACCTGTCTTCGAAACCTTGCTATTTCTCAGCCCCCTGCATAGAATTGCAAATGTGAGAACCTGAACCGGTATCTAATACCCAGGAAGCAGAGTTTATTGAAAAACAGTTTTCTGTCACAAACACACCTGAAGCGGAAGCAACCCCATGCTTCTTCTTGAGATCCAAGTACTCCGTGCAGTTGCGCTTCCGTTGTCCTGTTTTATGGCAGTGATAACATTCCCCTTTCCCCGATTCCCCAGCCTTGGACTTGTCTTTCCCCTTAGCCTTTTTGACTCCACCCTTAGGTTTGGTGGGTTTCTTTTTCATCTTTCCCTTGGCCTTAGCCTTCGGGCGAGAGGAGGAAGATAGCCCAACACTCAAAACGGGAGTCTTCACTGGCTTCAGCGTGCTCTCTGCACTCCTTAACATATTAAGGAGTTCAGGTAGTTCCTTCTCCATATTGTGCATGTTGAAGTTAACTATAAATTGAGCAAAGGTGGAGGGGAGAGACTGCAGAATAATATCAGTATATTGCTCATTGTCTATTGTCCACCCAAGGTCCTCAAGCTCTTCTATGAGAGCTATCATTTTCAGAACATGGTCTCCTACTGGTGTGCCAGGGGTCATCTGTATCTGAAACAGCTTTTGTGACGCTTCGTATCGCAAGACACGAGATTGCTCCCCATACAACTCCTTTGTATGGAGAAATATGACTTGAACATCCATATTCTCATGCTGCTTCTGATGTGTGTTATCCATCGATGCAAGCGCGAGGCATTTGGCCGTGGCACAGTCAGCGTCCCATGTCTTGTGGACTTCCTTATCCGCGACCTGGGACGGATGGGGCTGGAGCCGTGAGGACATATGATACCTTATCATAAGTCAAGGCAATGTTAAGTTTCCTCAGCCAGTCTTTATAATCGGTCCCATTCAGTTTATTTTTATTTAGTAGAAGCTTGAGTCCTGTCATTGGTTTCTGCCATTAAGAGAGAGAAAAGAATACACTCAGCGAAAGCTCTTGTAAAGATCAGATTGGTTATTGTCTTATCTAATCGATGTCCCCCACTGCTTTAATCAAATTTCCCCTCAAAGATGAAACGAACAGGCGGAGGCACGGAGACGACTACTTTACTGAATTGCAAGGACAAAAATAATATTGAAATAACTGTATATCCATCTTTTATGGTATCTGTCTTGGTTGTTGAAACACAGGTTTGTCTCCAATCAAGTTAGCAAATAATTCAATAGAATTATTACTGCATTGATTATAACACGTCGACATTAATGCAATGGAGACTACAAGTTTGTATATAAATAAATGAAGTATGTTTTGAAAGAACTAACACCACAAATTTGGAAGGGGAAAAAAAAGAGAACTTGAAACACATCCGATAATGGAGGCAATGCCACTATTTGAAGGCCAAGCCAAGATATGGCAAGCTACCTTTGCTTACTTAGACACATTAGTACTCAATTGCGCCATAGACCTCGGCGTCGCTGACATTCTTCATGCACAAGAAGAAAATAGACCCCTGTCTGTAACCGAAATTGCCAACTCGATCTCTTCACCTCCACCTTCAAACATGCCCGCCCTTAGCCGAATCCTTCGTTTCCTCGCTTGCAAGGGCATTCTTGGCAAAGAGATCGACGAAAGCACAGGTGAGACCTTATACAGGTCAATCCCGAGCACCAAATGGCTAGCAACGGCATACTGTTCCGAACGTAGCCTTGCTCCGATGGTCATTCTGCACAACAAATTCATGGGCCATTCTTGTGGGTCACGGCTTAGCGAATGTGTTCGAAATGGTGGCAATGCGTTTGATTTGGCGCATGGGATGGGGTTGTATTCGCTGACGAGCAAAGACCCTGAGTTTGGTCGTGTGTTTCATAAGGCGATGGATTGTATGAGTGAGGTTGTCCTTGATGCGGTGATGGATGCTTACAAGGATGGATTTAAGGGTCTGCAGTCGATTGTGGATGTGGGAGGAGGCACGGGGGTCGCCCTTGAGAGGATAGTTGGCATGTTTCCTCATATTCACGGTGTTAACTTCGATCTGCCGCATGTTGTGGAAGGTGCTCGTGTGCATGATGGCAGCATAACTCATGTCGCGGGAGACATGTTTCGAGATGCCATTCCTCCGGCCGATGCAATCTTCATGAAGGTAACTAACTTGAAACGATTTATGCATATTGCTGTTGACCTCTGATTTGAGTTTCTGTCTTCCTCTGACAGTGGGTATTACTTTGCTTTGAAGATGAAGATTGCGTGAGGATCTTACGAAACTGCCGCAAAGCAATAACGGAGGAAACTGCGGGAAAGTTGATGATCGTTGATATCGTTCTCACCGATAAAGAAGGTACCCTTGGAGACACAAAGATGGCATGCGATATTGTTATGTTTGCACATACCGGCGAAAAAGAAAGAACGGAAGAAGAGTGGGAAAAGATTTTGAAAATGGGAGGCTTCCCTCGTTACAAAATCACAGAAATTCAAGCAGTAGTGTCCATCATTGAAGCATATCCTGAATGAACAACTAGATTTGATCAAGATCAATCTATGTTATCAATGTGATTAATTGCATAACGAAGGAGATTGGTGAAATAAGATCAGATTATGTATGTCATCCTTTTCAATCATATCAGTCCTTTTGTTCACTAGTCACTATATGTGATTGATCTGTTATCATTTCTTTATTGTGATTTCTCTTTGAGTTATGAAAGAACAAACAACAATATTATTCATAATTTGATCCCTATTTGTATATTTTAAGATCAGAATGATTGATGAGGGGGGGTTACATCTCAACTTTTTATTACTTTACATTGGATTGAAACAGGTGACTCATCTTTTTATGATTTTGATTTCCAATGTAAATCAAGGAAAGGGTTAATTACACAAAACAACCCTTGTAGTTTGTCACTCTTGTACCCTTCTCAAGTAATTTATTGTCACAAATGCCTTTTTGGTTCATCAATTGAAGCCCTAAAAAATGCTTAAATTAAACTCTAAACACTATAAACAAGTTCAAAAGTGAAATTAGGCAATCATTTGACCTATTTAGAATTAGATTTGATTACTTTTTAGCATTTCTGTAGGGTTTCAATCAATGAGTACAGTGGGTGTTTGTGACAAAATAATAGGGTACAAGTGCCATTAAAAGGTAAACTACACGGGTGTTTTGTGTTATTGGCTCTTAAAGAAATTAGGGATAAATGACTAGCTTGGTCTTGGTCGTAAATTAACGATAACACCATGATAATGTCTTTGGCCCTTTTAAACATTACATCATCTGTATTAGATTCAAACCACCGCCTCAACAAATTAATCATGGTCCATGAATTTGGAACACAAAAATGCTTGTAATGAACATAATTTTGGTGGAATTAACATCCCAGCCAAGGTAGTGCTAAAAATTCACCATAGAATGGGCAAAATCATAAACGGTCAAGCATCTTTAAGAATTTCAGATGCAACTCTATATCTTTTAAGAACTGAGAAGAATTTCACTATCAACACAACAAACTTACATAACCAAATTATCCTGAATCTTCACTTTTCTTTTCTTCTTTTTCGAGGCATATCAGTGGCAAAAGAATCAAATAATGCAAGAATCAGAAAGAATAACCCAAGAATCACTCATTTCAACTCCCCTGATTCTGTGATGGGCTGCATTTCGAGTAACAGCTTCTGCTCCTCCTCGCCACCCAAATCCGCCTTCACTTCAGCCACCACAACCTTGGGCTTCATCGTAGATTGCTGGTAAAACACGCCACCAAGCATGCAGATCAACAGCCCAACTGTCCCCACCACCGATGAATGCTTATCCCATATCACCAAATTTATCACAACAGTCAACAGCTTATTCACGATTCCAAGAACAGTAAACCCTGTCGCAGATATCACTCTTCTACACGAAAACCCAAAGAACGAAATCGCCAGCCCAAACAAACAAGACAACCCCACAGGCAACAAGACCCCTAATGAGTACCAATCCGATTCATCAGAAATCTCGTGCTTTATCTTCTTCAACTCCCCCATTATCAATAACTCGAGTGGGAACAGCGCAAGAGCTTCTAAATTGTTGTACAGGACCAGCCCCCACGTGTTCAGTCCAATGGTCATCACCACATGCTTTATGTACACAAAATCAATCGACATGCTAATGAGGTAAGCGAGGGCCCAGGTGTATGCGGTCAATGTGAATTGGTAATCAGTGAGGACGTAAATCACGCTGCCTCCGAAAATTGTGGCGAGCGAGGCCCAAGTTGATAAAGAAGGCCACGGTTGATTTAAGTAGAGGGTTTCGCCTACTGCTACGAAAATTGGGACTGCAGAGCGAAAAACAATGAAGGTATCGACGTTTGCATGGAGGAGAAGCTCGCTGTTTGTGAAGAGTGAGAGGTAGAATATGATAGCGGCGGGTAAAAATCTCCACATTGTGAGGAGATCAAGGCGGTCATGCTCTACGAGCTTTAGCTGGCTGCATATGACGACGCCAAGTGCACTGGTGAAGTATTGTAAGGCTGTTAGGGCACCAGGGTAGGGGAACTTCATTACAGCCCATTTGTTTATTATGGAGAGGAGAGATGCTGAGATGCAGTAGCCTGTAGCTATGCCGTATACAGATGCTTGTTGTGCCAAGGTTTGGAGAGTGTCATGCCAGAACTTGTTATCAGTGATTGTTGATGATGCATTGTTGTTAGTAATCTTGGAAGCATCATTTCGTGGAGCATTTGCACTAGTTGCCATCTGCAGCAGAGAGATAACTTTCTAAATGAAGATATTTAGTCAGAAAAATCATGTTAAAACAGAAGAAACTGGAAACTCTATAAGAAATCAAAAGGCTAGCAGGCAATTATCATATGGGGGACGCTGAAATGATCATAAACACCTTATTAGCTGAGCGGATGGATACAAACCAAACACTTATCCTTCGACCAACACAAAGATATCCTATATAACTTAGAGATTAAAAAAAAAATTGTCAGACAAGGAACTGTTTTCTGTATAAAGTTGCAATTCCATGATGATTTATATTCATCAAAAATCATGGGCCTCGAAACTGCCAATTCAATTCATGCTGTTAAGCTAGATATGCAATGTTGAAATCATTGAATTCGAATATCTATTATTTGTTGGGTATACCTGGAACCAATGAACTGTATTTAACATTGTTTTCAGATTAGCACTAAATATGGTCATGTTTGCCTTCAAATACTAAGGTCAAGTTACTGCCTCCTTGCCTACTCTATGAACTGGAACTCATTCATTTTGAGAGCGAACTATTATTTACCACTTTCAAATAGAGAAAGAATTCTCATTCACCATGAAACTCAAATTCCTCAATTTCATAATATAATTAGCATGATCTGAGATATTTGACCATATCAAGAAATTGGAATCAATTTATTCGTTCACAATAATCAAACGAGCCCTAAGAAATGGCTTCGTGAAGGGGAAGATAACTCAAATTTTTTCCATGAATCCATTCGTAGAGTCAAGTGAAGGAAGCAAATCTTACAAATAATCCAGTGAGCAAGGTGACCTCTGCTCCACACCAACAGAAATGAATAGAGTACTTAAATGTTTCTTCTCCAAAAGCTGGAAACTGCAATTCACAGAGCTGACACAACAAAGCCAAGACTTAAAAGAGGAGTGTCACAGGAACATTCTAGACGGGGCTTGGGAATCGATTGATGATCAAGACAACGCATTCTTAACAGCCAGTTTTTCAGAGGAAGTGATCAAGGAAGCAGTATTCAATCTCCCAAAAGACAAGTGCCGAGGACCCAAAGGATGGACGGCTGACTTCTACCAAACTCATTGGAAGGATGTGAAGTGCACAATTTATCAAGCACTCGAGCACTTTGAGAAATATTTGGCTATTCCCAGAGAATGGAATGAAACACATCTCTCTTATTCCTAAAGAGAAACCAAAGGAGCCGGAGCCCAAGAAACCTATCAGTCTATGCAACACAATTTACAAAATTTTGGCACAAGTCCTAGTCAGCAGATGGAGATGTATAATTGGAAAATCGATTCCTGAGGAACAAATGGGATTCGTCCCTGAACGAGATATAATTGGAGTCATGATCGTACAAGAAATCTGGCACTCGATCATCGAGGAAAGAAAGAGGAAAAGAAAAGTTTCATACTGAAGATGGATATGGGAAAGGCATCGACAGAGAGGACTACAACTGACTGGAGGATAATGGGACATATACGATATGATACAAAATGGATATACAGGTTGAAAGCTTGTGTATCCACCCAACTATTTGACTACTAATAAATGGACATTATGTGGAACCCATAATACCAACTAATGGGCTCAGACAAGGGGATCTGCTTTCCTTGCTACTCTTTATTTCATTCGCCAACCCGCTATCGTGTTACATAAGTAAAATGGTCACACAGAAGGACCTCAAAGGATTCACACTGGGCAGAAACAAGTTCTCATTGGCTCATCTGATGTTGCAGATGACATAGTCCGCTTCGGGGAAGTAGGAAAACAGGAATTAAAAACCAGGAAGCATATTTTGGTTACATACATCATTGAATCAGGCCAAAGAATAAACTGGGAAAAACGGCAGTTTATGCAAACATCCAACTGCTCAAATTACGACAAATCATGACTCTTAAGGCAGACCATGGGCTGTGATGTTAAAGAAGAAGGGTTATAGGCACTAGAATTACAGGCAGCTGCTACAGTACGTGCGACTTCACTGCGCTTCTAGGTCAAAATAAACAGGTTGGAAAGGAAAGCTATTATAATTCTCTGCTAGACTCACTTTACTTAAGTCAGTTATCAGACTTCTACCTTCATACTATGTCAGGGAAACGGCGGTACCAAAAGGGGTACTGAAAAAGATTGACAAATAATGAGGACTCGAATGGTAAGCACAGCTTGGATTAAGAACTAGTGTGGACTCGAATGACATACTCCTAGCAAAGCAAGCCGCAAAGCTCGTGACGAAGCAAGAGTTGGTGTGGATTTGCCTGATTACATCAAAGTACCCTTTAAGAAAAGGATGGACACAGCATGCAACATCGACATGGTGGAGGGTTCACATAGAACTAATAAAAATCAAAATGACGGTAAGATGGGAACTAGGGAATGGACAAAAAGTCCAAATATAAAAGGACACATGGATTTCGACTAAACCTCTAGCTCACTTCCCATGGACTCTTGCCACAGACAAAGTAGATTCAGATGAAACAGTTGACAAACTGCTGAACAGTTAAGGGGAATGGGATCTACAGAAACTTAGAATACTACGGTAATGTCTACAGGAAAAGGCTGTGAACATTCAGATAACAAACCAGGAAAACAAGGCTATCTAGAGGAATGATAAACAAGAGTTTTCAGTACCAAATGCACACATCCTGCAAACAAGTAAGATGGAAGGGCAAAGACGCCAACTTTGTCTCACGCCAGCTAAAATGGCAACAACACGAAGAATGGACTGGTTTCTTTGGCGACTACTGAACGAAAAGATCCCTGCAATGTATTGGTTGAATTCACACACTGGAGGACATGAAGACGAAACATGCATCTTGTGTAACGACAACAAAACGGAGACAACACAACATTTCTTTTCAGATTGCACATCTTAGAAGACGTTCCTCCAAGAATACACAATAGCAATTGAGATGTACCTCTACAACATTGACCTACCAACCACACAAAGATGGTTAGGAGGTTTAAATGACAAGACTCAGAATGCAAACTACTGGGGGGGAGGCCTATGCACTATGGATATGGTGGAAGTTTCGAAACAAAATTAGAAATGACGCTGGCAGGTGAAGCAAAGAGGACAGCAGGACTATTCTATGAACAATTGTACCTTCTGAACAGCGAGTAATAGGCGGGAATTCCCTCCTATGGCGTAGAAAAAATACACCCTCCAAGATTTTTTTCGACGATTGGTATCTATCACCTCCATCTTTATCATCTAGGATGTAGATACACCAAATTTCAATTGGTTCTATCACTTTCTCACCGTTGATTTAATGGGTGCAAAATTACCGGTTTACCGACAATAACACTTTTTACATTGCTATTTCAACGGTGAACAAGTGGTAGGATCACGTGAAATTTGGTGTATCCACATCTTGGATAGTAAAGATGAAGATAATGGATGCCGATCGTCAAAAAAATGACTGATGATATAGATTTTTGACGCCACCTTACGAAAAAACTTCCTAAGGACTCTTTTCTTCATTATTCTCTATATATAGAGAGAGAGAATGTTGGAGGAAACATACCATAGGAGGGAATTTTCTCATGTGGCGTCGAAAAAATACACCCTCCATTTTTTCCTACGATCGGAACCCTCGATCTTCATCTTTATTATATAAAATATGGATACACCAAATTTCTTGTGATTCTACAACTTTTTCACCATTGAATTAATGTAAAAGGTTCTATTGTCGGCAAACCCAAGGTTCAAGAACTCGATTTCGGTTTTGGTCATTTCATCTTTAAAAAGTTTCGGTTGGTTTCGGTTTAAGTTTCGGTAGCGGTAGCATAGATAAACTAAATAATGGTGTCACTGGTTCATAACATGTAACATTCAACATGCACGTGACCTAATGGTAAGGCGTCCGAATTAATCTGGAAAATTGTGGGTTCGGGTCCCACCGGGCATGCAAAATATATTGTTAAAAATTAAACTACCTCAAGAACCAAATTAAATAAGGAACAACTTTTGATATTAAAGAAAAAATAAACTAAACTCATATAATTAAAAATTCACATTACTTCAGCTGCTTAGACATTAACAACAAAAGATTTGTCAATCCCAAATTTCTAACATCACCATCAAAAGCTGTTTCGAGCGGACTCATACAGATGCGAGTCATTATCGTCGTTGTTACTATCCTCCTGATAGTACGATGGATACCAATATGGCATTTGATCTGTTCTAAAAAAGGATACCATCATGTTATCGTATGGTGAAGATGAATCTTGATTTAAGTTTACATCCTGCCTATTTTGGTCACTTGAGTGCTCACTAGTTGATGATCCATAATTTGCTTACGAACCTGTGTAATCTCCTAGATGATATGGATCATTAAAGTCGGCACTGTCGAATGGATCATGCGACGAAAGCTGACTAAGTCGATGTTGGATATAGTGCCCTCAAAGTCAATTATTGGATCGCAGGCACGCGATTGCAATGATTGAGGGAGGACCTATACCGGTAGGACAGTCTTACTCAAGATGATAGTATGCTATCTGGTTTATCTTTATCGTCGTGTACAGTTTTAGGTGACATTACAGGTCACTATTACACATTGATGGAGCCCTTAGGATTCTTGCTTGACTACCAGCAGTATGATGGCGATCATATACGTGAGAGTTGGGTAGTCTATAAGCACATCCTTAAAGTGGTCCCTAGTCGTGGGAGTTTCGAGACTGGGCATCGTACTCCATTAGTAGACTAGTGTATACAGTCGAAACCCGATGAGGGGCGGTGGCCGGTCTCACAAGCCATTGGTGTCAATTGGATCACCTAAAATGTATACGGGTGCTCATTGGGTTATGAATACACCGGACAGGACTCGCCGGGAACATGCTAGTTGGTATTATACCTGACGTCAGATAGCAGTTCCCTGGTGACATGTGTACAGGTTAGTTCATCGACCTGAGATCGTCATTTGTCTCGTGTGAGTTCTCACTGTGCTTTGATTATTACCCTACTACGATTCAAAGGAGTCATGCAAACAGGTTTTAGTTGGGTACAGTCCCGAGCCACATGGAGGCAGTGAGCGGATCGGCAGGGGTTTCGTCTCTCCCGGTATTGGGGGTGAGATCACGTTGTGTCTAGGAGAGCCATTACATGAAGTCCTTGGCCAAGACAGGAGATTTACTGGTAGGTATTCCAGTAGTATCTCAGGGTGTTCTAGGCTACACTCCGACACGACTTGTACCGCTTTTGGGGGTCTGACTTTTACCAACCCCCTAGGCCCGACATGCGATGCTCATAGACGAACGGACCGGACTGTACGGATATTGTCACTGACAGGCTCAGTAGGGTGTCAGGATGAGTTCGCTCATCGACCTCTCTTTTGGTCAATACCTGGTAGCCCGTTACGTACAGCTAGTACCACTGACGTGCTAGTGGTTAAATCCACAGCCAAAATATTGACGAGTCTTTAGAGTCCCCCACAGACAGTTTCTCAAGTTTCGGACGAAACGTTGTAGAGGCCGTATGGTATTGTGGCAAGGTCCGATCATATATGTGCAGTAGTGCACGGATCATGATCGGACGGATCATACTAGTGGGCTTTGGTTTAAGCCGGATCCTAATATTAGATTTGTTGGATTACTTTAGTCTCATCGCATTTGCATTCGCATTCGGTCGGAATGCGGATGCAGGTATGTATATACAGGTGAGGGGTATCCTTGTGATCCGACACGAGTTTACTTTAGATGTTGCCGTATCTTTTTGTTGTTGTAAACATTTGGGTTAATATTTACAAATAGAAATAATGAGCTAAAAGTCATGATTAGGAGCATTAATTGTGACACATGCACAAGTGGTGACTCATGGTCTCTTTCTTTGTGCATGTGTCACATTATTTGATTGATTTTTGGGTTGATATGATGAGAAGAGAGAGAGAGGGCAGCCAAAGAGAGGTTTGCTTTTGTATTATTCTTGCTCTCACTCTCATTTTTCATCATACAACATAAGAAAGAAAAGGCTCCTCTTCTTCTTCTTCCTCTAGCTCACCATTTCCATTAATGGCTTCATCTTCAACCTCCATCCATACACTCTCATGTGTTGAGAATCAATGGATGCAAGAGACAAAGTGATCACACACATTCTCTACATCATCTTGGACACGTCGGCTAGCAAACTTCGTGTCCGAGTTGCTTCGGACGAAGCGGGAGCCCGTAAAAGGATTTGAAGATGTGGTGCCCTTTCCGACGAGGAGACCGGAAATCGGAGATGCCGCGAGGAGCTTGGGTTGGTGGCCAAAGACCAAAGGACATGGATCGATCGGTATAGCTTTTCTAACCCTTCTCTAGTTAGCTAGTTGTAGGTTAATGGTTCGATCCGGGATTAAAGTCTGTGATAGCGCCGGTTTCAAGTTTTGAAAAAAAATTCGTTTCCGCATTTTGGCCTCGGACAGACGGCCGGAGCGCTACCGTAGACTTGCATGGTATCAGAGCCACGCCATTAACCTTTAGTAGCTTGTTCTAACGTATTTAAAATATCGATCGAACAAAATTTCCAAAACCGCAATTTCAAAAATGAAGTTTCAGTCGAATTTTTTTTGTGGTCAAAAAATTATTTTGAGTGTTGCAGAAAAACAGGCAGGCTCTTTTAAGAAATCTGAGAAAATTTGGTACCATGATGCTACAGTAGCGCCGTGGAACCGCGGCCATACCCATGTTTTGGCCGCAGTTCCGCCGCCATTTTGTAGCTTCACTGCACAAAATTTTCTACAGTGGTCTCTGACTTGGAATTGGGGTTTCTGGTATTTTTAGTTTGGCCCAGATTATTTTGAGTGCTGGATTTATGCTTAGGGCCCACTTCGGAAAATTTTGTCGATCGAAAAATTTAAATATGTTAGTTTACAGTACTTACATTATATTTGCGACCGTGAATGTCATTTGATCGGTAAATCTTGTCTAATTGGTATAGCCCTTTTAGACGGATTTGCGTATGTGACATTCACGTTGATGTTCTGTGTTGTGCTGTGATGTTGCGGATTTGTCGTGGTGGATAGCCTGGATGCAATGGTAGTACAGTTTAGTTATATTTGTACATTTGATATTGCGGGGCGAGCGTCCGACATGTGGATTGCCGTGACTGCCTGTTTGTATATTATTCTTTTGGGGCACGACCGCCGGTAACTTGAGCACCCTTCCTTGGGTCACATGGCAGTCACGGAATCCGGTAACTTGAGCACCCTTCCTTGGGTCACATGGCAGTCACGGAATCCGGTAACTTGAGCACCCTTCCTTGGGTCACATGGCAGTCACGGAATCCGGTAACTTGAGCACCCTTCCGTGACTGCCGTGACTTTGGCCAACAAATCATAAGTCACATGGCCAACAAATCATAAGCCAACAAGTGACTTATGATTTGTTGGCCAAAGTCAAGGTCATAAGAGCATGGGGTAAAAATCACATCGGGAGTTTCTAAAGAAACTGAAACTTGCCAGATATGCGCATACCTTCTGGAGTGTGATAGCGTGAGTGGATTCCATCACGTTATTATGCGATGATAGTTGGATCCCGATTCCTATTGATGAGTTGGTTTACTCCTCGGGTGATCCCGACTAATTCTTCTTTCAGGTTTGGAGGAGAATTTGACGATACAGTGGAAGGTTTCCTGATTAGATAAATTGATAACCATTCTGATCAAGGTTAGAGTGCACGCTGAGTGTTTCTTTTCTCTCTCTCTTTGGCAGCGACCATGACCCGACCCTAGACTATAACTCAGTGACCAAGTTAACCGAACTTTCTTAAAACACTGGCTTTTGGATTGTCAGAGTTGCATACCTCATTGTCACTCCTACTTTTACCCCTTTCTCCAGAACACCCCGTATTATTACGTACATCCAGTTCCATTGGATAAAACCATCGTATGGTTATATACGAACTCGAAGGAACTTGTTCCAGATTCGATGATGGTTTCCGGTTCTGGAGAAAATGAATAGGACTATTCAGTTGTCTTTTCCTTTTACCTTCTCTCAGGTTGCGAGTGCTCCTTGGATTAGGACGGTACACCTATTATGCTAATTGGATAGTTTTCTTCCAAACCATAGGCAGGTGCCGAACGGTGAGGAATGAAGAAAACCAATTAGCCTAACGAAGGTGTACAGAAGGTATTAAGTAAAGACAAATAAAGGGATTAGTAAGAGGGCAAAGTAAACCGCGACTGCTATTCACGACCAAATCAAGTATTTCATCGCCACTCCTACTTCACCTTTGTATTTCTCCAGGACACTCCGTATCACTACAAAGATCCACAGTTATTTGGATACTCCATCGTATGGTTATATACGAACTCGAAGGAACTTGTTCCAGTTCGGGGATGGATTCTGGTTCAGGAGAAATAGGAATAAGGTTTTATTCAGTTGTCTTTTATCTTTACCTTCTCTCGGGTTGCGAGTGCTCCTAGGATTAGGACAGTACACCTATTACGCTTATTGGATAGTCTTCTTCCAAACCATAGGCTGGTGCCGAACGGTAGGGAAGGAAGAAAACCATTTAGCCTAAAGGGGTGTACAGAAGGTAATGACTAAAGACATATAAAGCGATTTGGAAAGATGGCAAAGAAATATACGGTTATAGTTGTGAATCTGATAATGGAAGAGGCATTACTAAGAATACCCGGATACCCCTTCGAAACATTTACATGTTTCAGTTTCGCTGTGTATTGTTAAAAGAAAAACTGATTTCCCAATTAGTCCTTACTCCAGGGTATGTATTTACCAGGTTTGATTCTCACATCTGTATGGTTTTACAGATGATGGGTGGGAGTAAGCTATTGGGAATTGTGTGATCATCCTCATTATATCGGGATACGTTGTAATTGGTGATATTTGAGGAAATCGCCTGGGTTGTTTGCCGGACGGCAAATATTTGGTTTTGAATATCCGTTGTTATGCACCAATTTCAAATTGATATATCTGTATGTTTATTTTTATAAAGTGAGATATAACTTTTTAAAATTATGTCTATGACATTTACCTATACCAGTGGATGGTTAGGTAAGGAGCATTAAACAGCGGTGTAATTCTTCTTAACCATAAGTTCAGTTTTCAACCTACGACACACAGGGATTGAGTTATTAGACTCGGGGGATTTATACAGAGTATTGTATGTTGTCCAGTGTCCATGAGGAAAGAGGGGTTGGTACTCGTACTATATTCTGTTTACTTGTGACTTCTCTAGTTCTTAGACATGTGTTTCGTAGAAATGCAAGGTCTAAGTTTTGAGAAGTTATAGGTATAAGAGTAAAGTAGAGAACCACGTGTTGCAAGTATCAGGATTCTTCAAGGTAATAGAAGATGTAGATACTTGTGTATGGTATTCAATTGATAGTAATGATTATGATAACTTGCTTCTCTTTCAGGTTACTCATATCTGGATGTATTCCTAAGTTGAGTAATAATGACCGGCATCTCTCCATTTAGTTGACATGCACTGGAGACAGCTGCAAGATTTGAATCTGGTTCCAATTAAATCAGTGACTCTGTTTCTATATTGGATATAGAATAGTTCATATCTTAACAATGTTAAGGTACGGGGAGTTGTCCGGCTTATGCTTAAAACCAGACTCTGGATAACTCAAGGCACGTTTCTGTAATGGCTGTTTGTGGGTTGACCCGGGCTATAACGAGGGTTGACTTTCTACCATCTGGAAGATCAATAGTGATATTGTTCTTGACTCGCCGCAGTTTTAGTAAAATGGATTTTTTCAGAAAACAGTAGTGGGAGTATGGTAGAACTGAAAGTGATTCCAGAACCGCAAACGATTACTGAAAATTTAATAAAACCTAAATATTCGATCTGGTTTGACACTCCATTAGCCACTCCGCAGATATGGTGGGTAACCTCAGGCACTCGAGAGGTACTTCGGTATGCTCAAAGACGGTGACAAGGAGGTTCTTGTTTACCCAGACTTGACACTACTGTTGTTCCAGGCTATGAGACTCGGCAGGAGGATGAGTAAGCGTCGTTCTGAACTAGCTTTAGAAGTGCACGTGTATATGACTCTGCCAGAGGGTTGTCGTAGTCAGTGGGAGCAGCGGAAGCATAGTAGACAAGTAGCTTATGTCTATTTATAGACTAAAGCAGATATAGCGAAGATAGATCATCTATTTCTGATGTGACAGTCATAGGTTTGGCTTCATCAGAATAGGGGATGGATCTGTTAAGAAGGTAGTAGGGTGTGATGTCCTGGTACATGGATGACATACACATAGTAGGAAGTGAAAATCCTATACTACGATCGGTTATACTTTGGTTGTCACACAGTGGTTTCTCCACATAGGATATAGATATAATATCAGACATTCTGGTTACTAGATCTAGATTTGGGTAGTTTCCCAATCGGGGTACTTAGACAGCATTCTACAGGTGTTTTAGAATGGACGACTCCTGGCATGGTAGTGTACCTGCATGTGATGGAGTCACCCTCTCTAAAGATGTCTTACAGACTAAAAGGGAGAGGGGTGTGCATGATTGGCAGATCACTTGCTTAGGCAATTGAGTCAATCATGAGATGTCAAGTACCACACCAGATGTTTTTTGTACTAGATGCAATAAGTTGATATTAATCCTATCCTGGAGAAACGTTTGGAAGCAGTTTTAGAACATAAGCAGATGTTCTAGGGATATGATAACAACAGCCTCTTTTAGGAGACAGTTATCATTCCAGGCTTCCAAGGTGACCTGGATGACAGAGTGGCTGTCAGAGTTGTAGTTTTCCTTCTGACGAGGGACAGTATTTTGGGCAGGTGGTCCAAGCGGATACTGAGGGAGGCATGGCGCAGGATACTGATTAAGTTCAATTGACGATACAGTCTAAGAAGTTTGGATTTGGAGTTCATTTATGAACTAGGTCCCATCAGATATCCAGACATATTCTAAGACAGGTATTGCTCATTTCGGGAGATTGCTTTCTCCGCGAACTTGAGATAAAGAGAGGGATAGAAAGAAACATTAGGGCGGATCCACTCACTAAGGCTATTCCTCGAACGCAATAGTTTCGCAAATGGGCTTTATGAGACTGATCAGTAGAGGAGTTGGGTGTTCGGTATCACACGGGCTGTGAGTATGCGACATCGCAATAATTAGCCTTGAGTGCAAATGGAAGATTGTTGGATATAGTGCCCTCAAAGTCAATTATTGGATCGCAGGCACACGATTGCAATGATTGAGGGAGGACCTATACCGGTAGGACAGTCTTACTCAAGATGATAGTATGCTATCTGGTTTATCTTTATCGTCGTGTACAGTTTTAGGTGACATTACAGGTCACTATTACACATTGATAGAGCCCTTAAAATTCTTGCTTGACTACCAGCAGTATGATGGCGATCATATATGTGAGAGTTGGGTAGTCTATAAGCACATCCTTAAAGTGGTCCCTAGTCGTGGGAGTTTCGAGACTGGGCATCGATACTCTATTAGTAGACTAGTGTATACAGTCGAGACCCCGACGAGGGGCGGTGGCCGGTCTCACAAGCCATTGGTGTCAGTTGGATCACTTAAGATGTATACATGTGCTCATTGGGTTATGAGTACACCGGACATGACTCGCCGGGAACATGCTAGTTGGTATTATACCTGACGTCAGATAACAGTTCCCTGGTGACATATGTACAGGTTAGTTCATCGACCTGAGATCGTCATTTGTCTCGTGTGAGTTCCCACTGTGCTTTGATTATTACCCTACCACGGCTCAAAGGAGTCGTGCAAACAGGTTTTAGTTGGGTACAGTCCCGAGCCACATGGAGGCAGTGAGCGGATCGGCAGGGTTTCGTCTCTCCCGGTATTGGGGGTGAGATCGCGCTGTGTTTAGGAGAGTCATTACACGAAGTCCTTGGCCAAGGCAGGAGATTTACTGGTAGGTATTCCAGTAGTATCTCAGGGTGTTCTGGGCTAAACTCCGACACGACTTGTACCGCTTTTGGGGGTCTGACTTTTACCAACCCCCTAGGCCCGACATGCAATGCTCATATACGAACGGACCGGACTGTACGGATATTGTCACTGACAAGCTCAATAGGGTGTCAGGATGAGTTCGCTCATCGACCTCCCTTTTGGTCAATACCCGGTAAGCCGTTACGTACAGCTAGTACCACTGACGTGCTAATGGTTAAATCCACAGCCAAAGTATTGACGAGTCTTTAGAGTCCTCCACAGACAGTTTCTTAAGTTTCGGGCGAAACGTTGTTGAGGCCGTATGGTATTATGGCAGGGTCCGATCATATACGTGCAGTAGTGCACGGATAATGATCGGGGCGGATCATACTAGTAGGCTTTGGTTTAAGTCGAATCCTAGTATTAGATTTGTTAGATTACTTTAGTCTCATCGCATTCGTATTCGGTCGGAATGCGGATGCAGGTATGTATATACAGGTGAGGGGTATCCTTGCGATCCGTCACGAGTTTATTTTAGACGTTGCCGTATCTTTTTGTTGTTGTAAACATTTGGGTTAATGTTTACAAATGGAAATAATGAGCTAAAAGTCATGATTAGGAGCATTAATTGTGGCACGTGCACAAGTGGTGACTCATGGTCTCTTTCTTTGTAAATGTGTCACATTATTTGATTGATTTATGGGTTGATATGATGAGAAGAGAGAGGGGGGGCAGCCAAGGGGAGGTTTGCTCTTGTATTATTCTTGCTCTCAATTTCCTTTTTTATCATACAACATAAGAAAGAAAAGGCTTCTCTTCTTCTTCTTCCTCTAGCTCACCATTTCCATTAATGGCTTCATCTTCAACCTCCATCCATACACTCTCATGCGTTGAGAATCAATGGATGCAAGAGACAAAGTGATCACACACATTCTCTACATAATCTTGGACATGTCGACTAGCAAACTTCGTGTCCGAGTTGCTTCGGACGAAGCGGGAGCCCGTAAAAGGATTCGAAGATGTGGTGCCCTTTCCGACGAGGAGACCGGAGATCGGAGATGCCGCGAGAAGCTTGGGTTGGTGGCCAAAGACCAAAGGACACGGATCGATCGGTATAGCTTTTCTAACCCTTCTCTAGTTAGCTAGTTGTAGGTTAATGGTTCGATCCGGGATTAAAGTCTGCGATAGCGTCGGTTTTAAATTTTGAAAAAGTTTTCGTTTCCGCATTTTGGCCTCGGACAGACGACCGGGGCGCTACCGTAGACTTACAGTCGATGCCCATATGGATCATTGATATTCCCCCCTTGATGATGACTTTTTCCATGTTTACGTTGATAAACTCTATGCGGATCAGTATCAATTTCCGGAGTAGAATAATCTCGAGTGGGGGTATGATAATCGCTTGTACTTCCACCTGCAGCGAGCCCCTGATCTGATCCGGCCGATGAGCTACTTTCCTCAATGCTTACAGCTTTTTCCGTTTATCCACCATATGGCTTTGGCCCAGCTTTTCATTCTCTTCTTTTTTCCCGTCCATCCAATTGTTTTCATTATCATCAAGCAATTGACCTTCAGACTCTTCAATCCACTCAGCAAGTGGATCATCCTGATGAAATATGTAATCCAAGTCAATTACTTGCTTACGTTTTTGTTTTCGTTTGATATATTTTTCTCTTAATCTCATGTTGTAATGGGCATATACCAACTTTTCAAGATTAGTCATTTTTAGTCTATTTCTAATTTTTGTATGAATTAATTCAAAAGTTGTCTAATTTCTTTCATAATTTGAGGATGGAGTCGTCTGACTTAAAATTCGTCTAGCAAAATGCGCGAGATTTGGAGTTTCTCCTCTGGCATCTATAGACCACCATTCAGCTGGATTGGATTCTTGAGAAGCGGTTTTTGGCTTCATGGTAGCGAAAACACCTGATTTCAATCTGTATTGCTCCACCAGCATAAAAAAACGAATTTAAAGCTTATTAGGTATACAAATAATAATAATCTTTATATATATATACCTCTTGAAATGGTTATTTGTCTAGATATGTCTGGTTCCATTGTCAACTAGAGACCTAAAGCCTGTCAATACCTCCTCACCATTTTCTATATTGCGGGTGTAATGAAATCGAGGATTCAAAAAAACCCTAGAATTTGATGATATTGATATTAATTGATATGGATAGCAATATGCTTAAGAATATTAAATTTAAAATATTGAAATTGTCAGTTTGAATTGACCTGCCGCATGAAGATTTTGATGGAGTTGTCTTTCCCAGCGATTATCAATTATTCTCTACCATTTTCTGTAGCCATTTCCAACGTCTTTTTTAATTGCTTCCTTTACTCGATCCATTGCCTCATAAAGAAAACCCATTTCAGCTTTGTCATCTCCGTCAGCCATTCTCAAAACCTTCATAAGCGGCTCAAACATAACAATGATGGAAGCAATTTCTATCCAAAAGCTAACACTTTCGATCATCTTTTTTACTACTATGGCATTTTTCTTATCTCAGGATTCGAGCTTCATTTGTTTATTTGTCTACTCACGTGTAGCAACCGTTCTTTTCAAACCCTCCCGATGTGTATAAATAGAGTCCAACGAAAGAAAGTTTGTTGGAAATCGTGTTACGGCAGACCGAAATAGCTCTTTATTATTTGTCTCTGCTCTCATTATTTTAAGAGCCCAACCATGATTATATATAAAATTTGTCATTGTCTTACATTGTTCAATGATTGTTTTCACATCAGACTCTTTTTGCCATATCTTCGAACATAAGATTTATGCAATGTACTGCTCATGGAGTCCAATACAGACTTTTTCTTTCCTCCATCAATAATCAACCAGCTAATTTATAATTTGCAGCATTATCAGTTGCACTACTCTATGCTCTTTGATTTTGCCAACCACGTCATTCATCAAATTGAATAATCGGCCGTCTAATCGTGGTTTGTTGCATCAACGGATTTAAAAAAAAACCGTTCCTTCAGTAGAATATACAAGAAAAATTATAATTTTCATGTGGTTTTGGATGGTCTAACCGTCGCACATATAAGAGTGCAACCAAACTCATCCCAATATTTATGATGCGATTCACCACAAGTTTTCGTTTTCTCGTATTCTATAGCTAGATATGTGTTGGATATCTCTCATGCAATTGGTGGCTTCACTCCACAGCCCACATCCGTGATAGAATATACCATAGTTTCGTAGTAGGGACTACTAGCAACATTATATGGGGTATGGTTGTAGAAAAAAACTTTGAGATTGCTTTACCTATATGTTTTTTGGCATCTTTAATGCCTTTCATTGCCGTTTTAATTGTCGATTGAGTTTTAGCACCCTTTTTCAGCATAGAAGGATCTACTTTTTGAATATTTTGATTATCATAATTGGACTTACTTGAGACAAGGTAATGAAAGGGCAGACTTATGGTAATATACCATAAGTTCATATTTATTTATTTATTTGAATTTGAAAATTTCATCACAACAAACTAAGATCACGATAATTATTTATAATCATCTGCATTAATAAACACTTAGTTTACTTTAAAAAAACGTCATACGTAATATTTATTGTAAATTCAAAATACTAATTTAATCAATTAATCAAATCCAACAAAATAATTCATGTTAAAAAGACCTATTAAAACAAACCGAGTAAAACTAAACCTCTTAAATTAAACTTTTGTAACATATTGATATTTATACAAACTTATATAACACAAATAACTTAATACAATAAATTAAACTAAAAAAACCCTAACAAAAAAGCTCAAACCCAATACCCAATTCATATAAAATCTCATTAGCTCCTTAAAGCACCGAACCAAAAAAACCTAACCTTTTTTTGCTTTCGCCGCCGCCGCTCGCGAGGTGATGGTGAATTTTTCACCACCGCTACTCGCGAAGTGACAGTGAATTTTTCGCCACCGCCCGGTGGTGAGCTCACCGTCGCTTGTAACATTTCAAAAAAATAAAATATTATTTTTGGGAATTTTTATAATTAAATATTAAATATAATGAATATTTTAATATTTCGGTATAATTAAATACCGATAAATTGGGAAAAATTTGGACAATTATAGAAATTACCAAAAAGAGGGTATTTTATGTGATTTAATCAAAGTATGAAAGTTTATGATTTATTTGACACTAATTTTGTGCTAATCAAGATTAAAAATCGCTAATCGGGCATTAAACGTGTTTTGTGCATATGACATGCACATGTCATTTTTAACCCTTGTTACATTTTTCTTC